>CM030791.1:41815001-44215001 GCA_018127125.1 Rhododendron griersonianum
AGGAGTATTTAAGTAAACAAGTTATATCCGCGGGTGACATGAAAAAATTGTTGGCTTGAATTTTAGATTACGTACACAAACGAATTGTTGCACCCCAAATTTCTCCCGCGGCCATGCTCCAAATTCCGTGTCCAACCCCTCAGAAGAGATTGGAAAGGTGATTGACCGAGGAGAAAAATCTTGACTTGCAAATGCGACAGTGTTTGAAAAAGTGTTGGACAACTATGACTTTTGGTTGTGTGCTTTTTCTCTCTCTCTAAAATTGGTCTGTCTCTCTTCTCTCTCTCCAAGCCAACAACAATCGATCTAGGGTTTGCTTGGGGGAGGCGTCGCCACCACCATCTGCCCCCCCCCCCCCCTTCTCTCCCTCTCTCAAGAATAAGTCACAACCTTTACACACACTTCTCGAAAGAAAGAAAGATTTGTAATGACGTAGGTTTGTGGTATCATACTTACTTTTAAGAACTTGGTCCAAAGCGACTAGGCGCCAATTAAGCTTAACAAGGACAATTCTGTTGGCTAAATGAGAACAACGGATGCCAAGACCACCCATCGCTTTGGGTTTGGTGACAGTGTCCCAATTGACGGCATGAATTTTACGAACCTCGTCAGAAGATCTACCCCAAAGAAAGTCACGGTTAAGTTTATCCAAACGATTAGTAATGGATTTGGAGTGGGCATTGGTCTGAGCATTGGTGTGTCGTACGTGGATCAATGATTTTCAAGGGCGAAACTGTACTTTCTCGCATCAAATCCACCGAGGCTTTTGATGATGTCCTTTTTGATTACTACGGAGTATATAGTATTTGATTAGGAGTGGTGGGAAAAAATGGGGTATCTAATTCAAGTCCCAAACCGAACTCAACCGAAACCCTAGCCGCCTTATTTACCTTTCTTCTCTCTCCCTCTCCTTTAGGCTCCGTTCAGTTGCCAGAAATATTGTACCGGAAAGTTATTCTCAAGATAAGTGAAGTAAAGTGAAGTAAAGGAAAAAGAAATCTATTTTCTTGTGAGTGTTCATTTGACAATTTTTTTTGACAGGAAAACTAAAGTTTAGTAGTTCATTTGCCGGGAAAAAACACTTATAAGAAATTTCTTTATTTTTATTCCCATAGCTAATTTTAAATAAAAGTAACTTTGAGAGCTAAATAATAGGCTATCATATTTCAAAAATTAACACATACGGAAAATGTATTTTATCTAATGCAAAGCCTTAACAAGAAATGAAAAAATCGACTTGCAATTCCCTATTCAATTTGCTATATTCTGAATGGTCATGCAAATCTCCCATTTAAATTGACATTATCTGATAATCAACCGTACAAATAAAGTTTAAAAAATAAGTAGATGATAACTAAATAAATAAATATTAAACAACCGTACTTGATTAGTTGCCGATGCAAAAACTCACTAAAAATTAGTTAGTACAAAACAAAATTGAAGACTAATGACAAGATAAATAAATATTTCTAAAAAAAATAAACTACCAATCTTTTTTCACAACAATTATCTCAAAAAGCACCATAGTAGTCAAAATTATTGTTGCTACGTAAATCTCAAAGTGTCTTTCTAAGAACCTAATTTGTAGTATTTTTTTGGTATTGGCATCATTCACTTTTTTTTTTACCCGCCAATTATTTTGACCCCACAATGGATAAAACTTTTCCCGTGATGCAAAATCCTATGCTTTTGGCAGGATCACTTTTGCAAGAAAGTAAATCTTGCAGGAAAACTTAAAAACATGTTTCTCACTACTTTTCTGCCAACTAAACACTACAAAAGTTATGGGAAAGTTGATTTTCCTAGCCTTTCTTGTATTTTCCTGGCAACTGAACGGGGCCTTAGGGTTTCACAATTCTAATATGTCGACGGGAGGGGAAGGCCATAATACTTGTTCTCAATAGCCCTTTCTATTTTCTTGTCCTTGGTTTGTTTTTCTCGTGTCTCTTCAGATTAATTAATGACTTGTCATATGATCTATGAGAATTTTGTCTCTCATTTCTGTGAGAGTTTTGCACTACTACAATAATAGATAAATACCACACTAAGGAGGTTCACAAAGATCACGGTTTTTAGTGAAAGCGTGATAAAAAGTTGTGCTTAAATTTTTTTTATCTCAGTTTAAGTCCAAAACTGTGATAAAAAGTGGGTTTTAGCGCGGGATAAAAGACCTCGCTCTTGTGGCGAGGTAAAAGAGAAAAGACCTCACCCTTGTAGCGTAATAAAAAAACTTTAGCACGGAAAAAGTGAGATAAATGATCTCACTCTTATGGCGAGATAAAAAGTCTAAAAAAACCGTGATAAAAAAATTACTCATTTAGCCGCGCGATCTAAATTTTCACCTGGACCGGGCTTGGCACTCATTTAGGCGTTTTTGAAATATCAAAACCCACGATCCAATTGTCTCTTATCTTTGTGAGAGTTTTTAATTTCGTCTTTGGGCGAATATTATGTCTACAGATCGGGTTCTTTCAGATGATGTTGCTTTACAATAACATTCGTATCAACAGTGCTCTACTACCCCCGTATAATGTATTTGTTGGAGCAATACATGGTGCCGTGTCAAATATTGATGTAGGACAAAAATTGAGAGTTTTTGTATTTTATTTTTATTGTTTTAGAATAAGATTTTGACTTGGAATATTTTTGTTTAGGTTAGAATTATTAACTTTCCGTATTCGGATTGATTTTGATTTCTACATTTATTATTATTCTTGGTCTACAAGAATTAGGATTTTATTTTAATTAATTAGGAAATATCTTTTATTTAATACCGCTTGTTTTGGCATGATTTATTATTTCTTTTACAGTAGGATTTCTAGAGTTAGGGTCTTATAAAAAGGGCTGTAACCTATTCAATTATTGATCTTTTTAAAAAATTTCATCAATAATATTCAGAGTTTCTCTCTACTTTGCCTTGTGCGCAAGGTTTGCTTGTGGATTCGAGTTCTATCTCGTTTTGATTAGTACGCAACTAATCTTTCTGTTAATTCCGTTGCGTCAGATATGTAGCTTTGGTAGTTCATTGGCGCGTTCATACTTGGTTGGAGTTCGTCTAATCGTCTGGATATTTGTTGTATTTTTATTGGCTACTTTATCTCTTTTTGAGACTGCTAGGAAATATGAAATTTTAGTAGAACATGCGTCACATCAACCACCTTGTACGTACTTTTCTCGTTTTGTATTAGTTAGAAGATTAGTTTGGCTTTGTCTAAAATATTTGTAATGAATTCTGTATTGTAAGTGCTGTTAGGCTTACATTAATATAACTTCTCACTTTTGTCCCCCAAAAAAATTAAAAATAAAAACACACACATATCCAAAACATAAGCTCATTTAAGAAATACTAGCAAAATTGTACATACAAAAATGGATAATGCTACAATATCCTCCCTTTGGTTCCCCTCATATAATTGTAGACACCCCAATTTGGACCTATTAATTATTCCTAATTTGTGCCCTCGAAGCTCCCCGATGATGAAATTGAATCAAAGCATGCCTTGGACAAGCTTGAACGATGCTTCTTGGTCTTTTTCTAAACTAAAATGCATTTTTTTCCCGACACCCTGAGAATAAAATGGGCACACATTTCAGTGTATAAAATATATTTGAATGAAACCAATTGGGTTAGAAAGAGGACTTAACTAGCTTTCAAACGCTTTGAAAAACACCCAAATCCGAGTTCGGGAGTGTCCGTGGTGCTCCTCTGAAGTTAGGCAGACACTCTTGAGCGCTCGGGACCTCATTCTTGAGCGCTCGGGAGTACTAACAAGCCATTGGGTGATGAGCTTGACCTTTGACCATTGTTTTTTTAGAGTTTTCAGTACATTCAAACCTACAATTCAACCTGCACGTCTCAGAAGACCAGCAGGAATATCATCATGCCATGTTCCCCCTCAAAACATTTTCTTTTTATTTTTTATTTTATTTTCAAATTAAAATTCTAATTTTTGGCTTGCCTATAAATAGCCCCTCATTTCAGCTTCTGAGAGACGACGAAAATTGCTCTCTAACTCCCCCCTCCCATTTTTCTGTCAAACCTTGCTATTTAAACTCTTTCAAACATTATTTTCTCAAGTATTTTTCCAAGAAAATCACAAAAATATTTACAGTCTTAGACACATCTAAAACTCTTTTTCTTACTGTTTTCAATCCATTTCCAAGCAAAAGAATCAGTCCAAGAAGCCAAGTTCAAGTTAAGTAAAGGTATAAAGGCTCAATTTATACTTCGAAATCTACTGTTTTCAAACTTCTGAGGGGGATCAAGAGCCCATACCAGTTCCTCATACTGGTTATGAGCTCATTTGATCTTAGTTTAGCAACAAAAGCAAGAGGGGCATAAAGAAACAAAACTTTTTTTTTTGGGCACTGTATTCACTCTCGAGCGCTCAGGAGTGCTGCTGTCACCAAAATCCTGTTTTGTCACTAAATATTTTTTTTCCTGTATTTCAGTAAATGCTAGATGTGCATTGGTCCTTCCAGAGTACAGTCAGTTTTATTTTCAGTTGCAAGGAAGCGAAACTCGGATGGTTAGGACCAGTTCTTAACTGTTTAAGCCATTTGCTAAGCACTGGTGCATATTAGTAGTTATGTGTTTCTGTTAAGTATCATGTTGCATCCGTTCTAATCAAAAATTGCAGGGTGGCTCAGCAAAGCTCCTGAGCGCTCAGGAGTGCAGTTCCGACCGCTCGGGAGTGGTTCCAATGGCAGTAGTTGAATTTCTGTTATTTTTCACTTTGTATCATTTCATTATCATATATTGTACACTTGCACAGGCATACACTCTTCATTTGATATATCTGTGGATACTTGCTAGTTGCTTTAATGAAACAAAATATTTTTAAAATCCCACAAACATTGAGTAGAGACCGATATTGCGTCGGGCGAAAGAGGTGCTGTAAAACCCTTCCCCTCTCATAACATGGCTTTCGAACCCAAAAACAATATCTAGTTTTCAATTTCAAACAATTATTTTCAAAACAAAACGGTTTCTCGGGTGGCAAACCTCAAATCTGGGTGGCGACTCTTTCTATTTTTCAAAACGGAAGCCTTTCGGGCGGGTAGCCCACAATAATATAATCACTCGAAGGCATAAAATTAATCATTCTAAGGCCTAACATATTACCACTGGAAGACATAACATATTACCACTCCAAGGCAAAAAAACATTTTACCACTCGAAGACATAACACTTTTCAAAAAAGGCATAATATTTTTTTATATGATTAATTTTTTTTATGGTGTCTCCCGTTATAACATTAACCGCTCGAAGACATAACATTAATCACTCAAAGGCATAATACTGTATTAACTATTCGGAGGCATAACATATTACGATCCATAAGTGGGACCCCTTAAGTGTTCCCTACAGAAATACTATGTAGAATAGGCCCGATCGATCCTAGTCTCAAATTAATTAATACTGTATTAATTTTGCTCGTTCTACTCTCGAACTCGTTATTTAAATCTTTAAATTAAGCTATTTTCCTAATCTCAAACTCTCTTCTCACTTTCTCTATACTTTTTTGTTCTCAAATTACTACTACTGTAGTATTAATAACCAAAACGCAAGACACTCATTTGTTTTCGCCGTTAGCTAGTGGACTTCTTTCAGTTACTATAAGTAAAGATATTTGACTTTTTAAATTCTTTTTGACGACATGATTTCTTAAATTTTAAATTCTAAAAATGAATATTTAGATTTGTCTACTTAGAGTTATTTTCTTCTTTAATAGGTTGTAGTTATATATCTTTAATCGTCTTTCGCCAGATGGGTAGGGGCTGGCCCTGCCAGCTAACTGCTCCCTTCCACTCGGTCTTTCTTTCTTGTGTGAACAAGGTCTTAGTCTATATGGGCATTTTGGGTGGATCACAATAAATCGCCGGTCAAAGGTTTAAACCAATCGCAATTCATCACCATCTTGCTCGCTTCCAATTGATGACTGACTACTATATGTTGACCTATGCCCCGGTGCTAGGTCTTTGGCTCTCGAACCGTAGATGAGTCATGAGTTGCTTCGTACTACTCTTCCTAAGAACTAGAAGCCCCCTCAACATTTTTCTGTATTTTTTTGGGATCCGAAGTGGGCCTTACAAAATATGTAGTAGATGGTGTAGTGTACCTAGACTTATTGCTCTCATAATAGGAAAAAATTGCATGTACAAGGCCAAAAAGACTTTTGAAGAAGCCTTCGCCCCTTCTATTTTTATTTTTTATTTTGATAAACAAAAGGGTAGAGGAGGGGGCGACCGGCATAGCAACCCCCCTTAGGCGCGCGTCCCTCCAACTCATATATATTTTTTTCCAGCTGGAGGGGCTCGAACCCGAGTGCACGTGGAGGGAGAGACACTTAAGCCCCATCACCTGTGCCAACTGGGCTACCACCCTGATGGTTCTTCGCCCTTCTATTCAGTGGGGCAATTAAAGAAGCTGCTTCCTTAATTCCTTGACTTCTTTGCTCAATCAAGCTTCCTTGTTCGGTACTGCAGTCTTGGTCCATAGTTCAAGACTCCGTTCATTGCGTTCTCATGAATTTAACTTAAATTTAAGAATTTGTTCTCATTTGAATTTTTTTTCTCATTCGTTAGTTTTGCGCTAAACTTTTGTGGGTTATTGATTCGTCTCGACGAGAGGAATCGGAAAAGTAAATTTTTTTAACTTTTACCCAAGTATTTTGAGAAATAACCATTTTTTAGCAAGGAAAAGTCACTTTTGAATAAAAACTGTTTTGAAACCGAAAACAGTTTTTGGGGAAAAAAAAAGTTTTGAAATTGTTTTTTAAGATTTTTTTTTGAAAAGAAATCATTTTTCTAAAACAGTTTGTGTGAAAACATTTTTTAAAAATAAGTTTGTGTGAATATAGTCTTTGGAAAAATACTTTTTTTAAAAAAAAAGCACTTTTTAAAGAACACTTTTTAAAAATAAAAAACAGTGTGTAGAAACAGTTTTAAAAAAAAAACAAGTTTAAAAAAATAGTTTTTGAAAACATTGTTTAGAGAGAGAGAGAGAGAGAAAGAGTAGGTTTTTGTGTAATGAAAATTGTACTTTTTTTGGTACACGGAAATAATAATGGGTGTATTTAATTGAGAACATATGGGGTCCATTAAATATGATTATTGACAAAAGACTGCAAGTTTTGATTATCCAAGAGCCACAATTTAATTAGTTGCTAAGAGGGTATTAAGTTTAGTTATTCGAATGTGAACACTTTTTTGAACAGATATTGTTAATCTTAACAACATTTGAGTTTTGATTATGCCAACACAGCTGCTCTCAACCTAGTCTATATTCACAGTTTGCATGACGAAATTGAGTATTGCAGGCACGGAAATGGAAAAGATTAAATTATTTTGGGAAATGATTTTGCCACTCCTTTTTTTGTTAACGCCACTCAGTGGCGTTAACAAAAAAAGGAGTAGCAAAATCAGCAGCCATTATTTTTAACTTTTGCACATAATTTGGTTTTTAAAGTTCTCTCGCAATCAAAGGTAATAAAATTAAATACAAAAAAAACAATTTTTTTTTATAAAAGTAAAACAACAAATATTCTCTAATGTGGTTTGGAACTAAAAATAGTACTAGTACGATGGTAGTAGTAGTAATACTAAAAGTTGGATTCCTACAAAAAAAAAAATTTATATTGTGACAGGTAATGAAATGGGGTCACAAAAAATGATGAAGACAAGTTTTGAATTTGCTGAGACTAATTAATATTCCGGAAAAGTGAAAATTGTAGCACATCTTTTTCATGAGTTGTTGGCAGTTGGGTCATTTCATCATCTACTGCTTTTGGAACATACATGTTATGATTATCCTTTTTTAATCTCAGTGGGTCACAAAGAAAAAACACCTAAAGTAAACCCCCCAAGGCCACACTTGTCTGTTCATACCTCTTTGCATACAAACAGGAGTAAGAGAGAGAAAACAAAACAAGAAAGAAAACCCACCATTCCAAAGCAAAAGCAAAAGAGCTAGAGAGAGAGAGAGAGAGAGAGAGGGAAGAGAAACAGAGCAAAAAATCAAGGAGGAAGAAGAAAGGGTTTAGAGAGAGAGAGAGAGAGAGATATGATGCAAGCTACGCAGAGGCAGGCGAGTGATGTACAGCAGCAACAGGCGCTGGTCCCAACGGGGCAACTCAGTGGAACTGTGAGTTTCAACGGAACCCTAACGAAAGAAGACGAGGAGATGTCCAAATCGGCGCTGTCTACGTTCAGGGCTAAGGAGGAGGAGATAGAGAAGAAGAAATTGGAGGTGAGAGAGAGGGTTCAGGCTCAGCTGGGTCGCATCGAAGAAGAAACCAGACGTTTATCGACCATTCGCGAGGTTTTTTTTTTTTTCTTCCCCTAATTGCCCTTTTCTAATTTCTGTGTGTCTCTGTTATTTATTTCTGTGTAATTTTGTGGGTTTCAAATTGGGTCTTCTTGTCATCCAAGAATTTATGGATTTTGTTGGTGGCTCTGATTGTGTACAGACGAGGGATTTTTTTTGGGGAAAAGGGGATTTTCTTACTTATCTATGTTTTTTTTTTTTCCCGTGTTTGAGTATATGCATAATTTTGTCTTCCAAACAAATCCTAAAGTCAGTTTCATCAGATTTTGATGGGGAAGTTTAATTTTCTTTTCATTCGAGAAAGTTTTGAGAGTTGTCTGTGTAGAATTAGTCAAATTAATTAATATATATGTGTATTATACAACTATGTCTTTCTAGAATTACTCAAAAGGAAATTAGAGTTTGTTCCATCAAATTTGGATGGGGGTAAAATTAGTTTATTGTCTTCGTAGATTTAGTCAAATTAATTTATTGGTTTTGTGTCCAGTACTGGATTCGAAGCCGAGATTTAGAAGATAGGAAACCAAAGTTTGTTTTCAAAATCCAACGTAAAAGAAGGATAAAAGTTGTGAGAGAGTTAGCTTTGTTTTTATGTCTATAATTGGTTCAAAATGAAATTTTACAACAATTCTTTGTTGCTTGCATTCTTAATTCCTTTTCTCAAAAAAGAAATCCTCAATCTGATCATACCCCAAGTTCAAGTACTTCCCCCATATCCTTGTCAGTCAAATTTGAATAGTTTCAACCTAAATGTTCCAAGTACCTATTTTATTCGTTGTTTCCAAGTCTTCCTGGCATAATTATAGAATCGATGACTAACAAGGCAACAGGGATTGTTTTGTTGAAATACATCATGCTTTACCATAAACATGTCAATGTCTAAATAGTCCCTGAAAGAATAACTAACATTGGTGTTAGGTAATATATCTGTGAATTTCAAAGTGATGTTAGGCATGCAAATGAATTGCATCTTTAACAATTGTTTGAAAATAAATACCAACCAATCAGGAGCTGGAGGGGCTCGCGGATCCAATGAAGAAAGAAGTCTCACTCGTTCGGAAGAAGATTGACGCAGTCAACAAAGAGTTAAAGCCTCTGGGGCTGAATTGCCAGAAGAAGGTAAAATCATTTTCAACTCTTTCATTCAGAAACTTGCAATCGTAATATGTGAAGATGCATATGGTTGTACTCGATATGCAAGGCCCGACTGAGAGATGTAAGTGGGTAGAGAGGTCTGTTCCCTTGACTTGAACCCGTGTCAAAAAGCTAAGTAATGATGCAACATACTAGCAATTGCTGCAATTCATTCGTATATTCGTAGTTTGTTACTTTGATTCGTTGATTATGTGAGAAACTTGATCAAACCTTTATTTGGGACTTTTGCTGGTCACAGGAGAAAGAGTATAAAGATGCTCTTGATGCTTTCAATGACAAGAACAAGGAGAAAGTCCAGATGATTACCAGATTGATGGAGGTGCTTCATGTTTGTTACTAATTCTATCTTTCTTGCTCGACAAAGATGCACTTATTTCAGTGCAATCTCAAATATAGGCTATGTATGGATTTTGAGTTTTTCAAGGGAAAAGGAAAAGGAAATTGAATATCATAAACCATTATTTTTCTACAAAACTAAAAAGGAATTTGTTATTGAGAAAGATGTATTTATTTTCTTGTCATTCTGCAAATCCAACCCAAGAAGTTGAAAATTAGCTTATACTCTATTCCAGTTTTTTTCTGTGTACCTTTTCTTTTCTCCTTGACGAAGCCGAGATCCAAACACAATCCTTTTGTCAAATGTTGTTTGTTCTAATTGTCATGTTATTGCAATTGGTGAATATTTGATCAGCTGGTGGGCGAAAGTGAGAAGTTGAGGATGAAGAAGCTGGAGGAGCTGAGCAAGAGCATAGAGATTACACGCTAAAGATTGATTGCTGAATCTCTATGACAAATTAGGTTTGTGTGATTGTATTTAAGAGGATTCCATTTGTTTACATATGTGGGTGATCTTGGGTTTGCTGCATTTTTTTTTTTAATGGTTTTCTTGTTCGTTTCAATTAGATTTTTATTGGAGCATTTTCTGAATTAGACAGGGGAAAAAAATACCATATAAACAGGTTTGTAACTAAACAGGTCTCAAGTTTGTACTATTTTGTTTCTCATTTTTTCGTCACTTACATTCCAACTCTGCATCCTCATGAACTCTGTAAGATATCGGTGTGCTCTTTTGTCTTTTTAGAAATAACATTTTCTCAGTGATTGCATTTATTCCCCAGAGTGATAGTGCTATAATTCTTTCTTTCTTTCAAGTTTGTCAATTGGAGTAGTAAATGTTTTACTCCTAGCTAGAAGCTTAACATGATTATGGATATGATTGATCTGTCAAGGCTTCGTTCAGTAGCGTACTTGTGTTTTGGAATGTTTCACTGCTTTCTTCGGGGAAATGAAATTACTGTGACATATTCAAGCTTTATGGTATGGGTAACCAACCATCAATATCCCATCTTTTTTTTTTTTCTTGTTCCCAAGGAACCACACAAAGAAAGGAACTACTCTTTACATTTTGTTTTGGGAAATGATTTTGCCACTCCCTTTTTTGTTAACGCCACTCCCCTGCAAGTGTATTTTTGTATCAAAAATACACTTGCAGGGGAGTAGCATTAACAAAAAAATGGAGTGGTAAAATTAGCAGCCCTTCTTTTCCTCTCCTTTTGCCTTTCCTTTCCCCTTTGTTTTTGATAATCAGATGTCTGGGCCACCTTGCGCACATTTCAACTAATTTTGAGGTTTTGAAGTTAAATGCCTGGACAAATAATCAAAGGTTTGCCAACTCTTGGGGTTGGGGAGCAAATCCTTTTAAAGAAAAATTACTATATAGCAGAGTTGATTTGCAACTTATTTTATTATAGAAAAACATTACTATCGTTTAATATTTGCACAAATACATCTAGTTTACTACAGAGTGGTCCTAATAAAATAATTATAATAAACTTTATCAATTTCTACAAGAAACTGAGTATTAACTAAAACAGACATTAAAATCCACTTCTTCAGCTAATATAATTATGCCAATAAACTTTATAGTAGACTTTCTGCTCAGAAGATGAATGCCTTATTCGTTTTCCTTTTTAAAAAAAAATTCAATTCAAAAAGTACTTATTATTCTTATTTTCAATCATTACTCTTCACTCATTACTTCTATTTTCAATTATTATTCTTATATCTCTTCCCACTCATTATTCCTACTTTTAATAATTATTCTTATAAAAAAAATTCACCAATTTTTTCAAAAACTCATCCAAATACAGCATAAGGTTTGGAATGTTGGGCTACAGTAATTTTATGCAATATGGATCTTATTTGGATAAACAAATTGGGACGGAGAGAGTATAAACTATTACACTAAATGTACACATGGCAACACCACATCAATACATCTTGCTATCCTTTTGAATTTGAATCCTGTGTGCCCTGTAGAATAAAGTATGATAGGACAAGCTGTATTGGACAATCAATGATTTTTGTTTGCTTTTATCCACATTTTTTTTATCAGCTTTTTATCTACTTACGGCTTGTTTGCCGACGGGATACAAGAGGCATAAATGTTATCACCCCGGATAGTACATTAGGGGTCCGTTTGGATGCGGGATAAGGATTGAAGGTATTAGTTATGAACGGGAATAAGATAGTAGGGGGTATTATGTAAGAAGGGTGGGGTCACATTGATGTGAAGGAAAATTAAATAATACTTGATTTGGATGAAGGATAAAATTAGGGAATAATGTTATTTTGTAGTTAAAATGGAAAAGATAGGGGGTATTATGTAATAACACCCCAGAATCTCCCCATAAATAATCCTCCCTCCGGGGGTACTAGGGGGTACAATATAATCCGGGACTTAGCTAATACCCTTCATTTTACTTTCCAAACGAGGTCTTAAGACTGGCCCCCAGACTAAAAGGGGATATCACAATCCCCCTTCACAATACCCCATCCAAACAGGCCATAGATATACTCATATCCGGTGTTTGCCATCTGAATAAAGACCACAGATATAGTATGTGTTTGCCACCTGGATAAAGACCACGGATACAGAATCCTTTGGATATGTATGCTTAGAGCATTCCCATTGTAATAAGCAAATGTGTATGGATAAGTAAATTTAACAACAATACTAAAAAATACCCCACATTATAATAAGTAACGTTATAAGCCTTTTAACAAATAACCAAATTTCACACATTCCATAACCAAACTTAACAACTTTTGCCGATAACCAAAACTTCAATAACTCAAAAACACCCCACTTTGAAATCGTTTCATCGAGACGAATAATTTGGTGTGATCGGGTGCGTGATTGGAATTCGTTTGCGATTGAACAAATGTACATTGTGTATTGTAGGGGTTTTTTTTTGTTAGGAATGCAAAAATAACCAATGTGGAGGTAGAGGTTGTTAGATTTAATTATGGAGTAAATAGATAATCAAATGCTGACGTGACACATTTCGGTTATTAGTTTTGATTATTATCATTGCGAATGCTCTTACAGGTGGACATAATAAGAATGTAGGAGAGGTGGTAGTATCAATTCCACCCTCTTAATTACAAAAATGTCACTCTCTTCTTTTAATTCTATATCCACTCCGAAAGAGGTCAAGGATATGTATATATACACAATCCACTTTCTATGAGGGATTCCTTATTTTGTTTATATGTGGACCTCTCATTTTTTTTTTATATCATATTTTGATGATCCAAAAACATATTTTTAAGGATACTTGCGAGAAATCAACTTAAAAGAACATCAGATCGTGCATTTGACGGTTCGGATAGCATCGCGACAACTAAAGATCGAGAGCCGTTCATTGCCGAGATGAGATTCGAGCCATCGGATGCACGATTTGACAGCTCTGTGCTGCGCACACCATTGCATAGCACCATCCCCAAATTCGAATATCTGTAAGTGCTTGATCCAAACAATTTTTCATAAAATAGTTTTTGTGTCAAGCGTATATACACTTTTCTATAAATTACTCAAACAAATCATCTTTATTATATTCTTCCTATATATATGTGATATATCCGTCTTTTTATCATATCTCTCTTCATATTATATATCCCCTCAAAATTAATTGGGTCGGCAAACAACCCGTTAATGAATCAACATGATGTGAGTGCGAGAAAACACACACCCGACAATTAATCATCTCTAGCCATTCTTTTATTTTGTCTTTTCCCAGGAGGATGCATCCATACAATTAGGAATTACACACAAACCAACAAAACTGGAAGCGAGAGATCATTTACCCGAGATGCAAGCACAGCCTCCGCACCAGTACACGATTAACCTTACAAATACTCCGTAGTACTTGACTTTTTTGTGTAAAAAAAAAACTTTTGTCAGTTTTGCGTTAAATTTTTTATAAATAATTGGTTTATTTCGGCAAGAGGAATTGAAAAAGTATGATATTTACCCAACATATTTTTCCCAATTTGTTTTTGGATATTTACAAAAAATGATTGGGTTAATATCATAATTTTATTACTTTTCCGATTTCTCTCGATCGTGGAGATGAACGAATAATCTATTAAAGTTCGGCACAAAACTAATACGCGATTTTTTTTTGAATAAATACAAAATAAAAAAGTCAAGTGCTACAATGTATAGTTTAGTAGAAACAAGACAATAGATTACAATAGCCTCTCTCTCTCTTTGTCTCTCTCTCTCTTTAGGGTTTTGAGAGCTCTAAGGCGATTTTGAGAAGCCACAGCTGCCTAGCTTTTCTATCGGGGGGAGGCACTCCTCTCCCTCCTCCCCCGGGCTCCACCTCTTCCATTCGCTCTCAATTTTTCGTTCTCCTTTTTCTTCCCACTCTTTCCTATGATTTTTTTCTTTTCGTTTTCTCCTCCCTCAGATCTGACCCTCTCTGTTCAGCAGGCTCCGCGGTCACCGGAGTCGTTTGTCCGCATGTAATCTGATGAGGGGATTTCTAGGCACTTGTTGTCGAGCACTGTTCTCTCGACGCGTGTCAAGAGGTGACCCGCTCGGTCGGACATCGGTCGCTCGGTTAATCCAGGTCGCTCGGTCGGGTTTCTCCAACCTCGCTGGCACGACAAGATATTCACTGACTGGGTCAACACAGTTACACTCACCGATATCCTCGGACGTGGAGGGGGTAACCCCACGTCCCTTGGATTCCTGGACTACGGAGCCATGCTTCCCACGTCCACCACTCACTCCAGTTCCGGCGGGACTCCCTCCACTTCGAGGGGCTTCAAACCGCCGTCGTGGCCCACGATCCACGACCATCGTGCTCCTCAACGGACGCGAACCGCCTCGCCTATAAATACGGAACCCAACCATGGGTCAAAGGTACGCACTCAACTCTACTCACTAAGTTCACAGAGCTCATCATTCTCATACTCTTACTGACTTAGCCATCGAAGGGTCCACGACTGGAAACACCTCCAGTCCTTGGGCGCTGTTTTGCAGGAACTCCTTGAAGACGGAGCTCGGATTGACCGTCCAGTTTTGGGCATCAACAGTTTGGCGCCGTCTGTGGGAATCGACGAATTTCCTACTTCACAAATTCAACTATTTCAAAACCCCTTATAATGGTCAACACGAGAGCCGGAAGTGTACGAAACGGTCCAAATCCAGAAGATCAAGGCAACCCTCTCCAGGAGCAGGTTAATCAACTCAAACAGATGGTTAATCAGCTCTGGGAGCAGAACGCAGAGCTTCTCCAACACCTCCCTCAACCTACTCCCCCCACTAAGGAGCGTGAGGCGAGCGGAGACTCACCAGAAAATCTGGACACCCACCACGATGAGAATCCCTCGGATACCGCTGATCATCGCCAATCCACGGCGGCTGGCGATAATAGCTTCGTCGCCTTCAGATAAAGAAATGCTCCCAACCCTGGGTCATCACTGGCCCAGGGGGCTGCGTTCAAGGAGCTACAGGAGAAGGTGGACCAGGTGTTGAAGCAAGTTAACGACCGAGGGGCCAGGACTGTGGAGAACCTGGTTCAGAAAACCAATCTCCCTTTCACGGCCGAAGTAACTATTTACCCACTTCCCCAAAAGTTCAGGCTTCCATCGCTTGAGCCTTTCGATGGATTGGGCGACCCCCTCGATCATCTGGAAATATACAAGGCTTTCATGACGCTGCACGCTTGCCCAGACCAGATCATGTGTCGAGCTTTCCCCACCACTTTGAAAGGCTCGACCAGAGTTTGGTTTGGAAAGCTAAAGCCCGGCTCAATTGGGACTTTCAACGAATTGAGCAAGTTGTTCATCGAGCACTTTTACAGCGGACGGCGTCAGCACAGACCGGCCACCTACCTTCTCAATGTCAAGCAGAAGGAAGGAGAGTCGCTCCGCTATTACCTGAAGCGCTTCAATAATGAGGCGCTCTTAATTGACGAGGTAGATGACAAGGTGGCTCTCACCACCTTTATTGGTGGACTCTTGCCAACCAAATTCTTCGAGTCCGTCTCAGAGAAGCCGCCATCCAGCATGGTGGAACTAATGAACAAAGATCAAAAGCACATCAACGCCGAAGAAGCGATGGCCGCTCGGCGGCACTCGGACGAGGCATCAGGAAATGGCAAACGGAGGCACGAAGCGGAACAATCCAAACCCCAGAAGGAAGTCAAACCGGAAAAGAAGCCAAGAGGGGAAGACCGCCCACGTGCTAGAGGACGTTTCGAGCGGTTCACACCGCTAAACGCGACTCCTGAGCAGGTGCTAGTTCACCTGATCAATGACCTAGAACTCCGTTGGTCCAAAGCAATGAAACCATGGGTCCCAAGGGATCGGAGTAAGTACTGCCGCTTCCACAGAGACCATGGGCATGACACGTTCGATTGCATTGAGCTCAAGAAACAAATTGAGAATCTGATCCAACGCGGGCGCCTGCGGAGGTTCATTCAAGACAAGCCCGAGCCATCCGCTCGGCCCCAGCATCAGGAAAGGTGAGAAGACCGCAACCCTCGCGCCAACCCGGAACCACGACGAGCACTTGGAGAAATCCACATTATCTCTGGTGGGTATGCCGGTGGCGGCGAGTCCAACACTTCCAGGCGTGCACACGCCCCCAGGCTGCGATCGACAGAGGTCCTCCTCACTGAAAGGCCTTTGAAGGAAAGAAGAATGGAAGAGCAAACCATCAGTTTCCACGCCAGCGACTCTGCAGGTGTCCAACATCCTCACGATGATCCACTGGTGATCACCGTCACCATCGGGAACTACAAAACCAGCAGGGTCCTTGTCGACAACGGGAGCTCTGCGGACATTCTCTTCTCCGGAGCCTTCAACCAAATGGGGATCCCAAAGGACAGGTTGCAGCTTGTCAGGTCCCCGTTGGTTGGGTTCTCCGGCGAAAAGGTTCAACCCATGGGGACGATTGACCTCCCAGTCACCATGGGGGCTGAGCCTTGCCAGATCGTAAAAATGATCAAGTTTCTTGTGGTGGATTGCCCTTCTGCCTATAACATGATTCTCGGGCGCACGACACTCAATAGCATGAAGGCAGTTACCTCCACATATCACCTGGTGATCAAATTCCCAACTGAGAATGGCGTGGGGACTCAGAAGGGAGCTTCGTTGTGGATGCACTCGAAGTCCGAGACGAGAGAGAGGAGATCCACGCGGAGCCTGTGGAAAAGCTGGACAATATTGACGTGGGAGAAGGCCGGAGTCTCCAGGTTGGCTCACTGCTCCCCCCTCAACTGAGGGAGTAGTTGGTCAATTTCCTGAAAGACAACAAGGATATCTTCGCTTGGTCTCACGCAGACCTGACGGGGATCGATCCTGGGGTTATGACCCACCACCTGAATGTGGATCCCACCTTCAAGCCCGTGAAACAAAAGCCGAGAATCTTTGGAAAAGAAAGGAGCGATGCCATCCTTGAGGAAGTCCAGAAGTTGATCGACGCTGGATTCATCTAGGAGGTGCAATACCCGGACTGGCTGGCCAATGTGGTGCTGGTCAAGAAGGCGAACGGCAAATGGCGCATGTGCGTGGACTTTAAGGACCTAAACAAGGCCTGCCCAAAAGACAGTTATCCACTCCCCAGGATTGACCAACTGGTTGATTCAACAGCGGGACATGAACTCTTGAGCTTCATGGACGCCTTCTCTGGATACAATCAGATCCTGATGCACCCAGCCGACCGAGAAGGTACGTCTTTCATTACCGAATGGGGGTTGTTCTGTTACCGGGTTATGCCTTTCGGACTAAAGAATGCAGGAGCAACCTACCAACGGTTGGTCAATCAAATGTTCGCCGGGCAAATTGGCCGGAATATGGAAGTATACGTGGATAACATGCTTACCAAAAGCAAGTTTGCCTGCAACCACCCAACCGACTTGGCCGAAACCTTCCAAATCCTCAGGAAGTTTGACATGAAGCTTAATCCAACCAAGTGCGCGTTCGGAGTAGGGGCAGGTAAATTCCTCGGGTTTATGGTTAGCCAAAGGGGAATCGAAGCCAACCCTGAGAAGGTCCAAGCGGTGATCGACATGCAGGCCCCCAAAACAATCAAGGAGGTTCAATGCCTTACAGGGCGAGTAGCAGCACTCAACCAATTCGTCAGTCGGTCGACGGACAAGTGCCTCCCCTTCTTCAAAACTCTGCTGAAAGCTTTCGAGTGGACTGCCGAGTGCGAAGAAGCGTTCGCACACCTGAAGGCCTATATCAGCTTTCCTCCTTTGCTTTCCCGGGCTATCTCAGGAGAGCAGCTCTACCTGTACTTGGCAGTCTCCCCAAACGCGGTCAGCTCAGCTCTATTCAGGGAGGAGCAGGGCGTGCAGAAGCCGGTATTCTATGTTAGCAGAGCATTTCGTGGCCCTGAAGCCAGGTATCCACTCATTGAACAACTAGCCTTTGCTTTGGTTATCTCAGCGAGACGTTTGCGCCCTTATTTCTATTCACACACCATTGTGGTGCTGACCGACCGACCGCTCAAGCAAGTGCTTCAAAAGCCTGAGTTGTCCGGTCAGCTCATCCAATGGTCTATCGAGCTCAGCGAGTTCGATGTGGTATACTAACCGCGCAAGGCAAGAAAGGGACAAGTCATAGCAGACTTCTTGGCAGAATTCACTAACCCTTTGCAGGATAAAGACGTGACCAAAATCGAAGGAGAAGACGTGGAATGCTGGACAATCTACGCAGACGGCTCGTCTAACAGGGCCGCAAGTGGCGCTGGGATTGTGCTCATCTCGCCACTCGGCGAGCAGATGGAATACGCACTGCGATTCGAATTCAAAGCAACCAACAACGAAGCTGAATATGCGGCAGTAGCTGTTGGGCTGCTGCTATGCTCGCAGATGGGGGCTAAAGTAGTCAAAGTTCTCAGCGACTCCCAGTTGGTTGTCCACCAGTCCAACGGGGAAGCTGAGGCCAAAAACGAGCAGATGAAGAAATATTCGGAGCTGGTCGCCAAGATCCGAGCGACCTTTGAGAAGGTGACTTTCTTACAGGTCCCACGAGAAGAAAACCAAAAAGCGGACTCCTTGGCTCGCCTGGCAAGCGCTCCAGATGAACAGTTGGAGCCCGTAACTACCCTTCACTACCTCGCAGAGCCAAGTATCAGTGACAAAAAGCCCGGGGAAATCCAAGTTATCCATGCCCATGCTGAGTGGGCGGAACCCATCATCAAGTTCCTCCAAGATGGGGAACTCCCCTCGAACAGAAAGGAGGCAAAAAAGCTCAGGTACCGGGCGACAAGATACCTCCTCAGGGACGGCATCCTTTACAAAAGAGGCTACACCTACCCATACCTCAGGTGTGTGTCAGACGTGGAAGGCCAGTTCATTCTGAGAGAAATCCATGAAGGGATCTGCAGCAACCATTCCGGGGGCCGAGCGCTGGTTTTCAAAGCACTCCGAGCGGGCTATTACTGGCCCACCATGAAGGCCGACTCCAGCAGCTTCGTACGGCGATGCGACAAATGCCAGCGCTTCGCTAACATTCCACATCGACCTCCAGAGCCACTTACGCCCATCGATAACCCTTGGCCGTTTGCACAGTGGGGGATCGACATCATTGGCCCTTTCAAGTTGGGGCCCGGGCAGCACAGGTTTGCCATAGTTGCAATCGACTACTTCACCAAGTGGGTGGAGGCTAAGCCGCTTGCCAAGATCACTCAGGAGGCAGCAAGAGATTTTGTCTGGAAAAACATTGTTTGCAGGTTCGGAATTCCCCATGCCATCGTCTCAGACAATGACAAGCAGTTCGACAACGAGATGATGCGAGATTTCTGGGAACAATTCAACACCAAGTGCAAGTACGCGACGCCCGGTCACTCACAGGCCAACGGGCAGGCAGAAGTTACCAACCGCACCCTCCTTGGCATCATCAAAGCCAGGCTTGACGATGCCAAAGGGTTATGGGCAGGAATGCTACCAAGCACCCTCTGGGCATACCACACGACAGTACGCACCCCAACGGGACAAACTCCCTTCCAACTGGCTTTCGGCAGTGAAGCGGTCATCCCAGTTGAGGTCGCCATCCCAAGTTACAGGGTCCAGCACTACAATGCAGAGTAGAACGACGAGACCCTCCGCCTAAACCTCGCTCGAGGAAACCAGGCAAGCGGCTGCGATCAGAGTGGCCGCGTACCAACAGAGGGCAAAGTTCTATTTCGATAAGAAAGTAAAACACAGAGCTTTCCAAGTTGGTGATCTAGTCTTGAAGAAGGTACTGGAAAAGAAGAAACTAACTAAGTTGAATCCAAAGTGGAAAGGCCCTTTCCAAGTTCAGAAAATCATCAGACCCGGGGTATACCAACTGGTCACTATGTCTGGTTGGAAACTCCCCCACCCGTGGAATGCGGACAATCTGAAGATTTATTATCGTGTTTTTCTCTTTCCAGGCTATGCGCCTCTATCCGTATCTCATTCGATGAATTTCTAGATGATCGATTTGTAATCTCTCTTAAATTCGTCAATGGGAATATCCAAGTCTTTCTTTTCCAAAAAAGGATTGCCTCAAGAATACTTTAATAAGATTGTCCTGAATCCCGAAAAGCCGCGAGTAAGCGATTGGAGAGACTAACATAGCCCTCTTCGGTCGGCCAGCGAGTTAACCTGCTCTCCTGGCAGGACGACACTCGTCTATAAATAAAGCGACTTGGAGAGACTAACATAGCCCTCTTAGGTCGGCCAGCGAGTTAACCCGCTCTCCTGGCAGGACAGCACTCGTCTATAAATAAAAGCAACTTGAAGAGACTAACACAGCCCTCTTCGGTCGGCCCGCGAGCTAACCCGCTCTCCTGGCAAGACGGAACTCGTCTATAAACAAACGGCCCTAAGAAACCAACAAATTCTCCCCAAACAGGATGACGTTCAATCCTAGGCGAACTAGAGATCTAGCCAAGTTAGCATGCAACACCTTCTTGCAGCACTTCAAAGGGTGAACGGTACCACTTCACTTTCGTTTGAATTTTTTGCATGAATGAATTTTTTGCATGAATTTAACCTTACACCCTTTCATATGATCATTCACAAAAAGATTTAGGCACCTTCCACTGGTTTGCATAATCAATATTTTACGTTGCAAGAAAGTTAGAGTTCATGTTCACTGGCACGAATATCTCAAACACCATACACAAACTTGATAAGTGGGCAGTAATAGACAAAAGAAAAACTTTTTCATTAACTTAACCCCCTCTTGTATTTTGGGAGGAGGGGGAAGACTCCCATTACAAAAAAAAGAAGAAAAGAGAAAAGCCTAAGGGAGACCACGAGAAGCCATTAGTGCGGCCCACCCTCGCGTCCTCTCTTGGCCTCGCGGGAGGAAGAGGGCGACCCCTCAAGGGAGGTCACCATTCCCCGTGGAGGAGATGGCGTCTCCGGCCGGGGGCCGTGAAGGGGGTTCCAGCCTGTTATCAACAGCAGCCGGACCACCTTCTCCGCATTCCGCACCGTGTCCTCCATAACCTCCACCCTCGCCGCCAGCCCCTCCACGGCGCCTTTCAGTCCCTGCACCTGTTGGTAGAGTTTTTCCAGTATGTTGTTGTTGTCGTTCAACACATTTCAGGCTTCCCTCTCCTTTCTCTCGCACACTCAGAAATGAGAAGTTTTGTGGGGGAGAAGGAGTACCAAGGGTTTGCTTTTATAGAGGAAAAGATCAACCAACTCTTGAACACGAAAATTTGAATGTTCAAATTAATTAATAACTGCCTTAATGGCGGTAGAAGTGGAAGTGTTCTTAAAACTCCTTGGGAAACTTAACTGCTTTAATGTTAAGCTGATATGCTCTCCTCGTTTGGCGAGATACGCTCGCACCAACTGCCAGTGCATGCACAATTACTCGCTCGCCACAATTATTGCCACTCACTTGTTTGTTTGCTTTACCCAAGTGTACGGGATAACATGCATTAACTAAGTGCATCTCACATGATTACTTCCCTCCCTGCACAAAGCATACATTCAATGATCGAATCAGCTTGATTCGATGAGACCTTTCAGTCCATCAGCGAAATTATCAGGTGCTTCCGTGGGGCCTCGCTCGGTCTGACGGGCCTGCTAGCTTGACACCTGTTTATTCGCTCAGCTCTCGACGGATCATTCAGTGTGACACAATCCACCCAAAATTCTCTTGGGGCGGAATCAAAGGCAAGCAATAGGTAAACGGGTGCAACACACTGATGTTAACAGAGCAACGGTCATGCCCCCGAAGGGACGAACTCCGTTCTCTACTTCACCATTAAAGACAAGAAAATGATGTTATGCCTAGTTATACGGTGGTACGAGTCTTTCAGTTGCGGAAACAAAACAAGCTACATCAAGACACATTAAAACAAAAACACAAGAAATTTGAACATCAAAGGCAGCCAGGTTCAACTCTGAGCATCATCATCTTCGTCATCGCCTCCACCACCACCCACTTCGGTGTTCTCCACATCGGACGGAGGCTCAGGCTTCAGCTCGCTCAGATCGAGGTCGGCGTACTTGGCCTTCACGCGCTTAATGGCTTGCTCGAAGCCACCCGAAAAGTACAGCATTTGCTCACTAGCGCATTCCTTAGAAGCCTTGTACTCCTCTATCGCCTGGGCTGTGGTAGCCTTCGCATGGGCAAGATCACTCTGGAGCTTCAAGATCATGGTGGACTGCCGAGTGGTGGTATTCTCAGATGCCTGCTTCAGTGCCTTCAATTCCTCCTCTCACTCTGATAAGGCCTCCCTCAAGTTCTTCAAGTCCACCTCAGACTTCTCCTGGATTTCCTTGGCCGCTCGACGCAACCACTCCGCCTCCTCTCTCGCTTGGCCGGCCTCCTCCACAACTTGCTGCAGTGCTAAAGGACAGCCGGAATGGGTTTTCTCCAGTTGTTCTAGGGAGTTACGGCACTCCAGGGCTTGGCGCATGGCACCATGAAGCTTTAGCTCTCGGTCGGCCAACCTCTTGGCAACAACTACTCCTTCAGCAATGGCCTACAAATACAAGGATAGTCATGAGGTGATAAGGGACTTCACCAAAGGAGCCGGTATTGAAAAAATACTTACCCTGCTCATGTGCAGCTTGAAATTCCTCAACAGCTTCTCCGCCGGCATTGAAGCGAGGTCGTCTTAGACAGGTTGGGCGAATGCGTTCAACGCTCTGTGACTAGCAGATGGGTCCGACAAGATGCTCCCTTTAACTGGGGCTGTCGGGTAATTGTTCGTCGCTGGATATATCAGCCCGGCCATACTCGCCCTCTCCGCTTCCGTCAACGGGGCTGAAGGGGCAGGAGGGGACGCTTGAAATGCAACTTTCTTTGGAGGGTTCGGGTCATTCGCCATTGGGAAGGGCGGTCGCTCTTTCCCACTTTTCCCTTGCTCGCTCGGTTCGGGAAGCTCACTTTCATTCACAAGGGACTCTATCACCCGGCCGATCGAATCGGGGTCCGCCATCTCTGCAACAAGGGCCTCCTCTTTCTCCATTATCTCTTGGATCCTCTTCCTCTTCTTCTTTCCTAGGGCCCTTAGAGCTGACCCGCCGGCAGCCTCGAGCGTCTTCTCCAAAATCTCCTTGCCAATCCTCAGACGAGAGGGTCTGGTAGGAACTACTGACGGGGGATTCATTGGAATAGCCACTCGGGCCCTCATCTGGGTGTAAGCCACCTTGTCGAATGGCTTGATGTCTAGAAGTGGGAAAACAATTAAGGCAACAATCAGAAAACGGGCAGAGCGCAGGCAAAGGCGGACAAGGAGAAAAGGTTAAATGTTACCTGCAGGATTCGGTCCCAACAGGTGGTCGAATAACTTCTGAGGGTTCACCAGCTCCTCGAAGGGGATCTTCTCTTTCCGCATGGCTGCGATCAGTCTGTCAATATCCGGGTTGGGGTTCTCCACCCACCTGAAGTCGCTCGGCTCAGGGTCTCCCCACACTGTCTGGATCCCTGGGGTGTTGGGACCAACCACTTCATCACTCTGGTACTCCCATCCTTCTCCAGAGATGAAGAAGAACTTCTCTTTCCACTTCTTGACGGAAGAGGGGTACCCAAACACAATCTGACGGCCGTCAAGGGCCTGGAAATACTAAAAGCCCGCATCTCCTACCTTCGAGGTATAGCAGTAAAAGAAGTCGTCAATCGTCATGGGGCGGCCCTCTTCACCTAGTACCTCAAACATCATGAACGCCCCGAAGAAGATGTTCCAGGCATTCGGCATAAGTTGCCCAGGAGGGAGCCTCATGCGGCTCAGCAGCTCTCGAATAATCCGTGGAAAAGGGAGCCGCAGCCCAGCAAAGAAGGCATGCTCATAAATGCACACCTCGCCCTCCGTGAAGGAACAAGCCCTTTCTTCTGGACGGACCGCTCGCAGGATCACGGAATCAGGGATCTGGTAGGCTGCTCTTATCGTCTCCAGGTCCTCCTCGTAGATCACGCTCACTAGCGTCTCAGCCTTGAAGGACAGGACCTTGACGGCGGTCTCCACATCGATAATGTCTGTGGGGCAGCCTCCTCCATCGCGGATACAAGGGAATCGGAAGCAAGATTGGAAAGGTCTCTCACAAGATGCAGGAATGGCCCTTGACTGGTGTACGAATGGAGTAAGGGATTTAGGGTTTGTCGCTCGGGGCGGGACCTTGACAAAAGGTTCCACACGCAGTGAGCGCCAAATAACTCCCTTAACCGGTGATGTGGAACAGCTGGCTCAATCGTTTGTAGGGGAAAATCAACCCCGGGTATCGGGTCACCCGGATTGACGTCTTTTTCTGGATCCAGTGTTGCGAATCGTCTTGAGGGGCCAGGAAACAAGGTGTGCTTGGGAATAGCTGCATGTATTTCCTTATACCCTTTTTGGGTGCGAAAATCAAGGAAAATCCCTTTCTGCCTCACCGTCTGATCGTGAACGGGCAAGATCTGTCGTTAGATGCCCAACCGCAGTCGTCCTCGTATCTCGGGAGTTTCAAAATTTGAAGAGCCCAACTTCACGTGGGGTTTGGATTCGGCGGTTACTCTCATCATTATCCTTGGGGAAAGGGAAATTTCTTTTTCCCGCATTTACTACCTCGAGCCCAGCGTCGACAGACGGTGCAATTATTCCCTGCGTCGAAGCTCGCTCTGCTCGACTTGGGAATGGGGGGCAACTGATGAGGGGATTTCTAGGCACTTGCTGTCGAGCAATGTTCTCTCGACGCGTGTCAAGAGGTGACCCGCTCGGTTGGACATCGGTCGCTCGGTTTAATCCAGGTCGCTCGGTCGGGCTTCTCCAACCTCGCTGGCACGACAAGATATTCACTGACTGGGTCAATACAGTTACACTCACCGATATCCTCGGACGTGGAGGGGGTAACCCCACGTCCCCTGGATTCCTGGACTACGGACCCATGCTTCCCACGTCCACCACTCACTCCAGTTCCGGCGGGACTCCCTCCACTTCGAGGGGCTTCAAACTGCCTTCGTGGCCCACGATCCACGACCATCGTGCTCCTCAACGGACACGAACCGCCTCGCCTATAAATACGCGACCCAACCATGGGTCAAAGGTACGCACTCAACTCTACTCACTAAGTTCACAGAGCTCATCCTTCTCATACTCTTACTGACTTAGCCATCGGAGGGTCCACGACTAGAAACACCTCCAGTCCTTGGGCGCTGTTTTGCAGGAACTCCTTGAAGACGGAGCTCGGATTGACCGTCCAGTTTTGGGCATCAACATAATCCGTCGCCGAAGCCCTTGTGGCAGCAGCGATGGAGGCAGTGAGAGTTGCGATCCGTTTGGCGATTTTTGGTCGGCTGTATTTAAAGCAAAATCTCGGGGAGTTTTGTCTCTCCTTATGGTAGTTTTGTTTCTCCTTGTGAGAGTTTTGTCTCTCTTTATAAGAGTAATAAAGTCTGCATTTATTGGTGGTTTGCTAGAATTTCGTTAGTGTATTCATTTCTGGTCGAAGTTCATCTAATCGTCAAAGTTCTTATTGTCTTTTTTTCTTGACTAGCAATGTATCTCTTTTTGAGACTGTTATAGAATATATAAATCTTCCGCTCAGCAGAAGATGCGTTAGGCGATGCCTGGGTAGGGGATGAAAGACATCAATCGCCTCATTATGTATTAGTTAGATAATTAGTTTGGCTTTGCCCAAGTTATCTGTAATGAATTTCGTTGTGTAAGTGTCGTTGGACTATATCAATGCAGTACCTTTCACTTTTGTAAAAAAGAAAAAGAAACAAGACAATCAAAAGTCTTCAAGATTTACGACACATGACAATAACCGAAAATAAACCTTCAAAGCCTCGATCAGAAGTCTTCCCTTTTACTGTACAAAAGCTGCGAACCAAAACCAACAAATCTGTAAAGAGCCTGACGCCGGTCAAGAGCCTCTAAGAGCATACCATCTCCAATCCATACTCTATTTCTTCATTTTGGAGGAAAAACATTCTCTAACTCATTCTCTAAAACTCTCCTCCATTTGTGAGGATGAACTTTGATCCTCTAAATATAGAGGATGAAGGAAAAAATAGAGGATCTCCTCCAAATATGTGTTGGAGTTGAGAAATAGAGTGTTGGGTTGGAGTTGAGATAAATAGTACAATCCTCTAAATCTACTTTTCAAATAAAATAGATTAATTTGATCATCTCAAATAGAGATTTGGAGGGTGTTGGATTGGAGCATCTCCAATCCAATACTCTATTTGAGAGTATCAAAATACTCTATTTTATTCATAAAGTGATTTTAGAGGAAATCACTATTCATATTTACTCCAACCACAAACCCTCTATTTTTCCCTCTAAAATAAATGAGGCTTGAGAGGATGGGTTGGAGGAGTTCCATACTCTCAAATGGAGGAATAGAGCATGGATTGGAGATGCTTTAAGGATACAAATGCCATTTTAAAAGGTGAATAGTGTTATAGAGGAGATCCTCCATATTTTCTCTCATCCTCTAAATATGGAGGATCAAAATCCCATCCTCTCAATTAGAGGAGGCTTGAGAGGATGGGTTAGAGGAATTTTATACTCTCAAATGGAGGAATAGAGCATGGGTTGGAGATGCTCTAAACAAGCCTTGTATTCCATTTGTAATGCAGAAGCTGCAACTAAACTTGAGAGATTATTGAAATAGAAAATCGAACATGATATTTATTTATTTTTGTTAAAGAGACGATACATAATTCATTCTTCTTTCACTTTTTTCACTTCCAATTGACACACAGATACATATGTATCCTGTGTGCGAAAGTACATCATTTATTGCTTCAATATTCATTTTATGCCTTTTTTAGCTAAAAATTTCATAAATTTAAGATACACACATAACTCTAGTATTTTTGTAAGAAAAACATAAGAACGTGTAAGTTGGCCCGAACAGCATGAGTTACACATAAATAAAGATGCTTTACTCAAATGTCCCTAGTTGAAGTAATGAACTAGGAGTATTTACAAAGTGGGGCCACCACTTTGTCACTTACGGAGTACAAGTTTTGAATTTTTTTTACTCCACCCGTCCCATAATGTTTGTCCGGTCCGTAAAACGAGGACATAAAAATAATACAATTTTTGCAAGAAAATTTTAATTTTTTTTCAATAATTCACTAGATATTGATGAATTCTTTTAAGTTATGAAAAAAGTTTGGATTTTTTCTTGAAAGAAATGCATTATTTTTTAGTCCTCGTTTTGCGGACTGGACAAACATTTTGGAACAGAGATAGTAACTCATTGCACGGTTTTTAATAAATTTCTCTGTTTATCTCTCCCCACTTATTACATAAAAAAAAAATTCTCAAAACCAATCAAAGTGTTAGTATTTTTTTTCTCCCCATTTTCTGCAAATTGATTGGAGGATTTAATAAATAGATATGAGGATTAGCTTTTTCAGTTGGTGACCTGGCAATTTCAATTAAATCCCATCCGTCAATGAAGGAGTCGTCGTTATCCTACGGAAAAATATCACTCGATGGCATGTAATTCAATCTCTCATAACCGCGTATCAAAGCTTGTTTGTGTATGATTTGTTTCGAAGCTAATCAATTACTATAAAACTTGGGGGTTATGTTTTGGGAAATGATTTTGCCACTCCCTTTTTTGTTAACGCCACTTCTCTGCAAGTGTATTTTTGGTGCACTTCTTTTTTTGTTAACGTCACTCCCCTACAAGTGTATTTTTGCACCAAAAATACACTTACATGGGAGTGTCGTTATCAAAAAAGGGAGTGGCAAAATCGGCAGCCTATGTTTTTTTATTATGTGTTGACAAATCACCTTGGCACACATAATGCTTAAATCAATGTCACATTGAGAGTTTAACAAACTTTCAATCCAACCGGGATTTCAATGAAAAAATCTTTCGATTGAGCACAAGCTTTATGGGTAACACCTAAAGGCTCGTTTGGATGCGGGATTAGGTTTGGAGTTGTTATGTAATAAGGGGGGATTGGATAATAGGAGGTATTGGTTAATAAGGGATGACCCACATTAATGTGATATTTATGGAGGGAGTATTAAATAGTAGGTTGTTTGGATGAGGTATTAGAGAAGGGGGATTAAATAATACTTTGTTTGGATGGAGGACTAATAGTGGGTATAAGGAAGGGTGGATGATGTAAAAAACTATCAAATGACCCTTTTGTTCTTGTGCAATCCCAAACTTAATTATGTATTACGTTATATATATAAATGCAAATATAATTAATTTTTCACATTTAATCCATAGTAATTAGTTTTACTAATAAATTAAATTTTTAAATAATATTAAAAAATTAAAAATTCGTTTTTTATTATGGTTTTTTTATCCATGCTTATTTTTTTAAAAAATATGACTTGTCAAAAGTATTAAAATGTTCAGTTTCGGTTTTATACCTTTAATTACTAATATTTTTTAATAAAAATATAGTAATTTTTATGTTCAGTTCAGCTTTGGATTATTTTTTCCGATTTTATATATAATTACTAAATAAATTACTTAACTATGCATTTTTCATTCCTAGTCGTTCATTCCAAAGCACATCATGTGCTCCCCGTGCATCTCCCACATCAGATAATTGTTCCCCCACATAACAACAGTGGAGTGCATCGTTCTTGTCGTCTTCGCTTTCGTCTCTCTCTCTGCAATACTCATCGAAGAACCCCTCTCTCATCATCTCCGACCACCTATTTCTCTCTTCCTCGCGTGCGGGTTCTCTCCTCACTCTCTTCTCCACCAATTCTCTCCCCTCTTTTCTGCGATTTGTAAGGTTCCTACTCCCTCAGGTTTTTTGACAGCGGCAGAGGTGAGTCACAGCGGAGGCGAGCAGTAGCAGTGGAGGATGGGTACCTCGGGATGGGAAAAGAGGATTAGGAGGGGTAGATTCATCCGAAAAAAGGGGAATTTGGGGGGATTCCACGACAACTGGTCAAGGGGAGCCCATTGCTAACAGCCCCTCAGCCGGTGTTAGCTGGTGGTGTGGGGTATAAGGGTGGGTCCCAGGTGTTAAAAAGGGGATAACACAACACCCCTTTACAATACCCCATCCAAACAGGCCAAAATGGTTTACTACCTATAGCTTAAAACCTATATAGCCCGATAAAGCCTTTTACTATGATAAACTGCTCCAAACCTATATAGCCCGATAAAGCCTTTTACTATGATAAACTACTCCCTGTGGACCGATCCTGGTCTGACCAAGTTAAATTGCAATCGACTATAAAAGCCATATGCTTCGGGCTAGACGTGTAGAAACACAACTAAAAGTCACAAGCATTTCGTCATTGTAGTGAAATTGTTAATATTTGAAATAAAAAAATGACAAATAAATGATATACAAAATGCATTAAAGTGATAAGAAGAACAATTTAAGAAACCAATTTATAAAAAAAAAATTACAAAAAATGAAAAACAAAAAACAAAAAGAAACAAAGAATTCAATGGGTGTTGTGCCCCCATTGGATCAGCCCTACAAAAATCATAGTGCATGATATGTGCCCACATCTTTATTGTTGATGATTTACTATCCCGTCTGCTCCAAACCTATATAGCCCGATAAAACCTTTTACTATGATAAACTGCTCCCTGTGGACCGATCTTGGTCTGACCAAGTTAAATTGCAATCGACTATAAAAGCCATATGCTTCGGGCTAGACGTGCAGAAACACAACTAAAAGTCACAAGCATTTCGTCATTGTAGTGAAATTGTTAATATTCGAAATAAAAAAATGACAAATAAATGATATACAAAATGCATTAAAGTGATAAGAAGAACAATTTAAGAAACCAATTTATAAAAAAAATACAAAATCTGAAAAACAAAAAACAAAAAGAAACAAAGAATTCAATGGGTGTTGTGCCCCCATTGGGTCAGCCCTACAAAAATCATAGTGCATGATATGTGCCCACATCTTTATTGTTGATGATTTACTATCCCGTAAGTCCGACTTTTTGGTATATACGTAGAGTCATAAGATTAATGCGTTACCCGTAAGGGTGAGACGGAAAACTGGACCGAACCGGCGGTTTTCTCTCCCCTATTTTTTTCCGGTTCTGTCCAGGTTTTGGGATTTTCCCAAATTTAAAACCGGTTTTGGTTTTCGGTTCTTGTGGCTAAAAAGTTGGACCAGACTGAACCGGATCGGTAGTATATAACTCCTGAACCAGCCAAGCAAAAAACCTAGGTCCTATTTATTGTACTTATCCAGGCTTCGTCAAATGATTAAATCCTTTGGGTTGCAATGAGAGCCCGTCTTAGCCTAAGTCCACCCCGATTGGTCCAATGATAGGCCCAAACAGAAGCCCGTATATGTAGTAAAAATGGCTTTTAATCAGTTGGAGATCTTCCATCCCTGCTGTCCACCGCTGCCAAAGATCCAACAGCCAACCACCGACCGCCGACCAGCTTCCACCATTTAACACCTTACCGCCGCTGGCCATCCCAAACGGAGAAACTATCTGGCGCTCAAACAACACAAATAAAATAAAGTTTAGGGATCGAACTACAAATAAAATTGAGACTCAATTTTATTTTAAATAACAGCTTATCTCCCATTTAAACATCCATAGGCAATAGGCATATTTAGAACTAATCCTGAAATTTTAAACCTTGAACTTTGGATTCGGTCCCCTTTTTACCATAGAGCTTGTTATTTTGTACTAAGCTTTTAGTATATCCAAAATGCTACACGCACAATCGTTGTGTACATTATGAACTAATTCTAGCCGTCTAGATGTGTTTGGACGGTCCAGATTAAAAAAAAAAAAATTTGCACAGAAAAGTTAAACTTTTCCAGGAAAGAGTTTAAGCAAATCTTGACAATTAATTATAACAATGAATCTAAATCCATCTAAAGCCCCGTGTTTTAAGTGGGAAAAATGACGGTCAATGACGTTTCGATAATTAATACCCGCCAAGGACATTTTCAGCATTAATAAATGTTCTCAGTATGTCATTGGCGGATATTAATTATCAAAATACGTCTTGGGCCGTCATTTCCCCGTAGGGCTTGTTTTGGGTTTAATTTCTTGGGTTGGGTTTAGCCCACTTTGGTGAGTTAGGTTTCTTTCTTTTGTTCTTAATTGTAATCTTTGCACTTTTAGGTCATCTGGTGCTTGGGCTTTATTGGTATTATCTGAACTTTTAGGCCATCAAGTATTATGGACTTTGCCGGCCCTTTGGATGCATTTCCCAACCTTTGGTTGGAATTCTCTTTTTCCCTTCACTTTATAAATTGTTATTTTTGCCGATGAAAAAAGAAGAAGAAGATATCCTCTATTGAGGAGGGATCTAAAAGTGAATAAATGAACCTTATTTGTAGCTACTCACTAAATTAAGAAGCATCACCTATCGATATTTGTCAAGAAAAGAAACGTATCGTTGATAATAAGTTCAATTAATAAAACATCATGTTTCAATTCTCTAAAAGTTTAAATATTCAATCAAGCAACAATGATTGGTGATTCTTTGCTGCAAGCAAAATTATATATATAGATCGATAAATGGGTTGATCGTTCTAATAGTTCTAATTAATTTGGTCACATTATTTGTCTAGATAATTCACCCATCAAAAAGCCGCATTGAAATCATCATTTGTCTCATAATAGATGACTGATGAGTGATGAGGTTAATTGTCAACAAAAATTTGTTGATTAACCCAAACAAGTTTCCATCATCCGGATTGCTCATGGACTATGAGGAAATTGTTGAAGTTGCGAGTCCAGTGTCAAAGCTTTGTTAAGCACTTAATTGGTGATGGACATGGGACTTTCTTATGGCTTGACAATTGGCATCCTAGTGGTCCTTTATACAAAGCTTCTTAGTGATCGAGGGATTGCTAATCTAGGAAGATCTATCACTGCTAAAGTCAGTTCTGTTATCTTGGATGGAGAGTGAAATTGGCCTCAACCAAGATCTTCCTTGATTTAGCAGATTCAACACTCAGTTCCTACTTCAATTCAACCTAGTAGGGAGAAAAAAGATGAAGTTAAATGGGTTATATCTCCTACCGGCCATTATACTTCTAAACATACTTGGGAGGCTCTCAGAAACAGAGGAGAGAAGGTCCAGTGGGCTTCTATTGTGTGGTTTTCAAGAAGTGTTTCTAAATGGTCTTTTATTATATGGCTAGCTTGCTTGAAAAGGCTAGCTACAAAGGAGCGACTTTGTAGATGGGGGATGGTGATTGACCCTGTTTGCATGTGTTCTATGCTCTCAATGTGATGAAACCTTGCAACACTTGTTTTTTGCTTGTAGCTACTCAAGGAGTATTTGGCAGGTTATTCTTCATAAGTTCCAGCTTCAGAAGACTCCAGAGGAATGGGATAGTGAAGTCCAATGGGCCATTGATTACTGTAAAGGAAAAAGCTTCAAATCTTTCTTATTCAAGTTAGTCCTAGCAGCTGGGGTTTACCACTTATGGTTGGAAAGGAATTCTCGCATTTTTGGAGGAAAACACAGAGGAACAAATGGTGTGCTAGCAAGTATTGAAGATGATGTTCGACTTCGTGTTAGTACTTGGGAATTTTTCCCAAATTCTGTTGAGAACCAAAGATTGTGTAGTTTTTGGAATATCTCAAGTAGAGTCCTTGGGACCTCAATTGTGTAGTTTAGGTAGAATGTATTGAGGCTTTCCTTTGTATAGTTCTTGTATGTGGATTTAACTCCCTTTTGTTTTTTCGAGGTGGTTGGTTATAAAATGCGCAAAGTTACCCAAAAAAAAGTTTCCATCATCACAAAATGAAATGCTTATTCTTCCCCCCTGTTGCGAATATCTTCTCATGAGTTCTTTCTATTTGTACAATGTACAAGTCTTATAAGTGTGTTAATTAAGCGAGGTGCTGGTCCACTCGTTTATAAGCGTGGCAACTTGACAGATCTGTAGTTTTTGGAAGTAATTTATTGGTACGCTCATATTTGGTTGGAGTGTATCTGATCGTCCGGGTATTTTGTGTCTTTTGTCCTTAACTTTACATTTTTTCTTGTTTAAGACTCCTAATTAGCAGTTAGGCAGTTTAAGAGTGTCGTTGTTGCATCAGGCCATGCCTGAGTTAGGATGAAAGACATCGATTGTCTTGTGATTTACTCGTTTTGTACTCCCTCTGTCTCACTTTATTCTGTCTGTTTCCTTTTTGGGACGTCCCAAAAATTTGTCTATATCTCATAGTACTTTTCAAATTTTGGTAGGAACTAACTGCCCATACCATACCATACCATGCATGAAGCTAGACGTACGTACACCTCCTGACTAGATGAAATGAATCCTGGCCTCCTCATGTCATGTACCCATCCATATTCTCTAATAGGGGGAATTCCTGAATACATATATAGACGTTAAGACAGGGTGTTCTGTATATATGCATTCTCCCTAAATTTTTGGGATATTTGGTATTTTTTAGTTTTTGTAATTTTTTATTTCGTTTTTCGTCATAATTTTGAGAATGAATCATTCCGTCTCCAAGAAAGAAATTAAAAAGTATTAGAATGTGGATCAAAGTTGACAAAGTTAATATAAGACAAAACTTTATAAAGACAAAAAAAAACACTTGTTATTAATTTGTTTGTTTTTTTCGTCTCTAATGATGTTTTTTTTTTGCCATAATTTTTGGGTTTTAGACTCATTTCGTCTAGACGAATGATTAATTATATATAGATCTACGGAGTAACAAAGATTCAAAAGTAAAAAAACAAAAAAAAAATGTCAAAAATTTAGGAAGAATGGAGCATTATGGCTACTAAAGATTAGTGAGAGAGATTGTCGTTTTCCTAGAGAGAGAGATTTTGTCGTTTTCCTACCATTAGGAGGATTCGCATGTCTCCTTTTAGAGCGACCTGTATGAATAGATAGAACAAAACTATACTAGTATTAATTTAATTTTTTTTTGGTTACAACTTACAACTATATATAGTAGTATTATCAGTAGTAGAGAGTAATATATAAGTAGTAATTTTTCTTTGGTAATAATATAGGAGTAGTTGCTTATGAATTGGTAAACCTTTCGCGTCGTCAACGACTGTTCACACAAGCGACAAACCAAGAAATGAAATGAAAAAAAAAAAAAAACCAGTATTGTAGTACTATTAGATAAGAAAGAAAAAACATAGAAAATATTGATCGCCAAAATAAACAACAAGGTCATGAAGTGGGTATGGGTGGATGGTATTTTCTGATCTACCTACCCATGGACGATGCTACTTACTTTCTACCTCATACATCTTACCATTTTTTTGACATAGTTTCCTACTCTCTTTTTTTTTCTTTTTTTGAACAAGAGATTATTGCATTTTAAAAGCTCGAAGGCAATACAAGATTTCATTATAAGATACAAGACATAGAAATTATCGAACTCAAACTATCAGACATCTAAACACAAGTATATGCACTAGCATATTCAATGGCGCATACTGCAAAAGCTAGCATACCAACAACGAGATTGGACATAAGGTTAGTCAAAGACGTGATAGTACGTAAAGGATCCTACTATACACGAAAGCCCAGCTTAATTAACCTATGAAAAGGCACAAGATAAAATTAAATCTAGATCCACTCCACACCTAGACCAAGAGGGTAAAACGCTCCATAAAAGGGAGGAGAAACAACAACAAAACAAAATAAAAACACCCCGTTTTTTCTAACGAAAATGTCAAGATTCTATTAACCAAAATATCCTATTCTTTCTCTTCCATTTCTTGTAATGGGATCCCAAAGCAGTAGAGAGTTAGCCTTGAAATCTAAATGTCAATTCTCTTAAAGCTGGGCAATCTAATCATAAACTATGGAAGATAGGCATTTCTCCCTCCCTCCCTCCTCCGTCACATCAGTTCGTTTAAAGACACTTAAAATAATTCTATCCAACTTTTAGTAATTGTTTTTGACATATATATTTTAGAAAATGATTTATCCTTAATTTCCATCCATTATGTGTATTTATAAACAATCAAATTCACGTAAGAGCTTAGGGGCATCTCCAATCCACCCTCTATGTCTTTTTATCTTTTTTTTTTGGAGTACCGCTCCTGTCCGATCGGCCAATCCTCTGAGTCCTCCTGCATTGGAGAAAATGGTTCTTTGTGTACTAAAAATATGGAGGATCGATCAGACTATGATCTTCTATTTTTACAAAATGTGATAAATCACCGAAAGGGATAACATTAAATCTTTACCTTTATTATTTATGAATTTACTACCATTTAAAATGTATCCATGACATCTTTAAAATAATATCAACATTGAATATCTTAACACTAATTCAATAAGTAAAATTTAAATAATTAAATTTTGAGTTAAAATAAAGAATGTTTGAGTTTTGGAGTGTTGTTTTAAGAAATGGAGTATGAAATAGGCCGGGAGGCCATGAGTTGGGGTTGATAAGAAACACAAAACATTTGTTTTTAAACAAAAAATTCAGAGAGAAAACACTCTACAATTACATTTTGTATAGAGTACTTTAATTTCATGCTCTCAATGGGAAAAAAGAAAAAAGAGAAGGGTGTTGGGTTGGAGAGGGTCTTAATTAACATGATTGTTAGTGTAATAGATTCAGAATAAATGAAATTATATTCTCAGAACTTAGACTTTGATGTTGAACAACAGACCAGGAATATTATGATACTCAAAAAACATACATATATGCATGTGGGGTATGTGTTTATTTATAGGCGAGATACTATATAGGAAGAATTAACGTTAGAATCCAATGTAGACGGTGCCGTGTCAATGCGGCGCCAAGTTTTGGACGACCTTTGACCTGAGAGATGGAGTTAGGTGATGGAGATGGATGGAAAATGCAACACTAGAATCTAATGTCCATGTCAACGGGTTTGTAGTCTAATGATACTTTCTCACTCTTTTTTATATGAAAAGGTGACGGTTCGATTCTCGTTTAGAGCGCTAGTGTCGGATGTGAAGATTAATACCTTCGGAGTTGTTTCATCCATATGCCATTCAGCGGTACTCATTTCTCGACTAAAGAAAATCCAACGTAGACTAGACATTTATCGATTAAAAAAAATAAAATCCAATGTCCACGCGGAGAAGGAGGCGGACAAATCTCCCGACAGCCTCTGAAACGTGGATGAGGTACGTCCACCTACACGTGGGGGTTAAATACAGCCCCGATTTGGTCCCATACACGTGGCTGGATGCAGCGTCAAATTGGGGTGCCATATAATGACCTAAATACACCACCTCCGGCCCCTGTGTCTCTATCCGTTTTTTTTTTTAAGAGTGGGGTGTCGGTCAATTTATTCCGATAAAATTAAGAAGCATTGAAGTTAATGATCAGACAAATCTTTAGTGGCACCAATGTTGGGCCTTCATAATATTTGATTTTGTGACCTCTTTGAAATTAGTTGTTGTCTCATGCGACTCGACTATATCGCTCGGGTTGTCTCTATCTGGTTTTGTGCTTTTGATTTGCGGGACACGTCCATGCAGTGGCGGCTCCAGAAATTTGTAATAGGGTGTTCAAAAATTACTTTTAACTCTACTAGCTAATCTCTATAACCAATAATATAAGTACAAAATGTCATATACTAGTATAAATAATGTGGTCAAAAAAATAACCTTTATTCTAAAAATAATTAACTACGAGGAAAAATGATAACTTAAAAATATATACTTGTAATAATAATTTTTTTTTGAAAAAGTTGCGTAGTAGATATTATTTTGAGAGTGGAGGAGGATTTTTTTTTTTACAGTTGTCCTAGATGAGATCTCATATTTTGTGCTAATGTTTAATCGGCGTATTAATCTACTGAAACACTTTTGAAAGAAACTCTAGCGAGTATATTGAGACTGACCTTCTCGAAAATATGGTATTCTTTAGGATAACATGATGAGATTTAATTTTTTATCGTAGTCTGAAATTTGAAGGAATATTATTCAAGTTAACGGGATTTGTAATGGAGTTGAATTTTTTTAAAACTTTGTCCGTAAATTCCATTAGCTAATAAGGCAAAAACAAATAAAGTAGTTATAATTATCATGAATGCGGAATTAGCACATTTAGACCATCGACAATAAAGGTGGAGAGGTAACGCAGAGCATAATACTTACACCAATAGATTCTTCTTTTTTCTCTTTCTTTTTCAATTTCTTTATTATGATTATGAGTTTTATTTGAAGTAATTAATGTGTATAATGTTCAAATATGAATTACGTGGATTGATGTGCCGTAATTGGGTTGTGATTGATTGTTCAACTGGTTTTGGGTTGAATGTTCAATTCTTTTGAGTCAAGTTTTCAAAACTATTAGAATAGTGTGTTCATTGATATTTAAATTGGGTGTTCAAAAAAAAGCTAGCCTATAATTTTTATATATATTCTAAGCAAAAAAAAATGTTTGGGTGTTCAGTTGACCATGGAAGACTCTATGTAGAGCCGCCTCTGCGTCCATGTATAATAAATCAAGAAACAATAGTTGCAGCATTGGCTGTGTGGACATATTATTTGTTGCGCCAATTCAGGAGGTCCACAAGGCTCTGTTTGAAACTTGGGGAAGAAATGAATAATAGATGAGAAAATAATAAAGATAAAAATTTGAGGAAAAGTTAAAAAGAAATTGAAGAGAAAATTAAACTTGTTTTTTTTAAAAAAACTTTTCCTTCTCTCTAGAAATTAAAAAATGGATGGAAAAAATTTAAAACTTTCTCTTCCTTTCTATTTTTTTCCCTAAGTTCGAAACAAACTCAAAAACTTTAGCCAAATTGCGAATAACTGAACGATCCGGTACTCCGTACAACTTTGCTCTTTTACAAGTTTTCAGAAAAAAATTTATTCTGCGCACGTTTTTTAATAAATTTTTCTATCTATCTCTCTTCACTTATTACAAATTTTTTTAAAACAAAACTCAAAACCAAACAAAGTTGATCAAAAAAACAAAGATTTACTTTTTATTCGGAAAATGACACTTCTACATAAAATAAAATAAAAAAATATTACCGAATATGGTCACCATGTCCACATCGAATTCAACAGTTCATAGCAGATTAAAAAAAAAAACCCTACCATCAGGGTGGTAGCCCAGTTGGCACAGGTGATGGGGCTTAAGTGCCTCTCCCTCCATGTGCACTCGGGTTCGAGTCCCTCCAGTTGCAAAAAAATATATATGAGCTGGAGGGACGCGTGGAGGGCCCTGTGCCAGCTGTGCGTCTAGGTGGTTTCCACAGCGGGTTGGGAGCCCCTATGGTCACGCCCAAGGGGGTTGCTACGCCGGTCGCCCCCTCCTCTACCCTTTTTGATTATAAAAAAAAAAACAGTGCATATGTAAGTTGTAACAGTCCATTGTTAAATGATTGATGTCCATGCCAGAAAGAGACAAAAAGCAGAAACATGTCGCAGACATGGAAAACCAAGGGACGCCGGATTATTACTGGGGAAGGTACTAATAAAATCTTTAGGGTCCATTAGTAAAAGAAAACTTCTTCAACATTTTGAGTGTTTATTTGTCTTCTTTGAATTTTTGTTAAATTTATGTTATATTTTTTGGATTAATTATCTGTTTCGACGTGATTTAATTATTTTTTGGATTAATTTTTGTTTTATTTTTTATTTTTGATTGCTTTAATTGAGGGGTTATGATTAAAAAAAAGAAGAAGAAGGGCTTTTCGGTTTTTTGGAATCTTTTTTTTTTTTTTTTTTGGTACATAGGTTTGTTGGGATCTTGTTTATCTATTTTTTCTCATTGGATTCTCCTTATTTTATTGATCATAGTACTGGATCCATGTTTCTGCTATGCTTCTGCTATGTGCCAAAACCTTGTCTTTACCATGTATGTCAAGTCCCTTTTTTTTTTACCACTCCTACCTACACATGTCACTACAATAATCAGATACTCCCTCCATCCCTTATTTACATGTCACTACAATAATCTCTTGCCTGAAACTTGTCCTTTTACGTTGGTAACTTAGCATTGGATTCTTCTATATATATATTGAGGGAGTGAGAGGGAGAGAGAGCTGGCACATCCAAGTCATCGCTCATCATAGAGTTTTTCATGGGAAATGATTTTGCCACTCTTTTTTTTATAACGGCACTCTTCTGCAAGTGTATTTTTAGTGCAAAAAAAAGAGTGGCAAAATCAGCAGCCTTTTTCATCCCTCCAAAATCATTCTCCAAATTAAATACTCTAAAATGAAAAATGTGTGCTTTCCAATCAATTTTCTCATTTCCGATCCGTTGTACCAAAAAAAATAATAATAATAATTCTTCATTTTCCTTGTTCAAAGTAAATTACTCCCTCCGTCCCTTTTTAAATGTACTGCTTCGTAACTCCAACTTATTAAAAAGATATCATCATTATACCTTTCACATCAACTTTTTCCTCTACTTTCCATACTTACCCATCATCATTACACTTTTACTCACTAACTTTTCAAAATGGAATCTACTTTTTGGGGACAAAATAGACAATATACCAACTTTTACCCACTAACTTTACAAAATAGACACTTATTAAGGGACAGCCCAAAATGGAATACTGGACTCAAAAAAAGGGACGGAGGGAGCACCAATTACTTCCTCCGTCCATTTTTTAGAGTCCAATATTCTATTTTGGGCTGTCCCTTAATAAGTGTCCATTTTGTAAAGTTAGTAGGTAAAAGTTGATGAATTTTCCATTTTGCCCCTAAAAGTATATTTCATTTTGAAAATTTATGTTGTGTTTGGTTTGATTTTTGAATTTTTTTTTTGAAAAATAGTAGGACTAATAAGTGAAGAGAGATAGAAAGATAAATGTTGGAAGTATGGAGAATCTAGGAATAATTTTTCGAAAAATTCTTTTTGAAAACGAAAGAGAACACAACATTAGTGAGTAAAAATGTAATGATAATGTTTCCATAGAGGGTAATGATGGAAAGTAGAGGTAAAAGTTGATGTGAGAGGTGTAATGATGATATCTTTTTAATAAGTTGGAATTACGAAGCAGAACTCTTAAAAATGGACGGAGGGAGTACTGATATAGCCCGAAAGTTTAATAACTTACAAAATGCCTCTTAGAGTTTATTAAACTATCGATTTACTCCTAAAGTTTATCAAATTACACAGTATTCCCTAGAGTTTATTAATATACAATTTTTTCCAAAGAGTTTAATATATTACAATCTAACCCAATAGTCCTAAAATCATATTCGAATCCAATGAATGATAAAAGAATACATTTACGTGTTTAGTTACTCACTTACCTTTGTATTTTGCCTACTTAATACCATCCATTTAATAATATTGTTGATTGCACTTTGTAGGGAAGGTCAAAATTATTTAAGTTGACCAGGTCAGAGCTTTGACCACATTGTCAGAAGAAGACATGTAGCACCGCAGATGAGTGACACGCGGCATATAGAGTCGCGGCAGACAGGTTGGCGCTTATTGCAAATGCAAACAACTTTCAGCAACAAGTAGGGCCCGCGTACATACAGGGCCGTGGACATGAAAGGCCGCGGACATGCAGGGCCGCGGTAGGCCTGCAGACATGCAGGGCCGCGACAGGCCTGCAGACGAGCATGATGGGTCCAACGGAGGTTTTGTTCCCTGCCTATAAATACCAGTGCTGGTATTCATTTAAGACAGACAGAGAGACACACTAATTTCTAGAGAGAGAAAATAGATTTCTAGAGAGAGAGCCATCTCCTTTAGAGAGAGAAAATAGATTTCTAGAGAGAGAGAGAGTCATCTCCTCTAGAGAAAGAAAATAGATTTTCAGAGAGAGGGAGAGACCATATCCTTGAGAGAAAAATGGAACTACGTTTGACTTGATTCCCTGTACACCGGGATACGTAGGCAACCCTGATGACTTGAGCTTTGTCACGCCCTCGATTTTAAACATAACTCCATAAATCATTTCAATAAAGCGTCCTCGCATAATCTAGGTAATACCCAAAAGGAATTTCCCACCTGTTTAATTACAACCAAGTCCACAGGTTTCAAAATATACAACATTGGCACTCCAGCCCAAATTAACTTAAGTACAAATACAATTGAGTTTCGAATACTACAACTTCGGTCAAAAGACAATCCAAGAGTAAAATTAGTTACAAGTCCATCTTTAATCAAAAGTAAGTCTATTCTAAAGATGAGCTAATAACTAATCAAATTAGCTTCCAAAATGATCTTCGTGTCCAACTACGCTGAGTCGTGCAACCTATAGTCCTGTGTTCGAACTTGAAAAGAAAGATTTTGTTGAGCTACTAGAGCCCAGTAGGAAATTCTCGACAAATTCTATATGCAATGAGGTGATAAGCATGAATATAGTGAATCAAGCTAAAGGGCAAATCCAAAATAACCCAATCCAATCCAATTTGCTAGCATTAAGCATTCACATACACAAACATACACACACTCTTCTCCTAATCACTTTCCACCCCTTGCGACTTGTGTTACTACCCCTTGCGTCACAATAAACTCCACCCCTTGCGACTTGTGTTACCACCCCTTGCGTCACAATCAACTTCACGACAACTACTACATTATCAACACTACCAACATGTCACAAACGACTCATGAATCACAACAATCAAGCCCAAGATATGGTATCCATAAGCATATGCAATCCACAGATTATAAAGGGTTCCACCCGGACCACACATATATAGCATTTCAACGCTAATATCACACAATTCCACCATAAAACATGTAGAAAAAGAGAGAAATCCCTACCCAAGTGTGATTTGAGCAAAACCCTAGGTCCACTGAGAGCAATAAGCTAGAATCCCTCAAAGACGAGCCTCACCCGAGCTTGGATACAAGATCTAGAGTGCATAGAGTCAAAAAACACGAAGAACAAGCAAAGATCAACCAATAATCGCGAGGAGAGAGAGAAAAACGTGGGTAAACCTCAAAGTGTGAGAACAAGAACATAGAACTCACCCTTAGTTCACCAAATGCAAGAATCTTGTGAATTTGAGGAAGAAAACCTTTTGGATCTTGGGGATTCGAGCTTGAAATCGAGAGATTTGGGTGAGATTGGAATGGTGTGGGTGAGAGAGGGTTTTGAGATCTAATTTCGTGGCTTTGGGAGTGAGAAATGACAAAAAGAGGGGTATTTATAGTGTCCCAAAAGCGTGCTGAAAAATCTGCAGAAAACGCAGCGGGTACCGGTACTGGGCGACTCCCAGTATCGGTACTGGAGCCTTCAAAGTGCCAATTTGATCAATGACTAGACAGTGGGTAACCGGTACTGGGCAACAGCTAGTACCGGTACTAGCTAGGCAGAAATATGAAAAATTTCGACGGACACCGGAACGAACCCAACTTGATACCAACACCTCCAAACAACAATACAATATCAAAACTTACATTTTACTATTCTCCGAGAGTCCGATACACAACCGAATACATATATCCGTACACCCTCACTAACATATGCATAACTCTAATAATAATACGACTCTTTTATGCAATAAACGATTTCCGAAACTAAAATAAATTCGCGAGTCTCTACAAGCTCGGTCATGTTTTATGCCTCCTCATCGACTCCTCTAAATCACTCATCCATTCATTCATTCTAAACTCTAATCATTCTTTACCTCTCCAGCACATTTTATTCTCATGAATATTTTGGGCTCTATTTTGAACCCCGAGGAGACAGAGTCAAGATTTTGACCGCTCATACACACTTCATTGTTACCGAGAACATAGAAAGAATTTACGTTCACTAGGGGTTTGTTAACTTAGAGAAAACGTCACTACAAGAAATTTGTTCAACACCAGCGTTTTTTCTACCAGCGCTTGCAAAAAGCGCTACAATAGGAGGTCTACAACAGCGCTTTTTCTAACCGCTGCTAGAATGGAGATGTCCCAATGCCCAAAGCAAAAGTGCTAGAATAGGCTAACCATTTCCTAGCACCCAAGTAAAAGCGTTGGAATAGGCCCCCCATTTACCAATGCCCATAAAAAGCGTTGGAATAGGCCCTCCATTTCCCAGCGACCTAGGGAAAGCGTTGGAATAGATCCAAAGAAAAAATAGCCACTAATTGAACAATTTCTAATTATATCTTATACATATTTGCTAATAATCTTTGGTATTATTATTTAGCGCATCTCAATAAGACAACTATTTTAACATTCGAGGTTGTTGATTTCGTTGTGCGTATTGTTTAAATCATTATCATAAAAAATTAACTTGATCAAGTTTAGAAAGCTCCTTGATTGGGACACAATTTGTTTTTTAGATGATAGTTATCGTCTGATCAAATATGTAGCGATACCCGATCAACTTCATTCTTGTTACAATTGATGAACTCCGTAATATGTAAAAGATAGACGGTTCAGATCAAAAAATAAAGACTCTGGTGGGGGTCATGTAACGCCCCTAATTTTTGGGAATGTTAAAAGGACAATTTTATTGAAAAACTAAAGAGAGTCTGGCTTATTATTACATCATAATTCTCACAAGAGTACTTTTATTCAACACAAGGAGGGGAACTAGGGTTCCTATCTACTGTTCTGCTTGCTCCTCCATCCTAGCCAGCTCTTCTGCTCCAAAGGCTTCCAAGATGTACTGTTCACCTTGATCATCTACAAAGCCTGACACATTATACCAGCCTCGCCACCGATATAATATGTTAGGGTCACCAAAGGTAAAACCATGAGCTACAAAAGCTCAGCAGAATAATCCCATACCCGCTAACCCATAACTTACAAACAATGAATCATACAGATAACGTTATCTACACAGTTCATGCTTATCTAATAAAACAGTTAATAATGACACATCCACATTCACTATTAACTATCGTTGGTGTCCGTGACATCAGAGTTTCTCCTACGCAGCATTTCGTAGACCGTGTCATCATCTTCACTTCTCATTTACCAAATCAACATTTCGAAAAGTATTTTAACACACCCAACCTTGGTTCCGCTGTTCCGGTCTCCCGAGTATCCTCACCATGGTTCCGCCGCACCGGGTTCCCATTTGCACACAAAACTTTGCATTGGCTCCTCCCCGCGGATAACCAAGCCATATTTCCAATGAGGCTACCACGTCTAGCCACATTGGCAATCTTCACGATGGGCTACCACGTTTGGCCACATCGCGGTTTTCACAACCATTTAAATTACCTCCAATGAGACTACCACGTCCGGTCCCATTGGCAACACACACCACACAATGGGCTACTAAGTCCGGTCACATTGCGGTTTCTCAACATCTTTTTACACAATGGGCTACCACGTCCGGCCACATTGTGATTTCAAACACACCTTGTCATTAACACACCCTAAGTGTTATGTTTCTAACTTTTCTCGATTTCTGTGTCTCGTTTTCATGCAATGACTCCGCGGTAGGACTTTCCTCATAAACATAAATCATTCATTGTAATCTTGGATTTAAACTAGCTAGATCATCCAGCTCTATATTACTTAGCATGTTCAAACCCACTTAGAAGCATAACGCCACATGTACGGACGCCCTTGGAGTGATAATCACTTATGCTTTAAACAACCACAAGTAATACAAGCAAACATGTATACAAGCCTATAATCATTTTAAAGATCAAAATGCGAATACTATCAATCAAGTTCATACTTTGAAAATCCGTTATTTCTTTCTTTTAGGGAAGTTCAAAACGACATGTGTTTTTCCGGTTAATAAAGTCGATTATTCCCACATGCTCATACTTCCATTAGCAAAAATAAGTTTACTAACTAACATGCATTTGAACATACAAGTAAAATATCATTTTTCTTTGAGTTTAACGGATAAGGAAAATACTACGTATACTTAGAGATAGAGGTTAAGATTAATCTACCGTTCTTCTTGGCGGTAGGTACGGCTATGGAAAAAGTAAGTACGTCGGACGGAGTAATTTCCTACAGTGAGCTTCCGGTAGCTTCGAAAGAGAAAGGTTTCTCTCGAAACTAGTTCTTGACTACTAGACTTTATGGATCGAAAGGGTGGTTTAGGATGAGTTTCTTGAAGAACTTTAGGAAGAACTCAAGAACAAAGTAAGAACACAAGACTTTCTTAGAGAGAGAAGTTGAAGATTGAAGGTGTGAGTTGAAATGGTAAGTGAGGGGTGCTATTTATAGCAAAACATTGGGCTCCCTCTCCCTCTCCTTGGCCGGCCCTCTCTCTCTCCAATTCTCCCATGGATTTGTTCCATTGCTTTGTCAAATCAATGCTTTGTTCTCTTTAGGATTCAAAAAGAATTTTTCAAAAAATTCCCCCTAGATTCCCCCATACTTCCAACATTTCTCTCTCTATCTCTCTCCACTTATTACCCCTATTATTTTTCAAAAAACTTTTCAAATACCAATCCAAACACAGCACAAGTCTTTCAAGCATGCTAAGCAATGTCACTCCCATTTTAGGCCATAACCTAGGTAATTATGGAGATTTGCTAAGGCTTTTAAGACTATTCTAGGTGATTATAACCTAGATTGGTAAGTCTTGCAAGCAAAGAGAAATGATAGCTAGGCCTAAGAGTAGTCTTCCCATGTTTAGTCCATCCTAGGTCTAGTTTGTAGTCAATTTCTAGGATGATTAAAGACTAAGATTGTGTGCTAGAATAAGACTAGAAATGGGTTGTCAACTTGTACTTAGGTTGAGTGTGAAGTTGGTTAAAGCAAAAAGTAAAGGAGGTGACTTGTTTGAGTGGCCAAAAACACAAGCACACACTCTCACTCTCTCCCCCTCTCTCTCCTCACGTCTCTCTCTCTCTCTCTCTCTTGGACCAAAGGTGTATATATATATATATATACACACATATAGAAAGTCTAGGAAAGTGCTTTTGGAAGATAAATAGGGTTAGGGCTATTAGTATTAGGGTGGCATGCATGGCAAGGCTATGGTTGCTTCTTTTGGAAGCAAAGAGGTAAGCTTTGGCTCGTCTAGTCAAGTTTAGTTATTCATCCTTACTCTTATTACTCAAAGGATAACCATTTTCCTAACAATTATTAACCAATGGGTAAAGAGGTAAAAAGAAGTATGGTCTAGAAATGACTAATCATGTAGTATGATGATTACTACTAATGGCCTAATGGTTCAATTAGGGTTTAGAAAGGTTCACAAGGTTCAAAGAGGGTTAAGAAGGCTCATCTAGGGTTAGGAGGATGTAACTAGGTGAATTGGTAATTAGGTTTCCTCAACTAATCTGTTGGAAACTAATTCTACATGCTATGTAGGATTTCTAGCCAATAAATATAATTTTAAAGGTCTTATTTACTAGCTAGGAAAATATATACAAGCATCTTTACAGGCATACATGTCTTTAGAAAAAGACTATACTGTCCGGGGTCAAAAGATATAATTTTATAAGTCTCAAATATAATTATGACGGATTATTAGAAATTAAAAATGAATTTTAAAAGCAACTCCAAGTAATTAAAAAAAATTCAAATTTTTAAAGAAATTTTTATTTACCAAAAATTAGGGTCATTACAAGTCAGGTCTTGCGATCTAAATACTTTAACGCCTTGAGATGCATCAAATGTTGTTCGATCAGGTGGTCACCGATATCCGATGATCTCTGACTTCGGTGACAATGATAGAATCAGTGAGACGTGAAATCCTAATGGTTCAGATTAACTACTGTAAAAGTTGAGTTGGTAATGACCTTTTAATTCTATATGTTCAATGTAATTGTTAACAAACTAAGTCTTGTGATGTACTTGAACATACAGGAGCCATTGACCGCGACACAATTACGACGATCCAAACTGTTGATTTTGTTTTTCTTGTTTTTTTTTTGGATAAATATTTTGTTTTTCTTGTTGATTATATCATTCTCGTAAAAAAAAAATTCTCGATCGGGTTTACAAATCTTCTTTATCGAGACACAATTTTATTAACATAATGGGTTTTTTCTGTCCGATCAAGTGTGTAGTGATACCCGATTAACTTTATTCTTGGTAGGAATGATGACCTCCGTAATATGTAAAAGATAGACAGTTTAGATCAAAAAATAAAAACTCTAGAGGGGGTCGGGATGCATCTAAAATTTTGCCTCAATCGAAATAAGGAATATTCCCATTAGATGCATTATTTGGGGTTGTGTTGGTAGTACTCGGAGAAGATCCTGTAAAATACAAATATAAAAACTACGAAAATAAAACTTTTGACAAGTTACTGGAAAAAAATAGGGCATAAAATATTAAAAAATAATAATCTCAATAGGAGCATATTCATATGTTATATATTAAATATTATCAATTATGTAATGAAAATGATGTTTGTTGCAGTGGTCGGAATAGGTGTGCGTGAGCTCATGAGATCGAAAGGTCTCAAGTTCAAAACTCGGCAGTAGCACTCTAGCAGGAAAACCCATCGTTTCCATGAACCTTTTCCAACACTTTTGAGCACTGGCGTGTCCCGACTTTCTTGTAGTGCGTGGAGAAGTTAGGAGCAGACCTACTAGGACCTTTCGGATGAAGGGAAAATGATGATAGGTTAGGAGCAGACTTACTAGGACCCTTCAGATGATGGGCAGCCTGCAACGACCCTTGGGATGAAGGAGACCGGAAGGTACTCCAATGGAGAGAGAGTCTGAAAATGCATGGAAGTAATGTATAGACCCTTTAGGATTGTGAGGAGCGACGTATCTCTTTAGAGATTAGGCTCATACTTTATATACATGCTCCTGACATGCCCTCTAAGAATTTTCATGCTCGACACGCATCATAACCACTTTAGATGACATCAGGAATGACGTACATGATCTGGCCGTTATGTTCACATGGAGGAACAACAACAACAACAGAACCCATTTAACACCCAATTATTGAGGGTATGGGCGGGGGAACCCATGTAGTCCCCAATAGAACCCATGTAGAACCCATGTAGTCACAATGGAGGAACTACCTTTTTGTAAATCACTCAGGTCACACCAGCTTGATTCGAGTCGGGAAATGACTGATTCAAGCTGTTAGGACTTGGATAACGTACCAATCAACGGTGATGATGTGCTAGATCGCATGGCCCAAAATAAGAGGCTCTAGGTGTTAGTAATTTATATTAATCAACGGGTATCTATAATCTTAACGTGGGGAGATTAATAAGTATTTAATATCATGGAGCTCGTAATATAATTGAGATAAGGACGGGAGTGCAATTATAATTCTGTAGTGGGGTGAATTATAATTAGTGAAATAAGAATTAGAATCCTGGTGGGATTAAATACTTATTAATCTCCCCACGTTAAGATTACTATAGGCAGATCTAGAGAGAGCAAACAGATCACGAAAGAGTCCACACTCGGTTCGTGTTCTAGGCGTGCAGGGAATACGATAGAAGATCGTAAGGTGCAATCGAGCAGCATACGTGGCATATAGCAAGACGTGCTATAACAAGTTCAACCAGCGTTTGTGTTCGCGGGGAGTTGAGGTAATCTGTACGCGTCATTACTGGTTTCTGGGAATCGTTTTCTAACACTAGGCCGATCTCTCGGTCCGGCTCAATGGTTTGGTTTGGCCCAATGTTTGAGCCTCTTGTGGCTAGTACACATTGGGCTTCTGTGGACCGGTAGGGTCGAGCGGCACACATACCAGTGTTAAGAGTTTTTTTTTTTTTTTTACAAAAGTAAGAAATTGTATTGATGTAAAGCCAAACGGGACTTACAATATGGAATTCATTATAAATATCTTGGACAAAGAAAAACTAATCCTCTAATTGATACAAAACGAGAAAAGTACTAGGCGGCTGATGTCTTTCACCCCAACCCTAGGCATCGCCTGACACATATTTGGCTGAAATTTCATATTCCCTAGTAGTGACCAACTCGAAGGATTTGATTAGGTGGTAGCAGGAAAATATAGTATTTTTTTTTTTAATACTAGCTAGCAGTGGGGGATGGGGACTCTCCATACTCGAAACTGGATTGATCATGTGCGGACTACTTGTGTTTTTTTAATAGTAGTAGTGTACGTAGCATGTTTATGGAACTTTATTATACGTACCAGCTTGATCCCAAATTTTAATAATGATTTGGCGTATGAAGCCTCTTACAGTTACAGAACAATGCTCTTAATTAAGTAGTAATATTGTTTTAATCTGTGATTACAGATACCGGTGTACGTACGTTGCTTTTAACTACAGTATTTGGAAACAATTAATTAATATTCATCAGACATATTAATCTACACTAAAGTACTACTACTATATACGTAGCATAGGTTAACTTCTGTTCGTTATCGTTATTGCAGTTAAACGGACCGCATGCGCACCTCACCGTTTCCAACAATTTACCAAATTTAATTTCCTTAGATTAGATAACTCTTTAAAATTATTCTCCAGTTTCTCACATAATTATAATCTAGAGAAGCAAAATAGTAAAACTGAATATCATGTATGGATTTGAACAATAAGGTATATATGGAAAACTAGAAAGGTTGATGAATAGTTTTGCTTGGCATCATCCTAGTAATTTCAAAGGAAATTACACCGAGGACTGGATGAAACCTCTTTCTTTCTTTCTTTACTTTAATTTTTTTTTTCTTTGGGCCGGATTTAGAGCAATAATGGGTTAGTAATTTGATTATTACAAAGGATGAGGTGTTTTGGGGTCTATTTTTTAGTTTTTGTTGGTTTCTTGCCAATATTTTAGGTTTTTCCTTCTCATCCCTCTTGTAATGCTTTGTTGTTATTAATAAAATGTTACTTTCTTCGCTGATAAATAAAAAAGAAAATGTTGGTCATGTTCTTCGAGCATAAAATATTACACTAATACACAATTATCGGGCCAAGTCAAAATAAAAAAATACACGAGTTTAATTACAAAGAGATAAACACTTGGGTTTTTTTTCTTCAAGAATGGATGTACTATACTGACAGACTACTCCATATATTTGTTCGAAAAAAAAAAGGGAATTGATTTTGCCACTCTTTTTTTTTTATTAATGTCACTCTCATTTTCTCACAAAACAAATCATCTTATATAGACACAAATGGAAGTGACATTAACAAAAATAAGAATGACAAAATCACTCTAAAAAAATATATGTTTACAAGAACCTACCCTAAAGAACACGATGAATCAATCCCACTAAAAAAATCAAAATACTCAAGGTGGACCCACAAGCTAGGCAGCGGTATATACCAACATTCTGAAAAGTAAGATTCAAATTCTGGTCAAAGTTACGTGGTGTGTAGTCCCAAATTGGGCAGGTCATTGTGAGTGTAGTAAAATGGAATCACATTTTTTTTGAATTAAAGGTCGTTATGGGGAATTGAAGTGGAGTGGACTGTACTGGTAAAAATAGACGCTCCCCTCACGCACTCTCAAACTGATCACCATTCAGCATTGGTTTTAGAGTATTAGGAAGAGAGAGAAAAACAAAAGATTGTTCAAGCTGGAAATTATTCGAGTAGAGCCGAATCGGACTATAGCATGTTTAGGTTTGTTTGTAAGTTTTTAGCGAGCTCGAGTCCAATAAAAGTTTAACGAGCTCGACAATGTTTTGAAAACCGGAGCAGTGAATGAACCAGAAAAGAGATCGGACGGACGGGTCGTGGTCACATGTTTAGGTTTGTTTGTAAGTATTCTTGATTGATCATATCTGTAAATAGTGAAAAATTTGTAGATTTTTATTTGTGGTTGAGAAGTTGTTAGATGTTTCCAGTAGGAAATAAGTTGTTGAGAAATGTTAAGTTGTTTTCGGTAGTGAATAAGTTCTTGATGGATTTGTGAGTAGAGTTACTGTAACAAAAAAAAATTTTGATGACAATTTTTTTGTTAGTGAAAACAAGATGGTAAAATGCTGAACTTTTTTTTGTTAGTAAAGCTTTGTTTGGTTGTCATTTTAGTTTAGTTTAGTTTAGTTTTAGCAGTGGGAGTTGAGAGAAATAGGGTAATGATTGAAAAGAGGGGTAATGAGCAGAGAGAGATAGAGAGGGATGACAAATTAAGTAATAATTCGAGAAATAAGGAAATGATTAGAGAAAGAAATAGGGGTAATGATTGAAAAACAAAACTAAAATGACAAACGAATACAAATGCATCAAATTTTTAATATTTTTTGTTAGTGAAAACACTCTCTAAGTCAAAAAGTATCATAGTTGTTCTTACAAAAAAGTGTGAAGGAGTAAAGAATGCTCAAAAATGTTTTACCACATCGGTTGAAATAAGTAGCTGAGAGACAAGTGTACGTCTACGTGCGTTTGGAAAAAAACCTCAACTTTTTTTGGGGGAAAAAAGCCTTTTAAGCTTTTTTATTATGAAAAATAAAAACCCATTAAGCTATGTTGACACTTTATACTTTTTATTCTACAAAATATCAGAGTATATAGTTGAAAAACCTTTACTTTGAGCAGTTGGTGTAGTTGAAATTAAACAATTCCCTTTCTTGTTTCGAAATAAAAATAAAATTAGTATAATGGTACATCAATTTTTTTGGTCTCTTCTCGATAATAAAATGTGCTCTACAACTTATTTTAAAAGACTCAAATACTGCAAACAAAAACATAAGGGTGGTAGTGGCGGAGCCGGGATTTAATTAAGGGGTGGTATTGTTCAATTGGAGTTCACTTGTATATATGTTTTTCTGGTAATACATAGTATTTCAGGCCAAGTTGCGCGCACCTCAAATTGATCTATTCTCACAACCACTTCACATGCTTGCGTGCAGAGTGAGGTGGCACCAAAAACTGCTCGTAGGGAGAATCAAACCTGTAACCTTAGGAATAAGCAAACTCCTAAGTTACAAGCTAAGACCACTTGGCTAACCCCTTAGAATTTCACTAGTATGGGTTACATGTTGGTGGCAATATGAAGAAAAAAATTAAACGTAAAACCAGACTTTGTCTTGGACTTTATTTTTTTGTTAGAATGATTTAAGGCTTGACTCAACTTTTTTGTGGCCTTTAACTGAAAGTCATTTAAATATTAGTATTTTTATGATCCGAATCGTTTATTTTTTGTTGTTGCTATTTTTTCATTATTTTAGTGAAAAATCAAGTTATTCAGTTATCGATAGATACCTAATCAATTATCTTTAATGTAAAATAATTTTTTTCGGGAATGCCACCCCCACCCCCATATACTTCCGCCCTTGGAGGGTGATTTGGCTTAATAATATGTTTGAATTAACATTTGTCTTTATTCAATTTTTTGATTTGCATTTGTCAATTTCCAATATTTTCAAGGTATTTCCTCTTCTTTTTTTTTAGTGGGAATAGAGGCGAGTTATAAGTTATCAATTACAAGGAGTTCAAACTCTCTCCATAGACTCGAACCCGAGACCCTTCTCATTGGAAGAAAAAGATACAAACAGATGTCTAAGAACCACATCTTATTTCCAATTTAATATATGTATTCTCGTGAAAAAAATCAAAAACAAAACGAAGTAATCGGTTTGACCAGGTCATTTTAAAGGCCAAATGAATCATGATGAAGATCAACAACTTTACTTGGGAGGTAAAGAGGAGAGCTCTGAGGAAAGCCGGTTTTTTGGAATACGGGGGTGCACTTTGTGGTTGTAGTAGTTAACAATCCAAACTTTCCAATCTTGAAAATTAATGATTTAAATATTTTCTTGGCATGAACAACTCAGGTCTATACGAGCTAAGATAAAAACTTGACCATAGATTACTGAACAAACGACTCGGATTGTGCAAGTAGTGCACCCCTGCAGGTCCCCGCGTCACGAAAAGCCTGGGTTGGTACAACTAAACACCGCAGTTGTCGCGTAAAAACCAGTGATCGGTGAATCCTCTGTGCTGGCATTTTTGTCTTTGTTCTGCTTTCCCTGCCCTTGCAACCAGGTAATTAAAGTCCTGTAACAAAAACAGCTGGTTGCTACTACTACGCAGTACATTTTCACAGAGACCATCCCTGTAGTTTCTTGCCGTTTAAAAAAAAAAAAAAAGGTACTGAAAGATTAGTGTGATGCCCGAAATTTCGATTTATTGTTTAAAAATTTTACAAAAATGGGGAAAATATTTAAACATTTTGGATTTGAAGACTCAATTTAGTAGGTAATTAAAATATGCAACACGAACTAATCGATATAAAGTTTTCGATTTAAACAAGTATGGGGGGGGTTACAAAAGAGATCACAACAAACAGCCATCTAATTAAACTACCTATACATCCATGCTCCACCAGTGTTCTCCACAGGCTCCATCACGGTGTCGTAAAGAATTTTGTCTTCATCTATACTTGACGTGAAATGCAAGGACAATGTAGCACCAGGAATGATTGAGTGGCAAATACTCAGTAAAATAAAGCAATCAACCCTTTAACCCAATGCATGACATGGCAATATGACACATAGAAAAGCTGTAAAACATAAGTGAAAAAGGTAACACAATATATATATATATATATATATATATATATATATATATATATATATATTGAATTGCTTAACATTCAGTCTCAACCATTCAACAACAATAAAACCATTACTTGATGTTCTATTGTAAGCTATGATCCATACACTATGTTCCCATATGCAATACCTAACTGATCAGTTTACGACGTGGCATGACTCAAGAAATGACACGACTGAAGATATCCCATATACTATGTTAGTGATCATGGTTAATAACATACTTTTATAATTATTCTACCGAAACTTCGGCGATGAGCAAAATGCTTATCAGTGGGCTTTGAGGGGATTCCAAGAGACAGTGTAGAGCTTGTGGAAGAAGATGTATGAATGAATTGGATCTTAAGCTTGGAGAGTGTAGTTGAACTTTGGTGCTTGAGCTTGAAGTTGGGCTTCAATGGAGTTGTGAGGAAGAAGAAGAAAAAGATAAAGTGTGATAGGAGGGGTGGAACCTGCCATTGATTTTTGAGAGGGAGAGACTCAAACCAAAATGGAATTTTTGGAGTTTGCAAGAGTGTGGTGTAGGAAATGGGTTAAGAGTGAAGTGAAACTGTACGTATTTTGTAACAAAAGAGGGTAGAGTTGTTGGGCTACAAGTCCGTTGGTGGTGACTATTCAAGGGTCGAGTGTGGGATATGTTGTGATGATGGCAATCATCATAGAGGCCAAAATAAGAGTTGAAGTAGTGCGAATTAATTATGTATTTGTTACGAGGGGGTGCAGAAAGGAAGATTGTTACAAGATGATTATGTGGTCTAAATTATTATATACTCTCTCTCTTTACTAATTACCAATAGGATTTTATACACGGTTTTAACACTTCAACTTTTATCCCTTTTTACTATTCAAAATCTGTTTACTTCGATAATAACCTATCAATTGCCGTTTGCGACGTCCATGTACATTAGACTGTGGTAATTAGGACAATGTGTGGCAACCCACAAAATGGACGGAAAACTGTACTTGGTGAGTTGCATGTGCGTCTCCGAGCTATCAAACATGAGGCATAAATGATCTATCCTTTTCTATGCCATTACAGACAACAGCGGGCGCGGGGACTCTGCCGTCCCCATGAGACAGCAGCCCCTGCTCATACCAATAAACCTTGCCGTTTTGCCTCATTAAGAGGGTTCCCACATGTGCTCTTCTTTTGTTTGCTAAGGCCCGTTTGGAGCAACAAAGCATTAAATAAAGCAAACAAAAACCTGTTTCACAATTTGTAACGCCCTATCAATATTGAATTGAGCTAATATTTTTCAAGTAACCAATCAGTTCTTAACACACTACCAATATCGGATTGATTCTAAGTTTTTCTTTCAGGCACCCATAAAAAAGTTTTCAAAAATAATGAACGGTTTAAATCATCTTTGTAGGATCCAAAATGAGTCCCACAACAAATCGATAAATCATTAGTATGAAATTAAGTGGTTTTTTCACAAATCATAACGCCCTACCGATATCGGATTGAGCTAATTTTCTTTAGAAACCGATAAAAAATATTTTAAGTATAATGAGCGGCTTGAATCATTTTGGTGGGACAAATGAGCCCCACAAAAATCAATAAATAATCACTCTGAAAGTAAGTGGCTTTTAACAAATCTTAACACTCTATTGATATTGGATTGGCCCATTTTGGCCCCACAAAAATGATTCAAGCCGGTCATTATTATTAAAATATTTTTTGGGTTCCTAAAAAATATTAGCTCAATCCGATATCGGTAGGGTGTTAGGATTTGTGAAAAAGCCACTTAATTTCAGATTAATGATGTAATGATTTTTTGTGGGACTTATTTTGGGTCTCACATTGGGGTTGCTTGGTTTCCACGCCGTCTCCTCTACTAGGAGGAACGGTTTGTTTGCCTAACGGCGTTGTGATTTCCACTCGGCCTTTGCTCTGTGTTGCCTTTATCTCCGTTTGTCGTGCTGATCTGCTCCATCCATGGTTTTCTGTTTGTCAAGTGGTGGGTGTGAGTGTGTACCTTTTGAGCTTAATTTGGTTTCAATTCGACGATGGTGGTGGTTTGTGGATGTTTGGGTTCTTGGACGGTGGCTCTGCTGTTGGCCGGAGATGTTGGCCGGAGATGTAGGGGTGCAGGTTGTAGTGGTCGACGTAGCAGCAAATCAGTCAGTGATCGGATTGGTGCTATTAGGTTTAGATTTTCTCGGAGGGTTAGGGTTTTGGTGGTACTTGGGGCATGTTGTTTGCTATTTAGGGTATTTTTTATTTTTTTTGGCTTTTCAGATGTTTGGATTTGCCCATTTTTGGGGGTGTTTGTTGGTGCTTTACTAACGTCGAGGTGGTTTTTTACTTTTATGCTTTTTAAAAAAAAAACTGAGGTTAGGTATAGTAATAGGTGAGAGAAATTCATTTGTGCATAATGCTACTTGATATGTCACTATCTATTTTGTATCATTTTTTTAATGATATAAAAATCTTTTTTTTTTGATAAAAAAAATACTCAATGTCGTTTGGTTACAAGCCCTAGGCGTATATCGGCAATTCACCACGCCTCGATTACGTAAACCCCGGATTTGAATGAGAAAGTCTCCTCATTCCTTCCCACACGCATTCCCCACCGCCCCCTCTCTCCTATTTGTACCATACCCTCCGACCTTCATTTCTCCCCTTTCGCAACACGACTTGTTGAAATCTCTTCAACCGAATTTCAATACCTCCACTCCCCTGTCTCTCTCAAAAAACCTTGTACCCAAAACCAAAAACTAACCTTTTCATGATGGCTCATAAGCATCTGCGCGAGCTATTGCAAGAAGATCAAGAGCCATTCCTTCTCAAAAACTACATTTCCGATAGAAAATCTCAGCTCCAAATAGTACCCAAATCCTCAGTATTACAACCCAAAAAATGCAGACCTATCACCGACAGCTCGATTTCGAAGCGTAGCCTCTATAAACAGGCATGTTTTTTCTCCTACAAAAACTCGCCGGATCTAAGGAAGAGCCCGGCCAAGGGCTCAAATGCCGTTAGCCTTCATGTCCCTGCTAGAACAGCTGCTCTGCTTCTTGAATCTGCATTGAGGATTCAAAAGCAATCCTCGGCCAGAAGACCCAGAACCCAGATTAGTAATCTGGGTGCGGGCTTATTCAGCTCGATTTTCAGGAGATTGAGCGGTAAAAACTATACCAGGAAGTATGAAATCGGTAACGTTGAGGCTGTGGTTTCCGCGAGGAAAACAGGCGGTAAGGGCAAGGAATTGAACGGAAATGTTGCGAGTGTGGACGACGGGAGTGCTGTTGAGATGGGTTTTTCTTCTTGTTGTAATGATGATGAAAATAGAGGGCGAAATAGTGGTATTTGGTCCGGTGGAAAATCGGGCGGAAAAGGCGAGAAATTGAAGGGAAGTGTGGTTAGGGTGGAAGATGGAAGTCCCATTGAGATGGGTATTTTCTCTTTTGATTGCAGCACGAGTAGGCGTGCAAGTACTATTTGGTCGGAGAGCAACGAGGAGAAGTCGTTGGATTTGGAGAGTTCTTCTAGTACTAGTAGCAGGTCTTATGGTTTTGAAGAGATTGGGGAAGACAGACCAAATGAGGATTTTGGGTTTTGTGAGAAGGGATTCTGTTCAAGCCCCTTGAGCCCTTTTCGATTTGCTCTCGAAACGAGCCACTCTTTCGGTGACCGGACGCCGGTGTTCTTGTCGCCGGCAGCGTCTCCGAGTCGCCACAAGATACAGGTTTGTCTTATTTATCTTGCTTGGGATGGTTTTTATTATATTTACTACATTAAGCGATAATACGAGAATACACTTAAGTATTAAGAATTAAATTTTTTTTTTCCTATAATGAGTATTAGCCCTATCTAACTAATAGCCTGCGGTTCAAAAAAAAAAAAAAAACTAATAGCCTATTATGGGAAAAAATAATTCCACCAAATACAAGCGAATTACACCCGCACATAATCAAAGAGATTTGAACTCCTGATCTCTTAGTAAAATTCAAAAATCCTGGCCGGCTGAGTTGCCATTTGATTATTTTGCTTGGAAGGTTGATTTCAGTTTAATTGATGTAACATGACTTTTTCACTTGTGTATTTCCAATTGCAACGAACACATAAGAATATTTTTTTCGTTGATATGAGCGAAATGAATTCGGTTAGTTTGTTTAAATTAAATTGTGCCAAATCTAGTGAAACGCTAAATTTTGGAGTTGACTCACTGAGTTAAACCGAGAGAACTCGTGGCTCAGGTGGTTGAGCCAGGTGTGTTTGACTTGTCGGCAACACGATCTTAGTCTGACATATATATATTTTTTGGGGATCATATCTTACTCTGATTCAATGGTCGGAATGTCGTCACGAAATTACAAAATTACCCATTAATCCTATCCTCAATAGTTCGTGATTGAGCAGTAGAAGATTATTTTGTCTTATTTTGATTACATTTATCACTAATAATAACAATTTAATATTTTCTGGCAATTACGTAAGCCAATTAGAGGATTGCCATGTTTTCTTGATGCATATGCAATTGAATGCGACAAAACTAAAATGGGGAGATGTATTTTTGTTTGCTGTTAAGTACCTCAATTGTTGAAGGTCCTCATTTGGACTAAATCCATGAGATCAATGAAAATCATCCTAACGTGACATGATGCCTATATGAGTTTCTTCTGCTAACCGAAAACTTATTTTGGTGAGGTAACTAGATTGTTTTGTTCACAAACTCATAATGTTCGATACAATACGTCATGTATGGATTCCACTGTTATTCAACCAGAGTGTGCCTCGTAATATTATACTGTAATCAAAACATGGATCAAAATATAGTCCCCAATCGCCATAGCACTATTTGTAAAAAACTGGTGGAAAAGTAATCAAAACATGGATAAAAACTGATGTCCTGATTATGCTTGTTGCATTTGGTATTTGAATAGGAGAGAGAGGATTGTGAAGTACTACTAGAGAGCATGGTAGAGGAGGAGGAAGAGAAGGAACAATTCAGTCCGGTATCTGTGCTGGACCCTCCATTTGAAGACGATGATGACTGCAACGAAGAAGGCAGTTATGGTCTTGAATGCAGCTACGCAATTGTACAAAGTACGTATGGAGCTTTCAATTTTGTATGTTTCCTTTTTCCAGCTTTCAATTTTGTGTGTTTCCTTTTCCGGTTGTGTCGTCATTTTCAACTTAAATGTTACCTGGCTCATATGAATAGGCAATTTTTATTTTCTTACTCTGTGGGTTCAAGGGTCCAACAATGTTGATTTTGAGACCTGAATTAGTTGTGGGATCCATTTGGAGATTGATACCCATGAGGACACGTTTGTTTGGTTGAGAGTAATATCGTTGTACCATTGCTGCAACTCTTAGGTAAAAAATATGTGTGGATTTATCATGTAAGAACAAGACGGTATGGTCCACACAAACCACAAATTTGACAAAAAACAAATTAATATAGGAATAGGACACAAGATATACTTGGAACACACGTTGTGTTTGTACGTTCATGGGGAGAGGACCACCAATACACACTACTAAACGCAATAAGAATCAGAACGATCAATTCTTAGACATCATTGTTTACTTCCGTCTCCGTTGTAGGAATCCTACTTGTAAACTTTTTTACATGTGTTTCGAAGAATATGGATCTCGGCCATTAATATACCGTCGTCAGTAACTGAGGTTTACACTAAATGCATGGAACATCACAACCTAATCTGACCTTTAATTTGTCAATGGGAAAACAGTGGTTGCTTGGTCATTCCTTTAGCTGTGACCCATATTTGGTGCAGGTTGCTATGTCTTAATCTTTCTGTACCTTTTTAGTTTAGTAAATTAGGGCAATCATGGACCTAAATTATTCATAGCTGTTGTTTTTTGGTTACATTTATTTGTGGTTGGTAGTCATTTTTAATGCATTTTTGGTTGGTAGTTTGTTGATTCGTTTTGTCGAAATTGTTTAAACATAGTGGAGCCTGAATGCCCTTTTCTAATATTTCTTGTCTTGTTTTGTTTTGGAAACAATAAAATTTCTAAGAAACTAATTAAATGTCACTCATCACAGATCTTTTAAATTTCCATTGAACATTGAAGATTATCTAAAAAAGGAATACATTCGACTCTTAATTGGTAGCTAAAAAATTTACATTTCCATTACTGTCAACCTTTTAAATCCAGTGATAGATCATAGATCACTTTTTGGTTGTAATGGCTGCCCTATCTGATCCTACTGTTTGCTAAAGTTCAATCAAGTGTTAAATTTCTACATTCTTTTGCTAAAATTATCACACTCCCAACTACAAATCTTGATTTGGTTCGGTTTATTTTTTGGACTACAGGGGCAAAACAGCAACTACTGCACAAGCTACGCAGATTTGAGAAACTGGCCGAGTTGGATCCTATTGAACTAGAAAAGAGAATGTTAGAAGAACAAGATGACGACTATATGAATTTTGAGGATCCGGATGAAGGAGGAGAAGAGGAATTCGATGAGGTTGAGTCACTTTCGTCGTATACAGAAACTAATGCCCATTATTTCGTTAGAGAAGTTCTTGGCAAATTGGGCTTCCAGTTTAGCGAAGTACCGGCACACATGGACAGACTGGTTTCAGACCTCATTGCAGAAGAGAAAAGAGAGGAGGATGGCACCGACGATGGTGAATCGGTGGTGAGACGGGTTTGTAAAAGGTGGGATTCATGGAAGGAGGAGAAATCTAACACCATTCATATGATGGTAGGGTTGGATTTCAGAAAAAGAAGTGATCATGGGTGGAAAAGAACAGACAAAAACCAGGTGATAGAAGCTGCAATGGAAATTGAGCAATCTATTTTCAGATTATTAGTGGAGGAATTATCAGAGGAGCTTATGGAGTTTAGTGGAGAGAGTTCATGAAGCTTCTGTGCATCTAAATAGATTTTGTTCTAATTCTTAGATTTTTGATTCGTTAAATTTAAGTGGACGGGAGGATTGCGTGACTTGCACTTTGAGGGGATGGGGTTACCAGGTTTAGTCAGATTTGATCCAAGAGAAGGATAAGAGAACCTCAAGTGGTTTGGCCATGTGAGCGTGAAGAAGCAACTAAAGGGCTTGCCCTCTTTAAGAGCTTGCAAGTTTGAATTTCATGAAAGCTAAATATTTCAAATCTTAGGCTACTGGAGGTATGTCTGGGCGTTAACTTCAGCACCCGAAATTAGTCGAGGTGTGCCCAAGTTGGTCCAGACATCCGGTTATCAAAAAAGAGATGGATAAGAGTTAGATGTAATGTGGTAGCAATGGAGTATATGTATCTTTGTATACTTGGAAAAAGAGGGGAATGTATGTACCCTACCCTTTGCTCGATGAGACGTCCACGCGAGAAGAACTCTTATACTACTACTCCCTCCGTCCCTTTTTAAATGTCCTGCTTCGTAACTCCAACTTATTAAAAAGACATCATCATTATACCTTTCACATCAACTTTTTCTTCTACTTTCCATACTTACCCATCATCATTACACTTTTACTCACTAACTTTTCAAAATGGAATCTACTTTTTGGGGACAAAATAGACAATACACCAACTTTTACCCACTAACTTTACAAAATAGACACTTATTAAGGGACAGCCCAAAATGGAATACTGGACTCAAAAAAAGGGACGGAGGGAGTATTACTTTTTCTTTTTTTTTTTTAAATTATCCCTGATACGGTTTTTTTTAAAAAAAAAAAAACTCCAATAGGTAACCGTAAAAGTAGTGGTGCCATAAAAAAGTCTAAAACCAAAAACATTTTGCACAAAAATTGCACGAAGCTCACATACATTCACAAGGCAATATTAATATAAGTTGCAACAAATATTCAAGTATCAATGCAACATAAAAAGGGTTTGAGTAAGGAACATGATTCTACCATGAAGACATCAACTCAAACTTAATTTCTCAAAAAAGGATAGCTTTTAAGTATTTGTTTGTATCAACGAGAATAATCTCAACACTACTAAATGGCATCTCCCTTTGCTCCGATGTCGGCAACCATGTGAATTCTAGTAGTTGTTTATTACTCCCTCCGTCCCTTTATTACAGTCCAGTATTTCATTTTGAGCTGTTCCTTAATAAGTGTCCATTTTGTAAAGTTAGTGGGTAAAAGTTGGTGAGTTGTCTATTTTGTCCCTAAAAGTAGATTCCATTTTGAAAAGTTAGTGAGTAAAAGTGTAATGATGATGGGTAAGTAGGGAAAGTAGAGGAAAAAGTTGATGTGAAAGATATAATGATGATGTTTTTTTAATAAGTTGGGGTTACGAAGCAGGACATTTAAAAAGGGACAGAGGGAGTAGTAAATAAGTACTCTTGGTGTTGAGTTGTAATAATTTTATTAATTGGGACGACATATATATATATATATATATATATCTATTCTAATATATAAAGGGAGAGCACCCCTTTGGTGTCTCCCCTGTCATGCTTTTTGTTTTCCACAATTACCCTAAAAAGAATCTCAATATTACACACGATAAAGAGAGAGAGAAATTAACTGTTAGAATTAAATTGTCATTTTAACAAAAGTAACTACCCAAAGCACTTACCAAAATCCACTCCCACCAACTCTCTTTCTCATTTCACGAACTCTTCATCTTCCTGAAAGTGCAACCTCCATTTCGAGATCCCAGTTACCCTATCAACTGCAATTGGTCCCATTTAATGTAATCCTCTCTGCAATTGGTTTGCCATTTCATGAAACTACCTTCACATATTTGGATTACTTAGCCGTAGCGTTCCTATTTAATTGTGTTTGTATCTTTTCTTCACAGCTAAGTAGCGTTCCTAATTAATTGTGTTTGTATCTTTTCTTTACACACAGTTCTATTTCCTTTACGTTTCAAGCTGTAACTGCCAAAAAGTTTTGTCCCTGCCTGCTTCTTCGTCCTCTCCCTTGCTGCTTCTTCCGGCAAATTTCGGCAAATCCCCCACCTTTCCACCATCTCAGGTTTGTCCACTCTCAATCTTCTCTCCCTTATTTGTGTGCTAGCTAGAGTAGACTTGTGGCTCTGCTAGAGTAAACTATTTGAATTTGGAATGGCTTAAAAATGAGGAGTCGAACACAGTTCTATTTTTTTTACTTGATTTGGACACAAAGCCATAATAGTGAATTGGTTTGGGAGACACGGAGGCGAGGGTCTACCCTTCGCCACACTCGGCTTTTTTTTTTTTCCCTTCACCACGCTCGGCTCTTCTTTTTTTTTTTTGCCAGCTGTCGTAATTTACTGCATTTGGGCTGAGAGAAAGTAGGATGAGCGGGGGAGTAAAAGAAGCATATGCGGGGAGAGGAATGTGTGTTTTGTCAAATTCAAATTGTCAAATGGGTCCTCTGTTTGATCCATGGATTGTCTTTGACGTGTTCAATAAAACGCTTCAGTGAGTACTAGAGACTGGGGCACACGCGATGCGTGTGCAAGTCGAATTTTCGCAATGTTTTTGTAAAATACTTCCCACTTATTGTTTGATCAAAATTTCACAAATGTTGTGAAAATCTAACTTGCACACGAATCGCGTGTGCGCCTCTAGTATATATAAAACTGTTCGGATGAAGTTCTTTCCGATTATTTTTTTGCCGATTTTTCGTGGGTATCCTTAAAATCACATTTTGATCACATTGAGCGATTCGGATCATCAAAATTCGATCGGAAAAGGGGAGGTGCGGACCGGAATCATGTCAGGGATCCCTGACCTGATCCGGACTGTGTGTGTATATATATATTCAAATCAATTGCGACCGTGCACTTGTCAAACTAACAAGTCATTAAGGGACCAACCACTGCATGAAATACATTATCACCAAATGCAGCAAAGAAATGAAATACTATTTCACCAATTTGTACTAAAAGTAATATGTTTATCGAAGTAGGACCATACGGCGTGAAATCATCATGTGGAATGAATACAGAGTTACATGCATCATTTGTCATGCCCTGAATCCAAGGTGGGCCAAGGCCGATACAAATATCTCATCTTAATTAGCTCTTAACTTAATTTCTCTTTATTACAACTAGCTATCATTTGAGGCACACAAGAGATGCGTGTACAATTGATGATGAGGAAGAAACCATACTATGGAGACACTGAATTACGCAATCTCCTATAATATATGACTAGAGGCTGGGGCACACGCGATGCGTGTGTAAGTTAGATTTTCACAACATTTGTGAAATTTTGATCAAACAATAAGTGGGAAGTATTTTTACAAAAACATTGCGAAAATTCAACTTGCACACGCATCGCGTGTGCCCCAGTCTCTAGTACTCACTGAAGCGTTTTATTGAACACGTCAAAGACAATCCATGGATCAAACAGAGGACCCATTTGACAATTTGAATTTGACAAAACACACATTCCTCTCCCCGCATATGCTTCTTTTACTCCCCCGCTCATCCTACTTTCTCTCAGCCCAAATGCAGTAAATTACGACAGCTGGCAAAAAAAAAAAAAGAAGAGCCGAGCGTGGTGAAGGGAAAAAAAAAAAAAGCCGAGTGTGGCGAAGGGTAGACCCTCGCATCCGTGTCTCCCAAACCAATTCACTATTATGGCTTTGTGTCCAAATCAAGTAAAAAAAATAGAACTGTGTTCGACTCCTCCTTTTTAAGCCATTCCAAATTCAAATAGTTTACTCTAGCAGAGCCATAAGTCTACTCTAGCTAGCACACAAATAAGGGAGAGAAGATTGAGAGTGGACAAACCTGAGATGGTGGAAAGGTGGGGGATTTGCCAAAATTTGCCGGAAGAAGCAGCAAGGGAGAGGACGAAGAAGCAGGCAGGGACAAAACTTTTTGGCAGTTACAGCTTGAAACGTAAAGGAAATAGAACTGTGTGTAAAGAAAAGATACAAACACAATTAATTAGGAACGCTACTTAGCTGTGAAGAAAAGATACAAACACAATTAAATAGGAACGCTACGGCAAAGTAATCCAAATATGTGAAGGTAGTTTCATGAAATGGCAAACCAATTGCAGAGAGGATTACATTAAATGGGACCAATTGCAGTTGATAGGGTAACTGGGATCTCGAAATGGAGGTTGCACTTTCAGGAAGATGAAGAGTTCGTGAAATGAGAAAGAGAGTTGGTGGGAGTAGATTTTGGTAACTGCTTTGGGTAGTTACTTTTGTTAAAATGACAATTTAATCCTAACAGTTAATTTCTCTCTCTCTTTATCGTGTGTAATATTGAGATTCTTTTTAGGGTAATTGTGGAAAACAAAAAGCATGACAGGGGGAGACACCAAAGGGGTGCTCTTCCTTTATAAGACACCAAAGGGGTGCTCTCCCTTTATATATTAGAATAGATGTATACAACTTAAGTAAGCGGACGGAATTACAAAAAGTGGACAATTAATGGACAGAAGAAGTTTAAACAGAGCATTAACCTTAATTTTCAGAGCCCGCTTTGTTGCCACTTGTGATGAGTTTTGAATGCATGAAGGGGTTTGGCAGCAATGGAGTTTACGAATTGTTGTATATATGGAACGGAAGAGTACAGGACAGCTAACTCTTCTGAGTTTGAGAACTGGTTTTAGCTAGCTTGTACGTGGGTGTATTAGTGGCCACGGTATATTACTTACTTGCCCCCACAGTTATTTAGTGCATAGATTATGTAAAATGTAGTAAATTTTTCTCTTTAAGAGTGGCATTTTGAAAAGAGCAAAAATGTGAGCCAACCCCAAAGGAGAGTCACACCAAATGATGCTCTCCCTACATAGATAACAATCGTCGGAGGTGTAGTGTAGAGACCCGAGTAATTTTAATGTTTGAAATATCGATTAAATGTAATTAAGAAAATATGGTCTTATTGGTGAATAATTGACTTGAGGTCTTAAGTGATAAAATAGAAGTTTGGGGGAGTAAATGCGTAATTTGTCTTTGAGGTGGTATAAATATGGTGGATGTGTTGTAGGAGATAAAAGTATCTCCATACTCCTCTCCCTCTCTCACGCCGTTCTCCCCTCTCTCCCACCGACATCTCTCTCTCTCTCCATCTCTCACACTCAAAACTCCACCTTGCACCCTAAAATCTTTGAGATTCAACCTCCCACCGGCCTTGCAATCACGTTCATAAGCTCGAAAATCTCTGGGTTGAGTTCGAATCGAAGTTTCAAGGTTCGAAAGTCTAGGGCTCGTCCAATAACGTGAGGATCTCGTCCATTGTCTCGAGGTAGGAACGTCTTGACCTCTTTTATATGTTTGCTTGTTGTTTTGGTGTAGAATCGAGCCTTGCAATGTTGTGTTTTGGTTGTCAAGCTTGTTCTGAAAATCTGCAGAAATCGCCCCTCGAAACCTCTCTGTATCGATACGGATTTCTCGTCGTATCGATACGGTCAGCCTTTGATTTCGGACAGTTAGTTCCGTATCGATACGGATTTCACCCGTATCGATACGGGGAGCCTATTTCCAGATTTTGTTCCTGTTGACCATTTATTGATCGTTTTGGCTCCCGACTACTTCTAAACCCCTTGACACACCTCCTAATCGATCTCAAGCTCGTCCTTTGGGCTTCCTTCGACATTTTGATGCTATCCTTGTTCGTTGGCCTTCTATTGGTATAAATTGGATATGGGGTCACACGGTTAAGTGTCGTTAAACGCTCGTTTGTTGATTGTTGGAATGTGTGACTGTGTTTGACACATTGGTGATAGTATTGGCACATCATATGACGTTGTGTTTAAGAATGTACTCTAGGGAAATCATAGCTTGCACGTTAATTGAGAGTTGGGTTGTTTGAGGTTGAATGGTTATTTAGGGAGTCCCGTACGCAAGGGGTGGTAACACGGTGACACACGAGGGTTTCGTACGCGAGGGGTGGAAATACGGTAACCCTGGGTTTGTGGGGGTCACTGTGACGCAAGGGGTGGTAACACGGTAATCCACGTGATGTTGTATGGTATCGCAAGGGGTGGAAATACAAATAGCGGAAGTTAGTGACGTTGAGTCGAGTTGGGGTTCATTGGATTATTGAGTCGTATGACACATGTACTTAATCGGGATTGGGAATCCACATACAAGTTGATTGATCATCTTTCTTCCTACGGCTCTAATCAACGTGTTTGCATATAATATTGGTTAAGATTTTCCTACTGGGCTTTGTAGCACAACAAAATCCTTCTTTTCAGGTACCAATGCCGGACTTTAGCCTCTTGCGTGCATGCTTGAATTGTGAACAAGATTTTGGAAGCCTAATGCACTTAGTTACTTTTTCATCTTGTAATAGTTTAGCTTTTGGGTCAAGATGGCTATGTAACTAAGAATTCATGAATTATCTTTTGACTAGATTTATAATGGTGTTTAAGCTAATTTGGGCTGTGAAGCCAAAGTATACTTTCTTTTGGGGACTTGTCTGTAATCAAACAGGTGGGGCATTATTTTGGTAATACGAAGGCAGGTGAAGTTCTTTCATTTAAAGCGTATTATTATTTTATGTTGAAAATCCAGGTCGTGACAAATTGGTATCAGAGCGTCTAGGTTTAGAATACCTAGAGACCGTGGGGAGACTTTTAGTCTCATGGGTTTAAAATGTCACGCCATTTTTCATAACACGTGTGTGCTTGTGTGCATTGTTATTACTTGGCTTACGTGGCATGGCTTTTCAATACAGTAGAGTTGTTTTCAACCCGTGTTGGGATAGTTGGAGGCTTTGACTTTAGTGGATAATGTTGTGATTGATGAACTCTCTCTTTCTTATAATTGTAGTAATATGCCTCCGAGAATGCGTGTGCGATGAGGTAGGGTTGGAAACCGGGGTGGTCGTGGTCGTGGGGTACCTCCCGAGGACGAGGTTAATCAGCATGGGGAAAATCCGGGGGCTGGGGCCGGTCGTGGTGCTGGTGTGCCTCTGAATCAGACTCAGTTTGCTAGGGACCTTGTTGCGGCACTTACGGCTGCAAACCTTTTGAACCAGGCTCCGAGAGAGAATGCTGAGGATAGAGCTATGATAGCAATGCGGGAGTTTAGCCGTAGGAATCCTCCGACGTTTGATGGAGCCATTAGTGACCCTTTGGTAGCCGACCATTGGTTAACCCAAATCCGAAAGCTCTTTAGAGTTCTTAACATCACCGAGGATAATATCAGAGTGGGAATTGTGGCCGTGCAGTTGGTCGGGGAAGCCGGCGAATGGTGGGAATCCACTCTGGAGTCAAGGAAAGATGCAAGGAGGGCGGCGAGGGCCGCGGCTCAAGAAGATGAGCCAGACGTTGAGAATTTGACATGGGCGGAGTTTGAGGTGCTTTTTGAGGAGCAATATTTTCCGGAAACGAGTCGCGATCAAATGAGGAATGAGTTCGAGAAGTTGGAGCAAGGGGATATGACTGTGTCGGAGTATGCAGTAAAATTTCAATCTTTGTCCCGTTTTGCACCGGAGATAGTGTCAACCGAGGAGAGAAAGTGTAGGCGATTCGAAAGGGGTTTGAGTGATGCTGTGAAGAAGTTTGTGGTGGCACAACGAAAAGGGAAGTTTTCCGAGGTCGTGGAGTGTGCACGGAGCATTGAGACACCGCGAGAGGCACCTAGAAATCCAACAGCTTGGGAACCGAGACAACCTACGGGGGGTATAAGTTTATCATCGGGGAGTTTTGGTAGTCAAGGGAGGAAAAGGCAAAGGGATCAAATGTTGATTTCACAAGGTCCATCGAACCTTAGGCCTCCACCTTCATCTTCATTCGGAACTCGTGGGGTTTCCAATCGGCCTCCAATGGTACGCCATGAGTGTGGTCAGGCGGGGCATATTCGAGCTCAGTGTTCGCGTATCTTGGGTACTTGTTTTACTTGCGGAAAGTCGGGTCACTTTGCTAGGAATTGTTCGCGTGGGGACGAGGCTCGTAGTGAGTCAGGGTCAGTGCAGCAGCCGAGGGGTGGACGGAGTTTTGGGCGGCAGTCGTTTCGGGGCTCTCAGAGGCAACAGCAGCCTCATTTTCGTCAGACCACTTCGGCTCAGGGATCTGAAGTTGAGAGAGGAGCTAGTTCATCCACACCTACTCAGGGTTCCGGTCATCGGGGTGGACATGTCCAGAGTCAAACTACTCAGGGGAGAGCTTTTGCCATTACGTCAGCCATTCCGCCTCCTGTTATTTCTCAGGCCCCAGAGACGTCAATAGTGAGGGGTACATTTCTTCTGTTCAATTCCTTTGCTAGAGTACTATTTGATTCTGGAGCTTCTCATTCATTTATTGCTGCATCTTTTGCTTGTGCGTTGGAATTGGAAATCGAGAGTATCAATCCACCATTGTTTGTTGACACACCTATCGGAGGTAAATCGCCGTTAGATCGTATTTGCCGGGATTGTGAGCTCATTATACGGGATTGTCATTTTACTTTTGATTTTATCGTGCTGAATATGTCGGGGTTTGACCTTATTTTGGGAATGGATTGGTTGTCCACATTTCACGCTACTATAGATTGCTTCAAGCGTCGGGTCCGCATTTGTCTACCTGGGGGTGCCTGTTTTGAGTTTTTCGGGGAGCGTCGGGAACCGATAGAACCGTACCTGTGTGAATCTCGGGAACATGAGTCGATGTATGCCGTGCTAGCAAGTTTGACCTTAGATGAGGACGTATCCGCGCGTGAGGAGTTACCTCTTGTCGTTTGTGACTTTCCGGACGTGTTTCCAACGGAGTTACCTGGTTTACCACCTGAGAGAGAAGTCGAGTTCACCTTTGACTTACTTCCTGGTACCGCTCCAATTTCTGTACCTCCTTACCGTTTTGCGCCCGCCGAGCTGAGAGAATTGAAGATTCAATTGCAAGAACTTGAGAGTTTGGGATTTATTCGCCCGAGTACTTCACCGTGGGGAGCACCGGCCTTGTTCGCTCAGAAGAAAGATGGTTCTCTTCGTCTTTGTATCGATTATCGTAAGTTGAACCGCGTAACCATAAAGAATAAGTACCCAATGCCTAGAATCGACGATCTATTCGACCAACTTCGAGGTGCCGCTTGTTTCTCTAAGATCGACTTAAGGTCCGGTTATCACAGTTGAGAGTTCGGAGAGAAGATATTCCTAAAACCGCTTTTCGTACTCGGTATGGCCACTACGAGTTTGTTGTTATGCCTTTTGGCTTGACGAATGCACCGGCGACTTTCATGGACTTGATGAACCGTATCTTTCGTGCTTATCTCGATCGTTTCGTAGTTGTCTTTGTGGACGATATCCTTATCTATTCGCCTTCGGAGGAGGAGCATCAATCTCACCTCTCCATCGTCCTTGAACTTTTGAGAGAACACCGTTTGTATGCCAAGCTTAGCAAATGCGAGTTTTGGTTGTTCGAAGTTAAGTTTTTGGGTCACGTCGTTTCAAATGGTGGGGTGTCCGTTGATCCGGGGAAAGTGGAATCCGTGATGAGTTGGCAACGACCGAAGAATGTATTCGAGATTCGTAGTTTCTTGGGTTTGGCTGGATACTATCGTCGGTTTGTACTAGATTTTTCTCGCCTAGCGGCTCCATTGACCAAATTGACTCGTAAAGGAACTCGTTTCATTTGGAATGACGCATGTGAGATGGCCTTTCAAGAGTTGAAGAAGAGATTGACTACCGCGCCGGTTTTGGTCGTACCCGAACGAGGAATTGGTTATTCCGTATATTGTGATGCTTCGAAAGAGGGATTGGAGTGCGTGTTGATGCAATTGGGACGAGTTGTAGCATATGGTTCGCGACAGTTGAAGACTCATGAGCGAAACTACCCTACCCATGACTTAGAACTTGCGGCCGTCGTTTTTGCATTGAAGAGTTGGCGTCATTATCTCTACGGTGAGAAGTTTGAAGTCTTTTCCGATCACAAGAGTCTAAAATACTTGTTTTCTCAAAAAGAGCTCAATTTGCGACAACGCCGATGGATGGAACATTTAGAGGACTACGACTTCGAGTTGCAATATCATCCGGGAAAGGCGAATGTGGTAGCAGACGCGCTAAGTAGGAAATCGACCCAACTTGCGAGTTTGGCCGTCCGTGAGTGGAAAACGATGAACGAATTATGCTCGTACGCGTTACATTTTGAGGAAGTTCGAGAATGAGTCACATTATGTAATTTAACCGTCCAATCAACCTTATCGACCCGAGTCATCGAGGCCCAACAACATGATGAGGAAGCGGATAAGTTCCGTACCAAGTTTCTTAGTGGCAATGCTCGAGAGGGGTGGATGATTCACACCGATCAAGGTTTGCGATACAAGGGGAAGTTGTTCGTACCCGTTTCGTGTCGGGAGGAAATTTTGAGAGAATTCCATCGCTCACCGTTAGCCGTGCATCCGGGTGGAACGAAAATGTATCACGACTTGCATAGACAGTTTTGGTGGCCGGGAATGAAGAGAGATGTCGTTATCTTCGTGTCCAAATGTCTTACGTGTCAACAAGTCAAAGCCGAGCATCAATGACCCGCGGGGGAGTTGCAACCATTACCTGTGGCCGAGTGGAAGTGGGAAAACGTGACAATGGATTTCGTTACCGGATCACCGAGATCGCCGAGGGGGCACGATGCCATTTGGGTGATAGTCGATCGATTGACTAAGTCCGCGCATTTCTTACCGATTCAAGTTACAGATTCGATCGAGTCGCTTAGTCGTCTTTACATTCGTGAGATTATACGTCTTCATGGAATTCCCGTCTCTATTGTATCGGATCAAGATCCAAGGTTTACCGCGCGTTTTTGGCAAAGCTTGCAGGCCGCTCTTGGTACTAATCTCTTATTTAGCACCGCGTATCATCCTCAAACGGATGGGCAATCCGAGAGAACGATCCAAATTCTAGAAGACATGCTTCGAGCTTGCATTATGGACTTTCGGGGTAGTTGGGAGGATCATTTGCCGTTAGTCGAATTCGCGTACAACAATAGTTACCAATCAAGTATCGAGATGGCACAGTATGAAGCTTTGTATGGGAGACCGTGTCGATCACCCGTTTGTTGGACCGAGTTGGGCGATGCTACTTTGGTTGGGCCGGAATTAGTTCAAGAAACCTCTGAAAGCATGAGAGCAATTCGTCAACGTCTTCTTGAGGCATAAAGGAGAACCACCGAACAAGTTAAATTGATTCGCCAACGATTGATAACCGCGCAAAGTAGGCACAAGAGTTATGCCGATCGTCGTTGCCGACCGTTAACGTTTGAAGTGGGGGATCACGTGTTCCTAAAGGTGTCGCCGCGTCGGGGACTATCTCGCTTTGGGCAAAGGGGCAAGTTATCGCCACGTTTTATCGGGCCGTTTGATATTATTGAGAGGATCGGAGAAGTCGCGTATCGATTAGCGTTACCGCCAAGATTGTCGGGTGTCCACGATGTTTTCCATGTATCGATGTTACGGAAGTATGAGCCGGATCCGTCACACGTTCTAGAGTGGTCCGAACTTGAATTGGAAGCCGATGCGTCGTATGAGGAGAAGCCGATACGTATCCTAGATTCGCGCGAGCAAGTTTTGAGGGGTAAAACCATTCTGTTAGTGCGAGTCTTATGGAGTCATCTTGGAAGGGAAGAGTCGACGTGGGAAAGGGAAGACGATGTGAGGGAGAAGTATCCGCATTTGTTTCCGAGTTGATCAATGTGAGTTTTAAGTTTAAGCTTTACGATTGTTGGCTTCCTGTTTGGTAATATATGGTGTTGTGGGCACACGACCCAAAAATCCCTACATTTTCGGTCTGTAAAAATTCTGGGTGCGCCCTTTTTGGAAAGCGCGGCGAAACGCTTCGCAAATCAGAGAGTTGCCACTCAGGTTTTGTGGAAAGTACCCAAGGAACCGTGCTTTTTGAAAACGTTTGGATTACGTTTGTTTGAGTTTGAAAAGAAAAGGCTTTTGTAGACTGGACCGTCGTCACCTTTCGACATCTAAGGTTCGGGAGCCAGGTTAAGAGAGGGGAAGGGTTTTATGGCACCCCCCTCGTCCAATCCGGAGATCGGTCTCTACTCAGGCATTTTATAAAACATTTGCATTTCTCTCTTTATTTGATCATTTTTTTAGCCAGTTAGGGCGGGGGAACAGTTAATGGGGATTAAAACTGTAACACATTTGCATTTATGTACAAGTATGTGACAAAATGTTTAGGGATGTTTGATCTACACACGCATAATAGATTGAGAACAAGCTTCTGTGGACGTTTTAGACAAACTAGTGCACGTTGTTTGTGCAGTGATGCACACAGAAGCAAGCCTGCATGCACTGGCTAAGCCATTGCATGCAGTCATGACCTGCGTGCGCCACCTCACAACTGGCTTGCGCCGGTGAGCCTAAGACCACAGCTTCTGTTCTCAACCCTCTGGGCTCTGGAAGGGACCAGTGCACACCCAGGACAAACCACGCAGTTTATATTGATTACTAAGCTATTACAGACAGATTAAAGGGCTGAAAAGCCACCAAATGGGCAGAAAACCCCTTAAACAGTGAGGGGAGGATGATCAAAGGCCTGGATGGAAGATCCATGCAAGGGCCAAGCCACTGGAAGCTAGACTACTACCGTACGCCAATAGTATATGGCCGCACGCCAGTTGTCCATTTGTTCCAATGCTTTGGCTTTGCATCGTCTGGGCTCTGGAACATGACCAGAAGGCTCCCAGAGACCATACTACACTAAGATACAGATGGAAGAGAAAGCAGTTCTAAAATACAGAAAGCAATAGACTGGTTTTAGCATGCATCAGGGTGATCAGAACTTAAATACAGCCAAATAAGGATGATCGGTGATCCCCACACCAGTTTTACCATACTGCCATGACTGGCGTACGGCACAAGTAACTGGCGTGCGCCACCTGATCATCCCAAACGGTTTTGAAACCTTGCCAACATTAGGGCCAGGACTGGTATAGATTACCAGCCTTGACCCTGCTAGCCCCCCTCAGGGGTCAGAACAGATAACGGAAAGCAAAGGTGATATACCTTTGGATTGAGTTTGATGAGGTGTTTGAGCTTTGAACTTACAATGGGATGGTGAGTGAAGGATGAGTATGATAATATAGTATGTGTGACTAGTATCTCTTGCCTTCTCCTTCAATGGATGAAAGAAGAAGCAAGAAAACTAGAGAGAAAAAGGGAGAGAGAGCTTGGAGAGTATTAATGGTGTGAACCCCTTGCAAATAAATGCAAGGGGGGTACTTATGGTGGGTGGAAGGGACTGATCAGTTGTGCCCTAAGGGCTTGTTTGGTTAGTTAAGGCCAAGGAGGAGCCTCCCATGCATTAAATGCATGGGACTAGTTGATGGAGGGTGTAGGAGAGAGGGGGGAGCAGCTCTGGCCGAAGTAATCATCAGGAGCTGCCAGCTGACGTCAGGTGGTTACAAAATCTCCCGCGCGTCTGGCTGAAAAAGGTTGATTTGACTGGCATTGACTGGCGTACGCCCCTTGTTGAGTGGCGTGCGCCAGTAACTGGCGATGACTGACACGTGGCTGTGCTTCCTGCGCACGCTAGTCAAGAACCAGCGTACTCTAGTAGGGTTTTGCTGAGGCCATTTGGTTATGGTTTGAGGGTTCGACAAGGGTTTGAAAAGGGTTCGGATGAGGTGCAGGACGCTCAAAGTTCAAACTCATTCACAAACTCGGGATGTTCTTGACCTTAATCATCATCGGGGAATCAAAAGACCGTAAATAAACTATTCTGGAAAGTCCAAAATAGGGTGTCTACAGTAGCCCCCCTTTGACGGCACTTGGAGCACCATTGTTTTGGTACAAGTAACGTCAAAGGTTTCTAGACACCCTTTCAAGGCTATCCAGAAGAAAATAGAAAATGCGGACATGTATTTAAAAGTACCGTCCATTGAGAGATTGAAGACAGGCGGACCATCTGAAGATCGTTGGAAGAGAGTTTGAACTCTGTTGAGAAATGGGGATGGGTGGACCATCATTGAATGCTGAGGCGGACTCTCCTGGGGAATAATCAGTTGCGGATAGATTAATGCCGCTAGGGGTCAAACCTTCTTCGGCATAAGCAATCCAACAATCACGGGCAGATCGCGTCAGGTAGGTTAAATTCCATCTGTTGGGAATCAGAGCCAATCTCCTTATCAGGGACCATCCGAGACAGAGCAATAAGACTGCTGGAAGCTACACTAAATTGTAGACCGATGTGGACCAGGATGGCGAACTGTTGTTGTAGATTGATTGGACGGGCTGATCACCGTTGGTTTTAATGTTGGACGTACAGACCGTCGTTGATTGGAAGATGGACGGACAGACCGTCGTTGATTTGAAGTTGGACGGACAGACTGTCGTTGATTTGAGGTTGAACGGACAGACCGTCATTGATTAAAGGTTGGACGGACGGACCGTCATTGATTTGAGGTTGGACGAACGGACCGTCGTTGAATTGGACAGGACGGGCTGTAATTGCTGGGGATCGAACTATCCTTGGCACAAAGAATTCCAACAATCACGGGTAGGTCGTGTCAGGTAGGTTAAATTCCATCTGTTGGGAATCAGAGCCAATCTCCTTATCATGGACCATCCGAGACAGAGCAAGAAGACTATTGGACGATGCGCTACTTGTAGACCGATGTGGACTAGGATAGGCGAACGGTGTTGTAGACTGATTGGACGGGCAGACCGTCGTCGTGGATCGATCGGACGATATTCTGATCGTCGTTGAGGGGGTGAACGCGGGCGATATTCTGATCGCCGTTGATCGGAGGTGATGACATGACTGATCATCGTTGAAATAGACGACATGGCTGATCGTCGGCGATGACATGACTGATCATCGTTGAGTGGACGACATGGCTGATCGTCGGTGATGACATGGCTGATCATCGTTGAGTGGACGACATGGCTGATCGTCGGGGATGACATGGCTGATCATCGTTGAGTGGACGACATGGCTGATCGTTGGGGATGACATGGCTGATCATCGTTGAGTGGACGACATGGCTGATCGTCGGCGATGACATGGCTGATCATCGTTGAGAGGACGACATGGCTGATCGTCGGGGATGACATGGCTGATCATCGTTGAGTGGACGACATGGCTGATCGTCGGCGATGACATGACTGATCATCGTTGAGAGGACGACATGCTGATCGTCGGTGATGACATGGCTGATCATCGTTGAGTGGACGACATGGCTGATCGTCGGCGATGACATGGCTGATCGTCGGCGAGAGGACGACATGGCTGATCGTCGGTGATGACATGGCTGATCATCGTTGAGAGGACGACATGGCTGATCGTCGGCGATGACATGGCTGATCATCGTTGAGAGGACGACATGGCTGATCATCGTTTGAGTTTGGACAGGATGGGCTGTCATTGCTGGGGATCAAACTATCCTCGGTATAAAGAACTCCAACAATCATGGGTAGGTCGCGTCAGGTAGGTTAAATTCCATCTGTTGGGAATCAGAGCCAATTTCCTTATCAAGGACCATCCGAGACAGAACAATAAGACTGTTGGGAAGATGCGCAATCATTTGAATTGGAAGTGGACGGACAGACCGTCGTTGATTGGAAGTTGACGGATAGATCGTCGTTGATTTGGATTGGAAGGATAGATCATCGTTGATTTAGAATTGGACGGATAGATCGTCGTTGATTTGGAATTGGACGGATAGATCGTCGTTGATTTGAATTGGACGGATAGATCGTCGTTGATTTGGATTGGACGGATAGATCGTCGTTGATTTGGAATTGGACGGATAGATCGTCGTTGATTTGGAATTGGACGGGGTCTGCTTGGGGAAATAGCAAACCGGGATGGAAACATGGATCAGGGCAACATGGGCTACCTGTTGGGGATGGGCCTCGACGCTGATTTGATTTGGTTTGCCAATGCCACAACACTGATTGTAGGCACGCCTCGTCGCTGATTTGATTTGATTTGAACGCCTCAACATGCTTTGGATTGATTTGATTTGAAGCTCTTTCCTGCTTTTGACATTTGATATACAATATGCAACGATAACGTATGCTAAACACATATGTACAAATTGAAAATGCAAGGGCAGACTAGGGCGGCTTCTAGAGAACGGGACGACACAAGCGACGACCAGGACAATTTTGACGATTGAGGGCTACCACTGAGCCACATTTTTGCTTTACTGCTTTGATTTGAGTTGCGGGCCTGCAGGTCCAGGTAGGTAACTTTCGAGCGGGTCAGAGGTTTATTGCTTTGATTTGATTTTGCGTTGGGCCAATGTATCCTTCTGTTCTTGATGACCTATTGCTTGCTTGGACCATGGATGCCGTAGTGGCGCTGGAAAGGTTGCATTACCTTTTGGTTCATTTGAAAGAGAGCATAAACCAATCGCTAATATCCAACTTGCATTGACGAGCGAATTGAGTTGACACACAGACATACGCACACGTATAGACTGCCTAGCTCGGAAGAATGAGGAAGAAGAGTCCTAGGATACAATGCAGACTCTCCGACACATGGGCAATAATGAAATTTTGGACATTAACAGGCCAAAATCCAAAATATCCCTAGATAGGTGAAACTGACGCTTGCATAAGGTCAAATAGATGTACAGTGACCTGTATGAATAAATGAAACAGAGAAGAAAGCCCCGGAATGGGCAACAGACCGAAAAACTAGAAAAATGTCGCAAAGATGGACAAAATACGCAAAGGGATGACTCATATAGGCCCGGACTGAAACCGACACCCCCGCACAGTCACATTAGGCACATATGACCTGCACGGCATAGAAAACTTGGCAAGAGCCCTTAAAACCAATTTCGAGGCACCGAAACTTTGGTTTTAACTCGAAATTCCCACCGGGGATTCAAAATTGTTGTTAGGCGTGATGGCTGCTAACCGCTGTATGCTGCGAGAATTGGAGAAGCGCGCGCAGGTTTGAGACCAACGCGTGTCACTTTGAGCAAACGTGCGTGAGTCTCAAACTAGCGCGTGTGACTGAAAAGCTGCGCAAACTAGACTTCGCTGAACTTAGAATAAACTGTGAGCCCGTTGGGGCCTCTAGTATTTCGTTCTGCTTTTGATGCTTTATATATATATATATATATATATATTTAGGGCTTTTGCTCAGCTTTTGAAATTGAAGTAGTAGTTTGAAATAAGTTGAAAGATGAAAGGATTTCCCCCTTATGTTTCTGCTGAAGCTTGTCCTGTTCCGACTACGGTGATGCACTAAAGCCTTGGATCAAATTGATGGATTGTGATCGAGTCTTGAAGAGAGACTGGCTACGTACCCCATTTAGGTGACCATTGCGGTGTACCAAAGCTGTAAACCTGTGATCCGATTGAATAGATTATGACCGAGTCTTGAAAAGAGACTGCCTACGTATCCCACATTTTGGGGAATCAGGTCAAAACGTAGTTCAGGCCAAGGTTCACTCGTGTGTTTTACCTCTCCTTTTATGCTCTAACTTTTGCCTAGCGCCGCCTTTTCAGGTTTTTGGCCTAGCGAGCTTTCGACTTTTTGCCTAGACCGCCTCCTTAGGTTTTCGGTCTTAGCAGGCTGCTCTAACTTTTGCTTGGCACCGCCCACCCTTGTGGTTTTCGGCCCAACGAGCTTCTCTCAGGGAAAAGTGGCTCTTGAATTGATCAAGGTTGACTAGAATATTGAATTCGTTGTCGTCGAGATCGATGATCTTTGGCTGCAGCCTCGAATAAGATGGCTTTTGATAATGCAGGGTCCTGACTGCTTCAGTTGAAAATGCCTCGCTCTGGGCCACTTTTGCGCCGTCCTAATGTGCGCTTGATGGAATGCCGCTGACGCTGTTTTGAACATGGTACGAGGCCTGGAGCCTTCTGAGCTTCCGCTTTCTAGCTTGACATCCGGTGGCAGGAGATTTGATACTTTGTCATCTCATGATCGATGTCAGGTGTGTCTTTTTGTGAAACCATGCCAAAATGTCGATGGTTCTTCGAGCCTGTTTGACTAGGTGCAATGTTCCTTTGGGGACAGCGTTGAGCCAATTTTGAGTCATCCGGGGGTCTACCTCATCTTTCAAGTTTATTGAGACTACTTCTTCTTTTAATAGGCCGAGCACGCCTTTCGTCTTCCCTTTCGGCGAGGGAACACATTTCCTTGGGGATGACCTCATCGAAATCTATCCCTTCGTCGTCAGGGTCGACACAATTTATTCAAAAGCCAGCAAAGTACTTAGAAGCAAGATAGTACATATCATAAAGAAAGCCCCACGGGGTTGCCAAGTATAGCAAAAGACTCGGATTGAGAATAGAAGCTACGACATGGAGGGCCAAGAGGCACGATCTCCGACTCAGAGCTAGACTAAGACGACTTGACAGACACTGTGTCAGACTCAGACTAAAATGTGTGCAATGCAAGCTAAACGCGATTTGAAAATGCAACTTTTATTGTTACCCTTGGCTTCCTCACAGAGAGGTAGGATTTGGAGGATATGGGGCCCAAGCAACAGCACTTCGGCTTCCTCAGCTTCTTTGACCAAACCTACTCGGTGTTCCCTTGAATAATGATCCTCAGCCTGTCGGTCTGCTCCTTTGCTTGATCGATCCGGTCCTCAACCAGTGTTTTCCAATTTTCAGCCCCATCTTCTATTCCGCACCCTGCAGCCTCGGCTTCAGAAGGGATAAACACAGTTGGTTTGGGTTGAGTTTCTGGGACAATGCAGAGGGTTGGGTTGAGTATGGTGGAGCTCGGGTTGATTTGAGTGGAGATGGGGTCGATTTGGGTGGAGGTGATAGACATCTGACCAACCAGAGGGCCAGACTCGAGTTGGAGCAAGGAGCTGGGACTGTCGTCAGGTTTTGATGGGAGTGGGGGGGTGGAATAGTGCCATTATCGATGAGATTCTGAATGGCATGTCGGAGGCGGTAGCAAGCATCGGTGGGATGGCCAGGCGCTTGATGGAAAGCACAATAGGCATTTGGATTGTGAGACGCCGGGAGTGCTCGAGGTGGAGGAGTCGGACGGAGCGGCCTGAGGATGCCGGCTTCAAGGAGCTTCTCATAAACCGAGGACAAAGGTGCAGAGAAGCACGAGAAGACCCTTGGTGGGTTCCGGCGACTGGATTGAGGGTTGGCAGAACTTTTACTCACTCCACCGCTGTATAGCATTGTGCTGCCAAGGGAATGCACTCTTTCGGCACTGGCGATGACTTCTTTGTTGCACATATCCTCTTTTTCGGCACTGGCTTTGAACAAGGAACCAGCGGTCTTCGGGCGAGTTCTAGCTTCATGACACTCAACTAGGTCTTTGAACATGTCTTTTGAGCACAACTCAGTTCCGATCGCAGGAGTGTGACAGGCCTGAAGAGGTCCTTTGACTAGCCCCGGATCCGGCTTTGACATGATGGAGGTAAAAAGGTCAAACAGCCCCTGGACCATAACCATTTGCTTGTCCATTTTCTGGTTCATTTCTTGTACATCCCCCTTCAGCTCAGCCAGCTCTGCTTGTGCTGCCATTTTGGATTGATGATCGAGGAAGGTGATGGCCTAGAGCTCTTCTTTTCGGTACTTTGCTTGATGCTGCAGCGCCCAAAGCTAGACAGTAAAGCAATCGAAGGCTCAGGAAGTGTCCCTGCAATAGTTTTATTTGAAAGGATGCAATGTACACTTCGCCGTTGGTGTCCTCCTAGACTTTAGAACTAGCAGACAAAACCGTTTTATGACAGCTGGACGCTGCCCAGGTCCTCGGATTTCTTTTCGACGGTGTACCTTGACGGAATCGACTAACACTAAGAGATGTCGAAACAGCCTAAGTCTTTGACCATCCCGCTCTCGAAGTTTCAATGTTTGGAATGGAACGACTAGGTGTTAATGACGTGATGCTGTAACCAGGATGGCGTAAGCAGCACTGTGCCGGAGCCTTGGACGGTGTAAGTGTTTAGCACTTTTAACCTGGGTGGTATGAGCATCATGTCATGTCTCGCGTTGTTCCTAGCTTTCTGTTTTGAAACCTCAATCGTGGTTTAGACAAGGACTTAGAAAGTCTCGATTTCCCAAAGTCTCGTTGACCCAAGGAATTGGAAAGTTGATAACGTGCACCATCTCGATGCACGACTCTTCATCGGTCCAGGTAGCGCCCTAGCAGGCATAAAACGGGTTTTGAAAGAGTGGAAACCCTAAAAGCCGCCCTAGCATGCTCCTACGCAGAACGGTATGAATGTATGTACAGGCATGCGATAGGGAAAGCAGTAACACATAGACAGTTTATGGGGGTTAGATGCAAGTAATCCTACCCTGTGGGTTCCTGTCCTAGTTTGAAAGGTTCTATTGCTTTGTACGCATGGCGAGGCTGGTTTTGGCTTAAGGGGGTTCCTCAGACTAGAGCCGCGGTATACCTCCCATTCCAATGCGTACAGCAGAGCAACGGTCAAACAGTAGTGCGACTCATCATCGACTAAGGTTGTTGGGCATTCGAGGACCCCGGGCTCCAGTAAACTGTGCTGGTTACCCAAAACACCTCAACGGGGCTGATAGAACACCGATGCAAATGAACGCGTGCCGAAAGAATGATCGAGAGAGAGAGAAACGCAATACTTTTTGAAAAATGCCTTTTGAAGCTTGGCTCACTTCATTAATCGATACTCGGAGAAAACTACACAAGCGAACAATAGTAAAAGCCCCAGTTCGGAGTGGTCGGATGTAGAATCCTGTTACGTTACCATTCCGTTCTTCAGCAGCGTGAAGCGTACTGTTTTGACAGACTTTTGAAAACTGTTCATTCATGTATTAATTTCCAAGTGTTGATTAATGTGATGTCCCCGGCATAGTCGCCACTGTGGGCACACGCCCCAAAAATCCCTACATTTTCGATCTGTAAAAATTTCAGGTGCGCCCTTTTTGGAAAGCGCGGCGAAACGCTTTGCAAATCAAAGAGTCGCCACTCGGGTTTTGTGGAAAGTACCCAAAGAACCGTGCTTTTTGAAAACGTTTGGATTACGTTTGTTTGAGTTTGAAAAAAAAAGGCTTTTGTAGACTGGACCATCGTCACCTTTCGACATCTAAGGTTTGGGAGCCAAGTTACGAGAGGGGAAGGGTTTTATGGCACCCCCCTCGTCCAATCCGGAGATCGGTCTCTACTCATGCATTTTATAAAACATTTGCATTTCTCTCTTTATTTGATCATTTTTAGCCAGTTAGGGCGGGGGAACAGTTAATGAGGATTAAAACTGTAACACATTTGCATTTATGTACAAGCATGTGACAAAATGTTTATGGATGTTTGATGTTTGATCTACACACGCATAATAGATTGAGAACAAGCTTCTGTGGACGTTTTAGACAAACTAGTGCACGTTGTTTGTGCAGTGATGCACACAGAAGCAAGCCTACATGCACTGGCTAAGCCACTGCATGCAGTCATGACCTGCGTGCGCCACCCCACAACTGGCGTGCGCCGGTGAGCCTAAGACCACAGCTTCTGTTCTCAACCCTCTAGGCTCTGGAAGGGACCAGTGCACACCCAGGACAAACCACGCAGTTTATATTGATTACTAAGCTATTACAGACAGATTAAAGGGCTGAAAAGCAACCAAATGTGCAGAAAACCCCTTAAACAGTGAGGGGAGGATGATCAAAGGCCTGGATGGAAGATCCATGCAAGGGCCAAGCCACTGGAAGCTAGACTACTACCGTACGCCAATAGTATATGGCCGCACGCCAGTTGTCCATTTGTTCCAATGCTTTGGCTTTGCATCGTCTGGGCTCTGGAACATGACCAAAAGGCTCCCAGAGGCCATACTACACTAAGATACAGATGGAAGAGAAAGCAGTTCTAAAATACAGAAAGCAATAGACTGGTTTTAGCATGCATCAGGGTGATCAGAACTTAAATAAAGCAAAATAAGGATGATCGGTGATCCCCACACCAGTTTTACCATACTGCCATGACTGGCGTACGGCACAAGTAACTGGCGTGCGCCACCTGATCATCCCAAACGGTTTTGAAACCTTGCCAACATTAGGGCTAGGACTGGTATAGATTACCAGCCTTGACCCTGCTAGCCCCCCCTTAGGGGTCAGAACAGATAACAGAAAGCAAAGGTGATATACCTTTGGATTGAGTTTGATGAGGTGTTTGAGCTTTAAACTTGCAATGGGATGGTGAGTGAAGGATGAGTATGATAATGTAGTATGTGTGACTAGTATCTCTTGCCTTCTCCTTCAATGGATGAAAGAAGAAGCAAGAAAACTAGAGAGAAAAAGGGAGAGAGAGCTTGGAGAGTATTAATGGTGTGAACCCCTTGCAAATAAATGCAAGGGGGGTACTTATGGAGGGTGGAAGGGACTGATCAGTTGTGCCCTAAGGGCTTGTTTGGTTAGTTAAGGCCAAGGAGGAGCCTCCCATGCATTAAATGCATGGGACTAGTTGATGGAGGGTAGGAGAGAGGGGGGAGCAGCTCTGGCCGAAGTAATCATCAGGAGCTGCCAGCTGACGTCAGGTGGTTACAAAATCTCCCGCGCGTCTGGCTGAAAAAGGTTGATTTGACTGGCATTGACTGGCGTACGCCCCTTGTTGAGTGGCGTGCACCAGTAACTGGCGATGACTGACACGTGGCTGTGCTTCCTGCGCACGCTAGTCAAGAACTAGCGTACTCCAGTAGGGTTTTGCTGAGGCCATTTGGTTCTGGTTTGAGGGTTCGACAAGGGTTTGAAAAGGGTTCGGATGAGGTGCAGGAAGCTCAAAGTTCAAACTCATTCACAAACTCGGGATGTTCTTGACCTTAATCATCATCGGGGAATCAAAAAACCGTAAATAAACTATTCTGGAAAGTCCAAAATAGGGTGTCTACAGGTGTTGCATGAGTTTGACTATGTGGTGCGTGACTTAGTTGACTTGCGTTGTAAATTTCGGGCCGAAATTTCAATAAGGAGGATAGATTGTAGAGACCCGAGTAATTTTAATGTTTGAAATATCGATTAAATACCTAATTATGAAAATATGGTCTTATTGGTGAATAATTGACTTGAGGTCATAAGTGATAAAATAGAAGTTTGGGGGAGTAAATGCGTAATTTGTCTTTGAGGTGGTATAAATATGGTGGATGTGTTGTAGGAGATAACTCTCTCACGTCGTTCTCCCCTCTCTCCCACCGACAACTCTCTCTCTCTCCATCTCTCACACTCAAAACTCCACCTTGCACCCTAAAATCTTTAAGATTCAACCTCCCACCGGCCTTGCAATCACATTCATAAGCTCGGAAATCTTTGGGTTGAGTTCGAATCGAAGTTTCAAGGTTCGAAAGTCTAGGGCTCGTCCAATAACCCGAGGATCTCGTCCATTGTCTCGAGGTAGGAACTTCTTGACCTCTTTTATATGTTTGCTTGTTGTTTTGGTGTAGAATCGAGCCTTGCAATGTTGTGTTTTGGTTGTCAAGCTTGTTCTGAAAATCTGCAGAAATCGCCCCTCGAAACCTCTCTGTATCGATACGGATTTCTCGCCGTATCGATACGGTCAGCCTTCGATTTCGGACAGTTAGTTCCGTATCGATACGGATTTCACCCGTATCGATACGGGGAGCCTATTTCCAGATTTTGTTCCTGTTGACCATTTATTGATCGTTTTGGCTCCCGACTACTTCTAAACCCCTTGACACACCTCCTAATCGATCTCAAGCTCGTCCTTTGGGCTTCCTTCGACATTTTGATGCTATCCTTGTTCGTTGGCCTTCTATTGGTATAAATTGGATATGGAATCACACGGTTAAGTGTCGTTAAACGCTCGTTTGTTGATTGTTGGAATGTGTGACTGTTGTAGACACCCCAATTTGAACTTGTCAAAGTTCCTTAATTTGTGCCCTCGAGGCTCCCCGACGATGAAATAGGGTCAAAACGGACATTGGCAAACTTGGACTATACTTCTTGGACTGTTTCAAAATCAAAATGTTCCTTTTTTCTCGACACCCTGAGGGTAAAATTGGGATGCATTTTAGCATATAAAATATATTTGAATGAAACCAATTGGGTTAGAAAGAGGACTTAACGAGCTTTCCAACGCTTCAAAAAACACCCAAAACCGAGTTCGGGAGTGTCCGTGGCGCCCTTCTGAAGTTGGGCTGCCACTCCCAAGCGCTCGGGACCACTCTAGAGCGCTCGGAAGTAATACTCCCAAGCGCTCGGGACGGCTGTCAGGACCAATGCATGTCGAGCTTGGCCTTTGACCACGGCTTTTCAGGCTTTTCAGTCTTTTCAGACCCATTCAACGTTCAACCTGGTCCTGCCTGATTATTCAGATGAGGCAGGAATATAATCATGCCATTTTTCCCCCCAAAGTTATTTTCCATTTCATTTTCATTTTATTTTCAAATTTCAAACACATTTTCTCCTTGCCTATAAATACCCCTTTCATTCTACATGCAAAGGACCACGAAATTTTACTCTCTCCCTCTACTACCTTCTGAAATTTTCAGTCTCAAAATCTCTTTCAAACATCTTCTAAAATTTGTGTTTCCTAAGGAAAATTTCAAACAATCTTCAAGTTCTTCAAAATTCAAACCTCTAGTCCATCTAGAACTCCATTTTCCTACTGTTTTCTAAGCATTTTCAAGCACCAAAGTCAGTCCAAGAAGCTGGGTTCAAGTCAAGCAAAGGTATAAAATCTCATTTTATACCTAAAATCTACCGTTTTTTCTACTTCTGAGGGGGATCAAGGGTTCATACTAGTTCCTTATACTAGTTGTGAGCTCATTTGATCTTAGTTTAGCACCAAGAGCAAGAGGAACACAAAGAAAACAAAACTTTTTCTGGGCACTGTGTTCACTCCCGAGCGCTCGGGATCATTCCTGAGCGCTCAGGAGTGCTGCTGCCACTAAAACTTTGTTTTGTTCTTTATGTATTTCATTTTCTGTTTTAGTAGATACTGGGTGTGCACTGGTCCTTCCAGAGCCCAGTTAAGTTTGCTTTCAGTTGCAAGGAAGCCTTGTTTGGATGGTTAGGACCAGTTCTTAGCTGTTTAAACCTCTGGCTGAGCACATCTGTATTTTGATTTCTTTGTGATTTTTCTGGCAGTACTAGTATGAGAATATGTCTAACCAAACTTGCAGGTTGTGAGTGTCAGAACTCCCAAGCGCTCGGGACCACTCCCGAGCGCTCGAGAGTGAATACAGTGACAGGGTTCCATTTTCAGTCATCTTGTATTTTGCATGGCCATTCCACCATCTCCTGTACACATGCACATGCATGCACTTCCTACATGATATTACTGTGGATACTTGCTAGCTGGTTAAAATGAAACAAAATCCCTTTTAAAAATCCCACAAACGTTTAGTAGAGACCGATTCCGAATCGGGCGAGGGGGGTGCCGTAAAACCCTTCCCCCCCGTAACATGGCTTCCGGACCCTCAAAACGATCTCTGGTTTTCAATTCAAATCGATCATTTTCAAAACTAAACGGTTTCTCGGGTGACATACCACAAATCCGGGTGGCGACTCTTCAAATCAAACCAATCTTTTCAAAGTCGATTTCAAAAAGGCACGAGGCGCGCGATTTTCCGAAACGGGCCGCCCCGATCTCGCACCCGGGGCTGTGGTAGCCCACAACTGTGTTTGACACATTGGTGATCGTATTGGCACATCATATGACGTTGTGTTTAAGAATGTACTCTAGGGAAATCATAGCTTGCACGTTAATTGAGAGTTGGGTTGTTTGAGGTTGAATGGTTATTTAGGGAGTCCCGTACGCAAGGGGTGGTAACACGGTGACACACGAGGGTTTCGTACGCGAGGGGTGGAAATACGGTAACCCTGGGTTTGTGGTGGTCACTGTGACGCAAGGGGTGGTAACACGGTAATCCACGTGGTGTTGTATGGTAACGCAAGGGCTGGAAATACAAATAGCGGAAGTTAGTGACGTTGAGTCGAGTTGGGGTTCATTGGATTATTGAGTCGTATGACACATGTACTTAATCGGGATTGGGAATCCACATACAAGTTGATTGATCATCTTTCTTCCTACGGCTCTAATCAACTTGTTTGCATATAATATTGGTTAAGATTTTCCTACTGGGCTTTGTAGCACAACAAAATCCTTCTTTTCAGGTACCAATGCCGGACTTTAGCCTCTTGCATGCATGCTTGAATTGTGAACAAGATTTTGGAAGCCTAATGCACTTAGTTACTTTTTCATCTTGTAATAGTTTGGCTTTTGGGTCAAGATGGCTATGTAACTAAGAATTCATGAATTATCTTTTGACTAGATTTATAACGGTGTTTAAGCTAATTTGGGCTGTGAAGCCAAAGTATACTTTCTTTTGGGGACTTGTCTGTAATCAAACAGGTGGGGCATTATTTTGGTAATACGAAGGCAGGCGAAGTTCTTTCATTTAAAGCGTATTATTATTTAATGTTGAAAATCTAGGTCGTGACATGTAGGAGTCGGACGAGATGCGCAGTGCAAGTCAAGTGATTTAGAGCATTGTAGATGCAGAATGAAAATATGAAGAATATAAATTAATTACGCAATATTTTTATTTTATTGTTTTGTTAGGGGTCCACGTTCCTCGAGCGACTGGACCGAGCACAGCCCAAACCAAACTGGAGGCGGGGTGACAACAGCAGAATGTTCACTGGTTTCACTAGTTCTAAATTAGTGAATATTCACTAGTTCTAAATTAGTGAATATTCACTAATTTCCTGTTTCCTTTTGAGAGGAGATTTAGTGAATATTCACTAAATCTTTTTGATAATATTTAGATTGCTAATAACTTTTGATAGGAAATTTTGTTTTAGTTGCCGCTTGTTTTGGCAACCTTAGATTTATTCCTAATTTGATTTTCCAGTCAAGGTAGGATTTTCCGTTTTTGGTCATTTTCGTATTTTCTGCAATTAGGGACCGATTCTCAGTCCTAATTGTTTCCTAAGTTGTTAGGGTTTCTATCGCCCTATTTATATTCATTGTAAGCCTTAGGGGACGACAGCTTTTGATATTGAATTAATGAAAAATTGAGAGTTTTATCTCTATTCGTGTTTGTGTTTCAAAGAGAGAATCTTTAACATAAGCAAGTTCGTGATCTCTTCTTGCAACTAATTTCGTAAAAGGAGGCTGCGCTGCATCAGTTGGTATCAGAGCTCTCGTTCCAATCCTGACTATGGCTGAAGGACATGCTGGAGGTCAAGGTGGAAGATGAGGTCGTACAACTTATGTTGATGAAGTCTATGAGCGAGATGATGCTGCTCGGGATGCTCGAGCGGAGGAAAGATTTCAACGACTAAAGCGGAGGGTTGCATCAGTTATGCAACGCCTCGAGGCTTTAGAAGTTGGGAGATTGCCTCGCCGCCAACCGTTTAAACCTAGCCTTCCAACGGAGGTAAATTTTTCGGATGGTGTTTCTATCACCAAACCGTTGCCGGGTAGCCATCAGTCAACGGGGAGGACAAGGGCGGTCAAGGTTGTTAATCATGATTCGCGACTTTGGGAATCTGGTTTGAAGATCAACTTTCTTGAGTTCCAGGGAGGTATGACACCAGAAAAAATTTTAAAGGTTAGTGCAGGAGAAAAAAAAGTCATAGAAGAAATTTTAGTTGAGGGAGACATAGGAGACTTTCTTGACGATATGTTAGAGGAAGAGTCCGATAATATATTTTTGGACAATAATCCGTCATCGTTTCAGTCAGAAATTGATTGTCACCTCCAAAATTTGATGAGTATACAGATGATGAGTTTGAAATTTGTCAAGCTAACGTTATTGTGGATGTTCACATTGTAATTCAAGAAGGTGAAACAGTTGGTCAGATCCTTGATGGTAGCGATGAAATAGATTCTCCTGATTCAAGTTCGTTAATTTGTAAGAATTTTGCAACATTGAAAATTTCTCGATGGGTTGATAAGGTTAAAAATCCCATATCACATGACGTTGAAATTGCTTGGGGTAATCAATTTGTGGATCCTTTTTGGGAATCTATTGAAGCTGTTGTGAAGAAGAATATTTGGATTGCGTACATCGAGAAAATAGGGAAGAAAATTCTTGCTTTTATTTTTCAAGACTCTTCTTTACAATTTGGGATCGGGAAAATTAATCTGAAGTACAAGATTGATGCGGACAAGTTACGACGAATCCAACTTTATAAACTCGAGGACGAGTTTCTTCAAGCTGGGGAGAATGATGCAGAATGAAAATATGAAGAATATAAATTAATTACGCAATATTTTTATTTTATTGTTTTGTTAGGGGTCCACGTTCCCTGAGCGATGGGACCGAGCACAGCCCAAACCAAACTGGAGGCGGGGTGACAACGGTAGAATGTTCACTGGTTTCACTAGTTCTAAATTAGTGAATATTCACTAATTTCCTGTTTCCTTTTGAGAGGAGATTTAGTGAATATTCACTAAATCCTTTTGATAATATTTAGATTGCTAATAACTTTTGATAGGAAATTCTGTTTTAGTTGCCGATTGTTTTGGTAACCTTAGATTTCTTCCTAGTATTTGATTTTCCAGTCAAGGTAGGATTTTCCGTTTTTGGTAATTTTCGTATTTTCTGCGATTAGGGACCGATTCTCAGGCCTAATTGTTTCCTAAGTTGTTAGGGTTTCTATCGCCCTATTTGTATTCATTGTAAGCCTTAGGGGACGGCAGCTTTTGATATTGAATTAATGAAAAATTGAGAGTTTATCTCTATTCGTGTTTGTGTTTCAAAGAGAGAATCTTTAATATAAGCAAGTTCGTGATCTCTTCTTGCAATTAATTTCGTAAAAAGAGGTTGCGCTGCATCAATCGTTCATAGGGTGAACATGCGAGTTTTGACCCATGTCTAGCCGAGTGTCTGAATGTTATATACAAATGGTATGGACTAGTATTAGATGAGGGGACTGGGCTAGTCGAGTATGCGAGCGCAGTTTTTTACGCACTCAAGATTTTCCTGAAATATACTCTATTTGTCTATTGTGAGAATAAGAAGAACAAACTATTGGTATGCACAGCAGGGTCGAGTTGGATTTGGTCCATGCCCCGCAGGCTATATATTGCGCATTTGAGCTCGGAAGGGCATAATACTGTAGTTGTAAGAGCCCAAATCCAGCACAAGGACATGCATGTTCAACCCAAATGTGATTGGACTCGAGTAACGGTTCTGGGCCTGTTTTACGAAACAAATTAGCTAGTCTTGTGCCTTTCTCGGGGATGAGTTCGGGCTTCGGGCCGGGCATGCCGGGCTCCACATCAGGAGGTGTTTGGTTACTTAATTTTTGCATTTTCATTATCCTCTTTTTGCATTTTAAGTGTTTGGACCCCACACCAAAACTCATTCTAGGAGAATGAGTTCTTCATTTTGATGTTAGAGAAGAGAAGTGAGAAGTAGGGAGAAATGAGCTTTCTGATTTCTCATTTTTCACTTTTCCCATTTTCGTTAACAAAAAGACCTACATAATAATATATTTTGCATTTATCTCTCAAACACTAAGGGGGTGTTTGGGAGCCTACTTTTTGGCTTTTCATTTTCCACTTTTTGTCTTTTTGGCTTTTCATTTTCCATTTTTTGTCTTTTTGGCTTTTGGGATTATGATCAGAATGTATTTGGTAGAGTGTTTGGATGATATGTGCAGAATGCATTTTGCAGCAGGAGTAGTGTTTGGGAGATATTGAATGAAAATGAATTATGGATTGATTTTTTACTATGTTGCCCCTGGTTATTAATAATGGTGTATAATGTATATAAATAATGTTTTAATTAATTTTTTTAAAAATTTACTTCCGAAATTATTAAAAAAAAATAATAATTTACTTCCGTCCCAATTTTTTGTTTTACTTCTCATCCACTTCAATCAATGGTCGGATCTTCATCCAAAAAAAAGGGCAACGATCGGATCAAAACAGCCAACGTTGGCTGAGATTACAACCATTCAACTTTACTCTTTCTTTCTTTTCTCTCTCTCTCTCAATAGAACCGAGAACCAGACACCCCCTCATTCGTACCCAAAATCCACCTGCAATTCCTTCACCTTCACCTTCCACTTCTCTTCTTTTAGTAACCAAGGCGGGTTCAGAAATGGGTCTTGATTTTGCAAGGTTTAGATTCTGAATTTTGCAAAACGGAGGCGGTTTGGGAAGGCGACTACGAGGGTCTGGTTCAGTTCGTTCATGGCGACGCTGATCGCGAAGCTAACGTTCGTTTCGGATGGCGACACGATCCAACCCCTCTGAAATCAGTTTCTGGCAACCTTTCGGCATGTTCTTGCGGATTCCGGCGTGTTCTTGCAGATTCCGGCTTCTTTCTGACGAAATCAGGTAACTCCGGCTGTCCAAAATTCTGGTAGAATCAGTTGGGGTGATGAGCTGTCCATTATAGTTGCAGATTCCGGTTGTATTTTAAGTATAGCAACTGCTTTCCATCCCCCATTGGGGATGCTCTTATGTACATGAACTGGTATGTGAAGAACTGTGTGTGAATGTGAAGGAAAATCCAGTTGAGAGGATAACGTTCAACGAGGGCTTTTGTGGAAATTATCTCAACAAGGAGAGGGTAGGAAAGTCTTTTTGGCATGGCAGGTGAACAAAATGAGAAAATGACAATTGGAAAAGCTCCTCCTTACCTCTTTCTGCCTTTTCTTTTAGAAACCTCAAAACGGAAAACCCATTTTCACTCTTTCAGCCAAACAGCCAAAACCCAATAATGAGAAGTGGAAAATGGGAAAAGGGGCCATCCAAACACCCCCTAATCCTGTTACAAAATGCATTTTGCTCATATCTCACAGACACTGTCAAATTCATAACACATTTTGACCACAATCCAAACAGCCAATAAGACAATAAGTAAAATGCAAAAAGTGTAGCACGCCGAGCCAACAGCTCGTGCCATACCGAGTAAGACTCCGAGGTTCGGCTGAGCCCAGGCCTTTACCCCATTCCAGTTCGGCAAGCCGACGGTCTCGCAGTAGAGGTTCCATCAGAATCAATCGAAGCAATTAGTTTGGCCCACCGAGCCTTTGACGGTCGGGCACCACGTTCAGCCTTGAACGAACATGGGGGCCATGATTCCATCTCACCCATGTGGGAACAACAACCATGGCCATGATGATGATCGTGACGTCATCCGAACGATTATCAGGATAACGATGGGGGCACGTGAAGGTGCCAGCTCATCCTACAAACGGTTACAAAACCCTAATGTGACGCAAAGGTGATGTCAGCCGACGCGTGACGAGAACATGTGCAGTCTTGGAGGCCAAGCTAGGAGTTCTCTATAAATACCTCATTATGCCTTCCTTGAAGAGGTACACACTCTCTTGCACCCTGAAACCCTAGTTCTTGGCTTTCACCTCTCCTCGCAACTGTACTCATCTTTGAACCGGAGGGCTATTTCGGAGAACCTCCGGTGTGGTCTTTAGTCGTGCTTCCTTGTGCAGGCTAGGTGAATATCAGGAGTTAATCTCGAACCCCAATCAAAAGGAGAGAACCAGTTTGAACGGAGCCCCACAATTTCGTGAACCCGACATGAAACTTCTTTTCAGATCCACGGCGGCTCCTCCCTTGTTCTTCAACTCATTCGTTCCTAAAGCCTCTTTCTCTCACATCTTTTTTTTGACGAAATGGGCAGACCACCACCTCCATTTCAACCTCTGAAACCCTCTCAACAAATCCTCTCTGAAACTGGCGTCAACACCGCCTTTCCCTCTCACCCTCCCGGATTTACTCCTCCTGGCCTCAGCGCCTCCGTTCAACAGCCAGTGGGCTTGAGCGAAGACGCTCTGGCCTATGTCCAGATGCTTGAGCAGCAGCAGGAGCAGACGAACGCCGATGTTGCTATTCTCAAGATGGAAATTGCTCGAATTAAGGCGAAAGACCGTCCGACGGCCTCCCACTCTGACTTTCAGGGAAGACGTCGACGAGAAAACTTACCACCACCACCTCCCTTGGTTGGAGATGGAGATCCATGCCGTATTTCTGTCCACGACCGTTTAGACCCACCACTGACGGACAATCATGGTAGGGACAGGGCTCGCTTTAGGCAGCAACGTTCTCCGGTCCATCAGCTTCTCAACAGTGGTGCGGGACGAGGCAGCGATGGAGGAAGGCAAGAAGGCAGTCCACATACCGTTTACTCGGGCTCGTCGACTGGAGACGAGTATTCTCAGGGGCCTCAAAGTTATGACACAGTGGAGCTGCAGGATAACAACCAGGCTATAGTCCCTTACAAGTCTGGACGGCGAAAGAGCCGAGCATCCCGAAGGAATGACAAAGACCCCGAAGGTTACCCTCCCGAGCCTGAGGATATCCCTCGTGAGAACACCCACGTTGGACGAACGGTGGACTCAAGAAACGCGCGTAAATTCACTCAGGAAAAAAGCGTAAGTGTAGTTGTTCGGCACGATGATCAGCTGAGCCACCGAAGGGTCTATCTCACGGAGAACCTACCTGCGGAGGATCGACAGAAGGTTCCCATTGAGAAAAGGGGAAGGACGTACCATCGTCGGCAAGAAGAAATGACCGACAAAGAGAAAGACTACTGAGACTTTAAGCGGTCTCGGAGAGATCGAGATGGACGTCCCCCCAGATCGACCCATGAGTATCAACTGAAGAAGCTTACCGAGTCCCCTTTCTCGGCTAAAATCCAAGCGACCTTGCCGAAGGCCAGTGTCCACCTCCCGAAGTTCCAGAAATTTGATCCTAGCATGACCGAGGCCTACACCCACCTCATCAGTTACTGCAGCATTATTTCTTGCATAACTGATGATGACGCAATCATGTGTAAGGCATTTCCCTCTAGCCTTGGGTGCCTCGACCTGCTATGGTTCAATCAGCTGGAAGCAAGATCGATCCACAGTTATAAGGAGGAGCTTGAGAGAGCCTTTAACTATCGATTCATCACGAGCAACAAGCAGGCAAATGAAGAAGATGCTTTGGCCCAGATGAAGAAGAGGCCAGGTGAGACGCTTCGAAAGCATGCCGAGCGTTACTGGCAATTGTTTAATGAGATGCCTGGCGTTGATCAATACTGGGTAGCGAGAAATTTCACGAATGGATTGGAAATATGAAGCAAGATTTTGGATGAGTTGGCAATTCGGGCCCTTCATGGTATGAACGAGCTCATGAGGACGGTTGAACAGTTCTGTTCCTACGAAGAGTCCTCGCCAAGCGAGAACTCCAAGGAGGACAAATTTCTACCGTCCCTCAAAGCCTTCATGTCCCTACTCCTCAAATAGCGGCCCCAAAGCCTGTAGTTGCAACTTAGCCAAAGAAGCAAGTCAACACAGTAAAAGTGGCCAACAAGAAAGCAACTAAGGCTCACGACTACGTAGCCGAGACAACAGTGTTCAAGGAATCAATCTACTTCCTCCTTCAAACCTTGGAGCGAGAACCATTCTTTGTTTGGCCGAATCCGCTGAAGCTCAATACAGAAGTAGGTAATGACAACAGTTGGAAAAGGTGCTCGTATCATAACAACCTCGGTCACTACACGACGGTGTGCGCTCCTTACAAGGCACTCCTAGAAAACCTGGTGGCTCAAGGACTCCTCGACGATCACATTGACTGGACCAAGACCCCGAGGCGACAGTCGAATGCCAGAGGTTCGAATCCTATCCCCTATCCTGTAGGAGTCATCAATGTCATTCATGGACCAGTAACCAAGGAGGCAGCACAGCAGCTTCAGACGGTGATGAGCACCCAATATTGTAGATATTTGGTGCGACTAGTCCCATTTTATGTTATTTTAATTTGCATTTATTTAGCTTTTATAGCGATATTGCATGTAAGGTAGGTTTTTGTGTGTTTCAGGTAATTCGTGTGAATAAGGCGCGTTTGAACACCAAGGAATGCTCCGGATGCAACCAAGTGCTCAAGGCCACATGCCACCCCGTTGTGGTACCCAAAAAGTTGTGAGAAGATGGTTTGGAGGTTGCTCGGGTCGCCCAAGGGTCAAGGGAATTGAAGGAGAAGTGAGGATTTTACTGAAGCTACTCATCTTCCGACCAGCTGAGGGTAAAATTGTCATATCTTTTTATGTACAAAGTACTTTTGATCCAAACTACTTGGGTTAGAAAGTAGACTCGAAAAGCTTTCCAATGGTACAAAGAACACCCAAATCCGAGTTCGGGAGTGTCCGGAGCGAGCCCGCGAAGTTTGTCCAAAAATCTGTCAAGCGGGTACTGGTACTGGCCAACTCCCAGTACCGGTACTGGGTGTCCAGAGATTAGTTTTTCTAACCCGTTGGAGCCTTGTACTGGTACTGGAGAATTTCCAGTACCGGTACTGCATGGAAAAATCTGTAGATTTTTGTTAACTTTTTCAACCTTCCATTTATGGAAAGTTTCCACTTTTGGAACATTTTTGGGATATTTTGGGGACTTTTTGGTCCTTTGTAACTTAACTTTAGAGCCCTATAAATAGGCTTGTATGCCTTTTATGGAAGGGATGACCATTTCTAGTCTTTTTAGGCCTAAGCTTTCTTTTTGCTTTCTAGGATTTCCATAGTTGTTCTTCAAGTTTTTCAAGTTAGTTTCTTCAAGAACTCAAGAAAGTTTAAGTGTTTTGATGTTTTCTCATGTATTAATGTTGTAGTTATGGTATGGATCTTTGCAAATATCAAGTTTATTTCCGTTTGTATCGGTTAAATCTAATGTCTCAACTTCCTAGCATGCTTCATCTTTCTAGTCTTTTCAATATGTGTGAGTAGTCTTTTAGGCTTGGTTATGGGGTGATCTCTCTCCCATGGCTTAGTTGTTTTAATGGTTTTTCTATGACTTGATCATGATTTTAGTAAGGAAAGGGGTTAATCTCTAATTTTCGGCCAAACCAAAGGGGCTAATACCGTCTTTGATCATCTGTTGGCCGGGGCTAATACCTTTGTCTTGCATACGGGGCTAGGAGCTTTTAACGCTACCGGCGTTTGATTTAAATGTCTTCCAAACGAGATTAATTCATTTCCGAGCTAATACCATAATTATGCTCGGCTTTTAACGTTGAGTGCTTCGAGTTAAGATTGTCTACGTCTTGGCTTGGAGTTGTTAGAAAGAAACGGTTAAATCGGCTAAGTCATCGGGTGTTTTTAGCCCCTAGACCTTGCCGCCTATTTTATCTAAGTTCAAACCTTATTTCTAGTCTTTTTACAATAGTTTTCCACTTTTCAAGGCAATACCAACAGTTGGCCGTCTTAAACACCGAAAACCTTAAATAAAGCCTACAATCCGAACAAGCTATATTCGAGCTCCCTGTGGATCAACTCAGACTTCCTCACTATACTATGCAAATCTTTAGTTGTAGGCCGGTTAATAAATAATTGAATTTGACGGCCGTTTGGTAAAATTCAACGACTACTGAATGGGCGCATCAGACGGAGCTTGACCAAGAATCTGCCCAAATTTTTTATGTCGGCAGCGCATCAAAACGACCGAAGACAGCCAAACGTCCCTGGCCTATAACATTCACTGACATAGATCTTCAGAGGGTGCAGACGCCGCACAACGACGCACTTATCGTCATAGTACAGATCTCCACTCATTCTATGAAACGAGTCCTCATAGATCAAGGAAGCTCGGTAGAGGTCATGTACTTGTCCCTTTTCAAAGAACTCCAGATCCTGGAGTCCTCTCTTGTCCTTGCCAACGTTCCCTTGATTGGATTCAGCGAAACACTAGCGTGGCCTCTCGACAAGATCTTCCTCCCAGTTGTAATAGGCTCGGTCTCTGCAAACATGGAGTTTATTGTCATTGAAGCACCAAGCCTCGACAACCCAATCCTTGGACGAAACTGGCTCCATGCTTTGAAAGCCATCGCCTTAACCTACCACTAGTGGTATGGTATATTGGAGCAAACAGACAACAAGAAGACCTGTACGGCGATCAAGTGCAGGCCAAACAGTGTTATGTCTCAACAGTTGGGAAGGCGCCGAGCTTAAAGAGAGTGCATTGGCTGGAGGTTCCGGACAAGCCTGTCCTTGAAGACGTCGGTGCTCCGGCCGAACAGAAGTCAATCGAAGATCTTGTGAAGGTCCCAATCAACGAAGATGGATCACGCTTCTTCATGCTCAGTTCCAGCTTGATGGACGCCGAGCGTGAAGAGTTGGTCTAATTCCTGAAGGATAACATTGAAGTCGTTGCTTGGACGCAGTACGAGATGCCAGGCATCGACCCAAAATTCATTCGACACTCACTCAACGTTTCAAAGTCAGCGAAACCGGTAATTCAGAAGCCTCAACGGTCGGCAGCCATTCATGCCGAAGCGGTGAACGAAGAAGCTGATAGACTCCTCGTGGCAGGAGCCATTAAAGAAGTGCAATTCCCCACCTGGCTCGCTAATCCAGTGGTGGTGAAGAAGAAGAATGGGAAGTGGAGGGTCTGTGTGGACTACACCAATTTAAACGATGCTTGTCCAAAAGGATTGTCTCCCCCTTCCCAAGATTGATCAGTTGGTAGACTCCACAGCTGGCCATGCTTGGCTTAGCTTTATGGATGCCTATCGTGGATACCATCAAATTGCGATGGACCCTGACGATATGGAAAAGACAGCATTCATCACTCTGAAAGGCCTATATTACTTCCTCGTTATGCCATTCGGCCTCAAGAACGCTGGGGCCACCTTCCAAAGGATGGTCTATCTGTTGTTCGGCCTACTCATTGGCGAAATCATGGAGGCTTATATAGACGACATGGTCGTGAAAAGTCTCAAGGCAGAGAATCACTTAGCCCACCTTGCCGAAGTCTTTGCAATTTTAAAGAAGTTCAAGCTATGACTCAACGCCAAAAAGTGTGCTTTTGGTGTTGGCTCGGGTAAATTTCTTGGATACTTGGTCACACGAAGAGGCATTGAAGCCAACCAAAACCAAATATCTGTTGTACAACAGTTGATGGCACCCTCAACCCCTCGGGAGGTACAGAAGCTGACGGGGATGGCCGCAGTTCTCAACAGGTTCATCAGTCGCTCGTTGAATAAGTGCCATGTATTCTTTCAGACTTTAAAGAAACAGAGCTGACAGAGCTTTAAATGGACCACAAAATGTGATGCCGCCCTCACCGAGCTGAAGACGTATCTGGGTTCGGCTCCACTCCCCGTTAAACCCAAACCATTTGAAGACCTATATCTTTATCTGGCAGTCTCTCCACATGTTGTCAGTTTAGCATTGGTCCGACGCGAAGGCGCCGAAGATCAGCCAATTTACTTCACCAGCCGCACCCTTTTGCCGGCACAAACAAGATACCTACCCCTGGAGAAACTCCTTCTTGCATTAGTTACAGCAGCTCGGAAGCTCCTTCCTTACTTTCAGGAGCATTCAATCATAGTCCTAATTGAGTTCCCACTTAAGAACATTCTCTACAAAGCCGATCTTTCTAGCAGAGTCTCACAATGGGCTGTTGAATTGGCTAATTTTGACATTCATTTTGAGCCTCGGACGGCTATTAAGGCTCAAGTGCTAGCGGACTTCATTGTGGAGTTCACTCCAGGAAGTCCCGACGAAGAAGCATTGGTTCGGCCAGATTATGGTATGTTGGAGCAACATGAAGTTCGGAAGACATGGAACCTTTTCAGCGGCGATGTTTGGAAACTTCATGTTGATGGAGTGTCGAACAACAACGACGTTGGTGCAAGTGTCGTCCTTGTAACCCCTTGTGGAGTCCTTCATGAAAGTGCAATCACAATAAATTTCCTGGCCACAAACAATGAGGCTGAGTATGAGGCTCTGCTCGCCGGTCTCCGAGCCGCCACACGTCTACAAGTTGATGACTTACACGTTTTTTTGTGATTCACAACTTATTGTCAACCAAGTGACTGGGGATTATGAGGCTCGGGATCCAAGGATGTTGAAGTATCAAGCAACAGCTCTGGAGTTATTCTGACAATTCAAGGGATTCCACATCGAGCAGATCAACAGGGAGAACAACGCGCATGTCGTTGCTCTAGCCAGCTTAGCCTCGGCTAGTAAAGCCTCTGAGTACAAAACCATAAATCTTGGCGAGATAGACGCGCCGAGCTTCGAAGCACCAGAAGAAATCCTCAGCATCACGCTCGGCCCCAGTTAGATGGACGAGATAGTTACCTTTTTGAAGAACGAGACACTTTCAGTGGACAAGAAAGAAGCCCACCGCGTTCGGAGCAAAGCGGCTTATTACTGAATCTCAAAAAACGGCCAACTTTACCGCAAAAGCTTCACTGGGCCGTACCTCAGAGTTATTCATCCTTCGGAGGTTCCAGCAATTTTACCCGAGCTTCATTCTAGTAGCTGCGGTTGTCACTCAGGCGGCCGCTCCCTCTGTCAACGTGCCTTAAGCCAAGGATACTTTTGGAAGGGCATGAAGAAGGACTGTGACGAAGTGGTGAAGAAGTGCAAGCCGTGTCAATTGTTCTCCCCAATCCCAGAGCAACCAGCTCAAGCCCTCAAACCCATTACAAGCCCATGGCCTTTTGCTCAGTGGGGCTTAGACATTGTTGGGAAGCTCCCTACTGCCCCATGAGGGTTCAAGTTTTTTATTACAGCTACTGACTATTTCTCAAAATGGGTTGAGGCCGAGCCTCTAGTCACAACTACAGAGGCTGACGTACGGCGTTTCGTCTGGAGGAACATTGTCACAAGGTTTGGCATCCCATATGCAATTGTTTCAGACAACGGTTCTCAGTTCGTCGGAAAGGAACTCACGGGACTTTGTGCTGAATTTGGAATCCGGTTTTTCAGTTCCACCCTATCTTATCCACAAGGGAATGACCAAGCCGATGCCACCAACAAGACGGTCTGTGTGGACATCAAGCAACGGCTAGACTCCAAAAGAGGTTGGTGGGCCGAGGAGCAACCTCGAGTCCTCTGGGCTTACAGATCTACCCCAAGACGCTCCACAGGTCAGACTCCTTTTGCCATAACCTTCGGCATGGAGGCAGTGATTCCCCTGGAGTCAAGGTTCCTAACTCTCCGAACTGAAACCTTTGACCCATAAACTAATGATGAGGCGGTCGGTACCGAGCTTGTTCTCACCGAGGAAAAAAAGGGTGACGCTTAGCTCAAGTTAGCTAGCTACCAACAAGAGGTTGCTCGGGGCTATGACCGCAATGTTAGACTGAAGAAGTTCAAGCCAGATGACTGGGTATGGAGGAAGGTGGTCCGTGCCAGTCAAAAGACAAAATTCAAGCCAAATTGGGAAGGGTCTTACAGAGTGATAAAGGAGGCTGGCAACGGCTCCTATAAATTGGAAGACAAGGATGGTAGAGAGATAGAGAATCCTTGGAATATCTTGAACTTGAGAAAGGCCTACCTCTGAAGTGGAGCCTCGGATTCGTCCATCTCACCCCTCGTGTTTCCAAAAAATCCATGAGTAGGGTAGCTCAGCCAGAGCATGTCTCGGCCATTATCTGTTTTTTACTTCTGAAATTTTGTAATCATTTGGAACAATTTTCAAGTTAATGAGAAGTACCACATTTGTCCGACACGATAACTCTCCTACATGTACTCTTACTTTACTTAAACATTCGACCTCGGTCACTCATTTTGGCCATCTGGCCATCGCTTAGGCCCTCCCGACGGCCATAATAAGCACGCTCGGACCATCGGTCCAATCAAACTTAAAACAAACATTGCGGCTCGGATGATTTGACGTTCGGCCACAATCAAGCAATTCACCTAACGGTTGATTTTTTAGTTCAGTTAAGTTCATCTTTGAATTGAACAGCACCACAATCAACATTTACTTAACATTTTCTTACTTTGGCATAGGACTGACACTTGAGCCGAGCCCTACAACAAAGTAGGGGCTATCACGGGTAAATGACATACAAGAAAGCATGCAAACAAAACAAGGTTTGAAATGAAAATATTTCTAAGGCACGATAAAGTATTTATCAATCCACAAAGCAACACATTGAAAAACTTTCTAAGGCATTGAAGATAAACCGTGTACTTGGAAAAACCATATCAAGGAGGCACGGTGTGGTAGATTGTTCGGTGCCACCCCCCTTCAAACTATTACATCATAGTTAAACTTGCCACTTGTTAGGCAAAATACCTAAGATTAACTATTACACCTGGCACGGCAAACTCCTGATGTTCGGAGCCGTCCAGTCCAAATTAAAGTTCAGGTTCTTAAAAGCAAAAAGACTTAAAAGGAAATTTCTGAAGAAGTTTAACGTCTTCATCTACGGCAACCGATCGACCTAGCTTCGGCGCCTGCGGGTGTTTCTTCTCAATCAATATCATGAATTTCATCCTCAGTAGCTTTGTCCTGAGCATCGGCCTCGGCAGATTTGTCTCGTTTGTCAACCTCAGCAACATGATCTCCAATCCCTCCTAGCTGCTTGGCATGTGTTGCGTCTATCATTTCCTCATCCTCATCTTCCTTTGGCGGCAGCGACTGACATTCTTCATCGGTGTACGGAAGTTCAAGGTCAAGGACGACCAGCTAGGGAAGTTGTTTCAGAAAGCCCGATTCGGGCTATATCACCATAACCCCGGCCATCGCGTCGGCACCAACAGCATACCCAAGCTTGTGAAAATCAAGAAGCCTCATTTCCAGCTTGTCATTTACCATCTTGTGCGCGATCTGAGTATACTCCAAAGCAGCACGTTTTATCCCAGCTTCGAAGCCTTTCAGATTGGTCGCCCTCAACTTTTCTTTCTCCTCCTCCCTCACCCTTTTAACCTCAGCCTCGGCAACTTCAGTAGCAGTTCTAGCGTCGGCGAGTTCCTTCTTCAACTTCTCAACCTCGGCCTTAGCATTCTTGGCCTGCTGCTCCCACATTTTTCCCTTCTGCCAAAGCGAGTCTCGATCATTCTTGTAGCGCTCACGCTCGATAGAGACCTTAGTAGCTTTGTCATAAGCCTTCAGCGCAGCTTGTCCGGCCTGGCAAAGCGAAAAGTAAAAAAATTTGATCCAAACTTAAAGGCAAGATAAAAATAGCTAAGTTGAAGGTTATACCTATACAAGGTGAGAACACATCTCACCGAGCCCTGGAAGGAGGTCTGTTGGTACCTGGTCCACATCCCTCGGCAAAGCCAGACCCCTCAACAGTGTAACGGCGAGACTAGGCTCGACCTTCATGGAGTTGTTGAGGAGAACGACCCTACCGTCGGGACTGGTGTACGAGGGGCTAAATTCCCGCCAAACGATTTGTAAGTGCAGAAAAACCGAAAGGGGTTTGAGCAGCACAAGAACTTAACGGCTACTTTGTGATTCTCACCGGAACCCTAATACGTCGTCGGAATCCTTATCTGCAAAACAAGCAAGGGGTGAGCGCACCTCTGCCTCTCGTGGCAAAGGCCCTCTGATGCCTAAGTTAGTATCACGTACTAATAGAAAACCCTAGTTATCAGTAGGTAAGTAAATTATGCAACGTATTGTGTACCTTTTCCCTCTTGGTTTGCCTCGTATTTATAGGTTTGTGGATACTTGCTGCCCAAGTATCCTTGTTGCCCTAGATTCCCTATCTCGTATAGGAAACCTAGATTATCTTGGATTCTCGTACCCTTATCAATTCACGAAAAGAGTCCATTTTAGACTCCTTTCCATCACTGGCCGAACATCCCATTCCCGTTGGGTATCTCTCCAAGATCCTATTTTCTCGGGATCTCATTCCTTCCCAGAATTATACCATTCTGGAACCTTCTAGAGCGTTCCTTACATCTGGGGCTGCTTCTCCCAGAATTCTCTCCCTGTTTGACCTTCTCTTTGCCGAACAGACTACTTGGACCAGTAACTTCACATGTCGCTGTCCTTTCATCAATCTCTCGGACCAATAACAACCCATGTTTACTGGACCAAGACCCCGTACAGACTTCCTGGACCAATGACTTCTCATGTCACTGTTCCATATCGCCGACCACCTCATTGCACAGCGACTGTCCTTGTTATATTTATGCCATGTTCCCACATATATCGTGTTCGGGCCCTATTTGGACCTGTTCGGGAATACCTACCTACAATTGCTCCCCAGCTTTACTCGTTATTTCTTCGTATATGACGAGTAAAGCTCTTAGGGCCCGAGCAACATTCCTTTGCTCCTGCACCCTTTATTAAATTTTTTTTTAAAACTGGTGCAAATATCATCATTGAGCCAGCCCAAAAAAACGTCTTGTCGCTAGGCTGGACAGGCTTTTCCTGCCCCTTACTCTACACATGGCACTCATCGTACCGTCCGCATTAAATGCGAGTGGACTTCTTTTTGGAAAACGGAACGCCCAAACGGCGCTTGGAATGACGTCTCGCTTACGCCTTCCACTTAATAGGGTACATTTGGGTTTTCACTTCATTTTGAAACTCCGTCCCCTGTCTAGATTCCCTCTGCAACCAGAGTTTCAAGTGTACCCGCCATTGGAGCCCTGTTCACCATCTCAAGGTTTCTCTCTCGTGCATCTAGAAACTCCGATCGTCATTCTCGTAAGTCTTCGCTCCCCATTTGCCCCATTTCTTCTCGCTGATTTAGGGTTTCTTGCATCGTTTTTAGGATTTTCTCGTTCCCATCGTTCCCGTCTGCAAAAACTCATTTTTATCGAATGGGGAGATTCCATCGCCATTGTAACACAACTCAGGCCATGGCGACATTCAGGTCTCGTTACGAGATTCTTGATGATGTCGCCACTGCACTGGCCCATGAGGACGCTCTTCGGGAGAGCCCAGATAATGACACCCTTCACATTCCCGTAGTGGCCGTCGTTGAGGGCGGTGTTAGGTTCCCCCTGGCTCCATTACTCCGACAGGTTCTAGCTTTCTATAGGTTATCACCAATGCAAGTGTCTGCCAATTTCTTTCGCGTTGTCATGGGTATCAACGCCCTAAACCAGATGTTAGGCACGTCCCTAGGTTTGCATGATATTCATCACTTGTACAGCATCTCTTGGACTAAGGATGCCTTAGAGCATCTCCAACCCATGCTCTATTCCTCCATTTGAGAGTATGGAACTCCTCCAACCCATCCTCTCAAGCCTCCTCTATTTGAGAGGATGGGATTTTGATCCTCCATATTTAGAGGATGGGAGAAAATATGGAGGATCCCCTCTATAATACTATTCACCTTTTAAAATGGCATTTGTATCCTTAAAGCATCTCCAACCCATGCTCTATTCCTCCATTTGAGAGTATGGAACTCCTCCAACCCATCCTCTCAAACCTCTTCTATTTTAGAGGGAAAAATAGAGGATTTGTGGTTGGAGTAAATAGGAATAGTGATTTCCTCTAAAATCACTTTATGAATAAAATAGAGTATTTTGATACTCTCAAATAGAGTATTGGATTGGAGATGCTCTTAACCTACTATTTAAAGAGTAGAGATTCCAGGAGACGTTTGGTGCTCGAATTGCCTGACTCCGCTCGTGGAGACGACGACGATTTTCTTATCGTTACTGGGAACTTCGAGCCCAGGAATGAGGATGGCCGAGTGATAGGATTCCATGCCCCTCACAGATTTGGGCAACCACGTTAGTTCTTTTTTCCTCGTAGAATTACTTTTCAAGCAATTTTTCCGTATTGCGTTTTGATCACTTATTTTCTGACTGTCAACTTCCCGTGTTGCAGCTGAAAATGTCAACCAAGGGTATGCCATCATCACTCCCCAAGTTCATGTAGCGGACATTAATCAGGCCCTAAATTTCAATGGACAGGGCACTTATCTGGCTGGCCGAGCAAGAACAGCACAGGTGCTCCTGAGTTACAGGGCATCATACGGGGGTTATATTGACCGGCGCATCCGAGCAGCCGACATCCCACCAGTTCCTGGACCCCCTGCTGTACAGCCCGAGCAGGTAGAAGAGGAAAGGCGTTCTCGGACACCTCCATTCCGTAGCGAATCTGTAGAAATTATCGAGGAAGCTTCCACATCATCCGGCGGCTATTCTCCATCCCCTCCTTCTCAAGAGATGAACCAACCCATTGATCTCGGAACCCTCCTCACAATCCCTGGAGCTGGCCGAGGAAGAGGCCGCGGCACTGCTCGTGGCCGAGGTCGCTCCCTGAGTCCGGTGCCTTCACATGGCCGCCGAGGAACAACACGACCTGACGCCCCTCCTGGATTCTCCCCCGAGGAAATCGAAGCTAGCCACAGGGACAAACGCCAACGCTTGGAAGCACCTGAGGGGCCTTCGACTCAGACACCTGCAATCCCAACTCCAATCTGGGCTCCCCAATTCACTCATGGTGGGCGCCCAGTCACTGTTCGGGACAGTATAGAGTCTGAGGGGATAGGTCTTGCCTTGTCCCAGGCTTTCATGCTACCCGGAGATATGCAAAAGGTGGTAACTAGCTCCCCCGACAGCCTCCTCGGGTCCTTCATGACTAATAGTGCTCAGGTAAACCCTTTATACTTACTAAACTAATAATTCCAGACTGTTGTTCCTTGGTCGTATTTAATTTCTCCTTAACATGTCCTAGGCCATGCAAAGGATGGTAGCCATGGCGCAGAAGCTGGGCCAGTCCGAGCCTCAGCGGGCGAGGCTGGCCAGTGAGAACGCCAAGCTCTAGAGTACCATCATCCGGCTCGAGAGGGAAAGAAACCAGGCTTGAAATGCAATGAACGAGTTGAAAAGCAAACTGGACGGCGCTGAAGACAGTCTGAACCAAACCCTGACAGAGTTGGAATCAAGCAAGAACGAAGCGAAGGAGGCCTACCAGCAGGGATACAACGAAGGAATCAATGTAGCCACTGAAAGCTACAAAAGTCAAATGCCCAAGATCCAAGACCAGGTCTGGGCTGCTGGTTGGACCGCCTGCCTCAGAAAATTGGGAACAACTGAGTCTTCTTCTCTCTGGACAGAAATTGATCTCCCAAGCAGCATGGCAGCCCAAGACGAGGAAGAGTTTGTTGAGGAGGAAGATAATCTGGATGAGGGGCTTAATACCGATGTCTCCAAGCATCATGGTGCAGAAGCTGATCAAAATGTTGAAGAGACCACCCTGGCCAAAAGGAAGCCAGTGGTGGTCCAGCTGATGGGAGCATAACCACGGAGGCTACCCCTGCACAAGTTTCTTCTTCCACCATTGAGAACCCTACTGTTGACCAGCAGGTATGAATTCCCTTCCCTTTGGAACACTCCCAATTTGTTTTGAATATTATGGTGGCCCTGCGTGGCTGTGAAGCTTGCCCTGCGTGGCACAAGTACATTTCCAACACTTTTAACTTAAGTATTTGGCCTTTCGTGGCGCTCAACTTCGTTTTGCTCGGCCCTTCGTGGCTTTTCAACATTTTTGGTGGCCTTTTCGTGGCCGATTGTTTAATTTCAACTGTTCAAGTATCTCGTACTTAGGTAATTTGAGTATTTTGTTCTTTAATCTTGCTGGGGTGTATCCCTACGCTTCCCAAGTTTATTCATACCTGGATATCTAGCTAAGTTGGTTCATACTTTAGCTATTGATGAGCATGTTTTTGTATGCTCCCTGAGTTTTGCTCGTGATTGGAAATAATTCTAAGTGTATTCGTACTTAGACAATTTTGCATGTATTCGTATGCTGCCCAAGTTCCTCGTACTTAGTAACAGCGTGCATTTGTTCGTATGCATGCCAAGTGCTTGTTCTTAAGTCTAAGTGTATTCATACTTAGTTAATCCAAATTTTTTTGTATTTGGTAAAAGTGTGCACATTCACGTATGCACATTAGGTTTGTTCATACCTTTATAAGTGACCAAGTGTATTCGTACTTGCAAAGTTTTAAATCTGCCCCAAATGTCTTCGTATTTGGCATAAACCCTATTCCTCTGCTCCCCAATACGAAGTGAGGAGCAAGAATCAGGCCTAACTTCGTATTTAAGCACAATAGAAATAAAAGACAATGTTTTTATATCAAAACGCAGAATTTTATTCAAAATTCAAAACTCAAGGGGGCGTTACGCGTACCCCTTGCAACTAACAAATCAAATAAAAAATAGAGGAATTTTATTCGTAATTCCCATACAACCATGATCTGCATCCTAAAAACAGAATAAAAAATAAACTGAAATCTTTTCAAACAAAAAACTTCCTCAAGTTGTGGACATTCCAAGGCCTTGGCACCGGGTTCCCGTCCAGGTCCTCCAAACGATAAGCCCCAATGCCCACAACCTCTGTAACTCGATATGGGCCTTCCCAGTTGGCCCCTAACTTGCCCTCGTTGGCCACCTTGGTATTGCCGAGCACCTTACGAAGCACAAGGTCTCCAATACCAAAATCTCGGGGGTGGACATTTTTGTTGTAGCTTTTCATCAGCTGCTCCTGATATGAGGCCAAATGAACCAGCGCCCTTTCTCTGCGTTCCTCGGCAAGATCCAGTTCAATTTCTAGGGCTCTGTCATTGCCCCCACTTTCAACCAAAGTGGTCCTGTTGGTCGGCAAACCAACCTCCAATGGGATTACAGCCTCTGTCCCATATGCCAATGAGTAGGGGGTCTCTCCCGTAGACCTCCTAGGAGTTGTTCGGTGCGCCCATAAAACAAGTGGCAGTTCGTCGGGCCATTTTCCTTTTGCCTTGTCCAACCTCTTCTTGATCCCATCAAGTATGGTTTTGTTGGACGCCTCCGCCTGCCCATTACTCTGGGGGTAGGCTGGGGTGGAGTAATAGTTCCTTATTCCGTACTGGGCACAGAAAGCCTTGAACTTTTTCTGGAACTGGGACCCGTTATCCGTAATCAGTGAATAGGGGACCCCAAATCGAGTAATTATGCTTTTCCAGACGAACCTTTCTATCATAGGCTCAGTGATCTTAGCCAATGGTTCTGCCTCAATCCATTTGGTGAAATAATCTGTTGCTACCAACAGAAATTTCCTGTTTCCTGTTGCCTTGTGAAGTGGACCCACGATGTCCATCCCCCATTGTGCGAAGGGCCAAGGACTTGTCAAGGGCACCAGATCCTCAGCTGGTGTTCGGATCATTGGTGAGAATTTCTGGCACTTCTCACAAATTTTTACATACACCTTTGCATCTTCCTGCATATGAGGCCACCAGTACCCTTGGGTTATTGCTCGGTGGGCAATGGACCTACCCCCAGCACGACTTCCACATGTTCCCTCGTGGATCTCGTGGAGAAACTTTTGCACCATCTCGGGGTGCACGCAAAGTAAGTAGGGACCAGTGAAGGATTTTCTGTACAACTTTCCTTCAGGTGACAGCCAAAACCATGCAGATTTTGTCTTTATCTTGTGAGCCTCCTTTTTATCTGTGGGGAGTGCCCCATCTCGTAGGAACTCCATTATTGGATGCATCCAACTTGATCCTTGGTTCACGTCCAAGACCAATTCCACAGTTCTTCCAATGCTCGGCTCAGCAAGATAATCTACTGCCACCCGCCGCTTGAATTCTGTTGGTACAGCTGCTGCCAACCAGGCAAGTGAATCAGCATGGGCATTCTGCTAGAGCTTATTTGCTCAATATACACCTTCTCGAAAGTGTCAAGCAAATCTTTGGCGGCCATTACGTAGGCAGCCATCTTCTCGCTCCGGGCCTCATATTCCCCGGACAACTGGTTCACCACAAGTTGCGAATCACAGTGTACTCGTATCCTTTTTACCTTCAGGGTCCTTGCACTTCTTAACCCTGCCAAGAGTGCCTCATACTCTGCCACGTTATTCGAAGCACTGAAACCCAATCGAAGGGACAGCTCCATCATTGCTCCTTCAGGAGGGAAAAGTACCACCCCAATTCCTGATCCCGTATTACACGCAGAGCCATCAACAAATTATTTCCACTCCATGGGATCCTGTTCGGCCGGAGCTTTCTTTTTTCTCGTTGTTTGCTCCTTCCCCTGTTCCTTTCTCTGCTCCTATCTCATAGAAGGCTGGGGAGCCACCGTAGGTGAAAACTCAGCTACAAAGTCTGCCAGCACTTGCCCCTTTATTGCGGTGCGCGGCTGGTAGTCTATATCGTACTGACTCAACTCGACCGACCAAGTTGAGATACGTCCCGAGAAGTCCGCCTTTCGTAGCAAAGACTTTAACGAGAATTCAGTATACACCACAACCCTGTGACTCTGGAAATAATGGGGCAACTTTCTTGCCGCCGTCCTTAACGCCAGGACCAACTTTTCGAGGGGCAGATATCTCGTTTCTACGTCCAACAATGTTTTGCTCACATAATAGACAGGCACTTGCTCGGATCCCTTATCCCTCAATAGCACTGCGCTCATAGCATGTTCAGAGACCGCTAAATACAAAGTTAAAGACTCACGTTGTTCGGGGGTGGACAATGGGGGGGCTGCTGCCAAGTACTTCTTCAGGTCTTGGAACACCTGCTCACATTCTGCTCCCCATTCGTATCCTTCTCTCTTTTTCAGCAGCTAAAAGAAAGGTCTACTGTGGGCAGCATGCCCTTTAAAATGGGAGAAAGATTTCGTTCCTTTCCCAAGGCAATAGGCCCGGATCGAGGGAGTGCGAGCGCAGGTGGCAAGCGCTAAAAAATACAGAGTCGCCATTCGGGTTTGAAGGTCCGACACCCAAGGAACCGTATTTTGAAGCACCTGCGGCGCTGTTTGATTTGAAAAAGTTAAGGAACCAGTCCGTCATAACCATATCTGGGTTCGGGAGCCAGGTTACGAGAGGGGAAGGGTTTTATGGCACCCCTCTCGCCCAATCCGGAGATCGGTCTCTACTTAGGTATTTTGAAAACGTTGCGATTCTTCTTTTATTAATCGATTTTTAGCCAATTAGGGCGAGGAACAGTTAATCGAGGATTTAAACTGTAACATGTTTGCAGGATGTGATCAAGTACGGCATGAATGAGCAGTTTGTATAGGATGAGAACAGACTCCTGTGGGAGTTTAAACAGACTGGAAAGCTCTTGTCTCGGAGTGTCGTGCACAGGAAGAAACCAATATGCACTGATCAAGTCAATGCATGCTGACCAAACCTGCGCACGCTACTACAAGACCTGCGCGCGCCAGTAAGCCTAAGCCCACAGCTCTTATTCTCAAACCCTCTGGGCTCTGGAAGGACCAGTGCACACCCAGGACAAACCAAGCAGTTTATGCAGTCATAATATACAGTTTAAAGGCTGAAAAGCCCAACAAATAAACAAAACACCCCATAAACAGTGTGGGGACAAAATAATAGCCTAAAATCAAGTTAAACATGCAAGGCCAGCCACTGGTCGAGGACAAACAGTCGCGCGAGGGTTCCAAACTGTCGCGCGACGGTGCGCCCGGGCGCGCGATGATTGTGCCCTGGCGCACTGGTCAACGCTCCATCTAACCGTCGCACGAGGGTTTGTGTGCAGCGCGCGATGGTATGGGTCAAACTTCCAGTGCTTGGTTTTGCTCATCCTGGGTTCTGGAACAGGTCCAGAATGATCCCAGGGTACTCCAATAGAACAGAAATTAAATATTGAAATGTAAAACTAACATTTCTAACAAAGGAAAGCAGTAAATTGGTTGTTAGCATGCTTCACAGTGAGATATATATTAAAACAAAACTACAACAGTCATGCACATAGGTAAAACAAGAAATGACCAGCACACCTTCCCCACAAGGACCAATCTCTTGCTGACAGAACTGTCGCGCGAGTCTTTGGGTCCATTGCGCGAGGGTTTGCTTGGCCACGGTTTTTGAAACCTTGCTAGCTTTAGGGCCGGGAGTGGTATTGATTACCAGCCTTGACCATGCCAGCCTCCCTTAGGGATCAGAATAGAAAACAGTAGGTATGCTATACCTAGATTGAGTTTGAAAGAGTGCTTGAGCTTTGAATTGAGTTTAAGGTTGAATGAGGTGTTTGATTTGAAGAAGAACAAGCTATGTTCTTAGGGTGTCTTTGTATCTCTTTTATTAGTTTAAAAGAGTACAAAGAGATGACCCTTTGATTGCCAAAATTTGTTAACCTTTTAAAAGATGAACAAAGGGGGGGTATTTATAGGATTAGCACCTTCCATTAATAGAGAAGTAGCTCTGGTCCAAAGAATGGAGGCCAGCAAGCCACGAGGCTGGCTGGGGATTACTTCGTGGCTAAGTTTTCCCAGCTGATAAAGGTGATGGGGACAGCTTGAACCGTCGCGCGATGGAGTGGGACCATCGCGCGAGAGTGCGCCCTGGCGCGCGATGGTGCGCCCTGGCGCACTGGTCAACGCTCCGGTTGACCATCGCGCGATAGAGTCAAACCGTCGCGCGACGGTGCGCCCCGGCGCGCAATGGTTGCGCCCTGGCGCACGATGATTGCGCACTGGCGCACAATGATTGCGCCTTGGCGCACATCAGTAGGGTTTTTGGCTTTTGGAAGTGGCTTAAGACTAGGTTAGGTTCAAGGGTTTTGCAAACACTTAAAGCTCAAACACTCGACATTCCCGGGGTGTTTTTGATCCGTTTCATCATTGGGGAATCAAATACCGTAAGTAAGCTAATCTGGAAGCCCAGATTGGGGTGTCTACAGTAGCCCCCCTTTGACGGCACTTGGAGCACCATCGACTTGGTACAAGTAACGTCAAAGGTTTCTAGACACCCCTCAAGGCAATCCAAAGCAGAACATACTAGCAAAGTAGACAAGAATACTTACAGAACCTGATTGGTTGAATGGACGGACGGACCGTCGCTGGAGATGGAAGTAGAAGTGGACGATGGCATCGCCGCTTGTTGATCAAATTTGGACAGGACAGGCTGTCACTGCAGATGTTGACGGGACCGGCCGTCGTTGCTGGGGATCAAGCTATCCTCGGCACAAAGTATTCCAACAAACACGGGTAGGTCGTGTCAGGCAGGTTGAATTCCACCTGTTGGGAATTAGAGCCAATCTCCTTATCAAAAGACCATCCGAGACAGAGCAATAAGCCTGCTGGAAGATGCACTTGTGGCTAGACTGAGGGTGATTGTCGTTCGGGAGAGGCCAAGATGGACTCTCCTGGGGAACAATCAGTTGCGGATGAACGGACCATCGAATGATGTTCTGATCGTTGTTTGTGGATTTGACAGGACCGGCTGTTGTGAGGGCGGATGGAGAGATCAATGTGCCGAATGATAAAACCGTTGGGGAACTTTGGACGGGAGGATCATCAGTATAAATGATCGAACCGTTGAAGCCTGGATGGGAGGATCATCAGTATAAATGATCAAACTGTTGAAGTCTGGATGGGAGGATCATCAGTATAAATGATCAAACCGTTACAGACAGGATGGAAGGATCATCAGTATAAATGATCAAACCGTTGAATGACCGATATGGCTGACCGTCATGGATGATATGGCTGACCATCGTTGAATGACCGATATGGCTGACCGTCATGGATGATATGGTTGACCATCGTTGAATGACCGATATGGCTGACCGTCATGGATGATATTGCTGACCATCGTTGAATGACCAATATGGCTGACCGTCGTTGATGATATGGCTGACCATCGTTGAAGGACCGATATGGCTGACCGTCATGGATGATATGGCTGACCATCGTTGAATGACCGATATGGCTGACCGTCATGGATGATATGGCTGACCATTGTTGAATTGGAAGGGCGGATCACTATACAAATTGATCACCATTGGGGTTGGACAAGACCGGCTGTCGTTGATTTGAACTGGCGGATCGCTATAAAAAGTGATCGAGCCGTTGAGGTTGGATAGGACCGGCTGTCGTTGATTGGAAATGGCGGATCGCTATAAAAAGTGATCGAGCCATTGAGGTTGGACAGGACCGGCTGTCGTTGATTAGAAATGGCAGATCGCTATAAAAAGTGATCCGAGCCGTTGAGGTTGGACAGGACCGGCTGTCGTTGATTTGAACTGGCGGATCAATGTGCTGAAAGATCAAGCCGTTGAGAAGTTTGACAGGACCGGCTGTCATTGATTAGAAATGGGCAGATCAGTGTGTAGAATGATCAGGCCGCTGAAGATTGGACAGGACCGGCTGTCGTTGTGTTGATCCAAGTAGCACAAACAGTGGATATCATGGATAGAAGCAAGGCGGACTGCAGTTGGGGAGAAATCGGTGACAACTGCTGAGCTGTTTACTTGTTGCCTTCGATACCGGGTAGGCTTGCTTTGTCGTTTTGATGGATTTTTCCTGCGTTCAACATTTGATATACACACAATATGCAATGACATGTATAAAATATTGAAAATGCAGATGCAAGCTTAGGGCGGCTCCTAGAAGGACAACGACACCTAAGGACTACCATTGAGCCTCATTACTGTACTGTCTGTGCTTCTGAGATATGCACCCAGATAGGAAGACGTTGAACGGGCGGACGTGCCCCAGTTGACGTTTAGTAATGGAATTGGGCCTGCACGCCCTTTCTTTGATGCTTCGGCAGGTGTGCCCCAGAGATGCTTTGCTTGGCCTTGGGCTGACGTGCCCTTTCTACTTTACGAGATTCCACTACTTGCGGATTACAGATACTAGGGTAGCAATGTAACAATTGCATTTTCCAGTTTATTGACTCTCTTTTGCAAGTGTTGAAGAGAATGTAAAAACTAACCACTAACATCCAATTTGCATTGACAAGTGCTTTGAATCGACACACAGACATGTGCACATATGTACAGACTCGCCTAGCTCGAACGGAAAAGGGGGAGAGAGTCCCGGGGTACAATGCGAATCCTTAGACACATAGAATATAATGAAATTTTGGGCATTAATGTGCCAAAACTCACAATATTCCTGAACAGGTGAAACTGACACTTATGAAAAGTGGAAAAGGTACAAAGACCTGTACAAACAAAATCGAGAAAAGCATCCCGACATGACAGTTGAAAAATTGGAAAAATGTCGCAAAGATGGACATAAGACGCAGATGATGACTCGTCTAGGCCCGGACTGAAACCGACACCCCCGTGCAGTCAAATTAAGTCCATATGACTTGCATGGTATGACAAGACTTGGCAAAAGCCCCTGGAGCGACATTCGAGGGTAGTAGCCAACTGCTACTGCAAGAAGCATTCGCAGGTTTGAGACCAACGCACATCACTCGAACAAACGCGCTGCGGTAGCTTACACCAGACTTCGCTGAACTTAGAATAAACTGTGAGCCTGTTAAGGCCTCGCCAGCATTTCGTTCTGTTTTTGATGCTTCAATTATTTTTAAGACTTATGCTCAGCCTGTAAATTGAAGAAGCAGTTTGGTAATAAAATTGAAAGACGAAGGTTTTCCCCCTTCTGGTTCCTCCAATGAAGCTTGTCTTGATCTTCGATCCTCTTCGACCTTTGATGTGTACCAAAATGTCAACCATGGACCCAATTGATAGATTATGACCGAGTCTCGAAGAGAGACTGCCTACGTATCCCAAGCTAGGGAATCAGGTCAAAACGTAGTTCAGGCCAAGGGTTAACTCTCGAGTATTTACCTCTCCTTTTACGCTCTAACTTTTGCCTAGTACCGCCCATTCGGGTCTTCGGTCTAGCGAGTTTTTGAATATTGCCTATTCATTTTTGCCTAAACCTCCTTCATAGGTTTAGGTCTAGCAGGCTGCTCTAACTTTTGCTTGGAACTGCCCACCCTTGGGGTTTTCAGCCCAACGAGCTTCTCTCAGGGAAAAGTTGCTTTTGAATTGATCCAGATCGACCATGGTATTGAATTTGTTGCCGTTGAGGTCGAAGACCTTTGGCTGCAGCCCCAGATAATATGGCTTTGATAACAAAGAGTCAAGAGTGCTTCGGTTGGAAATGTCTTGCTCCGGGCCGCTTTGTACACTTTCTCATTTGTACTTGGCGGAACGCCACTGTTATTGCTTTGAACATGGTACAAGGCCCGGAGCCTTCTGTGCTTCTGCTTTCTGGATTGGCACTCGGTAGCAGGGGATTGATACTTCTTTGTCCCAAAATCAAACTCAAGGCGTGACTTGATGAGGCCATGCCAAGACGTCGATGCTTGTCTGACCGGGCGCAATGCTCCTATGGGGGCAGCTTTGACCCAATTGAACCATTGGGAGGTTATACTTGTCTTTCAAGTTTATTTTGAAATTACTTCTTCTTTTAATAGGCTGAGCATGCCTTTCGTCTTCCCTTTCGGCGAAGGAACACATTTCCTTGGGAATGATCCCATCGAAATCTATCCCTTCGTCGTCAGGGTCGACACAGTTTATGTAAAAGCCAGCGAAGTACTTAGAAGCAAGATAAAGCATATCATAAAAACCCTCGGGGTTTACCAAGTACAGCAGACTCGAAACTTGAAACAAAAGGTACGACGTGGAGGGCCAAGAGGCACAACCTCCGACTCAGAGCTAGACTTAGACAAGCGCAAAAGACTCCGTGTCAGACTCAGACATATCGCCAATGCAAACTAGACGCGGTTTTGAAAACGCAATTGTTGGCTACCCGTAGCTTCCACAAAAAGAGGTAAGAATCAGCGGGAGTCAGGCCCAAGTAACAGCACTTCGGCCTCTTCAGCAACTTCGGCCAAACTTACTTGATGCTCCTTTGAACAATGGACCTCAGCCAAACGGTCCTTTCCTTTGCAAGCCCCTCATCACTGTCAAACCAGATGTTGGCAGTGAAAACCTCGGTTGCCCCACCTACAGCCATCATGTTAACCTTCGGTTCGGACGGGATGGATACGATGGGTTTGGGTTGATTTGCTGGGACGATATAGTGGCTAGGGTTGAATATGGTGGAGCTCGGGTTGATTTGAGTGGAGGTGATAGATACCTGACCAACCAGAGGGTCAGGCCCGTGTTGAGGCTAGGAGTTGGAAATGACGTTGGGCTTTGGTGGAACTTGCACCGTGCCATCATCAATTAGATCCTGAATCTCATGTCGGAAACGATAGCACTTGTCAGTGTAATGGCTAGGCATTTGGTGGAAGGCACAGAAGAGGTTAGGATTGTAACCGGCAGGTAAGACATTAGGTGGGGAAGTTGGGGTCAAAGGTTTGAGATGCCCAGACTTGACAAGTTTCTCCAACACTGCGGATATAGATGCCTCGAAGACTGAGAAACTCCGGGGTTGGGTTCGGGCTCGAAAGCTTTGAGCGTTTTGAACCTGATTGACATCGGCGTTGGAGTTGAAAGATGGAGCATCGCTCCCACTTGTAGCTGTATTGGAGTAGTTGCTGTTACCAAACAACGAACTACTATTTTCCGAATAAGTCCTCGACTTAGCTTTTTGAGTGGAGGAAGAAGAGGACGCCCCTCTTGGCAGAACTCCAGTTTGCAGCGCATTCTCGATGGCTAGGCCAGATTCAAAGAAGGTCTCAAAGTTGGCAGATGCTTGAACCAGCACAAGATGCTTAGCATAGTCGAGATGTAAGTTGCGAGAGATAATGCGGAGTTGATCTCTCTCGCTCGGGCGCTCAGTCATTAGAGCGGCTTTGGCTCTCCACCTTTTAACAAAGTCCGCAAATGACTCCTTTGCCTCCATTTTCGTGGATTCCAACTCTCGAATAGTCATCTTGAGTTGAGAGTTATAGCTGTATTGAGAGACAAAGGCAGCCCCTATGTCTTCCCAAGTACTTCGTTTGGAGATGTCGAGTGACAGGAACCAGTGGAAGGCAGGCCTAGAGAGAGTTTGAGGGAAAAGTTGAGACATGGCCTCACTTTCCACACCCAGCAGCTTCATTGCGGCATGGTAGCCATAGAGATGAGTTTTGGGGTCACCGCTCCCGTCAAACTTAACCAAGTCAGGCATCTTGAACTTGTCAGGGAGCTTGGCATTAGGGTACAAACAGAGACGATCCAAGTCAATTCCTCCTGCGTTGATCTTTTCAGACTTTGTGACAGCCTCTTCTAGCTTAGCCATCTTGGCTATAAGTGCAACCATATCGGGATTCAAATCAGGCTTGGCACCTGCCGGATTTGTGTTTGCAGCAGGTGCGTGATCCTCCTTAGGGTTGAGCTGAACAATGAGACGCCCCTCGTGATTCGGATCTGGGACCAAGATAGGTTGTTCATGAGCATCCTCATCGTCCTCGCCTTCCTCTTCGAAAGGAGGTGGAAGACGAGTGTTGATAAGGTCATTCAAACGGGTGATGGAAGCATCGGTCTGGACAGCCCTTTGCTGCATAGCAGTGATGCTGTTCTGAAGGTTCATGAGCACTGCCTCTAGTGTGAGCGGTTGATCTGCCATGGCCGGCTTTGAAGATATTGAAGAAGGGGGAGCCGACGGTGTGGCTCTTTGCAAAATCGACAGGGAACCCGACTCTAGGGCTGCCAACAATGAACCTGGAGAAGCCTCCGTTGCAACTGACTGAGGTTCGAGCCTGACAAGTCTTTGAACCGGATTCTGAAGAGGCTCCCAAGTAGGTTTGGCTCTTCCTTTCGGTACTCTCTTGCTCGATGCAATGGCTCCAAACTAGACAGTAAAGTAAGAGAAAGCTCAGTGGCATTCCTGCAGCAAAATGCAATGCATACATCGTCGTCGGTGTCAACCCTAGACTCTAGAACTTGAGACAAGCTTGTCTCATGATGTTTGGATATTGCCAAAAATCCTCAGATCTCTTTTCGAGGGTGTATCCTTTGGAAAGATCAAACTGATCCTAAGAGATGTCAAAACAGACTAAAACTTTGGCTAGTCCCTTTTGAAGATTCGACTTTGAATTAGAAACAACTCGGTATTGATGGCGTGACACCTTTACCGGGGTGGCGTGAGCGACAACGCGCTTTAGCCGGGGCGGTGTACGTACGAAGCACGATAACCAAAATGACATCAATATCATGACATCAACACTTTGTGGTTCCTTATGTTCGGTTGAATCCTCAACCGGGCATGAGCCAAGGATTTAGTAAGGTTTGATTTCTCTAAGTCTCGTTGATCTAAAGGACTTTTGAAAAACCAAAAACGTGCACCATCAAGATGCACGACTCTTCATCGGGCTATAGCAGCACCCTAATAAGCATAAGACAGACTCCAAAGCGAGAGACAACTTAGAAGCTGCCCTAAACATGCTCCTACGCAGAACAGAATGTATGCATGCATGTACAGAACCAAAGACGAGTTTGCCTCACAAGTTCAGACGTTGCCGGAATCCTCAAAATTCTTTTCGGCAATGTGTCCCTGAGTAGATCGATAGATCCTAAAAGATGTTAAAATAGACTAAATCTTTGGCTAGTCCCTTTTGAAGATTCAACTTTGAATTTGGAACAACTCGGTGTTGATGTCATGGCACCTTAACCTTGAACACGGCGGTGTATAGTGACAACGCACTTCAACCTGGGTGGCGCCAGCGACACGACATCACCACTTTGTTGTTCCACATTGTCGGTTGAATCCTTAAACGGGCATGAGCCAACGATGTAGTAAATTTTGATTTCTCAAAGTCTCATTGAACTAAGGACTTTGCGATTGATAACGAACATTCAACAGAATGAACGACTCCTCATCGGGTCCAACAACGTCTTAGACAGCGTAAGACAAACTCGAAAGACAAAACAACCTTAAGCATGCTCCTGTGCAAAACAGTGCATGCGATAGGGAAAGCAGTAACACATAGACAGTTACAGGGTTAGATGCAAATAGATCTTAACCTGCAGGTACCTGTCCTAGTTTGGAGAGTTCTAGTGCTTTGTATATGCAAAGGCCGGTTTTGGTTTGTAACAGGTTCCTCGGACTAAGGCCACAGATATACCTCACGTTGCCCGCGGTATGCAGAGCAACAGTCGAACGGTAGCATGACCTATCATTGTCGAAGGTTGTTGGTCATTCGAGGTCCCCGGGCTCCTGTAAACTGTGCCGGATTGCCAAAACGATCCAACGAGCCTTATCCCACATCGATGCAAATGAGATGCTAGAAATTGATTAAGAGAAGAAGAATCGCAAAATCGCAAAATGCCCTTTCATATTGGCTCACTTTATTTAGTCCATCTTTAGAGGAAACTACGCAAGCGAACAATCGAAAAAGCCCCAGATTAGAATGGTCGGACACGAGGTCCTGTTAAATCACCATTCCAACCTTCGGCAGCGCGAAGCTAACCGTTTTGACAGACTTTTAAGGGATTGTTCACAAGTGTATTAAACTCTAAGTGTGGATTAATATCGGTTCGATCATCCCCAGCAGAGTCGCCACTGTGGGCAGCATGCCCTTTAAAATGGGAGAAGGATTCCGTTCCTTTCCCAAGGCAATGGGCCCGGATCGAGGGAGCGCGAGCGCAGGTGGCAAGCGCTAAAAAATACAGAGTCGCCACTCGGGTTTGAAGGTCCGACACCCAAGGAACTGTATTTTAAAGCACCTGCCGCGCTGTTTGATTTGAAAAAGTTAAGGAACCAGTCCGTCATAACCATATCTGGGTTCGGGAGCCAGGTTACGAGAGGGGAAGGATTTTATGGCACCCCTCTCGCCCAATCCGGAGATCGGTCTCTACTTAGGTGTTTTGAAAACGTTGCGATTCTTCTTTTGTTAATCGATTTTTAGCCAATTAGGGCGATGAACAGTTAATCGGGGATTTAAACTGTAACATGTTTGCAGGATGTGATCAAGTACGGCATGAATGAGCAGTTAGTATAGGATGAGAACAGACTCCTGTGGGAGTTTAAACAGACTGGAAAGCTCCTGTCTCTGAGTGTCGTGCACAGGAAGAAACCAATATGCACTGATCAAGTCAATGCATGCTTACCAAACCTGCACACGCTACTACAAGACCTGCGCGCGCCAGTAAGCCTAAGCCCACAGCTCTTATTCTCAAACCCTTTGGGCTCTGGAAGGACCAGTGCACATCCAGGACAAACCAAGGAGTTTATGCAGTCATAATATACAGTTTAAAGGTTGAAAAGCCCAACAAATAAACAAAACACCCCATATACAGTGTGGAGACAAAATAATAGCCTAAAATCAAGTTAAACATGCAAGGCCAGCCACTGGTCGGGGACAAACAGTCGCGCGAGGGTTTCAAACTGTCGCACGACGATTGCGCCCTGGTGCACTGGTCAACGCTCCATCTGACCGTCGCGCGAGGGTTTGTGTGCAGCGCGCGATGGTATGGGTCAAACTTCCAGTGCTTGGTTTTGCTCATCCTGGGTTCTGGGACAGGTCCAGAATGGTCCCAGGGGTACTCCAACAGAACAGAAATTAAATATTGAAATGTAAAACTAACATTTCTAACAAAGGAAAGCAGTAAATTGGTTGTTAGCATGCTTCACAGTGAGATATATATTAAAACAAAACTACAACAGTCATGCACATAGGAAAAACAAGAAATGACCAGCACACCTTCCCCACGTGGACCAATCTCTTGCTGACAGAACTGTCGCGCGAGTCTTTGGGTCCATCGCGCGAGGGTTTGCTTGGCCACGGTTTTTGAAACCTTGCTAGCTTTAGGGCCAGGACTGGTATTGATTACCAGCCTTGGATCAGAACAGAAAACAGTCGGTATGCTATACCTAGATTGAGTTTGAAAGAGTGCTTGAGCTTTGAATTGAGTTTGAGGTTGAATGAGGTGTTTGATTTGAAGAAGAACAAGCTATGTTCTTAGGGTGTCTTTGTATCTCTTTTGTTAGTTTAAAAGAGTACAAAGAGATGACCCTTTGATTGCCAAAATTTGTTAACCTTTTAAAGGATGAACAAAGGGGGGGTATTTATAGGATTAGCACCTTCCATTAATAGAGAAGTAGCTCTGGTCCAAAGAATGGAGGCCAGCCAGCCACGAGGCTGGCTGGGGATTACTTCGTGGCTAAGTTTTCCCAGCTGATAAAGGTGATGGGGACAGCTTGAACCGTCGCGCGATGGAGTGGGACCATCGCGCGAGAGTGCGCCCAGGCGCGCGATGGTGCGCCCTGGCGCACTGGTCAACGCTCCGGTTGACCATCGCGCGATAGAGTCAAACCGTCGCGCGACGGTGCGCCCCGGCGCGCAATGGTTGCGCCCTGGCGCACATCAGTGGGGTTTTTGGCTTTTGGAAGTGGCTTAAGACTAGGTTAGGTTCAAGGGTTTTGCAAACACTTAAAGCTCAAACACTCGACATTCCCGGGGTGTTCTTGATCCGTTTCATCATTAGGGAATCAAATACCGTAAGTAAACTAATCTGGAAGCCCAGATTGGGGTGTCTACATCTACATTTGTCACTAGATCTGCTGATGAATCTATTTAGAGCCGCGGCCATCCCCGTTAACCGTTGGACCTCTTTCGTGGTCCTAGGACTTTGGAGCTTTTGCAACGCTGTAATTTGATCGGGATTTGCCTCTATCCCTCTTATGGTCACCAAATGCCCTAGGAACTTCCCCGAGTTTACTCCAAACGCACATTTCGAGGCGTTGAGTTTTAGCTTATATTCTCTCAATATCTCGAAAGCCTTATTTAAATCAGCAATGTGGTTCTCCTTCTCCTTACTTTTGACCACCATGTCGTCAATGTATACCTCCATGGTCTTGCCGAGCAATTTCTTTAATATAATCGTTGCTAACCTCTGATATGTTGCACCGGCATTCCTCAAACCAAAGGGCATGACACTATAACAGTACAGCCCCCTTGGTGTGATAAAGGAAGTCTTCTCTTGATCGGGGCCATACATGGCTATCTGGTGATACCCTCGATAAGCATCAAGGAAGCTCATCCGTCCATACCCAGCCGTTGCATCAACAAGTTGGTCTATCCTGGGAAGGGGGAAGCTATCCTTGGGACATGCCTTGTTCAAGTCAGTGAAATCGACACAGACTCGCCACTTCCCATTCTTCTTCTTTACCACCACAGTGTTGGACAACCATTCTGGGTAGTATACTTCTCGTATAGCTTTTGCTTCGAGTAACCGGTCCACCTCCTCGATAACAGCGTCCACGTGCTGTACAGCAGATCGTCTCTTCTTTTGCATCACAGGCTTATGCTGTGGATCCACATTCAAGTGGTGACAAATCACGTTTGCATCCACTCCAGGCATCTCTTCGGGCACCCAAGCAAACACATCGACGTGCTCATTGAGGAACCCTACCAATTCTTTCTCTTCTGTTTCATTCAGGTTCTCCCCAATCAGGAAATACCTTTCCGGATCATTCTCGTTGATCTGGATCTTTTTCAAGCCTTCCACCACTTTCTCGGCGGGATCTCCTCCGACATCCTCAATGGTTGGCTGGTCCGGGACCTCGATTGCTTGAACTAACTTCGCCTTGGGTGCCTTTTTGATTATAGAAACCAAGCACTGCTGGGCAACTTTCTGATTTCCCCTAATCCTCTCAATACCATTCGATCCTGGGAATTTCACCATCTGGTGGTAAGTAGAGGAAACCGCCTTCATCTTGTGCAACCATGTTCTTCCAATAATCGCGTTATAAGAAGATGGTACATCTACCACTAGGAAATCGGTTCTCAGCACGACTGTTCCTGCCCGAACAGGAAGAGTTACTTTGCCCAAAGGCCAGACTGCTCCTGCACTGAATCCGACCAAAGGGGTTATTGACTGCACCAAGTCCACTTGTGTCAGTCCCAACTTCTTGAACGCGTCATAGTACAGTATCTCTGTGCAGCTTCTTGAATCCACCAGGATTCTTTCCATGTCATATTCCCTAATTCGTAGGGTTATGACTAAGGCATCAATATGTGGCACCTGGATTCCCCCCAGGTCCTCATCCGTGAAGACTATGCCTCCATTGCATTCTTCTCCCACACGTCCTCGTTTCTTTCCCAACTGCATCACATGCTGGTCGTGCTTTACTTGTCTCTGGAGCAACCTCACCTCATTTCTCGTATAAGGCGCGGCCAATCCATGTATCATATGGATTACGCCCCTTGGATTTTGTTCGTAATCCAACTCCAATGCTTTCTCTGCACCCTTGTGCTCTTCCTGAATAAACTCTTTCAAGTAACCACGTGAGACCAGATCATCGAGGTGTTGCTTGAACATCTCACAATTCTCCGTCATGTGACCTCAGTCTTTATGATAACTGCAATGCTGACTCGTAGCCCTCTTTGCATCTTTATCCCCCTCCAGCCTTGGGGGCCACTTGAAATATGGACGATTCTTTATTTTATAAAGAATCCGATAGATTGGTTCTTTCCAAACCGTTGTCACCGAAAAGAAAGACTTGGGGTCCGGAGCATGTTTCTCTTTGAACGGTTCTTTCTTGATCTGCCCGTATTCCTTCCTCTCTTTGTAGGTTTTGGGCTCCGGCTTATCTGCCCTCTTCGGTAGACCCTTCGCCTGTTCGGCGACCATCCTGCTATCCTCTCGCAGTATGTCATCCTCGTTCCTGGCATGCTGCTCGATTCGTTCCATCAGCCTTGCCAATGTACCTACCGGGGTCATGTTTAGGGACTTACGTAGTTCTCCCCGAACAGGTAGCCCTGTCTTGAAGGTGGCTATCGCATATTCCTCACTGCAACCTTCAATCTCGTTGAAAGTCTCCCAGTACTTCTTAGCGTAGTCCCTGATCGACTCGTTCTCACCTTGTTTCATGACAGAAAGGCTCTCAAAGGTTTTTGGTGCTTTCCTGCTCGTCAGAAACCGAGCAGTAAATTCTTTGGCTAACTGTCTCCATCCTCGTATGGTGTTCGGCCCTAGTTTATGGAACCATGACAAGGCCACCTTCCCCAAACTTGATGGGAACATCTTGCACATGATCGCATCATCCCCGTCGTGTATGAACATTGCCTGCCGGTAATGCTGTATGTGCGCCACGGGATCAGTATTTGTTTCGTAAAGGACGAACGCCCCATGCTTCACCTACTCGGAAGCTTTGCCTCTTGCAATCTCCTTGCAAAGGGGGAAGAAGCTATATTGCTGAGGGCTTTCCGTGCTGCTTCTCGTGCAGACATGGTTCCCTCCTCTTGCTCTTTGGCTTTCTTGGGAGTACTCTTTTCCCAATCGGAATCAGACCTCTCGTACCTATCCCTGTGATGTCTTCTAATCTCCCCCTCTTTGGAGGTGAGGCTTCTGCTTCTTCTTTTTCATGAAGAAGCCCTTTTCTTTCTCGGAGTGGGGCTCCTGGACCTGTTCCTCCCTCCTCGTGAAGGAACCTTCTTGTATTTTACTATAGCCAACCCATCTCCTCTGGAATTTCTTCGTGACAGTCCAGAATCCTCCGGATGTTCTCGTATCCGTTGCAATTCCTGGATCTCGTACTCTCGCTTTTTGATTAGACGAGCAAACTCTTCAATTTCCTGTCTCTTCTTGTCCAAGATATCCTCATGGTTGTGCACACTCCTTGAATGTGCAACTGATTCTCCTTCACGACGGGATTTACTCCTTCTTGTGGATTCTGTGGCCGTCCTGCCCTCCCTGTTCTTGGAGTCGTCGTGAATAGTCAGGGGGTTACCCTTGCTTGTGGGCTTCTTGGCATGCCCCCCATCGGGTTTCCTGGGAGGATCTGGTGGGGACTTATCACCTCCCCCACCTAACTGGTGTTTTGGATCATGTGATGTCTTTGGATCTTCTTCCATCATGGTCGATTTTCAGAGGGATCTCTTTCGTTTCCCACAGACGGCGCCATTTGTAAGTGCAGAAAAACCGAAAGGGGTTTGAGCAGCACAAGAACTTAACGGCTACTTCATGATTCTCGCCGGAACCCTAATACGTCATCGGAATCCTTATCTGCAAAACAAGCAAGGGGTGAGCGCACCTCTGCCTCTCGTGGCAAAGGCCCTCCGATGCCTAAGTTAGTATCACGTACTAATAGAAAACCCTAGTTATCAGTAGGTAAGTAAATTATGCAACGTATTGTGTACCTTGTCCCTCTTGGTTTGCCTCGTATTTATAGGTTTGTGGATACTTGCTGCCCAAGTATCCTTATTGCCCTAGATTCCCTATCTCGTATAGGAAACCTAGATTATCTTGGATTCTCATACCCTTATCAATTCACGAAAAGAGTCCATTTTGGACTCCTTTCCATCACTGGCCGAACATCCCATTCCCGTTGGGTATCTCTCCAAGATCCTATTTTCTCGGGATCTCATTCCTTCCCAGAATTATACCATTCTGGAACCTTCTAGAGCGTTCCTTACATCTGGGGCTGCTTCTCCCAGAATTCTCTCCCTGTTCGACCTTCTCTTTGCCGAACAGACTACTTGGACCAGTAACTTCACATGTCGCTGTCCTTTCATCAATCTCTCGGACCAATAACAACCCATGTTTACTGGACCAAGACCCCGTACAGACTTCCTGGACCAATGACTCCTCTCTAGCAGTGAGCTAATAAGCCGTCGCTCGGATTCGGTCTCTGAGCCGTCAGAATCCAAGGAAACGTCGATGACCTCGTGAGCAAGACCTAGAAGAAAACAAAGGAAAAACAAAGGATGAAAATCTATGTCGGCAAAAGCTAAAGTTTTCAAAGACAACGACCTAACCTATCGGCTCACGAGTCTCACTTTCCTAAAAAGGCTCGGGACTTCCTAAACCTACTTCACGTTCGGCCAAGGAACAAACGTATTGTGACGATCGGTGTGTCACCTCTACCAGAGACAATGCTCGGCAGAGTTTCAGCATCCCAGTGGGGCTCGAAAGAACAGGTTGAAGATGGGGATGAACATCACTGTTCACCCCTGTGGGCAGCATGCCCTTAGAAAGGATTTCATTCCTTTCCAACATGGCAAGGCCCTCAGATTGAGGGAGCGCGAGCGGAGAAGCAAGCGCTCGTAAATACAGAGTCGCCACTCGGGTTTGAAGGTCTGACACCCAAGGAACTGTATTTCGAAGCACCTGCCGCGCTTTTTGATTTGAAAAAGTGAAGGAAACCAGTCCGTCATAACCATATCTGGGTTCAGGAGCCAGGTTACGAGAGGGGAAGGGTTTTAAGGCACCCCTCTCACCCAATCCGGAGATTGGTCTCTACTTAGGCATTTTACGAAAGCCTTTTTGTGATTCTTCTTTTATTAACTAATTTTTAGCCAATTAGGGCGGGGGAACAGTTAATCGGGGATTAAAACTGTAACACGTTTTGCAAGATATGATGTAAGATAGCATGGATGGATGGAATGATAAAAGATAAGTGGAATAAAGGCCAAAGCAGTGATTAAGCATCAAAACAGAGCCTGGTATGAATTTGGCACAAGCCATGGCCACCTTGCATCCATGGATCTACGTACATGCAAGCTGACTATCGCGCGACACACCCATACCCTCGTGCGAGTGATGATGCTTGAACCACAGTTTGATTTTTATTCCCTTCAGGGCTCTGGAAGGACCAGTGCACACCCAGGGGGGAAACCAAGCAGTTTATATATGCTGGAAAGTAAATAATATTACAAACAAACTTGAAGTAAATTGAAAATACACCCCTAAACAGTGGGGGAGAAATAAACAGAGGCCAAAGGCCTAGTTGCCCATGCAAGGGCAACCACTGGAAATAGGATGACCGTCGCGCAACTGAGTGAAAGCCTCGCGCGAGGGTCCTGACTGGATTTCCAGGAATTGCTTTGCATGCTTGGGCTCTGAGACATATTCAGAAGCAACCCAAGGGCATTCCAAACTAAATGAAATTATAAACTGAGCTATTGTATGTATTTTAACATGCAACACAGTGATCTATACCGAAACAAATTACACAACAACCATGAACATAAATAAACCAAGAAATGACCAACATCCCTTCCCCACGTGGACCAATCTCTTGCAGACAGAACTGTCGCGCGAGTTATCTGGTCCATCGCGCAAGGGTGTGCTCAGTCACGGCTTCTTGTAACCTTGCTGACTTTTGGGCCAAGACTGGTATTGATTACCAGCCTTGGCCTTGCCAGCCCCCCTCAGGGATTAACAGGAAAGCAGGTAATAAATTATACCTTTGCTTGAATGATTTTGAAATGGATTGAACAAGGTGGTGTAGCTTGGAAAATGAGTGTATGGAGAACACAAGAGTGAAAGAATATCAAGTGTGGTTGGGGTTTTGTGAGCTTTGTGCTAGATTTTGTGACTTGGTAACCTTCTTTTTTTTGTAACCCTTGTAATGGAAGAGCAATGCGGTATATATAGGAGGATGGAAGGTGCAAGGTGGGTGGCAAACTTGGCCAAGCAACCAGCCAACAAGGTAGCCAACCTTACTTGGTGGAGAAATAAGCCAACAAGGTGAGTGGGAGTGGTTGTGTGGGTGGTGCACCCTAGGCTTGCAAAACACTGTGCAGTCGACGAAAACGGGGTTCAACCACCCACGGGCCACCTGATGATCACAAAAATCCAGCTGGAAAAAGGTGAAAATGATAGGTGAAAACCATCGCGGGATGGAGTGGGAGTGTCGCGCGAGGGAGTGTACAACCGTGCGATGGTCAAAGGCCACTTTGACCAACACCTGGCAACTTAACACTCGCGTGATTACACCACAGAGTCGCACGCTAGTTAAACCTCGGCTAGGGCTTTGACTTAGGGTTTTGAGGTTTAAAAGGTTCAAGAAGGGTTCCAAACACTCCAAGCTCAATCCATTCCATTCTCAAGTCCGTTTGATCCGATTTCATCATCGGGGAAACAAGAAACCGTAAAATAAAGTAAAGCAATTGGGAGACCCAGATTGGGGTGTCTACAACCCCCAGTTTTCTACTGCTCACTTAGAACAAAAGTCCCAAAAAAATCCATAAGAAATGCATGAAAAGTGAAGAAAAACCAAGAACAATAGCAATCGATCACATACCTGAAGACTTTTGTTGAGATTGAGCCTGAAATCGAAGATCTGGGTGAGATTCGAAGTCTGGAACGGGAGAGTTTTTAGAGAGAGATGCTCTGGTTTTTAGAGAGAGAAAAACTTCGAAGAACCTTCTCTCTCCTCACCCATCGCTATTTATAGAGGAGCATGATGGTTCGAATTTCCCGCCCTTTCACCTCACCGCTGTAGACACCTCCCGAAGCGAGGCATCGCCATACAGATTGATCGTTGCTATTTGTTTGGTTGTTCGCTTCATAAACCAAAATCGTGGGTATTCACATGGCTAGGAACATCGCCACACGATAGCGGTTATCATCAAAACAGAGTTGCCACCTAGTTTATAAAAACTAGGAAAAACACATAGAGGTTTCAGGTACGGGAGCCAAAATTACAATAAGGGGAAGGTGTTACGCACCCCTCTTTGCCCAGTCGTGAGACTGGCCCATAATTGTGCGACATACGATTAACACATGCTTTGTTTAATTCTAAACACATAAACTGATTAATTAGCCTTTAAACAGTTAATGGTGAGCCGAGACTGTAATTGAAAGCATGCATCAGAAAAGTAGAATAAAACAGATCTGTTCCAGGGGGTGGATTCCGCGGCTGGTGAATGGATTTCATGGCCGAGGAATCCTCCTGGTTTGATGTACCGGCCGAGGGATTGATTCCCCAGCCGATGTTCTTCCTCACACCAGACTATACGATTAGCAGATAGTCAAAAAGGCTACGATTAATCTATGAAAATTGTAAATAAACCAGACCACAGGCCCCTAGGCCTCACCACCTTGATCCCTCAGTGGCTTGATTGCTTCGGATTGAGGGTGATTGAATAATTTTGCTTCTCGAAACCCTAGGGTTATGGTTTGAACTTCAGGATTTGGATCGTCGGATTGTGGGTGCCTTCAGGAGGTTGGGGCTTTTGTAGAGGGGATATGAGAGAGTATATTTGTAGAGTTTCGTGGTTAGAGAGGGTGAATTGACATATTAATTTCGGAGCCAAAGGCCCCTTTATATAGGCACAGGGGCGACTCACTCCAACCAATCAAAACACATGATGGAATTGGAATTATAGGGCAACACAAACTCCTCATGGTAATCTCTTTACGTAGCCCGAACGCATCGGAAAAAGGTTGCTAAGGTTTTGTGAACAGATCAAACGATTGACAGAACATTTCAGAATCTGGAAAATAGACGATCTGGCGGCCGAGTGAACGATTAAGCGGCCGAAGGATGGACCTGGCGGCTGAAGAATCAATCTCCTAGGGAGATTTTCAAGCAACATGTTTCACGGGTGAAAAAATGATGTTGAGGCCGTGAGATCAATGTTACGGCCGAAAGATAGATTTTCCTGGGACACTGTATTTTTGTCTGAAAGACTATTTGGATCTGGATTGGGTCCTCTAAGTGGCTAAAAGTTCTCACCGTAAGTCCTAAAGTTCACGAGAAGTCAATCAGCAATCACTGTATCCATTCATCATCGGGATGGTCCCCAAGGTAGGACTTGAAATAATCGTTAGGCCAAATTGGGGTGTCTACAGATGCTCCTCTTTGACTGAACTTAGACGGATTGCGAGACATGTTTAAGTAAGAGTCAAAGTTGTAAAAGTAACTCAATTTGGTCGAACCACTATTCCAAGGGTTTTTGAAAAAAGGTTTTAGTTATGGTCGGGCTGGGAGGCTGCCTACGTATTCTGCAAGGGAAATTCAGACCAACTGTAGTTCAAGGGGGCAATAATAAAAAAAAAGTTTGGAGGGAAGAAACAGAAGACGTACCTTCGGGCTTTAAAAGCCGTAGTGCGATGTACCTAGGCTAAGCCAAGATTTTGGTGGAGAGTTGTTGAAGGAGCGCGGAGCTGCTGGGGAAATTTTTGCGGAGAGCGTCCTTAGTATTTTGGGGTAGATCAATACACGGTGGGTAAGTCGTTTGCTTTTCTTGATCATCCTTACTTTGACTGAGGGGAGCTCGGTAGAGTAGCCTATCCTTGCGAATGAGCTGGAAGGAATTAATGTAATTGGGTGGAATCCAAACCATCTTTTGGAAACGAATTGGATGCCAGTTTTGAGATATGGGGTGGAATCTAAGCCATCTTCTGGAGACAAGTTGGATGCCGATTTTTGAGATGTGGGGGGGCACGAGGCCAGTAAGTGGAGCACGGAGCGTTGAGATGAGATAACAGAGGTGCGGAGCCAGTTGCAATCATGAGGCGAGAGCCTGTGGAATCAAAGTTTGAGGTGACAGAACCGAGGCGTAAAGCCGGTTGCAGTCATGAGGCGAGAGCCTGAGGAGTCGGAGCTTAGAGCATGACGTGATTTGAACCAAGGCATAGAGCCGGTTGCATTCTGAAGGTTTGTGCACAGAGCTTTCCCATCATAAATTTTGGCGTAGAGCCAAAGGATCGAGGCGCGGGACCGATCAATAAAATCGAGGCGTAAAGCTAGTTGCTTACAGGATTGACCTGTTTCATGAGTAAGAGATATGCAAAATATGTATATGATGATGATGGTTGTTAGATGTGAACAGTTATGATGATGCAGACTCGATGTGATAACGGTGATGCAATTGATGCTTATGTGCACGGGCCCGTGCGTGTGTGTTTGATTTAAGTGTAGAGCTTCTTTCAAGTTCTGGACTTGAACATTCAGAGCGTAGAGCTCGAGCATTCGGAGGGTAGAATCCGAGCATTCAAAGTACAGGCTTTGAACATCCAGTACGTAGAGGTTGGGCATCCAAGCATAGAGCTTAAGCATTCTAGTGTAGAACTTGAGCATCCAGTACACAGTGGTTGGGCATTCAAAGAGCTTTGAGCAATCAAAATGTTGGATTTTGAGCATTCAAGTGTAGAGCTTGAGAACAGATGATATCTTGATGATGGTTGGTACGGCATAGAGCCTATTGAGGATTGTTACGGCGTAGAGCCAGTTGAGATAGTGGGCGTAGAGCCGCTAAGATGGTGGTTACGGGTGTAGAGCCACTGAGTTGGTAAATACGGGAGTAGAGCCGCTGAGATGGTGGACACTGGCGTAGAGCCGCTGAGATGGTGAATACGGGCATAGAGCCGCTGAGATGGTGGATACATGCGTAGAGCCGCTGAGATGGTGGATACGGGCGATGGTGAATACGGGCGTAGAGCCGTTGAGATGGTGAATACGGGCATAGAGCCGCTGAGATGGTGAATATGGGGCTGCCGAATGAGCTTAGAGCTGCTGGTGTAGAGTCTGGGTGAGTGCTCAGAGTTGTCAGTGGTCAAGTGACCAAAAATTGTGAGCCTGTTGCTGCAGAGAGGACTTTGGAAAGGCTTTTAATGTGGGTTCGGCACTGGAGCTTGAGTTTTCACATGCTCGAGGATGCCCCCAAGGCTAATTTAATCAATGTTCATCAATGGTTTTGTTGGTCAAGGACCCAAAACCTCAGCTTGGTGCACTGAGCAGGATCTACTGCTGCTGAAGGAAATAGATTGGGAGGCCAGGAGTTCGATTCCGCGGCAGAGGAATTGATGCTTCGGCCGAATGATGGATGTCTCGGCCGCGTAATCGCTTGGTTTCCAAAGCACTATAAAAGGCCACGGCATCAGCGTTTTGCTTTCATTTCTCTCTCTCTTCTCTTCATTCTCTCTACGTCCGAGAGCCTCTCTGCTTTCCTTCGGCTATTTCATCGGGCCCGAGTGACGGGCAACATGCCAGCACGGCCGGCATGTGCGGAGGGAGTCTGTGCTGTTCTTGGTCCTGTCTTGTTGCTTGATTAGGGACCCTCGCATGGGGGGCATGCTTCCGTGATGTGGAACTCCCGGGGTGGCGGTCGTACGCGGTATGATGATTTTTCTGGGCCATGTGGTGATTCTTTTGAGCCACGTGATGTCTCTTCTGCACCACAGTACTTCTCTGGTATACGTTGCCTCGGGGGTGTCCTTTTCTTTTTTGCAGCTAGTCTCTGGTGTTCGGACCACTAGAAGATTTGGCATCCTCTTCTCCTTCTTTTTTTGTTTTTTTGTTTTTCTTCCTGCATAGGTTAGTCTGATAGGAAACTGATGTATAGTTTGCTTAGGAAATATGGGATGATTCACCTTGTGATGTAAAAGCTTTCAATTATATGAAATGAAATCTTTTGCTCTGATATGTGATTGTGTTTGCTGTATTTGTGTTGCTTTGTTTAGTATGAATTTCGTATCTCGACAAATTAAGCAGAAACATGGAACCTCTCTGCTTTTCATCTGTTCTAGCAGCCGAGCCATCGATTTGGCGGCCGAGGGATCGATTCCTCTTCCTGAGGGTTGACTTTGAGTCAGCCTTGATTTTCACGGCCAAGGAATAGATCCGACGACCGTTATATTGAAGTGCCAGCCAAGAGACTGACTTGGTTAATGTGGATTTAGAAACCGATTCCGATTCGAACTAAGACTCAAACTAGCCTATAAGTATGCGCTCTACGAAACTCGATGGTTTGTCAGCAGCAGTTTCTTATGGCACAGCCGGTTCTTGATCAGTGGTTGGATTCCTTCAACGGCCTCGACCATCTACACTTGAAGTCCTTTGGTATGGACTTCCTCTTCTCCTTTCGCCAAATTCCTGTGAATTTTGCTTTTCTTCGTGCAGCCACCAGCTTATGGGATCCTATTCTTCACGTTTTCCGATTTCGAAGAGAAGAATTATGCCCTACCATTGAGGAGTTTACAGCTATTATGGGGCATTCGGATAGAGAAGGTCTCATTGCTCCTAACCCTTTATTCAACCGTGGTAACCTTTTGAAGACTTTGCTCCAAGTTTAGAAACACGAAGCCAAGTTTTTCATGGTGAATGGAAGGTTGAAAACCCTACAGCTCGAGCATTCGGAGGGTAGAATCCGAGCATTCAAAATACAGGCTTTGAGCATCCAGTACGCAGTGGTTGGGCATCCAAGCCTAAAGCTTAAGAATTCAAGTGTAGAACTTGAGCATCCAGTACCCAGTGGTTGGGCATTCAAAGAGCTTTGAGCATTCAAAATGTTGGATTTTGAGCATTCAAGCGTAGAGCTTGAGAACAAATGATATCTTGATGATGGTTGGTATGGCATAGAGCCTATTGAGGATTGTTACGGCATAGAGCCAGTTGAGATAGTGGGCGTAGAGTCGCTGAGATGGTGGATACGGGCGTAGAGCCGCTGAGATGGTGGATACAGGCGTAGAGCCGCTGAGATGGTGAATACGGGCGTAGAGCCACTAAGATGGTGAATATAGGCATAGAGCCGCTGAGATGGTGGAAACATGCGTAGAGCCGCTGAGATGGTGGATACAGGCGTAGAGCCGCTAAGATGGTGAATACGGGCGTAGAGCCGCTGAGATGGTGAATACGGGCGTAGAGCCGCAGAGATGGTGGATATGGGTGTAGAGCCGCTAAGATGGTGAATATGGGGCTACCGAATGAGCTTAGAGCTGCTGGTATAGAGTTTGGGTGAGGGCTCAGAGTTGTCAGTGGTCAAGTGACCAATAATTGTGAGCCTGTTGCTGCAGAGAGGACTTTGGAAAGGCTTTTAATGTGGGTTCGGCACCGGAGCTTAAGTTTTCACATGCTCGAGGATGCCCCCAAGGCTAATTTAATCAATGTTCATCAATGGTTTTGTTGGTCAAGGACCCAAAACCTAAGCTTGGTGCACCAAGCAGGATCTACTGCTGTTGAAGGAAATAGATTGGGAGGCCAGGAGTTTGATTCCGCGACCGAGGAATTGATGCTTCGGCCGAATGATGGATGTCTCGGCCGCGTAATCGCTTGGTTTCCAATGCACTATAAAAGGCCACGGCATCAGCGTTTTGCTTTCATTTCTCTTTCTCTTCTCTTCATTCTCTCTACGTCCGAGAGCCTCTCTGCTTTCCTTCGGCTATTTCATCGGGCCCAAGTGACGAGCAACATGCAAGCGCGACCGGCATGCGCGGAGGGAGTCCGTGCTGTTCTTGGTCCTGTTTTGATGCTTGATTAGGGACCCTCGCATGGGGGGCTTGCTTCCGTGATGTGGAACTCCCAGGGTGGCGGTCGTACGCGGTATGATGATTTTTCTGGGCCATGTGGTGATTCTTTTGAGCCACGTGATGTCTCTTCTGCGCCACAGTACTTCTTTGGTATACGTTGCCTCGGGGGTGTCCATTTCTTTTTTGCAGCTGGTCTCTGGTGTTCGGACCACCAGAAGATTCGGCATCCTCTTCTCCTTTTTTTGTTTTTTTGTTTTTCTTCCTGCATAGGTTTGTCTGACAGGAAACTGATGTATAGTTTGCTTAGGAAATATGGGATGATTCACCTTGTGATGTAAAAGCTTTCAATTATATGAAATGAAATCTTTTGCTCTGATATGTGATTGTGTATGCGGTATTTGTGCTGCTTTGTTTAGTATGAATTTCGTTTCTCGACAAATTAAGCAGAAACATGGAACCTCTTTGCTTTTAAGCCGTTCTGGCGGCCGAGGAATCGATTCCTCTTCCTGAAGGTTGACTTTGAGTCAGCCTTGATTTTCATGGCCAAGGAATAGATCCTACGGTCGTTATATTGAAGTGCCAGCCAAGAGACCGACTTGGTTAATGTGGATTTAGAAACTGATTCCGATTCGAACTAGGACTCAAACTAGCCTATAAGTATGCGCTCTACGAAACTGGATGGTTTGTCAGCAGCAGTTTCTTATGGCACAACCGGTTCTTGGTCAGTAGTTGGATTCCTTCAACGGCCTCGACCATCTACACTTTAAGTCCTGTTGTATGGACTTCCTCTTCTCCGTTCGCCAAATTCCTGTGAAGTTTTCTTTTCTTCGTGCAGCCACCAGCTTGTGGGATCCTGTTCTTCACGTTTTCCGATTTTGAAGAGAAGAATTGTGCCCTACCATTGAGGTGTTTGCAGCTATTATGGGGCATTCGGATAGAGAAGGTCTCATTGCGCCTAACCCTTTATTCTACCGTGGTAACCTTTTGAAGACTTTGCTCCAAGTTCAGAAACACGAAGTCAAGTTCTTCATGGTGAATGGAAGGTTGGAAACGCTACAGCTTGTCCTGCGTTTTGGTGCAACTGAAGCTCATCGTTAGGTTCCTCAACAGAAAGTGTGCTTTCATGAGAAAGTGTGCTTTCATGCGCTGTGTTTGTCTTCTCCATTATTAATTGCTTGGCCCCTCCTCTGGCCATGCTGATTCTATGCTGCTTGATTTCGCTCAACAGATTGGAAACCGAGTAGGTTTTACTGGTTTAGTGTTGGTAGAGACCTTGATGGGTCTCGATGCAGTGAAGGGTAATCCGACAACCCAGTTCTCAGGCAGTCCTTTGTTACTACTGGTTCGCTCTTTTCTTGTTTATTGCCAAGTTATCTTTCCACTCATCGCTCTTTTGTTTTGACTCACGTGTTCTCACAACTCGCAATTTTCCCTTGTTTTCTACAGGTATGGCTATTTGAGAAGCTGAGGGTATGGGATGTGCTAGAGCAGCTTCCTTATAGTTCAGACCACTGTACGGAGCATCGTGTGACTAGACAGTTTTCAACTGAGGCTGCTTGGATAGCATGGATGGAGACTTGCAAGAGCGATCGAATTCAATGGGTTTGCCCCTGGTATGGTGTTGAGAGCATGATTGTAAGTACCATGAACCATTTTGGCGTAGCGGTGATTGGTATCACTCAAGTTACCTACTACTTTCCTGCTCATTTTCAAAGACAGTTTAGGGCTGAACAAGCCAAAGTTTTGGGTGATCCTGAGTACGCTGTTTCCAAGGCCCATGATGCCAACCTTCGTCGCAATATGCTTTGTTTATGGCTGAACCGAGTGATGCAAGATGTTGCTGAGAACTTTGCTGACAAGCTATCAGGTTCGTATAAGCGTTGGTTGGAGAAAAACCTTTTGGAAAACAAAAGTGCGAAGAGAAGGAAGACCTAGACATTGACAAATTGCTTATGTTTTTCAAAAGATGTTTTTTATTTGATTCTAGCTTTCATAGATTGAGAATTGTTTGAGCTTGCTTTTCCTTCTTCCTTGGAAGTAATAAAACATTGTTTGCTTTATTGATAATGCCTTTGCCATGGTTTGATAGTGAGTATGCTTAGGATAGACCTAGAAATTTGAAAGTGATAGCGGTGGCCGAATCTCAATCTGGAGACTGCCTACGTATCCCATGGTGGTTATAAGGCCATAAACGTAGTTCCAAAAAGATTTGTTTGTTTTTGTTTTTTTGGTTAGGGTTCACTCGAGTATTTTCCTCTCCTTTTATGCTCTTGATTTTGCCTAAACCGCCCTTGCGGGTTTTCAGTCTAGCGAGCGCTTTATTTATGCCTTAATTTTTGCCTAAGCCGCCCTTGCGGGTTTTCGACCTAATAGGTTGCACTAATTTTTGTTTGGGTTTGCCCACCCTTGTGGTTTTCGACCCAACGAGCATCTCTCAGGGGTAGTACTTCCTCAGCTTGTCGATGTTGACCGGTGTTGTGAATTCCATTCCATCCAAGTTTGCAATATACGCTGCTCCTCCAGATAGTATGCGTTTGATAAATTAGGGTCCTCCCCAGTTTGGTCTAAACTTGCCTCTCGGGTCTGAAACGTGGCGACGAATTGCTTTGAGTACCATGTCTCCCACTTTGATGTCTCTTGGCTTTACCTTTTTGTTGAATGCTCGTGCGATGCGACGTTGATACCCTTGCACATGGTATAACGCTCTTAACCTTCTTTCATCTAGCAATGCTAACTCGTCGTAGCGATTTTGAACCCAATCTTCTTCGATCATTCCAATCTCAGCCAGAACCCTTAGTGAGGGTAGCTCTAGTTCGATAGGCAAGACAGCTTCCATCCCATAGACCAGGGAGTAAGGGGTAGCCCCAGTTGAAGTCCTTTCAGTCGTTCGATAACCCCATAGTGCTAGAGGTAGCATTTCTGGCCAATCCGTGTAAATGTCGGTAGTCTTCCGCAGAATTCTCTTGATGTTTTTGTTTGCAGCCTCAACTGCTCCATTGTTTTGGGGCCGATAAGTAAATGACTGATGGTTCTGTATTCCAAACTCAACAAAAAGCTTCTTTGTCGCCCCCTTAAAGTGCGATCCATTATCACATATGAATTCGTGAGGTACGCCATACCTATAGATGATATTGGTGCGAATAAACTTGGCCACATGATTAGCTTTGAGGGTAGCATAAGAAGCTGCTTCTACCCATTTGGTGAAGTAGTCGATAGCCATTAGGATGAACTGATGCTTGTATTTTCCCTTCGGATTTATACTCCCAATGACGTCTATCCCTCAAGTGGAGAATGGCCAAGGGGACATCATGCTATACAATTCTGTAGGGGGAATACGCATGCGATCAGTGTGAGTTTGGCATTTGTAACACTGGCGGACATAGTCAGCGCAATTGGCCTCCATTGTAGTCCAGTAGTATCCTTGATGTAGGATTTTCTTTGCCATCGTTGCCCCACTCATGTGCGGCCTGCAGATTCCTTCATGTATCTCTTCCATTATTTTGTGAATTTCTTCTATTGTAACGCAAAGTTGATTGGGGCCCAGATGTGCTCTTCGATACAATGCTCCCCTGTAGACTATGAATCGGGCGACAAACTTTCGCAGGGCCATCTTGTCCTTTGAGGTGGCTTTGGAGGGATATTCTCCTTCTTCCAGGAATTTCCTTATGTCTTCATACCATGGTCTTCCATTGTCTTCACCTTCCTCGGTGAAGGTGCACTCGCATGCTGGTTTGACCTTCTGCTCGATCATGAGAGGTCGCATTGTGAATCCTAGGGGTATTTCGACCATAGAGGCCAGCCTTTCTAGTGCATCTGCAAACCTATTACTCACTTGTGGAGTGTGTGTGAGGATGACAAAGTTGAATTGTGGAATCAGAGCTCTAGCACAGAGTGGTATAGCTTCAACGTGTCTTCTTTGACCTTCCAGTCTCCTCTCGCTTGGGACACCACTAGGTTTGCATCTCCAATGACTTCCACCCTTTTTGCCCCTAGTTCCAGGGCTGCCTCCATTCCAGCAATGCAGGCTTCGTATTTAGCTTGGTTGTTGGTGACTTCAAACCTCAGTTTATATGACATAGGGATATGAGAGTTGTTTGGGGAGACTAGCAATACCCCTATGCCATAACCACATTGGTTCGATGCTCCATCGAAATAAAGCTGCCAGGTGTCGTCCAAAAGACATAAGATGTCTTCGTCTGGGAACATGAAGTCTTCTGCCTCGGCCTCTGTCACAGGGTGATCTGCCAAGAACTCCGCCACGACTCTTCCCTTCACTGATTTCCTTGTCATGTATTTGAGGTCGAATTCTGCTAGCAGCAATAACCACCTAGCCAGTTTTCCAATAAGTGCTAGTTTCTCGAAAAAATATTTGATTGGGTTTAAACGAGAAACTAGAACTACCGGATGTGCTAATAGGTAGTGCCTTAGTTTCTTTGTGGCCCACACTAGCCCCCAACTGGTTTTCTCCAAGGGAGTGTACCATGTTTCATAGTCCATCATTTTTTTGCTAAGGTAGTATATGGGGCACTCTACTTTGGCGTCGTTTTCTTATGCTAACATACACCCCATGGATGTGTCTGTTACTGAGAGATACAGAATCAATGGTTTTCTAGGGATGGGCGGTGATAACACAGGCGGATTCTGAAGATAGTCTTTGATTGCCTCGAATGCTTGTTGACAGTCTTGGTTCCACTCAAAATTGGTATCTTTCTTCAAAAGCTTGAAGAGAGGTTCGCAAGTGGCTGTGAGTTTGGAAATAAATTTGCTGACGAATTGCACCTTTCCCAGAAAGCTCCATACTTCCTTTTCTGTCTTTGGTGGTGATATCTCCATGATAGCCTATATCTTAGAAGGGTCCACTTTGATTCCTCTTTGAGTGATAGGAAATCCTACCATTTTCCCAGCGGTTACCCCAAAAATGCATTTTTGAGGATTAAGACGTAGCTTGTATTGCCTAATCCTCTCAAAGAACTTTCAGAGTTCTTCATAGTGTCCTTCCCTTTCCTTTGATTTGACTATCATATCGTCGACGTATACCTCTACTTCTTTGTGCATCATGTTGTGCAACAGTTTTGTTGCCATCCTTTGGTAAGTGGCTCCAGCGTTCTTCAACCCGAATGGCATCACTCGGTAGCTGTAGGTTCCCCATGGCGTGGTGAAGGTGGTCTTCTCTCTATCTTCAGGAGACATCAGAATCTGATTATACCCAGAAAACCCATCCTTGAAGGATAGCAAAGCATGCCCTGCGGTGTTATCCACTAGTTCGTCTATGTGCGGTAATGGAAAGTCATCCTTCGGACTGGCCTTGTTGAGATCTCAGAAATCTACACAGACCTTGATTCCCCCAGTTTTCTTCGATACTGGAATGATGTTGGCTAACCACTGTGGATATTCGGTGACTATGAAAAAACCGGCGTTGATTTGTTTAGTGACTTCTTCTTTTATCTTTAAGACCCAATCAGGGGGCATACGTATTAGCTTTTGTTTAATAGGTTTTGCATCAGGATGGAGGGGAATTTTGTGCTGAACAATTTCGGGGTCTATCCCAGGCATGTCCTCGTAAGACCAGACAAAAACATCTTTGTAATCTTTTAGTAAAAGGATTAGTTTTTCACTTTCTTGAGAAGATTATGTTGCACCAATTTTAACTAGTTTGGGCTCGTTTTCAGAGCCTATGTTTGCTGTGATTATTTCCTTAGAAAAAGGTTTGGCATGCCTCTCTTCTTCTCTCTCGATGAATTCTAGAATTTCTTTTGGAATTTCTTCCTCAAAAATTGGATTGTCAGAATCCATACAGTTAATCATAGGCAAAGTGAAATACTCTAAATCTTCCTTCTCATTGCTAAAACCGTCAAAAGATATTTCAGAGTCAAATTCAAAATAAATGTTATGCCTTGGTGCTTTGACCAGGTTTTCCTCACTAGACTCGGTAGTTTGAAAAGATGAAAAGCTAGACTCAGACTGAGTTGACTCGGAGTCGGAATTGGAATTGGAATTAAGATCGGGATCAGCATTTTTCATTTTGTATTTTAGAGTGTGTTCCACGGTCTAGTTAGGGTAAGCCCCTTTTGCAGCATCCACAATCAGCTCAGAGCAGTCTTTTTCCTCACCAAGGTTGATCATCAGCACTTCACTGTCATCTTGATTCGCACTTTCATCATTGTCACCCTGCAAGTCTTGGAGGGCCATTTGCTTTGCTATTGTTGTTATTTCTTCCAATTGAGCCTCAATCTCTGCTTCGTCACTGTTGTCGATTCTCTGTGTGCTAAAAAATCCCCACCAATTGCCAAACCTATCAGTGATGGGATGGATTACCCTTATTTGATTGTTGGTAACCCCCTCATCAAAGAGTAGGTTCAGCGATATTTCGTCTAGTGAATCATTGTCAACAGACTCTTCCTCCTTTGCTTTGCCAACTTCGAGGTTGTCGACCTTGTCTATTGGCCAATAGTCATCGATGGGCGCATAGGGGTCATAGAAATAGATTGGGACCCTACGAAACCCTTCTTCTTCAATTATGCCTTCTACTTCTTCATCGTCGACTGTTCTTGCGAACATGACATGGTCATCTTTAGGGATAATTACCATGGGCTTTGGTTGATCCATTGGGATGATGTACTTGGAAGGATCAAGAATCTTGGTAGCAGGGTGGAACAGGCTAGACAGCTTGGTGACAACTTGAAAGTGCGAATCGAACATGAACAGTGACTTACCCCCTTTCTTTTTGATCTTAAGAGACCCCTAAGGTTTAACCTGTAAAAGAAAACTTTACAACATACATACATACAATGGGTGTGAGGAAGAACTTTTACAAACAAATGCAAGTAGGTTCCTAGCCTGTAGGTTCCTGGCTTATTTTGATAAGTTCAATGGCTTTCTAACACATGTAAGGTTTGGGTAATCTCAGGGTGCTCTGTTGTCAAAGGGCACCAGTACTTTCGCCAGCCCATCATAGGAGGCGATCAAATGATTTCCTTTTTGATATACCACTTGGTACAAGTGACTGTGGAGTTTGCTGGAACCCCTAATATAGCCCGTGACATGCCGAGGTATTAGGTGAACTCAACGAGGTTGCTCGCACGATGCATATGATAAATGATTTAAACAAAGCATGTGTTAGTCTAATGTCGAACTTTCTGGTTATGGCTCTCAAGTACCCAGCAGAGTCGCCAAAAACTGTAGACACCTCCCGAAGCGGGGCATCGCCATACAGATTGATCATTGCTGTTTGTTTGGTTGTTCGCTTCATAAACCAAAATCGTGGATATTCCCATGGCTAGGAACATCGCCACACGATAGCGGTTATCAACAAAACAGAGTCACCACCTAGTTTATAAAAACTAGGAAAAACAGATAGAGGTTCCGAGTACGGGAGCCAAAAGTAAAATAAGGGGAAGGTGTTAGGTACCCCTCTTTGCCCAGTCGTGAGACTGGCCCATAATTGTTCGACATACGATTAACACATGCTTTGTTTAATTCTAAACACATAAACTGATTAATTAGCCTTTAAACAGTTAATGGTGAGCCGAGACTGTAATTAAAAGCATGCATCAGAAAAGCAAAATAAAACAGATTTGTTCTAGGGGTGGATTCCGCGGCCGATAAATGGATTTCACGTTCGAGGAATCCTCCTGGTTTGATGTACCAGCCGATGTTCTTCCTCACACCAGACTATACGATTAACAGATAATCAAAAAGGCTACGATTAATCTATGAAAACTGTAAATAAACCAGACCACAGGCCCCTAGGCCTCACCACCTTGATCCCTCAGTGGCTTGATTGCTTCGGATTGAGGGTGATTGACTGATTTTGCTTCTCGAAACCCTAGGGTTAGGGTTTGAACTTCAGGATTTGGATCGTCGGATTGTGGCAACCTTCGGGAGGTTAGGGCTTTTGTAGAAGGGATATGAGAGAGTATATTTGTAGAGTTTCGTGGCTAAATAGGGTGAATTGACATATTAATTTCGGAGCCAAAGGCCATAGGCATGGGGGTGACTCACTCCAACCAATCAAAACACACGATGGAATTGGAATTATAGGGCTACACAAACTCCTCATGGTAATCTCTTTACGTAGCCCGAATGTATCGGAAAAATGCTGCTAGGGTTTTGTGAACGGATCAAACGATTGACAGAACATTCCAGAATCTAGAAAATAGACGATCTGGCGGCCGGTTAAAGGATCTGGTGGCCGAGTGAACGATTAAGCAGCCAAAGGATGGACTTGGCGGCTGAAGGATCAATCTCTCAGGGAGATTTTCAAGCAACATGTTTCATGGGTGAAAAAAAGATGTTGAGGTCGTGAGATCAAATGTTACGGCCAAAAGATAGATTTTCCTGGGGTACTATATTTCTGTCTGAAAGGCTATTTGGCTATGGATTGGGTCCTCTAAATGGCTAAAAGTTCTCACTGTAAGTCCTAAGGTTTACGACAAGTCAATCAGCAATCACTGTATCCATTCATCATCGGGATGGTCCCCAAGGTGGAACCTAAAATAATCGTTAGGCCAAATTGGGGTGTCTACAACCACCAAACCATTGGCCAATCAGAGTGCAACACGTGGCCATGGTTGGACAACCGTTCAGGATTTCACGCGTGCCAACCGCCTCTTCGTCTGCCAAAGCATCCTTTCGACTGCCTCAATCGCTCGATTTTCGACACCTGTCATGTTACCATTGGGGCTCGGATTTGACAGCTGTAGCATCCAAAGGAGGAACCTTGAAGCGACGACACGACTAAACTTCGTTTGCATCCTAGTACTCATCAGTTCGGCTGACCTTGAAGCTCGGCCTAATTCGGAGTCAATCCCTACCACACAAGAGCGTCGGCAGAAATTGAGGGGCTATTGTAGCAGGTTGAGCCAACGGCTCGTGCCGTACCGAGTAAGATTCGAAACATCCCCTTGGAGGTTTGGCTGAGCCCAGGCCTTTACCCCATTCCTGTTTGGCAAGCCGACGGTCTTGCAGTAGAGGTTCCATCAGAAGCAATCGAAGCAATCAGTTCGGCCCACCGACCCTTTGACGGTCGGGCACCACGTTCGGCCTTGAACGAACGTGGGGGCCATGATTCCAGCTCACCCACGTGGGAACAACAACCGTGGCCATGATGACGATCGTGACGTCATCCGAAGATTATCAAGATAACGATGGGGGCACGTGAAGGTGCCAGCTCATCCTACAAACGGTTACAAAAACCCTAATGTGACGCAAAGGTGACGCCAGCCGACGCGTGACGAGCACATGTGCAGTCTTGGAGGCCAAGATAGGAGTTCTCTATAAATACCCCATTATGCCTTCCTTGAAGATGTACACACTCTCTAGCTCCTTGAAACCCTAGTTCTTGGCTTTCACCTCTCCTCGCAACTGTACTCATCCTTGCACTGCATGGCCATTCCGGAGAACCTCCGGTGTGGTCTTTAGTCATGCTTCCTTGTGCAGGCTAGGTGAAGATCAGGAGTTAATCTCGAACCCTAGTCCAAAGGAGCGAACCAGTTTGAATGAACCCCACAAAAAGTCAAAAATTGAGGCTCCCAAACACCCTCGGTCTCTTTCAAAACCTATTCTCCAGACCTAACTTCATGGATTGGGTGATCGTATCTTAATGTCTGAACTATTTTTGATTGTTTTGATTTTGTCATCTGATCGAGCAGTTTCACTATATATGATTGGAATTAAAGAACGATGTTTTCGCAAAATGAATTTTACTTTTAATCGCACTACCACCTCCAAAATGAGCTAATAAACTGATTCGGATTTGGAAGAGGGTTGTTAATTAATGGATAGTAGTTTTATTGGTGGTTGTCAACGGTTGGAAATGTGGTGGGGTTGAGGGATCTCGTATGTGATATAGGTTATACTCTCTCCGTTCCTAAATGATAAGTAGTTCTCTATAAAAATATTTAAAAATTTTGGAATGAAATATAAAATACGTACGTTCGTGCATAATTTTTAAAATTTCTTGAAATCAAATTAAAGATCTCAACTATTTCTTTAATTTGGTGTCAACAAATTAAAAAATTATGTACGAAAGTACTCTATATTTTTATCCGTAAATTCCATGCCTTTATATAGTGAACTATTGTTTAGGAGTGGAGGGAGTATTATTAGAATGGGGGAGATGGTGGTGGATTGTAGAGACCCGTATTTTTGGAATTTGTTTAAAGTTTTTATTAATGTTCGAATATTGAATAAATGTGTAATCTTTTGAGTTTATATGATTTGGGGCTTAAAGGATGGAATCGGATGTTGAGGGAGTGTAGGTGTGATTTGTGTATGTCTTAGTATATATAGGGTGTGTGTGTGTGTAGAGGATAGAAAATCCTCCCCTCTCTCTCTCCCTCCCGTCCGACTCTCTCTCTCGGCTTTTCACTCTCTCTCACTCATTCCACCACCAAAGCTCGAAACCCAAGGAACCCAACCCTCTCTCCATCTTCCTCACATGCCATTGAGTTCGTAGCTTGTCCGGTTTGGCTCAGAGAGGAGTATTTTGGGTGTATTTCAAAGTTTGAGTTCAAGGGTTCGCATGGCCAGATCTCTTTGCGTGTTTGCTCTCCAACTTTGAGGTAGGGATTTCTTGCACTTGTTATATGTTTATGTGTTGATTTTGAATCTTGATCGTGCTTTAGATTATTGGTTGTCGTTAGGGTTTCATTTTTGAAAATCTGCAGAATCGCTGCTCGAAACTCTTTTGTATCGATACAACCACTACAAAGTTATCTTTCTGGACAGTTAATGTTGTATCGATACAACTTTGGTGCGTATCGATACCAGGAGCTTATGGACAGTTTTTGCTGCTATGTTCTAAACTTCATCATTTTGACCCCCGATCACTTCTAACACCTCTTATACACCATTTAACCATCTTAAAACTTGGTTGCTCGTCCTCCAATGATTTATTGCTCGATTCCATTTCTTAGATACTCATTAATCGAAATCTAAGCACTATTGTAAATGAAAAATGCACCGTATGGTTGTCTAGGTGTCCCTGAGGTTATATGAGGCTTTGTGGTGAGTATGATGAGTAATCATAAGCTTGTCTAGTGATCCAACGAGTAGCATTGTGACTCGTATCCTCGTGCTTCATCTTGTTGAGATCCCTAGGCTCCTTAGGCATTTGTTTTATCAGATTCTCGTCTAGAACCTAGCAGGTGGTGTATCAGGGAATCGTTGTGGGTTCGATACGTGACGTAGGGCGTTGTGATAGAATTTGAGGGATAACGCGAACTTAATGTATTTATTAATGTACAATAGGACATGGTTATGAGTTTGTAATACATTGAATGATGATGAATGAAAGATTGTGACTTTGGAAAGTGTTGTCTTCTTCTATTCGGATTGATAATGTATATGTCACTACAACAAAAAAGAGAATAAGTGACGAAATTGCTTGTGAGGAAAATAGATTTTGTCTCCAATTGTGCCTATTTGTGAGGAAATTTTTTTTTCGTCACCAATTAAGAGGACAGACAAATTTAAGGTGAGGAAATTTTATTTTGTCACCAAAAATAGGTAATTAGTGAGGAAAATATAAATTTCGTCACCTAAAGGATTGACAAAATAAATATAAGGTGATGAAATATTTTTTTTCGTCATTAATTTGTTCCCTTCATAATCTGCACAGATGCTTACAATCAATACATGACAAATAAGTTCCTCACAAAAGTAAAGGGTTTGGGTGAGAAATTTTTTTCGTTGTCGTTGAGGGGGGATTTTGGCGGGTGTAAAGGGCGCTGAAAATTTTGGGCGTTGATCCCAAAATTTTGGGCGCTGAAAAGCCCTTGTTCGTTCTAATATTTTACACCAAACCCCATCACCGTCTCTCACACCGCACCCCACTCCATCTCTGCAACTCCATCCTCACACCGCTCCCCCCGCCATCTCTGCAACTCCGAATCTCTCTCTCAAGGTATGTAAGGATCAACTTATTTCTCTTCTCCTCTATAGATTCCGATCCCTTCATCACTTTCCTCCCCTGATTTCTAACCTCTACTGCGTTCCTTTTTTTTTTTTTCAGCGGCATCATCAGTCATCAATTTCTGGTACTGGTGAGCTCTCTCTCTCTCTCTCTCTCTCTCTCTCTCTATTTTTCTTGATTAGGTTCCGAATTTCTTAATTTGGAGTATTTGTAAAGCCCTATATCTGTAATCCCGAGTAGATCCTGTAAGCCGCCCTCGATTTCTTCATAAAGTCATTGTAACCTATTCTATGTTTGCTATATAGATTTCCCATACTGTGATTAGTTTATTCTGTAATCAAAATTCTTTGGTTTGTTTATCTAATTTGTTCCTTTTGGGTGCCGACACAATGAGATTGTTTAGCATTTCTTTATTCTGATACTCGTACCCTTATATGTCTTATGCCCTAGTTTTTTTAATGGAGCTAACTTCATATATTTTTTTTAACGTTTTATATTGTTCAAGTCAAACATGATTCTAGATAATATAGGAGGAATAAGGGTGGGGCTATGGCTGCTTGGGGGCTGCTTAGGGACTGGTTTTAGAGATGATTTCTGTAATACCCCTGACCTTTAATTATGCTTGGAGTTTAATTAGGTGATGTGTTTCGGGTTAATTAGGTGAGTATTGCACTTGTCATACTTGTTAAATAGAATTGGAGTACATGGTAGAGTATGGACTAGGCCACACACAAGTATTTATCCACCTAGCCTGAGAAAACAAAAGAGAACGTTCTACATTATTCTTGTTCCACCTCTATCCTCCACGTTGAGAGAGAGAGAGAGAGAGAGAGAGAGAGAGAGAGAGAGAGAGAGAGAGAGAGAGAAACGGTGGAAATGAAGAAGAAGAAGAGAAAGGAAAAAAAAAATTTGGGGAAAAACCTTGCTTGGCTTGGAATTGAAGATTTAACTTGGTAATACATGTTTCTTTTACTTGATTCCATGATTTTTATGTTAAATTTCATATCTTAGGGACTGAATTCATGCTCTAGATGTTTGATTTAAGTTGAATTTGAGTTTTAGGGTTGAACTCTTGAAGAAGCTCAAGAACCCTAATTGAATCCCTTGAATTTCATATTTAGAACTTACTTGATCCATGAATTTGATGTTTCTAGAGTAGCTCTTTAATATATATGGGTTTGAGCTTGATTAGTAAGGATTTGATGTGAGTTTGAAGTATTTCGGAAGGGTTTAAGAGTTGAAAATCACAGGAAGAAGAACAAGTAATTTTCTGGAAATCTGCAGAATTGGAAACCTTGTGTCTGTCCTGATTTTGTGGATTTTTGTTGAGGCAGTTCCTAAGCTCCAAAAATTATGAGATTTTTATTGAGAGTTCCTCTATGAGTCTTTTATCTATGGTAAAAATTTCAGACCATAACTCGAAGTATTGAGTTCTATAGAAATTCGTAACCTAACAGCACTCAAATTCGTTACTGTGCAGTCAGCACTGTCACATGTTAGGAAAACAGCCGTATCTTTTAGCACGAGCATCGAAAACGCGCACCGTTTCTTGATTTTGAAACTAGACACATAGACCTTTCAAGCTATTTAAAGATTGTGCCTCAAATGTTCTTGAGTTAAATCAGTTTTTGGTTTGAAGTTGGTAGAATTGCAGAATCTGCAACTTTGTCTTTCCAAAGCTAAAAGGCCAACTTAAACGGGTATAGCTATGTTGTCCGAACTCCGTTTTTAATCTATGACCTGTCGTTTCAAAGCTCTTGAAGTCTAGTTTTTAATGACTCTTGGACTTCCTACCGGAACTAGCGATTACATCACTTCTAAGCTATTGAATCTCAACCTAACCTTATACCTTGACCCTAGAATCTTGTTAGTAAAATATGGGATAATGAGGAAGTTTATCTTAGAGATTTGAATGATTATTGATGCCTAACATATTTTCACATGTCTTGCTTACTATAGGGGACTTGTTATATGCTAAACCCTCTTATTATATGGTACAGCGGCTACTGCCACCAAGCTTGTACATAGGAATCGCTGAAACAAGAGTAGCCATTGAGGTATAGAAATATGTTGGGACTAAACAATCCTTCGAAATAAAAGCTGTTGTGAGGACTGGAAGGCATACTAAATCTTAACCAAAGTGATGTAGATGACCTTTTGACCAATAGTTGTTTAATGTAGTATTTACATGTTTGCTTTTTTACTTTAAGAGGTAGTAGAAGACGGTGATTCTTCCACATGCACACGTATTCAGAACTTTTAAGCTTGAAGTATGCATTTTACCTAATGTATTGTGTTGTTTTATCATTTATGCATAGCTAATTGTGAAGAGTTTTCATGCTAATAGAGAATTTTTTGACAATGCACAATTGTATTGACTTTCTTGGCAATTTTTTTTCCCGGTAAAATAGCTTGAAATAAAAAGAGGCTAAGCGAATGTACAGCATACAAGTGGCATACCCCAGGAGGAGAAAAACAAGAGAAAAGAACAAAGATTAAGAAAAATGATCTAAGCCAAGTGGCTACATTGATTTACGTCTAAGGTTACATTGAACATCCACGTGTTTCAATTCCATCTAAGAGATGGAAGAAAAACACATGGCATTGAACATTGAAAATTGAAACTGGCCTGAACTGCATAACAAACACAGTGACATAGCACGGTTTTAGTCAGCAATGTAGCTTTTAGTCAGTAGCATGAGAGGCCACCATGAGAGGGTGGTTGACACTGTAGCTAACCAGATTACAGGCATCTAGTGACTATTAACAGTAGTAGTCTCACTGCCACACATCAATAAGCAGTAGGTACAGCAGTAACAACTAGCAACTTCACCATGACAAACTTTGTCAACTAGCTGGAGACAACCAGTAGCAGTAGTAGAGAGCAGCAGAACATCAGCTACTTGCTACCATGATAGCAGCAAACAGCAACAACAGCAACCCATAAAATGAGAACCGAAACAACAGCAGCAACTGGACTTACCGAACTACAGCAGTAGCAGTAAGGCAGTTAACCATTTACAAACTGTGCCGGAAACAACTGCAGCAAGGCACACAGAGATCTATCATGGACACAGTTTGAAACTCAAAAGAGAATGTAGGAAGCTAGGGACAAGCCCCCTAGGAAAGCTTAAAACAGCCCAAGGGACAACCCCCTAAGGGTAGGTACAAAACATAGGGACTTACCAAGCTCCCAAGCTGGACAATTACAACATAAACACCTTATACAACTTTATGAAGGCATCAAAACAGTCCAGCACTTTGAATGGTCGAGCAAAGTAGCTGCTCAGCCTAGGAGGAATAGGACAGCAGAAATACAGCCCACTCTATACACTGCTGGACTGCCGTAGAATTACAAGACTTTTGTGAACTAGAATAGAGCATACATAACAGAAAAGAATGAGGTATTGGAATCTCTTGGGGTTATGAAAATTGCAACATCTATGATGGGATCGGCTCGGCACCAGTGTGCAAATGATAATGGAAAGCGTGGTAGGGCTGATTAGGTGGACGACCCTGACTATATACTATCCAATGATGAGGATGGTCATGGCTGTAACAGTGAGTCTGATGACTCTTTCGAGCAAGAGGTAATAATGCATTTTTTTTTATCTTTTCTTCTCGTACTTTTTCTATTGTCTTCTCGTATGAATGAAGTGCAATATGTATTAATGCTGGTGCATTTTGTATTCTATTATTATAGGACATAGACATACCACCAGGTGGTCTACCAGCACAATTGCATACAGAGCCACAATGTGGTGCAACTTTGATCTCTGAGAGGGTTACCCGATCAACACCACATCCTTGCATGGAAAGCCAGGCCTCACTGCCTCCCATTGCTCAGCCACAAAATGAGGTGCTACCTGAGAACAATGGCGGTGAGTAATGTAATATATGGTTTATTTTTACAGTTACATTATCTTATTTTATGTAGTCTAAATAAAATTATGACTGGTACACTTTTTGTGGAAAAAAGAACAATTGACTGATAACCTTATGAAAAAGAAAAAGTAATGTGATAGCTGGTTATGTACCAAGGGTTTCATTGTTTGATTGTTTCTATGCATGGTTGTGATAGCTGTATCATACTTACCCTCATATCACTTGATCATACCTGAGGTGTTTTTGGTTTTCATTGGTGGGCATTTGTAATGTGATGTCCCCATAGGTTTGTGCTCAGGACATTTGTGCACCTGCTATTACTTTAACTTTTTGTCAATTCCATTGTTGACATGTATGTGCTTGTGTGCTATTGGAAAGTGCATGTGCTTGTGTCCCAAGTATATGAAACTTCAATGTGCTGGATTTTTCTGCTAATACTGTGTATATTAGCTGTTCTGTCAGCTGTTATTGTAACTGGTCTGATTGAGCATATTCAGAGCAGCTGGTCTTTTTGGCTGCTTTGAATGACTCTAGCTGTACATAGCTATTTTCTTTTAATAGCTTTTGTGTCCCTCATTGCCAGAAGAAGTGTGGCTGCGTTGTGCCTGCCTGTCATGTCTGCCACTGCTCTTTGCTTATTGCTGTTTGCTGTACATAGCTGTTTGCTTTTATATTCTGATGCTTACTGCTGCTGCTGTTGCTACTGTTTGCTGCTGAAATAGCAATAGTTAGTTATCTGTTGCTGCTGATGTTCCATGCATTCATTTGCAAATGGACTGTCTAAACTGCTACCAACTACCAGCTATCAGTTACTACCATTTACTGCCATCTATTTTGTAAATGCTTAAGAGGACTAGGATACAAATAGTGTCCCTCATTGCCAGTTTGTCATAATGAAGTCACTAAGTTTTGATTACTGTTTTCTATTATGGCTGCTATTTTTCAAGCCAAGGCAAAATGCAGTTTCCTATAGCTGCTGCTACTGCTCTGTTGTGTGAAGCCTATTGTTGCTGCTGTTCTGTCAGACCAGCAGCAGTAATGAAATCCACACCTTTAGAGGACACACCACACCTTTTGTGGACACAACACACACAACTCACACCAACACACACCTTTAGTGGATTTGAGAAGTGTTCCCAATAAGAGCCGCAAAAGTTTAGTCATAAGACCCCCAGTTGGTATTTTGGTTTCAGTGTAGGTTTAGCAGGTTTTGATTTCTGCATATGCATTTCTATTTCAAGTATGTTCTGCTTGTGCATTTTTTGGTTTTACTTGCTACAGCATTAGACTTGTTATGAACCAATTTTGTGGTCTGTTTTGGTTTATGGTTCTATGTTCAAGTTATAGACAGTTATGTGGTCTATTTTTTGTTGTTTGGTGGTGATATGTTGAGTTGCAGAACTTATGGAAATTTGTTAGTATTGACACTTTAGCCGGTATGGACACTTGAGTAGTCACAAACTTTAGTTTAGGTATAACATCTCTAACTTTTCTTATGTAACATGTGCTTGTTAAGGATTACGCTTTAAGTGGGTGATGGTGAATGTTTTGTTGGGAGGCGGGTGGGATAACAGTTGTATAACACATCCAACTAGCCAAGATTTGCTTAAAACTGCAACTGAACAAAACAGCTCGTCAGTCAAGCTACTAAACCACATTGACTCAAAACTAGTAAAGTCTTACATTCTATGTACTATAAGCTTGGAATTCTATGTCTCATAAGCAACATACAGGGAGAAGCGTTACCCAGCATTTGGAACTCTCACTGTCTGACCATTCCAAGAACCTGAAGATGTAGTCTGACCACCCTCCGTTTCAGAGGACCGAGCTAAAGAGATAGCAATGAAATACTTACGTAATAACTCAAAGTTCCAACAAAAGGAATTGCAACATATTATGGTGGAGATAGAACTGTAGCGGCTAGTTCAGTACCTTGGTTTTGGTGAAGATAACGCTAGTAGATTACAGGAAGGCTTGCAGTACTCCCAACTGCATAGCCCACAATCCAAGCCAACAAACGAGTTTGCGAGTACTCTTTTGTTGATACAGACAAAACACAAATGGCTGCAATAATTTGGCCTACTGTGAATACTAGCTGAATCCAAAGCCGCAAGACGACATTAAATGGGCTCCAATGATGACGACCAGACCCTTCCCCTCCTCTTGCAACTGAAGACCTTCTAGAGTTTGATTTCTGTTTCAATTGCACAAAATGAAAGCACTTATGTTTCAGTTGCACTTCGTCTTCAACTTTGGTTATATTTTTTGGCATTAGATTTTTTTACAGCACACTACTTGACCAGCAACTCTTGAGTGGTTCTTTGACTCAACCCACCATGAATACACGAATTTAGATCATCAGATTTAGTCATATACCTTAGCAGTTTTCCGAAAAGTTGAACTTTTTACTGCATGAACTTAGATCACCAGTATATACCTTGGCAGCTTTTCTGAGAAGTTGAACATCTCTGTGACCCTTTAAAGCTTTTAGTATTTCTTATTTTCTTTCAAAGGGATAAGAAAGCAGTATCTATATTGAGGACTGAGACCAGTATTCCTCGGGAACATTCGTCTTCATCTCCCAAGCAACAAAGTCAAGCTCAACTTGACTCAGTTAGCGTTATTCCCAATCAGTACAAGTTGTCTAGAATCTAGATGGATCCATTTCCCCGTATAGGCTCCATCCAGCCATAACATGAATTGATTCTAAGCCAATTACGCCCACTACCGCTTTTTTTGCTAATGGGTAGGCTGATTATGTCCCCTTTCATTACCCCTCAACCCTCACCTTTCAGAGCCTTGCTCTTTGATTTTTCTCCACACCTCTACCCAGAAGTTGGATTGCTCAACTCTACTTGCTCTTATTTATCTCTTTGATTGGTGCCACTTGTAACTTACCTAAAATGTATTTATGTTTTTTGCGTCTCCTTTCACTTTTCTAAATGTATTTATGTTTTATTTGTTGTAAAGCACGAATGCTTCAAGTCCACTATATAATTACATGAAACAGCAAGTTGGATTTAGCAGCAGAAATCGTTCCAAAAATTAAGCACATCACTGCTGCAACTCTTCCTTAAAGCATGTGGATGTAAATGGTCACTCTATGTAGCATGGACACTTCGTTGGAGGCCACTTATGGGTGTCGGACAATTGTCGAACACCGACACTCTCTATACATGCGTCCGACACTCAAATCCGAAGTTTCCTATTTTTTTGGTCAATGTTTTTTGCTTGGACACTCCGGGGACACTCTATAATCTATCCAAGTTGTTTGCTGCATACTCTGTCCATTGTCCGTCCAAATAGTAATGTTCCAGTTCTATTGTTAGATTTTTTGCTGCATACGTGTCAATGTTTATGAAGCACAAAATGAAGGCATTACACTTCAGTTCATTGATTTTGGCATAAAACTTAAGTTTACATGATGTTTCGTATTTCTATTAACAATATCATAACAATATTTTCTGAATCTTGTTTTATGTTAATTTGCAGATTGACTATGTAGAAGGTTTGTAGCAGAAGATGATATATGCTTTTCTATGAAGACTTCTTTTTGGATGAAGTTCAGAGTCTTCTTTTTTTTTTTTATGATGCTACGAGAACTCTTCTTTTTTGATGATTCATAGGATAAGAACTATGATGAACAATGTATATGGTCTAGTTTGGTTATTTTTGACATTCGTACATAGATGCATTACATCCTAAGTGTGGATTATTTTGGTGTGGATGAATGTTGGGTATGACGACGTGTTGGATATTATGGTAAAATAGAATGGGCTTACTATTTAGTGCAATTCAGATGTATTATAGTTCTTGTTTGAGATCTATTGGATTCTAAAATGCACAGGATATGGTATTTAGAAGAGTGCGAGGCGATTTTTTGTCACCTATATTTCTAATATCTGAAAAATAGGTGACAAATTTTTTTGTCACTAAAGGATTTTTGTAGAAGCATTTCAAAGACGATTTTTTTTTTGTCATTAATCGTCTTTAATTTTACAATTATAGGAGACGAAATTATTTGTCACATTTACTATTTTATAATATTTAAATTTAAATCTTTGGAGACGAAATTTTTTGTCACCTATGTAGTTTTCCTGGTCAATATTCATTCACTATTAGAGACGAAACTGGACAAGGGTGACGAATAATCTATAAATTGGTGACGATAAATTTCGTCTCCAAAAATTACTATAGGTGACGAAACATGATTTTCGTCACCACGTGACTTTCTGAGACAACCTATAGGTGACAAAAGTTTTTTCGTCTCTAAACTTTTGGTGACAAAAAATGTGCATTTTGTGACAATTTAATTCGTCACCAAACACGAAATTTCTTGTAGTGTGTGTTGTGTGAGTTGTGAATTTTGAACAGAGGGTCCTACAACGCAAGGTGTGTTAATGCTGAGACTCTAGAGGGCCCGCAACGCAAGGTGTGGTAATACAGTTGACTGTCTCGCTTGATGAAGGGAATTATGATGATTGATTATAGAAGTTCATGTTGTTGTTTGGGCTATTTATTGCTTGAGTTTGTGACCGTTACAGAAAGATATAAACGATTGATTCCATCGAAGTTTTGAAAAGAAAGGACTTTGGTTTTGGAAAAAAGATTTTTATGAAAAATCCTCCGGTATTTGCTTCGTCCACAACCTCGCATTCGAATGAGGTTGAATTACCCCGAGCGTAGGGCTAAGTCGCTGTCAGCATAGATACCGGAAATCCGGAATCGTTCCCACAAAGAGAATCTCAAAAGCTACTTAGGATTTTTAGATGCAAGTGTTTCCGGCGTTTAGACGGCCAACTTTTGGTTTTCCTTTTGAAAAGTGGAGAAACACTCTTATGGAAAAGACTAGAAATGAGGTTTTGATTAAGTTAAACAAGCGGCATGGCAATGGAACTACTATCGCCCGCAACTTAGGCCATCGAGCCATTCTCAACAAAAACTCGGTTGAATCGCACGGCTTAGGCTATCAACCGGAAGATTTAACTATGAAACCATTAAAAGACTAGAAATGAAATATGGAAAACAAGTGAGCTCTTTTGTTCTTTTGGCAAACACAAGCCGAGACATCGCTCACGAAACCATATGAGCGAGCATATGATCACCGGAGATTAACATCGACTAGTTTTGTTACATAAAGGCGAACCCTTCTTATTTTCCATACCAAACTTCGAACCGAGAGTTGAGAAAGGCAAGATAAACATAAGTCACGAGGCGATATTTGTCCCACGGCCAAGCCTAAACGACTACTCACTCATGATAAATTGACTAGAAAGCATAGCAAGATTGGAAAACATAATTAACCGATGGAATCGAAAATAAACTTGATTTATAGAAGGATCTAGTCCGGGGCTACAACAATAATAAACGAGAAAAGATCATACGAAGAGTACTTACTTGAGTTCTTGAGAAAATGACTAGAAAAGCTTAAATGACCATTAATGGAGCTCTAGCAAATAAATGACTTAAAGGAAAATAATGAACTAGCTAGATAAGAGAGAGAGAGGAGGACCATATTTATACAAAAGGCCTTTCTCTCTCCTCAAAAGTCTGAAAATATCCCAAAAAACCAGCTATTAAAAGAAACTTTCCATTAGTGGAAAGTCTGAAAAAGCAGTAAAAATATCTGCTGAAGACCAAAGTTATCGATACCTAAGGTAAAGGTATCGATAACACTCTTCAAAATCTTCCTCCGGAACAGACTGGTATCGATAACTTTAGTTGGAGTTATCGATACCCTACAGGCTGGAGAGCTTCTGGACCAAGATGAGACAAAAGTTATCGATAACTCAGGGTATGTTATCGATAACATTATTCTGAATTGCAGATTTCAAGCCTTCAAGCTGCCAGCCTTGCTTGAGCACCATCGGGCATCTTTTGGGCCATCGGTCCTTGACTCGAGGGACTTGATAATGCAGTTCATGGTGGCCTTGAGCACTCCGATATCCTTGAGGGTCTTTCTCGATGCAATTTGGCTCGCTTGCTAAGCTTTGGCACGACCTTCGCCAACTTGGCCACTAATTGACTTTCATGGCTTCGTATGGCGCCATTAAGCCGCGGTGACAATGAAATTAGTACCGGCGGGCAATTGGTCACTTGTTTACAACCCGGAACTTCCTTTGGCACTCAAAACGACGTTATTGGCACGTTTCACCTACACGGCTCAACAAAACACCTTACGAGCAAAATTTGACTTAAACAATTAATAAAGCCTAGAAACATCACAATTTGGAGGATTTGAGCACCAAGATTGTACAATCTTAGGTGCTTATCACACCCCCCAACTTGAACGTTGCTACCCCCCGAGCAACACAAACAAACTAATAAAAATAACTAACAATCCTCCCGACAAAATAGCTAAGGCACATACTCACAACTAAACAGCTAGCAAGAGTTCCAAAAACAAATTTATTCAAACTCTCAACTAACAGCTGAAAACCACGACAAAATACTAAGTACTGAGCATGATCCATCAAGCTACAAAAGACCGTATCCAAGACTAAAAAGGAGGATACGGCTTATTAAGACATATGCAAAAGCATGCTACAAACCATATCCCACAAAAAGTGCTCGGAGCTAGGCAATGGGAAGCAAAAATACCATGCCTTATATGTGGAGAGCACCATGAAACAGAATTCACGATCACCGAACCATAAGCGAAAGAATCAAAAGAAAACAAGCCATGAACCAAATATGCACAACGTCACCAATTGAATCAAAAAGGAATAAAAGCATACCACGGATCAACTAAGGACTTCATTTAGCTAAAAATGACCTTGGATAACAAAGAACGGTTAGCAAAAATGTGTGGCGGCCATATACTGGCTTGGTTTAACTACCCTTGGCTGCCACCAACTCAATTACCAAGTCAACGGCCACAACCGGCCACAACAAAAACTTGTTAAACTTCCAACTAAAAGGTCCAAAAACGAAAGACAATAAAAGATAGAAAGGTGGGCTGTCAACCACCAAGCACCCCGACCAAGTAGAGGCATTTTTTACCTACTCCAACTACCAACCACCTACGCGAATCAACCTCATCACTATCCTCCAGGAGCAGCCCCCAGACCAAACAAAATCTCCTCCTCACTGTCAGCTTCTTCAACCCTCGGCGGAGCCTCATATTTCTCATCCGTTGTACTCTCAATGTACTGAGTGTGCCAACACAGCTCGTCCTTAAGCTCCCTAACTTCCCTTGACAACTTCTTTCTCTCCTTCTTCTCTTTCTAAATACAATTCCAAATAGCAATGTTTTGGCAACACATCTTCCTCCAAATGCTCTCCTTGGATGCCTTTGGGTCAGGTACCACTACGCCAAATTTTAGTATTACGGCACGAGAAAACTGCCGTTAATAGTCCCAAAACCGCCGGTGAAAGTTCAAAAACCACCGGAAATAAATCGCCGGGAAAACAATTGTCGGAAAAACAAAAGCGGCATTAGAAAACCGCTGGCAATACTAAAAACGGCGGTAAAAAATCGCCGGCAATAAAATCAGTGGTTAATTTTTTTTGTTCTCCCAGGAATCGAACCCGGAACCTCCGGATCCGATAGCGCGCATGCTACCAACTGGGCTGACCCGCATATTGTGTCATGTAGGATAAATAATAATATTTATATTATACGGGTCGGTATTATTATAAGTGGCGGTAATAAACCGCCGGTATTAAAAAAATCGTATATTCTATTTTTTCCGGCGGTATTTTAAAAAACCGCCGGTAAAAGTTTGTAAAAACGACATTCTTAAAAAAACCGCCGTTTTAGGTAGTTATTCCCGGCGGTTTTACTAATGCCGGTAAAAATAGCTTTTAACGGCGGTTTTTTTACTGCCGGTAATAATACCGCCGGCAAAAGCGATATTTGGCGTAGTGTACCGACCATAGAGATGGCTCGGGCGGAGCGGAAGACGATGGGCCAGCCAATGTACCCGCTGCGGCAGCCTTGGATTGAGACTTGCTCTTGACAAGCACAGCCGGAGTGATAACTCCGGGGGATGGTGGCTCAAGCTTCTCATATTCTCCTCTCTCGATACCCTTCTGCCGTAGGAAGGCAGTGATCAAGAACGGGAAAGGGCATCGAGCCGTGCCAAATGTATCTCCCTCAAAGTCCACAATCTGCTCAAAAATAAACTTAGCCCAATCAGCCTTGTACTTCGCGTCGTTCATGAAAGCATACAAAATCTCTGCACTCCTTCTTGACGGCTTATTCTCCGCTCCACGGGGATAGAGGTTGTAGTGCACCACTTGGTTCAACACTCTATAAACATCCTTGAACTTCCCCGGCTTGTGAGGAGGGACCCCGACGTTGGGAATGGTGGTATATAGGTCATTTAAAACCTCATTGGAATCAATAGGTTCGGCACGCGGATAGTTCACCAAATCTCCCGCCGGTCTTTCGTACCTCAGGTATTGAGTAATTACTTTAGCGTCCACCATGATCTTCTTGTTATTCACTTTTGAACTAATTTCCCCTTTGGCCAACGCCTCACTCGTATCCAAATTTTGATAGAATTCAATGACACCGGCCTCATTGTAACCAAGAAGGGCTCTACACCAGAAACGCAACCCCTGATTTTCAAGTTGAAGGATGATATCGCTGTCATTGCTGAAACTCCTCCGACTGATCTGCCTTTCACTCTTAAACCCCCTGCCCGGTATCGATTCCACCCAATCTAACTTGGCATCTGCTGCCATCTCTTCCTTCATTCTACGCTTTCGGCGTTTCTCACGTTTGCCCGTTCGACTCTCCAAAGGAGCAGAGTCTTCATCACTGTCCATGTCCATCTCCTCCACAATATCTTCCTCAATCTCCTGACGAGATGAGGAAGCAACTGCCTTGCCTTTCCCTGGGACCGAACCCTTCTTGCGAACCATAGTGAAAGCACCCACAAAACAGAGCAAAAACAATCTGCAGTACAATTCAGCCCCCTTCCCACCACAAAAACAGCCCAAAACTATGCAAATACAAGCAGAAATCTCACCCAAACAGATAGAAATCCTGATAGCACATTAGCAACCACTAACACCCCAAAATTCCAGCCCCCAAATTCAGAAACAAATGCAAATGCAGCAGATACCCCCAAAAATCTGTTGAAACCAGACTTGAAATCCAAATGCAGCCCCAAAATTCACATACGAACAATGAATCCGTTCGAACAGAGAATCTCAAAAAAAATCAGGCAAGGGTTTTAATGAAATTTTGAATTTTGGCTTGGAGACGTAAGTGGGTGGGGATGATGATTATAGGTGGGGATTACGGATATAAAAGGGAGGAATTCTAAATTTCAAAGTGAGAAGAGGAATTTCGGAATTACCTTGTATTGGGTGAACTTGGGCTTGAAACCCTTGAAAATCCTTCAAATCCCTTGAAAAGATGGAAGAATCATGGTGATTGTTGTTGGAGATGGAGGATTTATGGGATATTGACGAATTTGGTGGATTTTTGGGGTTAGGGTTCGAAGGTTATGGAGGAGGGTCGGTTATGGAGGAGAAGAGAGAGAGTTGGTTTTGGGGATTATGAACTGATCGGCCCTTGCTCTGTCTTTAAAACTGCCCGTAACACGATGGTATCGATAACTTGACCTGAAGTTATCGATACCCTTCAGGCTGGAATCCCACTGGACACAGAGTTATCGATAACGTTGACAGAGGTATCGATAACCTCTGTTGTTTTCCTGAAAATTGTGCAGCTCCTCCCCTGTTTTCACTTCCAACACTTGTAACACAGCCTCAAACCCTCCAAAACACCTCACAACACTGAAGCTCAATTCTCAAAAACCCTCCAAGCATCCGGTTCCCTAAGTTAATGAATCAAAACGGGAGGACACGGACTAGGATACAAAATAGGACGAGGGGACACGCATGTGGTATAATCAAACAAAGAATGCCTTGTATCACCTCCTAAGTACGCCATATTGTGGGCACACGCCCCAAAAACTCCCATGTTTTAAGCATAAACATTCCGGGTGCGCCCTTCTCGCGGAAAGCGCGGCGAAACGTTTCGCAGATCAGAGAGTCGCCACTCGGGTTTTGCGGAGAGTACCCAAGAAACTGTGTTTTTCGAAAACGTTTGGGTTACGCTTGTTTGAGTTTGAAAAAGGCTTGTAGACTGGTCCGTCGTCACCTTTGAAATCTGAGGTTCCGGAGCCAGGTTACAAGAGAGGAAGGGTTTTATGGCACCCCCTCTCGCCCAATCCGGAGATCGGTCTCTACTCAGGCATTTTATAAAACATTTGCATTTCTCTCTTTATTTGACCATTTTTTTAGCCAGTTAGGGCGGGGGAACAGTTAATGGGGATCGAAACTGTAACACATTTGCATTTATGTACAAAAACGTGATGGATGTTTGATGTTTGATCTAAAGCAAGTATAATAGATTGAGAACAAGCTCCTGTGAGTATTCGGAACAAACTGGAACACACTGACCTAGGTGATGCACCCAGGATCGAGCCTATACGCACTGGTCAAGCCACTGCATATAGTCATGACCTGCGTGCGCCACGGAAGATCTGGCGTGCGCCGGTAAGCCCACACTCACAACTCTTGCAAACAACCCTCTGGGCTCTGGAATGGACCAGTGCACACCCAGGACAAACCACACAGTTATAAAGGCAGTAAGATATAGTTACAGACAGATCAAGGGCTCAAAGGCCACCAAATAGATAAACAAACCCCTTAAACAGTGAGGGGAGGAAAAGCAGAGGCCAGGGGCCTAGTTGCCATGCAAGGGCCAGCCGCTGACCAAGGTGTGACAGGCGCACGCAGGTACAAGGTACCGTACGCCAGTTGACACTACTTGGCCAGTGCTTGGCTTTGCATCATCTGGGCTCTGGAACATGACCAGAAGGCTCCCAAGGGCATTCCAAAGCAATAAAAATGAAATACTGAATAATATAGCTAAACAGTTCTAAAAGACAGTGAGCTGTAAACTGGTTTTAGCATGCCTTTAAGGTGATCAGAACATAAATGTAACAAAATAAGGACGATCGGTGATCCCCACGCCAGTTTTGCCATATAGCCATTACTGGCGTACGGCACTAACTTCTGGCGTGCGCCACCTAATCGTCACACACGGCTTTGAAGCCTTGCCAGCATTAGGGCCAGGGCTGGTATAGATTACCAACCATGACCCTACCAGCCCCCCTCAGGGGTCAGAACAGAAGACAGGAGCAGAAGGTGGTATACCTTTGCTTGTGAGTTTGGAAGTGAGATTGAACTTGAACTTGAGGTTTGAGGGTTTGAGAAGTAAGTATGGAGTGTTATGGACTGAACACTATTCTCCTTGCCTTATCTTTCAATGGATGAAAGAGAAAACAAGAGAAAAGAGAAGGGAAAAAGAAAGACCAAGGCTTTTGGCTTCCTTAATGGTGCTAACCCCTTGCAAATAAATGCAAGGGGGGTATTTACGGAGGAGAGAGACTGAAATCAGTTGGGCTTAAGGGTGTGTTTGGTTGGCTTAAGCCAAGGGTGAGCCTCCCATGCATTTAATGCATGGGACTTGGATTGAAAGGTGGTGTGGTGGTAGAGGGAACAGGAGGACGGTCCTCAGCCACCTGAGGACTGCTGGCAGATGCCAGGTGGCGCCAAAACCCCCGCGTGCTCAGCTGGAATAAAGTTGATTAGTGCTTAATTCTGTAACCTAACCTCTTAGAAAGGCTTGCACCCAAGCATTGGGCTAGGTCATTGATAGCATATAAACCGGAAGACCGGATCGTTCCCACAGAGAAATCTTCTTCAGCGAATTCGGATTAGATGTAAAGTATGGAGTCTCGGCTTTCAAGCGGCCAACTATGGTGTTTGATTCGATTGACGAAAGAGAACTTGAAAATGAACTAGATTAAGATGGTCGAGTCAAAAGGGATTGATTTACCCACGACTTAGCCATTCAAATGGTTCCTTCATCTAACTCGAGTGTGGACCGAAACCATTCGGATTCCACTAGGAGAATTGAAACTGAAGACTACTTGTAACTTAATTCAAAGCTCTAATTCAAACTGAACTCATTTAATGCAAGTGAGAGACGAAAAAGGATCGTTCGCACGCATAAGATTAGCAAGCACGTAGCATAAGGCGATAGACCTCATTGATCAAAGAAGCCACCGACCTCATGATCAAAGCTAGAAATCATGGGTTTAATTCATTCAAAACTTTGAGATTAAGCTAAAGCTTAGGCGAAACCATTTAAACGACTAATCCATGGAGCAAACCTCACCCCATGACCGAACCGATTAACTACTCACTCATAGCAAAAAGACTAGAACTTATGCTAGGGAAGGAAAACATGATTCACCGATGAAAACGGAAATAAACTTGATTTTATAAAGGATCTAGCTTGTAGCTTCAATGTTCACAAACGAGAATTAAACAAACAACCAAAACTTACTTGTGCTCTTGAGGAATTGAATGCAAAGCTTTGGAAGAAATAACTAAGTAGCTCTTAAAACATAAAAGACTTAAAATCTAGAAAATTACATAATAGCCAAAAAAAAAGCATAAAAGACTATAAATAGGCTAAAACAATCAGCCAAAAAGTGGACCAAAAGGCCCCCAAAATATCCCAAAAACAAGCCTAAAGTGGAAACTTTCCATAAATGGAAAGTTGACAAAGTCTGCAATTTCTGCTGGACGAAGGAACAAGGTACCGGTACCTCAAAAACGAGGTATCGGTACCCAGCCAACTGATGGTCATTTCAGCAGAATGGTACCGGTACCTCAAAAATGAGGTACCGATACCTCTGCCTGTTTACTGCAGTTTTGGGCAGCTTGGCCTGCCATGCTTCGGCTTGTCCCGACGGCCTTCCAACGCTTCATTATATGATCAACGGGACTTGGAGGAGGTATGCCTTGTAGCCTTGGACTCTCGGATGTCCTCGGGGGCCATCCACAATGAATAAGCCTTGCTTGAAACACCTTGGCACGTTCCGCGCCGAATTTGACCACCGGCCCATCTTCGAAGCTTTTTGCACCACCATTAGGCTTTGGTGACAATGACATGAGTACCGGCGGGTACTTGGACACTTGGTTTATCCCAGAACGTCACTTGGCATTCAAAACCGCCCTTTAAGCACGTTCAACCTGAAATGCTCACAAAAATACCTTACGAGCAAAAATGAATAAAAACGACGACTAAAGCATAGAAAAGCCACAAATTAGAGGATTAAAGCCCCAAGATCGTACGATCTTGGGTGCTAATCAATTAGACTGGCTCTGACTGGCGTACGCACCTTGTTAGTGGCGTGCACCAGTAACTGGGGATGACTGACACGTGGCGGTGCTTCCAGCGCACGCTAGTCATCCACCAGCGTACTCCAGTAGGGTTTTGCTGAGGCTATTTGGTTCTGGCTTGAAGGTTTTGAAAAAGGGTTCGAAAAGGTTCGGATGAGGTTCGGGACGCTCAAAACTCAAACTCTTTAACAAACTCGGTATGTTCTTGACCTTAATCATCATTGGGGAATCAAAGACCGTAAGTAAACTAATCCGGACAGTCCAGAATAGGGTGTCTACACATATATTCCTTAACGATTGAATAAAGACATCAAACACACCTAGGCATGAACAAGAGAGTAATTACCTAACTAAGAATGCACGAAGAAAAAAAAACGGGATATGGGCAAAGCTTGATCAAAACGCACTCAAACTTGTGTTTTCCACCTTAGTCCATTCATGCAAGTTGCGAGATACAAAATTTGCGTAACGAACTCTTGCCAAATAACACTTAATGAGCATGTGCCAAGCTATTTTAATCCACTAATTCTGTAATAACGGAAGGATTGCAAAACTAAAAACGAAAAATTTATACAAAAAGCATAAAAATAAATATATCACAGATATATCCCTCCCCCCAACTTGAAATAAGCTATGTCCTCATAGCATGGAGAACAACAGTAAGGAAAGGGAACAAAAGATGGTACCTCCGGGGGAATGTCAACCCCCTCATACCTCGACCAAGTTAGAGGCTTTGTGTCATTGCCCACTTTCGATCCGGAGTTATGTGCTTCCAAGGCTTCACTCCTTCGGTCGGAACCACCAGCTAGTCACACAGGGCCATGGTCAAAGCTTTATTGACCTAACAACCGCGACACGTAGTCGCACCCATGCTTAGGGCTCTTGAATACCTCAATCACTTCGACGGTAGACCCAAACCACCAAGGCTGGTGCGGTAGCATGTTAACCCTACAGAAGCAAAATTGTACGAAGGACCTACCAGCAGGCAACGACATTAGAACTGCCTGGCTCGTGGTATCCGGGCAACAAACAAACATAAATAAAAAGAAAAACATAAAAGAACACCACCCGATTTTCATGCAGTCTTACGAGTCATACTTTTCTTCCCGAGTCCCACCGAAGAGACAAAACTCGGGTGGCTATACTAGACCGTTGGATTTGTTCCATCATGCCCGTAGTAAAACCTACCGCTTGACCTCGCCAAGCAATTAAGCCCAGCGTTCCCTATGATCGAAACAAAGTGAGACAAGACAGAGCCTAGCGCCAAAGCACGGGAATATCAAGTCTCACCCAAAGACCTAAACTGCCCCCGATAGGGACATATCTGGTGAGCATGGATCATTAACGGTAAACTACTACAAAGAAGGACTAATTAAAGCCCGATACAATGATGCATTAGTGAACGAAACCCGAAACTAAACAAACATTCTAATATGTACAAGAAGCTAAACATTGCCCTTACTAACCGGAGCTGGGCACATGATCCTTATTTTAGTAGCGGTGTGCGAAGCTACAAATACCCAAGTCAATGGTGGGTACCCCCTACCCGGGGGCCGGGTCCGACAAACAATTAAGTTCAGCGGTTACGCTTTTGCTCCCCGTGCAAACATAGATAAGAAAACCAATTTAAACAACAAGGTCGACCGAATATACCGGCGCGACTAACTCCTCTTCCACCTCCTCAACCGGAAAATTCTCTAAAAATGGCTTAAGCCTTGGCCCATTGACCTTAAAAATATTTTCATTGGCGGGATTCATGACCTCAACGGCCCCATGAGGATAGATTTTATGCACAACATACGGGCCAATCCATCGGGAATGCAACTTGCCCGGAAAAAGATGAAGTTTCGAATTGTAAAGCAAAACTTTTTGACCAACTTCAAAATTTTTCCTTTGAATGTGCTTATCATGCAAATCCTTAACCTTAGACTTGTAAATATTGGTATTATCATATGCATCTCTACGGATTTCTGCAAGCTCATTCAATTGGAGTTTACGGTGAACTCCGGCGTCGGGAAACGATAGTTTAACTGCTTAATAGCCCAATACGTCTTATGCTCTAACTCCACCGGAAGGTGGCATGCCTTACCATTTACAAGCCGATAGGGCGAAGCACCCAAAACTGTCTTGTATGCGGTACGATACGCCCACAAAGCATCAGTCAACCTTAAAGACCAATCCTTCCAATTGGGATTTACCGTTTTTTCAAGAATACGTTTTACCTTGCGATTGGCAAGCTCGGATTGACCGTTGGTTTGAGGATGATATGCGGTGGAGACCTTGTGTGTTATGCCATATTTCTTCATCAAAGCGGCGAACGGCCGGTTGCAAAAGTGACTCCCTTGGTCGCTAATGATGGCACGTGGAACCCCAAACCGCGAGAAGATTTGCTCCTTAAGAAACTCGAGCACCACCTTGTGATCATTGGTACGCGTAGCAATGGCCTCAACCCACCTTGACACATAATCGATTGCCAAGAGAATGTACAAGTTACCAAAAGACATCGGAAATGGCCCCATAAAGTCGATTCCCCAACAGTCAAACACTTCAACTACAAGAAATTTGGTCTGGGGCATCTCATTGCGTCGGGTCACACTTCCCAATTGTTGACAACGATCACAAGCTTTGCAAAAATTATAGGCATCATGATTGACGGTTGGCCAATAGAAACCGCATTGTTGGATCTTGGCGGTAGTTTTCCTCGCAGAGAAATGCCCGCCACATGCTTCGGTATGGCAAAATTGGAGAATGCCACGTTGGTCGGAGTCTGGCACACACCGGCGGATGATTTGGTCGAGACAATATTTGAACAAGTAAGGATCGTCGTAGGAAAAGTGCTTCACTTCCGCTAAAAATCACCGACGCTCATGAGAAGACCAATGAGTCGGAATTAGCCCGGTAACCAAATAGTTAACAATGTCAGCAAACCACGGGGCTGTTGATACACCAAATAATTGCTCATCGGGGAAGCTATCGCCAATAGGCAAGTGCGAAGTACGATCCTCAAAATCCAAGCGCGACAAATGATCTGCCACCACATTTTCCACCCCCTTCTTGTCCTTTATGGTAATATCAAACTCTTGGAGAAGAAGTATCCACCGAATCAAGCTGGCCTTTGCATCCTGCTTGGTGAATAGGTACTTGAGTGCTGAGTGGTCGGTGTAAATTGTGATCGGGGCACCAACTAGGTAAGACCGAAACTTATCCAAGGCAAAAACTATGGTAAGTAGCTCCTTCTCTGTTGTAGAATAATTCATCTGAGCATCATTGAGGCTTTTGCTCGCATAATAAATCACCCACGGATGCTTGTCCTGCCTTTGGCCAAGAACGGCCCCGACGGCATAGTCGCTCGCGTCACACATCAATTCAAAAGGAAGATTCCAATCGAGCGTTTGAACAATAGGAGGCGTAGTAAGACTAGCTTTGAGCTTAGTGAACGCCTGCTCGCATGCTTCCGTCCATTCAAAAGGTACATCCTTGGAAAGGAGGTGGCATAGCGGCCTTGAAATTGCGCTAAAGTCCTTGATAAATCGCCGATAGAAACCGGCATGGCCAAGGAAAGATCAAATGTCTTTAACGCACTTTGGGGTAGGGAGGTTTGAAATGAGGTCAATTTTGGCCTTGTCTACCTCAATGCCCTTGGCCGATACAAAATGCCCGAGCACAATTCCTTGAGTGACCATAAAATGGCACTTCTCCCAATTTAGAACCAAAGCCTTCTCCTCACATCTTGTTAAGACCTTCTCTAAGTTGGCAAGACAAGACTCAAACGAGTCGCCAAACACAGAAAAATCGTCCATGAAAACTTCTACAATCTTTTCGACCATATCACTGAAGATACCCATCATACACCGGGAAAAGGTGCCGGGAGCATTACACAAGCCGAATGGCATGCGTCTATAAGCAAAGGTCCCGAACGGGCATGTAAACGTCGTTTTCTCTTGGTCGGATAAGGCCACTTCTATTTGATTATAGCCCGAATAACCGTCAAGAAAGCAGTAAAAAGCATGACCGGCTACTCTCTCCAAGATTTGATCGATGAAGGGAAGAGGAAAGTGATCCTTGCGCGTGCTCGCATTCAACTTGCGATAATCAATACAAACTCGCCACCCGGTAGTCACACGGGTCGGAACAAGCTCGCCTTTATCATTTTGTACAATAGTGACCCCAGCCTTCTTTGGAACCACTTGAATAGGGCTTACCCACTTGAAATCGGCAATGGGATAGATAATCCCAACGTCAAGCAATTTGAGGATCTCGGCCCGGACCACATCTTTCATAATTGGATTGAGCCGGCGTTGAGGTTGCCTTGACGGTTTCACATCCTCCTCCAAATAGATATGATGAGAGCATAGAGAAGGAGAGATGCCTTGAATACTCGCGATAGTCCATCCGATTGCCTTTGTGTGCCTCCGCAAAAGTGCTAGCAAATCCTCTTCTTGGAGTTTTTCGAGAGAGGAAGAGATGACCACCGGAAATGTATTGTTCTCACCAAGGAAGGCATACTTCAAGGTGTCCGGTAGTGCTTTCAGTTCAAGAATAGGCGGCTCGATGCTAGAGGGGAGTGTTTTCCGCTCAAGAGGTGGTAACTCTTCAAACTTTGGAAGCCACGGTGAAACCCCACAAATTCCCTCGTCACCGTTTTCCCCATTAAGCACGGAAAGAAGTGACTCCTTCTCCTCGGACTCAAGAAAAGCGGCCTCCTCCGAGTTAAGAGCTAACTCCAACGAGTCCTTATACAAGAATTCATCAACGTGCTCTTGCACCAAAGTATCCACCAGGTTGACATTTTGAGAATCATCGTCATCTCCCATTTGAGCTCCAACATTGAACATATTAACTTCCATTTTCATGTTGCCGAATGACATGTTCAAAAGACCATTCCGACAATCAATGACCGCATCCGAAGTTGCTAAAAATGGCTGCCCAAGGATAACGGGAGTAGACAACGGCGATGTAGACGACGGGCATGTGTCCAATACCACAAAATCCACGGGGTACACAAATTGATCCACTTGTACCAACACATCTTCCACCACTCCACGGGGAATTCGGACACTCCTATCTGCCAATTGAAGAGTAACTCGCGTAGGCTTTATCTTCCCCAACCCTAGCTCTTGATACACCGAATATGGTAGCAAGTTCACACTAGCTCCCAAATCCAACAAAGCCTGCTCCACTCTCTTACCCCCAATAGTAATAGCAATTGTAGGACATTTGGGGTCTTTGTACTTAGGTGCGAGGTTGGTTTGGATTATTTGGCTCACTTGCTCGGTAAGGAGCACCTTCTTGTGCACATTAAGCTTACGCTTTTGGGTGCACAAATCCTTCAAAAACTTGGCATATGAAGGAATTTGCTTGATGGCATCCATCAACGGAATGTTAACGTTGACTTGCTTGAATACATCAAGTATATCGGCATTTTTGGATGGAGGAGTTGGTTTCTTCAACCGAGAAGGGTACGGTACCAGAACGGGAGAGACTTGTGGGCTCGGAACGGTCACGGCTTCCTTTGAAACTTCCACGGGAGATTCCCCGTCTTCCTCAGGAGCTTGCTCGATACATTCCTCAGATGTCGGATTCGATGGTGCCGAAGATGGTAGTACGATAGATGTCCCTGGCGGCTCCACTTGAGCGTTGTCAACAGCCTTGCCACTCCTCAAAGTGATGATTGCTTGAGCTTGCTCGGGTGGAGGTGCCGAAGAAGTACCAATGAGTAGTTGAGCTTGTGGGTTGGCTTAAGGCTGAGTGGGAAACTTTCCCCTTTCTTGTTGGAGGAGCCCGATTGACGTGGTTATCTTCCCCATTTGATTTTTCAATTCCCCCATCGTTTGCGTGTTGTTATCATTGTAATTGGATTGAGCTTGTATGAAGGATTGGAAAGTATCCTCCAAAGATCGCCTCGGTGGGGGTTGGAATTGGTTTTGCCCTTGGAATGGTCCGGAAGGCATAAATCCTGGCGGTCCCTGTGAAAAACGAGGCAGCCCTTGGCTTTGAGCGGGCCGCCATGGTTGCATTTGAATACCGGAAGGTACTTGAGAGGGTCCTCCTTCTATTTGATTGTTCCAACGGAATCCCGACTGTTGCCTTGGGCCTTGGTTGAAATTTTGGGGAAACGATTCAAACCGTTGATTCACCGCACTAACTTCTTCAATCGGAAGGTTGAGGTTGCCATAGTGCTGCTTGAACGTGGCAAGGGACGGACAGTTGTCGGTCGAATGACCCGTCATTTCACAAATAGCACAATTCTCCTCCACCGCTCTCACTGCCTTAACTTCCTTCACTCCTTTCAACTCCAATTTTTCCAGCTTTTCCGCCAATTGTTACATCCGTGTTTCAATAGCTTGGTGTTCATTAATGGAGAATTTTCCGGAGCCACCGGGGCCTTGACTAGCCATAGCTCTATCCCCGACATCCTCATAACTGCAAGTCAAGGATTTCTTGGCCACTTCATCCAAGTAGTCCCAACCATCATCGGGCGACTTGTTCATGAATCCCCCGGAACACATGGTGTCAAGCAGTTGCTTGCTTTGCTGCGAGCATCCCAAATGGAAGTAGTGAATCAATTGATACAAGGCAAAACTGTGGTGAGGAACCGCTGAAAGCAAATCCTTGTAACGCTCCCAATATTGGTGGAAAGCTTCTCCCTCCCTTTGCTTAAAAGTCTGGATTTGATCCATCAAGAGCTTTGTTCGGCTAGCCGGAAAGAACTTCTTGTGGAAAGCATCTTGAACCTCCGCCCATGTGTGCAACGATTGGGGCCTCAAAGAGTGAAACCAAGTCTTTGCTTTATCCTTCAAAGTAAACGGGAAAAGCCTCAATCTTGCTTGGTTTAAGTGAGCATCCACAGTAACAAATGATTGGAGGGTCTCCTGGAAAGTCCGGATATGTTGATACGGATCTTCGCGCTCCATACCATGGAAAAATGGGATGCACCGATGATAGTCGGATTTGAACACGAATGTGTTTGCAGCAGTGGTGGGCCGTGGGAAGACTATCGGTGACAGCTGGGTGACCCGTTCTAGATTTAAATAGTCCTGAAGAGTCCTAACCGGAGGAGCTTCCTCATCCGCCATTGATCGCCTTGATGGAGAATGCTGCCTAGAAACTCTGCTTGGTGGAGAGTAAGTTCGGAGATTGATACTCCTTACGCGAGGTGGAGAACTAGACCGGTGCAGGCGGTTTGAGCAAGGACTACGATACACCCGGGGCCTTTGATAAACCACGAGCATGAACGCTGCCTTTTGTCAATTTAGAGCTAGTAACCACTCTGCAGTAAGAAAAACAGACTGGAGGGGCTATGCCACCACCTCGCTCTCAACAAACAGTTATGAGGGGCTATGCCGCCGCCTCAATAAAAATATGCAAACAAGAAAAGAAAAGGCAATGGATACTCAAACTAGCTTTGTTAAACCTCAAATCGAATTGGTGGCTCAGTTAGAGGTATCCGCTAGGTCGAGTATACGGTGCACAAAAGAAAAATGAAATGGAATACTTACAGAGGTTTGTCGAACCTCCCAATAAGCTCTATAAGAAAATCCCCGGCAACGGCGCCAAAATATGCTTCGTCCACAACCTCGCCTTCGAATGAGGTTGAATTACCCCGAGCGTAGGGCTAAGTCGCTGTCAGCATAGATACCAGAAATCCGGAATCGTTCCCATAGAGAGAATCTCAAAAGCTACTTAGGATTTTTAGATGCAAGTGTTTCCGGCGTTTAGACGGCCAACTTTTGGTTTTCCTTTGAAAAGTGGAGAAACACTCTTATGGAAAAGACTAGAATAGCAGTGGAACTACTATCGCCCGCAACTTAGGCCATCGAGCCATTCTCAACGAAAACTCGGTTGAATCGCACGGCTTAGGCTATCAATTGGAAGATTTAGCTATGAAACCATTAAAAGACTAGAAATGAAATATGGAAAACAAGTGAGCTCTTTTGTTCTTTTGGCAAACACAAGCCGAGACATCGCTCACGGAACCATATGAGCGAGCATATGATCACCGGAGATTAACATCGACTAGTTTTGTTACATAAAGGCGAACCCTTCTTATTTTCCATACCAAACTTCGAGCCGAGAGTTGAGAAAGGCAAGATAAACATAAGTCACGAGGCGATATTCGTCCCACGACCAAGCCTAAACGACTACTCACTCATGATAAATTGACTAGAAAGCATAGCAAGATTGGAAAACATATTTAACCGATGGAATCGAAAATAAACTTGATTTATAGAAGGATCTAGTCTGGGGCTACAACAATAATAAACGAGAAAAGATCATACGAAGAGTACTTACTTGAGTTCTTGAGAAAATGACTAGAAAAGCTTAAATGACCATTAATGGAGCTCTAGCAAATAAATGACTTAAAGGAAAATAATGAACTAGCTAGATAAGACAGAGAGAGGAGGACCATATTTATACAAAAGGCCTTTCTCTCTCCTCAAAAGTCTGAAAATATCCCCAAAAAATAGCTATTAAAAGAAACTTTCCATTAGTGGAAAGTCTGAAAAAGCAGTAAAAATATCTGCTGAAGACCAAAGTTATCGATACCTAAGGTAAAGGTATCGATAACACTCTTCAAAATCTTCCCCCGGAACAGACTGGTATCGATAACTTTAGTTGGAGTTATCGATACCCTACAGGCTGGAGAGCTTCTGGACCAAGATGAGACAAAAGTTATCGATAACTCAGGGTATGTTATCGATAACATTATGCTGAATTGCAGATTTCAAGCCTTCAAGCTGCCAGCCCTGCTTGAGCACCATCGGGCATCTTCTGGGCCATCGGTCCTTGACTCGAGGGACTTGATAATGCAGTTCATGGTGGCCTCGAGCACTCCGATATCCTTGAGGGTCTTTCTCGTTGCAATTTGGCTTGCTTGCTAAGCTTTGGCACGACCCTCGCCAACTTGGCCACTAATTGACTTTCATGGCTTCGTATGACGCCGTTAAGCCGCGGTGACAATGAAATTAGTACCGGCGGGCAATTGGTCACTTGTTTACAACCCAGAACTTCCTTTGGCACTCAAAATGACGTTATTGGCATGTTTCACCTACACGGCTCAACAAAACACCTTACGAGCAAAATTTGACTTAAACAATTAATAAAGCCTAGAAACATCACAATTTGGAGGATTTGAGCACCACGATTGTACAATCTTAGGTGCTTATCAGTATTCCTGAGTGAATCAATGGTTTCCGGTATTCGTGCGCAGAATCAACGGATTCCGGCTATTCAAGCTCGAATCAACGGAGTTTGACCTGTAATGGTCATGAGTTTTCTCTAAACTATTTTGGTAATCAAAAAGAAAAGTTTGTGAAAAAGAGGCTTGATGGCAAATGGTATTGAATAATGAGGTTGTTCATGGCATCTGTTTGAGTAGTCATAAAATGGTTGAGAAATCGTCGTGATTATTTAGAATGATATGTGTTTAATGCTGTTTCAAGATGATGTACGAATGGTTAGGGGTGTCTTTAAGATGTATAGGATCCCATAGTTGTAGCTTGTCGGTTCATTGTGATGCCCTGTTGTATCTCTTGTCCGCTTATTGGAACTCATTCATTCTTGATGCATAACTTGTCACATTTTCTTATAGATTGTGTAAAGATTTCTCTACTGGGCTAGTGTAGATCAACCTATCATTTTCAGGTGCATCTCACGAACCTTGACGCGGAGTGCGTGGTGTGCATTCTTGACCTCATATCTTTGAAAGCCGCCCCAAGAAGTGGTTCCATCATCTTTTGCATGACCTCTTGAAAGGATGTGTTTGTAAATTTATTTAAACCTTTTAGCTTCAGATATTATGTAACCTCTAAATTTACTATCTTAGACTAACTAAGGAATTTGGGCCGTAGTGCCAATGTTGTAAATCTTTAAACTTGGTGACTTGATTTGTAAATGATCTTTTGGGAACTCTCTTTTGGGTATTATTTATATTATGTGAGGATCATGTATTGAAATGGATTATTTATTTATGTTGAAAATCGAGGGCGTGACAAATTGGTATCAGAGCATTAGGTTTAGAACGACTCGAGACCGTGAGTAGACTTTTAGTCTCATGGGTTCAAAAAAAAAAAGAAAAAAAATATCTTTGTATTTGTTTTCAAAACCATATGTGTGCTTGCATGAGCGAGTCAGTACATCGATATGACATTGCATATGTATCACAGTAGATTGGCACAGAGTTGTTGATCTATGTTGGATATGTCGGAGACTTGTATCATAAAGTGATGTGACTAATGCTGATGATTTCGTTTCTTATGATGATTTAGTCTCTTGTACTTTTGCTGTAGAATGTCTTCGAGGAGTGGAGTTAGGTGGGGTGAGACCGGGGATCATGATTACCAGGGCCATAGTGTTTACAGGAAGGATGAGATGAGTCAATGTTCTAGGGAGGAAGCGATGTTTCCTGAGATCATTGAGTGTGCAAAGGGCGTTGAAATTCTAGTGGGCGCGCAGAGAAATATGAATGTGGAGGAAACTAGTCATCGAGTCGTTAGCACACCGAGGGAATTGTGTCAGTCTTTGCAGGGCTAGCAGGGTTTGAAACCATCTTCTCGTTCTGAGACCACGGGAGTCGTCCTCAAATATCAGATTGTATGTCAAGGGTGCTAAGAAAGATCTTGTTTTACTTGCGGGGAGTTTGACCATGTCGCGAGGAACTGTCCTCAGAAGAAGAGAATGCAAAAAGAGTTAGGCTTAGTACAACAACCAGGAATTTGACAAATCGTTATTCAGCCGCAACCCCAGAATGCACACAGACAACCGACCGTTAGAGTGAGCATGTCGCCAGGAAATTTTCAAAGCCAAGAGAGGAAAAGACCGAGAGAATCAAATCAACCTTCGCAAAACCAGACTAATCTTAGGCCGCCTACTTCTTCAGAGAATTAGGGAGTCTCACAGCTTGATAAACTTTGTTATATTTGCCGCAAGCCTGGCCACTTTGCGAGAAATTGTCCTCGATGATCTGAAGTACATGGTGAGTCGAGTTCAATGCAGCCGTACAAGCGTACACCAAATCGACAACAGATGCAGTTCCGTAGCTAAACTACCACCTCCTACTACTCTTTAGCTCTTAGAAATGTCTCTTGTTTGAGGTATCATCTTTTCCTAATTGTTCTATTCATTCGCTGCAATACATCTGATTCGGATGCATTTCCCTCATTGAGAACCCCATTCTTGTTTATGTTTGGAGTCGAAAATAAGAAATCTTAGTCCACGCGTGTTGAGAAACATTGATAGATCACATTTGCTAAGATTAGGGGTTAATCGTTCCATATGGAAGTGTTGTCTTTGACTTCTCTAATTTAAGCATGGCGAAGATTGATCTGATTTGGGACGGGATTGGTTGCATCCATGCTAGTTGGTGATATTCCGAGTGTGATCTTGTGAGAGTTGTTTCTTTTGTTGCCTTATTTCATTGGCCTGATTGAAATTTTGTTAGAGTTGTATCGAAATTTGTTTCTTCCTGAAGTTCGTCGTAATGTTAATCTGTTAAAGCTCTCGACACTTAAGTTGATTATCATATAATCCATTTCTAGCTTTTCTTGGGAGTATTCGAAATCTTGTGCCGAAGCATCCTATGACTTGCTTGCTTTTGCTGTTGGTGACTGTTTCCAGTATCCCATACGAAGTTTTATTCTGACATTATTCTGCTTGATATAAGTTTTATTTGGTCATTTGAGATCCCTCTGTTGCACTTTCAGTTTGATCGTCTGTCACTGTTGGTCTGCACAAGTACTTGTATTGCTACTTTAGTCTATTAAGCCCAAATTTGTGGTCACATACCTTATGACATACAAATTCCTTGGTGTCGTTAAATTCAGACTTGTTACTATTGTTGCCCGTATCCGCCTTGTATTTGTTTGTTAGCCTAGAGCTATTTAGATGGTTTGAGTTTCCTTGTTACAACTACCAGTTTATTTGTTGGAATATATCATCCTACACAAATTTTCATGTCGAAAGTTGAACCAAAACTTGCGGTGGCATATTTCTCGAAATCAATTTATTGGTTCCGTTCAATTCGAAATCACTTGTGATAGTTGTCATCGGTGCCATTCAACTCTGTAGTGGTCCCTCAACTTGGAAGGCATATGATGGTTCAATCTGCAACACCCAGTTTCAGTTTGTTTGGAGTATTGCTCAAATCTGGTATTGGACCAATTTTCAACCTTGTATGAGTTTGATTACTAGGGATCAATCTCATTATTTTGTGTTTGTCCCCAGTAAAATTATGATCGGTTGTTTTAAGATTTCTTTGGATTATCATGAATTGCACAATGAGTTTGTTGTCTAACCATTCTAAAGATCTCGTGTCTTTTAGATTCGGGTACCTTACGTACTACCATTCTCGTATACTTGATTAGTTTTGTTTGAGTTTTGGAGCTCGCTTGTCTCGTTTGAGATAATCAAGAATTGTGTTGACTGTTGTCGTCACTCGAGGTGGGAAGATTCACGTATTTCGTAAAGTACCGCCACATTGAAGCTTGTCTCGTCTCGGGAAGAAAAGGAAGCGTTCACCACTAGAAAGAGGGATTAGGTATCGGATACGGTGCGTGTCATTCGGATAACCAGGCGATAACCGATGAAATCCAGTTAGAAGAGGCGCTTGATTACCGCTCCTTCTAAATGGAGGTCTTGAGAAGTCAATTGGAATATCGGGTTGTATTTAGAGGTAAGATCTAAGTGCGCGCCGAGATAGATAATCGTATATAGAAATAAGTACAGTTTGGAAGTGCCGCCGAAAACTTTTGAGCATTTGTGACGCGTTGTATGTATGAATATTAAGGAGGTATGAGCTGAATCCATTGCATGAGTTAGAAAAGTCTGAATTTGAGTTAGAAGCCGACGTGTCCCATGGTAAGAATCCGATACGTATCCTAAATTTGCGTAGTTAAGTGTTGAGAGGTAAGTCGATGCCGTTAGCGCGAGTTTACATGAGAAAGGGAGGACGAAGTTAGAAAGATGTACTCATATTTGTTGTAGTTTGATTGATATGAATTTTTTATATAAATTTGATGGTTATCGAATTGTTGCATGATAGATAGCGATACGATTGGAGTATGTTGATATGTTGATTGGCATGGTTGGATTTGGTTTATTAAATTTCGAGGACAAAATTTCTTTAAGGAGGATAGGGTGTGGAGACCCGTATTTTTGGAATTTGTTTAAAGTTTTTATTAATGTTCGAATATTAAATAAATGTGTAATCTTTTGAGTTTATATGATTTGGGGCTTAAAAGATGGAATCGGAAGTTGAGGGAGTGCAGGTGTGATTTGTGTATGTCTTAGTATATCTAGGGTGTGTGTGTGTGTGTAGAGGATAGAAAATCCTTCCCTCTCTCTCTCCCTCCCGTCCGACTCTCTCTCTCTCTTGGCTTCTCACTCTCTCTCACTCATTCCGCGACCAAAGCTCGAAACCCAAGGAACCCAACCTTCTCTCCATCTTCCTCACGTGCCATTGAGTTCGTAGCTTGTCCGGTTTGGCTCAGAGAGGAGTATTTTGGGCGTATTTCAAAGTTTGAGTTCAAGGGTTCGCGTGGCCCGATCTTTTGGCGTGTTTGCTCTCCAACTTTAAGGTAGGGATTTCTTGCACTTGTTATATGTTTATGTGTTGATTTTGCATCTTGATCGTGCTTTAGATTGTTGGTTGTCGTTAGGGTTTCATTCTTGAAAATCTACAGAATCGCTGCTCGAAACTCTTTTGTATCGATACAACTTAAGTGTTGTATCGATACTACAAAGTTATCATTCTGGACAATTAATGTTGTATCGATACAACTTTGGTGCGTATCGATACAAAGAGTTTATGGCAGTTTTTGCTGCTTTGTTCTAAACTTCATTGTTTTGACCCCCAATCACTTCTAACACCCCTTATACACCATTTAACCATCCTAAAACTTGGTTGCTCGTCCTCCAATGATTTATTGCTCGATTCCATTTCTTAGATACTCATTAATCGAAATCTAAGCACTATTGTAAATGGAAAATGCACCGTATGGTTGTCTAGGTGTCCCTGAGGTTATATGAGGCTTTGTGGTGAGTATGATGAGTAATCATAAGCTTGTCTAGTGATCCAACAAGTAGCATTGTGACTCGTATCCTCATGCTTCATCTTGTTGAGATCCCTAAGCTCCTTAGGCATTTGTTTTATAAGATTCACGTCTAGAACCTAGCAGGTGGTGTATCAGGGAATTGTTGTGGGTTCGATACGTGACGTAGGACGATGTGATAGAATTTGAAGGATAACGTGAACTTAATGTATTTTATTAATGTACAATAGGACATGGTTGTGAGTTTGTAATACATTGAATGATGATGAATGAAAGATTGTGACTTTGGAAAGTGTTGTCTTCTTGTATTCGGATTGATAATGTATATGTGTTGTGTGAGTTGTGAATTTTGAACTGAGGGTCCTGCAACGCAAGGTGTGGTAATGCGAAAACCCAGGTGGAGAGAATTCACTGTAACGCAAGGTGTGGTAATACAGTTGAATGTCTCGCCTGATAAAGGGAATTATGATGATTGATTATAGAAGTTCATGTTGTTTGGAATGTTTATTGCTTGAGTTTGTGATCATTAAGAAAGAGATAAGCGATTGATTCCATCGAAGTTTTGAAAAGAAAGGACTTTGGTTTTGGAAAAAAGATTTTTATGAAAAATCCTCTGGTATTCCTGAGTGAATCAACGGTTTCCGGTATTCGTGCGCAGAATCAACGGATTTCAGCTATTCAAGCTCGAATCAACGGAGTTTGACCTGTAATGGTCATGAGTTTTCTCTAAACTATTTTGATAATCAAAAAGAAAAGTTTGTGAAAAAGAGGCTTGATGGCAAATGGTATTGAATAATGAGGTTGTTCGTGACATCCGTTTGAGTAGTCATAAAATGGCTGAGAAATCGTCGTGATTATTTAGAATGATATGTGTTTAATGCTGCTTCAAGATGATGTACAAATGGTTAGGGGTGTCTTTAAGATGTATAGGATCTCATAGTCGTAGCTTGTCGGTTCATTGTGACGCCCCGTTGTATCTCTTGTCCGCTTATTGGAACTCATTTATGCATTCTTGATGCATAACTCGTCACATTTTCATATAGCTTGTGTAAATATTTCTTTATTGGGTTAGTGTAGCTCAACCTATCATTTTCAGGTGCATCTCACGGACCTTGACGCGAAGTGCATGGTGTGCATGCTTGACCTCATATCTTTGAAAGCCTCCCCGAGAAGTGGTTTCATCATCTTTTGCATAACCTCTTGAAAGGATGTGTTTGTAAATTTATTTAAACTTTTTAGCTTCAGATATTATGTAACCTCTAAATATACTGTCTTAGACGAACTATGGAATTTGGGCCGTAGTGCCAATGTTGTAAATCTTTAAACTTGGAGACTTGATTTGTAAATGATCTTTTGGGAACTCTCTTTTAAGTATTATTTATATTATGCGAGGATCATGTATTGAAATGAATTATTTATTTATGTTGAAAATCGAAGGCGTGACATGGATGGTGGATAGAGTTTAAAATTGAAGGGCGGGCTTGGGTAACGAGACAAAATAGGATGGTTTGGAAATTTATGAAAACATAATAATAATAATAATAATATATTTAGTATGGTGTGGGTAGTGAAAGAGGGTAGGATTAGGAAAGGATTCTCTTGAACCAGTGTTTGTTTTCTTGGCCAAAATAGGAGTATAAAATTAGCGAAAACAGAAAAAACAGATTAGAATCTATCTGAGGTCATTGAAATTAAGACCATTGACTCACTGGGGGCCGGCCGGCCGGGTACTTGTTTTTCTTTTCTTTTCGTTTCTTTTCTTGATTGGTGGTGGTTGGTTGATTATAAATAAATACTTTCGGCAATTTCGCAAGAAGAGGACGTTGGACCCTCCGCCATAAACCAATTTCTTAAGTTCAACTTCCATTCACACGTCTCGATCACTCTCTTTCTCCCTTCCAATTTCATTTTCTCTCTGTACATGTTTCTTCCTTGAAAATGCTAATCCTTTCCCTCTCTTTTCTCCATTCATTTGATGTTCCCTTACCCTCCTTGCACGCAAGACATGTTCCTTTTTGTTGTTTTTAGCCCAACCATGTTCTAGTCTTCTGTACACATATACAAACACAGAGAGAGAGAGAGAGAGAGAGAGAGAGAGAGAGAGAGAGAGAGGCCAGAGTTAGAGAGGGAGGGATAATTAATTAAGATGGATAATTGTTCAATGGGGGCTGGGTTCTTGGCAGTTTTTGCAGTGTCAGGAAGTGTGGTGCTTCTTGCCCATCAACTTCATAAGCGCCTTCTCTCTGATTTCATGAAGAAAATGGAATTTGAACTGGGTATGATGTGATTTCCCTTTTTCCTTTCTTTTTTTTTTTTGATGTAATTTTGTTTGATGATTCAATTTATATATTTCCCCCTTCTTTTTTTTTCTTTCATTATGCCCTTACTAGCGAATTTCCGTGCTTGAATGAATTTCTAAATTATCCAATTTCAGCCAGACACTGGGGATTCCCCCGCCCCTTTTTTTTTTTTTTTTTCATTATCCACTTACTAGCGAATTTCCGTGAACAAATTTCTAAATTACCCCAACACCGTATTGCCCCCAACTAATCTAATCCAACTTGATTTTTTCCAACATTAAGTTTTAAGATAAGATTCATATGGTATCCAATTTAAATTAGGCTTATCTATACTATTTTAGTCCCAATATTTATAGGGTAGGTTTCAATTTAATCCTCGAAGTTTTAGTTAGTCAATTTATTCATCAAAGAATTACTTAAGTTTCAATTTAGTCCTTATTTGAGTCAATTTAATCATTGAAGTATTTAACATGGGTCAATTAAGTCTTCTGCAAAAATATGTGCCGAATTACAAAATACAACAAGGACAAAAGTTTTATAAATAGAATAAACGCCTCTATAATTAGGGGTGAAATATAAACCGACAAAACTGAACCAATTGAAAAAAACAGGCCAAAAAAATTGATTTGGTTTGGTTTTTTCAAGCTATTGGTTCGGTTTGGTTTCTGATTTTGAAAAGAAATTGAAACCGGTTTGGATTCGGTTTTGGTCAAAGAAACCGAACTGAACCGAAAGGACATAATTGTTACCCATGACCCCAATAATCCAATTAACTCATTACAATGTACACTATTAACACTAGTTACCCATGGCATTAATTTTGTCTTTTTCAAATGAGATTTGGAACATTTTAAATATAAAAAAATCATTTTCTCGGTATCAATTTAGAGGTTTTCCACCGATTCCACCCTAACTACAATTCTTAAGAATTTCATATTAGATATCCTTTAGGTATGAAAGTTTGTTTCCAGCTTGACCGCCATAATGAATAAGATTTATGAGCGTAAATATGTTGAGGTATCACAATCAAACAATAGAAATAATAGTAGTTCTTTACAAATCATAGTTGACCAAAAAGATAAAGAAAATACTCTATTAAAAATAATAAGCAAAATGAGGCATATAATTATTTAGTAAAAAAAATGAATAACTAAAGTAGAAATCGAGAGTTTAAAGTGTTAAAATAAATCTATCAAGATCAGTTATAAAAAAGGGAAAAATTCAAAAAAACCCCTGAACTTTGAACTCAATGTCAAATAGGCACCTGAACTTAAATAAACTTCAATTGAACACCTGAACTTTCACTCCGTTATCAATTTACCCCCTGCCGTGACTTGCCGTTAACAGCACAGTTAAATAAAAAATACCTACCACCCGTTTGCAATCCTATGAAGCAGAAACGTGATTATGAGAGCCTTAGAGACAAAATTTGATTATGTCTCTTTAAAATAATATGATCAAAATAATAAGATCTTCACACCCGTTCAAACGGATTAAAAATTGGAGCACTTAATTTTTTAACCATATTTTTTAATATATAAACGGTCTAAAAAAAATTAAGTGCTCAAATTTTCAAAAAGAATTTTAAAAAAAATTCCCCTACTTCCAACATTTCTCTCTCTATCTCTCTCCACTTATTACCCGGACCCGGGGGCTCTGCTACCCCCAAAGGCACATCAGCCCCTACCCACACACCAAAATGGCAACGTTTTGGTTAAATAAAAATTCATACCACCAGTTTGCAATTCTATGGAGCAGAAACGTGATTATGAGAGCCTTAAAGATAAAATTGATTATGTCTCTTTAGAATAATATGATCAGAATAATAAGATCTTCACACCCGTTCAAACGGATTAAAAATTGAAGCACTTAATTTTTTAATCATATTTTTTAATATATAAACGGTCATAAAAAAATTAAGTGCTGAAATTTTCACTCCGTTCGAATCGGTGCAAAGATCTTTTTATTCTTATCATATTATTCTAAAGGGTCGTAATTCATTTTTATCTCTAAGGCTCTCATATTAAGTATGTGTTCTTTATTTAGGACCCTATGGAGCGGAAATGTGATTATGAGCACTTAATTTTTTATGAGCACTTAAATATCTTTGAGCACTTAAATATCTTTGTACTGATTCAAAACGGAGTGAAAATTTGAGCACTTAATTTTTTTATGACCGTTTATATATTAAAAAATATGATTAAAAAAATTAAGTGCTTCAATTTTTAATCCGTTTGAACGGGTGTGAAGATCTTATTATTCTGATCATATTATTCTAAAGAGACATAATCAAATTTTGTCTCTAAGGCTCTCATAATCACGTTTCTGCTTCATAGGATTGCAAACTGGTGGTAGGTATTTTTTATTTAACTGTCCTGTTAACGGCAAGTCACGGCAGGGGGTAAATTGATAACGGAGTGAAAGTTCAGGTGTTCAATTGAAGTTTGTTTAAGTTCAGGTGCCTATTTGACATTGAGTTCAAAGTTCAGGGGTTTTTTTGAATTTTTCCCTATAAAAAAAATCACATTAAACCACATTAGAAATCTTAAGGACGAAATTGAAACATTTAAAAATATAAGAATCAACATGAATCCTACATATAACTATAAGGACGAAAATATAAAAATATAAGGACCAAATTGAAACCTACCTATAATTATAGGGACTAAAGAAGTAGATAAACTAAGAGAAATTGTTGTAATTTTAAAAACTTGAAGTGATGTTTATGCATTTGTCAGAAACTTTAGGAGTCAGCTGTTAATAAGTTAAGAAAAAAACACAAACTTCAATGCACTTTTTCACTTTTTTTTTAAGATAAAAAAAGAATTTTATTAATATTTGAAAACAAATTACACAGATTTAAAATAACCCTAGGTACAAGGAATCATTACAGAGAAAGAGCATGCTCACAAAGAAGGCACCCCCTCCCTCCGACAATCATGTGCTGCCAGTAACAAAAAGGAAAAAAGAAAATAGCAACTTGAGGTTTGCAAATGCCAATTAACAAAGACATAAATCCCAATAAAAACATCTTTAGACTTTTCAACACACGTTTTTATACACATTTTACATATTTCAATAAGCTTTTAAAACCTTAATGATAGCTCACAAGGCTGTTTTTATATTTTCTATAGTTTATTACTCCTACCAATTAAATACTCCTAGCTACATCTTTCTATATACGTATATGAATTTTCTCAATGTTAATTTTTTACTTGTATCGGTCAATATAATCCTCATACTCATTCATGATATATAACTTGCCGCAGACCATCTAACCATAATTCTTGTTGCATGTCTTTAATTATCATTCCGTGATCGATGATGCATGCGTTGCACGCGTAGTAGCATCACACAAATGCCATTCAAAGAAGGTAAGGTTCTCCGAAGATGTAGTACTACTGGAGCTGTCGTCAAAGAACAAATGGTATCTGGAGAAGCATCCATCAAAGCTTGCTGACCAGAATTCCATCACAAGCTTGACTGCTGAGAAAGTATTGGGATCCATGCCCCTCAATCGACAAGTTTTGTATAAAGGGATACTAAAATATAGGACCAAGAAAGGGAAGAACATGATCTCAAACTGATTTCGCAAGAGTCATGACAGTTTCTTGTCACATTTTGTTGCAGCTTGTAGCTATTTTTTTTGCAAAAACTTTGATTTCCTTTGGTGCTTCCCATTGAATGTTTAATTATGTTTTATGTCATGAGTCATGACACATTTGATAGCAGTTTGGAATGTGCACATAGGCATAAGCCTTTCCACGGCCGTAGTATATATTTTAGTTCAATAGTGACAAAAATATGTTACTCCCTTTGTCTCAAGATGGAGTATATAAATTTTGTACATAGAACCCTGTGTAAAATAAAGATATTTATTTTAATTGAGGGCTTATCTTGTCTAGTTTACATTGTTTTGTTGAGGTATATGATCTAGTTACACGCAAATTTAATTAAATTTTCATCTATTCCGACTTTGTATGAATGATCCAATGTAGATAATATTAAAAAGAAGTTAAGTCAAAACATATACTCCCTCCATCCCAAAATGGATGCTAATTTTAAGGATTCTAAAAAAATTAAGAGACACACAATCATTATCATTTTCAAATTATAGCTTTCCAACAATGCCCTTCAATCATTTCTTCTTTTGTCCCTTTTTTGACATCTTTAGAAAGGCTAGGTCCAAAAAATTTACCAGTATTTGGTCTCTCATGGTAATATTCATAAGTATTCCTATCCATACACTTCACCACAAAATGGTGTTGCTGAACAAAAACACACGCACATCACTAAAACAACCATAACTTTACTGCATCACTAAGTGTTTCCCATAAATACTGGTTCGAAGCTATTGCCACATCTTCTTTTCTTGTCAATCTGTGGGGGCGTGATTTACCCTTGAACCTCCTGAACCCTTTCTCGATGCCTGAACCGTAGAAATCTTGACCGGCGACGTTGTGTACCTGCAAACCGGAGGGTGGTGTTCCTCCGGGTAGAGGCTCCGACGATCTAATTAGAACCGGAGGGAGGAAGAAGAAGATGTTTTGGTGAAAGAAATAGTTTTTTGGGAGAGAGAATATCTGACCTCTGCATAGAAGAGGCACTCTGCTATTTATAGGCAGAGGTTTGGAGTGTTGAGCAAGATGGAAGTGTATTGCACGCGCGTTGCTACGCTCGGATGACGTCACGTGCCAGAGGCACTCAAGCAATTCTGCCCTTCGAGACCTGCAGACCCATGTGGACCCACGTGGGCCAATGTCAGATACGTCCCATCGGTTATCAGAGAGGTGAACGTGCTTATCTTTGCTTCTATCAGCAAAGATTTCTAGAATGTTCCATAACCGCCCTAGCCGAGGGACACTTACGAACAGGATCTGCCGAGTATGACACTTACTCGTCGATCCGTACGCCCGAGCCAGGAGGTTACCCATCCGAGTAAGTTGGCCCTATTCCGAACAAGGATGTTACGAGTTCACTCGGCGAGCCAATCTTTCTTCGGTGAACACCCGCAAGACTAACTGACGCTCGGCTGATGACTGGGATGACGTGTTAAGTTTGACTTCCCTTCATACAGACGAACTGAGGCAACTGGACTGTGGGCCCGGAGGGTTATCCCACTGAACCCTTTAAACCTTCGGATATTTTGGCCCACTACACAATCGCATTCCCAGTCTTACCCTTAATAATCTTAGCCCTTTTGAAATCCTGTTTCACTATTCACCTGATTAATCTTCTTTTCAAGTTTTTGGCTATCAGTGTTTTCCATGGCTTAAACCCTATGTTTCTCACAAGCTTCAACCTAAATCTTTGCCTTGTGTTTTCTTGGGATATCATGCTACTGTTAAGGGTTACAGGTGCTTAATTAGACCCTTCTACTAGTAAAATCTATTTGTCTAGACATGTTTTGTTTCATGAACAAGTTTTCCCTGGCCTTTTCAATTTTCCTCTGTTTCTCCTTCTTCTCCTCCTTCTCCACAATTACAGAAGGTGGGACAACAAAAAAACGTGACAATTATTATCCAATTTGGGATGGAGGGAGTACAAATCTTAGTGTATTTTTTGAAGCCAATGAATCACCTCAAACACTAATAGAGCTGCCCCTGAGCCTTTCCCCACCACCTTAATATATTATTGTTAACTACGATTCTACGAAAACAATGACATTGTCTGTAAATGAAACATGCACGAACACAATATATGTGGTTTTAATGTCTTTCACATTCCCCTGCTTCCCCAAAGCACCCCCACCCTCCAAGCTACAACCTAAACTAAATTGCTGAGAAATCAGATCCTAAAATTATCCCTTTATCAGGCTCCTTAAAGAACTTCAAAAATTTAGCTTTGCTACAGTACCCAAGGAGGCATATATAGTTCACTACCTCTTCTTTTTACTATATATATATATATATACTAATCTTCTAATGAGGACCTAAAATGAGGACTATCCCATTTTTTCCCTTTCCCGATTGAATTTTGATGATCCGAGCCGCTCAATGTGTTCAGAACGTGATTTTAAGGGTACACGCGAGAAATCGGCAAAAACAATGACTGGAAAGGGCTTGATTTGAGCAGTTTTTATTTGAACCGTTCGATAAAAAATAAATAAAAACTGCTCGGATAAAGCCCTTTCCGGTCTTTTTTTTTGCTGATTTCATGAGAGTACCCTTAAAATCACGTTCTGAACACATTGAGCGGCTCGGATCATCAAAATTCAATCGGAAAAGGGAGGTCCTCATTTTATTAAAATGAGGTGGTCCTCATTAGAAGGGGACTCATATATATATATATATATATATATATATATATATTTTTTTTTTAAACATTCTTTATATATATTTTTAAACATTCTTTCTTCCTCAACTCCCTCAACCACTGCTTAAGAAAATAAAACAAAAGGTATGTAAAACGAATATTACAAGAACAAAGAAATTACTATAGAAGAGAGAGATAGATTAGAGAGTCTGAAACATGAACATTTCAACTAGAATAAGTGATTACCTGAAATAGGAAAATGACTTTTAAAGATATAGATATAATTTGGTTCGAAATCAGAGAGGCTGATGCGGGTCCATGCTTTTTCCCAAATAGATTAATTGTACAATAGAGCTAGAGCTAGCTTTCGCTCCGAGGCTGCAATAAGAAAGTTGCGTCAGCGTTCTCATCATTGCAGTAGAGGCAAGGGTGTTGCTGAAACCGGTGCGCCTGCAAAACCTTCCTGGCCAACAGCACAATTTCTCTGTTACTCAGAGGACTAGGATTTTCACGCAAAACCATTTGAACCGCATTACTAAATGCTCCATAAGCCTTCCCTCCGCCCTGTGCAGGGTCCACGTCTGCAGACGTCTCGTTCGCTTGGCAACCGCTAAGCAGGATTCCCTCGTCGGCCTTCAACCGTCGAAACAAGTTGAGCTCGTGCAGAGGTAGGCGAAACCGAAGGCTGGCATTGTCTCCGAAAGAGTGTACCAAGTGGGTCCCGACATCCGCTGTGTCAATTCTTGTTGAAGCAGCAAGGTGTTGGAGTATGGTTTCGAAGGGAATGGTCTTGGGCTTGCCCGAAAGCGTTGTTGTTCCGGTAGTAGTAGTGGTGGATGAAGGTCCGATTTGCTCTTTCTCTTTGTCGATGAGGCCACCACTGTGGCAGGAATCCTGAGAAGATAGTGAAGATTGCTCCCCGTGGAATGCGGTTTACCAGTTGCCTGAAGTCCACATCTACGCAAGACACAGTTCATAATTACTCCATAGGAGTACTTGTATATATATATATATCTATATTATAAAACAAACAAGGTAGCATCTATAGCCGTTCGATCGTACATTCTGATAAAGTTATAACTGTCAGATTAAATGAATATTTTCTATTATATACACCTACACCAATGTAAAAAAAGAAGTTACACATTTCCCCTGATAGAGAAATATGCACCCCTTCCTTTTTCAATTGATTTCTATAAATTTGATTTACTTACATTCAATTCCATATTTGTTTTTAAGTTGATTCCTTTTAAGTTGATTTTCCTACCGTAAAAAAGAAACAATCATTTTTTGAATCATACGCGAAAAGGAAACAACCCTTTTTATAAGAATACACACAAACAATTCTTCTATGTATTTCTTCGGGAAAAAAAAACTGAACTATTTTGATCCAGTTTTTTTAATAATATTGATGAGTGAAGGAGGATGCTATGTTGAATTTTTGTTGCCTTTGCGTTAAAGAGGTTAGAGGGATATTCAAGATGAGATTAAATTCTTTACACCGCCAGTGTAAACATTTGTTTCCTCCAAATGAATTATATTGTGCCACGTCATCATGTTTTATTGATTGGGACCACTGTTTTGCAACATGGCGCGACGTAATTGATTTGGAGGAAACAAATATTTACACCGGCGGTGTAAAGAATTTATTCTCATTCAAGAATAATTTTTTGCCCATCGATTCGGAGCCGTGCCTTCAGGCACGGGCATGCGCTAGTATATAATAAGATAGGATTGGTTTTGAATTCAAAAGACAACCAACGGTCCAAAATTATACCCTGTATAAATCTACACCCTCCATTCTACAATGACATTTTATCAAATACTTTGCTTATTCATGACAAAAAATAGAGCACATTTTTTGGAAAGAGAGAATTGGTATCAAATCTGTGACTTGGGGGAGTAAACGTAATTGCTTAATTAGTGGCAAAAGCTAATTAATTGGCCAAGACAATTGCTTAATTAAATTTTTGTTAAATCTTTTAGTTATCAAATCTTTGATTTGGGGGGTAAATATTCCAGACATGGACTTGATTTGCAGGGATGAGGGAAACACAATTGAGCATATATGGCATGTGTTATCCTACCTTAGGGATGGCAACGGGTAGTGTATAGATCGGGGATCCTATTTCATCCCTAACCCTCAATTGGAGGGTTTTTCAAAAGTATTAGGCCAAAGAAATTTTATCCAGAAATTATACGGAATGCACTTTTAGAGGTATTTATGACCGGTTATAAATACCTCTAAAAGTTCATTCCGGATAATTTCCGGGTATATTTTCTTTGTACCTTTATCACATGTTGATGTTGAAGAATAGATGTGATGTTTCTCATGGGTGATGCGAAACAATGGTGAAGAACTCAATGTGAGGATAGTGGGCGTCTAAAGATCGAGCAATGGATCAAAAAGGACTATTAAATTGGAACGAGGGAGTACATATAAGCAAAATGCCAGCTGGTGGGAATATAATTGAGCACAAAACATGGAAAACGCATTCCTCAAAAATATTAGATAAAGAACCATACCTGCCTTCCAAGGGGGATTGGAGTTTTCCCAAATATACACATCCAAATCAAAATGAAACTAAGCACAATACTCAAACCAACCAAAAAATAAAAAACTTCAAATTATATTCTTCAATGACTACAGTAGGAGAAAAAAAATTAGTCTCATCAAAAGCCAATCCAAACATATGTCACTAATATTCAACATTAAGACGTGTATTTAAAATCTATATAACAATGGATAGTGATTTTGTAAAATGTCCCTCTCACAACTTCGACCTTCGCGGCAGGTTGGAGGGTTGAGATAGAAACATCAAATCGATCCAACGTCCATCAATTACTCTTGTTCAAAATTTAAAACAAATTGGAACAAGATCCATAACAGTTGTCTATAATTACACCAAATCAGGAACGAATCCGGCCATCTGATTGTGCTAGGTAATTACACCAAATCGGAAACAGGTTCCCAAATATATGTTTACAAAACCCACTTCCCAAACGATTTTCCCGAGCAAATTCCTTTTTAATTCATTAATTTTGATGCCAATCTATGCAAGCTCACGAAAGTTGGCACTATTATTTTGGCAATTATAAAATAGAAACTTGGAATGATTTGGAATCTATGCTATTAAGGTAACCCTAAATAATTCCCTTACATATGTCAAGGGTTTTCTTATCCCTCCCTGCATGAACGATGATTTTTACTTTGTTAATTTTTTTTTAATCATCACTACTACTGTATTTGATTGGGTGTTTAGATTTTCTGAAACTTTAATTTGGAATTGGTTTTCACAAAGTTGGACGAGGGTTGAAATATTGCATGTGAGCACATAATTGATTTACATGTGCTGATTACTTGAGCAGGCACGGGCATGCACGATTGTGTGTATATATATATATATATATATATTACATAAATGTTCAAGTCCACTCCTATGGGAGAAGGCCCGCCCGCCAGCCTTTAGCTAACCTGTTAGATATATATGCTCCTATGGGATACTCTACTTTATTTGTCAAGACTAGCTAGCTAGCTAATTTGTGTTTGTGAAGAAATACGTATATAGTGGGAGTAAAACTGGAATTAATGGATATACACTCTCACCGGATTCAACCGCAATCGAATGGCTTTTTGGCTAAATAAGTTAATTGGCTAAAGGATACATTTTCTGATAAGAGGCAAATGTGGGAGGATGCACTGATTTATTTGTTTATTTTTATAGTAGCTAAAATAGGAAAAATGATTTGTATTCTTTTTTTTTTTGGTAGTACTTACTTAATTAGCATGACTATCATGTGGCGAGAGCTTTAGGCTTCACTCGGAGACGGTACAAATCATTTACCTAACACAATTAAGCACTTTTGCTTGGAAAACATATATTCGTAAATCTATAAAAATAAACTTATTAACCAATTCCTACTACTTTTTGTGTTTATGTTAGTATATGTATGTGTTTTTTTTTTTTTTTTGCTCGGCAAAGGAAAAATTTTATTAGACTCGAAGAGGATACATCGAGTAAAAGGGAAGGGAGAACCATAAATTTCACCACAATCCAAAGTTACACCTAAAAGTACACCTAAATCATGAGCCTTCTAACACCATCAAGGTTACTTTTGAAATCTTCCACGTACATTGTGTTAATGCATTGTCCTCTATTATTTTTAAGCTAGCTATTAAATTTTATTTTTTTATTGGCAAATAAGAATTTTATTAATAGAAGCTCGATAAGAGTACATTGAGGAGGAAACAAAAAGGAAAAATCGACGACTTCATGAAATTGATACATGAAGCAAAATGATAAACCAAACAAAAACAAACATCAACAAAGATTTGAATGGAGAAAAGGAAAGGGAGTTCAGTACAATGCAAAACAATAACAAGGCACCAAGGCCTATCCAAGCATGTGGATTCAAGTGGCTCCTCGTCAGGGACAGAAGCTATTTTTATTTTTTATTTTTTTTTACAGTTATTACCCTGGCCTATCTCTCTATTTAGCTGGGGTTTTATTACTCATCGGTTCAATTTAATTGGATTTTATCTATCGTGTTGATTACGAACTTTAGCTTTTATAATTGCTTTAGTTCGGTGGCAAGGTCTAGCACGAAGACCAAAAAATTAGAGCAATTGAAAAAAAAAAAAGAAAAGGACAGGATACAAAATGACCTAAAGAAAGATCGGATTTATGTAAAAATATTTTGGATTTACATGAAAAATTCAACTAAATTAGTCAACACAAATGAACAGCGTCTAAATTGATATATCTAGAAATTGTATTCTTTAATGTACTTTTAAACTTCACAATAACTAATATCAGATATGTTCATGAAACCCTTAGATTAACATTAGCATTTTATAAAATTAGCAGTGAAAAAGGAAAAAAGATGAGTTGAAGTTAGAATTAATATAACGTTTAGTATGAGTTATCAGAATTTTTTTTTTTTTAATCGGCAAAAGGAAGATTTTATTAATCATTGAAGCAAGTTACAACGATTAAACGGAACCAAAGAGTAGTGACTTCACAATGAGGGAAAACTGAGAACTAACAAAGTTAGAAACCTAAGAGAACCAAAACAACTGTTAACTTCGAAAGTATCTTCAAATTAATTATGAAGCTTTTGATGATAATAATACTACAGTCTTCAATTAAAAACTGTTCAAAATAAGCACTTCCCGGTCATATGTTTTGCTAATTTCTTGTGGACACCCTTAAAATAACATTCTGCACACATTGAACGGTTTGGATCTTAAAAATTTGATCGGAAACTATGAGACTGAGATTTGAAGTGTTTTTTTAGGTGGTTTTTTTGGGTGTTCTTTGAACTGCCCCGTATATAGATATATATTTTGTATCGTAAACCTGATTTAACAACTTGTGCATGTAAACACCCAAAAGTCTTGTTAACTTACCAGTGATGAGCTGAGCAAAAAAAAACTTACCAGTGATGAGATTGAAATCACAAGGCACAATTGCCTCATCTTTCCCAGAGTGATGGTCATGGCTGAGGGATGGAATCCGGGTGCCGTGGCCGCTGTAGTGGAAGAAGAGGACATCACCGGGCTCCGCCTTGTCAACCATCTGATGGAGTGCCCGCTTGATGTTGGCACCGGTGGGCATGATCAATGAACCATGTGCATCGGTTAGGAGCTCGATGTGGCTCGGATCAAGCCCGAATCGCGTCACGAGCACATCCCGCATCGCGACTACGTCGTTTATGCATCCGTGTAGCTCATTCGGGGTGTTCGGGTAGTTGCAGCCTACAAGGACGGCCAATCTCTTCTTTTCCATCTCCTCAATTTCCAATACTAACACAAACCAAATGGAGAGTTTTTAGTTGGATCGATTGGGTCTCCTGTCGATCAATAATATGTAGGGCAGTACTTTGAGTGCTTGGAAAGTACTTGAACCGAACATTGCCTTGCACTTTAGTTGTTGGAAAGCGTCTTAGTTTACTTTTCAAGTCGTTGCCCCTACATTTTTATCCATATGATCAAATATGCCCAAATAATTAAAGATATTCATTAGTTTAATTAGTTGGAGTAGTAATTAACATCCCACACCAAACCTCCCTCATCCTAATCTGTAGAACTGAATTTATTCTAAGTTTTTCTTTCTTTTTTTTCTATTTCAGCTGACCATTTATTTCATCTGGTGACTACGTCAAACATTCTTGTTAGCGTAGACATATACGAAGTTATATTTCAATTTCAACTCCCATTTTTAAATAACTATACCCATCAAAACTTTTTAAGCCACAAGAATAGGACTATTTAACATAAATGAATATATAGAATTACCTGTCTAGTTATAATGTGCTTAGTTGTTAGCTATCAAAAAGATGGAGATAAAAACATATTCCTTTAGTATATTCTGTAACGACCCTGATTTTTGGTAAATAAAAATTTCGTTAAATATTTGAATTTTATTTTTATTACTTGGATTTGCTTTTTAAATTCCTTTTAAATTCCTAATAATCCATCATAATTGGATTTGAGACTTATAAAAAAATTTTTTTTTTTTTTTTTTGCTTCGGGCAATATAGTCATTTTCTAAAGACAAGTAAGCTTACAAAAGCACTTGTATATTTTTTCTAGTATTTGAAATAAGGTTTTAAAATTTCATTTCTTGGCTATAAATCCTACATGGCAAGTATAGTTAGTTTTTAACCGATTAGTTAGCAAACCAAACTACCGATTCACCTAGTTACAATTCCCTAACCTTAGATGGACCTTTTTGACCACCTTTGAACCTTGTGAACCCCTCATAAGCCTAATTAAACCAATAGACCATTAGAAATAATTATTTGACCTTATGTTTTGTCATTTCAAAGACTTATGTGGCATTTTTCTTCCTTACCCTTTGGTTAATAATTGTTAGGGAAAATGTTACCCCTTGGACAATAGAAACTAGTCTTTCTAATAAAAGACTTAAATTGATAAGACTAGTAAATTAGGTACTTACAAAATAGGAAGCCATCATAGTGTTTCAAAAAGAGGTAAACTAGTCTTGCCACATGCAAGTCTAAGAACAATAGCCTTAACCCTAAATTGGCCAACCTAATTACATTTCTAATTTTTCTTAAAGCTTATATTGGTATGCCCCTTGGATAAAGATTTTCTAGGAAAATTTTAACCTTTGGTCAATGTTAACACTTGAAAGCCCTAGCTTTTGTCATACTACCTTCATTATTTTTTGGTCAATAAATGCTAGGAAAATTTGTATCCCTTGGTCAATAGGTATTAGGAATTGCCAATGAATGTATTGACTAGTCATACTAAAGAAAGCTATCATTTTGCTAGCCTTGCCACTTTCTAGGAAAATTTCTAACCATTGGGCAATGCTTTCACTTGAAAGCCTTAACCTCTCACCATTTCTCTTTACCCTTTGAACAAAAGTTAGTAGGGTAAATATTATCCATTGAGTAATAGAAAACCTAACCTTGCCATGCATGCAACCCTAAGATTATAGTCTTAAGCCTAGGAATGCTTAGTTGTATACATCTATAGTATCATTGCCTAATATAAGCATGCCTAAATTGCCTAGGTACACTTTCTAGGAAATTCATTACCCATTGGGCAATAGTTGTTAGGGTAATTTTTATCCTTTGAGTAAAAAGTATAAGTCTTGCCATAATCCAAGGAGTAACCAATTCTAGTATGGTCCTAGACTTTTATTTTGTTACCAACCTAGGTTATAATCACCTAGACTTATCCTACAAAGCATAAGATCATAGTTAGTTTATAGCCTTATGTGGCATTTTCTTCCTTAACCTTTGGATAATACTTGCTAGGGGAATTTTTATACTATGGATAATAGAGTTAAGGCTTGCCAAAGGACTTGACAAGATTAGTCACTTAAAAGAAGCCATCATTTTACTTCCAAATAGCCCTAAACCTATCTTGGCCAACAAAGTTGCTTTCCTAGAGCAATTAAGTACATAGATATACTTATATATGGGTATAAAAACCTATTAGCCTTTCATTATCAAAGTTTATTTATTTAGGTGTGCACTTTCTAGGAAAGTATTAGCCTTGGGTCAATATGATTACCATTGAAAGACTTACCTTCTTGTCTTAGACCTAGTAAACTAGATATCATAGTATACATAGCTATATATATGAGTGTACAAGAGAGAGAGAGAGAGAGAGAGAGAGAGAGAGAGAGAGAGAGAGAATTCGGATAGAGAGAGGGAGAGGGAGCCGAAATGGAGGGAGTGGGAGAAGTGTGTGCTAGTGACTTTGTTCACTTCAACAAGCTAACCAAATAGCCTTAGGCCTAATCCTACTTTGACACCCCAATCCTAGCCAACTTTAAACAATGAACATAGCCTATCATGTTGTTCTTTCTTACAAGCATGCCATTTATAGACTAAACAAGCCAAAGAACCCTTCATAATACCCTAGGTTTTAGCCTTAAAGTCTAGGAGGTTAGTCATGACAAAGCCATGGCATGCTTGCATGCTTGAAATGACAAGCCATTGGACAAAGAGGGAGAGAGAGGCCGGCCAAGAGGGAGGAGAGAGAGCCAAGGTTTTGCCTATAAATAGCACCCCATGCTTGCCATTCAACTCACACCTAACTCCTTTGCTCTCACTTCTCTCTAGAAACCATTCTGTTTTTCCAGGCAGCTTACTGCCCTTCACAAATCCTCATTTTGCTCCTGCTTAGAGTAGTCCTTAGGACCAACTTCCTTCGGGAAAGTTGTAGAGCACTTCGAGCTCTTCAAACTAGACCCAAGAACCACCCTAATCGGTCAAGAAACGACAAAGATATCGACGTCCGAAGTTCAGCAAAAAATTCGGATTTCCAGATTCTGGACAGCAAACTGTCCCCCCTTTATCACCATATTTCTCCTACCTAAAGTAGTTTCTAGGATCAAGTTCCTTCACAAAAGTTGTAGAGCATTTCTAGAGCTTCAATTCGACTCAAGAACGACCTTATTCGGCCAAGTATTGACCGAGTTATTGCCATCCAAAGTTCGGTCCAGATTTGCGAGTTTCACCACCCGCGGGATTTTCCAACTAGCTTATTCGGCCCCGACTAGTTTCGGATCAAGGTAGGATTCTTCGTCCCCGTTATTCCTAAGTATACCTAGATTCTTTTTTATGTTTACTGTCCCTAAGAACATGTTGGATAGATCTTACTTTCTAAACTCTTAGTGTAGAAACTTAAATTGATAATGGTATGATCACGTAGATTCTATATCTATTTTTCCTAATTATGTGTAAATTATTTTGGAGTATGAGCATGTTGATTAATGAACTTTATCCTCAATAAACATATGCTCTTTTGATCTTCCTTCAAAGAAAGAAAGAACGACTTTTTAGAAGTTATCGCTTAGTTTCAATCATAATGATGGTGATGAGCTTGTTGTATGATTGCTTGACTACTTGTTGTTGATAAAGCATAAGTGGTTTACCACTCCAAAGGTGTCCGTCCATGTGGCACTATGCTTTACCTTGTATGTTAATTAGCATGATTATGTGAAATCAAGGATAAAATGAGCATGCTAAATAAAATAGAGTTGGATGATCTTGCTAGTTAAATTTCAAGATTAAATGATTTCTGTGAAAAAGTCCCACCGCGGAGTCGAAGCATGAATACGAGACACGAAGATCGAGAAAATTGGAAACATGACACCTAGGGTGATTAAAAGCATGACTTGGTAAAATATTTTTGAAACTACATAATGACCAATGTGGAGTCATTATGTGAGTCGTGTGTGTGTTTTGAAAAGAAGAAAAAGCTTTGAAATGTGATGGTGTGCCAATGGGAACCCGGTGCGGCGGAACCATTGTGAGGATACTCGGGAAGCCGGAACAGCGGAACCGAGGTTGGGTGTGTGGCTTGGTTATCCGTGGAAAGGAGCCAATGCTAATGTGTGCCAATGGGAACCCGGTGCGGCGGAACCATTGTGAGGATACTCGGGAACCCGGAACGGCGGAACCGAGGTTGGGTGTGTGGCTTGGTTATCCGTGGAGAGGAGCCAATGCAAATGTGTGCCAATGGGAACCCGGTGCGGCGGAACCATTGTGAGGATACTCGGGAACCCGGAAACGGCGGAACCGAGGTTGGGTGTGTTTTAAACCCTCATGTGGCCAAACGTGGCAGCTCATTGAGTGAATGGATTTTGAAAGCAGCAATGTGGCCGGACTTGGTAGCCCATTGTGTGTGTGTCACCAATGAAGCCGGACTTGGTAGCTTCATTAGTAACATGATTTATCCGTACACTCAATAGGGACCTGGCGTGAAAGCCCTTGTGTGGATTTTGAAAACCGCGATGTGACCGGACGTGGTAGCCCATCGTGTGTGATATTTGAAAACCACAATGTGGCCGGACTTGCCCATTGTGTGGTGTGTGTGTGAAAGAGAAAACGATTTCAAAATGTTGATTTGGAAATGAAAAGTGAAAAGGTGACACGGTCTATGACGAGTCGCGTAGGAGAAACTCAGAGAAAAGTCACGGACACCAACGATAGATGAATAGTGAATGTGTCATTACAAATTTCTTATTGTTTATGCATGTGTTGTTTTACATGAGATAGTATGCTACTTCTATGTCCTGTTGCCTTAAATTATGGGTTAATAAGTGAGGAACATGTTCTATTTGAGAATCGTTACCTATATGATCTATTGTTTGTAAGTTATGGGTTAGCGGGTCTGAGATTATCTGCTGAGCTTTTGTAGCTCACGGTGTTGCCTTTGGTGACCCTGAAATATTATATCGGTGGCGATGCTGGTATAATGTGTCAGACCTGATAGATGAACAGGGAGAGCTGTAAACCTTGGAGGCTTTTGGAGCCGAAGAGCTGGCTAGGATGGAGGAGCAGGCGAAGCCGTAAAACCCTAGATTTTCCATTCCTTTATGTAATGAAAGCACTCTGATGGGATTATGATGTAATAACGAGCCAGACTCCATTTGGTTATATCAATAAGGTCCTTATTTAACGTACCCGGAAATTGGGGGCGTTACAACATGGTATCAGAGCTCTAGGCTCAACACTCGGCCATGGGTAGAATGGGTAGAACCATAAGATAAGTTTGACCGTTGCACAAACGTGAATTGAGTTTAAGTTTACCGTCCCAAATTGGGTGGGATTCTGTCAAAACAATCTTCGGATTGAAGCAAGGTGCGGAAATTGGCAGTACCACCGAGCTGGGAATTCCCGAACAATTGGATGATGACTTAAATCAAGAATCGAATGTGGAACCTAGAAATTCCAAAGTTTCCTTAGCGCGAGTAAACTCTGTCTCAACGTTACTAATTGAGGTTTAAACTCTGTCTTTCCTTGTAGATGAACCACTTGGATCACCTAGTCAACCTGTTGGCTGGAGCTCGTCAGCTCAAGATCGCCCTAGAAACCATGACAAATCAACTGGTGAAAAATCCCGACTTCATTGCTGCCATGCTCGCAGAAAAACGAGACTTCATGAGGGTGCAGCAAAATACCCCCATCCCTGTGGAAGAGGACCCTTGGTTCCATGAAATGTTCCCAATCCTATATGTCTTTCGTGAATTTTTCGGTGTCCTTCCCCCAATGGAAAACCTCAAGGATGGAGTTAAGGAGGAAGAAGTCAGTGACGATAAGGATGCCATGGAAGTGGCTAAGGAAGAAAACCTATCAAGTGAAGGGAATCTCGAGGAGGACGAGGTCTTAGAGGACTTGTGAGAGCCAAGGATACTACTTAGGTGCCCCTAAATAAACCTAGCAATAGTTGTAATCCTTCGGGATGTAGGATGTTAAAGATTTGGATCACCGTTGCTTGTTTAATGTTTCCTAAGTTGTACTATTGCTATGCTTGATAATAAAAGCCTCATTTTGTTTACTATGTGTCCTTATATGTTGCTTTTAGTACTTGATCATTATTTACGCGCCTACTTGTATCTTAATTCTTATACCTATTGCATGCAATTCCCACCTCAACAGTAGAATAGTCTTAGGATAAGATCCCGAGAGTCGTAGTCGCACTTGTGGCACCCTAAGACAAACCGGACCACGTAGGAGCAGGTAGTATCGTTCCAACTTGTGCTAGGAAGAACCTTATGTCGTAACTTATCTTTTGTAGTAGAACTTTATGCTTATAAATGTAATTTTCTATTTTAGGGTACTGTCGCACACTACCCGTTAATCAATTTTTATTCGTTGAGTAGCCGTTCTTGGATATATATTTTCCTACGCCTCTTAAGGAACGAGAGCAAAACCTAGCACCGAGTGCCGAACACAACCCCATCCGGCGCGGCAAAACCGCCCCCTCCCAACCTCCAAATTTCAAATTCAAATTTCAAACTTTCCCTCCTCCACACCCCTCACCCGGCCCTATAAATACCCCCCTCCTTTTCTCATCTCTTCATCTCTTCATCTCTCCCACTATCTTGACCCCTCCACATCACTATCCCGCCATGGCAATCCGACGACGAGGATTTCCGGAAGACGCCATATTCCGAGAAATCGAGCGAACCGAACTCAACATGACGATCCGAACTCTACGGTTTCAACCCTTCATTTTCATTCTGTTTTGTGCGGTGCTTACAATAGGCATGCAACGGTGGTTCGATAGGAACAACCGTCTCAAGATCTTCTGGTACGGGGCTCTCACGGTGGCCGTCGCACTCGCGGTGTTCGTAAAGGAATACGAACGTCGTTTGCTCCAAGCTTTCAATGAAAGATGGTAGGGTATCCCAGCGCAGGCGAGGCAGGGCAGTAGCACCGTAGCCATTATCATCATTTCTTACATTTTTCTTGTATCTAATGATGCCTCGGGCGAGTAGTATGTTGATCCTATTTTGTCTCGAAATTTTAAACTGCTTGCCTGCAGCAATCTGTCTTGATCACTGTTCGTGTACGCACGCCTGTCCTTATGACTGCCTACGGTTGTATCATTCTCCTTGTAGTAGAACTCTATGCATTCTATTGTACTTATCCTATTTATGGAAAGCACGTCTTAATCCACTAGCCGTATCGGTACCATTTTTCCAACTACATTGCTTCTCTCAAATCTCGATTGAAATCGGCATCCTTGGGAAAGAAACCCTCATTGCTTCAAATAATGAAATCCTCCTTACGACACATATTGACAAAGGTGGCGTAATCTTGGGTATCTTTTGTGACCCGACCTTATTGGCCAAGCGATTCGACTCAGCAATACACCCTACGGTGATACTAATCCAACCGTCAACATAGTCTACAGAATTTACGGAATGGCAACATCTGACAATTGACGAAGACGATCACCTCAACATCACGCTAGTAAGGGAATGAATGGCAACGTACTTCTATTTTAAGGGGGATAGACGACGATTCCGAGACCAGTTTAGCGGCTAAGCCCAAACCGTAGACACGCACCAATTTCGAGGACGAAATTATTTTAAGGGGGATAGTTTGTAACGACCCTGATTTTTGGTAAATAAAAATTTCGTTAAATATTTGAATTTTATTTTTATTACTTGGATTTGCTTTTTAAATTCCTTTTAAATTCCTAATAATCCATCATAATTGGATTTGAGACTTATAAAAAATTATTTTTTTTTTTTTTTTGCTTCGGGCAATATAGTCATTTTCTAAAGACAAGTAAGCTTACAAAAGCACTTGTATATTTTTTCTAGTATTTGAAATAAGGTTTTAAAATTTCATTTCTTGGCTATAAATCCTACATGGCAAGTATAGTTAGTTTTTAACCGATTAGTTAGCAAACCAAACTACCGATTCACCTAGTTACAATTCCCTAACCTTAGATGGACCTTTTTGACCACCTTTGAACCTTGTGAACCCCTCATAAGCCTAATTAAACCAATAGACCATTAGAAATAATTATTTGACCTTATGTTTTGTCATTTCAAAGACTTATGTGGCATTTTTCTTCCTTACCCTTTGGTTAATAATTGTTAGGGAAAATGTTACCCCTTGGACAATAGAAACTAGTCTTTCTAATAAAAGACTTAAATTGATAAGACTAGTAAATTAGGTACTTACAAAATAGGAAGCCATCATAGTGTTTCAAAAAGAGGTAAACTAGTCTTGCCACATGCAAGTCTAAGAACAATAGCCTTAACCCTAAATTGGCCAACCTAATTACATTTCTAATTTTTCTTAAAGCTTATATTGGTATGCCCCTTGGATAAAGATTTTCTAGGAAAATTTTAACCTTTGGTCAATGTTAACACTTGAAAGCCCTAGCTTTTGTCATACTACCTTCATTATTTTTTGGTCAATAAATGCTAGGAAAATTTGTATCCCTTGGTCAATAGGTATTAGGAATTGCCAATGAATGTATTGACTAGTCATACTAAAGAAAGCTATCATTTTGCTAGCCTTGCCACTTTCTAGGAAAATTTCTAACCATTGGGCAATGCTTTCACTTGAAAGCCTTAACCTCTCACCATTTCTCTTTACCCTTTGAACAAAAGTTAGTAGGGTAAATATTATCCATTGAGTAATAGAAAACCTAACCTTGCCATGCATGCAACCCTAAGATTATAGTCTTAAGCCTAGGAATGCTTAGTTGTATACATCTATAGTATCATTGCCTAATATAAGCATGCCTAAATTGCCTAGGTACACTTTCTAGGAAATTCATTACCCATTGGGCAATAGTTGTTAGGGTAATTTTTATCCTTTGAGTAAAAGTATAAGTCTTGCCATAATCCAAGGAGTAACCAATTCTAGTATGGTCCTAGCCTTTTATTTTGTTACCAACCTAGGTTATAATCACCTAGACTTATCCTACAAAGCATAAGATCATAGTTAGTTTATAGCCTTATGTGGCATTTTCTTCCTTAACCTTTGGATAATACTTGCTAGGGGAATTTTTATACTATGGATAATAGAGTTAAGGCTTGCCAAAGGACTTGACAAGATTAGTCACTTAAAAGAAGCCATCATTTTACTTCCAAATAGCCCTAAACCTATCTTGGCCAACAAAGTTGCTTTCCTAGAGCAATTAAGTACATAGATATACTTATATATGGGTATAAAAACCTATTAGCCTTTCATTATCAAAGTTTATTTATTTAGGTGTGCACTTTCTAGGAAAGTATTAGCCTTGGGTCAATATGATTACCATTGAAAGACTTACCTTCTTGTCTTAGACCTAGTAAACTAGATAACATAGTATACATAGCTATATATATGAGTGTACAAGAGAGAGAGAGAGAGAGAGAGAGAGAGAGAGAGAGAGAGAGAATTCGGATAGAGAGAGGGAGAGGGAGCCGAAATGGAGGGAGTGGGAGAAGTGTGTGCTAGTGACTTTGTTCACTTCAACAAGCTAACCAAATAGCCTTAGGCCTAATCCTACTTTGACACCCCAATCCTAGCCAACTTTAAACAATGAACATAGCCTATCATGTTGTTCTTTCTTACAAGCATGCCATTTATAGACTAAACAAGCCAAAGAACCCTTCATAATACCCTAGGTTTTAGCCTTAAAGTCTAGGAGGTTAGTCATGACAAAGCCATGGCATGCTTGCATGCTTGAAATGACAAGCCATTGGAACAAAATCCATTGGACAAAGAGGGAGAGAGAGGCCGGCCAAGAGGGAGGAGAGAGAGCCAAGGTTTTGCCTATAAATAGCACCCCATGCTTGCCATTCAACTCACACCTCACTCCTTTGCTCTCACTTCTCTCTAGAAACCATTCTGTTTTTCCAGGCAGCTTACTGCCCTTCACAAATCCTCATTTTGCTCCTGCTTAGAGTAGTCCTTAGGACCAACTTCCTTCGGGAAAGTTGTAGAGCACTTCGAGCTCTTCAAACTAGACCCAAGAACCACCCTAATCGGTCAAGAAACGACAAAGATATCGACGTCCGAAGTTCAGCAAAAAATTCGGATTTCCATATTCTGGACAGCAAACTGTCCCCCCTTTATCACCATATTTCTCCTACCTAAAGTAGTTTCTAGGATCAAGTTCCTTCACAAAAGTTGTAGAGCATTTCTAGAGCTTCAATTCGACTCAAGAACGACCTTATTCGGCCAAGTATTGACCGAGTTATTGCCATCCAAAGTTCGGTCCAGATTTGCGAGTTTCACCACCCGCGGGATTTTCCAACTAGCTTATTCGGCCCCGACTAGTTTCGGATCAAGGTAGGATTCTTCGTCCCCGTTATTCCTAAGTATACTTAGATTCTTTTTTATGTTTACTGTCCCTAAGAACATGTTGGATAGATCTTACTTTCTAAACTCTTAGTGTAGAAACTTAAATTGATAATGGTATGATCACGTAGATTCTATATCTATTTTTCCTAATTATGTGTAAATTATTTTGGAGTATGAGCATGTTGATTAATGAACTTTATCCTCAATAAACATATGCTCTTTTGATCTTCCTTCAAAGAAAGAAAGAACGACTTTTTAGAAGTTATCGCTTAGTTTCAATCATAATGATGGTGATGAGCTTGTTGTATGATTGCTTGACTACTTGTTGTTGATAAAGCATAAGTGGTTTACCACTCCAAAGGTGTCCGTCCATGTGGCACTATGCTTTACCTTGTATGTTAATTAGCATGATTATGTGAAATCAAGGATAAAATGAGCATGCTAAATAAAATAGAGTTGGATGATCTTGCTAGTTAAATTTCAAGATTAAATGATTTCTGTGAAAAAGTCCCACCGCGGAGTCGAAGCATGAATACGAGACACGAAGATCGAGAAAATTGAAAACATGACACCTAGGGTGATTAAAAGCATGACTTGGTAAAATATTTTTGAAACTACATAATGACCAATGTGGAGTCATTATGTGAGTCGTGTGTGTGTTTTGAAAAGGAGAAAAAGCTTTGAAATGTGATGGTGTGCCAATGGGAACCCGGTGCGGCGGAACCATTGTGAGGATACTCGGGAAGCCGGAACAGCGGAACCGAGGTTGGGTGTGTGGCTTGGTTATCCGTGGAAAGGAGCCAATGCTAATGTGTGCCAATGGGAACCCGGTGCGGCGGAACCATTGTGAGGATACTCGGGAACCCGGAACAGCGGAACCGAGGTTGGGTGTGTGGCTTGGTTATCCGTGGAGAGGAGCCAATGCAAATGTGTGCCAATGGGAACCCGGTGCGGCGGAACCATTGTGAGGATACTCGGGAACCCGGAACGGCGGAACCGAGGTTGGGTGTGTTTTAAACCCTCATGTGGCCAAACGTGGCAGCTCATTGAGTGAATGGATTTTGAAAGCAGCAATGTGGCCGGACTTGGTAGCCCATTCTGTGTGTGTCACCAATGAAGCCGGACTTGGTAGCTTCATTAGTAACATGATTTATCTGTACACTCAATAGGGACCTGGCGTGAAAGCCCTTGTGTGGATTTTGAAAACCGCGATGTGACCGGACGTGGTAGCCCATCGTGTGTGATATTTGAAAACCACAATGTGGCCGGACTTGCCCATTGTGTGGTGTGGGTGTGAAAGAGAAAACGATTTCAAAATGTTGATTTGGAAATGAAAAGTGAAAAGGTGACACGGTCTACGACGAGTCGCGTAGGAGAAACTCAAAAAAGTCACGGACACCAACGATAGATGAATAGTGAATGTGTCATTACAAATTTCTTATTGTTTATGCATGTGTTGTTTTACATGAGATAGTATGCTACTTCTATGTCCTGTTGCCTTAAATTATGGGTTAATAAGTGAGGAACATGTTCTATTTGAGAATCGTTACCTATATGATCTATTGTTTGTAAGTTATGGGTTAGCGGGTATGAGATTATCCTGCTGAGCTTTTGTAGCTCACGGTGTTACCTTTGGTGACCCTGACATATTATATCGGTGGCGACGCTGGTATAATGTGTCAGACCTGATAGATGAACAGGGAGAGCTGTAAACCTTGGAGGCTTTTGGAGCCGAAGAGCTGGCTAGGATGGAGGAGCAGGCGAAGCCGTAAAACCCTAGATTTTCCATTCCTTTATGTAATGAAAGCACTCTGATGGGATTATGATGTAATAACGAGCCAGACTCCATTTGGTTATATCAATAAAGTCCTTATTTAACGTACCCGGAAATTGGGGGCGTTACAACATGGTATCAGAGCTCTAGGCTCAACACTCGGCCATGGGTAGAATGGGTAGAACCATAAGATAAGTTTGACCGTTGCACAAACGTGAATTGAGTTTAAGTTTACCGTCCCAAATTGGGTGGGATTCTGTCAAAACAATCTTCGGATTGAAGCAAGGTGCGGAAATTGGCAGTACCACCGAGCTGGGAATTCCCGAACAATTGGATGATGACTTAAATCAAGAATCAAATGTGGAATCCAAAAATTCCAAAGTTTCCTTAGCGCTAGTAAACTCTGTCTCAACGTTACTAATTGAGGTTTAAACTCTGTCTTTCCTCGTAGATGAACCACTTGGATCACCTAGTCAACCTGTTGGTTGGAGCTCGTCAGCTCAAGATCGCCCTAGAAACCATGACAAATCAACTGGTGAAAAATCCCTACTTCATTGCTGCCATGCTCGCAGAAAAACGAGAGGGTGCAGCAAAACACCCCTATCCCTGTGGAGGAGGACCCTTGGTTCCCTGAATTGTTCCCAATCCTATATGTCTTCCGTGAATTTTTCGGTGTCCTTCCCCCAATGGAAAACCTCGAGGAAGGAGTTAAGGAGGAAGAAGTCAGTGACGATAAGGATGCCATGGAAGTGGCTAAGGAAGAAAACCTGTCAAGTGAAGGAAATCTCGAGGAGGACGAGGTCTTAGAGGACTTGTGAAAGCCAAGGTTACTACTTAGGTGCCCCTAAATAAACCTAGCAATAGTTGTAATCCTTCGGGATGTAGGATGTTAAAGATTTGGATCACCGTTGCTTGTTTAATGTTTCCTAAGTTGTACTATTGCTATGCTTGATAATAAAAGCCTCATTTTGTTTACTATGTGTCCTTATATGTTGCTTTTAGTACTTGATCATTATTTACGCGCCTACTTGTATCTTAATTCTTATACCTATTGCATGCAATTCCCACCTCAACAGTAGAATAGTCTTAGGATAAGATCCCGAGAGTCGTAGTCGCACTTGTGGCACCCTAAGACAAACCGGACCACGTAGGAGCAGGTAGTATCGTTCCAACTTGTGCTAGGAAGAACCTTATGTCGTAACTTATCTTTTGTAGTAGAACTTTATGCTTATAAATGTAATTTTCTATTTTAGGGTACTGTCGCACACTACCCGTTAATCAATTTTTATTCGTTGAGTAGCCGTTCTTGGATATATATTTTCCTACGCCTCTTAAGGAACGAGAGCAAAACCTAGCACCGAGTGCCGAACACAACCCCATCCGGCGCGGCAAAACCGCCCCCTCCCAACCTCCAAATTTCAAATTCAAATTTCAAACTTTCCCTCCTCCACACCCCTCACCCGGCCCTATAAATACCCCCCTCCTTTTCTCATCTCTTCATCTCTTCATCTCTCCCACTATCTTGACCCCTCCACATCACTATCCCGCCATGGCAATCCGACGACGAGGATTTCCGGAAGACGCCATATTCCGAGAAATCGAGCGAACCGAACTCAACATGACGATCCGAACTCTACGGTTTCAACCCTTCATTTTCATTCTGTTTTGTGCGGTGCTTACAATAGGCATGCAACGGTGGTTCGATAGGAACAACCGTCTCAAGATCTTCTGGTACGGGGCTCTCACGGTGGCCGTCGCACTCGCGGTGTTCGTAAAGGAATACGAACGTCGTTTGCTCCAAGCTTTCAATGAAAGATGGTAGGGTATCCCAGCGCAGGCGAGGCAGGGCAGTAGCACCGTAGCCATTATCATCATTTCTTACATTTTTCTTGTATCTAATGATGCCTCGGGCGAGTAGTATGTTGATCCTATTTTGTCTCGAAATTTTAAACTGCTTGCCTGCATCAATCTGTCTTGATCGCCGTTCGTGTACGCACGCCTGTCCTTATGACTGCCTACGGTTGTATCATTCTCCTTGTAGTAGAACTCTATGCATTCTATTGTACTTATCCTATTTATGGAAAGCACGTCTTAATCCACTAGCCGTATCGGTACCATTTTTCCAACTACATTGCTTCTCTCAAATCTCGATTGAAATCGACATCCTTGGGAAAGAAACCCTCATTGCTTCAAATAATGAAATCCTCCTTACGACACATATTGACAAAGGTGGCGTAATCTTGGGTATCTTTTGTGACCCGACCTTATTGGCCAAGCGATTCGACTCAGCAATACACCCTACGGTGATACTAATCCAACCGTCAACATAGTCTACAGAATTTACGGAATGGCAACATCTGACAATTGACGAAGACGATCACCTCAACATCACGCTAGTAAGGGAATGAATGGCAACGTACTTCTATTTTAAGGGGGATAGACGACGATTCCGAGACCAGTTTAGCGGCTAAGCCCAAACCGTAGACACGCACCAATTTCGAGGACGAAATTATTTTAAGGGGGATAGTTTGTAACGACCCTGATTTTTGGTAAATAAAAATTTCGTTAAATATTTGAATTTTATTTTTATTACTTGGATTTGCTTTTTAAATTCCTTTTAAATTCCTAATAATCCATCATAATTGGATTTGAGACTTATAAAATTTTTTTTTTTTTTTTTGCTTCGGGCAATATAGTCATTTTCTAAAGACAAGTAAGCTTACAAAAGCACTTGTATATTTTTTCTAGTATTTGAAATAAGGTTTTAAAATTTTATTTCTTGGCTATAAATCCTACATGGCAAGTATAGTTAGTTTTTAACCGATTAGTTAGCAAACCAAACTACCGATTCACCTAGTTACAATTCCCTAACCTTAGATGGACCTTTTTGACCACCTTTGAACCTTGTGAACCCCTCATAAGCCTAATTAAACCAATAGACCATTAGAAATAATTATTTGACCTTATGTTTTGTCATTTCAAAGACTTATGTGGCATTTTTCTTCCTTACCCTTTGGTTAATAATTGTTAGGGAAAATGTTACCCCTTGGACAATAGAAACTAGTCTTTCTAATAAAAGACTTAAATTGATAAGACTAGTAAATTAGGTACTTACAAAATAGGAAGCCATCATAGTGTTTCAAAAAGAGGTAAACTAGTCTTGCCACATGCAAGTCTAAGAACAATAGCCTTAACCCTAAATTGGCCAACCTAATTACATTTCTAATTTTTCTTAAAGCTTATATTGGTATGCCCCTTGGATAAAGATTTTCTAGGAAAATTTTAACCTTTGGTCAATGTTAACACTTGAAAGCCCTAGCTTTTGTCATACTACCTTCATTATTTTTTGGTCAATAAATGCTAGGAAAATTTGTATCCCTTGGTCAATAGGTATTAGGAATTGCCAATGAATGTATTGACTAGTCATACTAAAGAAAGCTATCATTTTGCTAGCCTTGCCACTTTCTAGGAAAATTTCTAACCATTGGGCAATGCTTTCACTTGAAAGCCTTAACCTCTCACCATTTCTCTTTACCCTTTGAACAAAAGTTAGTAGGGTAAATATTATCCATTGAGTAATAGAAAACCTAACCTTGCCATGCATGCAACCCTAAGATTATAGTCTTAAGCCTAGGAATGCTTAGTTGTATACATCTATAGTATCATTGCCTAATATAAGCATGCCTAAATTGCCTAGGTACACTTTCTAGGAAATTCATTACCCATTGGGCAATAGTTGTTAGGGTAATTTTTATCCTTTGAGTAAAAGTATAAGTCTTGCCATAATCCAAGGAGTAACCAATTCTAGTATGGTCCTAGCCTTTTATTTTGTTACCAACCTAGGTTATAATCACCTAGACTTATCCTACAAAGCATAAGATCATAGTTAGTTTATAGCCTTATGTGGCATTTTCTTCCTTAACCTTTGGATAATACTTGCTAGGAGAATTTTTATACTATGGATAATAGAGTTAAGGCTTGCCAAAGGACTTGACAAGATTAGTCACTTAAAAGAAGCCATCATTTTACTTCCAAATAGCCCTAAACCTATCTTGGCCAACAAAGTTGCTTTCCTAGAGCAATTAAGTACATAGATATACTTATATATGGGTATAAAAACCTATTAGCCTTTCATTATCAAAGTTTATTTATTTAGGTGTGCACTTTCTAGGAAAGTATTAGCCTTGGGTCAATATGATTACCATTGAAAGACTTACCTTCTTGTCTTAGACCTAGTAAACTAGATATCATAGTATACATAGCTATATATATGAGTGTACAAGAGAGAGAGAGAGAGAGAGAGAGAGAGAGAGAGAATTCGGATAGAGAGAGGGAGAGGGAGCCGAAATGGAGGGAGTGGGAGAAGTGTGTGCTAGTGACTTTGTTCACTTCAACAAGCTAACCAAATAGCCTTAGGCCTAATCCTACTTTGACACCCCAATCCTAGCCAACTTTAAACAATGAACATAGCCTATCATGTTGTTCTTTCTTACAAGCATGCCATTTATAGACTAAACAAGCCAAAGAACCCTTCATAATACCCTAGGTTTTAGCCTTAAAGTCTAGGAGGTTAGTCATGACAAAGCCATGGCATGCTTGCATGCTTGAAATGACAAGCCATTGGAACAAAATCCATTGGACAAAGAGGGAGAGAGAGGCCGGCCAAGAGGGAGGAGAGAGAGCCAAGGTTTTGCCTATAAATAGCACCCCATGCTTGCCATTCAACTCACACCTCACTCCTTTGCTCTCACTTCTCTCTAGAAACCATTCTGTTTTTCCAGGCAGCTTACTGCCCTTCACAAATCCTCATTTTGCTCCTGCTTAGAGTAGTCCTTAGGACCAACTTCCTTCGGGAAAGTTGTAGAGCACTTCGAGCTCTTCAAACTAGACCCAAGAACCACCCTAATCGGTCAAGAAACGACAAAGATATCGACGTCCGAAGTTCAGCAAAAAATTCGGATTTCCATATTCTGGACAGCAAACTGTCCCCCCTTTATCACCATATTTCTCCTACCTAAAGTAGTTTCTAGGATCAAGTTCCTTCACAAAAGTTGTAGAGCATTTCTAGAGCTTCAATTCGACTCAAGAACGACCTTATTCGGCCAAGTATTGACCGAGTTATTGCCATCCAAAGTTCGGTCCAGATTTGCGAGTTTCACCACCCGCGGGAAATTCCAACTAGCTTATTCGGCCCCGACTAGTTTCGGATCAAGGTAGGATTCTTCGTCCCCGTTATTCCTAAGTATACTTAGATTCTTTTTTATGTTTACTGTCCCTAAGAACATGTTGGATAGATCTTACTTTCTAAACTCTTAGTGTAGAAACTTAAATTGATAATGGTATGATCACGTAGATTCTATATCTATTTTTCCTAATTATGTGTAAATTATTTTGGAGTATGAGCATGTTGATTAATGAACTTTATCCTCAATAAACATATGCTCTTTTGATCTTCCTTCAAAGAAAGAAAGAACGACTTTTTAGAAGTTATCGCTTAGTTTCAATCATAATGATGGTGATGAGCTTGTTGTATGATTGCTTGACTACTTGTTGTTGATAAAGCATAAGTGGTTTACCACTCCAAAGGTGTCCGTCCATGTGGCACTATGCTTTACCTTGTATGTTAATTAGCATGATTATGTGAAATCAAGGATAAAATGAGCATGCTAAATAAAATAGAGTTGGATGATCTTGCTAGTTAAATTTCAAGATTAAATGATTTATGTGAAAAAGTCCCACCGCGGAGTCGAAGCATGAATACGAGACACGAAGATCGAGAAAATTGGAAACATGACACCTAGGGTGATTAAAAGCATGACTTGGTAAAATATTTTTGAAACTACATAATGACCAATGTGGAGTCATTATGTGAGTCGTGTGTGTGTTTTGAAAAGGAGAAAAAGCTTTGAAATGTGATGGTGTGCCAATGGGAACCCGGTGCGGCGGAACCATTGTGAGGATACTCGGGAAGCCGGAACAGCGGAACCGAGGTTGGGTGTGTGGCTTGGTTATCCGTGGAAAGGAGCCAATGCTAATGTGTGCCAATGGGAACCCGGTGCGGCGGAACCATTGTGAGGATACTCGGGAACCCGGAACAGGCGGAACCGAGGTTGGGTGTGTGGCTTGGTTATCCGTGGAGAGGAGCCAATGCAAATGTGTGCCAATGGGAACCCGGTGCGGCGGAACCATTGTGAGGATACTCGGGAACCCGGAACGGTGGAACCGAGGTTGGGTGTGTTTTAAACCCTCATGTGGCCAAACGTGGCAGCTCATTGAGTGAATGGATTTTGAAAGCAGCAATGTGGCCGGACTTGGTAGCCCATTGTGTGTGTCACCAATGAAGCCGGACTTGGTAGCTTCATTAGTAACATGATTTATCTGTACACTCAATAGGGACCTGGCGTGAAAGCCCTTGTGTGGATTTTGAAAACCGCGATGTGACCGGACGTGGTAGCCCATCGTGTGTGATATTTGAAAACCACAATGTGGCCGGACTTGCCCATTGTGTGGTGTGTGTGTGAAAGAGAAAACGATTTCAAAATGTTGATTTGGAAATGAAAAGTGAAAAGGTGACACGGTCTACGACGAGTCGCGTAGGAGAAACTCAGAAAAGTCACGGACACCAACGATAGATGAATAGTGAATGTGTCATTACAAATTTCTTATTGTTTATGCATGTGTTGTTTTACATGAGATAGTATGCTACTTCTATGTCCTGTTGCCTTAAATTATGGGTTAATAAGTGAGGAACATGTTCTATTTGAGAATCGTTACCTATATGATCTATTGTTTGTAAGTTATGGGTTAGCGGGTATGAGATTATCTGCTGAGCTTTTGTAGCTCACGGTGTTGCCTTTGGTGACCCTGACATATTATATCGGTGGCGACGCTGGTATAATGTGTCAGACCTTAGATGAACAGGGAGAGCTGTAAACCTTGGAGGCTTTTGGAGCCGAAGAGCTGGCTAGGATGGAGGAGCAGGCGAAGCCGTAAAACCCTAGATTTTCCATTCCTTTATGTAATGAAAGCACTCTGATGGGATTATGATGTAATAACGAGCCAGACTCCATTTGGTTATATCAATAAGGTCCTTATTTAACGTACCCGGAAATTGGGGGCGTTACAACATGGTATCAGAGCTCTAGGCTCAACACTCGGCCATGGGTAGAATGGGTAGAACCATAAGATAAGTTTGACCGTTGCACAAACGTGAATTGAGTTTAAGTTTACCGTCCCAAATTGGGTGGGATTCTGTCAAAACAATCTTCGGATTGAAGCAAGGTGCGGAAATTGGCAGTACCACCGAGCTGGGAATTCCCGAACAATTGGATGATGACTTAAATCAAGAATCGAATGTGGAACCTAGAAATTCCAAAGTTTCCTTAGCGCGAGTAAACTCTGTCTCAACGTTACTAATTGAGGTTTAAACTCTGTCTTTCCTTGTAGATGAACCACTTGGATCACCTAGTCAACCTGTTGGCTGGAGCTCGTCAGCTCAAGATCGCCCTAGAAACCATGACAAATCAACTAGTGAAAAATCCCGACTTCATTGCTGCCATGCTCGCAGAAAAACGAGACTTCATGAGGGTGCAGCAAAATACCCCCATCCCTGTGGAAGAGGACCCTTGGTTCCATGAAATGTTTCCAATCCTATATGTCTTTCGTGAATTTTTCGGTGTCCTTCCCCCAATGGAAAACCTCAAGGATGGAGTTAAGGAGGAAGAAGTCAGTGACGATAAGGATGCCATGGAAGTGGCTAAGGAAGAAAACCTGTCAAGTGAAGGGAATCTCGAGGAGGACGAGGTCTTAGAGGACTTGTGAGAGCCAAGGATACTACTTAGGTGCCCCTAAATAAACCTAGCAATAGTTGTAATCCTTCGGGATGTAGGATGTTAAAGATTTGGATCACCGTTGCTTGTTTAATGTTTCCTAAGTTGTACTATTGCTATGCTTGATAATAAAAGCCTCATTTTGTTTACTATGTGTCCTTATATGTTGCTTTTAGTACTTGATCATTATTTACGCGCCTACTTGTATCTTAATTCTTATACCTATTGCATGCAATTCCCACCTCAACAGTAGAATAGTCTTAGGATAAGATCCCGAGAGTCGTAGTCGCACTTGTGGCACCCTAAGACAAACCGGACCACGTAGGAGCAGGTAGTATCGTTCCAACTTGTGCTAGGAAGAACCTTATGTCGTAACTTATCTTTTGTAGTAGAACTTTATGCTTATAAATGTAATTTTCTATTTTAGGGTACTGTCGCACACTACCCGTTAATCAATTTTTATTCGTTGAGTAGCCGTTCTTGGATATATATTTTCCTACGCCTCTTAAGGAACGAGAGCAAAACCTAGCACCGAGTGCCGAACACAACCCCATCCGGCGCGGCAAAACCGCCCCCTCCCAACCTCCAAATTTCAAATTCAAATTTCAAACTTTCCCTCCTCCACACCCCTCACCCGGCCCTATAAATACCCCCCTCCTTTTCTCATCTCTTCATCTCTTCATCTCTCCCACTATCTTGACCCCTCCACATCACTATCCCGCCATGGCAATCCGACGACGAGGATTTCCGGAAGACGCCATATTCCGAGAAATCGAGCGAACCGAACTCAACATGACGATCCGAACTCTACGGTTTCAACCCTTCATTTTCATTCTGTTTTGTGCGGTGCTTACAATAGGCATGCAACGGTGGTTCGATAGGAACAACCGTCTCAAGATCTTCTGGTACGGGGCTCTCACGGTGGCCGTCGCACTCGCGGTGTTCGTAAAGGAATACGAACGTCGTTTGCTCCAAGCTTTCAATGAAAGATGGTAGGGTATCCCAGCGCAGGCGAGGCAGGGCAGTAGCACCGTAGCCATTATCATCATTTCTTACATTTTTCTTGTATCTAATGATGCCTCGGGCGAGTAGTATGTTGATCCTATTTTGTCTCGAAATTTTAAACTGCTTGCCTGCAGCAATCTGTCTTGATCACTGTTCGTGTACGCACGCCTGTCCTTATGACTGCCTACGGTTGTATCATTCTCCTTGTAGTAGAACTCTATGCATTCTATTGTACTTATCCTATTTATGGAAAGCACGTCTTAATCCACTAGCCGTATCGGTACCATTTTTCCAACTACATTGCTTCTCTCAAATCTCGATTGAAATCGGCATCCTTGGGAAAGAAACCCTCATTGCTTCAAATAATGAAATCCTCCTTACGACACATATTGACAAAGGTGGCGTAATCTTGGGTATCTTTTGTGACCCGACCTTATTGGCCAAGCGATTCGACTCAGCAATACACCCTACGGTGATACTAATCCAACCGTCAACATAGTCTACAGAATTTACGGAATGGCAACATCTGACAATTGACGAAGACGATCACCTCAACATCACGCTAGTAAGGGAATGAATGGCAACGTACTTCTATTTTAAGGGGGATAGACGACGATTCCGAGACCAGTTTAGCGGCTAAGCCCAAACCGTAGACACGCACCAATTTCGAGGACGAAATTATTTTAAGGGGGATAGTTTGTAACGACCCTGATTTTTGGTAAATAAAAATTTCGTTAAATATTTGAATTTTATTTTTATTACTTGGATTTGCTTTTTAAATTCCTTTTAAATTCCTAATAATCCATCATAATTGGATTTGAGACTTATAAAAAAAATTTTTTTTTTTTTTTGCTTCGGGCAATATAGTCATTTTCTAAAGACAAGTAACCTTACAAAAGCACTTGTATATTTTTTCTAGTATTTGAAATAAGGTTTTAAAATTTCATTTCTTGGCTATAAATCCTACATGGCAAGTATAGTTAGTTTTTAACCGATTAGTTAGCAAACCAAACTACCGATTCACCTAGTTACAATTCCCTAACCTTAGATGGACCTTTTTGACCACCTTTGAACCTTGTGAACCCCTCATAAGCCTAATTAAACCAATAGACCATTAGAAATAATTATTTGACCTTATGTTTTGTCATTTCAAAGACTTATGTGGCATTTTTCTTCCTTACCCTTTGGTTAATAATTGTTAGGGAAAATGTTACCCCTTGGACAATAGAAACTAGTCTTTCTAATAAAAGACTTAAATTGATAAGACTAGTAAATTAGGTACTTACAAAATAGGAAGCCATCATAGTGTTTCAAAAAGAGGTAAACTAGTCTTGCCACATGCAAGTCTAAGAACAATAGCCTTAACCCTAAATTGGCCAACCTAATTACATTTCTAATTTTTCTTAAAGCTTATATTGGTATGCCCCTTGGATAAAGATTTTCTAGGAAAATTTTAACCTTTGGTCAATGTTAACACTTGAAAGCCCTAGCTTTTGTCATACTACCTTCATTATTTTTTGGTCAATAAATGCTAGGAAAATTTGTATCCCTTGGTCAATAGGTATTAGGAATTGCCAATGAATGTATTGACTAGTCATACTAAAGAAAGCTATCATTTTGCTAGCCTTGCCACTTTCTAGGAAAATTTCTAACCATTGGGCAATGCTTTCACTTGAAAGCCTTAACCTCTCACCATTTCTCTTTACCCTTTGAACAAAAGTTAGTAGGGTAAATATTATCCATTGAGTAATAGAAAACCTAACCTTGCCATGCATGCAACCCTAAGATTATAGTCTTAAGCCTAGGAATGCTTAGTTGTATACATCTATAGTATCATTGCCTAATATAAGCATGCCTAAATTGCCTAGGTACACTTTCTAGGAAATTCATTACCCATTGGGCAATAGTTGTTAGGGTAATTTTTATCCTTTGAGTAAAAGTATAAGTCTTGCCATAATCCAAGGAGTAACCAATTCTAGTATGGTCCTAGCCTTTTATTTTGTTACCAACCTAGGTTATAATCACCTAGACTTATCCTACAAAGCATAAGATCATAGTTAGTTTATAGCCTTATGTGGCATTTTCTTCCTTAACCTTTGGATAATACTTGCTAGGGGAATTTTTATACTATGGATAATAGAGTTAAGGCTTGCCAAAGGACTTGACAAGATTAGTCACTTAAAAGAAGCCATCATTTTACTTCCAAATAGCCCTAAACCTATCTTGGCCAACAAAGTTGCTTTCCTAGAGCAATTAAGTACATAGATATACTTATATATGGGTATAAAAACCTATTAGCCTTTCATTATCAAAGTTTATTTATTTAGGTGTGCACTTTCTAGGAAAGTATTAGCCTTGGGTCAATATGATTACCATTGAAAGACTTACCTTCTTGTCTTAGACCTAGTAAACTAGATATCATAGTATACATAGCTATATATATGAGTGTACAAGAGAGAGAGAGAGAGAGAGAGAGAGAGAGAGAGAGAGAGAGAGAGAGAGAGAGAGAGAATTCGGATAGAGAGAGGGAGAGGGAGCCGAAATGGAGGGAGTGGGAGAAGTGTGTGCTAGTGACTTTGTTCACTTCAACAAGCTAACCAAATAGCCTTAGGCCTAATCCTACTTTGACACCCCAATCCTAGCCAACTTTAAACAATGAACATAGCCTATCATGTTGTTCTTTCTTACAAGCATGCCATTTATAGACTAAACAAGCCAAAGAACCCTTCATAATACCCTAGGTTTTAGCCTTAAAGTCTAGGAGGTTAGTCATGACAAAGCCATGGCATGCTTGCATGCTTGAAATGACAAGCCATTGGAACAAAATCCATTGGACAAAGAGGGAGAGAGAGGCCGGCCAAGAGGGAGGAGAGAGAGCCAAGGTTTTGCCTATAAATAGCACCCCATGCTTGCCATTCAACTCACACCTCACTCCTTTGCTCTCACTTCTCTCTAGAAACCATTCTGTTTTTCCAGGCAGCTTACTGCCCTTCACAAATCCTCATTTTGCTCCTGCTTAGAGTAGTCCTTAGGACCAACTTCCTTCGGGAAAGTTGTAGAGCACTTCGAGCTCTTCAAACTAGACCCAAGAACCACCCTAATCGGTCAATAAACGACAAAGATATCGACGTCCGAAGTTCAGCAAAAAATTCGGATTTCCAGATTCTAGACAGCAAACTGTCCCCCCTTTATCACCATATTTCTCCTACCTAAAGTAGTTTCTAGGATCAAGTTCCTTCACAAAAGTTGTAGAGCATTTCTAGAGCTTCAATTCGACTCAAGAACGACCTTATTCGGCCAAGTATTGACCGAGTTATTGCCATCCAAAGTTCGGTCCAGATTTGCGAGTTTCACCACCCGCGGGAAATTCCAACTAGCTTATTCGGCCCCGACTAGTTTCGGATCAAGGTAGGATTCTTCGTCCCCGTTATTCCTAAGTATACTTAGATTCTTTTTTATGTTTACTGTCCCTAAGAACATGTTGGATAGATCTTACTTTCTAAACTCTTAGTGTAGAAACTTAAATTGATAATGGTATGATCACGTAGATTCTATATCTATTTTTCCTAATTATGTGTAAATTATTTTGGAGTATGAGCATGTTGATTAATGAACTTTATCCTCAATAAACATATGCTCTTTTGATCTTCCTTCAAAGAAAGAAAGAACGACTTTTTAGAAGTTATCGCTTAGTTTCAATCATAATGATGGTGATGAGCTTGTTGTATGATTGCTTGACTACTTGTTGTTGATAAAGCATAAGTGGTTTACCACTCCAAAGGTGTCCGTCCATGTGCCACTATGCTTTACCTTGTATGTTAATTAGCATGATTATGTGAAATCAAGGATAAAATGAGCATGCTAAATAAAATAGAGTTGGATGATCTTGCTAGTTAAATTTCAAGATTAAATGATTTCTGTGAAAAAGTCCCACCGCGGAGTCGAAGCATGAATACGAGACACGAAGATCGAGAAAATTGGAAACATGACACCTAGGGTGATTAAAAGCATGACTTGGTAAAATATTTTTGAAACTACATAATGACCAATGTGGAGTCATTATGTGAGTCGTGTGTGTGTTTTAAAAAAAGAAAAAGCTTTGAAATGTGATGGTGTGCCAATGGGAACCCGGTGCGGCGGAACCATTGTGAGGATACTCGGGAAGCCGGAACAGCGGAACCGAGGTTGGGTGTGTGGCTTGGTTATCCGTGGAAAGGAGCCAATGCTAATGTGTGCCAATGGGAACCCGGTGCGGCGGAACCATTGTGAGGATACTCGGGAACCCGGAACGGCGGAACCGAGGTTGGGTGTGTGGCTTGGTTATCCGTGGAGAGGAGCCAATGCAAATGTGTGCCAATGGGAACCCGGTGCGGCGGAACCATTGTGAGGATACTCGGGAACCCGGAACGGCGGAACCGAGGTTGGGTGTGTTTTAAACCCTCATGTGGCCAAACGTGGCAGCTCATTGAGTGAATGGATTTTGAAAGCAGCAATGTGGCCGGACTTGGTAGCCCATTCTGTGTGTGTCACCAATGAAGCCGGACTTGGTAGCTTCATTAGTAACATGATTTATCTGTACACTCAATAGGGACCTGGCGTGAAAGCCCTTGTGTGGATTTTGAAAACCGCGATGTGACCGGACGTGGTAGCCCATCGTGTGTGATATTTGAAAACCACAATGTGGCCGGACTTGCCCATTGTGTGGTGTGTGTGTGAAAGAGAAAACGATTTCAAAATGTTGATTTGGAAATGAAAAGTGAAAAGGTGACACGATCTACGACGAGTCGCGTAGGAGAAACTCAGAAAAGTCACGGACACCAACGATAGATGAATAGTGAATGTGTCATTACAAATTTCTTATTGTTTATGCATGTGTTGTTTTACATGAGATAGTATGCTACTTCTATGTCCTGTTGCCTTAAATTATGGGTTAATAAGTGAGGAACATGTTCTATTTGAGAATCGTTACCTATATGATCTATTGTTTGTAAGTTATGGGTTAGCGGGTATGAGATTATCCTGCTGAGCTTTTGTAGCTCACGGTGTTACCTTTGGTGACCCTGACATATTATATCGGTGGCGACGCGGGTATAATGTGTCAGACCTGATAGATGAACAGAGAGAGCTGTAAACCTTGGAGGCTTTTGGAGCCGAAGAGCTGGCTAGGATGGAGGAGCAGGCGAAGCCGTAAAACCCTAGATTTTCCATTCCTTTATGTAATGAAAGCACTCTGATGGGATTATGATGTAATAACGAGCCAGACTCCATTTGGTTATATCAATAAAGTCTTTAATTAACGTACCCGAAATTGGGAGCGTTACATATTCGTTGCGGGTTCAACAAACTATATCTATAACATTATTTCTCTCGACTTATTTTTATTGTTCAATTTTTTTGTGGTCAGTTTACGTGTTTCTAGAGTTATATATTAAGACCGGAAGAGAATCTCTAAGGTATGAATGCGGCTACACTCTTCGAATTTTAAATTTTAAATTTCTATATTCTATGACTTTAATGGACTCGCTTTGCCAAAAAAAAAAGTAGCAGTAATTAATTCGTGAATTACAAACATTAGATTGTGAGGTAGGAATGTTTAAGAGCCATTTTCTACTTCTCAAACATGACGAGAGAGACACCAAAATGATCCCTTGGAGTGCCCATTGCTACAAGAATAATTAAAAATCCATGAACTAACAAAACTGAGATTGGAAGGAATTAAGTTTCTCATTTTTCCTAATTTAGTGAGAGGCCGGCAGATGACATTTTTTATTTTTTTTGGTTCCATATACGAGTCTCCAAAAACAAGTTTCCATAAACCCCAAGGAATTGGCCTAGTGGTCAAACCCTCGGGGTTTACTCGATTCTAAGATCTTAACTTCGAAATCTCTCAAGTGCTATCAATTTTTTGATCGCTAGCCCCTGCAAAGTTTTGCTCCCTGCATGTGAGCGGAGGATTAGTTCCCCAGAATTCGTGGAGTTGCGCATAAAGTAGCCTGAATCGATACCTGAGTTAATATATATAAAAAAAAAAGTCTAATTGGACTGCGAAGAGATTCGATTTCAATACGGAGCCACAAGGTGGACCCGTGCGAGTTCGCGTACAAGAAAACGTCAACATGGTTCCTGTATTTGTTTTCTGCCACCCTGCATTGCCTTCTAAGATACCTGGGAATAATCCAATTGCTTTCCAGCAAAGAAATAGACGCAAATTTGGTAAATTCTATCCCTTCGATATTCTATTAACATGTAATCATTATACTCAAAAAAAAAAAAATTCAACTTGTATTTTTATATATATCAGCTAATTGAAATTTAAAGTGTGAGTCAACAATTAGTTAATTGAAATTTAAAAGAAGATTTGAGAAAAATAAATGATTTTAAATAAAAATAAGAATATGTAAAACTAAAATCACACTTTAGCAAAGTCACAAGTAACTTCAAATCAGGGATTTTTTTTTTATCGGCAAAAGATAAAATTTATTAACTCCAAACACAAAGTACAGAGCTAATAGGATCATGGATACACCGGCCTGACCATCCATGACCCTCATCTCCTAACCACATGGAGGAAAAACTCATTTGGGCCCAACAGGCTGAGCCCAAACCAGGGGAAAACACCTAAAAAGCCTAAGTTGGAAAGACACCAACCCAAAAGCAACCAGCCCAAAACCTAAACGGGCCACCCTACACACCTAAACCAAACTCAGGAAACAACCCCCCAGCCGCCACCTCCGTACTCCACCGCCACAGCCACATCCGAACCTGCCAACCCAGCCAAGCCACAAACAACCATTTACAGATCACAGCATCGCCCAACCTGCTACCCACCGCCATCTGACGGCACCGTCATCACCGTCTGGGACAAACCCACACTGGTTCCGCACACGCGCTCCAACCACCAAAACAGATAAAAAACAGAGAAGAACCACCAAGATCTGAAAACAGTAGAAGCAAAACCAGCTGCCGGCAGTGTTGAATCCCTAGCCGTTAGGCACAGAACCGGATCGGCCCAAGGAAACCGACCGACGAGATCCAAACGCCCAAAACCAACCCACCAACCGGACGACCTCCACAACGCCGTTAGGCCACAGGATCGACTCCACCCAGCAGTAGAATCGACGGGAGAGACGCCGGAGAGGGAAGAAAGAGCCACGGACGGGAGCAGGGAAAGCGGTGGTGCAGATAAAGAGGGAAGAAAGAGAGCAGCACTGAGAGAGGTTAGGGGAGAGGGAGGGGAGAGAGCCCGGGGGGAGGAGGACGTCTCTCATTGACAACTTTATACAATAATTTGAATAACATCAATATTTCTATCTTTCTGAAAAAGATGAACAATTCCTTCGATCTATAATTAATATCCTTTGTGTAGGGTAAATATGAAAATATTTCTTAAGATTGAATTTCAAAAGCCCTATATATAGGTTGTAATCGGCCCAAGGAAACCGATCGGCGAGATCCAAACGCCCAAAACCAACCCACCAACCGGACGACCTCCACAACGCCGTTAGACCACAGGATCGACTCCACCCAGCAGTAGAATCGACGAGAGAGACGCCAGAGAGGGAAGAAAGAGCCACGGACGAGAGCAGGGAAGGCGGCGGCGCAGATAAAGAGGGAAGAAGGAGAACAGCACTGAGAGAGGTTAGGGGAGAGGGAGGGGAGAGAGCCCGAGGGGAGGAGAACGTCTCTCATTGACAACTTTATACAATAATTTGAATAACATCAATACTTCTATCTTTCCAAAAAAGATGAACAATTCCTTCGATCTATAATTTTCTTTGTGTAGGGTAAATATAAAAATATTTCTTAACATTGAATTTCAAAAGCCTTATATATATAGATTGTAAGGGTTCGATTTGACGGGATCTTAACCGTGGTTCGGATCCGGTTCCTTCCTTCGCAGCTCCTAGCTCCTGCCGCCGGACCTGTAACAAGTCACTAGGGCTATAGGGGCCCAGTGACCCTCCAACGATCAAGTTAGGTTTAGGGAAGAGTGAGTAGGTCTAGGATTAGGGTTGAGTGACATACCTCTTTAGGTGAGTATCCTTTTGTATTTATAGACCTTGGTTTGCTTGGCCTCCAAGCTAGCGCGTGGTGGGTACGCTCGGGTAACCGCCTCGGGTGACGTCATATATGACAAAAAGGGATAAGACGGTTACGGAGCACATGGCCAAGTATGATCCTGATGATTACGCTTGCTACACAATCCTCATGGGACCCATCTATCATAAATACCTGCCTTGGGCGACTTTGGGAGTTCCGGACTGGATACGCTCCGTACCGCTGGAACCTGATGGAGACGCCACCGAGGTCTTTACCCCGACTGCCCAACCGAGCAACATACCAGGGCCTTCCCCAACTTGTGTCGGGGTGAAGACTGGTTCCCATTTGGGACCTCGGTTCACGGTGGCTCGGTGGGGATACCGAACCCAATAACCGAAGCCACCACAATAGCCCATCAAGTCGCTAGAGCGTTTCCTTTAAGCTTGAGGGAGTTGATTCCCCTCGTGAACCGCTACACTTGAGTCCCCAATCCTCAGGCAACCGAGGTGACAAGCGACTTCGATAATTGTCAGATTGCTAACCCCAGCCCTAGGAGCCACGTGTTGATCATCGCCGAGGTGTCTTGTGCTAATAGTTGTCTCGGCACGTGTTGTGTCAGTTAATTGGTACGAAACGTCCTTTCGGGGACACATGTCCGCTCCTCAATGGCTTGGTGATTCGGCAATTCGACTCCCTTACAAACCTTTCGGTATTGACCGTTCGATGATGCCACGTGTCAAGGATCTAACGGCTCGGTGCACGACGCTTCGTTTCCCGCACAGCCCTTCGAATCTTCCATTATAAAAGGGGCGGCTGGAGAGAGAATGACAACTTCTCTCTCTCTCTCCAAGTCGAACCGCTGCTGCTGTTGCTCCCCATTTTCGATCGAGATTTCGAGCGTTTTGGAAGCAGATCTCCTCACGAAATTCAGGTATGTTGATCTACATACGTTAATCTTCAACTCTTGATTGTTTTTTCGAAATTTTTCTACGGTTTTAGCACGCATCGCAGCGGAGATGCCGCTCGCCGGCGTCTAGTTCATGGCGGTGCTGGTCCTTCCCAGCACTATTCATCTCCTTCCCGACGTCCACTCCTTCCCGAGGCGTATCTTCTTCCCGAGGCCATAAGATAATTACAGGCCCCAGGTGCTCTTCCCGAGGAAGGGTATCCCGATATTTGACCGAGACCTAGATTCCGAGGAGCGTCGACCACTCTGTCCCAAGCATTAGATCTTTTTGCTTCCCTTAGGCATGTAGCTAACGGATCTTGCGCATCCTTTTTGCTAGGTAGGAGTGAATGGTCGTTGAGGTCTCCTCGGACAGTTCCAGTAGCTCTACTTCTTCTCCTTTCATCCCCGAGGAAATCCGTGAAGCGCTTCGGATTAGAGCATTCTACCGAACTCCATACGACTATATTGAGCCCTTTAACCCTCTCAGAGCTCCGCGACCGGTGACCTCTTTTGACCCTATGGAGATGGAAGCCCCCAGTACTTCGAACCAAGGGCCGGGGCCTTTTGCAAATGCCCTAGAGGAGGTTCGAGGGCGCAGGAGGCCTATGAGGCCGTGCCCCTATCAAAACCAGTACTTCAGTGGCGCGCCGGGCGCCTATGCTGAGTTCAAGAGAGTCTATAGCATCCCACCCGACGTCGAGGTTCGGCTGCTACCTACTACCAACCCGCGTGATCTTCGACACGTCTCGGGAGAGCTGATCTTCCCCATCAAGGCCATCACCAAGGGTGGGATTAGGTTTCCCCTCCACTAGTTCGTCCGTCGGGTGCTCCGAACCTTGTCTCTTACCTCCTCTCAGCTCACGGTCAATTCTTACTGAATCATCACGAGCATCATAGAGCTGAGGAGATAATACAACCTAACGTTCAGGGCGGAGGAACTCTTCGGAGTGTACCTGGTGGGGGTCAACCGGGAAAACGACCGGTACTATCTTTCTTGCCGGACGGGGTACGATGAGTTTTTGATTGACTGTCTGCCTGACTCCGAAGAGTGGGCGAGCATATATGTCTTGGTCTCCGGGAACTTCATGTTAGCTTCTGGAGAAAACATTGATACTGCAACCACGGTTCAGTTCGAGACCTATAGACACCTCCCAAAGCGGGGCATCGCCATACAGATTGATCGTTGTTGTTTGTTTGGTTCATAAACCAAGATCGTGGATATTCCTATGGCTAGGAACTTGATTCACACGATAGCGGTTATCATCAAAACAGAGTCGCCGCCTAGTTTATAAAAACTAAGAAAAAACAGATAGAGATTCTGGGTACGGGAGCCAAGAGTACAATAAGGGGAAGGTGTTAGGCACCCCTCTTTGCCTAGTCGCAAGACTGGCCCGTAATCAAAACAGAGTCGCCACCTAGTTTATAAAAACTAGGAAAAAACAGATAAAGATTCTGGGTATGGGAGCCAAGAGTACAATAAGGGGAATGTGTTAGGCACCACTCTTTGCCCAGTCGCGAGACTGGCCCGTAATTGTTCGACATATGATTAATTCATGTTTTATTTAATTCTAACACATAATCAGTTTATTAGCCTTTAAACAGTTAATGGTGAGCTGAGACGATAGTTGAAAGTATGCATCAGAAAAGCAAAAATAAAATAGATCTGTCCCCGGGAGATGGATCCCGTGGCCGGTGAATAGATGTCACGGCCAAGGGATCCTCCTGGTTTGATGTATCGGTCGATGAATCGAAGATCCAGTCGATGTTCTTCCTCACACCAGACTATACGATTAACAGATAATCAAAAAGGCTACGATTAATCTATGAAAACTGTAAATAAACCAGACCACAGGCCCCTGGGCCTCACCACCTTGATCCCTCAGTTGCTTGATTGCTTCGGATTGAGGTTGATTGACTAACTTTCCTTCTCGAAACCCTAGGGTTAGGGTTTGTACTTCGGGGTTTGATTGTTGGATCGCGGCTGCCTTCGGAAGGTTAGGGCTTTTATAGAGGGGATTTGAGAGAGTGTTTTTTCAGAGTTTCGTGGCTAGAGAGGATGAATTGTCATGTTAATTTTGGAACCCTAAGGACCCTTTATATAAGCAATTGGTGACTCACTCCGGGCAATCAAATGGCGTGAGTCAAAAAGGAATTCTAGGGTATTAAGATCTCTAGACGTGATCTGCTTCATAGCCCGAACGCATCGGAAAAAGGCTGCTAGGGTTTTGAGGATCGGATCAAACGTATGACAAAACATTCCTGAATCTAAAAAATAGACGATCTGGCAGCCGAATAAAAGATCTGGCGGCCGAAGGATTGATGTTGCGGCTGAGGGATATACCTGGCGGCCGAGTGATCGATCTCTCAGGGAGATTTTCAAGCTACATGTTTAACGGGTGAAAGAATGATGCTGAGGCTGTGAGATCAATGTTACGGCCGACAAATGGATTCTCCTAAGATCTTGTATTTCTGTTTGAAAGGCTATTTGGCACTGGATTGGGTCCTCTAAGTGGCTAAAAGTACTCACCATAAGTCCACGGGTTCACGAGAAGTCAATCAGCAATCACTATATCCATTCATCATCGAGATGGTCCCCAAGGTGGGACTTGAAATAATCGTTAGGCCAAATTGGGGTGTCTACAGGACCGTTCTCCTGGTCGGTAGATACCTTTCCTCTGAATATTGTGCATTTTCTCCATTTTTACTTTACGTATACTGATCTGTTCTCCTTTTGATGCTACCTTGCAGCTAAAGGGGTCATGCAGGACCTTCCAGAAAGGGCAACCTGAGCTCACATCACCGCTGCTTACGCCATCCCACTCACGAGCCAATTTGCCCTGGATTTGCTCGGCGACGTGCCGACCTACATGAGCTATCTGAAGAAGAAGCCGAGACAGCAAGGGGTTCCGAGGGCAGGCCGAGGGCGAGGTAGAGGAAGAGGAGAAGGAAGAGGAGGAGGAGGAGAAGGAAGCGAAGGAGGCATTGGCACACCGGAAGCAGAGGGAAGCAACTCGGGACCTCGGGGCACCATACGCGAAGAAATCGACTGAGAGACTTCTGAAAGGACTGAGCTTAGTGGTGAAATTTCGGGCCGAGGCACAAGGGTGGTGCTGAACCTTAGACGGTAGAGACCGAGGGGCCAAGATATCTGTTCCCCTCCCGGGGCGCAAGGTGCTGGGAGCTCGAGGGCCGCCCTTGTCTCTCCTGAGGGGCCCCCGAAGAAGAGAGCTTGGCAAGAGGAAGGTGACAACAACCGGGGGAAGGAGAAGGAAATGATTTTGATCCCCGAAGAAGACGAAGAGCTGGGAGGCTGGACCGGCGAGAGGGAGACCGACACCGAGACTAGGACTCGAGCAAGGGAGGCCCCATGGGTGCGCGAGTTCCGCCACTATGCTGGATGCCTAATCCACCACGGCGACAGTGTTAGTTATCTTGGTACGGCGTTTGGAGTACTCCAGTCCTGCATCCTTCCGAGGGATGCCAGAGCCATAGAAGGGTGCACCGAAGATCGTATGGGGGAGATAGCACAGGCACTTCTGAATGTATGCTCTTACTCTTTAGTGATTTCCTTTCGGTTGAATACTGGTTTCTTATAACTTTCATTTGATTCTTGTCGGCAGGCCGGCGCTCGGGCTCTGGCGATCAATGAAAGGTGCAAAAGACAGGAGCGGGAGATCGAAGAACTGAAGCAGGCCTTTGCGATGAAGGAGGATGATCTAAGGATGGCTCGGGAGACTTGCGATCTCTACCTGGGGGACTTCCAGAGGTGTGATAAGGAGAGGGTGCTTGCCGAAGCCCGAGCTACCAAGGTCGAGGAGGATGCTACCACTCTCAGGGTCACCTAAGCCCGAGAAGTTGATTCTGTGAGAGACAGGGGCTATGATGAGGGCTGGAACGCGGCCGGAGTGGAGTACAAGAAGCAGGTTCGGGAGATTTAGGCCGAGCTACATAGGGAGCAATTCTTGGACGGACTACGCTATGGCCACGAAACCCTGCTAAGCAAACTCGATCTCCCGGAAGATTCAGAACTCCGAGCCATCCCCCAGCCGCCTCCCGAGGAGCTCGTCTTGCCCGAGGAGGAAGATGAGGTAGTGCCGAATGCAGAGGTCGAGCCAATCCCCGAGGACCAGGCTGATCCCAACACCACTGCTCCAGCAGATGCTTAGGATAACTCTACCCTTTTGTGGGAAACACTTGAAATTTTGACTCACTTTTTTACTGGACGGCTCTGGACATTTGGAGTTTGCCGTTCCAGGGGCTTGTAACTAATTTTTGCTGTGACTGGCACCGAATAGTTGGCCTACGCCAAGTCACCTGTAATAGTTAAGTAGGACTGGCGCCGAACAATTAGCCCGAGCCAGATCCTCGGTAGGATTTTTTCTTACACCATACATTCGCTTCGTAGGTCTGGGTAAATGAATGTTTTCCTTTCCCAAACACTTGTGTTTTATCATTGAGATGCTTGTATGTATTTATGGTTGTTGTTAGGGTGTCGTGGCCCCTGCTTCGGTTAAGCTTGTGGAATAGTAAAACAAGTTTTAACCAAGCACAAACCGGAGCATACTCAAAGATTTAAGGTGTTTGACAAAATTGATTCATTTGGTGCCCTCTGCTTCGGGCGGGTTTACTGTTTAGACAGGTAAGGATGGCACCGAAGTAGAAGAATTAATTTCCGAAGCCCATTGCCGCTGTCATGCTTTTACGGAGCCGAGTGACCTAAACGGAAGCAAGTAGGTAGAAGAATTTTTTGAATTTCCCCAGTCCCTGCTTCGGGTTATGGTGTCTCGGCTACACAGTTGGAAATTATTCGTGTGATGGGCAAACGATGTTGCGTGATAATGTGGGTCTGCAAGGGGATATGGGCTGGGGTCCCGTAGGGGGGCTGGCGTTGGCCAAGATTTTGGGACGCTACGAATCCGAGCAGTGGGTGGCTTTATGGTGGATTGGAATAAGGGGCTCGGGAAAAAGTCGAGTATCCTTAAGGCGACCAATTGAAAGCCCAAACGACTGAGTAGGCTGGGACGACTTAGTGGGAATTCGGCCGAGGGGGATACCCCAGGGGGACGTAATCCCTGAAGTCGAGATAAAATTGTTTGAGCGATGATAAACTGAGTGATAAAAAATAAACAACAGGGAAAGTAAGAACAAGTGTTGGCAAAAAGGGGAGATTCTCATTGACACTTGATGGGGTACTGTCATTACATAGGCAAGTTGCTCTCAAAACAAAGTAACTTGGAAAATAAAGGCTCATAGGAAAAAGAAAAAAAAAATGATGGGGTTGGAGGGCCGAGGCGCTGCTTGCCATAGAACTTCTTCAGGTTGTTGGCGTTCTAGGACTTAGCGATAGGAGAACCATCCAGCTTCTCCAACTTGTAATTTCCTGAGCCGAGGTGCTTGAGGACTCGGTAGGGACCCTCCCAATTGGGCATTAGTTTTCTCTTCTTGGACTTCTCTACCACTTTCTTCCAGATGAGGTCGTCAGGCTTGAACGACCTAAGACGGACGCTACAGTTGTAGCTCTTGGCAACCTCCTGCTGATACGAGCCGAGCCTTATCCTTGCATTCTCACGTTCCTCCTCGGCCAGGTCGAGGTCCAAAGCGATGGTGTCATTATTGACCGACTCGTGCGGATTGTTGGGAGCCCAACCTGGAGGGGAATGACAGCCTCCATCCGAATGCCAAGGAAAAAGGTGTGCGACCGGTGGACCGCTGAGGGGTTGTTCGGTAGCCCCATAGTACTCTGGGTAGCTCTTCAGCCCATTTGCCCCGGCGCGACTCGAGTCGGCGCTTGAGGCCAGAGGAGATAACCTTATTAGTGGCCTCGGCCTGTCCATTTCCCTGGGGGTATGACGGAGTGACAACCACTGTCACCAACATGGAGTTCTTCGATGATCCCTGGTACTTGGTGGGGGTGCGCTACTAGCAGATAGGGACTGATGAAAAACCTTCGGTAAAGCTTACCATTTGGATTGAGCCAAAAAAAAAGCAGCCTTGTTGGTTGGTGTAAGCTTAGCAATGAAGTCAGCAAGGACCTGGGCTTTGATCGCCGTCCAAGGCTGGTAGTGGATTTTGTAGTTTGCAAGCTCTACAGCCCACTGAGAGATTCAGTTGGAGAGATCCGCCTTCCGGAGGAGAGACTTGAGAGGATACTCGGTAAGAACGACGATTCAGTGGGATTGGAAGTAGGGAGCGAGCTTCCTGGAGGCCGAGACGAGGGCGAGAACAAGCTTTTCAAAGGGTAAATAACGTGTCTCGGCAGGAGTCATCGTCTTACTGGAGTAGTAGTGGGTTGGTGGTCCTGTCCTTCTTGTCGAATGAGCATCGAACTTGTAGCGTGCGGAGAGACGGTTAGGTATAGGAACAAATCCTCCTGGTCCCGAGGCGTGACGAGGAGCAAGGCCTCAGAGAGGTAAGTCTTCAACTGTTGGAGAGCTTAGTCACATTCCTCTGTCCAATTAAAACTGCGTCGGTTGCCCTTCAGGAGGGCGAAGAATGGCTGGCACTTGTCGGAGGAGCGACTGATGAACCGGTTGAGGGCGGCGGCCATGCCCGTTAGACGTTGAACATCCCTCTTATTGTGGGGAGTCGAGAGCTGCTCGATGGCGAGGAGTTGAACAGGGTCGGCTTCAATACCGCGTCGGGAGACAAGATGGCCAAGAAACTTGCTGGAGCTGACGCCGAAGGCACACTTTTTGGCATTGAGACGGAGCTTGTGAGCTTTGAGAATTTCGAAGGCTTCGACGAGATAGGCCAGGTGATCACCTGCCAGCATGCTTTTCACCACCATGTCGTCAATGTAAGCCATCATGGTGTTTCTCAATAAACGTTCGAACATCTTGGTTATCATACGCTAGAAAGTAGCCCCGGCATTTTTCAGACCGAAAGGCATGACGAGGTAACCGAAGATTCCATGGGGGGTGATGAAGGCCGTGTTTGCCACATCTCCTTCACTCATGGCAATCTGATGGTAGCCCCGGTAGGCGTCCATGAAACTGAGTCAGTCATGGCTGGCCGTGGCGTCAACGAGCTGGTCAATCCATGGAAGGGGGAAGAAGTCCTTCGGGCAGGCATCATTGAGATTGGAGTAGTCGACGCAAACCCGCCACTTGCCATTCTTTTTCTTAACCACCACGGTGTTGGCTAACCATTTAGGGTACTGAACCTCTAGGATGACCTTAGCGTTTAGGAGCCGGTTAACCTCTTCAATGACAGCTTCGGAATGGACCAAGGAGGATCGCCTTGTTCTCTGCACAACTGGGTGCTTGGCTCTGTCAATGTTGGGCTCGTGGCAGATGAACTAGGGGTCAACTCCGGGCATCTCGTACGGGGTCCAGGCGAATACTGCGATGTTGTGCTTGAGGAAGTCAACCATCTTGTTCCGCTCGGTATCACTAAGTGAGGAACCGACAAGGAAAAAATGGGAGCCGTCCTCAGTGATGGGGATGGTGACGAGGTCTTCTACTACTTTCTCGTCAGCCCATCTACTGACATCTTCAAGAACCGGGGCATTAGGGACCTCAATGAGGTTGACCCGAGATGTCTGCTTACTGCTTTGGACCGCGTTGACGTAACACCTTTTGGCAGTAGTCTGGTCTCCATAGAGGTCTTCCTGACATCTGTAGGCACCTATGAAGTGGACCACCTGGTGATAAGTGGGGGCAATAGCCTTCATCTTATGGAGCCAGGTGCGGCCGACGATGGCGTTATAAGGGCTAGGGACATCCACCACAACAAATTCCATATCGAGAAGTACCGACCCAGCACGAACGGGGAGGGTGATCATGCCAAGGGGCCACACCGGAGCCCCATTGAAACCAATGAGGGGGACTTCGGAGGGACGGAGGTCAGTCTCGGAGAGCTTCAAGTCTTTGAAGAGGGAGTAGTTCATAACCTCGGCCGAGCTGCCCTAGCCAACGAGGACGAGCCGGACATTAAAGGTTCCGATGCGTAGCATGACCACGAGGGCGTCATTATGCGGGAGCTGGACACGGCCGAGGTCTCTTTCGGTAAATGTGGTAGTCCATTTGGAGCCATCATTGGTTTGGGCGCGCTTGGGGTCGGACCCGACTAACATGACCTGTTTGGAAGAGGAGGCATCATTCAGCTCGACACGGATGACACAAGTAGCTTCGGCGTTCAGAGGACCGTGGATAACATGGATTGTTTGAACTTCTTCTTCGGGGTGGGCCTCGGCGCGCTGCGCCCGAGCCCTGGTCTTGCGTGATCGATGAGATTACCGAGGTGTCCTCCTGCAATAAGATGCTCCAAGTAAGCCTTGAAGGTGTCACAATCTCGATTTACAACATTAATATAAAGAATTTTCATAAATAAAACCTCACAATAATCCGTACAATACCCAAAAGAGTTTACTGTTTCCATTCCACAATTACACTTCATCCTCCGATAGTATCCAATAGATTACATCGTTGGCTCCGAGGCCCAAATTAACATAAGTACCAAATATTCAGAAGTTAAGGGTTTACAACACTTTTAAGTCAAAAGAATTATCAAATAAAGTTACTAATACATCTTCTCAAAAGAGATTTACAAAGATGACTAAGTAACTTCTCTAAGTTAGCTTTCAAAAGTAGTGTCCACGTCCAAGCACTCGATGCATGCGACTACTACCTCGGGTTAGTACCTGAAAAATAATGTAAGGTTTGAGCTACACTAGCCTAGTAGAAAGTTCTAATCTAATAATGTATGCATATGAAATGTAGGAACGATCACAAGATGGACAATGGCAACAAGATCCGATGAATGGACAATAATAGCAATCCAATTCCAACATTTCGTTTTTAGAACCAATCGTGTGTCCCAATGAATAACGTTTGAAAGCACCATGTGTCAAAATGTGTCTTGTATAAGTGTCATGAGTCGAAGCTCCTACGGGCCAGTTAAAGGACCCCGATGTCCTCTGTCAGGCACCTTACCCATTGGGAGGTCCTAAAGTATCAAATACGAGCATATAGCTCCTGCCGGGCCAATTAAAGGACCCCGATGTCCTTTGCTAGGCACTCACCAGTCAATGAGTCCTGAATGTTCTCGTTGTGTCCGTAGAGTTTCAAAATCCATATACCGTCATGATAGTACCATTCAAATGAAATTTGATATATATAAAGTGGTTTTCGTGAAATCATGTCTAATTAAGCATTAAAGTCATGGATACGTTCATGAAGTCACTAGATATGAGTGATCGAGTTAGGTGTCATTTGGGAAGTGTTTGGAGTAGATTAGAAATGATCGGAATCCAAAATAGTGGAGTAGGGATCAAGATCAGCAAAACTGTCCCAAGATATGATGGTATCGATACCATGGAAAGGAGGTATCGATACCTTTTGGTCACGATCAGTCCAGTTGCAAGGGTATCGATACCCATGAAGGATGGTATCGATACCAGTGTGTTTTCTGGGTTTGGTAATGCAAGGGTATGGATACCCAAGGGAAATGGTATCGATACCAAAGCTGCTCGAGCAGATTTTCATGGGTTTTTCAACAACATCAACCCCAACAACAACAACAACGATTAATGGCAAGGCTCAAGCTCTAAGAAACAAGTCATAAATGTTAGAATATAGTATTGGTATTAGTCCCACATTGGTTAATGTAGTCTTATGTTATGATTTTCCATTATATAAATAAGAGTTGATTGTGTTAGGGTTAGTTAACACAACATCCTATACACTTTTCCTATCCTTCTTTCTCACAACATGGTATCAGAGCAGGTTCACCATCCACCTTAGATATACAAAACCCTAGCCGCCACCTTCTACTGCCATCATCATCTCACCACGAAACCCTAAAAGCCGCCACCCTCTACTGCCATCATCATCTCACCACGAAAACCTAAATCTACTGTCAATAATCTCAAACCACCACAACCCTAAAATCAAAAACCCTAATCTTAGCCTCTGTCCTAACCCTGATCCCTTCCATTGAAATCTAACGCCATAATCAATGTTCACCAATTACTGTTCATCGTATTATTCACAAGTTACTGTTCATCGTCGTTACTGTTCATTAGCGACTCTTGCTGTTTCAGTCTGTAGACGGCTTTGTTCAATTATATTGTTGGTTTAACGTGGTAATCTGCCACTCTGAAGTTCTGGGTCTTGGTTATTGATGATGTTGGGTTGATCTGTTGGTCGATTGCTGGTTTCTTGTCCGGTGATATATTTGCAATGAAATCTGATTCTGCTTCCGCTGTCTCTGTTGCTGTTGGTTCTTTATTCAGTTGTGGACATGGTCATAATTTTGGATTTTCTAGTCGGGTTTTTAGCCATGCTTTGGTGAGCGTGATAACATATCTTATTTTGTCATCTATTTCGTTGAAGTTGGTGGTTGTTGATTGGTAATTGAAGTTGGTTGTTATTGGTCGTTGAAGTTGGTAGTTGAAATTGGTTATGTTGGTCGTTGAAATTATTTCGTTGAATTCGTTCGTTGGTCATTGAATTCGTTCGTTGATTCATTGGTCGTTGAAATTATTTCGTTGAAGTCATTGAAATCGTTGAAGTCATTGAAGTCGTTGAAGTCATTGAAGTCGTTTCGTTCGTTGAAGTCGTTCATTGGTCGTTGCTATTGAAAGTTGTTCCATTGTTTTTAACAAATTGGTTGTTTTTCATTATTGATGTTAGTAGTTGAGGTAATTATTTCGTTGGTTGATATGTAACAAGCTAAAGAGTCTCCAGCTTGAGGGGGAGTGTTAGAATATAGTATTGGTATTAGTCCTACATTGGTTAATGTAGTCTTATGTTATGATTTTCCATTATATAAATAAGAGTTGATTGTGTTAGGGTTAGTTAACACAACATCCTATACACTTTTCCTATCCTTCTTTCTCACAACAATAAACATATATTATAAGTTAGAACTCCCAACCTCAAGATTGAAGAACAATTTCAAAGAATCCTTCAAGCCCTAGCTCCAAACCTTGTAATCGAATGGGATACGCCTCTACCGAGCTTAATTCGACGAGAAACAAGCTATACTACGCAAAGGAATGAAGGATTGAAGGGTTGTTTTGGTGGGTTCTTGGGTTGAATGGGGAGAATTTTGAGTGAGAGAAGAGAGAGAGTGGGAGCTGAGAGGGGAGAGGGAGGAACGGGAGATGGAGAGGGGGAAAAATGGGAAAGTTATTCCCTACACATGCATATGTGATACATATATACACACTTCACACACTTACCCCTCAAATATAACACTTTAACATATTAACCCCAAATATCAATATTCCAAACCAATTTCCTCCTTTTATTTCTTGTAAATCATTTAAATCAATTATACGAATTTACAGATCTCTACACCTTACCCTCCTTAAAGGAATTTCATCCTCGAAATTTTTCATACCATGCTCAACCAAGTCATGCACCACGTAGATATGCAACAAATATAACCTTTAACATTATGCAACGAGTCAAATAACATGAAACCTCGATATTTAAACACTCACATCGATTCATTCCGGAAATAGGTGTGGATATTTCTCCCTAACCTCATCCTCTCTTTCCCATGTGGACTCCTCGCTACCCTGACTCTTCCACAATACTCGCACTAGTGGTATTGTCTTACCCCTCAACACTTGATCACGCGTATCCAGGATACGTATCGGCTCTTCCCTGTAAGATGCGTCAGCTTCCAATTCGAGTTCGGACCATTCTAACACATGAGACTGATCCGGTTCGTTCTTCCTCAACATAGATAGGTGAAACACATCGTGCACATTCGATAATCTCAGTGGCAAAGCTAGACAGTACACAACCTCCTGATTTTCTCGATAATGTCGAACGAACCGATATAACGCTGTGAAAGCTTTCCCTTCTTCCTAAAACGTGACAAGCCTCGACGTGGCGATACTTTAAGAAACACGTGATCTCCCACTTCGAATGATAATGGTCGACGACGACGGTCGGCATAGCTCTTTTGTCGACTTTGAGCGGTTAGCAACCTTTGGTGAATCACTTTGACTTGTTTGGTTGTCCTCTCTTGAGCCTCTAAAAGTCGTTGACGAATTGATCTCATACTCTTGGTAGTGTCTCTAATCATATCCGCCCCCACTAACGTAGCCTCTCCCAATTCGGTCCACGATAACCCAAATAGCATCATGCCCCCTCGGTGATCTCGGCAAACCTGTTACAAAATCCATCGTCACATTTTCCCATTTCCACTCGGCCACTGGTAACAGTTGTAGTTCCCCCGCGGGTCGTTGATGTTCGGCTTTTACTTGTTGGCATGTCAGACACTTGGACACAAAGATCACAACATCTCTCTTCATCCCAGGCCACCAAAATTGCCTACGCAAGTCGTGATACATTTTCGTCCCTCCCGGATAGACGGCCAATGGTGAATGGTGAAACTCTCACAAGATTTCTTCCCGACACAAAACGGGTACGAACAACTTCCCTTGATAACGTAAACTTCAGTCGGTGTGAATCATCCACCCGTCTCGAGCATTCCCGTTAAGGAATTTGGTACAAAGTTCCTCTGCTTCTCCATCGTTTTGTTGAGCTTCTACTACTTGTTCCGATAAGGTGATTGGACAGTGAGATTGCACAATGTAACCATCGTTTTCTTGAAGTTCCTTGAAGTGCGAAGCATAATGGCCTAAATTGTTCACCATCTTCCACTCACGTATGGCTAGGCTCGCTAAATGTGTCGGTTTTCTACTCAACGCATCCGCCACGACGTTCGCCTTACCCAGATGATAATGCAATTCAAAGTAATAATCTTCTAAGTGTTTCATCCATCAACGTTGACGCAAGTTAAGCTCCTTTTGGGAGAAGACGTACTTTAGGCTCTTATGATCGGAAAAGACTTCAAATTTCTCACCGTAAAGATAGTGACGCCAACTCTTCAATGCAAATACGATGGCCTTGAGTTCTAAGTCATGGGTAGGATAGTTTCGCTCGTGAGTTTTTAATTGTCTCGATCCATACGCTACTACTCGCCCTGCTTGCATCAATACGCATCCCAACCCTTCTTTAGACGCATCATAGTACACAGAGTAGCCAACCCCACGTTCGGGCATGATCAAAACCGGTGCAGTAGTCAACTTCCTCTTCAATTCCTCAAAAGCCGCCTCACACGAGTCACTCCAAACGAAACGAGTCCTCTTACGCGTTAGTTTGGTCATTGGTGTCGTTAGACGAGAAAAATCGAGAACAAAACGGCGGTAGTACCCAGCCAACCCCAAAAAGCTCCGAATCTCAAACACGTTCTTCGGTCGTTGCTAGTTCATAATGGATTCTATCTTCCCCGGATCAACGGACACACCTCATTTCGAAACCACGTGACCTAGAAATTTGACTTCATGTAACCAGAACTCGCACTTACTAAGCTTGGCGTTTAAACAGTGTTCCCTCAAGAGTTCGAGAACGATGGAAAGATGAGTTCGGTGTTCCTCCTCCATGGATGAATAGATAAGAATGTCGTCGACGAATACAACTACAAAATGATCGAGGTAAGCACGAAAGATACGGTTCATTAGATCCATAAAAGTAGCTGGCATTCGTCAAACCGAATGGCATCACAATGAATTCGTAATGACCATAGCGAGTACGGAAGGCGGTTTTAGGAATATCCTCTCTACGAACCCTCAATTGGTGATAACCGGACCTCAAGTCGATTTTGAAAAGCATGTCATGCCTCGGAGTTGATCAAACAAGTCGTCGATCCACGGCATGGGATACTTATTCTTAACGGTCACACGGTTGAGCTTACGATAATCGATACACAATCGAAGTGAACCATCCTTCTTTTGGGCAAATAAAGCCGGTGCTCCCCACGGTGAAGTGCTAAGACGAATAAACCCCAAATTTTCTAACTCCTGCAGCTGAACTTTCAACTCTCTAAGTTCGGCGGGTGCAAAACGATAAGGGGGAATCGATATAGGAGCGGTGCCTGGAAGCAAGTCTATCGTGAACTCAATTTCTCTCTCAGAAGGCAAACTGGGTAACTCTTCTGGAAATATATCGGGAAACTCGCGAACAACTTGAGGTAACTCCCCACATGTAGATATATCCTCATCTAACATCAAACTCGCCAACATAAGATAAACAGACTCTTTTTCCCAGGACCCACATAGATACGGTGCTAATGGTTCTCAACGCTCCCCATGGAATTCGGAACAAACACCTTCAAGCGGACATATGCGAACATGACGCTTGAAACAATCAATCGTAGCGTGGAATGTAGACAACCAATCCATCCCCAGAATAAAGTCGAACCCTGACATATCCAGCATGACAAAGTCAAAGACGAAGCGATGGTCACAAATAACAAGCTCGCAGTCTTTACAGATACGACTCAGAGAGGACCTTCCCCCTAATGGTGTCTCGATGTATAACGGCGAATCAAGAGTCTCGGTGTCTAATTCCAATGCATACACAAATGATGCAGCAATGAAAGAATGCGATGCTCCAAAATCAAAGAGTACTCTAGCAAAAGAGTTGAATAAAAGAAATGTACCCCTTACAACAGATGTCTCTGGACCTTGAGAAACAGAAGGTGAAGCATTAGTGTTGATGTTGAAATCACGCCCCTGGGTACCCTGACCCTACACAAAGCCTCCCCTTTGACCGGAACCTTGAGAAGGTGCAGACGAACTCACTCCCCGGTCAACCTCAGAACTCTGAATCGACGATGTCTGGCGAAAATGAGGCTGCTGCTACCTCTGAGCATCTCTGAAAGGCTGCTGACCAGCACTACGCCCTGCCCCTGGCTGCTGTACCGAGCCTGACTCATTACGCACTCCCGCCCCTTGAGGGCAACTCCAAGCAAGATGATCCGTTTATAGCACGCCTTAAGAAGCTGCGGACACTGAGTACAAATGTGCCCAGGTTGATTACACTTGTAGCACACAATCGGAGGTCTAGACGAGGCACCCCGAGTTCCCGAAGAAGTAGGCACCTTAATGCTGGATGGTTCCCTCTGCCTCTTCTGCCCTTGACTCCCAAAACTGCCTGAAGATGAACTCAAACTTCCCATTGGTTGCCTTGGCTCCCAAGCCCTTGCATTTTGTTGAGCTTCCTTCGGAATTTCAATGCTCCTCGCACATTCCACCACTTCAGAAAACTTTATCTTACATTGGGCTATCACCATCCTTCTCACAGTGTTGTGCAGCCCCTTTTCAAATTGTCGACACTTCCTTTCCTCCGTCGCCACCAACTCCAGACCAAAACGAGATAAGGATTGAAACTTTTGCACATACTCTGAAGCGGTCATATTACCCTGATCTAGCTTCTCAAATTGATCCCTTAGATTCTCACGTGAAGTTTCAGGAAAGTACTACTCCTCAAAGAGCACTTCAACGTCCGGTTCATTGGCTTGAGCCGCGGTCCTTGCTGCCCTCCTCGTATCTTTCCTTACTCTCTAGGACAAATTCCCACCATTCGCTAGCCTCCCCAAATAGTTGAACGGCCACAATACCCACTCTGATGTTGTCTTCAATGATATTGAGAGCTCTAAAGAGTTTGTGGATTTGAGCTAACCAATGGTCGGCTACCAAAGGGTTGCTACTAGTCTCATCAAACACTAAAGGATTCCTACGGCCAAATTCCCTCATTGATAACATGGCTCAATCCTCAATGTTCTCTCTAGGAGCTTGGTTTAAAAGATTTGCAGCCGTAAGTGCTGCAATGAGGTCCCTGGCAAATTGATTCTGAACGAGAGGTACTCCTGCACCTCGACCGGCCCCAGCCCCTGGATTCCCACCAGGGTTCTCCCCATGCTGACCTCAAGAGGTACCCCACGGCCACAGCCACCCCCACCCCGGGTTCCAGCCCCACCTTGTCTATCACGCGTCATCGGAGGCATTTTACTACATGGTATAACAAAGGAAATTATTAACCACAACATTATTACTATGAGTCCAAGCCCCAACTTTCCAACACGGGTTAACGACTCTACACCACTTCTACGATAATGAAAATGCAATGCCAAGTAATCACGTGAATGTTAGTCACACAAGCATGCACAAGTTATGTTAGAAGGCGCGACGTTTTGAACCCATGAGACGAAATGCCTCCCCATGGTCTCTAGGTGTTCTAAACCTATGCTCTGATACCAAGTTGTCACACCCTCGATTTTCAACATAAATATAAAGAATTTTCATAAAATAAAACCTCTCAATAATCCGTACAATACCCAAAAGAGTTTACCGTTTCCGTTCCACAATTACTCTTCATCCTCCGATAGTATCCAAAAGATTATATCATTGGCTCCGAGGCCCAAATTAACATAAGTACCAAATATTCAGAAATTAAGGGTTTACAACACTTTTTTAAGTCAAAGAATTATCAAATAAAGTTACTAATACATCTTCCCAAAAGAGATTTACAAAGATGACTAAGTAACTTCTCTAAGTTAGCTTTCAAAAATAGTGTCCACGTCCAAGCACTCGATCCATGCGACTACTGCCCCGGGTAAGTACCTGAAAAATAATGTAAGGTTTGAGCTACACTAGCCCAGTAGAAAGTTCTAATCTAACAATGTATGCATATGAAATGTAGGAACGATCACAAGATGGACAATGGCAACAAGATCCGATGAATGGACAACAATAGCAATCCAATTCCAACATTCCATTTTCAGATGCAATCGTGTGTCCCAATGAATAACCTTTGAAAGCACCATGTGTCAAAATGTGTCTCGTACAAGTGTCATTAGCTGAAGCTCCTGCCGGGTCAATTAAAGAACCCCGATGTCCTCTGCCAGGCACCTTACCTATTAGGAGGTCCTGAAGTATCAAATACGAGCATATAGCTCCTGCCGGGCCAATTAAAGGACCCCGATGTCCTCTGCCAGGCACTCATCCGTCGATGAGTATCACTACAACAAATATGGGCTTTTTATTGCGTTAGGTTATAGCGTTTTTACATCTATGCTATAAAAGAGGAGTAGTTATAGCGTTCCCTGTTCAGAAACAGGGAAACGCTCCCTCGGATCCTCCGCTCATAAAATTATAGCGTTTCATTAAAGTAAAACAGTGTTTCGCGAAAATTTTCAAGCGCCAATCCTTTGCTGCCCAAAGTCACCAAAAATTCGAATCGCTCCATCAAAATCAGAGGCACCAGATCTCCCAACCACTTCGCTCGAACTGGAGCTTGATATCTCAAGCATTGCGAACTGATTTTGCTCGTTTATGGATCGATTTCTCTTGTCCTAGGGCTTCAATCGTGCACACCAGGTTTGTTCCTCTCTCTCTCTCTCTCTCTCTCTCTCTCCCATCAACCAGCAGATCATTGAACCATTGCACAGACCTAGCCACTTCGAAATTAGAGTGAGAAGCTTTCGATCATGTATGATTAAGTAAACCCAGCCACAAATCCGGACATTAGAGTGAGAAGCTTTCGAACATGCACAAACCCAGCTACTTTGAAAACGATTATCTTATATAAACTGACATATATGTAATGTTAAGCATTTTTAGGGTTTGATTTTGGGGGTTTGTGATTTTACATTGTTTATTAGAAATTACAGGTTATTTTTTAGGGTCTATGTGCTTAAAAGTTCTACTTTGTATAAATCTTCATTTTATATACATAGTTTGTAGAGAATAGACCAGAATTTATTTTAAATATTATGGTCTCCTACCCTAGGTTTTATGAAACAACTATAAAGAAAACGTTTGAAGAGGTCCACTGGTTGTGTTTTAATGGCTGGGTTGTCGTTTCCCCAAATCACTTGAGTTAATATTATATGCTTATTGATGTCAGTGTATAAATGGTCTGTTTTTGTTAGTTTATCCACTAACTTTTGTTTCTTTACTAATCTCCTAACCTTCATCATTCATCTGCTTCGACATTGTGCATTTGGAGAAGAATCAAAGCCATATTCCAACATATTGCATCGGCAGAAGCAAACAATCAGTTTGGAAACTTCTCACCAGGTTTGATTTGATTTTTGCCTTTCATTCTTACCGAAATATAAGGTTCGGGCTTTACTTTTTTCGTGGTATCTATTTCGAGTTAAATGATGTCGTAGAGTTACTAGCGAATTTTTTACGAGAATGTGTGATTTGTTGGTTATGGTTGTCTTTATTTTATTAAATAGAATGTGAACTAGGGAGAGAAATCAAAGAAAAACTGATGAAGTCTTACTGATATACCTAAAGCTTGGTTATTGAGATGAAGTGTTAACTGATAATTGTTGCTGCTATATATGTCACTTGTTAACTGGTGCTAAACTTGGGCTTAAGGCAACGACAATATTTTTTTGGAGTGACACAATAATAGGAACATATCCAGCACCACCAAACAATTGAACCTGCTTTAGTTGGACTTGTTTTACTTGAATCTGCACTGTGGGAATCTATATTCAATCTATTTCAGTTGCTTGAACTGCATTGAACCTGTTTTTGAACTACATTGACTCTATTTTAGTTGCTTGAATCTGCACTAAATTTGTTTCACTTCTTTGGACAGCTTTGGAAAAGATTTGGCACTAACAGTTCCTTACTTTGACTGTGTTCTGAACCTGAATCTGCTATAAGTTGTGTTTCATTCACTTTAGTTTGAATGTGTTTTGAGAGTGTTCTTTTTGTTTAGCATTCACTTTCACACTTTGGCATTCACATTCACTTTTTACTCTGAATCCCATGAACTTTTTGGGATGCCATGTTTCAGCCACGTTAGTCTAAATCACATTCACATTTTCTGGTAAAGAAGTCAAGCTACAATCCATTTTTAAACCTCATCAATTGACTAGAGGAAATCCAGTACATTGAATTTATTTTGTTAGGCAGGATTCGTAGAATAATGTTAGGACACTTGAAGGGGATTAGGAATAAGGTAGTTTGATTAATACAGTTGTACAATGCATGCCCAAGTTAAGGATACATGTGCCAACAACTAAGCCCATGCTCTCTAGCGATCGTAATTCCAGCTATACCCCACAGATAAAGAAAACATTAAATTTAATACAAATTGGTAGCTAGTTAGATAGCATATAATTGAATGCTAACAAAGTTGGTTGGGTATTATCGTGATTTGACTCTACTGGATCTATGTAAATATATTGTACATATGGCACTCCTACTGTTTCAGAAATTCCAAAGGGTAGTTGAGTAGTTCATTTATGAGTATATACAGAGGTTAGAGAGAGAGAGGGGGGGGGGGGGTTGGGGTAATTAAATCAATTTGTGCAAACCAATGGCTTCATTAGTGTTGTTGCTAAAAGCTCTAATGAAACTTCGACACTACGACGAATGCCTGCTGGTGGAGGGTTGAATAGAGACCAATACCGACTACGAGGATGCTGGAAGACAGAGGAACTTGGTTGTCCTTGGCGGTAAGGAGCAGCACTATCATGACTATGTGTGGAGTATTGTTGTTGGTGCAGATTATGAGAGTACTGGCCATGGGATCTGGAGTATAGATCATGAGAGTTGGATTTGGGCGCCTTAAAAGGGGGAAAAAATAAATTTTCGTTCGTTGTTTCCTTTCCTCCATCAAGTGTATAGGATAGATACTTTTATAAGCACATGCAACTACAACGTCAAACAACGGTTAGAAATCTAAATTTTTATGTAATTTGCCTTCACCTCTTCTTTGTTCAACGATCCAAGTAAATGTTTTATCATTTGATTACATCATTAGTTTAGAGAACTAATGATTTTCATTCTAGGATTTGCATTCACAATTAATTTGAATAGAAGGAGGTAATAATATTCATATTTGTTTCATTGAGTTGACATGGACAGATGGTTTTCTACTTCTTTCGTATCTGTTTTGATGCATGTTTCAATGAAGAGATGTGCTTAAAAGCTCATTAATGACATGTCATGTGGTTAAAAGGTCCATAAGATATGTTGAGAGAGAATCGTGAGAGAGGATCTGAACCCCTTCTTGGACAAGTATATGTAGACGGTCCCTGCAATCAAATGCCATCTAGGTCTGTTCACTACAAAATTTTCATGCTGATCGTGATGGCAGTTTAATGTGCCTTTTACATGAAAACAATGGGTATGTTGCTTGTAGGAGAAGCTAAATAGGTGCACTTTACCTATGAAATACACTTCAACGTCACAGCTCTCTACCACACCCATGAAAGGTTACTGAGAGTACCACTCCATCAAAATACTCGCCTTGATTAAATCTTGTGCTTATTCTGGAAAATAATGTATCTCGGACAGAAACCTTGAGTATGGAGGGGGACCAGAGTTTGAATTGATTCCATGATGGTGTACATGGTAGAAGTTTATGAACAGAGCAGTTAAAGACAACATGAATCCTAAGTTGGTTATAGTAGTCATATAGCTTATAAGAATGGCTTAAAGACACGTTTAGAAGGAGAGATCCACATTTAGACGTAGTTTATAAATCTCTATTTGACCGTGACACTTATTCATGTATTGAAACGACGTAAAACTTGGGTTTTAGATAATTAGCTTCTTCCCATCGTACTTTCAGCCTAGACCAATTAAATAGCAGATCTTTCATCAATGTGACTGTCTCTCGCACCACTTGTCCTTCCATCACTCCTTGAGACATTACTTTCAGGGCTTTCTTGAGCATTAGTTTCATATGCCATGTCATTGATCACCTGATTTTTCTGATGGTTAGTTGTTTGGAGAGTATAAGAGGAACCATATGATGTGGCACATATATTGTAACATGCACAACCTTGAGTATTTTCAACTCCTATCTTAGAGATGTCTTGAGTACTAATCCAGAAGAAAATGCTGAAAAGGTCCTATTTCTTTGCCAATTGAAATGACAGCAATTGCTCAAGATGGATCAGTTTTGTTTTGTTTGTAATAGTGCTCCTATTTGCCTTACTATTTTGGTGATGTTTTGGGAGGGATCTTGGCCAATTGAAATGACAGCATGCACTTCCCTTTTTTTCCCTCTCATAATATTGGTTTTGTCTTTGTTAAAATGTGTAGCTTAATGGGTGCCACTTTCTTTGCCTTTATGTATTGGACCATTAGCTCTTTTGCTCTTTCACTACTCTTGTACATATCTCTAAAGCTAGTTGTTCTTAGTCTTCATGTATAGTCTTAGCAACTTCAAGATCATGAATTATAGTTATCTTTTACCCTATTTGCACAACTTATGCACTTAGAGGGTTTGGATTTCTTGCTTATTGCCAAGAATGATATATGTCCATGTATACTTCATGAGGATTTCGCTTGTATGATTACCTCATATCAGGAAACAAGTTGTCTGCTGCTAGGATGATGGACAAAGATTGGGTGCATTTGATTAGGTAATAAAAATATACCTTCAGGCTACTACACATAAAGTGGTTGTAGATTAGTAAAGTGTTTAACATATTTTCCTTCAACATTGGTAGATCCACTGATGAGTATATGAACGCAGCATCGAGTTTTGTGAAAATGGCTAACCAAATTGTCAGAAATCTAGGAAATTAAGATTTTATGCCCTTGCAAAGATTGCCGTAATTTAACCACCACTGTCTAGAGGATGTTTATGAGCACTTAGTAATAAGGGGAATGGATCCTACATACACAACTTGGTTTCATCACGGGGAGCACCCAAGTGCAGTTGAAAACCCTAAAGAAATGGAGATGTCGGATGCCTATAACTTGTATAGTGCGGCATATGCGCGTGATGAAGAGCATGTTGAACCACGGGAAGAAAAGAGGGACGAGTTTGCAAAATCATTAGAAGATGCTGAAACTCCATTGTACCCAGGTTGCCAAAACTATACGAAGTTATCAGCAATCATAAAATTGTACAAGCGTAAAACTGATAATGGGTGGTCTGATGAGAGCTTTATTGGTCTTCTGGAGGATCTACATGATATGTTCCCTCCGGATAATGTAATGCTAGACTCCATGCAAGCTGTTAGAAAACTTCTCAAAGCATTTAAACTGGGTTATGAAAAAAATCCATGCTTGTGTGAACGATTGTTGTTTATTCAGGAAAGAGAATTGTGGGCAGCATGCCCTCGGAGAAGGGATTCCGTTCCCTTTCCGACAACTTTCTGGGCAAGGCCCTCGGAATCGAGGGAGCGCGAGCGCAGGGGGCAAACGCTCAAAAAATACAGAGTCGCCACTCGGGTTTTGAAGGTCCGACACCCAAGGAACCGTATTTCGAAGCACCTGCCGCGCTATTTTGATTTGAAAAAGTGAAGGCACCAGTCCGTCATAACCATATCTGGGTTCGGGAGCCAGGTTACGAGAGGGGAAGGGTTTTAAGGCACCTCTCTCGCCCAATTCGGAGATCGGTCTCTACTTGAGCATTTTGAAAATGTTTTACGATTCTTCTTTTATTAATCAGATTTTAGCCAATTAGGGCGGGGGAACAGTTAATCGAGGATTAAAACTGTAACACGTTTTGGAAGATGTGATTAAATGGCGTGGATGGATGGCATGATTAAGCAAAAAGTGAGATAAAAACCCAACACTGGATCAGAACACCAAACAGGGCCCTTTGGTATGATTTTGCCACACCTTGGCCAGCTTGCATGCATGGATCTATACACATGCAAACTGACCATCGCGCGACACAATCAAACCATCGCGCGAGGCTTTGTGCTCCATGAGTGCTTGATTTCTATCTCCTTCTGGGCTCTGGAAGGACCAGTGCACACCCAGGGAGCAAACCAGGCAGTTTAAAGGGGGCTGTAAATACCTAAATATTACAAATTGCTTCAAACAGGAGCCAAATGGACTGAAATACAACCCCTAAACAGAGGGGGTATCAAAACATAGGCTAAGGCCTAGCTGCCCATGCAAGGGCAACCTCTAGAAATCAGAGAACCATCGCGCGACAGAGTGGAACACTCGCGCGATGCTTCTGACTGGACTTCCAGGAATTGCTTTGCATGCTTGGGGCTCTGAGACATATTCAGGAGCATCCCAAGGGCATTCAAAACTAATTAAAGTAATAAACTAAGCTACTGTATTTATTTTATCATGCATCACAGTGATCTACATATCAAAATAAAACTACAACAGGCACGCATATAATCAAAACCATAAAAGACCAGCCTCCCTTCCCCACGAGGACCATTCTCTTGCTGACAGAACTATCGCGCGAGTATAGTGATCCATCGCGCGAGGGTTTGGCCAGCCACGGATTCTTGTAACTCTGCTGACTTTAGGACCAGGACTGGTATTGATTACCAGCCTTGGCCCTGTCAGCCCCCCTCAGGGATCAAAACAGAAACAGGCTAAATGTTATACCTTTGCTTGGAAAGGGGTTTGGAAAATGGATTGCTTGATGTATTGTAACCTTGTGACTAAGTGTGTATTGAACACTAGATTTGAAAGACTAGGAAGTAGCTTAGGTTAGTAACTTTGTGCTAATGAGAGTGATTTGCTTGGTAATTAGTGATTAACCTTGCAAATCTTGGAACTAACCAACCCTTAACATGGAAGATAAATGGGGGTATTTATAGGAGGAGTGAGTGGGCTTGGTGGTGGCCAAACTTGGCTTTGCAACCAGCCAACAAGGCTGGTCACAACTTGGTGGAGAAGCTAGCCACCAAGGTGGTGAGGTGGTTGGGAGAATGCATGGGTTAGAACCTGCTAGGACGCTGTTCAGCTGAGGAAAACGAGGTTCCAGCCCACATGGGCCCACGTGACATCTGATCATCACAAAAATCCAGCTAGACAGGGGTGATGGGGACAGGTAGAACCATCGCGCGAGGGTTCGAAACCATCGCGCGAGGGTCAACAGTCAACAATTTGACTTTGACCACACCTGGCAAGCTGAGTATCGCGCGAGGAACATGAAGGATCGCGCGACGGTCAAAACTGACCCTAAGGTTTGACTGAAGGTTCAGAGGGGTTCAAAAGGTTTAAGTGGGGTTCCAAGTACTCCAAGCTCAATCCATTCCCAATCCAAGCTCGTTTGATCCGATTTCATCATCGGGGAAACAAGAAAACCGTAAAATAAAGTAAAACAATTGGGAGATCCAGATCGGGGTGTCTACAAGAATGCAGAGTTGGAGAATTGCCCCAAATGTAATAGTTCAAGATGAGAGGTAGATGTACGCACGAAGAAAATAAGAAAAGGGGTTCTTGCGAAAGTTTTGAGATATTTTCCTATAATACTGAGGATTCGGCACATGTATAGGTCAGCGGAGATGGCTGAAAATTTGAAATGGCACTCCACTCATAAAAGCCAAGATGGAAAGATGTGACACCCAGTTGATACACCCACGTGGGAGATAGTTAATTGTAAGTGGCTGTCTTTCATAGAAAACTCACGCAATCTAAGGCTTGGTCTTGCTACTGATGGTTTCAATCCATTCCGCAATTTGAGCTCTACGTATAGTTGTTGGCCCGTTATGTTGGTTATATACAACTTGCCACCTTGGTTATGGATGAAGAGAGAAAATGTTTGATTGACATTGTTAATCCCAGGACCTAAGCAACCTGGTAATGATATTGATGTGTATTTACAACCGCTCGTTGAGGACCTACAGTATTTGTGGAGCAATGGTACAAGTATTTATGATGTACTCACGGACTCTAGGTTCAAGTTGAGGGCAATTTTGTTATGGACAATAAATGATTTTCCAGCATATGGAAATCTTGCCAGGTGTAAGACAAAGGGTAAAACTGCATGTCCAATATGTGGAGAACATACACGTTTTCTATGGTTAAAATTCTGTAGAAAGATGGTATATATGGGGCATAGGTGCTTTCTTTCACCATCCCACCCTTTTCGAAAGAAGAAAGCATGGTTTGACGAAAAGGAAGAGAAAGGGAAAAAGCCTCCAATCATGACTGGTCGTAGGATTTCACTTGCTCTTAAAGGTTTTAAGATTGATTAGGGAAAAGGTAAAAAGCGAAAAGGTGAAACGTCAAAAAGAAAGCGAGATGATGAAGATAAACAATGTGGAAAAAGAGGTCAATCTTTTTTTATCTACCATACTGGGAGGCAAGTGGTATTTAAATGCATTGTCATTATATTAATATTGATTTCATGTTATGTTCTAGTAGGTTTTATGAGTTGGTATCTAATTGTCTATGTAGGAATTGCCAATTCGTCATAACTTAGACGTAATGCATATCATAAAAAATATTTGTGAGAGCATTATTGGCACGCTATTGGACATCATTGGAAAATCTAAGGATGGCCTAAATGCTCGCAAAGATTTACAAATTTTGGGAATAAGGAATGATGTGCATCCAGAAGAGCGAGGGACAAGGACATATCTTCCTCCAGGTCCATATACTCTTTCTAAGGCTGAGAAACAGATTTTTTGCTAAAGGTTATTTGATTTGAAATTACCTGATGGATATAGCTCAAACATTGGGAACTGTGTATCAATGGATGAGTTGAAGGTCGTAGGTCTCAAATCCCATGACTATCATGTGCTAATGCAACAATTGTTGCCTGTGGCCTTAAAAGGATTGCTACCAAAGGGACCTAGAAATGCAATACTTCGCCTCTGTTCATTCTTCAATAGATTATGTCAAAGAGTCATTGATCGAGAAGAACTGGAAGCCCTTGAAGATGAAGTTGTGGAAACCTTATGCATGTTTGAGAGGTTCTTTCCTCCCTCGTTCTTTGACATCATGGTTCACTTAACAATTCACTTAGTACGAGAAGCACAACTTTGTGGGCCAGTTCATTACCGTTGGATGTTCCTTTTTGAGAGGTGAACTCTTATTTACCTTATTGAGCATCATCATTTATAGTTATACCTTCTTAATATATTTCCTTCATGTTTAGACATATGAAGATTTTCAAGGGAAATGTTAGGAATCAAGTACGACCTGAAGGTTGTATAGTAGAATGCTTTCTTGCAGAAGAGTGCATGACATTTTGTAGTAGACATATGAAGAAACCTGTGGGAGCAGATTACCGAGAACGCCGAAATCAAGATTTCGAGAATGATGTAATTGTTAAAGGTCATCCAATATAAGCTGGCACATTAATTACATTGAGTGAGGATCTATTGGAAAGTGCACATCGTTATGTGTTATTCAATACAGCAATTGTGGAACCATATTTAGAGTAAGTTTGATAGAACTTTAAATGTTGAATTGGTAGCTTAAGTGGATGAATCACTTCCTATTTATTCTTTTTTCCTATTAGGAAACATTTAGAGGAGCTAAGGCAATCCAATCCAAGCCTTCATCTACAAAAAAAATAAAAGTCTACTTTTGAGGAGCACGCTGATACCTTTTCAAACTGGTTGAAAGAACAGGTTTACGTTTTTCTTTAATTGAGGTTTTTAGGCAAAAAAATATACAGAAGATAATTATAATTGCGTTTCATATACTTGAACAGATTCTGATACAATCCTGCCCAAATAAGGAATTGGATAGGCTACAATGGTTGGCAAATGGTCCTAGAAAGCAAGCATTGAGCTACACTGGTTATATCATCAATGGGCAGAGGTTTCACACAAAGGATGCGGAAAAATCAACGCAAAATAGTGGTGTTTCCATTGACGCAACAACCATGTGTAGAGCAAGTGTGAAGGACACTGCGCAAGTTGTTGATGTAGTTTCATACCATGGAGTGATCAAAGAAATAGTTTTATTAGATTATCATAAATTCCAACTTCCAATGTTCAAGTGTGATTGGGCAAATATTGGTCATGGTGTTAAGATTGAAGATGGCTTTATACATGTTAACCTACACCAAGGTCAGACGCAATATGACAAAGAGCCCTTCATCCTTGCTTCACAAGCAAAACAAGTTTTTTATTCAAGAGAGGTAGACTCTTCCAATTGGTATGTTGTACTAAAGGCACCACCTAGGGGTTTTGACGACATGGAAATGTTCGAAGAAATCATTGATAGTTCTTCCAGGCCACAAGACGTTTCAGCACTTGGTATGGACATTGATGATGATAATGAAGGAGATCGAGTAATTCATGCAAGAGAAGATTGTGAGGGCACACTAGTATGATTTGTGCAATTATCGAGTTATTGAAAGGAAATCTTAGTTGGGCATTCGCACTTTTAAATTGTTGTGCCTATTTTCAATTGTCGTGTCATTTTGGATAACATATATTTGGTTACTCCTCTTCTATTTATTTTTTTTCATATCTGTAACTTCATTTGATATGTCACTTTATCTATCTTTTGCTACAATGACAACGTAATGTGAGTTACATGCATCTTTTGATCTACTTAACTAATTTCATGACAAGTTATGCGAATAGGTGCAGCATGGCTCCTAGTAAAGAGTTATCACGTGACTTGCATCGTAACCAAACACCGAGTCAAGAAAGTCTTGAGACATTACCAGATGTTGTCCCAAATAGTCCAGCAACAAATGTTGCCCATACAATAGAGTCACAGAAACTGAAATGCAAAAGAGGACCAACCAAGCTAAAAACCATTGCTGTCGATGGAGGTAGTCGGATTGAAGTTAAGTTCGACGAGAATGGTCAACCAATTGGTGATTGATCAATCAAGTTATCTTCTTTCTTAGGGCCTTTAGTTCGAGAGATTGTACCATATACACTTTCAGATTGGCGAAAGCTTCCTTTGGGATTGGCAGCAGTCCTATGGCAATCGATTCAGGTATGGTATAGTGGCCAAGTATTCTATCATTTGTAGAAGTGAAAAATTATAGAATTTTCTCTAAGTTACATTCATATTTTCAGGTAAGATTCAATCTTCATGAAGAATGGCATAGAGAATTGTGTTTCCAAAAAATGGTTGAAGCTTGGCCGGAGAGCCTCAAAGTCGAGGTTAGTCACAAAAGTAAAGAATGCTCCAAACGAGGAAGCAAGGCTAAAGCTGCAGCCTGATAACGTCAAATCACTGCATGATTGGAAGGATTTTGTGAAGGAAAAGACTAGTGCAGCATTCAAGGTATGTGCATTTGGAAAAGGAACAACTAGAGCTGCAGCATACAAGGTTGTGATTTTATTTTGTTCTTGAGTTCAGGTTAAAAGTGAAAAGTTTCAAGAGATGAGAAAGAAACAACTGGAGCTGTAACATACTATGAGTTGTAAGGTATATGCACGGTTGACCGCTGAGCTGGTAATACCTCTATTATTTTGTTCATTATGAAAGATCATCATACTTCCTATTAAAAAGTGTAACTCAAATTGCATTTTGATCATACATGTGTCTTTACTCTAGAAAGCGAAAAAATAGAAGACAAGTAGAGTCATAGTTTGGGCCACAGGACATAAAAAAAAGGATGGTCGACCCTCAAACACTAATGTTGCTCAAAAGATTGTAAGGCCATGACTCTTTCTTTATTTGTGTGTTTTACTTGTTATATTTATTGACACTCTCATTGGTCTTTACATTGGTTTTTCGTTATGCAATTTTACAGAATGATATGGAAAAAATTGAACTGGATACACAAAGCTCACCTTCGACTAATTTGAAAGATGATCCTCTTTCTAAAGTGTTGGGTCCCGAGAGGAATGGCCATGTAAGAACATTTGGAAAAGGAGTCACAAAAACAAAATTAACTATATTATCACAAATGAATGGTCAAATGGCTGAGATTCGTGAGGAAAATGTTCAATGCAAGTCTGAAATTGCACGTATGCGGAATGAAATTGACGAGTTAAAGAAAAACCAAGTAAGTAGCTTATAATTTTCTTCATTGGTGGTTATTTCAGACTACTATGACTAATGACGTTTTGTTTGTTTTACTTTTTTGAACTTTCTAGGCTCAGAATCCGACAACAGAAGGAACACCAACTACACCCATTGTTTCTCCCTCGGTAAAAAGTTATTTATTTTAGCATTTGTAAAAAAGTTATTCATTCCTACTTGACCTATTTCTGAAAATTATTTGGAATGTTGTGCGCATAAGATGGATAAGTAATGTGACACTTCTCCACAAAATCTAGAACTACATATGAATATGATTGTATGGCGTTAATTACAGTGCTGATTTGTACAATTTGAGCCTGTCCTGTGGAATCTGCATTGCGTGTCGTTTGGTTTAGTACATAATACATCTTTCTATCAGTGTATCTACAGTTATAATCATTTTATGTTGGTTTTGGTGTCAACTGTTTTCCATTTCCAGAATGCTCACTTTACTTTTGTTTTATTTGGCCAAATGCGTCTTTTATCTCTCTTCTAGATGCACTAGGCACACCATTGAGTTGAACAATCTTTTTCTCCCAAGTGGTAGACCTGTCGTTTGCATTCTTGCTCGGTATGATTTTCCACTTTAGCTATCTTGGTTTGTGCCTGAGGTCTTTGTAATATGGAAATCTTTTGGAGCTTCACTAAAGTTGCACGCTAGGGTCGTATGCATAGGAGCTAATGTGTGAGGATTGTGTGACAGGACGATATATTGGTGCTTCAGTTAGAGACTATATAAAGTATTAACTACTAGAGAACCCATTTTAGACCCGAAATGAATCCATCTGGTTTAAACTCGAAACTTCTCATTCTCAACTGGTTAGGTGCTTTAAGTGTAGGCTAATGGTTTGTTGATTAATTTTCATTTGAGGTGAATCGTATGTGGAATTAAAATCAGTTGTCCCTCTTAGAATTAAAATCATATCAATTTCCATTTCACCTCATTCCACCATATTCTTTGCGCTATATATGATCATAGCTGAGCTGGCGTAACACACATCTACCTGTGAAACTTGCTCTGATCCCCTTGCTCCAAACTTCACCCAAGCAGCTGCTTCTCTTAAAGAAGCTTGCTGCCATGCACCATCAGTCACAAAAAAAACTGCACTGAACTCATGTAACATCTATTCCATGCTTTGCAATACAAAACAGTCCCTGCCATGTGAACAGCTCCTAGCTTCCACAGTGCTGCACGTTACACTACTAAAATTTTAAAAAAATTCCTTTTCCATGTCTGCAACTGCTTTGTAGCCCTGTTCTCCTGAATTATTCTTCTCTAACCATAGTATGTTCTAAGCATCTTGTTCATTCCATTCATGTACAGCTTTGCATGAGAAGACGAAAGGTTATCCTATCCGGACCTAGTAAACTAAGTAGCTCATATAGTGAAACACCCACTATTAATCGAACAAATAACCAGCAGAACTGGTTAAGGGCATGACTTTAGTCCTTGATGAGGATCCAATAGGTGAAGAAGCAACGGTACTAAACTAGGAATAATTTGGAAATTGATGTTTGAAACTTAATTGGTATAGAGATTTCCATACTGCCTCAAAGCCGTGGTGTCTGCCTCTGTAACATATGCCAAACATTGAACGTTTACTAGAGGCGAAGAAGTCTTTATTTCAAATTTTAACTTTTCTTCCAGATTTTACTTCTTTTTATTTTAACTTTACTTCTTCGTATCGTAATCTTGTAGTAACTATAATCTTGTCTCGTTAAATGTTCTTAGCCGATAAAAGAAAAAAAAATCTCTTTTTGTTTATCTGTCCCCAAACGTGCTTTATACGGAGCAAAATAAAAAGAAAGATTCCTGAATAAATCATATTGTGATTTGGTTGCATTTAATTCGAAAGTTTATGACCTTGCTGAAACGTTGAGGGATAGCGGATTTGGTGTCAAAGATTTAAAGAGCAATCTTGGCACTGGTGACCGCGTATCAGCCAAAGTGTTGGTTGATGTCAGTACCAGAGGTCCAACTCCTGATACTTACGGCCCATGCATATCAGTACGAATCATAATTATTGAAAACCTTTGAGTCTTTGACTGTGTGTTTTTCTAGTTGCTTATTTAAGCTATATCTCACAGTACGTAGTAGTGTATGAGATCTTATATTTGCATAAAGCACTGTCAAATTTCAAAGAAGTTCATCAAGACATTCTCCAAGGGAAGACCTTGGAACAGCGGTAGGGTTGTTTGTATTCAAAATATGGAAGTCTCTCTCCATGTCCAGACCCTGCAGTTGCTCGTTCATTGGGTTGTCCTTTTTATTAGACTCGTCGTGAACATTAGTTGTGGAAAAATATTCAATGCCCTTGGGGTATGGTAGGTAGATGCCCCAATCTCACTCCTCATCACACATTGTGTGGAGCCCACTCAGTATTATGTCATACAAAAGGGCCTGTTTGATACACGTTGTCGCTGAGGGGGCTGGATTAGTAATATTGTGGGATCCCTAATGTTAGGACCACGGGTCACGGCCGGTCTCTTTGTGTTGGCAAATTCCAAGACAAAAACACATATTTATTTGTATCCCTTTTTATCGAGTTGTATTATATTTATTTTTATTTCCAGAGTGTCTGTTTAGGAAGTGGAAGGAAATCAATATTGTAATCAATATTGTGTAATTGAGAGATTGAGTTTTTAGGTGGAAGAAAATCAAAGAAGATCAAGGCAATCAAGGGTTTTGACAATTAGCTTTTTTGAAAGGAAAGAAAATTAAAATCAAGGAAGTTGATTTCTTAGGTATATGGCATCTTCACAGCAACCACTCTTGCATCCTATATTTATCCAAGTCTGTGAGGATTGCTTTTTGTGTTGGACGGCATATACATATACTCAGCAACTTCACATCATATTTAGAGGACGTAAAAAATATCAAAAGAAAAGTGTGCTGTACGTACGTGCAATACATATCGTCTTTGAATCTTGAAGTAAAAAGAAGATCGATGGATCTTTGAGTGTTCAATACAACTTCAAGAGGTTTACAACATCAACTCAGTTAATCTCTGAACAAAGTCCGTTGGTGGATTCCGGAAGGCAAACGGAAGGCTTGTGGATTCAAGGCAGCGGCGGTCAAGCACTGGGTGTGGTGAACGTGGATTCGGCAAGTAAGTCTTAGGGCGATTTGTGAGGATTCAGAATCGTAGGGTAAGACTACTTGTAACCACACAATGTTTTATAGTGTTTGCTTCCTTCCCGTGGTTTTTTTTCCCGTTTAGGGTTTTCCACGTATATCTTGGTGTTCTTTTGTTTATTGCTTTCTGGTGATTGATTGGGTTGATATATTGATTGAAAAAGTTTAAAACATAGCAAATATTTTTAAACCTAGGCGAGTTAGGAATTTTTCACCTAATAATTGTGTTTATTGTAGAAATTTGGGCCGGACTAATTGTCCCCTTGGACTCCCCATCAGGTCCGGCTCAAGATAACGTGAGTCCTAAAGAACCTTAGTTGAGGACTTTGATAATGTCCGAAGAAGTTTTTATTTCAGTTGATTGCTATGTTATTCTTCCATAAAGTTAGGTGGGTGTGTACAAAATATTGATCTTCGGTTGATTTACATTGGATTTTGTTGCATTTGGGAGCTCTGAGAAACAAGTTTGAGGATGGATTTGTTGGCTTTATATTGACTTTCTTTCTTTTGTATTTTGCTTTGCTTGTTTGTTTCAAGTTCAAGCAGAATAAGGGGAAAATATAAGTCCATTGCCAGAGTAACTCATTCTAACTTCTTGCTGCTTTCTTAGAAATTAACTAGGGTCACAGACATAATCCACCTGATGCTCAAGCCAGTGAATAATATAATGGTGTATTGCAATCTTAAAACCAGCAGTTTAAGGATGTATATACACGTTAGTTGCAGCCATGAGAATTAGGAAGAGAGGCAAGTTAGTTTCATGTAATTTCGTATCCTATGTTTGGCAAGTGGAGTTGTTATTCAGATTATTAGTACTTTTAATTTTAGTTTTTCACTACACTTACATTGTTGATTTTTGTTGTTGTTGTGTTGCCTTGTTGCTAAAGAGCGTTAACACTACTAACCCACATAGCGGCAAGTGCATTTTGCTTGATTGGATGGGGACGGGAGAAGTAGTTGCTGAAGGATGTTGGTCTTCTAGAGATCCAAGTGCAACTGTTCATCATGTTCCCATTGGACCTAACGCAATGAGAGTTTGGGTGGTTGTTCCAAAGAAGCCTAAAATGTTTTTGTGGAGGCAAACAGGTTTTATGACTACTATTGAATAAGCTGTTGGATCTACCATTGCATGGCCTGCTGACAAGGTTCTTATGGAATCTAACCTAGGGTAATGTACTCTTTTTTTTCACTTATATATGTCAAAAAAGAATATAATTTGTTATACTCCGTTGTTTATAATTAAATTTGGCTTAGTATAGTATAAATTGTTATAACTCCATCAATTGAAATGTTTGCTTCTACCATATGTAGGATGGGTAGATAAAGAAGAGAGAAGGTTTTTTTGTGACTTTTTATTGAAGAACGATATAGGTATGATCTGCTAGTGCGCTGGTTCTCATGATCGCTTGGAAGGATTGTTTTGGTTCGAAGCCTTTTTGTTAATATTTTGGTGCCAAGGCTCAAACTCTACTTTTGGGATACATAGATGTTTCAGAAGGCCTTTTTGTTGATATTTTGGTGCCAAGGCTTAAACTCTACTTTTGGGATACATAGATGTTTCGGAAGGCCTTTTTGTTGATATTTTGGTGTCAAGGCTTAAACTCCACTTTTGGGATACATAGATGTTTTCGGAAGGCATTTTTGTTGATATTTGGTGCAAAGCTTGTACTTCACTTTTGGGATAGATAGAAATGTGGAAAAGACATGTAGCATACTGATTTTCTTTTATGTAATGGTGATCGCTCTGATGTTTGGAGACATATTTTGTTGGTTTTCATGCAAATTGCAAATATATTGCCATGGAAGTTATTGGAGCCATCTTATTTTTTTGTTAATATTGTTGCATGAGCTTGCTATTCAGATTATTGGGTTGTAGTGTTGTATAAAATAAGGAAAACTGCTACAGAAAGTGTGGCATACGTAGCAAGTTCAGTGTTATGGAAGGTTAAACAAACATAGCAGTTTACAAATGCTATAGAAAGTGTACAATGATAGAATTTAAAAAAACGCTATAGAAAATGTACAATATATATGTAGCAGTTTTAAAACGCTATAAAACCTACGCACTAGAGAGCGGCCCAAAAACGCTATCAAAACTACAAAAATATACAGCAGCCCGAAAACGCTATATTAGGTCTCAGACATACGACGTTCAGAAAACACTATAAAAAACTGCACAATGTACAGCATTCGAAGAACGCTATAAAAAGTACGTGATACACAGCGGTCCAAAAACGCTATAAAAACTACAAAATAGACAGCAGCCCAAAAACGCTATATTAGGTCTCAGACTTTTTATAACGTCGGCTAATACAGCGTTTCGAAAAACGCTATCTATACCTTTCAATAGCGTTTTTCGACCGCTATTAAAGGCGATTTTTCTTGTAGTGAGTCCTGAATGTTCTTGTTGTGTCTGTAGAGTTTCAAAATCCATATACCGTCATGATAGTACCATTCAAATGCAACTTTGATATATATAAAGTGGTTTTCGTGAAATCATGTCTAATTAAGCATTAAAGTCATGGATACATTCAATGAAGTCACTAGATACGAGTGATCGAGTTAGGTGTCATTTGAGAAGTGTTTGGATTAGATTAGAAGTGATCGAAACCCAAAATAGTGGAGTAGGGATCAAGATCAGCAAAACTGTCCCAAGACATGATGGTATCGATACCATGGAAGGGAGGTATCGATACCTTTTGGTCACGATCAGTCCAGACGCAAGGGTATCGATACCCATGAAGGATGGTATCGATACCAGTGTGTTTTCTGGGTTTGGTAATGCAAGGGTATCCATACCCAAGGGAAATGGTATCGATACCAAAGCTGTTCGAGCAAATTTTCATGGGTTTTTCAACATCAACCCCAACAACAACAACAACTATTAATGGCAAGGCTCAAGCTTTAAGAAACAAGTCATAAACATATATTGTAAGTTAGAACTCCCTACCTCAAGATTGAAGAACAATTTCAAAGAATCCTTCAAGCCCTAGCTCCAAACCTTGGAATCGAATGGGATACGCCTCTACCGAGCTCATCGATGAGAAACAAGCTCCACTACGCGAAGGAATGAAGGATTGAAAGGTTGTTTTGGAGGGTTCTTGGGTTGAATGGGGAGAATTTTGAGTGAGATAAGAGAGAAAGTGGGAGCCGAGAGGGGAGAGGGAAGAACAGGAGATGGAGAGGGGGAAAAATGAGAAAGTTATTCCTGTTAGATATTTTGGCACTTTCCGGGGTTGTTCAAAACCTCCATTGGCGTCTTTGTTATATCGACTCCGTTTGATTGTAATGGGTAGGTTAATTAGGGGGTAGTTTCTCGCTCGATGCTCCTCCCATTATCTGCACCAATGACCGCTACGAAATCGATCCAATTGAGTGAGAGGTAATAGCATTAGCACATCTTGCATATTATTTCCGAGATTCGAAAATTTATTTCTGCACGTTTCCCTTTCCTATAAAACTCTCCGAAAATTCGTTTTCCATATTCACATCATTATTATCATTACGAGATTGTCTTTCTAGAGTATTTGAAAACAAATATTTCACGTTTGCCTCTTCGGAAATTCGGTGAGATTTTGCTTTCCATTCTTGCATCATTAAAAGATTTTCGGTCAACAGAAAATAGAAGTATAAAAGGGATTATGCAACCATAGGGAGGTACCCCTCCGTGAAGAGTTTTTTGGTTTATACAAACGAAAGAAAGGGCTGCTCGACTGTTTTCGATTTTCGGCGGAGGACGAGAGATTTTGTTTTTGTTAATAAAGAAAAAGAAAGGGGTGCACGGTAGTGGGGTGATTTTGGTGTGCAGCCCGTATTCCGTTTCTTTGTTGTTCTTGCCTCACGCATCTTTGAACGCTGTTTGGGTTGTCTAGATCACACTTCACATCATATCATTCATCCATTCATTGTTCTTGTTTTTGGTGCCGTTTGCTGCTGTGGCCGAATCTTTGGGAGATTGATTCGGAGCTGGTTGAATCCGGAGATCGGGCATGAAGTCCGTGGTGCATCTATTGGATCTTGAAGAAGCTCTGGGAGCACCGGAGATTGGCGAGAATAGGTAAAGGCTTGGGTAAGGTTTTTGCTATTTCGCAATCTGTACTTCTTTTTTATTAATAGAATAAAGCAGTAGTGTTAGGCCGTGGTTTTGGCTTAGGGTTATTTAGGACCCTAAGTTTTTCCACGTAAATCGTGCATCTCTTGTCACAATTTTTATTCTACTGCAGTACTTGAATTTTGGTTTGGATAAATCGAGATAATCAATCCGTTCATCTATATTAATTTTTAAATCAGAAAATTGGTAATTTTTTGTCAAAAGTTGGTAATTTCAATTGGTATCAGAGCGGGTTGCTCTGTTTAGGTTTAACCACCTGAGTTTAATTCTGGTTATAATGGACATGAACGCACCACGTGAAGGAGCCTCAAACTCGAGGCCACCTTTTTTCGACGGTAATAATTATCCGTACTGGAAAGCCCGTATGACCACACATTTGAGTTCCCTAGGAGTTAAGATTTGGAGATCTGTTAGGTATTCTGTACTTGTTGCCAACATTAAATCTCCCACGTCCCCTAAATCAGTAGAACTTTCTACAACTCTTAGTGATGATAGTAAGTATGTCTCAACTGATGAAGACAGTGAGAAGAGTGATGATGATATAGATTCTATTCATGAGGCCTATAATCAATTGTTTAAAGAGGGTGTCAAAATGAAAAAGAAAGAGAAGAAACTCATGAGTGTCATCGAGAAAAATTAGTGGTGAGAGGAATAAACTTAGAGATGACATTGAATCTAAGAACATCGAGCTTGAAGAAGTAAAAACCTATAACGCTAATTTGGAAGACAAGTTTGCCAAAATTGAGAGAGAGCGTGTGGATGCCTTGAAAGCTCTTGAAGGGTCTAAGGATAGGATTTTTAAATTGGAGCGTGACCTTAGGGAGGCCACTGAGGCCATAAAGCGTAATGAGTGTGGCGCAACTCATATTGCCGAAATGACACGTACGTTTAGAAATAGAAGCGGCTTAGGGTTTGTTGATCCTCCCTCACTAACACCTAAGGCTAACGAGTTCACAAAAAAGGAAATCAAGTTTGTGAAATCTGAAATTGCAAAGAATGAGGTAGTAAGTGATAAACCCGAATCTTCTATTAAATCTCCCAGCATCATTAAAAATGCTTACAACAGTAATCATGCTCCTGAAAAGAAAAATTCTTTTATTTGTCACTACTGTGGTGGTCAAGGTCACATTCGACCTTTTTGTTATACACTTAGAAGGGACAATTAGAGAATAAAGGGGAAATTATTTGTAGCCCCAGTTAATAAAAGTGTTCAATATGGTCAACCCAATGTGGGAAGACCTCAAGTTGTGTGCCAGTCTCCCACAAACATTAAGAATGAGAATTTTCAAAAGAAATTGAGTCAATTGACGAATCAAACTTCTCACCTTGTCGAGGAAATCAAAATGTTGTCTAATTTGACTAAAAATAATGGAGAGACTTATAAGAGTGTTGAAAGACGTACCACACATAGTCACACCTCGCATGTGAACACCAAACCAAAGCAAACATGGAAGAGAGTGAATGTCGTTTGTCATGTTGCACACACTGCGTATAGAGCACAGGATGCCTGTGCCTGGTACTTAGACAGTGGATGTTCAAGGCACATGACTGGAGATAAGTCTCTCTTTGCTAAGCTAAAGAAGTATAATGGTGGGTCTATCACATTTGGGGATGGTAATACAGGTTAAATCGTAGGACAAGGCACCATAAATGCACCTGGGATCCCTCCGTTAGATAACGTATTATATGTTGAGGGTTTGAAAGCTAACCTGTTAAGCATAGGGCAATTTTGTGATAATATGCATAAAGTCAATTTTTCCAAAAATAATTGCTCCATTGTTGATGCTTCGGGTGTGTGTGTGGTTAAAGGTGTTCGTTCCTCCGTCACTTGCTATTGTATTGAAATTGCCGGTTCTAATGTTTGTCATCTAGTCCAACATTCTAGAACTAAACATGACATCCGTCATCATTTTATTCATGATTTGGTTGAAGATGGTGTCGTGACACTTGAGTTTATACCCACACATGAACAAAAAGCTGATACTTTCACAAAACCGTTAGATTCCCTTAGGTTTGAGTACCTTAGGAAGTCTATTGGTCTCGTTTCCAGGGATTAGATTCAGTGGGTTTGCATGTCTCTCATTTGCGTACTTTGTGTGCTATCATTCTAGAGTAGACATGTAAAACTTTTTCTTTTATTTTTTTTTGCATTTTTTTTTTGTTCTGCATTTTTTTTGGATTTAAAAAAAAAAACAATTTTTGTGAACAGATATTCTTTGTTTCTCATGGTCATGGCCCTTGTAATCAGAATATTTGCATCCAATGCATTTTTTTCATCCCTGAGAATCTTTAGATTTTGGATGTATCATATTTCATGGCTTTATGATTTCCACTATATCACGTACGTGATTTATTGCTTCCTCAACTCCTTTTGGTTATTCTCATGTACTTGGACATGTTCATGTGTTTGTCCCCCTTGAGATTGACCTTTGGCTACTATTCCCTAGTGATTCTTATTACCTTTTTTCGTTATCTCCTGCAAATATCTATCTGGTTCTTTTATATTCTCTACTTATCCGGGCGTTCATTGAGTAACCGGGTAATTGGGGTGAGGTATTCTCCCTCTGAGTGTTCGCGTCAAAAGGTGGATAGACCTTGTAAAGGTATGTATGACTCTTGGGTCACTTGCCTAGTAACCGGGCCTCTTGCCTCAGTAAGCAATGAGTGTTCGTGTCAAATAACGGTAGAGTAATAGTTGATGTCTTTATCCCCTAAAAAAATAAGAAAAAGAAAACAAATGGGTTGTTCTGTTGAGGGGGAGTTTGTGTTTCTCTTTATTTCACTTTGAGGACCTAGCTTGGTTTGACTTTTTGAGGGGGAGTTATCCTGAAAATTCTTGCGTACATGAGAATATTCCTCCCGGACTGAGTTAAGCTTGACATTATTTACGTGATGCACACACACACTTTGTCATACGGCCTTGTTTTATGCTTCATTCTTCATCTAACTATCTCTTTGCTAAACGACTACATTGCGAATTATTTTGTCCTGCTTATAAGGTGTTTGATAATGGCAAACATTGCTTTTGTTCACAAGTGTATGGATTATGTTCTCGATGCATCCATATGAATTCATTGTGTGCGACATCAAACTCCATTTTTTTTAAATCGAGTCATATTTGCCATTATCAGTATAGTGTTTTGGGACGAGGCAGCTGGGCTATTTGAAATGTTTTTTTTATTTAGGAGTAAAGTCAGTCAACTAAACTATCCATCGAGTGTCCATCAAAACTCACTGTCTAAACTCTCTGTTCGAATTTGGTCGGTATGCTCCTTTCCTTTGTTTTTCCGTGACAAAAAGGGGGAGAATTTTTATGGTTATTTTTTATGGTTCTTGTATGGTTATGGGTTTGGGAGTAATATGTGTTGTTGAGTCTTGCATAAAAGATGGAGAATTTTTAGAGTTCTATTGTTCATTTGGAGAGATATTTACAAGGGGAGATTGATTTTTTTAATGAATCGCTGGTCTAGTTTTCTGCTATTGGATATAACGCTGCATTGTCATTTATTATTAAATTATGCTGATACATTCTATTTTTCGTAACATATATTTTGGAGCATACACTACAACAAATATGGGTTTTTATAGCATTAGTTAATAGCGTTTTTTTAGAAATGCTGTCGTAGGGGTACGTTTATAGCGTTTCAGCGGGAGAAAAAGAAGGAAACCTCGCGCCTTGTTTACAATAGCGTTTCTTATCTAAAAAACAGCGTTCCACTAAAAACTCGCCATCCCTCTGCGCCCTAATCCCATACCCCTTCACAAAAAATTTCAGAAATGGAGGCACGGCACATCTTCTCTCTCTCTCCCCATCAGACCTTCGACCCCCGGCGACCAACAACTGCACAGCGACATCGACATCGACTCATGATTTGCTAAAAATTTCAAGATTTCAGTTCTGGTGCCATTCGCACACCGACTCCCCCTTCGACGATCTCATCAACGCTCTGAGAAACCCTCACACATCGATTTCACCAGTTCCTCTCCCTCTCCCCTCCATCTTGTTCTGCAAAGAAACCCTAGAACCATGGTGTATCCATGGCGTTCATCTCCTTCAGTAGCACCAACGGTCGACGGCTCCCAACACTCACCTCTCTACTTCACAAGGTATCTCTCTCTCTCGATAGACCCAAGATATATGTACGTATATACATATTTTTGTTTTGGGGTTTTGATTTCAACAGTGTGGCTACCAAAATCCTAGATATCGATTGTGATGGAGGATCGAAATTAAGTCCTCCTGTTCGCTAAATGTAAGTCCTCGATTTCCTCCTGTTCGTCAAACTCTGGATCCCTCTCGATCTCTATCCCTCAATTGCACAGGCACAAAAGCACCCAAGCACAACCGATCTCTGGCTTTGGCAAGCAAAATTCCACTACTAGCAGTCCTAAACAAGTGTTATTACTAAAGTGAACTTATTTTGTTTTCGTATATTCAGTCAATTATCTAGGCTTTGCTTTCTCTTCGGGATTTGCTTATTGATGCTTGACGTTTTTTTTGGGTAAATCTATTGATGCTTGATGTTGGTTGGTCTGATTCTATTATTTTTTTTCGGTGTTTGTGTGTTTCAGTAAAGCTTTTTATTTGACTAATTTGAACTTTCTCAAGTATTAGGCAATAGGTTTTGAATGATTTGAAGATTGTTAACCAACACATGTTTTCTGTTCTTTGAAGGCTCGACATATCTTCATGTTTTGTTCTTTCAATTGCCATTCAAAGTGGGCCAGGGAATTCATACAGGGACTATTCTTTTAAGTGTATCTATTTTCATGACTTCATGTTTGTTGATGTCTTTATGATTAGTGTTTTGTGTTTAAGGGTTAGTTTGGATATTGATCGATTGACGTTTGGATTAATTAGGAAGAAACTTAGGTCTACTAATTTTTCAAGTGCCTTACGAGGCAAACTGTTATATATGTTTTCCCCTGTTTTTTTCATAAGTATGTTCTCCCCTGTTATATTGGGTATTTTTATTTTTATAGCAAGTATTTTTCTTGTTACTCATCCACTGAGTTTGACCCCCTCTACCTACTATCCATTTTTTCACAAAGTATTTGCTGCTTAGTGATTAATGTATATTGTACTTGTTTTGCAGCAATCACTATCTGGATTAGGATGGTGTCATTGGAAAAGTTAATGGTGATTATTTTGTGGTGGTGCCATGGTTGTAAACTTGTAAGCTTTCTTAAACTGTAGAATTATATGCTTCCTACATTCAAAGTTCTTTTAGTACTTGTTTCCGGAGAGAGTACGTGGTAACTAAAACTTGTCAAACACTGCTGTGCAACTGTACGAGGGACTCAATTTCTCGTGTTACTATAGTGGAGGTATAATAAGATATATAGTCTCGTCGTCTTTCATGGGCATATGGCGTTGAACTCTAGTCATTAGTTTGGTTTTATTCTTAAGTAACAGCTACAAGCATTCTCATTTTTCTTTGGCTATTAGTAATTATTCTTCTATGTTTGTTGTAGATAGCTGGTGATGTTCTATTCGTCCCATGTATCTGCAACCAATTGCAGGGTCATTGGGAAACTTCATGCAGGTATGGTCTAAGTGTTTGAATGACTAAGACAAACTAGTATTTGGTTGTGCAATTTAGGCTCATATATTGTGTATGTACACTCCTTTTGAGCATGACGACATATTTGGGCATGACCCACTCAAATTCTTACTGCAAACAAGAAGATTAGGATGCGAATAGGCTCAAATAAGGTCCAACAGCCTTCAAATCAACTCAATAGGGATTGAGTTTCAGAAGCCAAGCTTCGAAAATAGTGAAACCCTTGATTTCAAACTCAAATAGGTTGATTAATGCTTGAATCAGTTTGTATGGTACTCTATGGTAGTTTACAGACACATTGGAACAACAGCATGTAGGTACATCTAATACTAGTAGAATCTTATTTTTTCTAATATGTATTTCATGACTCTATCCGCATCGATGTCTCCTAGTTGGGAACTAAACATGATACTTTCTAAACATGATAGTTCGGTTGCATCTATTTGCATTAACATTGTTTATTTTTGTTATACCATATATTTTGTTTCTGATCGAACCTCTGTTTCCATACTAATTGCTGGAGAAGAATCAAGGCTATATTCTGGCATATTGCATTGGTTAAGACAGAGAGTCATTGATCGAAGAGTCCTCACCAGGTTTGACATGACTTTTTTTTTTCAATTCTTGCAAGGCTAGGGTTTTAATCTTCATTAATTATCATGTTATAATCATTTAAGTATTTGCACAGATTATGCACTTAGAGGGTTTGGATTTACTTTGATATTAAGTCTTGAAACTTGCTGAAAATGTGTTCGTAAAGCTAAAACTGTATCTTATTTGCTTAAAATATGGCCTTGAGTGTTGGAATATGAGTTCATATCATGTGTAATGGGAGGCGGAGGGTGATTGATTCTTTTCGGTACAGATTTGAGCTCTTCTGTTCTCTACTTTCAGTTGTTTTCAGAAACATGGAATTGTAGCTCAAATATTCTCCAACGTGACCTATGTTTAGTTGCTTTTGAAAACAAAACATATTAATAGTGTGCCATCTTATTCATGTGTCCACGAAGGTCCGGATCATGCCCCCCGATTTTAAGCTACTGTCAACTTTAATTGAGACACTTTTGAGAGCTCTACATTCTGCTCTACCTTTAGGCTGACAGAACATGCTGCTGCGGAGAGCTCTGAACAACTTGCAAAAAGAGGGCCCTGCTAAGGCGCTGGCTTCAAAAGTTTTGGTAAGTGATTAACTGAGGTGGTTTCCCTTCACCACTAAGTATGGTTGTCATTTTGGTCATAAAATAGAATGCTTATTGTCTTCTAGCATCACTTCGGGAAAATTCCATTAGTTATTGGCTTGAACATACTAGCACAGAAGTTAGGGAAACATTGGTTACAGAGATTCAAGGTCTGGTATATTGTGGGAAGACATAGGTAATAGAGATTCAAGCATCACTTCAAGAAAGGAGATATGAGTAATTCGCAAAATCATTAGAAGATGCATAAACTCCATTATACCAAGGTTGCTTAAACTAAATGATCAAAAAAAAAAAAGTTGCCTTAACTACACAAAGTTATCAGCAGTTGTAACTTAGTACAAGCTTAAAATTGGACTGATGGCAGTTTTAATGGTCTTCTGGAGAAACTACGTGATATATTCCCTGCGGATATTGTGTTGCTAGACTCTGTATACATAGAAATTTTCTGAAAGCATTTCAAGTTGGTTACAAGAAAATCCGTGCTTGTGTGAAGCATTTCAGCATATGTTCCCTGTGGATAACTTGGCTGCTTATTTTTGTTGCCATGTATGTTTTCGATAACAAGGTGAGCAAGAGATGAGATTTTTATATATTTTTCAATGGTTGCCATGTATGTTGATAAGATGAGAGAATTCAACATTCTCACCCCACAATAATATTTAGTGAATGATTCTTGAGAGAAATCAGTAAGATGCATCCCAACCATGATCTAATTACTGGATATCTCAAGGGCACACTCAAGTTTAAGGTAAAATAACATAATGCCATGGTGTTAGGCTTGGTTTATTTACCCTTTGTGCAGTTATGTTAGTAATTCCATAGAGAACTTCCGTTTGACCGAAAAAAAAAGTAATTCTGTAGAGGAGATATGCTGCTTAGACTGTTGAAACTGAACTTGTCCATTTCTATGGATCCTTGTGTTAACAGACCCGTAGACATGTAAATCTGATGGTTTGATTTGACAACTTAACATGCATTTGGAGAAGCCTCAGAAGATATACTGAATATCAATTTTATAATGATATATTGCCATTGATATATTGCTTTAATGTATGTTTGATCTATTTTATTTTTGTCATGTCCCAGAATGTGTGGTTTGACCTCAAATTGTGTTTGAATGCTTATATTGCAGTTTCTGTGGCATCAAAGTGAACATTCTTTACCTGAAGCGGGCGATTAAGGCAAATAAGGCTTTACCGCTTTACCCAAATTAGTCGTAGGTTATCATTGTATGTCTTGTTGAAAAAGCTAACATTGCTGTGAGATGGCTTGCACTTGAATGTTTCTAGGCAGATATTGAAATTAAAACTATGTAAAATATGGTGGGTGATGTATAGACATAGTAGGTATGTTATTCAACAAATCCAAAGGTGAAAGAAAGATATAGCTAATAGCAGAAGCTGTTACTTTTAATGTATCTTAATCTGATACCAATGACCTTTCATTCTATCGCCTATACCTCAGGCTACGTTGCATATACCGGAAGTTTGTCATGGTTACTGCAGTGCTTAATCATTCGGTTGGAATGTCAGGGTTTTGTTATCTCCGATTGGCTTACCACTCCATGGCATTCAAACTACGCCAAGTCTATCCAGGCTGGTATTTTAGCTGGCATCGATATGGTTAGTTCCTCTTATTTTCATTGAAAATGTCTGCCTATTACATAGCAACTGTTGTATTATGCCTCCAGTTTAGTTCATAGAGACAGTTGGCATGTAATAGTGACTTACTCAAGAGATTGCCCTTGGAATTTGTGGGCTCCTACGCCCGAAGCGCGATCGACAGAGTCGCCACCCGGATTTTTTGAGATGGATGATCCGAGAAACCGATGAGCTTGTTTTGAAAAGAAAGGCCTTTTGATCTAGCGAAACCGTTGCGGTTTTGGATCCGGGAGCCAGGTTACGAGCGGGGAAGGTTTTGTTGAAAAGCACCCCGCTCGCCCGGTGAAAACCGGTCTCTACTAAGCATTTTAAATGGGGGGATTAATACTATTCGGAAAACCTTAAGAACACATAAAGGGAAAGGGGAACAAGATAAATCATGACACGTTGCCGTGCTAGTGGTGCTTACTGTACAGAGATGATAAAGATGTCATGGCGATAATATAAACAAGAAATATACAAACGGACTGTCTAGATCACCATCTCCCGTCAGACGGCGTATCGCTTTACGACGCACGGCTTAACGATATGCCGTGCGTGGTTCTGATCTTGATACCAAACTCTTATTATTTTGTAAAGCCTCGCACGGTGTATCTATTGCATCGCACAGTGTTATTTTAAAACTTCAGAAAGCTCACAGTCGTCAGATCATCTCAGTTCTGTACCATTCTTTCAAGCCACGAGTAGAAAATCATTTTTGATACATTTGCTTGTTTTGAAAAGATATATGGAGTTTAAAACATGGCTTGTAGATATGGTCTCATTTTGGGACTGCTTTTGGTATACAGAAAAAGATCCAACAACAGGCGATCGTGATCTAGACAGTTTGAACAAGAAAACAATATCATTTTAAATGCCGTGCGTGTGAGTCTACTACGCCGTGCGACGCTTCAAAGCGCCACGCGGCGTAACACACTTCTGCACAGAACACTGGTTTTGTTTTGTAAAAGAGGTTTTGGGTCAGATCCTAACCAAAAGGGTTAAGCCTGAAGACAGAAAGGTCCCCTCAGGGCCAGGACAGAGCCTAGCCCCAAGAAACTTGATTTTTACCTTTGATCTTGAGCTTGAATGAGTATTGATGAAGGCAGATGGATGTCGGAAGGTTGGAAAAGAGAGTAGAAGTATGGATGTGTGTAGTAGATGGGTGTATTGGGTGGTTGAGGTCTCAAAGTTAGTAAGGAACTAACTTCAATGGTGAAGAGAAAAAGGGAGTAAAAGGCCTAGAGAATGTCTTTTGAGAACAACATTCTCAAGGCTTGGAAATGGGAAAGTGGGTGTGAAAGCAAGAAGAGAGAGAAATGATATAATAGTGATCAAGGGCCCTTTTCCCTTGAGTGGAGGGGTGTATTTATAGGCAAGAGCCTTGGATTTTGAATTTCAAATGTTGGAGGTATTTTCTGGGCGGGCCAGAAGTGTGCTTTCGGCTGAGCCGTATTGCAGCTGTGGCTCAAATAGGCGTGTGTAGACACCTCCCAAACGGGGCATCGCCATACAGATTGATCACGTTTGTTTGCTCGATTGGTTGCTCGCTTCATAAATCAAAATCATGGACATTCCCATGGCTAGGAACATCGCCACATGATAGCGGTTATCATCAAAACAGAGTCGCCACCCAGTTTATTAAAACTGGGAAAACAGATTGAGATTCTGGATACGGGAGCCAAAAGTACAATAAGGGGAAGGTGTTAGGCACCCCTCTTTGCCCAGTCGTGAGACTGGCCCATAGTCATTCAACATAAGATGTGTAGATGCTTTGTTTAATTCTGACATATAGTCTGTTTATTTATTCCTTTAAACAGTAAGCAAAGTGAGCCAGTGCGATAAATAAAGCATGCATCAGAAAGCATGAAAGCAAACAAAATGTCCCAGGGAGATGGATCCCGCGGCCGGTGAATGGATGTCACGGCCGAGGGATCCTCCTGGTTTGATGTACCGGCCGAGGTATCGAAGCCCTGGTCGGTGTTCTTCCTCACACCAGACAGAAAGATTAACGGGTAATCAGAACGCTACGGTTAGTCAAAAATACAGTAAATTAAGACAAACCAGAGGCCGTTGGGCCTCACCACCTTGATCCCTCAGTTGCTTGATTGCTTTGGATTGAGCGTGATTGACTGATTGCTTGATCGAGAACCCTAGGGTTAGGGTTTGAACTTCGGGGTTTGATCGCCGGATTGACGGCTGCCTTCGGGAGGTTAAGGCTTTTGAAGTATGAGATTGAGGGATTATTTGTGCAGAGCTTTGAGGCTTGAAAGAGTGGGTGAGTATGATAATTTTCGTGTGTTTATTTTTGGAGTCCAAAGGCCCTTTATATAGGCAATTGGTGACTCATTCCGGCCAATCAAATCACGAGATGGCAATTGCAATTGCAATGCATCTCTAACTCTACGTCGTAATCTCTGAGCGTAGCCCGAACGCATCGGGAAGGTAGTGTAGTTGGATCAAACCAAACGTCTGACAGAACGTTCCAGAGTCTGGAAAAAGGTCGATCTGGCGGCCGAGTAAAGGATCTTGCGGCCGTGGAATTGATGTCTCGGCCGAAGGATAGATCTTGCGGCCGAGGATTTGATCTCTCAGGGAGATTTTGCTGGCAACAGGTTGCTCGGGTGAGGAAATGATGTAAGGGCCGTGGGATCGATGTCACGGCCGACAGATGGATTCTCCTAGGCTTCTGTATTTCTGTCTGAAAGGCTGTATGACTTTGAATTGGGTCCTCTAAGTGGCTCAAAGTTCTTACCGAAAGTCCTAAGGTCCTCAAGGAAGCAATCAGCAATCATTGTATCCATTTCATCATCGGGATTGTCCCAAGGTGGGACTTGAAATAATCGTTAGGCCAAATTGGGGTGTCTACAGATGCCCCTCTTTGACTGAACTCAGACGAATCGCGAGACATGTTTGAGTAAGAGTCAAAGCTGTAAAAAGCAACTCAATTTGGTCCAACCACTATTCCAAGGGGTTTTCGAAAAAGGTTTTGTTATGGTCAGGCCGGGAGGCTGCCTACGTATTCCACAAGGGAAATTCAGACCAATCGTAGTTCGGGCAATAAAGAAAAATGAAAAGTTCAGAGGGTTAGAGACAGAAGACGTACCTTAGGGCTTAAAAAGCCGTAGTGTGACGTACCTAGACTGAGCCAGGGTTTTGGCGAAGAGTAGTTGAAGGAGCGCGGGGCTACCTGGGGAGTTTCTTTGCGGAGAGCTTCCTTAGTATTTTTGGGTAGATCAAGACACTGCAGGTGCGTTTGCTTTTCTTGATCATCCTTACTTTGACTGAAAGGAGCTCGGTAGAGTAGCCTATCCTTGCGAATGAGCTGGAAGGAATTTGATGTAGTGGGGTGGAATCCAAACCATCTACTGGGATGAGTCGGACGCCGGTTGTTTTTGAGATATGGGGGGCGCAGGGCCAGTATCTAGAGCACGGAGCTTTTTGGAGACGAGGGAACCGAGGCACGGAGCCGGTTGTAGTCATAAGGCGAGGGCCTGGAGAGTGATGGAATCGAGGCGTGGAGCCTGTTGCAATCTTGAGGCGAAGGCCTGAGGGGATTGGATTGATAAGACCGAAGCGCGGAGCTGGTGTTGATCATAAGGCGAGAGCCTGAGGTGACTGGAGCTTTTGAGCTTGATAGGACCGAAGCGCGGAGCTGGTGTTGATCATAAGGCGAGAGCCTGAGGTGAAGGAACTGAGGCATGAAGCCAGAAGTGATTGAGGCGTGGAGCCTACACGTAGTCTTGAGGCGAGGGCCTGAGTTGTCGGAGCTTAGAGCTTGACGTGATATGAGCCGAAGCGTAGAGCTGGTTGTATTCTAATGGTCTGTGCACGGAGCTTTCTCATCATAAGTGTTGGCGTGGAGCCAAAGGATCGAGGCGCTGAGCCGATCAATAAAATCGAGGCATAGTGCCGGTTGATTACAGGGTTGACCTGTTTCATGAGAGATATGCAGAGTGTATATGTGTGATGTTTGTTGTTAGATGTGAACATATATGATAATGCAGACTCGATGTGAAAATGTTGATGCAATATGTGCACGGGCCCGTGCGTGTGTGTTTGTTTTAAGCTTAGAGCTTCTATCAAGTTCCGGACTTGAGCATTCAGAGCGTAGAGCTCGAGCATTCGGACGGCAGAATCCGAGCATTCAAAGTACAGGCTTTGAGCGTCCAGTACTCAGTGGTTGGGCATCCAAGCATAGAGCTTGAGCATTCAAGTGTATAACTTGAGCATCCAGTACACAGTGGTTGGGCATCCAAGCGTAGAGCTTGAGCATTCAAAAATGTTAGATTTTTGAGCATTTAGGCGTAGAGTCTGAGAATAAATGTCTTGATTGTTGGGGCGGCTTAGAGCCTGTTGCTTGTTTACGGCTTCGAGCCAATTTGAGATGATGGGCTTGGAGCCGCTGAGTTGGTTGTTACGGCTTCGAGCCAGTTCAGATAGTGGGCTTAGAGCCGCTGAGTGAGTGATAGCGAACATAGAGCTGCTGAGTCGAGGGCTTGGAGCCGCTAAGTGAATTGCTTATGGCTTTGAGCCAGTTGAGATGGTAGATATAGGCTTCGAGCCTTTTGAAGTAATGGGCTTCGAGCCGCTGAGATTGGTAGACATAGGCTTCGAGCCTGTTGAAGTAATGGGCTTCGAGCCGCTGAGTTGTGATAACAAGCGTAGAGCCCGTCGATAATGGGCTTGGAGCCGCTAAGATGGTTGTTATGGCTTCGAGCCAGTTGAAATAGTGGGCTTAGAGCTGCTAAGTTGAGTGATTACAGGCGTAGAGCCTGTTGCCGTGATAGCGAGCATAGAGCTGCTGAGATAGTAAACATAGGCTTCGAGCCTGTTAAGAACTTGATTGTGTACGGCTTCGAGCCAGTTGAAATGATGGGCTTGGAGCCGCTGAATCGATAGGTGGGGGCGTAGAGCCGCTGAGTTGATGAGTTGGTATGGCTCTGAGATGATTGGTACGGGCGTAGAGCCGTCGAGAAGGTAGGCGAGGAGCCTGTGTGGAGCTGCTGGGATGATAGGCGAGGGGCCTGTTTGATAGATGGGCGTGGAGCCGCCGATTTGACAGGTGCAGAGCCATTGAGGTAAGCGTTGGATTGCTTTGATAGTGATGAGCTCGGAGCTTGTTGTAGCAGATGGAGCTACGGAGCTATAGGGTTGCTAGTAACAGCTGAGTGGTAGCGAGCTTGGAGCTGCTGAGCTTACGATATTAGGCGATGTGCTGAGATGATGGGCGTGGCGCCAATTGAATAGCTTAATAGCGAGCTTAGAGCTGCTGAAGTGGTGATGGTGCAAGAAGCACGGTATTGCTGAGATGATAAGCTTGGAGCCATTGAAATGATGAGCTCAGGGCTTGGTTGCAGAGTTGTTGAATGGACACGGAGCTGCTAAGTGATCATGATGGTGAGCATAGGGTCGCCGAGTGAGCTTCAGAGCTGCTGATAGTGAGCCTAAAGCTGCTGGGCGCTAGTGAGTATGGGCATAGAGCCGCTGAAGCTATTGGATATGGAGATGTTGGGATAGCTTGCTGAGTGACTTAAGTATGGAGCTATTGAGCACGGGGTGCTGCTGAGGCGGGGGAGCCATTGACTGGCTTTGATAGTAGCGAGCATGTAGCTATTGAGTGACTTGATGGGGATGAATAGCAGAGCCGTCGAGTGTCTTGATTGCTGTAGGCGTGAACATGGAGTTGACGGGTGACGATGAGCATAGAGCTTGGTTATTGCTGTCGTACTTCTGGAGTACAGTAACTGGGGTGTAGAGTCTGAAGGATCTTTTGGGTTTTGCGAGCAAGAGTTCACACTCTATAATCCTCAAAGGTCAAGTGACCAGTAGTTGCGAACTTGCTGCTTCAGAGAGAGCTCCGAAAAAGTCCCGAAGTGGGTCCAACATTGGTGCTTGAGATTCCTCATGTTTGTGATTGCCTCCAAGGCTATATTTCACATGCTCGGGATTGCCCCCAAGGCTAGATTGCGTGCATTTGGTAACCCCTACAAGGCTTTTGTCATTACTTGATCCTTCTTAAGCTTGGGAATGCTCCCAAGGCTAATTTCCTCATGCTCGGAATGATCTTGAGTCTTAGACTGAGTGCTTCTGGCAGACATTTGACAGCCTATGCAAGGCTTTTGATTTATTCTGACGCTGGTGCTTGATATCATGCACGCTCAGGAATGCTCCCAAGGCTGGATTTGATTATAAGTTCTATTGGCCACGGGCCCAGAATACCACGAATGCTTTGTTGGTGCCTGGATTCAAATTGATTGCCTTTGAAAGAGGAGATTTTGAAGAAGGATGCAGCAGCTGCGAGGTTGATTTATCGGGCGTGGGAACGCCAGGAGTCAGAGGATTGATTCCACGTGCTTGGGGTGCCCTTAAGGCTAGTTTCCACATGCTTGGGATGCCTCCCAAGGCTGATCTGAGTATGCTCGGGATTGCCCCTAAGGCTAGTTCTTGACCATATTCCACTTTGACTTTGTTGACTTGTTGACCCAAAGTGCCATAAGGTTTGTTAAATGCTTCGGCCATTAATGACTTCAGAGATTTCCATCGCCTCCATTAACGGGGTGCCTTCTGGAGGCTGAATGCTTTTTAGAAGCTGGCTATACAAACGCTAGCAACATAAACGCCTTCTGGAGGGCTTTATCAACACGGATGCCCTTTTTGGAGAATAGATGCCTTCTGAAGGGCTGGAGTGTGCAAGCTTTATACAGGTGCTTTTTCTTGTTGGCTGTTCACTCAATGTATTATGTGGAAGCCGCAAGATTGTTTCGCTGGCCTGGAAGTGGTGAGGCTACTTAACCTCAAGATGTGAGCTCGGGGCATCTACAGTAAGTACTGCACTGTTAAGAAGGAACCTGCTATACGGCGAGGCCTGAGTGTAGAGTTGCTCGGAGTTCTTGAAAAGCCAGATAAGGCCGCGAATACGACAAGGCACATGTATGGTGCTACTGAAGAGCAAGTGTGAGGCTTCTGATTTTATGAAGGCAGAGTTGCTAAGATGGAGATGAAAGCGCGAAGCAAAGAGCTATGGAGATGTGAAGTGCGAAGCCACTTTAATGCTGTTGGCATGGTGCCATTTATAGAGTTTGCTGGGGCTGTCTTTCAGCTTCTTTGACTTGGCTCTGTCGGTCATAGATACCAAGCTCGATATGGTCGGTTTCAAGGACCGAAATCCAGGAGAATCCTGCAATCCACATTTGAATGGTTTAGAAAACAGCAATGGATAAGAAAACAACATGCAACAGGCTTGGAGTCGACCACGGGCCAAAGTCCTTTTATGCTGACTGCTAGGGGCAGGACCACCACACTTAAAGAACCCTAGTTCAAGAGCTTGAACGATTGCGGGTAACATGGTTTGCAACGCGACATATATGCATTTGAGTAAAAAAGAAATGCAAGCCCCCTGTTTAGGCTATGAATGCTTGATCCTAGCTCAAATGTGCATGAGGACAATGATCTAATTGCCCCTAGCATAGAAACATGCGATGTAAACAGCAATGAATGTGAGTGCAATGTTTCTCTTTCTGTTTGGCAGAGATCTTGGCATGCCCCTGATAATGCTGTGTGACAACATTTCCACAAAAGAGTTGAGGTGTTCTCCCAGGATATGACGTTTCTTAGGCTGAGCTTTTTGAAGGCCGAGTGTGTTGGCAGGGAGGTAGATTTTACAGTGTGTCCCTTTGTTGCTCTTTTACTCCTCGCATAGAGATGATGGCCATGATGCCTTGATGATTCTGCCTTGTTTGATCATAAGAAACACCTCATATTTGGAGTTAGCTTGTGCAATCACGACAAGAGGTTAGTGCAAAAGACAGGGTGATAGCGATATGCATGCAAATTCGCAATGTATTCTGGACATCTCAACTTTTGCGTATTTGATCAAATGCTTCCCCTTGATTTGGGGAGACCAAAATGACTTATTTACTAGCCAGGTGTTTGAAAGACCGCAATGCCTTAGCGGCACTAGTGAAAACATTGTTTGGTCAAGGGACCATATTGCTACACTCCTCATGAAATGAGAGACCCATATTATTTCCTCAGAGATTTGCAAAAAGTGACTGTGCTTGTATTTGCTGTGTCAAAATTGTTTGAGATAAGATCAATTTTGAAAGTTTTTCCTTAAGGATTTCAAAATCATATCATTTCATCTATATGTTCCACACTCACGTCATTCAATCATCAAAGGACGCAGAATTATTTTGCAAACCCATGTCCTTAGCCAATTAGGTAAGTTTGTTGCTTCGAGCTTGATCTGACTGACTTAAGTTGGATTGATAAGCGCCTATTGAGACCCATATGAGAGAAGTGCATAAAGGGGAACATAGCCATGTCCCTTGTCCCACGTTACTCTCCACGTTGTGTGATTTGCAAATTCCAGGATTCTTGCCCTTCGTGTTAAGTCCCACATTGGTGATGCCCCTAGTGTTTAGGACCTTGCTACTAAGTCGTGTTCCCCAATCTGAGAGGACTTTGTTACGGACCATAATGTAGGCTTGGGGTTTTGGGTTGAGAAAGAAGCGAATGTAAAGGCTCAAACCTAATTTCTACTCACGCTTGGGTTTAAAAAGCTAGCAGCCATCTTCAACATTTTTATCAACTCTTGTTGTCTCTCGTCTCACTTTGTGTGAAAGAGTTGGTTTCTTCGAAAATGTCCTTTGTATGTATTTGGAAGAAATGTTTCCTTCAAAATGCCCCTTGTATGACGGGGTGCTCATTCTTTCATTGATTTTTCTTTCATCTCTTCTTGTATTTTTTGTGTTTGCCCTAGTGTAGGGGATGGCTGCCTAGCAGGCTTTTCAAAGGAATTATCCAGAGGCTCAACATGGCTAGCAAGGGAAAAGTGTTTGGGATAGGGAAATGAATGCCTTTCTTCATTTTGAAACACACGACAGAGCGACAGAGGCCCTAACCAAGAGATTAGGGGCTAAGTGGATTTTCTAAGATTGAGGACAATCCTTTGAGACTCATAGTAGATGCATGGAGACATGGCTGATTTCTCACTTTGTTCGTGCTCTAACTTTTGCCTAGACCGCCCTTGCGGATTTTCAATCTAGCAAGCTCATTTTTTTTCTCTTTTCATTTTCCTCTCTTCTTTTTTTTCATACTCTTCATCTTCAACAGCATGATTTGCTTACATGTGATCTCTGGAGGGTGCAGAAATGTTTCAACTCCTTCTTAGCTCAACAAAAATGACGTGGGTCATGACTTTGAAAAACTTATTTTGTGCTTTTGACAATTCGAGTGATTATGATGTGTTCCAAAAGATGCCAGAAGATTACTTTGAAACCCTTGTGGATTGTTTTCAACGTTCGACGTTATCATGAGTATTCTTATGGCAGCAAACTAGCACAGGAGGAAACATTTTCAAAATTGTGGCCGACCAAAAGGTGCCTACGTATCCAAACAGAGAATCAGGCCATTCGTAGTTCATGTCCGAGGAGATTTGAATTTAAGATCCACATTTCATGCTGAGTGTGACAATTGGCCAGAAACCATGATGAACAAAATGATATCAACTTTTCAAGAGAAGCAAAACATGGGCCAAAATGGCGGCAAAAGTTAGCTAGGTAGGATTTCCACGAAAGGATTGTTTTAAAATCTAAGCCAAGACGTGATGGGCATGGCTACCATTGCTCAAAACTTGGTTGGATTAAAACTTCAATTTTTTTTTTGTCAGCGATTGCCATCACGTCTGAGATCATACACCAAGTCTAAGGGAAGGAGAAACCTAATCATGCTCAAGTTGAGATATCCAAAACTAATTGTTCATGCGGCGCATTTTTTAATATGCAAACTGCCCTTAGTGGTGGTGCAACCAAATGACATGCGATGAACAGAGAAAGGAAATGAGGGGGATGGACTCCTCTTTTGGTTTGGCCCCTGCATAGTTAGAAAGAGGCAATCAAAATGATATGTATATATATAGCACCACAGCTACTGACACAGGTTATGGATGAATCATGCATTGCAATTCGTTTGTATGCATGAGTTGATCGGATATTATAGATAGCCAGCCATTTTTGATATGGATGATTCTTAAGACTTGTTGCCGCCACTTAAGATCCCACTTCCAAGCCAATTCATATTATGAGACAAACCGAAAAGGTTGAGCATATGACTACAACAAAAAGTAGACTCGGGGTCCATCGCTGTGCTAGCGGCTATTTGAATGTTTCAGAAAAACTTGTCATTTGAGGATTAGACTAGGCATTGCAAAAAGTTTTGAAAATTCTTCAATTCTTGGTTAGGGAAGATTCTTTCTCAAAACGTGATTGAGGTAATTGAAATCCACTTGATTATTTGCTAGCACATTGACAAACTCCTAAATCTTACCGGCTTGTTGCGATAAGCATGCTCAAAATTTTGAATTTTGAAAGATGGGTTGCTAGGCCGATTTGAAAATAGGAACCAAAGTCCTACACTTGTCATGCTGAATCATCCATGGAGAAATAAGTATAGCAAGTCCTATCCATAATATCCTTGACTTTGCATATAATCATCCATAATCTGCTCTACTACTTTACACTCCCTCTTTCCTTTAGCCTCGCAAGGCAAAGATTGCTAGAGCAACCCCTAGTTCAATTGCCGGCGGGGCAGCCAATGTTTGATTTCGTTCTAGAAATCCATGCTTTGCGGTGCTTTAAGTAAAGCGGGAATGTTAAGTAAGCAATGATGCTTTCAACTTACCAAAAACGTACCTTGCAGGCAATGCTATGCCTTAGTGCTTAGCTATGAAGATCTAGAGTTAGGGTTCTTAGTTCATGCCCCAACCCTTCTGCACAGAAAGTGATATTACAACAACATATACAAGGTGTGAGGAAGAACTTTTGCAAGTAAAATGCAAGTAGGCTCCTAACCTGTAGGTTCCTGTCTTAGTTTGATAAGTTCTATGGCTTTCTAGAACATGCAAGGTTTTGGTAGTCTCAGGGTGCTCCGTCGTCAAAGGGCACCAATCCTCTCTCCAGCCCATCATAGGCGGTGATTGGGTGATTCCCCTTTTGATATACCACTAGGTACGAGTGACTGTGGAGTTTGCTGGAACCCCCAACATAGCCCGTGTCATGCCGGGATATCAGGTGAACTCAACGGGTTGCCCGCTCGATGCATATGATAAATGAATTAAACAAGGCATGTATTAGTCTTATGTTGAACTTTTTGGTTATGGCTCTCATGTCCCCAGCAGAGTCGCCAAAAACTGTATACACCTCCCAAACGGGGCATCGCCATACAGATTGATCACGTTTGTTTGCTCGATTGGTTGCTCGCTTCATAAACCAAAATCATGGACATTCCCATGGCTAGGAACATCGCCACATGATAGCGGTTATCATCAAAACAGAGTCGCCACCCAGTTTATTAAAACTGGGAAAACAGATTGAGATTCTGGATACGGGAGCCAAAAGTACAATAAGGGGAAGGTGTTAGGCACCCCTCTTTGCCCAGTCGTGAGACTGGCCCATAGTCATTCAACATAAGACGTGTAGATGCTTTGTTTAATTCTGACATGTAGTCTGTTTATTTATTCCTTTAAACAGTAAGCAAAGTGAGCCAGTGCGATAAATAAAGCATGCATCAGAAAGCAGAAAAGCAAACAAAATGTCCCAGGGAGATGGATCCCGCGGCCGGTGAATGGATGTCACGGCCGAGGGATCCTCCTGGTTTGATGTACCGGCCGAGGGATCGAAGCCCTGGTCGGTGTTCTTCCTCACACCAGACAGAAAGATTAACGGGTAATCAGAACGCTACGGTTAGTCAAAAATACAGTAAATTAAGACAAACCAGAGGCCGTTGGGCCTCACCACCTTGATCCCTCATTTGCTTGATTGCTTTGGATTGAGCGTGATTGACTGATTGCTTGATCGAGAACCCTAGGGTTAGGGTTTGAACTTCGGGGTTTGATCGCCGGATTGACGGCTGCCTTCGGGAGGTTAGGGCTTTTGAAGTATGAGATTGAGAGATTATTTGTGCAGAGCTTTGAGGCTTGAAAGAGTGGGTGAGTATGATAATTTTCGTGTGTTTATTTTCGGAGTCCAAAGGCCCTTTATATAGGCAATTGGTGACTCACTCAGGCCAATCAAATCACGAGATGGCAATTGCAATTGCAATGCATCTCTAACTCTACATCGTAATCTCTTAGCGTAGCCCGAACGCATCGGGAAGGTAGTGTAGTTGGATCAAACCAAACGTCTGACAGAACGTTCCAGAGTCTGGAAAAAGGTCGATCTGGCGGCCGAGTAAAGGATCTTGCGGCCGTGGAATTGATGTCTCGGCCGAAGGATAGATCTTGCGGCCGAGGATTTGATCTCTCAGGGAGATTTTGCTGGCAACAGGTTGCTCGGGTGAGGAAATGATGTAAGGGCCGTGGGATTGATGTCACGGCCGACATATGGATTCTCCTAGGCTTCTGTATTTCTGTCTGAAAGGCTGTATGGCTTTGAATTGGGTCCTCTAAGTGGCTCAAAGTTCTTACCGAAAGTCCTAAGGTCCTCAAGGAAGCAATCAGCAATCAGCAATCATTGTATCCGTTTCATCATCGGGATTGTCCCAAGGTGGGACTTGAAATAATCGTTAGGCCAAATTGGGGTGTCTACAGCGTGGCCGACAGCTTTCTGAGCCAGTCAGAACTTTACCTAAAATGCCGTGCGGCTAACCTCATGACCGCGTGCGGCGCATTAAATTTCGATACGCCGTGCGGTGCAGAAGTATCACGCGCGGCATTACAGGCTTGCTCCAGGTCTTTCGGGCTTTCTCTGGGCTCTTTGGGTTTGCTTTGGGCTGACGGTTCATTTGGGCTAAGGATCTATTTGGGTTTAAGGGACTCCTTCATTCAAGCTCGCAAAGGTTTCGTTTCCTTTATTTCATCATCGGGGTGAATAAAGACCCTTCGAGGTCCGGATTGGGGTGTCTACAGTAGTCCCTCTTTAACGTAACTCGGATATCATTGTTTTGATACAAGTGACGCTTAAAGAATAGGCATCCCGATCCATTGCTCTAAAGTCTTTGAACAGAGGCAAAATACTCAAAAATGCAAGTAAATAGCAATGGTGGTCGCGCTCGTGGAACTGCCTACGTACCCTGTTTGTAGGGATCAGACCAACGTAGTTCAATTGGGACAATACAATCGCAACAAACAATGCAAAGAAAAAGTTCGAAGTAAGCCTTTTGAAAATTCGAGAAAAGCCATCGGGAGGCACAATTTGATTTGAGACGAGCCTTCGGGAGGCGAAATTTGATTTGAAATTTGATTTTGAGACTTGATTTTGAGACCAGCTTTCGGGAGGCGAAATTTGGTTTGAAACTGATTCGAGACTTGATTTGAGACTTGATTTTGAGACGAGCCTTCGGGAGGCGAGACTTGATTTGAGACTTGATTTTGAGACGAGCCTTCGGGAGGCGAAATTTGGTTTGAAATTGATTCGAGACTTGATTTGAGACTTGATTTTGAGACGAGCCTTTGGGAGGCAAAATTTGGTTTGAAATTGATTCGAGACTTGATTTTGAGACGAGGAGCGCGAATCTAGCAAATACTGCGAGCAAATGTGAATACGACCAGTCCTCGGGGGACGAGGAAATTTTGCAAGTCCCAGGGGACTAGGATCAAATAATCCCATCATTAATGCACGCTATTCTAAAGGATTTTTGCTGCAAAACGGCTGGAGTATTTGGTTTCCGAGATGATTTTGGTGGCTAGAGTGCTCAATTTCCGAGAAAACACATTCATTCTTTTGAAACCATAATGTCGTGCGGGCCTTCAGTACGACGCGCGGCATTTCGAATTCCCATGCACCTCTTCGATTTCCGAGATCAGTTGGCTGGTTTAAGGGTACCCATTAATATAGGCGTGCCCTTTCGTCGGTCAGGACCTCTTTTAAAGGGATGGTGGTGCCTCATTCTATGCATCATTCTCCCAAGTCTCTCTACCTTCTTCCTCATTCTAAAAAAGGGTTACTTTCGAGACTCGAACATGGCGAACATCAATTTGGCAACACGAGTGACAGCCCTAGAAGTCGAGATGGGTTTCTACCGAGAGGAGATTGAGCGGCTTACCACTCAAATCTCTAGGCTGGTTTCTACTATTCGCACTCTCCGCCGCGCGGTGTCCAACCTACAGGACTTCGCGTTCGACCAGCAAGATGACAAGGATGACGCGTTGTTTGCACCGGAGTGCTTGTCGAGCGATACCGCGAAGGATTCCGAAGGGAATCCGAATGGTTCCGGCAACCGCTCGGATGGGGCAAACAACGCTTCCGACGATTGAGGCGGAGGGGCCGGAAGATGAAGAAGAAGAAGAAGACGAGTAGTAGGATTTTCCTGTTTTTCTTTTGTTCTCTTCTTTTTTTTTCTTTTTTCTTTTTTTTGAACGATGTAATGAAAGTCCCGAGGGTGGCCTCAGGTTTTAATGAATGAACAATCTTCTTTCTTGTTATTGTTTATCTGCTTCTTCGGCTTACTGTATACGAACGAAATCGAACGCGAATGCCATTGTCAGAAACTGCCCTCAGAATCTAAACTGTCGAATTAACCCAATATGCCGTGTGCAGTATGGCACTACGCCAAATTTTGCCTTTAACGGCATGAGAAAACTGCCGGTAAAAGTCCGAAAACTGCCGGTATTATTATTAGCGACGGTAATAACGTCAGAATGATACCGCCGGCAAAACAACTGTTGGGAATACAAAAGCGGCATTAAAATACTACCGGTAATACAAAAACGGCAGTAATTAACTGCCGGTAATAAAATCGACGTCTTTAATAGCTTTTTCGGCAAAATTATTTTCCCGCCGCTAATACTGCCATTAACGGCATTAACTTACTGCCGGCAATGGACCAGAACAAAAAGTGCATTGAATTCCACATGCGCTAAAAAAAGCCCTGTTTATATAATTAAATCAATTGTACCACATACCACAAAAATCCCAAAGCTGTCAACTATATATATCAAGTCTAAAGTACTCCATATATATTCATAAGTATTGAGCTAGGAAAACGAGTTATTACAATATTGTTTAATTTGGTTTCCACATGCATTAACCAAGTTCAAATATTCGCAACTAAGTTGTCAAAATATACAAGCCCCACTATTTGTACATCTCCAAAACAAACTCCCAAAATAAAGATGTCAACTGTGAAGCTCTCGATCCAACATTTTCCATGCAGCTCATCTACAACTTAATTAAGTTGCCAAAACATGTGCAAGTCCCAATGTGCTTCGCGAATAATTCCAAAGGGTCTCAACTGTGAAGCTCGAACATTTTTCCACTTAGCTCAACTACATCTCATACCTGCAGATGCAACAATGGCAAGGAAAAAGTATGAAGTCAGAGAATGTAGACAACATGTTAATCCTCATATATATCTAGGAGTTCCAATTTCTAGTTGCAGCTTTTGATCACAAAATATTCAGCAGTACTGAAACAACAATATTGGCGCAAAACTAGCTAGCAACTAAGATATGGTTACATACACAGCTATACCAGTAAAATACAGAGAGAGAGAGAGAGAGATCAGCTAGGAGATCCAAAAAAATCGAGCCTTAAATTTGGAGGCAGAGATTAACTCCCAGAATCGATCATCACAGGTACTAAGCAACGAGCAAGCAAAACATTAAGCTTTCACAATTTCGAACAGAAGCTACTTAATTGTTGTTAAAACATTAAGTTTTCACAATTTCTAACAGGTATCTATATTGTTCTTCTTTTCCACCATTTGGTTATGTATACCTACATATATAAAATTCTATCATGATCTTCGTGAATGCAAAACTAACAACATTGCAGCATCCTAGTGATATCTAATAGGGTCTTGGACTCTTGCAGTACCAAAGCTAGTATTAATTACAAATTAAAGGCATGAATGGTTAAACTTGTTGGTGGATATGTTGATTAGATCATCAAGACCATCAATTTCATGATCAAGATGAGCCGCATCCAACGGACAAGAAATCTATGAATAATGGGACACCACCACCAGCTTCTTTACCAAATCCAAACTCCTTACTGCTCTTATAACACCACTCTTCATCCTGCTACTCAACTTCTCTCCAACGCCGCCGCTCTTCCCTACTACTCCATCCATGTTAGTAGTATGTGTTGTTGAATCGGGGGGAGAGAGAGAGAGAGAGAGAACTATGATGTTAACAGAGGTATGGTGCTATAGAGAGGATGGGGGCAGTGGGAAGTTGGGTGCCACATTGAAAGCCATGCATTTGACCTATCTATTTAAGTAGCATCAGCAAGTGACAATAAAATATTGTCCTTCTCCACTGGTATTTTTGTACTCCTAACTAAAATAGGAAAGCTGACTTTTTCCATAATGATTTTGTGCATTCACAGATTAGACAGGAGGCCTACCTGCTATTAGGATCATAATAGAAGAAGTTGATGAAGCCATCAGAGTCATGCAGAATGTAACTAGTTCAAGGCATCCTTGAAGGTTGAAACTCTTCTATGGCATTACAACCCCTCTTCCCTACGGGAAAATATTTATTAGTTGTACATATACTCTTCTTTTTTAAGCACTTTCCATGTGTAATATGCATCACTTGGACTCAACTGCACTAGTGCACTAGTGCTGTATAATTTCTAAATGCTATCAAGATCGTTGAAGAGATCCAAACAAAAGCATCATGTAGCCAATGGAGCTAAATTCATAAAGCTGGTCATGCATTTCTTCCGAAGTTATGAAAGAAAAAGGCAGCATTACAAAAATTTGATGTGATTACCTCAATATATTTCCCCCAATTTCCAACAGCCATAAGATTCTTCAAAACAATTGAATAAGTGAAGACTGAGATTTATCCACCCCTCGCCACTATTTTTAATAAAATCTGCATACGACATAGAAGGAAGAAATTTGTTACAATCTGCAGTCAAAATTAAAAAGTATTAGTCTTAGGAAAGTAATATATTAATATCCTCTAGGAGATGTATGATGCAATGAGCTCGATCAACTAATCCATTACAACAGAGATCCAAACAAAAAAACATAAATAATCACGAAAAAAAGACCACCATCCTTGTAAACAGTGATATCCCGTTGGTCCTTACCATAGCACAGCTGCATAGCTTCATTTGGCTAGATCTCTTAGGCTCCCATCACAAGTTAGAGCTCCATACCACAACTGATACTCACATTTTCCAAGCCTTCCCTGTAAGGAGCAAAGGATTTATGAATGGAAGTACAAAGTTTTGAGTGAGTTATTTAAACAAACACGTAGAGGGCAACTCATACGTCTCTCAACTAAATGCAAACTACCTTCGCCGATCGTGAAAAAAAAAACTAACTAAATACAGAAAAAGATCCTAAACTAAATATCAACACCTAACAAACTCCACCAGACAAACACCACCACAGAAGCACTTCTACACTAATCCTTTCAAGACCAGGCTAAGCCAAAAGGATAGAAACATAATTGCTCTTTTACACAATTTATCAAACACTTGGTAGGCATCTGAAATAACTTGTTTACATAATGACTGGACCCGACATACAATTACCCTGAAGTAATGAGTCCAACCTGAAATAGCTCCAAAGTAATGTCTTTCATGTTAAGAGTATAATGTCTTTCAAATATACGTTATTTGAAGCAATAACCTAGAGTAACATGTTCATTATGTGAATGCGCTATTGGTGAATCCTCTTCTGGAGACGGATGCAATGGGTATCCAAGATTTTTCACATGAGCCTCAAACCTAGCACGCTTACGCTTTGGGCGAGAAAGCCTGTCATCTACCTCAGCTAAAAATGTATATTGACCAAAGTCTACAAATTAAAACCCACAACAAACAAAGCACAAAAAACCTTGCGGCTACAGTAATCAGTTTTGATTTGAATCTTATCCTTGCTTCTCTTATATTAAGCAAGCACATTAAAATATAATCCTCCAGAAAGTTATATAGATGAGACAATACCTTAATAAAGCTTAATCACCTTAGCAAAAGGGCAATGCTTGAGATCATCAATCTGCATTTTCAAAAAGGTCAACACACACCCACACAAGCTGGCAGAGAGAGAGAGAGAGATAGGGCTAAAGATTGAAATTTTTAACGTATGCGGAAAAAAAGCTGAACGATGACCCCAAAAAAAAAAAACCCAAGCTTTTTTATTTTTTTTTGGGAAACTAGGCCTAAACAATTTAAGAAGAACCAAACGAGGCCTTAGATCCTGAAAGTTCTCCTATTAATCTCCACCACCACCAAACCCTCGTTTTTCTACAAAAAAAAAAACAAGGGTTACATTGCAGGGAGCTCGATCTGACTCGAATTAATTCTATGGCGTCTAAGGTGATTACACTGAAGGCAAAAGGCGAGACGGCAAGGGCTCCTCGAGGCCGTTGGAGGGCCGGTCGCTGGCCAAGTCCGTCAAGGAATGTACGAACTGGATCATGAAGAAAGCCAAGGTTCACCCACTACGGCTTCATCCCGCTCGTCATCATCATCGGCATGAACTCCGACCCCAAGCCCCAATTGGTAGGTCCGTTGGGAGCCCAAAGGAAAGGCCATCGGAGGCCGTTCGCCGACACCTTCTATAGGAGATCTTATTAGGCACTGTGCATATATCGTGTGTGTATGGGTGTGTATGCACGTGTATATGCGAGGATAAAGCAAGCAATCGACAGCAACGAGATTTCGAGGATACCTCGGGGACGCTTGATTTGGGGAAGATTGATTTCTCCACCACTGGGTCTCTCCCTCTCTCTCTCCACCGCTGGGTTTGGAAAAGAGGAGAAGAAGTGAACTACAGAACTAGGGATCTTGGAAAAGTAGAGCAAGAAAAAAGATTAAACAAAAAAGAAAAGGCAAAAAACAATGAAACAACGTCGTTTCACCCAAGGGGAAAAATTATTTCCCGCCCTCAAAGCCCTTTTTAGCGCGTTCCAAATGCCACCGAAAAATTGGGGACTAAAAACGGCTGTATGTGAAAGACTGCCGTTTTTGGTGTATTATTCCCGGCAGTCTTAATAATGCCGGTAAAAATACCTTATAACGGCAGTTATTTTAATGCCGCTTATACTACCGCCGGCAATAGTGATATTTGGCGTAGTGTGGGTAATTCCGTGCGACGTGGAAACTCGTGAAATCTCATTCAGTCTGGCTATTACGCCGTGCGCTGCTTATCAATATGCCGTGCGGTACACTTCTCTTCAAACCCGGTCCATTTAAATTCCAGACGAACCGGTTCAGGGGATATATATATATATATACGGGGTGTACACAGTACGCCCCCGTTCGAAAAATTCCCTCCTCTCTCTCGTCTCTCTCTGGTCTCTCTCCTGTCTCTCGTCTCTCTCTCTCTCGCTCATCTCTCTCTCTCTCCCTCGCTGCTCTCTCTCCCTCTCGCTGCTCTCTCTTTCTCTCGACTCTCTCTCTCTCGCTGCTCTCTCTCTTTCTCTCGGTTCTCTCGCTCTCTCTTTCACCATGGATAGCACGGATACACCCGGGGGTGATCACCCCCCGCGGGTCGAGGTTGCACCGGCCACAGTGGTCTCGGAGAGTGGCGTGGCAGCCGGGGAGGGGCCGGAGACCGTGGGGGTCTCGGCCCCGGCGGCATTGGCCGAGGAGACCGCCGTGGTGACTGGTGTGGATGGCGGTGACAGTGGTAGTAGAGTACTGGCCGGCTTCGGCCAGGAGACGGAGACTCCGGGCGCAGTGGAGTCCAGGGGTGAGGAGGAGACTACAGGCTTAGTGGAGGGAGCGGTTGGTTTGGAGGAGAGGGTCACGGAGGCTCACGGTGGTGACGGGCTTGACGGAGTGGAGGTGGAGTCAGAGGCTTCTCCTGTGAGAGAGCCCTGGACGGACTTGGGGAAGGGTCCCGTTGTTGAGGAGGAGTTGGTGGAGGAGAGGGAGACGCCGGCTATGTTTGTTGGTAGCGGCGAGGGTGCAGGGTCGTCGCGGCCCATAGGTTTAGGTGACTACCTAGAGGAGGCGTCTCTTGAGGACCTGGTTGAGACCTTACGTGGGGTGCCTGGACTGGCGGCGGCTTTACTTGAGGCTCAGGAGAGAGCGCTCCAGGCCGAGCTCGAGACGGGGGCCGCTGGAGGGCCGCAGGGAGTAGAGGAGGAGGCTGCTGGAGGTGAGACAGGCCCTCGGAGGAGTGTTGTGGAGGAGGCGACGGTGGCCCTGAGAGGGCGCGGAGCTAATGTGGCAGAGTCCTACGTGCCCTTTCAGTACGTGGTGGTCCCTACTCTTTTAGATGCCTACAGGCCGGAGCGGCCCACGTACGACGAGGCTCTGGTCCTGAGGGACCCACAGCAGCACCTTTCCTGGCGCCGAGACGAGGTATACCTTAAACACTTGCTTTTCAAATTTCGATGCATTGTACTTTCATTTCCTTATCTGAATGTTGTATTCGCTTTGAATAGTATACCTACTTACTGAATGTTATCAACTTATTGCAACAGGCGATCACCATCTCGTGCTACGGTGGTGCGGCCGACGTGCCGACGTTCTGGGAGAGACTCCCCGAGGCTGTGAGGGAGATTGTGAGGCAGGCGGGCTTCGGGGAGTTTGTGAGCGTGCTGACTAGGGCGAGCAACGATCGCCAGGTGGTGAGGGCACTAGCTGAGAGGTGGTGGGACACGACGAACACGTTCCACTTCCTTTTTGGCGAGCTAACGGTGACGCCGCTGGACTTTGCGGCGATCACCGGTTTGAGGGTCGGGGGTGACCCTATCCCTTACGACGCCGTTACGAGGAGGAGTGCGGTGTTCCAGCGGGAGATGCTGGGGTACGTGCTGAGGGCGGAGAAGGAGGACGCTCAGTACGCTCAGCTGTTGGGGTTTTGGACAGAGGAGCTCCCGACTGACAGGGTGCAGGAGGAGCAGATGGCGCGGTGCTTTCTGTTGTACTTGCTCGGTGCGTCCCTGTTTCCCAACAGGTGCAACCGGGTACACCTTTCGCTCCTACCGGCCTTGAGGGATGTCCGGGAGATAGCCCGTTTTGACTGGGGCAGTGCAGCTTTGGGGGCGTGCTACGCCTTTATGGGGTCTCTCTCCCGAGGAGCAGGGAAGAGCCTCGGCGGTTACTGGAGAGTCTGTGAGGTACATTTCAAACTTCTCTTGCATTTCTATTTGTCTCTCTATTCACTTACTGCATATCCTGTGCTAATCCTTAATGTTTGATTCTGCAGCTGTGGACATACGAGGTACTGGATATGTACCCTCCTGAGACCTCCTGTCCTAGCAACACAGTACTTCCCCGGGCCCTACGTTGGTCCAATGAGTTCTGGGGAGTGAAGAAGGGGAAGGGCGACCTGAACGCCTACCGCCTCTTTCTAGACGAGCTCCGTCCTGACAGGGTATGACTACACCTCGCATGCTTTTATTTGTTGATAGTTCTTATTCAAATCTCATACTGATGCTATTCATCTTTGATTGCAGATTCACTGGCGTGTGGGACCGCTGCGAGCTTCCTTACTTGGTCCGGAGTAGGGAGGTGACGAGGGGGAGAGTGCTGCTCGAGTCCCCTTATGGCTGGCAGTGGTACCTGGGTGATCGGGTGTCACGTCAGTCGTTGAGGCTGGGCGTTTTTCGAGTCCCTGGTCCCCTTCCTGCTCTGGTGCAGAGGACGAGCTTGTACACCAGGGGGGAGGTTGAGCGGTTTGTACGACCGGACCCTGAGCTGGAGCCGCTCTTCCAGGCGGGCGTTGACTACTCTAAGTACCGGGCTCGGTACTTGATGCCGAGTTTCGGGGTACGGGCTGCTGCTTGGGAGGCGACGCTTCGAGCGCCAGGTGGTGCAGGCGGTAGAGGCGGACGAGGACGGAGAGGAGGGAGAGGAAGAGGAAGAGGGCGTGAAGGTGGCGGTGACGGCCAGGGCGATGGCGCAGGTTCGAGCGGGGCCAGCTTGCCTCGACTCTCCTGGACTGTGGACGTGACGACTGCCCAGGGGGTCTCTGGCATAGTGGTGGTGCCACGTCCCACAGTTGCAGTCCCGGAGTTCTTTGTTCAAGTATAACTTGCATTCTTTCGCCCATTTGCATGCACTTATTATTATCACTGTACGTTCTAATCAAATGACCTATTGTGCAGGCGACTCCGGAGTACGTGAGAGAGATGGCCGGGGCCATGATGGACCTAGAGCAGCTGGTGAGGCAGTACGCCATGGGCCACGCTCCAGAGGTGCTTCTTCGTGCCGGCGGGACTATGGTAAGGCCTTCAAACCCTATGCTTTCACTGATTATTGCTTATACTATGATTACTATGCAAATGATGAATGCCATATTTTTGCAGGCTGGAGGAGGGGCTTCGCGTGGGCTGCGCAAGAAGTCTGTGAGCATGCAGGGGCCACAGGCTTCCTCTGCTGGCTCGCGGGAGGAGCCTCCGTCGAAGAGGCAGCGATTTTCTGGGGGGACAGAGGACGAGCCGGTCGACGTCTCTGACGAGACTAAGGAGCCGACGGACGTCGACCTAGCGGACACCTCGGGGAGTACGGTGCCTAAGGCGTCAGGTACTCAGGAGGCAGCCGGTTCTCAGGCAGAGGAGGCCTCTGGGGAGGATGAGGACGAGGATGAGAGTTGAGTTCCCTTTTGTTTTGCTTTTGCCTTTTGGTGAAACCTGCGTGCTTCTTTTGGAAGGGTGCCTGTTTACCCTTAGTAGATAGGATTTTGGGCTTGCACGCCTTTTTGTACTTCGGCTCATGGATATTTTGGGAGATTATATATATAGAAAAGCTTATTCTTTCAATGTTTATGCCATTCAATTTCTCTTATTGTCATTTGTCTAACCAATGCATGCAACTAGTCCATTTGGTCACAATCTGAAGCAAACTCGAGCTCTATGATGAGCAGTATGTTGGGGCAAAGATCTATCGAAGTTGGAATAGAAATCAAAGAAGATAAATGAATAATTCTGAAAAAAAAACTAATACTTTGCACAAGAATTTACAAAAATGCCCCTATCGTGGACAACAACCCTTGACATTTGACATGTGACTAGAATACTCAAGCTCTCATTCGAAAACTGAAAATTGCTTGAAAACATGCTTGAAAAGCAGGAAAACTTTGACTTTGGAGGGTGACATTCTCAAACTTTGACATTGACCGCGAAACGGAACTTGGACCAGGTCACTTTCGACCATTATGACCTGTAGGACTCAAAAGATCAGCTTGAAACTTCTTGAGACGGACTTCGATACCTTGATACGACCTAAGAAATGGGTTTTATCGACTTTTTGGTGGTCTCACATCGAATTTTGAGAGCTGACTTGAAGTGGGAGTTCCCCGAAGTCCCAAATACCCATTGAAGTGTGTTCTGAGAGTTGGTGATGCTTGCGAGTGCCTCGAATTGGTTTCAAACCTCTGCTGTCAAAGTTTACAGAAATGCAGACTTGATATGCCGTGCGGGGCTACAAAGTGCCGTGCGGGGCTTCATCTGATCCCGCGGCATATCCGTGCTATGCCGTGGCTTTCCCTTGGATTTGGTATGCCGTGCGTTGCCTCGTTATACCGCGCGGCACTATTTTCCTGACATTCTGCCGTTTGCTTCTTCCCAAGACAGATTGCACGAAGGTTGAAGTTTGACCTGTTCTATATCATTTCCGGACCAGTGCATGTCTACTTTGTTCTTTTAGGGCATGACCAAGCTTTTCCCTATGCAAGACTCATGAAAAATTTACACTTTTGGAACCCAAGACTCTTTTGAAAGTTAAAGTTGTCTCCTCTATCCCTCTATAAATTCAGGCCTTAGGCCTCATACTAACCATATCTTTCTTCCTCAAAAACCTTCATCTTCTCCCAATGGCTCTTTCTCTCATCGGTTCACTACGGCCGTGGTTGATTTCCATGGAGGGGGTCGATTGGCTCAACTTTTGGGCGCATGGTCTCTACTCTATGAGATACCTTCGTAACATCCACCTTCGTCCCAAGCTCCTAAAGGCTGCCATAAGTCTTTGGGATCCGGAGGTGCACGTATTCCGTTTTGGTGAACAAGAGCTTTGCCCTACAATCGAAGAGTTTCGCGCCTATCTTGGCGGCTTCGGCTCTGGGGATGTCATCGTCCCTCCCGTGCGTGAGAACATGTCCAAGGTTCTAGCTGCTTCTCTTGGTCTGAATGACGGTGTTGCTCGTTACTTGGTTAGCAATGGTCACCTCAACGTGATGCGCCTCATTGAAATGTTCTCTCCTCGTGGTATCCTAGCGGACACAACCTACCATACTCGGTGCATTACCGCTCTTTGCATGTGCTTACTTGCTGCTTACTTCTTGGTTCCTTCCACTGGTCATGTTAGCTCAGCGTTGGTCAGCATTACAGTGCAGATTGGAGCTCAGAAGGATGTGATTCCAATGGTATTGGCTGAGATACTGATGGGTTTGGACAGGGTTCGTTCTGGAGAGACTGAGACTTTTGGAGGCAGCCCCCTTCTCTTATAGGTTGGTTTTCGCCTCATCTTTCCTCATTCAAGCTTTTCCTATTTTCTTTAACGTTGGGCTTGGCTTTCTACGATTTCTCACTTGTTTTCCCTCTTTGGCAGATTTGGCTTTGTGACAAGGTGAACGTACTGACCCTCCCTCCTGGCAACTTGGTGTATGGGGCTAGGTTACTGTCCTCTCAGTACTTTGAATTTGCGGATAGGCGAGTTTCCGAGTGGGTCAACTTCTTCAAACGTAACTATTTCCTGGAAATGCTCATGGCTTGATCTTCCGCCCATGACCGTCCATTACATGGACTCTCAGTGGGTGGTTCTTCCCGGGCTGGAGGCTTTTACCTTCTACATCCCCTATCGGATTCAGCATCAGCTTGGTTTGAGACAGGAGGTTCCTGCTACTGGTGGATGTGATTTTGCCTTTCTTTCGTCATTCGGCCCTTTGCAACTACCAGCGATTCTGGAGATCTCGCGAGGTGACTGATGCTCATCCTTACCCTTCTATGGCAGTGCGCGGGAGCTACAGGAAGTGGCTCAAAAGGGACATTGCTGCAAGGGCAAGAGCCCGAGGAAACTGACTCGATCTTACTACCCTGATCATTTGAATAAATCATGGACCTCTTTTTATTGTATTGCACTTTTATTTTTGAAAATCATGCTCGGCCCTATGTATTAGAAGCAGTTATGTCAATTACAGAGGGTCCCCCCTCTCTGATTCTGCCTTTCTGGATTCTGTCAACCTGGATTTTTGTTTTGATTGATTGTGACCGAGTCCCATAGCGAGACTGCCTACGTATCCTTTTTTATGAAGGAATCAGGTCATGACGTAGTTCAAGGATAGGGTTCGCTCTGGTTTTGACACTCTCCTTTTGCGCTCTAATTTTTGCCTAGTACCGCCCTTTCGGGTTTTCGGCCTAGCGAGCTCGTTCATTTTATGCCTTAACTTTTGCCTAAGATGCCCTTGCGGGTTTTCATCCTAGCAGGCTTTTGCTCTAATTTTTGCCTGGAACTGACTGCCCTTGCAGCTTTCAGCCCAGCGAGCCTCTCTCAGGGGTAGTAGCGCTTGAGTTGATCCAGGTTGACTAGAGTTGAGAATTCGTTTCCGTCCAGGTCAATGAGTTGCGTAGCTCCTCCAGATAGGATAGTCTTGATAATATAAGGCCCAGACCATTTTGGTCGGAACTTTCCTCGTGGATCATAGACTGGTGCTCGTATTTCCTTCAGAATCATGTCGCCTTCTGCCAAGTCCCTGGGCTTCACTTTTTTATTGAATGCGCACGCAATTCTCCTTTGATATCCTTAAATGTGGTAAAGTGCTCTTAAACGGCGTTCATCGAACAACATAAGTTCTTCAAACCGGTTGCTCAGCCAATCTGCCTCTTGGACATTACATTCGATCATAGTTCGAAGGGATGGAACCTCTAATTCTATGGGGAGTACGGCCTCCATGCCAGAAACCAAGGAGTACGGAGTTGCCCCTGTTGGTGTACGTACAGACGTGCGGTATCCCCATAATGCCAAAGGTAGTCGTTCGTGCCAATCCCTTGCAGATTGAATGGTCTTTTCCAGAATGGTTTGATTGTTTTGTTGGCTGCTTCCACGGCCCCATTGGTCTGCGGTCGGTAGGTTGTTGACTTGTGTATTTGGATCTGAAACTCCTCCAAGACTTCCCTAGCTCGGCCTTTGAAATGAACCCCATTATCGGATACGAATGTCTGTGGGACCCCATACCGATAAATGACGTTTTGCTTGATAAAGTGCGCGACTTGAACCGCAGTCAGGGTTGCATACGAGGCTGCTTCCACCCACTTCGTGAAGTAATCGATAGCCACCAGGATGAACTTATGGCCATTAGAGGCTGCTGGCACAATCCTTCCGATGACATCAATTCCCCAGGTCAAGAAAGGCCATGGCGAGGTCGTTTGCTGCAGCTCATGCGGTGGGACATGCGTGAGGTTAGCGTGAATTTGGCACTTATGGCAACGTCGTACGTATTCCACACATTCTGTTTCCATGGTAGACCAGAAGTAGCCTTGTCTCAAAACCTTTTTGGCAAGCATCATACCATTCATGTGAGGACTGCATACTCCCTCGTGGACTTCCTCCATTACTCTTTTTGTGTCCTCACCATGAATACACAGCTTGTGGGTTCCACAGTGAGACCTTCGATATAGATTTCCTCCACAAATGATGTACTGAGCTGCCATTCTCCGAAGGGCGATCCTGTCTTTCTTGCTTGCTTCAGAGGGGTACTCTCCTCTTTCCACGAATCTCCAAATATCATAGAACCAAGGGTGACCGTCTTCGGGCTCGTTGATGGCCATGACATGCTGGTATACCGGGGTGTCCCTTTGCTCGATCATAATTGGCCTTAGCTTCACACCGACAGGGATTTCGACCATAGAGGCCAATGTTGCCAAGGCATCAGCGAATTGATTCCTGAGTCTCGGGACATGAGTGAAAGTTACTTTGTTAAAATGGGGAATGAGATCTTCGAGATCTTGATGGTACGGTTTTAACTTTTCTTCCCTGACCTTCCAATCGCCGTTTGCTTGAGAAACGACCAAGTTTGAATCTCCCACAACCTCCAATTTTTCTATACCGATTTCAAAGGCTGCTTCCATGCCAACAATGCAAGCTTCGTATTCCGCTTGATTGTTGGTGACTTCAAAGTTAAGCTTGAATGCAAGCGGGATATGCGACCCATCTGGCGAAATCAATAGCACACCAATTCCAAATCCTTTCTGATTGGCCGCTCCATCAAAATACAACCGCCACACGTCTTCGACTATGGTCATTATGCCTTCATCCAGGAACTCGAATTCGGCATCTTCCTTTCCTTTGACTGGGCAGTCGGCCAAAAATTCAGCGACAGCTCTTCCTTTCACTGACTTTCTGCTGACATATTTCAATTCAAATTCTGCCTGCATCAATAGCCATTGTGCCATTCTTCCTGTGAGTGCTGGCTTTTCGAACAAGTACTTCAAATGATCCATTCGGGATATCAATCTTACCGAATAGGCCAGCATGTAATGTCTTAACTTTCTGGAAGCCCAAACGAGTGCCCAACACGTCTTTTCTAGAGGACTATAGCTTTCCTCGGATCCGACCATCTTTTTGCTGAGGTAGTAGAAAGCCCTTTCAACCCCATCGTCTCCTTCATGTGCCAGCATGTACCCCATGGAAGACAGAGTGACTGACAAGTATAGGATCAAAGGTTTTCCTGGTTCCGGCGGCATCAAGACTGGCGGATTCCTTAGATAGGCTTTGATGGCCTCGAAGGCTTGCTGACATCTGTCATTCCACGCAAATGGTGTTCCTTTCTTGAGCAAACGAAATATGGGTTCACACGTTGAAGTCAGTTTCGCAATAAACCGGCTGATGAATTGTATTTTGCCAAGGAAACTCCTTACGTCTTTCTCTGTCTGTGGTGGTTCCATTTCCAGAATGGCCTTAATCTTTGATGGATCAATTTCGATGCCACGAGTGGTGATCATGAACCCGAGCATTTTCCCTGTAGTGACTCCGAACATGCATTTAGCCGGGTTGAGGCGCATCCTGTACTTCCTTATCCTTTCGAAGAATTTTCTGAGCGCGGGTAAGTGGCCTTCTCGCTCTTTTGCCTTAACAATCATGTCGTCAACGTAAACCTCCACCTCTCTATGAATCATATCATGCAACAAGGTTATAGCAGCTCGCTGATAGGTGGAGCCAGCGTTCTTCAGCCCGAAAGGCATGACCCGATAGCAATAAGTTTCCCATTCAGTAATGAATGTGGTCTTCTCTCGGTCTTCCGGGGCCATGAGAATCTGGTTATACCCCGAGAAACCATCCATGAAAGAAAGTAAGGCATGTTCCGCGGTGTTATCAACTAGCACGTCAATGTGGGGCAGAGGGAAGTCATCCTTGGGGCTAGCTTTGTTTAAGTCCCTGAAGTCCACACAGACCCTGATTTTGCCATCCTTCTTCGGAACGGGAATGATGTTCGCGACCCACTGAGGGTATTTAGTTACCATTAAGAACCCAGCATTGATCTTTTTAGTTACCTCCTCTTTTATTTTAAGCACCCAGTCAGGCCTCATACGTCTCAGTTTCTGTTTTACTGGTTTTGCATCAGGGTGAAGGAGAATCCGATGTTCTACGATTTCAGGATCGATTCCGGGCATGTCAGCGTGTGACCATGCAAAAACATCTTCGAATTCTTTTAACAATTCTACAAGAGCCTGGCGCTCTTCTTCTGATAGCGCGGAACCGATCTGAACCACTCGGGGATTCCCTTCATCCCTCAAATTTATTGAAACAACTTCTTCCTTTACAGGCTGAGCATGCCTTTCGTGTTCCCTTTCGATTAGGGACCGAATTTCTTCAGGGATTTCCCCCTCGAAATCGATCTCTTCATCGTTGGGGTCGACACAATTTATTTCAAAATCAAGGAAGTAAGCGGAATCAGATTCATTTATTTCATCATAAGCAGAGGCCTCGGGGGCACCATACACACGGGTAGACTCAAACTCAAAATATAGACTCTGAGGAGTTGGGCCAAGAGGCACCGACTCAGACTCAACAGACTCAGAAGACTCAGAAGACTCAAAAGACTCAGTTTCAGATTCAGACTCATGACTGGTTGCACTTGGTATGAAAGTCCAATTCTTATAATCTTCAGCGGCATCCATGATGAGTGAAGTCGGGTTTTCGGGGGCCTCCTGCCCTAGCATCTGCACTTTTGCTTCCACGGCTATACCCAACGGTTCGTCCTCCTAGAATAAGGTCGCTAGGCTACCCATGGCAAGAGTTTCAACCCAATCCGCCATCTTTGCTGGTTTGATTGCCGCTTCCAGTTCTTCATCACTTTCAGGCCAGACATCATTAGCGAATATCTCAAACCCTGGTAAGAAGGTGTTTGTTTCTTTGTCCCAGAATGGTTCCGGCTGCCCTTGATAAATCTGTTTTGCCTCCTCTTTGACAAAATGATCCTCCAGTCTATATCCCTTCTTTTCCTTCCTATCCTCAGAAGGGTGGTATCCCAAGCCTGTCACGCGGGTTAAAGTTCCTGGTTCTTCAAACTGTGCTGGCCCCTGGAGATTCTTCCCCAGCCCCAAACCTGGCATGTAGGACATTTTTTTCATTATCTTTATGGCAACATTTCTAACGACGAAGTCATCATCAATCTTGACAGTGAAAATAGAATTAGAGGTGTCAAGAGAGAAGACGCCTAGGGCAACGTCCTCTTCCCCATGTTGTATCTCCAAAAGTGGGGCATTGTCTTCCACGGGAGCGCGAATTTCGGAGTCGCCATGAATGGTGAGCATCCCAGTCTCAAGTCCCAGTCTAACTTTCTGGTGGAGCATTGAAGGAACTGCCATGATGTCAGGTCGATGCATCCAAGGTCTACCCAGCAGTAGGTTGAAGGATGCGGGAATGTTTACCACATGGAACTCCACATCCGTTTGGTAAGGCCCGAAAGTCATAGGAAGCATGAGGGTCCCAGTCACATCCCGACAGGTGTTGTCGTACGCCCGAACTTTGACTTCTGATGGAGAGAAATCACTATTTTTGTATCCCAGGCAATAAGCAACACGGAGTGGACAGACATTGATTGCTGACCCGTTATCAATCAAAATTACCGGTACCCATTTTCCATGGCATTTCAGAGTGATATGGAGTGGTCGATTGTGATCAGTTCCTTCAGCGGGCAAATCTCGATCAGTGAAGGTGATAGCATGTTTGACGGGTATGGTTTTGATGAGTGCCACAAGTTCGTCAGGGGTTATGGCGCAAAGAACTTTTAGGTGAGAGAGAGCTTGGATAAATCCTTCGCGATGGCGGGTGGAGTGAACAAGCACGTCCCAAACAGATATTTTGGCCGGAGTCTGTTCAAGCTGGCGCTTGATCATTCCTTCTGGGTTTTTCTCAGGGCGTGAAGGCTGTTTAACTGGTGGGGTAAAGGGTTGGAAAGTATCTTTGATTGGGGTAATGAACGGGTTAGAAGGTTCTTTGGTCAGTGGAGCTGAAGGGTTGGAAGATTCTCCGATTTGAAGATTAAGGGGTTGATATATTCGACCACTCCTGGTCAATTGACCAATCTGTTGGTACTTGGACTCTTCATTCCACAAATCAGCAAGGGCCTTACGCTTGTTTCCAATAGTGGTGTCTTGGAGGTTGGCAGCCAAGTCAGCGATAATCAGGTCTTCCCACAGATCCTCGGGCTTCCATTTTTCAGCTTCTGCTACTGCCCTATTTACGGTCCATTCTTCATTTTCCACCTTTATGTTGATGATTTCTGTATTACCCCACAGGTTTGTCTTAGTACCCGGTTCATCTTCCCACAAATTCATCATGGCAACATCAGCATCCTTTGGGAAAGTGACAGATGACTCTGACTTAACTTCATCGGCCATGTAGTCCATTGGGTTGAACTCATTACTAGCCACATCTTCTTCGGGACCCGGCGGTTCTGGGTATGGAGCAAGACCTACGTTGTTGTATGGGTCGTTAGCTATGAGATCGTGGAGGTAGGAGGAGAGATTCGGTTGAAATGGAACAGGTTCAGGCCAGTTGTAGGTCACTGTCTGTGGTTGATATTCTTCTGCAAACAGCATGGGTATAGAGAAGGTATCTCAATGATCATTCCAGGCCAAGAGTTGGTATTCATCCGGGATTGGATTTCATTCCCATTCAGGCATCTCCGGCAAGTTACCATTTTGACTTTCAAACATCATGTACAGAGAAAACCCATCAAGAGGGTCAGCATGAACGTTTTGCCAATCAACCTCCCATTCCGGCTCAAAGAACGGATTTACGTCTTCTTGGAAATTGGCGACTTCAAACTCCTTCCAATCGGCAATCAAATCTCCCCAATCCCAAAGGTAACAGAGGGCAGTTTCTTCGGGAATCTCCACAACAGGCTTTGGTTCGGTATCAGGGATGATGAAAGAGATAGGATTAAAGTCTTGGCTTTTGGCTTGGGTGATTTGGTTGATATGGAAGGGGGTATTGTGTTGTGGCAAGGGATTTGTCATGGTGTTTGGTTTGTCAGAAGGAGGGGTATCAATGACTTTATTGTCGATGAGGTTTTGAATCTCATGACGGAGACGGATACAGTTGTCAGTGGTATGGCCATGCATTTGGTGGAAATCGCAGTAGACATTCTGGTTTAGGTTGGGTGGAATGTTCTGTGGTGGCTGAAGAGGATTCAACACTCCTACTTCGGTAAGCTTTTTGAGTAAGGCGGATCTAGGAGTGCTAAATTGGGTGAAGACTTTTTGTTGGGACTTTGGTTTTTCAGAAATTTGGTTTACTTCTGCCGGTTTGGTGGATGAAGTTCCAGCCTGATTGGAATTCCCGAAGAGGACATTATTGTTCCCTGAATACACCCTTTTGGTCTTTGCTCCTGATTCCTTCTTTTCCAATGTTCCGTCTCGCAGTGTCTCCTCTACAGCCAGGCCCGAGTCATAGAAAGTTTCGAAATTTGGGGCTGCCTGGGAGAGAACCATGTATGGGGCAAAAGAGTTTGGCAGATTCTTGGTGATGATCCTTATTTGTTCTTTTAAGTCCGGTTTGCTTTGCATTTGAGCGGCTTTAGCCCTCCAACGTTTTACAAAGTCAGCGAAACCTTCTTTCTCGCCCATCTTGGTGCTCTCTAGTTCCCTCGTGGTCATCTTTAGATCGACATTGAAATCGTATTGAGCCACAAATGCCGTCCCAATGTCTTCCCAAGTCCTTTTCTTAGAGGGTTCCAGGGTAAGAAACCATTGCAAGGCTGGTCTTGACAGGGATTCGTGAAATAGCTGGGCCATGGCTTCCTTTTCGATTCCCCTCGTGGTGAGCGAACCAACATACCCTTGGAGGTGAGCTTTTGGATCTCCAGTACCGTCAAACTTTGCGAAATCCACGCCCTTAAACTTTTCTGGTAACTTAGCGTTGGGGAACAAGCACAATTTGTTCATGTCAATCTCTCCTCTCCCTAATCGCTTATTTTCTTGCACAGATTCTTCCAACTTACCAATTTTAACCATAAGGGCGGCTAAATTGGGATCGATTGCTGGCGTGTCTTTGGCTGGCGTCTCATCCTTGGGTATGTCAGTTTTAACTAAAAGCTTGTCACAGACCTCCTGCATAGACTCCATTATCATATTCATGTCGCATTTCATGGATGCAACTGAGGCTTTGAGTTGCGTATCCATCCCAGCAAGGGATTGCCTAAACTGAGCATCCATGGTGGCCATGTTCTGTCTAAGCTCTTCTACCCCATTTCCTTGGTCAGCCATTGGTAAGGGATTTTCAAGGGACAAAGGCTCCTGTATTGTCGGGCTTGGCGAAACCGCTAACGACGACTGGCCTTCCTGTTCTTTATGGACCTCAACCAGTTGGGTTTCTTCTAGGGTATCTATGCGAACCAATCTTCGAGACGGACGAAACCAATTGGGTAAAGCCTCTTCTTTTTGCAGGTGTCCAATGTTTATGAACTGGCAACAAGGCAAAAGGGAACAACTCAGAATCTACCCCGAGTGTCTGTCCTACCTTCTACGTGCCTCCTAGGTCCTAAAACCTACTGTGACTTGGGTTTCACTTGGGGCATTTGTATAGAAGATTTCTGGCGGTCCGGGTAGGTACTGTCAGGCAGGTTAAATTCTGATCGTTTCGGAACCAAAGCCAATCTCCTTATCTTGACCATCCGAGATAGAGCAATGTGACCGTCAGAATCCAGATACGCACACCTTCAAGGTTAATCCCATGTCAAGGGAGCCGTTCGGGCATGGCAAACACTGGAGGTATCACAACCCCCATGGATTTATAGTCTCCTAGACTGACCGAAAAAGTCCTAAAGAATTCTAAGGGAGCCCAATCCTCTAGCCCGCAAGATGCAATGATGTGTGAATGACATGTATGTACAGAAAAGAAATACACATAAACAGGATATATCACATAAGTCCTAGCCATGGGTTCCTGTCCTAGTTGGGAAGGTTCTATGGTTATGTATAAGTGCAAAGGCCGATTTTGGTTTCAAAAGGGTTCCCCGGACTAGAGCCAAGATGTACTACCCCATGTCAAGTGTATTGCAAGACAATGGTCGAACAGCACGATGGTCCATCATAGTCGAGGGTTCGCTAGGCATTCCGGGAGAGCTTGTCACCGGTAAACTGGGCAAGATAGCCAGAACACGCTAGCGCGGCTTGTGCGGTGCATAGTGTGAAAGAAAGTTTAAGTTTTCCAAATTGCATTAAGCCCCCCAAACAAAATACCTTTCAAGTTTGGCCCTCTTGATTATTCAACACTCCTTTATGTAATTTTTTTTTTTTAAAAAAAGAAGTTTTGAATAAACGGTCCCCAGCAGAGTCGCCACTATGGGCTCCCGCGCCCGAAGCTCGATCGACAGAGTCGCCACCCGGATTTTTTGAGATGGATGATCCGAGAAACCGATGAGCTTGTTTTGAAAAGAAAGGCCTTTTGATCTAGCGAAACCGTTGAGATTTTGGATTTGGGAGCCAGGTTACGAGCGGGAAATGTTTTGTTGAAAAGCACCCCGCTCGCCCGGTGAAAACTGGTCTCTACTAAGCATTTTAAATGGGGGGATTAATACTATTCGGAAAACCTTAAGAACACATAAAGGGAAAGGGGAACAAGATAAATCATGACACGTTGCCGTGCTAGTGGTGCTTGCTGTACAGAGATGATAAAGATGTCATGGCGATAATATAAACAAGAAATATACAAACGGACTGTCTGGATCACCATCTCCCGTCAGACGGCGTATCGCTTTACGACGCACGGCTTAACGATATGCCGTGCGTGGTTCTGATCTTGATACCAAACTCTTATTATTTTGTAAAGCCTGGCACGGTGTATCTATTACATCGCACGGTGTTATTTTAAAACTTCAGAAAGCTCACAGTTGTCAAATCATCTCAGTTCTGTACCATTCTTTCAAGCCACGAGTAGAAGACCATTTTTGATACATTTGCTTGTTTTGAAAAGATCTATGGAGTTTAAAACATGGCTTGTAGATATGGTCTCATTTGGGACTGCTTTTGGTATACAGAAAAAGATCCAACAACAGGCGATCGTGATCCAGACAGTTTGAACAAGAAAACAATATCATTTTAAATGCCGTGCGTGTGAGTCTACTACGCCGTGCGACGCTTCAAAGTGCCGCGAGGCATAGCACACTTCTGCACAGAACACTGGTTTTGTTTTGTAAAAGAGGTTTTGGGTCAGATCCTAACCAAAAGGGTTAAGCCTGAAGACAGAAAGGTCTCCTCAGGGCCAGGACAGAGCCTAGCCTCAGGAAACTTGGTTTTTACCTTTGATCTTGAGCTTGAATGAGTATTGATGAAGGCGGATGGATGTCGAAAGGTTGGAAAAGAGAGTAGAAGTATGGATGTGTGTAGTAGATGGGTGTATTGGGTGGTTGAGGTCTCAAAGTTAGTAAGGAACTAACTTCAATGGTGAAGAGAAAAAGGGAGTAAAAGGCCAAGAGAATGTCTTTTGAGAACAACATTCTCAAGGCTTGGAAATGGGAAAGTGGGTGTGAAAGCAAGAAGAGAGAGAAATGGTATAATAGTGATCAAGGGCCCTTTTCCCTTGAGTGGAGGGGTGTATTTATAGGCAAGAGCCTTGGATTTTGAATTTGAAATGTTGGAGGTATTTTCTGGGCGGGCCAGAAGTGTGCTTTCGGCTGAGCCGTATTGCAGATGTGGCTCAAATAGGCGTGGCCGATAGCTTTCTGAGCCAGTCAGAACTTTACCTAAAATGCCGTGCGGCTAACCTCATGACCTCGTGCGGCGTATTAAATTTCGATACGCCGTGCGGTGCAGAAGTATCACGCGCAACATTACAGGCTTGCTCCAGGTCTTTCGGGCTTTCTCTGGGCTCTTTGGGTTTGCTTTGGGCTGACGGTTCATTTGGGCTAAGGATCTGTTTGGGTTTAAGGGAGTCCTTCATTCAAGCTTGCAAAGGTTTCGTTTCCTTTATTTCATCATCGGGGTGAACAAAGACCCTTCGAGGTCCAGATTGGGGTGTCTACAGAATTGCAGGTCATTGTTATTTTAGATTCACTTATGTTCAATGTAGTGTTTAAACAAGTAGTATCTTCATTTCTTGATTAGTATAGTGGGGTCCTAGATCATATACTTTGACAACTTTGATCTTGGTTTTGTTCTAGGCTTGGTTTTGGTTCGTTTCTGTTTTCTGATTGGCATAGTGGGGTCCTAGCTGCTGCTTTACTCCATCTGTTGGGATGCTAAATTGATGTCCATTCTACACATAGAGCTCCTCTAAACTAGAGTAGTAGAATTCTAAAATAGATCCATCTCTATTCTCTTGCTAGACCTTTAAGCCTTTTATCAAGCCGTTTTACTTACTACTGGAGGCATTAAGTTGGATTGTGTCATACAAAATGCTTTATTTCAACCAATATTTGTGAAGTAAATGAAATGTTGTTACCTTTTTCTAGTTACTAGTTAGTAGCTTGAGAATCCACTTCCATGCCCTATGGTTCTGACAAATGAGGAAATAGACACATCGACTCAAATGCTCATACCATGACATAACTGCTGATCCAAATGACAATGGTGGCCTTATTGACAACATTGGAATTGGCCAACATTTCATGAAGTCAAAAGGAAACGGGACAGGAGAAAAGAGGTAAAGATACTTTTGTGGGTTTGCAATGGATCTTTTAATGGTGGAGTTCACATTGACGAGTGTGAAAGTTTCCTTCAGTGTGTTGTTTGCGAACAGATAAATGAGTGTTATCTATCAATATGGATAATTGGCTCCGGACAGAGATTATCTTGTCCAAAAAATTCTTCATAGATAAGTGCTATGTTTCCATAACCTTAGAATTTATTGCATCACACGTCGCTAGTTGGGACTATTACGATGCTAAATAAATAGGTAAAAGCTACAGGATAACAATAGCTATTAAACGGATTTTTCCCAGCAAGCAAGTGACTAAGTTAGCATGCAACAGAGAGAATTGAAACCTTAATTTTTGTGTGTTATGATTCTTTTTCTTGTATGTGGTGATTGGTGAATATGACCCTTATGTCCTTTTAACCCACCTTTGGAACTTTGTAATTATTTTGGCTTCTTTGTGTTTGCACTCCTACAGAATTTGAGCAACAAAGAGTCTGCAGAATTGAGGTGGAAACCTGGTATGCAGGGGCGAGGGAGTAGGGGTGGACGGGGGAACTATTCACCTCGTTGCATATCGAACGGTAATGCACTACCTTAATGTTACATTTTCTTCTTGTTGCTACTTGCTCATTGAACCCCAGTTATGCTCAAAAAGTATTAGTCAGTGTTCACTTAAACCATGTAAACTGAAATCAAGTCAACCACTCTCCTTTGTGCTTCTAAATTCAATTTTTGATGGACACCTCGGACTTGTTTGTTTCAAGAAAAATCTCCAAAGTTAGGGCAATGTGTTGCCACCTTGGTTATCGATTAGTAAATACTACGGTAAGACAACTCTCTTGCTCCCCTCTTTTGCTCTGCATATATGTGGACATAGTAAATTTCTCTTGTTCTTGCCTACCCACTGTACCTTTTACTTAGAACTTGCTAGGTCCTACAGTATATATGAGGAAGTTCAGGTAAATATCATCGTGTGAAGATTTCAGGGTTGGGCAACCTGGAAGATAGCGGTGCTTAGACTAAAATGGGGGTTAAGATGTGTTTGGGGTTGACTGATTTTGTGGATTCTACCTTTCTACTAGAAATTTGTAAACTATCAATGGTTAGAATTAAGGTTGCAAGACTAAATTTACTGTTTGGTGGACCATTGAAAGTAAAGTTACATGATTTAAACTCTCACGAAAAGATTCTTCCAGATATATTTAAAGAAGCTATAGGAAAGATTGGCATATTGAAGGGCCCAACATTCTGGCAATGCCAAACGGGTCTTACTTATTTTGTGTGTTAGCTTTCAAATGTTTAGACCAGTCTGGTAGTTTGGGCGATGGCGGTGCTACTGTTTGGGAAATGGTCCTTGAATCCCGGTTATATGTGGGGATCTCTTTCTAAGTTTATATAGCAATCTATCTTTCACATCTTTTTATGGATAAATTTGAAAGGGCCTTAACACATACAAGCTATACAATGTTCCTCATAGTTGTCAGTTTTCTCATGCACATGTCAGCTGTTTTGTTTCTCACTGTATCCCTCTTCAGATGGTAGTGGTGGCAGAAAACATCCTTCTGAAAAGGAAAATGGAGTCAATCAAGTTCTGGACAAGGGTGTTGGGCTCTCGTCCTTGCCCATCTCTCAGGAGTCAAGTACGAGCAAATCCCGGGGGTAGCAAAATATCAACATTCAGATTCAACACAACCTACGTCTTTTGGGGGATGATTTTTGCTGCTACAACTTCAACCTACGGGCATGTTTCTCATATTTTGGAGGGTTTCAAGTAGCCCATTTATGTGGTTGGCATTGGGAGCAGAAAGGGTATAAGCTCGGCAAAGAAGTAAGCTTCAAGTAAAGAAAATCTGCGGAATGAGATGGTTAGCCTAGTGCATGATTACATTTTCAGGAAAGTAGAATTACATTAGTTATTTTTCAATGAGTCCAATTAGTTGGGCTCTTTTATGTAGTTTTTGTTGGGATATTGTTTCTCAAGCTAATGTAATGAATCTTTATTCAATGGTTGAATTATTTATTGTATATTGACATTTGGATATAGTTGGTGTTAAATGAAATAAATCATTTTTGTTTCTTAAATGAAATTACCATGATTTTATATGAAAATGCTAATATATTGGTATTTATAGAATTTTTTTAAAAATGCAAAAAATTGGCTAATATAGCGTTCTTAAAACGTTATAGAAACTTTACATTCTATAGCGTTTTTAAAACGCTGTAGAAATTTTTATATTCTATGGCGTTTTAAAAATGCTGTAGAAAATTTTACATTCTATGGCGTTTTAAAAACGCTGTACAAAATTTTACATTCTATAGCGTTTTTAAAACGCTGTAGAAATTTTACATTCTATAGCGTTTAAAAAACGCTGTCTTATGTCTAAGACTTTTAATAACGTCGGCTAATACAGCGTTTGCAAAAACGCTGTATATATCATTTAATAGCGTTTTTCAAACGCTGTAAAATGCGATTTTTCTTGTAGTGATAGTTTTTTTGTTGAGCTATTTTTGCAGGTAATGGAAGTGCAACTCAAGCTTCATTGGATAGACCTAGTTTAGGCTAGCGTTTATTTTTTTCAGTTTTATTTTTCAGTTATTGTTTAGTGCAGTTGGTTTTGTTCCGGAAATGCCCAAGGGGGAGATTGTTAGATATTTTGGCACTTTCCGAGGTTGTTCAAAACCTCCATTGGCGTCTTTGTTATATCAACTCCGTTTGATTGTAATGGGTAGGTTAATTAGGGGGTAGTTTCTCGCTCGATGCTCCTCCCATTATCTGCACCAATGACCGCTACGAAATCGATCCAATTGAGTGAGAGGTAATAGCATTAGCACATCATGCATATTATTTCCGAGATTCGAAAATTTATTTCTGCACGTTTCCCTTTCCTATAAAACTCTCCGAAAATTCGTTTTCCATATTCACATCATTATTATCATTATGAGATTGTCTTTCTAGAATATTAGAAAACAAATATTTCACGTTTGCCTCTTCGGAAATTCGGTGAGATTTTGCTTTCCATTCTTGCATCATTAAAAGATTTTTGGTCAACAGAAAATAGAAGTATAAAAGGGATTATGCAACCATAGGGAGGTACCCCTCCGTGAAGAGTTTTTTTGTTTATACAAATGAAAGAAAGGACTGCTCGACTGTTTTCGGTTTTCGGCGGAGGGCGAGAGATTTTGTTTTTGTTAATAAAGAAAAAGAAAGGGGTGCATGGTAGTGGGATGATTTTGGTGTGCAGCCCGTATTTCGTTTTTTGGTTGTTCTTGCCTCGCGCATCTTTGGACGCTGTTTGGGTTGTCTAGATCACACTTCACATCATATCATTCATCCATTCATTGTTCGTGATTTTTGGTGACGTTTGCTGCTGTAGCCGAATCTTTGGGAGATTGATTCGGAGCCAGTTGAATCTGGAGATCGGGTGTGAAGTCCGTGGTGCATCTATTGGATCTTGAAAAAACTCTGGGAGCATCGGAGATTGGCGAGAATAGGTAAAAGCTTAAGTAAGGTTTTTGCTATTTCGCAATCTGTACTTCTTTTTTATGAATAGAATAAAGCAGTAGTGTTAGGCCGTGATTTTGGCTTAGGGTTATTTAGGACCCTAAGTTTTTCCACGTAAATCGTGCATCTCTTGTCACAATTTTTATTCTACTGCAGTACTTGAATTTTGGTTTGGATTAATCGAGATAATCAATCCGTTCATCTATATTAATTTTTAAATCAGAAAATTGGTATTTTTTTTTTATCAAAACTCCTATTAACCCACCCCCCTCTAAGAGTAGATTGAACGCTTCCGCATAATTTCAATTCCCTACACACGCATATGTGATACATATATACACACAATACACACTTACCCCTCAAATATAACACTTTAACATATTAACCCCAAACCTCAATATTCCAAACCAATTTCCTTCTTTTATTTTTTGTGAATCATTTAACTCAATTATACGAATTTACAGGTCTCTACATAAGGGCTTGCATGCAGTAGTAAAGTGACCTTGCTCATTGTGGTAACTGCATCGGATGATTGGATTCTTGATCTTCCTGTTCTCGGTGCCAAGCTTCTGGTTCGGGAAGGAGAAGAAGGGTTGATCCTTGACTTGGTCGATGATCCAATAGATGGGGACGGTAAAGACGGTTTTCTCGGCGTTGAAGTCGCTCGGCTTCGTCCCTTCCTTAGAGATTGCTTGATGTTGTTAACCTGCTTTTTGGGAGTAGGGGGATGTGCGACGGCTGGAACGACCGCCGAGACGGCTGTGACTTTGAGGCTGGTTGGTTCCCGATGCCTCGTTTGGCTTTGGACTCGATTAACTGGCACCATCCTTCGATACGGGTCATGAGGTCTTTCATGGAGCTAGGCTTGTGCCGGGTCAAGTTGTCGTACACTTGCTCGTCCTACGAAGTGAGGACGAGCTTAAAACTGCGGGCCGAGATGACTCCGTTGCAGCTCTCGATTTCATTGAATAATTTCCAATAGCGACCGGCGTATTGGCGGAGCATCTCATCATTGCTTTTACGAAGTGCGAGGAGGGAGTTGATCTCCATTCCATGTTTGTTGCTTGTAACGAACCGAGCCATGAAGGCGTCGCAGAGGGAATCGAACGAGGAGATTGACCGAGCGGGGAACTGGTTGAATCAGGTAAGTCCTAGGTTCCCGAGGCTTGCGGGGAAGACCTTGCATAGGAAGGGATCGTCTGAGGGTTCGTTTCGGAGGAACAGGGACATGACGAGTTTGTATTGCACCAAATGGGTGTATGCCTCGGTCTTGCCATCATACTTGGTGAACTTGGGTTGGGTGAATCCTTTTGGGGGGTTGACCGAGTCGATCTCTCTTGTGAATGGAGAGGTCATGAGTATCTCGAGTCAGGCATCACGATGAGGTCAGATCGAACGGCCGGGACCGTCTAGACGCTTGGTCGCAGTACGCTTCTTCGGAATCAGTTGGTCTAATCTTTCGTATTCCTTTCTCTTTGGCAAGACGCTTCCCGACTTCTGGGGGGAGTGTTCGTGCCGATGCTTCTTGTAGCTATCTCGAGGATAAGGCTCGAGGTGCTCAGTGACTGGGCTTCTGTCGCGATTGCCTTTAGGGTGTGATATGATCGGGCTTTGGTTTAGAACTCCAAGAGGCCATCGTCCTCTTTGGCGGCCCTAGTGAAACTAGGGTGGGCTCGTGTTGCCCCTTCCCGATTCTGACAGAATGAGTGGAAGAGGCGGAGACGCTTCCGGCTCCGAGCCTCTCGAAGGCAGACGGCTTCCCCCGAAGTCTTTTGGGGTTAAGGGAGTGGGAACGCTCCTTACGCCATGCACCCTTTTCAGTATGGCCACCCTCCTCTGGTGGTTCGAGACGGTCTTTAACTGAGGGTCGGGATTGGTGCTCCAGCAAGTGGCCTGCTCCGCGACTTCGAGGGGGGCTGTGATAGCTTCTTCATCCACCAAGGCTTTAGGAGGAATGGGATGGGGAGATCTGGAGGAGGTGCTTGATCTCTGCCAACTCGTCCTTGAAATGCTTGTCCCGTTCCACAACCGTCGTGAGGTCATCAATCTTCCGCTCCAGGTGACGTATGTAAGTGTGGAGTTCGGAGGATGGACCTGCGTCTTACGTCAAGGCTCCGGCTCCAACTCCGATGGACATGTGGGCTTTCCCCAGGGCGTTGGCTCCACCGGAGGCTAGGTTGTGGTCTCCGAGAGGGCTGAGCCCGAGGGTGGTATCACTAGGATGTGGATCTTCAACCTCCACCATGTTTAGTTCAGGAAGCTTGAGCAGAACTCTTGGGAAAGAAGGAGATGAACGCTAGAAAAGGCAGCTAGATCCCTAGCAGAGTCGCCAATTGTAAGGGTTAGATTTGACGGGATCTTAATTGTGGTTCGGGTCCGGTTCCTTCCTTCGCAGCTCCCAGCTCCCGCCGCCGGACCAGCAACAAGTCACTAGGGCTATAGCGACCCAGTGACCCTTCAACGATCAAGTTTGGTTTAGGGAAGAGTGAGTAGGTCTAGGATTAGGGTTGAGTGGCATACCTCTTTAGGTGAGTATCCCTTTGTATTTATAGAACTTGGTTTGCTTGGCCTCCAAGCTAACGCGTGGTGGGTACGCTCGGGTAATCGTCTCGGGTGACGTCATATATGACGAAAAGGGATAAGACAGTTACGGAGCACATGGCCAGGTGTGATCCCGATGGTTACGCTTGCTACACAATCGTCATGGGACCCATCTGTCATAACTACCTGCCTTGGGCGACTTCGGGAGTTCCGGACTGGATACAATCCGTGCCGCTGGAACCTGATGGAGACGCCACCGAGGTCTTTACCCCGACTGGCCAACCGAGCAACATACCAGGGCCTTCCCCAGCTTGTGTCGGGGTGAAGACTAGTTCCCATTTGGGACCTTGGTTCACGGTGGCTCAGTGGGGATACCGAACCCAATAACCGAAGCCACCACATAGACCAAGGAACCCTAAAACCTCCTAACATCTTCCATTGATTTCAAACTCTTTTGGAAAACCCGATCGCCTAAGTTTACAGATTTGCTATGGTTTATCTCCTTAATTAATCAACCAAAAACAAAATCATTTGCACAAACAAAAGCAATAAACAAAGAATGTAAACTCCTAAAAGAGTAAAAATCACATGAGGAAATAAAAACAATATACTCAATGTGTAATCACAAGTGAACTTACTTACGAATATTTTGAATCCTCACCAATCACCCTAACTTCTTATTGTCGAATTCTCGTTCGCCACACCCTGTGTTTGACCGCTGCTTTGAATTCACAAGCCTTATGTTTGTCTCCCGGAATCCAGCGAAGGACTTTGTTTTGCGTAGGAATCCTCCTTTGGATTTTTCTCAAATAAAAACATATTGAAACGTCATGGAAATTGATTTTATGATCAATGTACATAGATCGTATCTGTAAAAAAAACCCAATAACCCTCAAAAGTTTCTGTCCTTCAAAGCTTGTTTGGGGCGGCTCTCATATGCTTGGTTCTAACAAAACCCTAATAAGTCGTCCATTTATAAGCTACAGTAATCGGGCCGAGTTGCTCGAGCAACTTCTGTAGCATGTTCGAGTTGCTTGAGCGACATCGTTGAAATTACACGCGCTGCAAAGGTTCTCCTATTATTAATAAAAATGATACAAAACAGAAACCCTGTAGTGATACACCAGGGAACATCATGTACAAACAGTAGTACCTCATCTATCACTACACCTCACCTCACCTCACTTTTTTTTTTGATTTTCTTTTACTTCCTAAACAGACATTCTAAAAATATATTGAAAATGTGTGATAGAGGGGAGTTGGGAGCATCACGTGTCCTTGCACCTGGGGCAATGGCAGATAGAAAGATGGAGAAACCTATAAATTTCGGTACTAAAAATTTTGGCTGCCTAAAAAATGTGTAACGAGCACCCAAAAAAATCGCAGCTATTTTGGGTGCACTGTACACCTCTATTCATAACTTCAACTCAAAAAACACATAATTGACATCATAAAAATGTGTAGCTAATGAGCTAAAAAATAACCGTGCCATATATACACCAAAAAACTTGTAACAGATGCTAAAAAAAATATGCATATCGTCCTCCAAATCTATTTGTACTATATATTTTCAAGGTATACCATTTATGTAAAACAAAAATCATGTGTAAAATTAAAATCCACCAAAATTATGCATAACAAACACCCAAAAAAATACGAAACATTCAATGATAAGTACAACCTAGGGGCACCATAGCTTTCTCGTAAAAAGGTAGGCGCCTGTTTGCATAATAAAAATGGAGATAGTAAGATATGGGGCATGTGTACTCTGTTTGTCAACTTAATTATGATAGAATATTACTCCTTCCGTCCCTTTTTAAGTATTCTACTTCGTAATTCTAACTTATTAAGGAGACATCATCATTACACATTTCACATCAATTTTTATTTTCATTTTCCCTACTTACCCTCTATGGAGACATTATCATTACACTTTTACTCATTAACTTTTTAAAATGGAATCTAATTTTAGGGGCAAAATGAAAAATGCACCAACTTTAACCTACTAACTTTACAAAATGAACACTTATTAAATGACAGCCCAAAATAAAATATTGAACTCTAAAAAAGCGATGGAGGGAGTAGTATTGTTTAATAAGGATAAGGATAGGAATAATATCATGAATATTATTTCTGCGCTCAAGCTGAGCAAAAAGAAAATTTCCGCGTTCAAAATTCAGAGTTTCAGAATAAAATGTGAAAAGAAAACGAGTTTGCTGAGACTGACTTGTCAGCCAAGCAAAATCTTGACTGGGCAACGCTAGTCAAAAATACCCATTAATAGCATCGTTCGATCTGGAACTAAAGTCCAATGTTGCTGTCAATAGTAAACATGTACTCCTAAAATAAAAATCCCCAACTAGGGTTTTGCCAAAATTAGGATTTGAGACTAAATTCGAAACTACTGAGGTGATACAACTTTTTTAGGGTTAATCCATACAAAATTTTGCTCTCATTTAAATTTGGAACCTCGCAAGTAGACGATGGCATGATCTCCAGAATTAATCAAGCTACCAAAAAACAGACCCGAACACAAGGGAGTTGTCAAAATATTTGATTAAAATTATAATTGTGTTTGGTTGCCATTTTAGTTTAGTTTAATTTGATAGTGGGTGAAGAGAGAAATAGGATAATGATTGGAGAGAGGGGTAATGATTAGAGAGAGATAGAGAGAGAAATGAAATTAATAATTAAAGATATAGAATAATGATTGGAGAAAAATATAGGATAATAATTAGAAACAAAACTAAAACTAAACTAGGAACTGAACAAAAAGAAAAGCTTTTAATTTAGAGGCTCAACCTAACTAAACTGCATGTGTACACGGTTACATGCCTAATTCATGACATGATGTTCACAGAAGTTTCGACACAGTTTTTGAAGTTTGACTAGTCCCAATGATTGATTAATTCAAATTTGGAATTTCTGATTCGTCAACGGTACACCCCATAGCCATAGGTACGTAGGTAGAACCTTGTTGCTCCCTCCTCCATCTCTCTCCCTCTCTATAAATACCCAATTCCACTTGCTCGATCTCTCTAATATTCTCATTTCCCTTCACAAAAATTAACTCCCACAATCTGCTCCATCTTCTCATCTATCTATTGTCCATCAAGAGCCAAACAAATGCTAATGGGCGAACGTCTGCCCCAGTTTCCCCAACCCGCATTCAGTTACGATATCGATCCAGTTCCATCCTCTCTATTTCCCGAACAAGCTTCCACTCATGAAGATTCATATCAACATCCAGAATCACTATACCTAACCAAACCCGAGACGTGTTCAGAATCCAGGGATACCGAATTCTCCGAATCCGTGCAGTGCTGCACGGGTTCAGGCCATGACGACGCGTCATCTTCCTATCGGATAAGTTTTTCGCCATCCACTGGGAAAACACCAAAGGGGGAAAAAGAGGCGGTGGACGAGCTGCTTAGGATCTTGATCGAGTGCATGGAGGAACTCAACACGCGGAGCAGAGAAACCCTGCTCCACAAATTCTTTTCGGAGATAGAGAGAGAGGAGCGGCTCGAGCGGTTTATTGTCGAGAGGCTGAAGCAGTCCCGAGTCAAGGCCATTTCGGATTTGTGCGAGAAACTTCCCAAAAGAAAATCGGGGTTCAAAGTAAGGACTCTTGATTTGGGTGGGCCGGTGTTGACGAGGAGCATTTCGGAGTCGGTGGAGGAGTTGTCGCAGAAGCTTGAGTCGAGGTTCAAAGTAAAGACTCTTGATTTGGGTGGGCCGGTTGTCGTTAAGGAGGAAGAAGCGAACAAGTGATGATCTGATTTTTTTGATTTTTTTCTTCTGGGTTTTTTTATTCTTTAATTCTCTTTTAATTTGAAAGAGGTTTTTTTTCTTTTTCTTTCTCTGTTTCTAAGTTTCGACGAGCTGTTACTATTTGTTTTGATTGGTCATTGGTGACGGCATGTGGGTCTCATTGTACAAAATTCAATACCGGACCCTATTTTTAATATGTATATATATATTTTTTGGTAATCTTATCGCCAATCTAAAGAATATTCTTTTTAGCTTGAAATACTTTTCCGAATCTAGGGATACCGATGATAAGTATAAACTAACCACCCAATGTCAGCCGAGCACAACACAAAGGTCCATGTATGGGGCCTAATGACATGGAACTTAGTTTGAAGAGCTAAGCTCAATAGACCAGCCCAGGGGCAGATGTCAACCAATAAGCACGGCTCAGACAAGGAGCTGAGCTCAGGAAACATTGCATCCAGCTCGGTCTCAGAGTTGGGAGAGTAAGGGAAGTGGTAAGTCAACCACTTGAAACCAATCACTATAAAATACTCAACGGAGGAAATTCATATAGTCTAAAGGACTCCCGAAACAACCAAGGTCTTATCCCGCAGAAAAGGATAAGGACCAGAGATCCCAAGGGATAAATCTCTAAGAACTTATATGTCACAAGGACTCTTGATCTAGATAAGAATCAAAGAGTCCTGAGCTAGGGAGGACACTCCAAAGCTCATCAAACCCGTCATGTACGAATAAGCCCAAAAGATCCCAGTTCCAATGGAGATTTTTGCACCGTAAGGATTCTTAATCTTGATAGCAATCACAAAGTCCAAAGGTGAAGGGACTCCTCAAACCTGATAAGGGTCAGGGAAGTCCTAAGGTGAGGAGGACGCTCCAACACCTATCTATACTCGCCACAAGCGGATGAGACTTAAGAGTCCTGGTCCCAAGGGATTTCTTCCAAGATGCCTATATAAAGATCACACCTCCATATCACAAAGGTACGAAACTCTACACTCTCCATATCTCGACTAACTTAGGCATCGGAGGGGCGATGGCGACAGTCACGCCGGTACCCATAGTTTACCGTTTCTATTTTGCAGGTCATTAATCGAGCACATCGGAAACCACCTCACCCACTTGGAGGATTAGGTGAGCGGCCGAAGGACCTCACTTCCGAAGGTGCTGGAAACCGCTTCATCAACCGAATTCTCCGACAAATCCATTAAATACGTAGGAGTATTTCTTTATTTTTTATTTTTAGCTTGGACCAGTGGACAATCTAATAACAAAAAGTCTATGAGCACAACCACTGTAAATACAATAATGTTCGAAGCTGTTTGATGTTCGAGATCAGCGACCCAGCAACATCGAACTGCTTTGACACAATGTATTCGGAACTATGTTTCTAAATTGTATACCTTGTGACTGCACCTTGAATACAACCAATTTTGCAAGCAACCTTGTGGTTTACGACCTTGTCAACTGTCGTCCGTGAAGAAGGCTAAATATATATCCACTACTGCAAATGCATATTTAACGAATTTGTCTGCAACGTACATAGTACACCTTCAAGGCACGCAAGTTTATAATTTTACTATTTGTTTATAGTACTGCTGGAACCTTCAACGTGTTTGGCAGGAAAAGATAATTCTTCCTAATGACGTGAACCTCTTGCTTTGCACTTTAGAAACAGAATAACCGGCCGGGACATCTTGTTATTAAATAATAAATAGATATATATAGTTTCCTAAGAGTGATTATTTAATTAGTGCTCTTGGGGCACCAGGAGCGCGTGGTGCTCTAGATCGAGACCTCTACCATCATACATTCACGTAGGTATTATATATTTAGTCTTGGACCTCATGTGAATGTGTGGTTGTAGAGACCTTTGGAGCATCACGTAACAGTTCTCCAAGAACAAGTAATAATTTTCTGTTTCCACGACTCTGGAGACAACCACAAGGTCATGTTTGAACCCCGGGGTCAAGGTTATTATTTGTCTGGAGGAGAAGTGTACCACTGCATGAGCTTCTCCTTAAGGCTGGTCTTGCTGAGTGTAAACCTCGTTCTATTCCTACGGCCTACGAAGCCCACTTCCTCTGCTTCTGACTTGTTAATTACCCTCTTCCCAGCCTCATTTGTATCATAGCATGCATTGTTGGGGGTCTGCAATAACTTACCATTACCAGGCCAGATTTGGCTAGCTTTTGCTGTAAATCAAACTTGTCAACATATGCAATCTCCTACTGTTGGTCATTTTCAGAGTGTTCTTCGTTATGTTAAGGGTACCTTGACTCATGGTCTCTTTCTCAGTCTTGGTTCGTTTGAGTTTAATGCTTTTTCTGACTTCAATTGAGCTGGTGATGTTCAAGCAGCCTACAGTTTTTCATTCTTCCACCGAAGCTGAGTATCAGTCTCTCGCTCAAATTGTGGCTGAGCTCAGTTGGCTGCAAATGCTTCTTACTGATCGTGGTCTTTCTTCAAACTCAGTCTTTCATGCCCATTCAAACATCTCAGCAGATTAACATTTTATTTGGGAAAAGGTGGCAGCTCGCCTCATTACTCTTCGCCATATTTCTAATGTGGATCAGCTTGCCAACATCTTTACTAAGCTTTGTCTGCCCAATTTTTGTATCTCAAGAGCAGTCCCCAATAGCTTGAGGGTGGATGTGAAGGATATTAGTGTAGCTCTACCTACTTATAATGGACAAGTTAATTTTGAACTAATTTAGTCGGTTCTGTTAGTCTCTATAGATTAAGTAACTGACTCAAGTGAGTGTAGATTAAGAGTTTAGCCCTTACTTTGGATCCACTCCCCCTTGTGTGGCCCATTTAAGTGTTTAGCCCTTACGAATTCTAAAAAAGTCCTTATCGATATCAGATTAAGCTCATTTTTTTTAGGAATCAATAAAATATATTTTAAGAATAATAAGCGTTTAAATCATCTTTTTGAGAGCCAAAATGACCCCCTCAAAAACCAAAATATGATGAATCTAAAATCAGAGTGTTTGGCTACTCTAATTAATGATATATGATTTTTTGGGACTCAGATCCTCTCCAAACCTCTCTCTCCACACATTTGCCAAACCTTTTTTTTAGAGCTGACAGCTCATTAATGAAAGTATCGGACGGTTTAGATCACGCCAGCTATGCGGCTTCCAAATCTTAAAGCTATACGACGACGTTTTGATATTTTGTTCCAAACGACAGTTTTACACTCTGTTTTTCTGTTTCAAACTCCAGGTTAATTTTGCCCTAAATCCCAATTCCTCCTCCCAACCCAGCTCCTTTCCTCCATTCACAGCCATCTCTCTCTCTCTCTCTCTCTCTCTCTCTCTCTCTCTCTCTCTCTCTCTCTCTCTCTCTCTCTCTCCCCGTTGCTCTGATTCCTTCAAAGTTTAATTCAATCTGTTCAAGGAAGAATTTATTTTTCATAAATTCATATCCTCATTGAATTGATCAACTTCACTGTTAAAATTTATCAAAATCCGGTGTAATTCGAAACAAATCCTTCTCCTTGGTTGTTACTGCAAAATCGAAATAAAGTCCAAGTCCATTTACCAAAAATCAAAACAAAACCAGACTAGATTTCAGTATCAAGAAGACTACCCTTCTTATGGAAAAACTACTGAGCCGAGAGAGATCTCACTACAAGAAAGTTGTCACGCCCTCGATTTTAAACATAATTAGCTATACACTTTTGATACATGAAGTCCTCGCAGTAGCATAAATAATACCCAAAAGCCCTTTCTTTTTCTTGTTCTCAAATATAACTCAAATATTACATTTTGGCTCGACAGCCCCAAGTTATGAAAACACCAATATCCGATGGAAATAACATTATAGTTTACAATAGACATCTCTCCAAAAAATACTCCTTTTGAATCAAATGCAATAGACTTCCTCTGGTATACCTTTTAAAAAAAAATATGATCAACCATGCACAATAAGCACTCCATGCCAACCTCCTTTACTTTGTACCTGAAAAAGATAGGGTTGAGCACACACTTGCCCAGTAGAGAAATCTATACTCAAGTTATATGAAAATATGATGAATTATGCTTCTAGAGTGAATGAATATCGACAGATAAGCCCAAAGTTTACATGGTCCTCAACATGCTGCATATTACAGCCAAGGCATTCCAAACAATCCTAACAATTCACATTCTAAGCTAGAATCGCTAATATTCCCTCTAGACTAAACATACCATTAATTTGGGTTTCAGTCCTCCTCAACAGTTTTAGTCACATTTCAGTTGTTATCACAAATCTTCATAATTCTAAATACCACGTTTAGTTCTCATTCATCTCTCGTTCATTACCACGCAATTTCATTCATTCATTCCTTTTTATATCAAACAGAGTAGAAAAACACTCACTCTGTTGATTCGAGCCAGAATACCGAAATCCGTTGATTTGTGCCCAAATACCGGAAACCGTTGATTCGCTCAGAATGCCAGAGGATCTTTATCAAAATCCTTTAACCAAAAACCAAAATCTCTTTCATCAACTTCATAAACCAATTTCGTGTCATGTGTCTGAGCCTAAGCTCCTGCCGGGCCAATTAAAGGATCCCGATGTCCTCTGCCAGGCACTCACCCGTCGATGAGTCCTGAAATAACCAATACGAGCATTTAGCTCCTGCCGGGCTAGTTAAAGGACCCCGATGTCCTCTGCCAGGCACCTTACCCATAAGGAGGTCCTGAAATAACCAATATGAGCATTTAGCTCCTGCCGGGCCAATTAAAGGACCCCGATGTCCTCTGCCAGCACCTTACCCATAAGGAGGTCTGAAATAACCAATATGAGCATTTAGCTCTTGCCAATTAAAGGACCCCGATGTCCTCTGCCTGTGCACTCACCCGTCGATGAGTCCTGAATGTTCTCATTGTATCCGTTTGTTATTCATATTTCAATTCGCGTTTCCAATTTTCAAGCACCAAACCGTCCAGTCATTTCTCAATTTAATCAAAACAAGTACTTCTCTACCAATTACGCACGTCACAATATTTCTTATAATCTACGATGTTCACGGACTCCTTCACGCTACTATAGCCTTTACGTCGATACTCCAACTATGCTAATGAAAACCAATGACACAGGTACGTTCGACGAGTAGTACGATACGATCTTTCAAACTTAGAAATGATTTTCAGCAGAGCGATCCAAGTTCGAAAACTCATCAAAAATTGCATACTCAATATTTATCAGTGATTCCAACGCCAAAACATCACCAACTTACCAATCTTTAAAACCTACAAGGACCCATAACCAATAGGGTCGTTTAACCATACCTAAACGATGGAAAATTCCGCTCTATAAGCTGCCCAGATTTTCAGATTACAGAGCAATCTTCTAAAAATCACTATGACTCAAGTTCTTAATATTTTTGAACGATTCCAGTCCCCAAAGTTGCGCGATTGAATGAACTTTGAAAGATGCGAAGGAACCCTAGTCAAATCCGCACTCCAAGGGTGGTTAAACAGGGGTTTACTGAGGCTACACGAATCTGTCACGCAGCATGACAGATTGACACACCTCCACTCAAACGATCACAACTTTTTGTGTACTAAGAGTTTTAGGACGATTCCGGTGGCAAATGAAAGCTAACTTCAAGACCTTCGAACCAATATAAAGTTTGTATAAAACGGACATCGGACGCGGAAGTTATGGCCGTTCGAAGTGGGCTGAACCCAGAAAACGAGATAGATTGCAGACCAGTATTCTAAAAATCACCATAAATTCAATTCTCAACGGTTTTGAGTGATTCCAGCGGCATTAGAACAGGCTCTAAGTCTACTCTATTTCATACGAAGGAACCAAAATTTAATTCCGAGCTTAAGAAGGCGTAAGACCCCAAAAACAAAGACCCTGTTCTGCAGATTCTCGAAAATGGAAGAAACAACCTCAAACAACGAAACAAGACACAATCTAAGTACATAAACACCGTATAAACGCATAACGAGAGTAAGAAGTCCCTACCTCATGGGTTTTGAGCAAAACCCGACCCTTTGACCAAGTCAACCGAGCTCCCACGCGGTCCGATCAAGATTTTTCTTGGATATTCGGAAAGCCCGTGCTCCGTATAGCAACTTTAATTCTTGGACTTCGTCCGGAATCACGCTCTAAGGTGTTGAGATCGAAGAGAGAAGAGATGAGAGAATTTCGGAGGAGAGGAGGAGAGAGTTTGGCCGAGAGAGTGAGAAAAAGAGAAATGGGAGAAAGTAGTCTCCTGGGGAAATTATTGGCATGGGGAGTAATCTCATGCTCCCACCCCACACACACACACATGCACCTCTCGCACAATTACCCTTATATCCTCCCACGAAGACGTCACACCGAATATCCGTACCGTCTATCTCGACGGGCTGTACATTAACAAAAGAAAAAAAAATACAGCCAAATAAATAAATAAAAATAAAAAATAATACGGGTCTCTACATCCTACCCTCCTTAAAGAAATTTTGTCCTCGAAATTTAAATCAAACCTACGAAAACACATCATCAAAGAAACTCTAATCCACATGACCGTGTCCACTCACGACGTTTCGTACCCACCTACTCTCGTGTCCAAGACGCAATGAACTATACAATGCCACAATCAATTTGTATAGCCTCTTACCAGAACGATCGTCGGATCCTAAGGTTCACACACATTAGATGAAGGAGCTACCATATTCATATGAATCTTACTCGTGTTAGCAATCAGTTTTGGTCTCCCAAACCGTATCCATTTTCACTCTTTCCAATTAATCAGTTCCGATTCTAAGGATAGTATCCAAACACAAAGGAGAACTTCACGACATCGTAACTCTAACAACTTGCCAAGCCATATACAATTAACAAGTTTAACACTTTTCATGTACGCTAATAAAGTGGTCAACTCTCATACGTTTCTATTTCACTTCCTTCCTTATTATTCAACTTACTCTCGCTCAAGACTCACATAAGCAAAGCTCTAATGACCCTCAACGCTAACTCAAGACAAGTTCCCTTTAAAGGCATACGTTAGCTCAAAGTCTACGTGTCCGACACAATGAGATCAAAATTAAACAACAATAATGAGTTTCCCGCTCACCATTCTCATAGTAAAAGTGTAATCACACACCTCCGAGCAGTTTTGACGAAAAACTTAGTCCATTGAAAATTTTAGTTTCCGTAGTTGAAAAATCATCGAAACACGTCCACCTTGTGGCGAAATTTTATAGAATTTAACAAGAAAAGTTCATTGACAATTTTTTGAAAGATATCATCACCAATCAATCTTATGCACCTCACCTAGTCTTTAAGGGTAACGACAATTTAGACAACATGGTAATGAATTTAAAATAAGGTTCACATCATCATGATATAGCCGACTTCAAACTTCTATCGTTATCATTTCCCAAAATGAACTAAACTAAGAATCAACTTTCATACGGCATCACTCTCGTTCGGAAAAGGAAAAGAAATTTTTGAGTTCAACCCGATCTTCAGACGTATCAATAGGACACTTCCATTAACCGAACACCAATAATTTCATACATAGATACTCAATACACATAAATCAAAACCGCTAACCACAATCTATAACTCACACCTCTATGTATCCCCATAATTCTTTTTACCAATTCTGGACTGCATTTTAAGGGCAAATTTCACACACTCAGATTACACAACAGATCAAGCACCTAAATGAAATATCGACACTTACATGAAATATCTCCAAAAAAATCAACCGTACAGTTTAATGGCTTACACAGCACCAGCCACATATTCACACATTAACAGACTCACTCAGTATCCCACGGACTCACCGAGTACCCATCACTTCACAATTCTTGGCTTTAGGAAGCCCAACAGTTATCTCATTCCTTTTACTCTCATAATACCTTGTACAATATCTACTCACTTTACCAATCTTGAGTTTTCTCATTCATTCAGTCAGTCAAATCAAATCACGTATTTATCACATTTACAATCCTAAACATCACATCATAAATACATGTATCATCAATTCTAATCATTCCTCTATTTTAACAATATTGCAACCTATCAACATCTCATCACTTAAGAATCAATTTTGCTCGCACCAACAACTTCTAACAGTCCCGCTCACCACCAATTTCGCACCATTCCCACTAAAGATGCCAACTACACTCCACTTCATTATCACCCTTAATAGTTCAACCTCGTATTGCCCTTACTTCAAATAATTTCCTTACCTTGCATATATTGACCACTTGACTTAAGTTACATCACTATCGTTCTCCCTGTGTCTTACTTTCCCTCTCTCCGAATAACACAACTAATATTCTCCTACCGATCCCTCATAACATCACCACTACGGCAATCACTACATTGACTACAACAACACCATAGCACATCGTTTTCTACGAAATTTCTATATATAGACATCTGTCTCAAACCTAGAGATCTTACCCCTAAGTATAAACCTAGTGTCCAATTGACTTCCCGAGAGTTCCATCTAGAAGGAGCGGTGATCAAGCGCATCTTCTAACTGGATCTATTCAGTAGTCGCCTGGGTGTCCAAAAGACACATACTGTACCTAGATACCCTTCCTATAACTTTTATCTTCCTACGTCAACCTCAGACATATACAACTCTCCACGCGGGCTCATCTAACCTTATCTACTCAAAATCACTACCTTAATAACTACCATAACAATGACAAAACACAATCATTACCACAACAAGACATCATCCCTTCAAACACATTCAAGACACTCACCAGCTCAATCCACTAGCTATGATACACCTCTTTTCTCCTTTCTTCTTATATCCTATCAAACATACCACCCTTCACTCGTTTGCACTCAACGCACCTCACATCACATAAAATTTTACTTAAGGTATTTAAAACTTAACACATAATCTGCGCAATTCAAACGAAACACATCAAACACTTAGTTCACAAATCTTACTAACAGTCTAACACTTCTATTATGTACCGACTTTATATGTCGACCTCGCCACTACGCAGAACCACTATAACAGTCTCGGCTTTTCAAAAATTTTTTTTTTTTCTTGTCCAACACCTCATCCAAAAGGGCACCTTACCACAAATGGCTCAAGACCAAAACTACCAACAGTAACGATAACTATAACAACGGTCGCAACCATAGCCACTACAAGGAGGTCAAACTTCTCTTTTTCTCAGACATGAGCATCAACTTTTCACTGTTTCATGTAGATATAAATGCAATGCCAGGCCAATGAACACACGTCAGTCATGCAAGTTCACACACGTTTTTATTAAAATATGCAATGATTTTTTTTTTTTGAACCCATGAGACTAAGTCTCCCCACGGTCTCTAGGTGTTCAAACCTAAAGCGCTCTGATACCAAGTTGTCACGCCCTCGATTTTAAACATAATTAGCTATACACTTTTGATACATGAAGTCCTCGCAGTAGCATAAATAATACCCAAAAGCCCTTTCTTTTCCTTGTTCTCAAATATAACTCAAATATTACATTTTGGCTCGACAGCCCCAAGTTATGAAAACACCAATATCCGATGGAAATAACATTATAGTTTACAATAGACATCTCTCCAAAAAATACTCCTTTTGAATCAAATGCAATAGACTTCCTCTGGTATACCTTTTAAAAAAAATATGATCAACCATGCACAATAAGCACTCCATGCCAACCTCCTTTACTTTGTACCTGAAAAAGATAGGGTTGAGCACACACTTGCCCAGTAGAGAAATCTATACTCAAGTTATATGAAAATATGATGAATTATGCTTCTAGAGTGAATGAATATCGACAGATAAGCCCAAAGTTTACATGGTCCTCAACATGCTGCATATTACAGCCAAGGCATTCCAAACAATCCTAACAATTCACATTCTAAGCTAGAATCGCTAATATTCCCTCTAGACTAAACATACCATTAATTTGGGTTTCAGTCCTCCTCAACAGTTTTAGTCACATTTCAGTTGTTATCACAAATCTTCATAATTCTAAATACCACGTTTAGTTCTCATTCATCTCTCGTTCATTACCACGCAATTTCATTCATTCATTCCTTTTTATATCAAACAGAGTAGAAAAACACTCACTCTGTTGATTCGAGCCAGAATACCGAAATCCGTTGATTTGTGCCCAAATACCGGAAACCGTTGATTCGCTCAGAATGCCAGAGGATCTTTATCAAAATCCTTTAACCAAAAACCAAAATCTCTTTCATCAACTTCATAAACCAATTTCGTGTCATGTGTCTGAGCCTAAGCTCCTGCCGGGCCAATTAAAGGATCCCGATGTCCTCTGCCAGGCACTCACCCGTCGATGAGTCCTGAAATAACCAATACGAGCATTTAGCTCCTGCCGGGCTAGTTAAAGGACCCCGATGTCCTCTGCCAGGCACCTTACCCATAAGGAGGTCCTGAAATAACCAATATGAGCATTTAGCTCCTGCCGGGCCAGTTAAAGGACCCCGATGTCCTCTGCCAGGCACCTTACCCATAAGGAGGTCCTGAAATAACCAATATGAGCATTTAGCTCCTGCCGGGCCAGTTAAAGGACCCCGATGTCCTCTGCCAGGCACTCACCCGTCGATGAGTCCTGAATGTTCTCATTGTATCCGTTTGTTATTCATATTTCAATTCGCGTTTCCAATTTTCAAGCACCAAACCGTCCAGTCATTTCTCAATTTAATCAAAACAAGTACTTCTCTACCAATTACGCACGTCACAATATTTCTTATAATCTACGATGTTCACGGACTCCTTCACGCTACTATAGCCTTTACGTCGATACTCCAACTATGCTAATGAAAACCAATGACACAGGTACGTTCGACGAGTAGTACGATACGATCTTTCAAACTTAGAAATGATTTTCAGCAGAGCGATCCAAGTTCGAAAACTCATCAAAAATTGCATACTCAATATTTATCAGTGATTCCAACGCCAAAACATCACCAACTTACCAATCTTTAAAACCTACAAGGACCCATAACCAATAGGGTCGTTTAACCATACCTAAACGATGGAAAATTCCGCTCTATAAGCTGCCCAGATTTTCAGATTACAGAGCAATCTTCTAAAAATCACTATGACTCAAGTTCTTAATATTTTTGAACGATTCCAGTCCCCAAAGTTGCGCGATTGAATGAACTTTGAAAGATGCGAAGGAACCCTAGTCAAATCCGCACTCCAAGGGTGGTTAAACAGGGGTTTACTGAGGCTACACGAATCTGTCACGCAGCATGACAGATTGACACACCTCCACTCAAACGATCACAACTTTTTGTGTACTAAGAGTTTTAGGACGATTCCGGTGGCAAATGAAAGCTAACTTCAAGACCTTCGAACCAATATAAAGTTTGTATAAAACGGACATCGGACGCGGAAGTTATGGCCGTTCGAAGTGGGCTGAACCCAGAAAACGAGATAGATTGCAGACCAGTATTCTAAAAATCACCATAAATTCAATTCTCAACGGTTTCGAGTGATTCCAGCGGCATTAGAACAGGCTCTAAGTCTACTCTATTTCATACGAAGGAACCAAAATTTAATTCCGAGCTTAAGAAGGCGTAAGACCCCAAAAACAAAGACCCTGTTCTGCAGATTCTCGAAAATGGAAGAAACAACCTCAAACAACGAAACAAGACACAATCTAAGTACATGAACACCATATAAACGCATAACGAGAGTAAGAAGTCCCTACCTCATGGGTTTTGAGCAAAACCCGACCCTTTGACCAAGTCAACCGAGCTCCCACGCGGTCCGATCAAGATTTTTCTTGGATATTCGGAAAGCCCGTGCTCTGTATAGCAACTTTAATTCTTGGACTTCGTCCGGAATCACTCTCTAAGGTGTTGAGATCGAAGAGAGAAGAGATGAGAGAATTTCGGAGGAGAGGAGGAGAGAGTTTGGCCGAGAGAGTGAGAAAAAGAGAAATGGGAGAAAGTAGTCTCCTGGGGAAATTATTGGCATGGGGAGTAATCTCATGCTCCCATCCCACACACACACACATGCACCTCTCGCACAATTACCCTTATATCCTCCCACGAAGACGTCACACCGAATATCCGTACCGTCTATCTCGACGGGCTGTACATTAACAAAAGAAAAAAAAAATACAGCCAAATAAATAAATAAAAATAAAAAATAATACGGGTCTCTACAAAAGTTGAGATCTCCCAACGGTTTTTTAGCAACGGTTGGGCAAACCGTTAATGTAGAAGGGATTTAGTAACGGTTTTTACAAGCGTTACTAAAAATGGGACTCCAGCAACGGTTTTGACTGAACCGTTACTAGATTGAGCGTTTCTAGTACCGGCCCAAAACAAAGCGTTAGTATAGACTTGTGTTTGCCCAAATAAAAGTCGGTTCTCCCCACCCCCAATAAACCCTAACTTCTGTTTCTTCCTCTTCTACTTTTCATCAAAACCCTTCCTGGGTCATCGTCATCAGATCTAAAAATTAGGGCTATGGCTGCAGCTTTAGGTCGTCCTTATTGTCACGTCAAGAAACAGAAACCCATCCTGATCCTCAGCTACCACTTACACTCCTCTCCGCGTTTCTCTTCTTTCTTCTTAATTCGATTGATATCTCCCGTTTTCAGGAAAAGAGATCTAGCATATGGAGGCAAGAATAGAACGAACAAATTAGAAGACTAGTTTGAGGAAACAGGTCTGATATATCCCCTTTTCAAGTAAGCCCTAATTTTCTCTCCATTTCACCCAGATTTTCGATAACTTACGCACGGATCGTTGGAGTCAGGGTTGCCATCGCCGTAGCATGCCGGATTGATTGGGCGGAGTGGACAGTGGAGAGCGTCTTCGTGGAGGAAGAAGGCTCTGGTGTTTCTCACTTTTCGACTTATGTAAGTAGATGGTAACGGGCCTAACGGCCAACAAAGTGCTAACCTGCCATTTGGAACAAAACAGAAAAACGATGTCGTACAACTTTAGGATTTGGAAGCTGCATAGGTGGAGTGATCTAAACCGTCCCATACTTTCATTAATGGGCTGTCAGCTCTACAAGAAAAGGTATGGCAGAGGCGTGGAGAGAGAGGTTTGGAGAGGATCTAAGTCCGATTTTTTTGTGTGGGTCCATTTCAGAGCCTACAAAAATTGTTAAAACTGCGACTTATTCTTCAAATATTTTTTGATGAATTCCTGTATATAATTAGCTCAATGCGATATCGGTAAGAGTTTTTCAAAAATCTGAAGGATTCGTAGGGCTCTCCTACGAATTTTGGAATGACCTTACTGATATCAGATTGAGCTAATTTTTTTAAAAACCAATAGAAAATTATTTTAAGAATAATGCGATTTGAATCATTTTTGTGAGACTCGAAATAGGCCCCACAAAAAATCATTAATCATCTTCCCCATTTATTGGGCAACAAACATGGACTAAGGGGGAGTGGATCCAAAGTGCCAAAACGGCGGTGTTTTGAAGGACAACACCTACTGCCTGTTTGGTAGTCGGATTTGAGGGTGGATTTGCCAAGAGGGGGAATACATCTCTGTTTGCCTCATCATCTCCGGTCTTTGGAAGAGAAAATTGCAGCCGAATTTGAAAGGGGGGTTTGAGGCGTCTCGACTACAAATTCACCTCTTCCCAGATTTTGCAAAGGTGAAGCATCCTCAATGAACGACCATTCTGCCCTTCCTTTTTCTATTCCATCACGCATTGTGTCGATCTGAGAGAGAGAGAGAGAGAGGGGGAGGGGGTTACTGCCATTGGGATCGATTCGGGGTGGTGGCGGAGGAAGAGGATGAGGTGGAGGATCGTCACGTGGCGATGGCAGTATTGGAGGGTTGGCGCCAACTGATGACTCCAGTGGCGGGGGCGGCGGAGTAGATGGCCGGGCAATTATTCTTGGAATGAAACCCATTCTCAGTTGTATTTGGCAACAATGGCGTCCAAGTGTCCAATTGTGCTCCCTCCCCAAATTGTCTGTGGGAAATATGTTCAAGGGTTTGTTTGGTGCGGAAAAAAGGGCAAAGGAAAGGGAAATTGTTTTTTCTCCTAAAATAAAAATCACAAAAACATGTTGTCGACAACTGAATTATAAAATGAAATTAATTTGCCCTATTATTTATATAACAAGAAAACATGTTTTCATCATTTGTATTCTAAAATGAAATTTTATCCCACAAATATCAATTTATTTAATTTTATAATGAAATAAACACAATTTGGGCCAAACAAAATACTAAAGGGGGGCAATTAAGTCATTTGACGTCCTATCCCATTAAATCAACCATCCAAATCCTCCTTTTCACAAAATACCCAAACACCTCATTACAAATCTACTCTTCTTAAGAGGTGGAACCACCCTTCTTAACATATCACCCCTCATTATACATTCATCTTCATTCTATATCCACCCAAAATAAATCCTTCATCCAAAAGAGCTGCTAGGGTGTATATATGTGGAGAAAAACTCGTTTCCGGCTCTGCTATAAACAAGCAATTCGCAGTCAACCACGAAACATTTGACACATCAGGCAAATTGTTCCAAGACAAGTGAGACAAAAAAAGCTGTGAGCAACACCAAATCAAACCCCTTCCATTTTAACCATGGTCAACCATATTGTTGTCTAGCGTAAGAAATTTAGGCTAAACTATTACAACTATTACAAGAATGCCACTCCTAACTGTTCGTTCAAGAATGCCACAATTACATCTCTAGTTTTGTTTGCATGGGAATTTATTGGCCCAATCATATAATGACATGTGGCCATTCGTATTAGACAAAACGGAGCACGCATAGACTGAAATATATGGAATCACAGAGTTAAAAGAACGATGACGTTCCGATCAAATTGATGTCGTTTTGTAGGTAATAATAATTATTGCCAGATGTCATTCAAACGATAGCTTAAAAAATAAGCAGTTCGAAGCTCAAAGGCGCGAATGAGTTCATTCAAACGAGAGGTAGTTATGATTGACACAGTCAAAGAAGTTGAGATTCAAGCATGTAACTGCCCATACTCAACACGGTGCAGTTAAGGGCAAGTGGGGTGATGAATTAAACTGAATCACCACAATTGGAAATCATGGATGGAAAGTTTGAATTCGAATAGAGACGACTTCGAAGACAACCAGGCGGGAAACAGAAGACGTGGAGAAGACTCAGGAGTTTGTCTATAAATAGAAGAAATGAAGAAAGGAAAAACCCCAAACAAATCATCAAACAAACAGCTATGCTATGCTTGGTTTGCCCATTAGGCAGTTGTTAGAAGAACTTGTACTTAAGTTCGAAGTAGATAAGAGTAGTTTGTAGTAGTGGTAGTAATCACTTTGTAACTCGTTCTGTTCGTTAGTGGAAGTTTGGAGAATCAATTGGAAAGCAAGCTCGGTTTTGAATTGATCAAAGTATCTTGCTTGTTCTTTGGTTTATCAAGTTTCCAGTGAATCGTTGTGTCGTTCTAATACTTCTAAATAGATAAATCGTCTTCATTGGGGTAATTGAACCGACACCACAATCGCCTGATTAAGTTTGGCTTTTTATAATTTGAAATCTGAAAAGGATAAGTACAAGCCTTTCTTGGCACGCTCGCACACAATCATATTTCGGAAGTAAGCCAAAAATCCCAGCCAAACAATTTTTTGGCACGCCCGGTGGGACCCACTAAGGTGTTAGATATGGCTCTAAAATTGAGAAAACTTGCTGATGATTCCCAAATTGGTCCAGAACCAGAGGGAAATGTTCAAGTAGAACCTGAAAAAGGAGTTACTGGACAAGAAAACCTACCTATAAGCCAGGATGTCCAAAGTCCAAGACCAATATTGGATTTGGGGCAAACCCCACACGTGCACTATAAGAGTGCTAAGGTAGTTCATGCAAAAGAAACTAATATTCCCAATCGAGAAAAGGAGGTTTCCTTCGAACCAACTTTCAGAAATATTAGATGCATTTAAGGAATTGGCTATAACACAAAAAGCCATGTTAAAACATAGGGAAAATTGGTCACTAGTTCAGAGTAATTCTCAATTGGGATTGATTCAGGGTGGTGGCGGAGGAAGAGGAAGAGGAAGAGGTGGAGGATCGTGACGTGGCGGTGGCAGGGGAGGCGGTATTGGATGGTTGGCGCCAACTGATGACTTCAGTGGCGGTGGCGGCAGAGTAGATGGCCGAGCACTTGTTCTTGGAATGAAACCCATTCTCAGTTGTATTTGGCAACAATGGCGTCGAAGTGTCCAATTGTGCTCCCTCCCCAAATTGCCTGTGGAAAATATGTTCAAGGGTTTTTTTGGTGCAGAAAAAAGGGCAAAGGAAAGGGAAATTGTTTTATCTCCTAAAATAAAAATCACAAAAACATGTTGTCAACAACTGAATTATAAAATAAAATTAATTTGCCCTAATATTTATATAACAAAAAAACATGTTTTCATCATTTGTATTCTAAAATGAAATTTTTATCCCACAAATATCAATTTATTTAATTTTATAATGAAATAAACACAATTTGGGCCAAAACAAATACTAAAGGGGGGCAATTAAGTCATTTGACATCTTATCCCATTAATTCAACCATCCATATCCTCCTTTTCACAATTTAAACAAACAACTCATACAAATCTACTCTTCTTAAGAGGAGGGACCACCCTTCTTAACATATCACTCCTCATTATATATTCACCTTCATTCTATATCCTCCCAAAATAAATCCTTCATCCAAACGGGCCGCTAGGTTTTGATATATGTGGAGAAAAACTTTTTCCCGGCTCTGCTATAAACAAGCAATTTGCAGCCAACCACGAAACATTTGACACAACAGGCAAATTGTTCCAAGACAAGTGAGACAAAAAAAGCTGTGAGGAGCACCGAATCAAACCCCTTCCATTTTAACCATGGTCAACCATAATGTTGTCTAGCGTAAGGAATTTAGGCTGAACTATTACAACTATTACAAGAATGCAAGTCCTAATTGTTCGTTCAAGAATGCCACAATTACATCTCTAGTACTGTTTGCATGGGAATTTATTGGCCCAATCATATAATGACATGTTGCCATTCGTATTAGGCAAAACGGAGCACGCATAGACTGATGTAGACACCCCAATTTGGCCTAACGATTATTTCAAGTCCCACCTTGGGACCATCCCGATGATGAAATAGATACAGTGATTGCTGATTACCTTCTTGCGAACCTTAGGACTTACGGTAAGAACTTTGAGCCACTTAGAGGACCCTATCCAGAGCCATACAGCCTTTCAGACAGAAAATACAGAAGCCTAGGAGAATCCATCTGTCGGCCGTAACATCGATCTCACGGCCTAGCATCATTTCCTCACCCGAGCAACCTGTTGCTAAAAAATCTCCCTGAGAGATCTATCCCTCGGCCGCCAGATCGTCCTTTTTCCAGACTCTAGAACGTTCTGTCGATTGTTTGATCCAACTACACTACCTCTCCGATGCGTTCGGGCCACATTCAGAGATTGCAACGAAGAGTTCGAATTGCATTGCAATTGCAATTGCAAGCGTGCCATTTGATTGGCCGGAGTGAGTCATCCCTATGCCTATATAAAGGAGCCTTTGGGCTCCGAAATTAACAAGTGAAATTACTCACCCAAACTCCGAAAATCTGCAAAAATACTCTCTCAAACCCTCTCTTCAAAAGCCCTAACCTCCTGAAGGCAGCCATCAATCCGACGATCAAACCCCAAAGTTCAAACCCTAACCCTAGGGTTTTCAAAGAGGCAATCAACCAATCACACCCAATCCGAAGCAATCAAGCAACTGAGGGATCAAGGTGGTGAGGCCCAACGGCCTCTGGTTTGTTTTATCTATCGATTTTATACCTAATCATAGTGTTCTGATAATCTGTTAACTTTTTTGTCTGGTGTGAGGAAGAATACCGACCGGGGCTTCGATTCCCCGGCCGGTACATAAAACCAGTATGGTTACTCGGCCGTGACATCCATTCACCGGCCGAGTAATCGATTCCCTGGGACAGCTTTGTTTTGTTTTGCTTTCTGATGCATGCTTTACTTATCGCATTGGCTCACCTTATTCACTGTTTAAAGGCTTAAATAAACAGACTATGTGTTAGAGTTAAACAAAGCATCTATACGTCTTATGTTGAATAACTATGGGCCAACCTCACGGCTGGGCAGTGAGGGGTACCTAACACCTTCCCCTCACTGTACTCTTGGCTCCTGTACTCAGAATCTCTATCTCTTTTCCCAGTTTTAATAAATTGGGTGGCGACTCTGTTTTGATGATAACCGCTATCGTGTGGCGATATTCCTAGCCATGGGAATGTCCACGATCTTGGTTTATGAAGCAAGCAACCAATCGAGCAACAAACAATCAACCTGTATGGCGATGCCCCGTCTGAGAGGTGTCTACAACTGAAATATGTGGAATCACACAGTTAAAAGAACGATGACGTTCTGATTAAATTGATGTCGTTTTGTAGGTAATAACAATTATTGCCAGATGTCATTCAAATGATAGCTTAGAAAATAAGCAGTTTGAAGATCAAAGGCGCGAATGAGTTCATTCAAACGAGAGGCAGTTATGATTGACACAGTCAAAGAAGTTGAGATTCAAGCATGTAACTGCCCATACTCAACACGATGCAGTTAAGGGCAAGTGGGGTGATGAATTAAACTAAATCACCACAATTGGAAATCATGGAGGGAAAGTTTGAATTCGAATAGAGACGACTTCGAAGACAACGAGGCGGGAAACAGAAGACGTGGAGAAGACTCAAGAGTTTGTCTATAAGTAGAAGAAATGAAGAAAGGAAAAACCCCAAACAAATCATCAAACAAACAGCTATGCTATGCTTGGTTTGTCCATTAGGCAGTAGTTAGAAGAACTTGTACTTAAGTTCGAAGTAGTTAGGAGTAGTTTGTATTAGTGGTAGTAATCACTTTGTTACTCGTTCTGTTCGTTAGTGGAAGTTTGGAGAATCAATTGGAAAGCAAGTTCGGTTTTGAATTGATCAAAGTATCTTGCTTGTTCTTTGGTTTATCAAGTTTCTAGTGAATCGTTGTGCCGTTCTAATACTTCTAGATAGAGAAATCGTCTTCATTGAGGTAATTGAACTGACACCACAATCGCCTGATTAAGTTTGGCTTTTTATAAGTTGAAATCTGAAAAGGATAATTACAAGCCTTTCCTGGCACGCTCGAACACAATCATATTTCGGAAGTAAGCCAAAAATCCCAGCCAGACAATTTTTTGGCACGCCCAGTGGGACCCACTAATGTGTTAGATATGGCTCCAAAATTGAGAAAACATGCAGATGATTCCCAAATTGGTCCAGAACTAGAGGGAAATGTTCAAGTAGAACCTGAAAAATGAGTTACTGGACAAGAAAACCTACCTATAAGCCAAGATGTCCAAAGTCCTAGACCAATATTGGATTTGGGGCAAACCCCACACGTGCACTATAAGAGTGCTAAGGTAGTTCAAACAGAAGAAACTACTATTCCCAATTGAGGAAAGGAGGTTTCCTTCGAACCAACTTTCAGAAATATTAGATGCATTTAAGGAATTGGCTATAACACAAAAGGCCATGTTAAAACAAATGGATAATTGGTCACCAGTTCAGAGTAGTTCTCAATTGGGATCGATTCGGGTTGGTGGCGGAGGAAGAAGAGGTGGTGGAGTATCGTCATGTGGCGGTGGAGGCGGTATTGGAGGGTTGGCGCCAACTGATGACTTCAGTGGCGGTGGCGGCGGAGTAGAAGGCCGGGCACTTGTTCTTGGAATAAAACCCATTCTCAGTTGTATTTGGCAACAGTGGCGTCCAAGTTTCCAACTGTGCTCCCTCCCCAAATTGCCTGGGGGAAATATGTTCAAGGGTTTGTTTGGTACTGAAAAAAGGGCAAAGGAAAGGGAAATTGTTTTATCTCCTAAAATAAAAATCACAACAACATGTTGTCGACAACTGAATTATAGAATGAAATTAATTTGCCCTATTATTTATATAACAAAAAAGCATGTTTTCATCATTTGTATTCTAAAATGAAATTTTTATCCCACAAATATCAATTTATTTAATTTTATAATGAAATAAACACAATTTGGGCCAAAAAAAATACTAAATGGGGGCAATTAAGTCATTTGACATCTTATGCCATTAATTCAACCATCCATATCCTCCTTTCACAAAATAACCAAACACCTCATTACAAATCTACCCTTCTTAAGAGGTGGGACCACCTTTCTTAACATATCACCCCACATTATATATTCTCCTTCATTCTATATCCACCCAAAATAAATCCTTCATCCAAACGGGCCGCTAGGGTGTATATATGTGGAGAAAAACTTATTTCGGGCTCTGCTATAAACAAGCAATTTGCAACCAACCACGAAACATTTGACACATCAGGCAAATTGTTCCAAGACAAGTGAGAAAAAAAAAGCTGTGAGCAGCACCGAATCAAACCCCTTCCATTTTAACCATGGTCAACCATATTGTTGTCTAGCGTGAGGAATTTAGGATGAACTATTACAACTATTACAAGAATGCCACTCCTAATTGTTCGTTCAAGAATGCCACAATTACATCTCTAGTACTGTTTGAATGGGAATTTATCGGCCCAATCTTATAATGACATGTGGCCATTCGTATTAGACAAAACGGAGCACGCACAAACTGAAATATATGGAATCACACAATTAAAAGAACAATGACGTTCTGATCAAATTGATGTCGTTTTGTAGGTAATAACAATTATTGCCAGATGTCATTCAAACGATAGCTTAGAGAATAAGCAGTTCGAAGCTCAAAGGCGCGAATGAGTTCATTCAAACGAGAGGTAGTTATGATTGACACAGTCAAAGAAGTTGAGATACAAGCATGTAACTACCCATACTCAACACAATGCAGTTAAGGGCAAGTGGGGTGATGAAATAAACTGAATCACCACAATTGGAACTCATGGAGGGAAAGTTTGAATTCGAATAGAGACAACTTCGAAGACAGCCAGGCGGGAAACAGAAGACGTGGAGAAGACTCAAGAGTTTGTCTATAAATAGAAGAAATGAAGAAAGGAAAAACCCCAAACAAATCATCAAACAAACAGCTATGCTATGCTTGGTTTGTCCAATAGGCAGTAGTTAGAACTTGTACTTAAGTTCGTAGTAGTTAGGAGTAGTTTGTACTAGTGGTAGTAATTTCTTTGTTACTCGTTCTGTTCGTTAGTGGAAGTTTGGAGAATCAATTGGAAAGCAAGTTCGATTTTGAATTGATCAAAGTATCTTGCTTGTTCTTTGGTTTATCAAGTTTCTAGTGAATCGTTGTGTCGTTCTAATACTTCTAGATAGAGAAATCCTCTACATTGAGGTAATTGAACCGGCACCACAATCGCCTGATTAAGTTTGGCTTTTTATAAGTTGAAATCTGAAAAGGATAATTACAAGTCTTTCCTGGCACGCTCGCACACAATCATATTTCGGAAGTAAGCCAAAAATCCCAGCCAAACAATTTTTTGGCACGCCCGGTGGGACCCACTAAGGTGTTAGATATGGCTCTAAAATTGAGAAAACTTGCTGATGATTCCCAAATTGGTCCAGAACCAGAGGGAAATGTTCAAGTAGAACTTGAAAAAGGAGTTACTGGACAAGAAAACCTACCTATAAGCCAGGATGTCCAAAGTCCAAGACCAATATTGGATTTGGGGCAAACCCCACACGTGCACTATAAGAGTGCTAAGGTAGTTCATGCAGAAGAAACTAATATTCCCAATCGAGGAAAGGATGTTTCCTTCGAACCAACTTTCAGAAATATTAGATGCATTTAAGGAATTGGCTATAACCCAAAAAGTCATGTTAAAACATATGGAAAATTGGTCACCAGTTCAGAGTAATTCTCAAACACCCTCCAATAAGGGAGAGGAAAGAGAAAGAACTAGTACTAGTAAACATAGGTCTAGGCATGGAAAAGAACCAATGGATGCTGAAGAAGCACCCAAATCCTGGTACGAGCCTGTTAGGAGACCTAATTAATTTCGAGAAGTCCCTTTTATAGGACCAAATCGAGAAAATAATGTCCCCAAAACACAAGGGACATTTAGGAATGGACCACGTATTGACTCTCTGTTCAAACCTACATTCGAAGGACAAGAAAGAGAAACAAAGTCAAAGAATGGTTACTTTTTGCATGATGAGCATGACTATGCTTATAATTATAGGTCTCCTGAAGAAGGGATAGGCATGAGAAGCTTTAAACAAGTTCCTAAAATTCCCAGGCAGACAGATGTACCTAAGATGAAAAAATCCTATACTAACTTGCTCTTCGAACCCTCATATAGGGAGTGGGAAGAAGAGCCTAGAAGGACACAGTATTAGAATGAGGAAAGATATGTTCCACCTCAGAATTCAGATAGGTATTTCCAACCACAAAGTGGGCCAGGTGATGACCCTTACACTAGTTATCGTAGGATACGGAATCCAAGAGAACCTCATTGGGATCAGTCTCACAGTCGAGGAGAACCTTTGGGAAGAGACCCTTTGTTAAGGGAACAAGTTATTGGACTTATACAAGAAGTTTGTGGACCTCTAATTCGGGGGGGGTACAAACTCCAGTATATAAAAAGCCATACCCAGAATGGATAGATAGGCAATTCGAAGTCCCAAGGGGGTTTAAAATCCTAGATTTTACCTTGTTTTATGGAGATGGAAGACAATCCACACTGGAACATATTGCTAGGTTTACTGCTCAATGCAAGGAATTAGCAAATAATGATATTTTGAAGTTAAAGTTATTTCCTAATTCGTTGACAGGAGTAGCTTTTGACTGGTACACTAATTTGCCCTCTGGATCAGTTCAAAATTGGCAAAAGATGGAATAAATTTTCCATGCACAGTTTTATCAAACTGAGCCAGAGGTTACCATGGCAGATTTAGCTAGGTTAAGGCAAAGACCTGATGAAAAAGCTGCATTATTCATTGCTAGGTTTAAGAAAGCTAGAACCAAATGTAAACTTCAACTTCCTGAAGCTGAGTTTGTTAGATTGGCTCAAGATGGTCTGAATAAAGAACTTCGAAGGAAATTTGATTCCATGGAGTTTAGAGACTTAGTTGATTTAACCTATAAAATATTAAGATATGAATCTTTGTTAGAAGAGGATATAGATAGGAATAACTCTACCTATTCAACCTATTACAAAGATCCTACTTTTGAGATGGATGCTGCAGAAATTGTTGAACATGAACTTTGTGTATGTGATAGTTTAATTCGAAAAGAAACTACTATAGCACAGAAGTTTAACAGAAAAGTGATCAATAAGGCTTATTCTTTTGATATATCTAAAGCTGGAGAAATCTTTGATTATCTGTTGAAGAAAAGGTTCATTAAACTTCCTGTTAATACTAAACTTCCATCTATGGAAGAGAAGAAAGGAAAAACATATTGTAAATGGCATGATTCTTGGAGTCATTCCACTAAGAATTGCAATGTTTTCCGTGACAGGATACAGGAACAAATTAAGAAAGGGAGGATCAAACTTCCAGAGAAAGCAATGGGAATGGATGCTAATCCTTCCCCAACGATAGAAGAAGTTGATGCCAATGTTAATGTGCCAACAGCTTTGGTACAGATTGTACAAAAATTTTGGCAAAATAAACAAGTGCCTGTCAGCATGAACACAGCCCAGTTTGGAAGAGGAAGACCATATATTGGCAAACCTCGAAATACTATGGCAGGGAACAATGGTCCTGGATACGTTAGAAGGGACCAGCCATAAAGGAATATGGAGAATAATCATTTTTCAATGTTGGAAGCATCTTTTCTGGAATGTCTATGTGTGGAGTGTAGAGACAATTATTTGATTTTTAAAGATTTGGACAGGCAATGAGCAGACTTTTTCCCTAAGAGAATAGAACAAAAGGCTTTGAATCAGAACAACCAAGGAAGACCTTGGATGGCTGCTAATCAGAGCAAAGAAGAAAAGCCATGGTTGGCTTCAAAGAGAAGTACACCTACAAGCCCAGCTCCACCAACTTCTAAGAGGGAGTACCCTCCTCAGAAGAAGGTCAATACTGGGAAAGAAGCAGTAACTCAGGAAGATCATGAAGTGTCATAGGAGCAGTTCTCTTTGGTGAAGGGAGTACCTGATTGGTTTTTGAAAAGGATCAAACCAGAGTTATTACAGGGATATAAAGATTTGTCCAAAACAAGAAAAACTTATAAACCACCAAATTCACCTATTGGTCAATGGGTTTTGGTCAGAGATCCAAAGACCAAGGTACCACAAATGCTCCCTATCTTGACAAGGACTCAAAAAAGGAAACTTCAAAGAAGGTACACCCTTTTTCAAATGGAAGAACTCCCTCCAAAGGAGAAAATGTGGAGAGAGGCTAAGCTGAATCCTAGGTTTACCATAATTCAAGAGGAAGAATTCGATGATCCTATTCGGAAAAATTACCAACATTCGGAGGAAAAGACTTTGATGGAAATAACAACAGCCACGGATGATGATGAAGGTGATCAGAACCTTGCTTCTCCTAATTCTTTGGCTAGTTATCAGTCAGGTTTGCTAGAAGCCATGCTAGTTGAACAAGAATGCAGAGAAGGAAGTTCTTCTCTTATGGAAACTTTTGCCATAGCAGGTAATGAAGCAGAAGTGAAAGGTGAAGAAGAACAGGAACAATCTTGCAAGGAAAAGACAATTCAATTTGGTTCTATTCCAGAAGTACAAATCAATATGATACAGCCCTCTGGTATGACATTTTTAAGTCCAAATTGGTCTCCAACTCCATCAGTTTCTTAGCCCAATGAAAGTCCATTGGAAATAATTGAGATTCCAGCAGTGAGGAACTAGAAGCTTGGGAGGAGATGCAAGAGAGCAAGGAAGCACAAATGATGGATGGGGATTATGATATTCTCATTTTGACCAATGAGATTCAAGACAATGAGGCAACTTCCAAGGAAACTGCTAGTTTTGCCCCAAATGCTGAATCAGATTCAGATTCACCTTTAATTGTGGATTTGAATTATGCTGATATTTCCTATCCATTCAAACCTCCATCAGATGCTATGAGACAGCATTTAAAACCTTTATACATCTCTGCCACTTTTGATGGGATTCCTCTCAACAGAGCCTTAGTTGATAATGGAGCTACGGTGAACATATTACCTCTTCGAACCCTTAAGAAGTTAGGGAAAGAAAAGGTTAAGTTGATTCCAACTAGTACTTCCATTGCAGGTTTCACTGGGGAAAGCAAGAGTGCCAAGGGAATAGTATCTATTCGATTGGCAGTAGGAGGTTTGGAAACTGATATAGCCTTTTTTGTAGTCGATACCTTTGCAAGTAAGTATAATGCTTTACTACGTAACGATTGGATACATGTGAAGGGTTGTATTCCATCTTCCATGCATCAAGCATTAATGATTGTGAAGTATGAGAAGGGCAGAGAGATAGGAATTGAAGAAATAAAGGCAGACCCTCATCCGTTCAGTGCTTCAGCAAACTTTGCTGAAGCAGAGATGTACAAGCCTGAGATTGTACCTCTCAGTGAATTGACACAAGCAACCACACACCCAACCAGCGAGATAGACAGTGGGGAATTGGTTAAGCTAAAGGCAAAGCTAAAACAAGCAGTTAGTTATGAATCAGACACCCCAACAGATGATGCTTGGATGTAAATCCAAGAAGGAGATAGAAGAAGCCAGTTGGTTAGCTTTAGTGAAATATTTGGCTCTCAAAGTTGAACAAAAGGTTCAAGAATAGAACATTTGGGATGATGCTTTAGGAGATAGATCTGAACTGATCTCAAAGCCTGAAGCATTAGAGGAAATAATATTAAGTGCTGTGAATTCCCAAGACCCCTGGGAGGAAGTCAAATTGGGAGATGATGAAAATTCTAACCCTGTGCAAATTAACAAGTGGCTGGATGTTGATGCAAAGGCCAAGTTGATAGAAGTACTAAGGGAGAACAAGGATTGCTTTGCTTGGAGCTATAACGAATTGTCGGGTTTAGACAGAGAGTTGGTGGAGCACAGACTGTAACGACCTTGACCCGATCCTGAAGGTCTTAGTCATAACAAAGCGCCGGTTAAACCATCACCAAGGCCATATCATAGATTCAACTTCTCAAAATTATATAATCAGAAGGAACAAGAGTGCGTAACTAGCGGAAGCATATTCTGTGCAATCTAATAAAACGACAACTTACACTGATAAAGGCTAAGGATTCCCAAACACACCTTAGAGCTATGCTTAATTATGAGGTTTAGCAAGCTACTTACAATGGTTACAGAATTTAACAAGTAATCTTAACACATCTCATGTCTGTAAAATAACCATAAGACCTGACTCCACAAAACAAGTGTCACGCCATCTAACTCTTCAATTCCTGAAAGGTGGAGAAAACACATAAGCTAACGCTCGTATGAGAGACCAATACATAATTTACATGCTCTCCATGGACATTGATAAAACATTTCATTGAGATTCAAGTCATAGAAATATAGCTTGGATATATAAAGCACATTCCCCATAGTTTGTGGATCTACCAGACGTCCCCGGTAGTGGATAAGCTTCGACGTCTTAGCATTACCCCTAGCGTTTTATGTGTCACATTGTAGGAATGTCTTTGCTAGATAGGAAAACATTTCCACCTTTCATTGGTTTCCATGGAGATCATATCATTGTACAAAACATGTCTGATAAAACATTGAAGTAGAAAACTTGTATAAAACCATGTAATTTAGGTATAAGTCACTCACCTCAACTCCAAGCTTTCACACAAACTCCCTATATCAAACAAGCATCAAGAATACATATTAGATACAATTCAAGATATCCCCATCGTATCCTAATGTCTCGATATCCTAAGTATTACTAACCAAGGCTCTATGGTCAAAATATAAAGTTAGATAGCGAGCCTCGAGAAAACAATTACAAAATCTGCAGTTTTGACAACTTCAAACCAAAAACTAATTTTGCTCCGATATAATTAAGGAACAACCTTTACATATTTTTAAATGTCTATGTGTCTAGTTTCAAAATCAGAAAACGGTGCGCGTTTTCGATGCTCGTACTAAAAGATACAGCCGTTTTCCTAACATGTGACAGTGTTGACTGCACAGTAACGAATTTGAGTGCTGTTAGGTTACGAATTTCTATAGAACTCAATACTTCGAGTTATGGTCTGACATTTTTACCATATATGGAAGACACATAAAGGAAGTCTTAGTAAAAATCTCATAAGTTTTGGAGTTTTAGAAGTACCTCAATAAAAATCCCAAATATCAGTCAGATGCAAGATTTTCAATTCTGCAGAATTCTTAAACTAGGCAATCCTTCTGAAATTCATATTAATCCTCAAGAGTTCACCATGAATCCTCCCAAAACTCAATTAACAAGGGTTCCCATGGCCTCTAGACTCCAAACCCTATGTTAAGGTATGAAATTAAACATGGAAGTTAAGAGATTAATGATACGAAAACATGTATTTTACCTCCTAGGGCTTCAATCTCTTCTAAGAAAGGTTTTCCCCCAATTTCTTCATCTTCCTCCTCTAGATCTTCCTTCTTCTTCACCGTCCTCTCTCTCCCTCTCTCTCTCTCTCTAAATGGTGAAGATAGGAACGAAAGAAAAGAACGTCGTGGAACTCCCTTTTGTTTTTTTAGACTTGGGAAAATTATTGTGTGTGGTGCAACCATGTGCTATCATATACACCCAGGCTAATTAACAACAAAATCAATTCTAAAACCACACAATTAACCAGAACTCAACACGTACTCCGATTATAAATTAATTAAGGATCCAGGATATTACACAGACTACCTATCAAACCACAGTTCAAACCATTCAAGCAGTCGCCTAGAAAGATGTCCCTGGAAATTACAGCCAAAGTCAAGGAGGAAGTCTAGAACCTCTTGAATGCTGGCTTTATCAGGACAGTAAGGTATGTCGAATGGTTATCTAATATAGTTTCAGTCCCTAAGAAAAATGAAAAGATAAGAATTTGTATTGATTTTAGAGATTTAAATCTTGCAACACCTAAAGATGAATATCCAATGCCAATAGTGGACATGTTGGTAGACAATTCTACTGGCCATAAAATATTGTCTATCATGGATGGACATTCAGGTTATAATCAAATTTGTATAGCAAAAGAGGATGTTCATAAAACAGCATTTAAAGCTCCTGGCAATATAGGGACCTTCGAATGGGTTAAAATACCTTTTGGTCTTAAAAATGCTAGAGCTACGTACCAGAGGGTTATGAATACTATTTTTCATGAGCTTGTTGGAACATTTTTGGAATGCTATATAGATGACATAATCGCGTAAAGTCTAGTTCTGTTCATGATCATCTTGAACATTTAAGAACAGTTTTTAAGAAGATGAAACATTACCAATTGAAGCTGAACCCTACCAAATGTGCTTTTGGAGTGACAACTGGGAATTTCCTAGGGTATTTGGTTCATAATAAGGGAATCTAGATTGATAAGAACAAAGCTAAAGCCATCATTGAGGCAAAGCCACCCTCCAATAAGAAGGAGTTACAAAGGTTTCTTGGTCAATTAAATTTCCTTAGAAGATTTATATCTAACACTGCTGGGAAAACTAAAGTTTTTTCTTCTTTGTTGAAATTGAAGGATGGGGAAAACTTCGAATGGACAAGAGAGCATGATGCTGCTTTCAAGGCCATCAAGGAGTACTTAGCCAATCCTCCAGTCTTAGTTCCACCTAGCAAAGGAAAACCTGTGAAGTTGTATTTGGCAGCAAACTATGACTCTATGGGAGTACTGTTAGCTCAAGACAATAGTGAAGGCAAAGAGCAAGCTATCTATTATTTAAGTAGATTTTTGAACGCTTGTGAACGCAAATATTCCATGGTGGAAAAGTTATGTTTAAGTTTGTTTTTGCTTCTAAGAAACTCAGGTACTATATGATGCCTAGAGTTACCTATGTTATTTCTCAAACTGATGTAATGAAGTATATGTTATCTCAGCCTGTACTTAGTGGAAAGATTGGGAAATGGATAGTATCTTTAATAGAATTTAGTCTTGAATATGTCCCTCAGAAATCTATAAAAGGGCAAACCTTAGGCAATTTTTTGGCAGATCACCCTAGCATAACAGAAACTCCTGAAATAGCTGAAGGAGGCATTGTGACCTTAAAACCTTGGAAAATGTGGTTTGATGGTTCAAAAACAAGTCAAATGGCTAGAGTGGGAATTGTGATTGAAACTCCCCAATGTTTGAAAACCAAGTATGGATTTAGAATTAATGAAGGAGAATATTCTAACAATCAAGCAGAATATGAAGCAATGATTCTGGGTTTAGAAATATTGTTGTGTTTGAAAGTGGATACAGTTGAAATCTATGGGGATTCTCAATAGGTATTAATCAAATGAATAAATTATTTCAATGTAACAGTCCCTCTTTGATAAAATACTTTCAACATGCAAAGACTTTAGCCAAACGATTCTATCTATTGACCTTTACTTACATCCCAAGATTCTTAAATGAAGAAGCAGATGAAGTAGCTCAGATAGCTTCTGGATATAAAGTAATAACAGAAAGAGAAAGAGAAATATGTCAATTAACTTTGAGAAAGTCATTACCTCTGTTGAAAGACAAATCAAATGACTTCGAAGTATATGAAACAAATACTGCACCAAATCAGAATCCAAATTGGAGGCAACCTTTGATTGATTATTTAACTAAATCTGATGCTCAAGCAGATAGAGCAACAAAATTGAGATCAATCAATTATATAATGTACAATGGTGAGCTATTTAAAAGAGGAGCAGGTGGCCTTCTTTTAAAATGCTTAAACAAAGTTAATGCTTTTAAAGTAATGGCTGAAGTACATGAGGGCATTTGTGGAGCTCACCAAGCTGGCATTAAAATGAGATGGCTAATAAGGAGATACGAATTTTATTGGCCAACCATTCTTAAAGATTGTATTGATTATGCTAAGGGCTGCTAGGCTTGTCAAAAAACTGGGCCACTTAAGCATTTACCAGTCACAAAATTACAATATGTGGTAAAACCATGGCCCTTTAGAGGTTGGGCGATGGATATGATAGGAATGATTTATCCACCTTCCTCTAGTGAGCACAAATTCATCCTAGTGGCCACTGATTATTTCACTAAATGGGTGGAGGCTCAAGCTTTTATAAGTATAACTCAAATCCAAGTTATAGAGTTCTTGAAAGGGATCATCTTTAGGTTTAGATCCCCTGAAACAATAACTGTGGATAATCGATCTATCTTCGAAGGAATATTAGTAAAAGCTTTTGCAGCTAATCATGGGATAACTCTAACAAATTCTACCCCTTATTATGCTTCGTCAAATGGTCAGGCTAAATCCACCAACAAAATTATCAAAAGAGGGATTCAAAGAATGGTGGATAACAACCCAGAAGAATGGCCTGATATGCTTTTGAATGTATTATGGGCTTATCAAACTACGAAAAGAACAAGTATTGGAACCACACCATTTGCCTTAACGTATGGGCATGATGCTATGTTACCTATGGAAATAGTAGTAAGATCTCAAAAAGTGATAACCCAAAATAATAGTTTGGAAGCATATCACCAAACCATGAATATGGAATTGGAAGAGATAGATGAGCAAAGGGTGAAAGCTCTAAATCAAATCCTGCTTCAAAAGGCTAGAGTAGCCAGAAGTTATAACAAAAAAGTGGCATTTCGAAGCTTTGATGAAGGGGATTTGGTGTGGAAGGTTATTCTTCCAATTGGAGAGAAAAAGCAGGGACTTGGAAAATGGGCCCCAAATTGGGAAGGACCTTTTCGAATCTACAGAGTTCTAAGAGGTGGAGCATATCATTTGAGAGAGTTGAATGAATGTGTTCAACGAAGGAAAATGAATGGTAAATATCTGAAGGCCTATATCCCCTCTATTTGGGAAAGTTTTACTAAAAGGTAAAGTGTGATTGATCTAAATTGTTCGAAACTCATGGTTTTATCTAGTATTGGAATTTTGGTTGAAATGGCCTTCGAAGTATGTTGGAAAGATAATAATCATTTCCAGTAAACATTTTCTACAGTGAGTAAATGTCTTGTAAACCAAAATTTGGAATTACAGATTATCACGCCCTCGATTTTCAACATAATTAAATAAGGCTTTTTCAATAAAAGATCTTCGCATATCATAATTAATACCCCAAATAGTTCCCACCTATTAAACTTTACAAACAAGTTCCTAAGTCATAAGAGAATATACAACTTTGGCACTCCGGCCCCAAATAGATCTTAAATGGTTGTACGAGTAAACCATTAAGTTACAAACTCATCTTTATCAAAATTAAGTCAATTACAAAAGATGATTAAGTAACTAAGTTAGAGTTAGCTCCCAAAAAGGCCTTTTCACTTCCAAGCACGCAATTCATGCAAGTTACTGACCGGTGTTTGAACCTGAAAAGAAAGATTAGGTTGAGCTACACTAGCCCAGTAGGAAAATCTTTACCAAATTTATATGCAAACAAGATGATAAGTGCAAAAGGAAGATGACAAGAAGATACGGTTCAGTCAATGGTTAACAATCAACATGAGAGTATGTCAATGTTCAGTATGATCACTCTAAGACATATCACTATCACAACATGCCACCAAGTCCAGAAGACACAAACCACTCTAACAATCCTGACACGACTCACTAACACAAACCTCCACCAACTGTATTTCCACCCCTTGCGTTACAGTATAACATCTCGAGAGTTACCGTATTACCACCCCTTGCGCTACAGTGAACCCTAACAACTCGGACCATTGTATTACCACCCCTTGCGATACGAGGTCCACTTGAGTCTCCGTATTACCACCCCTTGCGTTACGAGATCCCACCCCCCCTTAAACCAACTTCCGACTCACAAACTACATTCGCACTCAAGATGCAAACCTAGACTCTCTCATGATCGCATTCATAAGTGAAACACCACACGATATGCCAACAATGCTTAAACTATACCACAAACATTTCCAATAGTCAACCAATAGATAGGATGCATTTCAATACGATCTTAATCAAGTAAACTACTATTATTCCTACTAACGGAAGGTCAACGTAACAAGCACAAGGTCATTCAATCATAGGGAATCAATTGAACATGATTGGGTTAGGTTAGGAGATGTCCAAGAAGTGCTAGAAGTGCCCGGAGTTCGAAATAATCGAAGCAGGAACAATGGAAGAAAAACTGTCCATAAGGTTGTGGTATCGATACAGCCAAAATGGCTGTATCGATACAGCAGGCAAATCAGAAATTCCAAAAGTCTATTTTCTTATGGTATCGATACGGCAAAAAAAGCCCGTATCGATACGGTGTGGTTTCGAGCAGGTTTTCTGCAGATTTTTTTTTGGGATTTCAACAAGAATACCAACAACAACTGAGATAAGCACGATTTTCACACCAAACAACGTACTCACACATAAAGAAGGCAAAGAAATCCCTACCTCGAGTCAAGGAACAAAACCCAATGGATTCGAACGAGCCCTAACTCCGAACTCCTTGAAATCAACGAAATGCCTATCGATACGGCAAAAAAAGCCCGTATCGATACGGTGTGGTTTCGAGCAGGTTTTCTGCAGATTTTTTTTTGGGATTTCAACAAGAATACCAACAACAACTGAGATAAGCACGATTTTCACACCAAACAACGTACTCACACATAAAGAAGGCAAAGAAATCCCTACCTCGAGTCAAGGAACAAAACCCAATGGATTCGAACGAGCCCTAACTCCGAACTCCTTGAAATCAATGAAATGCCTTCCTCCGAGCTTCACCCAACGCGATACGAGTCCGGGGTTACATTCTAGAGGCGAAGGCAAGATGGATTCTTGAGGTTCTTGAGGTATTTGGGTGAGGTTTTATGAGAGAGAGCAAGAGAGAGAGATATCGGTAGAGAGGGAGAAGGATTGAATGAGAGAGAGATGGGAGGATGAAAATGATTCTCTACATCACACACACCCCCTTTATATACTCTTATATCTTTAAACTACATAATCATTCCCTCAAACTTCTATTCTTTCACTTAAATCCTTAAATCAAATAATCACCAATCAAGCCATATTTTTCCAATTAGTCATTTAATAAACATTTAAAAATTATTTGGGTCTCTACACAGATTTCGAAGTCCAGTACTGTATATGTGTTTATTCACATGGGTTAATTGAATGATTTCCCTAAGATTAACAAATAATATAAGAAAAGTCATGCAGAAAGTGGGATTTTCATTCATTTAAATTATATTTACAACAAAACACCCTAATGGGTGTAGGAAACAAAAACAAACCCAAGTGGGTTTGAACAAAAGAAAGCAAGCCTAAGTAGGTCTGAACAAAAAAAGTGAAGATCTACTAGGATCCTCATACAAAAACAAAAGGCCAGACCTCGGCCTAGAAACCAAATGAAGATCATCACTGATCCTCACAGTCCCAAAGGCAAGTCTCTATTGAGACCCACCCTCTGGAGGACTTTTGACATCATAAGCCAAGAGAGTGGCCGTGAGCTCATCCTAGGTCCTGGCCAGATTGAGATGGGAAGCAGTTTCCACGTCCACCATTTGAGCACGAAGCTCACAAAGCTCACGAAGTTCGCTTCGAAGGGCCTGAAACTCGGCCTATTGGTCCTTCTTGAACTCTGCAAGGAGTGTTGCCATTTTACTGGCAAACTCATCCATCAGGGTAGCAAGAGAAGGGCTTTGTTGGTTGTTTGTCATTTCTAGATAGGTTTCTAGAGAAAAAGAGAGAGAAACTGAGAAAAACAAAAGGAAATGTGAAGGGATGTAGTGATTATCAAAGGTTTGTACCTAACATTTATAGCCAAAGGCTTGAAGGGTTATCCCTTGATCAGCGTGTTGGTTCATTAATGGACAGGTGTATAAATCTCGAAGATGAAAAGATCGACGGCGGTAAAGGCGAATTACGTCATGAGTAATGATGTTTACAGCTAATGAGGGGTTGCTGAACAGTCTCTAGTAATTAATATATATTGGTTAAAGCATTTAAGACCAGGGACATTAGTTGAGAGACTGAAACACCTCAGGACAGTAGCTGAAATAAGTAAATAAGTGTTTATTTCCTTTTATCATATTTTGGTTATCATTTGGGATTATATGCACAGATTTCGAAGTACATAACTGGACTTCGAACCACTCATGAGGAGTTTTCTATCTGTAAATTATATCCTGATTTGATAAATGATTATGGTAGAATATATATAACCATGAGTGTAATGGGAGGAAGAATACCTTTAAGGGAAAACTCATTCATTCATATTCATATACAAAATGATACGAAAACACCTAAATAGGTGTATTAACAAAAGAAAAAACAAAAACATTTTTGTTTTCTTTGTTAAAAAGAAATTTATTTCTTGAATATTAATTGGTTTTCAGAATAGCCTTTAAACCATCAAAAGACTAATTATAAGTCATTGGTTTATCAATCAAACCACAATACAGTATGGATGTACAATAAAAGATTGGAAAGAGAAGTCGATCTATTCATTATATTCATAGGAAAAGATACATCCAGAACACCCATTTAAGGGACTTTACAGAAGAAATAGACCTAACTAGGTTTAAATTTCTATCAGGAGTTGATCTTTTATGATCAAGCAACTGAGATGCAAAGACTGGACCTGAGCTCCATTAGTAAAGGAACAGGCTCCGAAGACCACTCTTATTAGATTCTTTGGTCTTCAAAGTTTCAGCTTAACGTGAAAACATCACGAGAGCTGATGTGTCTATACCTAGGAGCCGTAGCCCAGCAGAAAAGCATCACGAGAACTGATGTGGCTATGTTTCGAAGTCATTTTTCTTCAGAAACTCTGGTTGAATTACCATGACACTCGCCTCCTACATTCTTGACGCCCCAAATCCAACTCAGTGATTTGGAATCTGTATCTACAGATTGTGGAGAGAGAGAAAATAATAGGAAAGGTGAAGGAAAATATAGGATTTCGAGTGGTAGTTATATAGGATTTCAAGTGGTCGTTATTGGCCAAGAGTTATGAAGGTTTGGTCAACCCCATTAAATCCAGCAATGAATGGATATATATGCTTTGAAGGTGAAAAGACTGGTAGTAGTTGAGGTTTTAAGAGGCTTACGTAAGCAACAACAATTGTAATCAGATTGGTAGAATCACTTAACAATTAAAGGGATACTTTAACTAAAACTATTCAGTTAGACATTGAGTCACATCAAACCAATACGAAACCATATGATTTGGTTATAAACAAATGCAAGTATTAACCAGTAAGTTAAAATGGTTACATACTAAGAAGAGTTCAAAAGTTGGACAGTAACAGTTTTACAGAATGCTATTGTATTTACTATACGCATCTATAAAAATACGTTTCTGGCCAGAGGATTGAGCAAATTGTGTAGAAGCCAGTTTAATGGCCTCACACTGATCTTTGGCTTGTTGCTCAAAGGTCATCAGTTCAGAAGTCCCCCCTTACATCCCCAGAATTTTTTCGCATCCTTCGGTTTAGGCTTGCAAAATACATGAGTACCATCCACAGCCCCAATGCAATCCTGTAAACGATTTCTGTAACACATTAGATATTTTGCCAAAGTCAGTAACAATTTTTATATTTTACATTTAACGATTGAAGGCAAAATTTTAAAAATGCTTCGTACCTTGACTGTCTGTACTGAGGTCTAGCTTGCAAGTAAGGATGTAGGTCATTGTAATCCCTTTTTGGCTTTATTTCGTCCGCTGCCAATTTTAACATACATTTTAGGACTTTGTTGATCTGCCTCGAACAAGTAGCTTGCCCACGTTGGAATTGTTCCTGGATCTGTTTAAGGGTCTGTCCACGCAATAAGGACAAAAACATTGCAAGGCTCTCAATTACGCCGACCGCACGTTTTGTTCCTATGTGGAAGCTGAATTTGTTAACCATTTCATTGCATAGCATTCCAAACACTTCCTTTTTCATCCCGAAGACTTCAAGACACTTTCTAGGATTCTTGGAATTTAATGCTGACATCACCCACTCCAAATCGTTGTTGGCCGACGTAAGGTACAGTATCTTCTATTTTTTCTTCGGGCGGTTTTCATCGACTTCCTCCATTAGTTGTTGTATGACATACAAGTCTCGTTGATGCACGGTATTCATGAAGTCTTTGTTTTTAATGCCCTCCTCCTCATCTGATTCCTCTTCGTTATCCTCCTCCTCATCCGACTCCTCCTCATCTGATTCCTCTTCGTCCTCCTCCTCCTCATCCGATTCCTCTTCGTTATCCTCCTCTGCAACCAAACGTGTATTACCCATGGGATATGCTTCGTCTGAGTGCATTTGTGAAGTTGAAGGTGTGTCCCTATTACAAGTTGCGTATCTCGTTCCATCATATTCACCCACATATTGACTCTCTTCGCTATGAACTCAAGCCCATTGATTCGATGTTCCTTCAAGGGATGTTCTACCCTGTTGATCCGCCCATTCTGGCCCGCCATTCCAAAACCCATCCAATGTCGATGCATTTGATATTCGAGAGAAGTTCGATGTGTTTTGTACAAATGTAGGAGTACCTGACCCATACCAAACCCCCTGGTTTGCATTGAACGAGTCAGTGGGGGGTTTTGCAACGACAACCGTTCAATCACATTAACTAACATGGCTGCGTTGTCCGTAGTGTTGTAATAATTGTTATATGCATATCTGTCTTGGTCATTGGGGACATCTGCATAACGACCAAAGAAATTGTTTCCTACGCCAGCGTTTTCATTGTTGTTACTGAAATAGTTACCTCTTGACGGATCCATGGCCCCTATACAGTGAAAACCCATGTGAAGTCATTACAACCTTATGGACATAATCTCCATTTTCTGAAAGAGAAAAATATCAATCTGGAACAAAAAGAGAAAAATGGAATAGAAAACATGGAATAGAAAAATATCAATCTGGAACAGAAAGAGGTGGTTATGGTTAGGGATGGGAATAATAACTGTAGACACCTCCCAAACGGGGCATCGCCATACAGATTGATCTCGCTTGTTTGCTCGATTGGTTGCTCGTTTCATAAACCAAAATCATGGACATTCCCATGGCTAGGAACATCGCCACATGATAACGGTTATCATCAAATAGAGTCGCCACCCAGTTTATTAAAACTGGGAAAATAGATAGAGATTCTGGATACGGGAGCCAAAAGTACAATAAGGGGAAGGTGTTAGGCACCCCTCTTTGCCCAGTCGCGAGACTGGCCCATAATCATTCAACATAAGACGTGTAGATGCTTTGTTTAATTCCAACACATAGTCTGTTTATTTATTCCTTTAAACAGTAAGTAAGGTGAGCCAGTGCGATAAATAAGCATGCATTAGAAAGCAGAGAAAGCAAATAAACTGTCCCAGGAGATCGATTACTCGGCCGGTGAATGGATGTCACGGCCGAGTAATCACACTGGTTTGATGTACCGGCCGAGGGATCGAAGCCCCGGTCGGTGTTCTTCCTCACACCAGACAGAAAGATTAACGGATAATCAAAATGCTACGGTTAGTAAAAAATACAGTAAATTAAGACAAACCAGAGGCCGTTGGGCCTCACCACCTTGATCCCTCAGTTGCTTGATTGCTTTGGATTGGGCGTGATTGATTGATTGCTTGATCGAGAACCCTAGGGTTAGGGTTTGAACTTCGGGGTTTGATCGCCGGATTGACGGCTGCCTTCGGGAGGTTAGGGCTTTTGAAGTATGGGATTAAGAGAGTATTTTTGCAAGGTTTCATGGCTTGAGAGAGTGTGTAGGTCTATCAATTTCTGTGTTTATTTCGGAGCCCAAAGGCTCCTTTATATAGGCATAGGGATGACTCACTCCGGCCAATCAAATCATGAGATGGCAATTGCAATTGCAATGCATCTCTAACTCTACGTCGCAATCTCTGAGCGTAGCCCGAACGCATCGGGAAGGTAGTGTAGTTGGATCAAACCAAACGTCTGACAGAACGTTCCAGAGTCTGGAAAAAGGTCGATCTGGCGGCCGAGCAAAGGATGTCGCGGCCGTGGAATGGATGTCTCGGCCGAAGGATAGATCTTGCGGCCGAGGAATTGATCTCTCAGGGAGATTTTGCTGGCAACAGGTTGCTCGGGTGAGGAATTGATGTTATGGCCGTTAGATCGATGTTACGGCCGTCAGATGGATTCTCCTAGGCTTCTGTATTTCTGTGTGAAAGGCTGTATGGCTCTGAATTGGGTTCTCTAAGTGGTTCAAAGTTCTCACCGAAAGTCCTAAGGTCCTCAAGGAAGCAATCAGCAATCACTGTATCCATTTCATCATCGGGATGGTCCCAAGGTGGGACTTGAAATAATTGTTAGGCCAAATTGGGGTGTCTACAGATGCCCCTCTTTGACCGAACTCAGACGGATCGCGAGACATGTTTGAGTAAGAGTCAAAGCTGTAAAAAGCAACTCAATTTGGTCCAACCACTATTCCAAGGGGTTTTCGAAAAAGGTTTTGTTATGGTCGGGCCGGGAGGCTGCCTACGTATTCCACAAGGGAAATTCAGACCAATCGTAGTTCGAGAGGGCAATAAAGAAAAATAAAAAAGTTTTGGAGGGTTAGAGACAGAAGACGTACCTTAGGGCTTAAAAAGTCGTAGTGTGACGTACCTAGACTGAGCCAGGGTTTTGGCGAAGAGTAGTTGAAGGAGCGCGGGGCTACCGGGGGAGTTTTTGCGGAAAGCTTCCTTGGCTACTTTTGGGTAGATCAGTACACTGCAGGTGCGTTTGCTTTTCTTGATCATCCTTACTTTGACTGAAAGGAGCTCGGTAGAGTAGCCTATCCTTGTGAATGAGCTGGAAGGAATTGATGTAGTGGGGTGGAATCCAGACCATCTAATGGGGATGAGTTGGATGCCGGCTTGCTTTTGAGACGTGAGGGGCACAGGGCCAGTAACTGGAGCACGGAGCTTTGGTGATGAGGGGACCGAGGCACGGAGCCGGTTGTAGTCATGAGGCGAGAGCCTGAAGAGTGATAGAATCGAGGCATGGAGCCTGTTGCAATCTTGAGGCGAAGGCCTGAGGTGAGCTTAGAGCTTGACGGGACCGAAGCGCGGAGCTGGTATTGATCAGGAGGTGAGATCATGAGGTGTCAGAGCTTTAAGCTTGACGTGATGAACTGAAGCGCGGAGCTGGTATAAGGCAAGAGCCTGAGGTGAGCTTAGAGCTTGATGGGACCGAAGCGCGGAGCTGGTATTGATCAGGATGAGAGCCTGTGGTGTCAGAGCTTTTGAGCTTGACGTGATGAACCGAAGCGCGGAGCTGGTGTAAGGCAAGGGCCTGAGAGGAAGGAACTGAGGCGTGGAGCCTGAAGTGATCGAGGCGTGGAGCCTGCATGCAGTCTTGAGGCAAGGGCCTAAGTTGTCGGAGCTTAGAGCTTGACGTGATTTGAACCGAAGCGTAGAGCTGGTTGCATTCTGATGGTCTGCGCACGGAGCTTTTCCATCATAAGTGTTGGCGTGGAGCCAAAAGATCGAGGCGTTGGGCCGATCAACAAAACCGAGGCATAGAGCCGGTTGATTGCAGGATTGACCTGTTTCATAAAAAATATGCAGAGTGTATATGTGTGATGATGGTTGTTAGATGTGAACAGATGTGATGATGCAGACTCGATGTGAAAATGCAATATGTGCACGGGCCCGTGCGTGTGTGTTTGTTTTAAGCTTAGAGCTTCTATCAAGTTCCGGACTTGAGCATTCAGAGCGTAGAGCTTGAGCATTCAAGTGTATGACTTGAGCATCCAGTACACAGTGGTTGGGCATCCAAACGTAGAGCTTGAGCATTCAAAAATGTTAGATTTTTGAGCATTCAGGCGTAGAGCCTGAGAATAGATGTCTTGATTGTTGGGATGGCGTAGAGCCTGTTGCTTGTTTACGGCTTCGAGCCAGTTGAGATAATGGGCTTAGAGCCGCTGGGTTGGTTGTTACGGCTTCGAGCCACTAAGATTGGTTGTTTCCGGCTTTGAGCCAGCTGAGACGATAGATACAGGCTTCGAGCCTATTGGAGTAATGGGCTTCGAGCCACTGAGATTGTGATAGCAAGCATAGAGCTGCTGAATGAGTGAATAAGTACAGGTGTAGAGCCTGTCGATAATGGGCCTCGAGCCACTGAGTTGATTGCTATGGCTTCGAGCCAGTTGAAACGGTGGGCTTGGAGCCGCTGAATTGGTTGTTACGGCTTGGAGCCGCTGAATTGGTGGGCGTGGAGCCGCTGTGTTGAGATAACGGGCGTAGAGCCTGCTGTGTTGAGGGCTTAGAGCCACTGAGATGATAGGTACAGGCTTCGAGCCTGTTGGAGTAATGGGCTTCGAGCCGCTGAGTTGATTGTTATGGGCATCGAGCCAGTTTAGATAGTAGATATAGGCTTCGAGCCTGTTGAGGCAGTGGGCTTCGAGCCACTGAGTTAGCAGGTGGAGGCGTAGAGCCGCCAGGTGTCCTGTTTTGCCGTGGTAGCAGCTTTGGCCAGCAGTTTGTGGAGAGAGATTTTCCTCATGCTTGGGTATGCCCCCAAGGCTGGTTTTGATCATGTTGTATTGGCTTGGGGATGCCCCCAAGGCTACTCGGTTGGATGAGGATTTAGAAGTTTGTGATGGCTCGAATTAGTGCACTGAGCAAAATCTACTTCTCGTTGAAGGAAATTGATTTGGAGGGCCAGGAGATCGATCTCTCGGCCGAAGAATTGATGTCTCGGCCGTGAGAACGCCAAAAGCCAGGAAATCGATTTAAGTTCAGTTAAATCGATCTCACGGCCCATTTAATCCTTTCTTCTCCTCCTCTCTTATTCTCCTCCATTCCTCTCGCCCGACGACCACCGTACGCCGCCGCCCTCCTCCACTACCGTCGACCGCCATCATTTCCGGCCATCATCCCCACCGCCGCCGTTTGCCATTGCTGCTGGCTTGGTTGTTTTGAAACCATTGGTTTTCCTCCCATTTTGGTTCAGACGTGATGGCCACGCCATCTTCAGGTGTCACGGGTTCGTCCTCGCATCCTCCATGTAGGTGCGAGCATCCATCTTCCGATGAGGAGGTGATTAAGGAGCCCGGTTTGTTTGATGCTACTACCTACGTTCGTCCTTCGCGTAGGCTGGGTTATGGCGGTTTCCTGCAGTACCGTCCTCCTGTTGGTGGCCCAGAGGCCGAGGTGGTTCGTCGAGAGCCTGAGTTTCACCTGAGCGTCCTGAACGTGCCGGTGAGTTTCTTGAAAAGTAAAAAGTTTTACTTTAGTTCGGAGTTTTGGAAATCCTTGTATTTAGAATAAGATTTTTTGCTTGCGGGATGAAAATCCCTTTTGGCTAGGAGCGTGAATATGAGGAACCCATGTTTGGGTTGAATTTTGTTTAAGGAAACTAAAATAACTATGCCCCCTGTCTAGGCAATGCATGCTTTTAGATGTTAATCTGATGCCCCTTAGCATTTTTTTTGTTTTGTTTATGCAATCATGAGATTAACTCCCTTTTGTCTTTGGCAGAGAAACAGGAGGCTGGAAGCTCGCGGTGGAGGCAAGGAGGTGCATAGATGGTTCTTGAAGCTGCCAGAGCAGGCTCGGGAGCTAGTACGTGCTGCAGGCTTCGAGACATTCGTTCTGGGCCTCGATCTTCCGAAGATGGATTGGTCGCTGATGACCTCGCTGGTTGAGAGGTGGTGGGATACCACCAATACCTTCCATTTTCCTGCTGCTGGTGAGATGACTATCACTCCGGGTGACTTTTCTTTGTTGACTGGCCTGCGGATAGGCGAAGTTGCTCTTCGAGTTGACCCCCGGCTTTGGGAGCGAGAGGGTGCTTTGACGTGGTTTCTGGGCAAGGTGCCCCCTGTTCATTCTCGAGGTCATATAGATCTGGCTTGGCTAAGCAAGACTTTCATGGTGGCTGATATTCTGACCCATGTGAGTGCTGAGCAGTTGACGCGGGCCTTCCTTCTTTACCTCCTTGGGCAAACGTTGTTTGCCAACAAGGATGGTTCGGTACACACGCAGTTTTTGGCTCCTTTGCAGCACTTGGGAGCTATTCGGGAGTTTGACTGGGGCTCGTCTGCTTTGGCCACTCTGTACGGCAGTCTTGGAGCTTGCTCGCGGGACAAGAGTCCCATTCTTTGTGGTCACTTTCGAGTGCTTGAGGTATGTATCGTTCCTTTGTACTTCTGTTTTCACTTTAGCCTTTTCCTAGTACTGAACTCGCTTTGGTTAACCTGCTTTTCAGCTCTGGGCTTTTGAGCACCTTCTCCAGTTTCCTCCTGAGACTAGGCACGGTGATGCGAACTGCATACCTCATTACGAGCGATGGTTGATGGGGCAACGGAGGCCACGGTCACCAGTCTTAAGCCTTCCCGAGTGGCGGCGAGTTTTGGACCGACTGACGGTTGATCAGGTACCTTTTTCTTTGTACCTCTTATCCTTTCCTTTAGACTTCTATATTTTTGTGTCGGGCTTGATTTGTCCTTGCTTTGTAGGTACGGTTTGACCCTTGGGGTGGTGTACCAGAGGATGCCCCTCTTGCACGTTGTAGAGTTCTGGACCGGACTCGTAGCTTGCTCGAGGGTCCATTTTGCCGAGCCTGGTACTTAGGCGGTCGAGTGGCCAGCCAGTGGCGGTCACGCGCTGAGGCTCTTCAGCTTGTTCCTCCTTCTCCCCAAGTATCCATGAGGTCCACTTCCTTGATGTCGAAGGAAGATCTGAAGAATGCCCGGATCAGAGATTGGGCGGGTTTACTCCTCCAGGCAGGTGACTATACGGAGTACTGTCGTTTTTTCTTGACCCCCTCTGTTGAGGCTCCTCCCGTTGCTCCTGTCTGGCCACGGGCTCCTTCGTTTGTCTCCTTCCACTCAGACGATGGGGAGGAGGAGCGCCTGACGCTGACTCCTTGCACGACCCCGCTCTATACTTTGCCAGTCGGGGCTTCACAGGTATTTTTAGCTTCCTATGTTAGCTTTCATCACTTCGCATTGTATCCTTGCTTTAGATGTTTGTAATGCTTGGCTGTTCCACAGGTGCCTGCCGAGATAGTGCAGGAATGGCTTCGCGCTTATCAGAGTATAGAGGTTTTGGTTCGGAGACAGCGCCGTAGGATCCTTGAGGTATGACTTTCTTCATGAGCTTTATCTGCTATGTATTATCCCTTGAGTCTGAATGTTTATATCTCCCTTGGCTGCAGCTTAAGGCTGAGAGAGCACCGGCTGCTGAGGGGAATGTGGGGACCAGTGAGCAGCCTTTGCCTTCTTCTCAGAGATCGCCTAGCTTTTAGGGTTTTTCTTTTCCCTGTTCATAGTTAGTTGATAGGCAGAAACTATATTTGTATAGTAAAAGCAATCACAGCAACAGTTTTGTAAACAAGTTTTTGAGAAATGAGAAATGCCTTTCATGCCCCTAAATGTCTTGATAGTCAGAACATGGCTTTTTGAACGAGTTTTTGCTGATAGATAGTTAACTTGTGCGAAAATATTTGGCCGAAGAATCGATCACTCGGCCGAAGGATCATTGTTGCGGCCGAGGTATTGATTTTCCGGCCGTTACATCTATTTTCCCAAGGAAGATGGGTTTTGCTTTAGCCAAGTGGCATCCTGTTTCACATCCTTTCCTATGCTTAATCTTTGATTTTCTGCTTCCTGCCTTTGCCACGCTTTACAGCCTGATTGCCAAACTTTAAGAGTCTTTTTGAAGGATCGTACCCTTTGCATTAACGACTTTTGGTTTAGAGAGGATGAACTGTAATTCCTATGTGTCCTTGTTTTTGCCAATTCCTTGGAAAATGACTAACTCATCTTTTGTGAGCTCAATACGCAGGGTTAGCTACGTCTATCATTGAATACAAACATGTTGATGTTTTCCTCTCTCCAAATGTTTGGGCCGCATCTTGACGCGAGATTGCCTACGTATCCCAATCAGGGAATCAGGCCCTTTTACGTAGTTCCGAGATCACCACCTTTGGAGGTTGGGTTTTCACTCTTGGTTTTTCTTTCTCTCATGCTCTAAGTTTTGCCTAGGTTACCTGATAGAGGTTGAGTCCCTAGCGAGCTTTCCTTCAAATGCCTTAACTTTTGCCTAGGCCGCGTTTTTCGCTTTTTCTTTTCCTAGCAGGCTCTGCTCTTACTTTTGCTTGGGTGTATAGGTTGCCCAACGAGCATTTTTCTCTCAAGAGGATTTTAGTATTTTGGAGAGGAATCTGATGGAGATGTTCTCATGACTCTCCTGTTGCGTTTGTACTTTCACAATGGGCAAGCTAACCCTAAGTGTTCTCACGGAGATAGCGTCTTCTTCCTAAATTTTGATAAAAACCTAATTCTAAGTAATTAGAGTTCATCCTTTCCTTCCCTTTTGTTGGGGACACAAAGATTTTGATCCCTTCGAAATCTTCCTTTGTTTTGGCAATGAGAGCATAGCGCATGGCAATTGCAATTTAGAAATTTGGATTTAGATAAGCATAATCTGGAAGATGAAAAAGGAATTCTCTTAGCGGAAATAAAATACCCCAACAGGGGCCAAAAATTTGTTCTAGTTTGTTTAAAGCAAAAACAATGTTTTAACGTTTCTTATTTGCCATGTTGTGACTTCTCAGCTACTGCAGCATGTCGGGGTCATTTCCCTTGTCTTTTGCAACTTTGTACTCTTTCCCACCCTCTTCCTTGCCAAACAGAGCCTTTGAACCGGGTTCATCTTTTGCACGATGGCTACCTCCTTGAGCCATGAGTAATCCCCAGATGGATGTGTCAACAGGAAACTCCCTTTCTCTTTCCTCATTGATTGCGTGGTCATCAGCTATTTCCTCCTGATTGAATAGTGATGCTAAGGAGGTTTCATCGAGCGGATCATTGCACTCTTCTTCCATTTCATCAAAGTCGCTTTCCCTTGTTTTATAGGGTTCTGTGCACATGAAATCTAGATCTTCTCTTTCCTCTATCCATTGACTATAATCGCACTCGTCGTAAGGGTTGACCCATGGTTGCATTTGGAACTCCTCTACTTTCTCAATGAGATTGATTGTCTCCCAAACAATGGGCGGTGTTGGAATTTTGGGACGGTTGATGCGTACCATTATTTGGGCAGGCTCGAAGCGAGCGTGCCTTCTCATCATGATGACCCTTTCTTTTTCCTTCTTCCTATTCTCAAACCAGATACGAAGCCATTCGTCATCTTCTACAAATGGAATGTCTGGATCCTCCAAATTGTGTTTCGCCCAAGAGTGTTCCTTCCACTTCCTTAGCTTTTCCTCCTCTGCCTGGTCTTTGCTGCTTATGTCGGACATATCAATGTCGATTACTTCTGACTGATCAGAATTATCATCCTCCTCCTCCTCCATCATGAAACATTCGTCCTCCTCGGGGAAGGTTAAGGTAGGTTTGGTTTGGTTGTCTTGGACAATGTATTTGCTGGGATTGTATGTGGGGTCGTGAGAGAGATTTATGAGATTGATGCTTCGAGGTGGTGGTTCGGCATTATGAGTAGGGAATGGGTTGGCTTACCCATCAGGTGTTGGTGGTTTTATGGTTCGACTATCAATAAGATCTTGAATGTCGTGACGAAGACGCATACAAATGTCTGTTTCGTGCCCAGGATGTTGGTGGTAGGCGCATTGTTTGTTTGGATCACGGTTTGGACCGTAGGGCGGTGGAGGAAGTGGCTTGTTTAGAGGTTTAAGATGCCCTTCACGGCTAAGGATGGTCAAGGCTTGGGATAAGGTCATATAGAGAGGATCAAAGTAGCGACGAGGTCGATTTGAGCTTCGGGATGGGCTAGTTTGGAAAAGGGTCTTGAGCCAAGGGCATTTACGGAGGCGTGAGATGTACGGCTAGAGAAGGTTTTCTTAGGTGGAGGAGTGGCCTCTTCTTTCCCAATGAGTCCTAGCTTGATTCCATCTTCGATTTGCAACCCAGTGGCATGCAAGCGCTTGAAATCGGTGATAGCCTGTGTGTAAATATGCCTGAGATATTTGGGTTGCAAATTTTTGACAACTATCCTCACTTGGTCTTCCTCGGAGGGACGGTTCTTCATCTTGGAGGCCTTTTCCCTCCATCTTGCCACAAAGGTAGCAAAATCCTCATTGGAATCCTGTTTGGTCATTTCCAAGTCTCGAGTTGTTAGTTCAATTTGGACGTTGTATGCATATTGCTTGACAAAAGCGTTAGCAATTTCTGGCCAAGTTTGATAATGTACAAACTCCAAAGTAAGGAACCAGTCGAGAGCACTTCCGGTGAGGGTTCGTTGGAACAACTGGGCGATGAGCTCGTCGTTCAAGCCCATTGGCTTCAGGGTGTTGATATCATGGCGAACATGACTGGTAGGGTTGCCAGTTCCATTGAACTTCTCAATGTTGGGCATCTTGAAATTCTCAGCCAGCTTGGATTCTGGGAAGAGGCAAAGTCCCTCGAAATCCAGAATTTGATCCCCTTGCGAACGAGCCAAGGCTTGTTTGATTTCCTTGACTTGTTTGGTCAACTCAGGACTTTCTGCCAATATCACTTTATGGGGATTCTCGTCTTCCATTGATTTTTCCTCATCTTCAGCATCTCTAGCTGCCTTTTCTGCTAGTAGTGCAACGATTTAAGCTTGGAGGTCGGCAATAGTGGCGTCGTTGTCTGCCATGAAGGTAGAAGGTTTGCTTGACGAAGCTTGAGATTTAGCGAATGACGGGGTCCGTCGAGGGGATGACCGGGAAGTTTCTGAGAGCGGTCGGAACAGTTGTGGTGAGGGTGTTTTGTCAGATGTGGATGATAGACGGGAAGGTTGCAGAGACCTTTGTTTGGCGTAGCTTCGGGTGTTGTAAGAGTACAAAGTTGGCTGTGGTTGCTTCTTTGATTTACCTATTGTGCCTGCTTGAAAAGTAGAATACCTGGAAGTCAGTACTCGGCCTGTGTAGGGTTAGAATTTGGGCTGAAAATCCCAACCCTTCTGCACAGAAAGAGTTAATTACAACAACAGATGATACAAGGTGTGAGGAAGAACTTTTGCAAGTAGAATGCAAATAGGTTCCTAGCATGTAGGTTCCTGTCTTAGTTTGATAAGTTCTATGGCTTTCTAAAGCATGCAAGGTTTTGGTAGTTTCAGGGTGCTCCGTTGTCAAAGGGCACCAATCCTCTCACTAGCCCGTCATAGGCGGTGATTGGGTGATTTCCTTTTTGACATACCACTAGGTACGAGTGACTGTGGAGTTTGCTGGAACCCCCAACATAGCCCGTGTCATGCTGGGATATCAGGTGAACTCAACGGGTTGCCCGCTCGATGCATATGATAAATGAATTAGACAAGGCATGTATTAGTCTTATGTTGAACTTTTTGGTTATGGCTCTCACATCCCCAGCAGAGTCGCCAAAAACTATAGACACCTCCCAAACGGGGCATCGCCATACAGATTGATCTCGCTTGTTTGCTCGATTGGTTGCTCGTTTCATAAACCAAAATCATGGACATTCCCATGGCTAGGAACATCGCCACATGATAACGGTTATCATCAAATAGAGTCGCCACCCAGTTTTAATAAACTGGGAAAATAGATAGAGATTTTGGATACGGGAGCCAAAAGTACAATAAGGGGAAGGTGTTAGGCACCCCTCTTTGCCCAGTCGCAAGACTGGCCCATAATCATTCAACATAAGACGTGTAGATGCTTTGTTTAATTCCAACACATAGTCTGTTTATTTATTCCTTTAAACAGTAAGTAAGGTGAGCCAGTGCGATAAATAAGCATGCATTAGAAAGCAGAGAAAGCAAATAAACTGTCCCAGGAGATCGATTACTCGGCCGGTGAATGGATGTCACGGCCGAGTAATCACACTGGTTTGATGTACCGGCCGAGGGATCGAAGCCCCGGTCGGTGTTCTTCCTCACACCAGACAGAAAGATTAACGGATAATCAAAATGCTACGGTTAGTAAAAAATACAGTAAATTAAGACAAACCAGAGGCCGTTGGGCCTCACCACCTTGATCCCTCAGTTGCTTGATTGCTTTGGATTGGGCGTGATTGATTGATTGCTTGATCGAGAACCCTAGGGTTAGGGTTTGAACTTCGGGGTTTGATCGCCGGATTGATGGCTGCCTTCGGGAGGTTAGGGCTTTTGAAGTATGGGATTGAGAGAGTATTTTTGCAAGGTTTCGTGGCTTGAGAGAGTGTGTAGGTCTATCAATTTCTGTGTTTATTTCGGAGCACAAAGGCTCCTTTATATAGGCATAGGGATGACTCACTCCGGCCAATCAAATCATGAGATGGCAATTGCAATTGCAATGCATCTCTAACTCTACGTCGCAATCTCTGAGCGTAGCCCGAACGCATCGTGAAGGTAGTGTAGTTGGATCAAACCAAACGTCTGACAGAACGTTCCAGAGTCTGGAAAAAGGTCGATCTGGCGGCCGAGCAAAGGATGTCGCGGCCGTGGAATGGATGTCTCGGCCGAAGGATAGATCTTGCGGCCGAGGAATTGATCTCTCAGGGAGATTTTGCTGGCAACAGGTTGCTCGGGTGAGGAATTGATGTTATGGCCGTTAGATCGATGTTACGGCCGTCAGATGGATTCTCCTAGGCTTCTGTATTTCTGTGTGAAAGGCTGTATGGCTCTGAATTGGGTCCTCTAAGTGGTTCAAAGTTCTCACCGAAAGTCCTAGGGTCCTCAAGGAAGCAATCAGCAATCACTGTATCCATTTCATCATCGGGATGGTCCCAAGGTGGGACTTGAAATAATTGTTAGGCCAAATTGGGGTGTCTACAATAACTTCCTTTTTGGCAGTCAAACAACAAACTTGGTTTCTATTATGGTTTTCTGTAGAAAGTGGACTTTAGGCTCTGTTTGTTTGGACTGAAAATATTTTCCTCAATAATATTTTTCAAATTTTCGGTGTTTGGTTGCACATAAGTTGGGGAAAATATTTTACAAGTAAAATGTTTTCCACCAAGGGTCCGTTTGTTTCGATGTAAAATATTTTATAATGTAAAATGTTTTTCATGTAAAATATTTTTCATGTAAAATATTTTTCCAAAAAACAAACTTTAAACTTTTATTTTCCGGTGTTTGGTTGGCACATGATAGCATTTTTCAGAAAAGAAAAAAATAGTCAATCCCCACACACGAGAGAGAGAGAGAGAGAGAGAGAGAGAGAGACATACTGAAATGGTGGAAAAAAATTTTGGTAAAGACATGTTGGAAGTTACAACTTACAAGTGAACACCTCCAACTGGGGGCTGAAATAGTTGGGGATCGGGGGAAGTCCATCCGCTCCCACGGTGTAAAACCACTTACCGACTTTTTGAGAGGAAATCATTTTCACCAGGATGATGGAAAAAAATTTACTGCGGAAAATGTTTTCCAACTTTTTGTCAAACCAAACAAAGGAAAATAAGTAAAATATTTTACACAAGCTCGGATGCGTATCACTTGGATAAAATCATTCGATATTTTTCCTCAATAATGGCAGATCACAGAGTTTGTTAAAGAACACACCCATGACCTGTTGACTCCTACAGAAGTTCGGTTTCCTTCAGTAAATCAAAAAACTAAAGAGGAGGATGAAGCTCATATTCTTTCACTAAAAGAAGAACGCCATTCGGTTGGACAAATAGTGTGTGTCATGCAACTTGAAAAATATTTGAATCATGACTATCTTCCATTCTTGAAGAAAGATGTTTGCGACCTTTTTACTAGAATAAAAGGGAAGGATGGAGTCAATGATGCAACTGATCTTTTAAAACATTGTGAAGCTGCAAAAACAAAAAATTGTGAGTTTCGATATGCTTTTACAATAGACGAAGAAAGAAAGTTGGAGCAACTTTTTTGGTCTCCAGAATGCTCACTATCATTTGAGAACCAAGTGTTTTCAGAATGCTCACTGTCATTTGAGAACATAGTCCTCCTATAAATGCCATTGTTTTCCCAATACACAACCAAACAATGGAAATGAAAAGTTGTGTAAAATATTTTGACAGAGAGATAGAGCTACATACAAGAGTATCAACCATTGAAATAACAGAATATGATAACAGTACCGAAGTTACACCCCAAGATTCCAAATTCCAAGATACAGTACCAACCAACTGCCTCAAATTATGGTTAACAGTACATTGAAACATCTCAAAACAACACAACTGAAAGTTAACATATTATAGTCTTAAACAATACCGGAATTAAAATTGTACGAAAGTTCAAGTTAACAACCCCATACGGAACAAGCCACAATAACAAACGAAAGTTCAAATTAATAACCCCATTGGCCAAAGTGCTAATGGTAAGAACCATGAGGGAATTGGGGACCACGAGGGAATGGCGGACCTTGAGGGAATGGTTCAGACTCATGACGGAATGCTTCGTAACCCGGAGGGAATGGGGGACGTCTCGGTGGGAATGGTTGATAACCCTCAGGGAAAGCTGCAGATCCCTACGGAAATAGGTGACCCCGATTTTGTGGGGGATAGGGAGGGAATGGGGGAGGTTGAAGGCCTCTCTTTTCAGGGGGAGCCTTGAAGTACTTGGCTACGGCCAAAGCATGCTCTCTCCGAAGCCATTTAATCATTAGGCTAGTGGTCTCTATCTTGCAGAAAACATCAATTTTATGTTGTTGTCTTCCAAAAACACTACAAGCCCAGATAAGAAAATCTTCGTTTTCACCCTCATTTTCGAAAAAGGGCAGGGTTTTAATTTTTTTGACACAGTCGTCGACTCCCCATCTTCCCAAACGATTAATGATTATACTTGGGGTTAACTTGAAATGGTCAAGTGATTGGGCAATGGACCCGGACTCATAGTCACTAGTCTCGGTAAACTTGCGCTTTTGCGCACCAGACCCACTGCCCAATTTTGACGTTTGGCCTACTGTTTGTTTGCCCTTTCTACTAACCGGTGTCGTAGTTTTGTTGAAGTCGTCGGCATGGGGGACCGACCCATGAAGGTCACGCGGTTCGTCTGACTCATCGGATCCCTTTGCAATGTCGTCAATGCCATCACCTGGCCGGAAACATAGCGTCGTTTCCCATAGCCGTAACATCTCGAAAGACACGGTCCATGAGTTCCTCATGTTCCAAACCCATCTCTTTGAATTTCGCAACGTTACTATTTCGTTGCAATGAGTACAATAGAAAAACAACACAACAAATCAACTACGTAGTAAACAAAGGGAGAAAAAGTGTAGTACCTAAATTGTGCAAATATGAGCCAAATGCAACACACAAATGGATCTTCAAACCTTTCTTTTGAGTAAAGATTTCTTCAAAACAGTTTTATACATGTTAGATATGGAGTATTTTTCACAAGGACACCAAAATGTCCTACTGGCATATATAGAAAAAATTGTGGTGGAGGGTGGGGCATGGATTCCCTTTTTCGTACTTCAATTGAGCCAGTCAAAGCCACTATTTACAGCAGTGAATACCATGTGGAAAGGACCAAAAAATAAGGAGGAGGGGGCCCCTCACATGCACACTCAGGTTGTACTTTAAACATAGAGCCAAATACCCATGTAAAGGACCAAAATAAAAGGGGGAGGGGGGGCCAGTCACATGCACACTCAGGTTCTACTTGAAACATAGAGTCAAAACATATCAATAGCAAATATCAATGTAAGAGCATCTGCATAATGGTGATTTTTGTTCTCGTCCTATCTTATATGTTTCCATATGCTTTTGTATGATATTGGTGTCAGCCAACTGCGCCTGAATGCCATGTGAGGAGGGGAAATTGATTTGAGAAAGAGGAAAAGAAAAGAAAAGCAAAAGGTCCTAGCCTGAAAAAGAAGAAAAAAATTGCTAGTTCCAACATTTTTATTAAAGCTGCTGAAACAGGACCTATTTATTTGGCAAAAGGCTTCCCATTGACTGACAAAAGCCAGGTTTACCATTATCAGTGGAGAGATTTCTTCAGACCATCTGCAGTATACACATGTTCTCCCAGTTTACTACTATTTGATTAATGAAAAATGCACCCAAGAGAATAAGCTCACATGGCATTACTCTGGATTAGTTGACATAGCATCTCAATCCAGCTTCAATTTTGTGTGTGTGTGTGTGCAAGAGAGAGAGAGAGAGAGAGAGACGGCAATGTGGACATGAAACCTGAAACCACCTTACAAAAGCAACCACAGATCATATTTCAACAAATTAACATTTCATCAGATTCAGAAGCAAAAGGAGGGGCAAAAGTGACAAATGTTGGCAATTATTCACAGTTGATCCACCAAGACAGAATAGCAATATCAGAAAGGAAAAAAAAATTGCTACCAAACACAAATACACAAACTGGGAAAATACAATGGAATAGTACATGATTTGTATGTTAAAGACTGAAATAAAAGCCCTTAGATAAACCCAACCAAACTAAGCATTCTGTTCCAATCAATTGAGATTGGCTAAATACATCATTTTCCTTCATTTTGCTCTACTAAGGGCTATACAAGAGTATGTATTAAAGTTGTTGGGCTCCACGCGTCCCACCCAACTCTCTCTCTCTCTCTCTCTCTCTCTCTCTTCACTATTCTACTTCCCTCAGTGGGCCTGCCTTCTACTCTACTTCCATGGCTGGTCTATTCAATATCTCCATAGATGAGAACTGTACAGGGACGACATATTTTCTCTCTCTCTCTCTCTCTCTCTCTCTCTCTTATCAAATTAATGTGCTACATTTTCTTTCCCAAATCTTCATAAGTCAGGCAAAAGTAATCCTTTTTGAATTTCATTAACAATGTCCACATTGCACTCACTTTCCTCTCTTCCATTTCCAAAAATCTCAGTAGCGCTCGAAAGGAAAAGCTCCTAAAAGTACATCCACTATCACTCCCTATAGAAACAACATTTGTAGACACCCCAATCTGGGCTTCCAGATTAGTTTACTTACGGTATTTGATTCCCCAATGATGAAACAGATCAAGAACACCCCGGGAATGTCGAGTGTTTGAGCTTTGAGTGTTTGAAAAACCCTTGAACCTAATCTAGCCTAAGCCACTTCCAAAAGCCAAAAACCCTACTGACGTGCGCCAGGGCGCAACCATCGCGCGCCAGGGTGCACCATCGCGCGACAGACCCACTCCCTCGCGCGATGGTCAAACTACTAGGTGGATAAAGTTTGACCGTTGACCATCGCGCGCTAGGGCGCACCCTCGCGCGACAGTCTGGCTCCATCGCGTGATGGTCAGTCCCCACCTACTTTTCTTGAGGTGGAAACTTGGCCACCAATGCAACCCTTAGCCAGTCTCGTGGACTGGCTGAACTCCTCTATTTGCATCACCCAACCTTTCCAAAGGAGGGCATTTGGCCACCAAGCCAAACCAACCCTTGTTTGGTTGGTTGTTCTTTCCACCACACACCATTTCTACCACTCTCCCTATAAGTACTCCCCCTTTGTCTCTCTTTTAAAGGGTTAGCTTCCATTCAAAAGAGTTAGAAAAATCCATACACATTAGGTTCCAACTTTTCAAGGGGTTATACAACCTTGAATTCACTTGATACTTCATCACTCAAACCACTTCCATACACTCTTTTTACAAGTTCTATCACCTTGTTCAACCTCAACTCAAAGTTCAAACACTTTTCAAACCTCAAAGACCAAATGTATAGCTTACTTTTGTACTGCTCTCTATTCTAATCCCTGAGGGGGGCTGGCAGGGTCAAGGCTGGTAATCAATACCAGTCTTGGCCCTAAAGCTAGCAAGGTTTCAAAAGCTGTGGCGGCAGCTTGGCCCTTGGCCTTTGTTTCAATACCCCACCTGTTTAGGGGTTGTTCTTCAATTTTATTCGTTCTATTTGTAATATTATTTACTTTTCAGTACATATAAACTGCTTGATTTGCCCCTGGGTGTGCACTGGTCCTTCCAGAGCCCAGAAGGGGATAAAGTTCAGACTGTGAGAGAGGCATCAACACTCGCGCGAGTATATGGGTCTGTCGCGTGATGGCGTACTTGCATGCACGTTGATCCATGCATGCAAGTTGGCCATTGCTTGTGCCAAACTCATACAAAGCACTCTTTTGATGCTTGATCACTGTTTTGAACTTTATTCCATTTATTGTTCAAATATTTCATCCATCCATGCCATCTATCACATCCTGCAAACATGTTACAGTTTTAATCCCCGATTAACTGTTCCCCTGCCCTAACTGGCTAAAAATCACAAAGTTTTCACAAAATGCCTAAGTAGAGACCGATCTCCGGATTGGGCGAGAGGGGTGCCTTAAAACCCTTTCCCTCTCGTAACCTGCCTCCCGAACCCAGATATGGTTATGACGGAGTGGTTCCTTCACTTTTTCAAATCAAACAGCGCGGCAGGTGCTTCGAAATACGGTTCCTTGGGTGTCGGACCTTCAAACCCGAGTGGCGACTCTGTATTTACGAGCGCTTGCCTCTCCGCTCGCGCTCCCTCGATTCCGAGGGCCTTGCCAAGTTGTCGGAAAGGAACGGAATCCTTCTCTGAGGGCATGCTACCCACAACATTATTATTAGTAAAAAAGATCTACCTTCAAATATCAGTACGAAACTCATATCACCAGCAAATATCAGTATCAAATTGCTCAGATGACCATATTCTATGGGGGACGAGTGATTGTGTTCAACGATTTTCCAGCAATACAAGGCAAACGAATCATGCTTTTAGCTAGCAATGGAAGGTCCCACAATCTCGGCACGTATGGCTCGACCCTGGTCAAGAAACCAATCGAACCTACTAATATGGTTCCCACTAATCCAAGCATTCTGTTTGATATTGGAACCTACTAAAATCTCTATCTGTTTCGGTCATAATCGCTAACGATATATGTTTGGCACGCAAGTGTTTTAATAAAAAGCTGAAGCAAAACATCATCTAAATACTAATCAAATAGTATTTGCAAATGTAAAGTGTATACTTACAGCAATCGTTACTGCCCACCAGTGTTCAGGTCCTGTTATTGCACCCGTATCAGGGTCCTTACCAAGTCCAGTTTGGCTGGTATCCTCCGCAACTAAAATCCATGCCTTCCATTCCTCCTTCAGTCAGTCATGCTTGTTCTTTAATTGCTCCTTCTTATAGTTCATCGTTCCAGTCTTCCTAGAGAATGACCGAACGATACGCTGCCATCCTTAGGAGCTGAACCCGGTTAATGCCCGACCAAATTCGTCGCTTTCTTCAGCACAAGCTTCAAGTAAGCACCTTGTGAGACTAGGTGTCCACTTAGCTCGATCTAAGACATTTCTATTTGAAAGTTGTGAAGATTGCGAGACACCCTTCCGGGGGCTTGTCCTAATTCCCATGCCACATCCGCCTCTTGGTGAGACCATGCTTGTTATCTAAATATTTCTGTAGTCATAAATGTGTAGGTTAAGAAAACGACCAAAAACACATTTGCGTACGAAAAGAAAGAAATATGCATTCATCTCCATAACACAATACAAGTCCAAAATTTGGCATCCATGTCCAAAACATTACAAGGTCTTATGCAGTACAAGGATCATTGCATTCATCTCCACAACACAATACAAGTCCAAAATATGGACGAGATTTTGCTTCCTAATCTACTAGCTACTTCAATATGGTTTTGCGTGTGTTTCCCATTTCCTACAGGCCAAATCTAAAGTGAATCTATATGTTATGAAATGTTAAATACACATAATAGGAAGAAACTTGTATCGAACTATAGAAACAGCAACATGAATCCCTGACCTCTCGAAGAACATAGTATACCAACCAATATGTTCGCTGTAGACAATTAGAATTGGATGCTAGATTAGAAGAGAATCACAACCACTGATGTACTGAGTTGATATGAGCTATCAAAAGCTCAAGTGCTCAACATTGCAACAAGAAAGGTTTTTTTTTTCTTTCTTCAGTTGATATAATCTAGTCGAGTCATTTGTCATAAAACCTTTAGTTGCTGCATAAGTTCTCCAGCTAGTGGATAATTCCCTATTTGATTCTTTGCCATTTTCTACTGAATGCTCCAGCATAGAAAGGCCAATTTAGATTGTAAACTGTAAAGTATCATGATCTTATTTTTCTCCTTAACATGTTACTCAGGAAAGGCATGATGAAGTACAAACCTGAATAAAGCTTGCTGGGTCAGAGGAAATATTGACAAAACCCTTGATGCAATCAACAATCTGTAAACCAGAAAACGACGACATTAGTTTCTTTCTTGTAAATTACAGAATATAATTAACATTTCCAAACGGCTATGAGATCTAAAGTAACAGAACAATCAAAAGCAACAACAAATTTCATGTGGATGTGGCTTTACATGTAGACAGGAGCACCATACAACCAGAAACTTTGTAACAGAAAGTGATGTTCATCTATTAACACTCCAACCACAAGAATTGTGCTCCCTGCTTTGAATGCAGCAAAAAAAAAAAACCCAAAATCCAATTTTATCAAGTGATTTTGCCATCTCAAGGGTCCCTTCAAGGAGGAAACATTCCCTTAAATTTGAAACAGGATTATTACAGATTCAGTTTTCTGAAGACACCAAAGCAATTTGTAAATTAACATCTACATTGTTATTCATTCATGTCTATTTGTCTTATTTTTTAAGCATCTACTTTCTAAAACTGTAAACTAGTTCTGGGGAGAAATATACATCCACATACTAGATTTTATCTTTATCCGCATTACCATACTAACTTGTAATTTAAATACAAATCATTTTTGTAAGTCTTACTTTCTTTCACAGGACATCTAAACACCCTTTAAGTTGTGTAGGTTATAATAGGTAAGGAATCAAAATAGTAACGTGAAGGAAAATCAGCAGCACCACAAAGCATGTAAGGTCCAGCTGCAGATAGATATCATATTTGTACTCTTATATCCCTTCTTGTTATCTTATTGGTTGAATGGAACTATGGAAAATAGGAAGGAAATATATTGATACACTCGAACAATAGAAAGACAAGATTAGTTGGTTAGGTCAACATGTGTTCATCTTGTTATTGCTCTGATAAGAGATGAAAATAAACTCCTTTGGTTCTTCTTTGGTTTATGTTCATTAGAAGACTGAAAACATGAATTTATCCACCTTTATCACACACTTTGTTCTTGAAAATCAAAGAAGAAGCAGAGACATATATACTTGATGTATTTCGTCATAACTTGTTGTCAATTGCACGAGGCTTGTCTATGTTAGCTTCATGTATTGACAATTTAGAAAACCCAAAAGTTTCACAAGTTCCAATTTGGTTTTTTTATCAGCTACCACGAAGAATTTTGCTAAGTATTAAAGCAAAGCAATACAGCATTCAAAGAAATCCATCTAGAGGAAACAAGAAAAAGAGTTCAAAAATGATCCTCAAGTTTCAAACATATTACTGCACTATATAGAAATTTTGACCAACTATTTCCATAGAGTACTCATCAGACATCACAATTGCAGAAAATGAAACAAATTTCCCATAACTCAAGAGGATATATCCGCTATCTACCTACATATATAAGCCCATGTGTGTTTTATTGAATTTTGAGGCTGCCTATGTCATACCCATCATGTACATGTTAAACTTTGGGCTCATGACTTCCAGGGTTACCTCCGATCTAGACGAAAATGCTTACTACTGCACTTACCAGTCTTCAATGTGCATACTTAACCATTGAAAATACTTTTAATTTTTTATCAATTAACCTCCTATATACACTGCTTCTCCAATCCCATGAATTTCTTCATTCCTAGTTTTTCTTTCCTTCTTCTACAAGGACCCATCTCAACATTAGCATCTAGGCCAGACTTGTTTGTACAAAAGAATGTTGTTCCGTGACTACCATGACATAATGAAATAACAAGCAGGGTGACCTACTGACCTAATGGCTGTCTTGCACAGTTTTCCTTCCCCATTCTGGGATGCATCGTCAACCAAGTAATACTAGGAAGGACTCCCTAACTTAGCTTACCTTGCCTTAATGATATAATGACAGCATTCGTTATCCTCTTTCCATTTGAGCCTAGGTATCAATTTTCACAACTCTTCACCTTATTGGCCTCCCAATATACTTTGGATAGAGATTCAACGACAACACAGAGAAGGAACAAATAGCACCCAGCTTAAATCATGTGAAATTCTGGTTTTTTAGTTTGATTAGCTTTGAAGCCCTAAGATAACTTTGAAGAAGAATCAACATGCAACACACAATATCTAATTTGCAAATGAAATGGTGGACACAGATTTTCATATTACTTATCGAAAATGTGGGGCTCAGAATCTTCGAGAATGGGGCAAAACGGAGCGGAGGAAGTCGATCCGATCTTCGTGATTGTGTGCGAAGCTCTGGTTTTACAGAGAGAGAGAGAGAGATGGGGGCGGCGGAGAGGGGGCGATGGAACTCGCTATTCTTGGATGAGAGATAGGGTTGCGTAAAATGAAAGCCGGTTCTACCTACACACATAGACAAAATGGTTGAAGGGCAAGAAAGACATTTCGCACTTGGGCGATGGGGGAAAACGACGTCGTTTTGGTCTTATTTTTTTGAAAAATAAGAAGCCAGCACTTTGTGGAACGGGGGTTCTTATTGGACAAAAAATAAGAACTCATTCAAGTTCTGGAACCCAGCCTAAGAAATCTCGAATGAATTTCACTAGATTAACAATACAGCTTGACTTCCACTAAGTAAGTGTTCATTGATATCATTCAGAGTTTGAAAGTCAGAGACTGTACCTTCAGAAATTGACACAAAAGTTCTAGTGTGTTTCTTTCTCCTGAATGTGGTAAGAGGAGGAACTACGTGAAGTGGGATAGCAGCAACAGGCATTGGTTGTTCAACTTCTTTGTCCCCATCACTTTGATCAAACTTCCCAAAGCCATCATCAGAAATGGTTTGAGAATCCTCAGGAGCTATGTCCTTGGGGGTAGAAGAAATAGCATTGATATACTTCAAAAATGTTTTGGCCAGAGGAGTACCATTATAAATAGCCATCGAATTATGCCACCACTGAGTAAATTTGAGAATGGTCGAAGGATTGACAATGAAATCTTGAGGCATTAATCTTCTTTTGGCATTCCCAACCACAAGATTGGAGGGTTTAGTGTTGTCTTGGCCAAGTTTGAAACGTTTGTGGAAAGGAACGTTGGAAGTGCCCACAAAAGGAAGAGGGACTGCTTGAACCAGGCCAAATTGTCTAGCAAATTGGGCAGGGCAGTATACTTCCACATGGTATTTATTCAAGGTTTTGAAGTGGACTCCAATGTGGATTTCCCTACTCACCGGAAAGCTTCCCCAAGCTTCAGATACAAAAATGTCCCCTTTATTTATAAAGACCCGTAAATTATTATAATTTCAGAAATCGTTTAAAGTGTGAAAGAATCGTATTGTTAATAAAGTTGTACATTTGTTTGTGGGGGTGTACAAATATACGTTTACTGTTGTGTATCAGACACTCGGAGAATAGTAAAATGTGAGTTTTGATTTTGTAATGTTGTTTGGAGGTGTTGGTATCAAGTTGGGTTCGATTCGGTGTCCGTTGAAAATTTTCATTTTTTTATCCAGCCAGTACCAGTACTGCCTCTCGCCCAGTACCGGTACCTAGTGTCCAGAACTTGGCCAAATTGGCATTTTGGGGGTTCCAGTACCGATACTGGGAATCGCCCAGTACCAGTACCCGCTGTCGATTTTCAGAAAATTCAGCATGCTTTAAAGGCCACTATAAATACCCCCCTTTACCATTTTTCACACCCAAACACCACAAAAACAGATCTGAAAATCCTCTCTCACCCACCCCATTCCAATCTCACCCAAAACTCTTGATTTCTACCTCAAATCTTCAAGATCCAAGGGATTCCTTCCTCAAAATCACTTGAATCTCACATTTGGTGAACAAGGGGTAAGTTTTGTGCTCTTGATCTCACTTTTTGGCTCTCACCCACGTTTTTCTCTCTCTCCTCTCAATCACTTGTTAATCTTTGTTTGTTTATTTTGTTTTTGGGTTGTATACACTCTAGATCTTGTAGACAAGCTTGGGTGGAGCTTGTTTTTGGTGGATTCAAGCATATAGCACTTGGTAGCCTTAGGGTTTTGCTCAAAACCCATTTAGGTAGGGATTTCTCTCTTTCTCTACATGTATTGTAGTGATTTTGTGTGATATTTGTGTTTGAATGCTATATATGGTTCGGGTGGAATACCTTAGGGTTTGAGAATTTCATCTCTTTATGAATGATGTGTCTTTGTCTTGATTCTTGTGATCCACAAGTTATTTGTGACATGTTGGATGATATTGGTATGTGTGGAATGAGTATATAGTGACGGTATTAATAGTGATGGTAATATGGACGTTGTTGTGAGATTGAATGGGGAGTTTATTGTGACGCAAGGGGTGGAAAGTTGATGGAAGGAGTATGTGTGTGTATGTATGCGAGTGTGCTTGACTCTAGTAAATGGTGTTAGTACGTGTGGTTTTGAATTTGCCACTACATGCCTATTCCTTAAATTCTAATGATCTAGAATCGTTAATAATCTACTTCTTGCATAAAGGACTTGCCTTTTAGCTTGATTCATTGTGTCCATGTTTATCATCCCATTACATATAGATTTTGTAGAGATTCTACTGGGCTTGTGTAGCTCAACAAAATCCTTCTTTTCAGGTTCAAACGCTGGGCAATAGCTAGCATGTCCTATATGCTTGGACACGAAGACTTTTGAGAGCCACATAGTTGTAGACACCTCCCAAACGGGGCATCGCCACACAGATTGATCACATTGTGTTTGCTCGATTGGTTGCTTGCTTCGTAAACCAAAATCATGGACATTCCCATGGCTAGGAACATCGCCACATGATAGCGGGTATCATCAAAACAGAGTCGCCAACTAATTTATTAAAACTAGGAAAACAGATAGAGATTCTGGATACGGGAGCCAAAAGTACAATAAGGGGAAGGTATTAGGCACCCCTCTTTGCCCAGTCGTGAGACTGGCCCATAGTCATTCAACATAAGACGTGTAGATGCTTTGTTTAATTCCGACACATAGTCTGTTTATTTATTCCTTTAAACAGTAAGCAAAGTGAGCCAGTGCGATAAGTAAGCATGCGTCAGAAAGTAGAAAAGCAAACAAAATGTCCCAGGGAGATCGATTACTCGGCCGGTGAATGGATGTCACGGCCGAGTAATCACACTGGTTCAATGTACCGGCCGAGGGATCGAAGCCCCGGTCGGTGTTCTTCCTCACACCAGAATATACGTTTAATAGATGATCAGAAAGTTATGATTAAGCATGAGAACGATAAATAAAACAAACCAGAGGCCGTTGGGCCTCACCACCTTGATCCCTCAGTTGCTTGATTGCTTTGGATTGGGTGTGATTGACTGATTGCTTGATCGAGAACCCTAGGGTTAGGGTTTGAACTTCGGGGTTTGATCGCCGGATTGACGGCTGCCTTCGGGAGATAGGGCTTTTGAAGTATGGGATTGAGGGATTGTTTGTGCAGAGCTTCGAGGCTTGATTGAGTGTGTAGGTATATCAATTTCATGTGTTTATTTTTGGAGTCCAAAGGCCCTTTATATAGGCAATTGGTGACTCACTCCGGCCAATCAAATCACGAGATGGCAATTGCAATTGCAATTGCAATGCATCTCTAACTCTACGTCGTAATCTCTGAGCGTAGCCCGAACGCATCGGGAAGGTAGTGTAGTTGGATCAAACCAAACGTCTGACAGAACGTTCCAGAGTCTGCAAAAAAGGTCGATCAGGCGGCCGAGTAAAGGATCTTGCGGCCGTGGAATTGATGTCTCGACCGAAGGATAGATCTTGCGGCCGAGGAATTGATCTCTCAGGGAGATTTTGCTGGCAACAGGTTGCTCGGGTGAGGAAATGATGTAAGGGCCGTGGGATCGATGTCACGGCCGACAGATGGATTCTCCTAGGCTTCTGTATTTCTGTCTGAAAGGCTGTATGGCTTTGAATTGGGTCCTCTAAGTGGCTCAAAGTTCTTACCGAAAGTCCTAAGGTCCTCAAGGAAGCAATCAGCAATCATTGTATCCGTTTCATCATCGGGATTGTCCCAAGGTGGGACTTGAAATAATCGTTAGGCCAAATTGGGGTGTCTACAGATGCCCCTCTTTGACTGAACTCAGACGGATCGCGAGACATGTTTGAGTAAGAGTCAAAGCTGTAAAAAGCAACTCAATTTGGTCCAACCACTATTCCAAGGGGTTTTGAAAAAGGTTTTGTTATGGTCGGGCCGGGAGGCTGCCTACGTATTCCACAAAGGAAATTCAGACCAATCGTAGTTCGGGCAATAAAGAAAAAATAAAAAGTTTGGAGGGTTAGAGACAGAAGACGTACCTTAGGGCTTAAAAAGCCGTAGTGTGACGTACCTGGACTGAGCCAGGGTTTTGGCGAAGAGTAGTTGAAGGAGCGCGGGGCTACCTGGGGAGTTTCTTTGCGGAGAGCTTCCTTAGTATTTTGGGGTAGATCAGTACACTGCAGGTGTGTTTGCCTTTCTTGATCATCCTTACTTTGACTGAAAGGAGCTCGGTAGAGTAGCCTATCCTTGCGAATGAGCTGGAAGGAATTGATGTAATGGGGTGGAATCCAAACCATCTACTGGGGATGAGTTGGACGCCGGTTTGCTTTTGAGATAGGGGGCGCAGGGCCAGTAACTGGAGCATGGAGCTTTAGTGATGAGTGAACCGAGGCACGGAGCCGGTTGTAGTCATGGGGCGAAGGCCTGGGGAGATTTGGATAGGACTGAAGGGCGGAGCTGGTGTTGATCATAAGGCGAGAGCCTGAGGTGATTGATAGGACCGACGTGCGGAGCTGGTGTTGATCATAAGGCGAGAGCCTGAGATGACTTAGATTGAGGCGTGGAGCCTGCTGTGGTTATGAGATGAAGGCCTGAGGTGAGCTTAGAGCTTGATGGGACCGAAGCGTGGTGCTGGCATAAGGCAAGGGCCTGAGGTGAAGGGACTGAGGCATGGAGCCTGAAGTGATTGAGGCGAGGGCCTGAGTTGTCGGAGCTTAGAGCTTGACGTGATATGAACCGAAGCGTAGAGCTGGTTGTATTCTGATGGTCTGTGCACGGAGCTTTCTCATCAAAAGTGTTGGCGTGGAGCCAAAGGATCGAGGCGCTGAACCGATCAATAAAACCGAGGCATAGTGCCGGTTGATTGCAGGTTGACCTGTTTCATGAAAGATATGCAGAGTGTATATGTGTGATGCTTGTTTGTTAGATGTGAACAGATATGATAATGCAGACTAGATGTGATAATGCAATATGTGCACGGGCCCGTGTGTGTGTTTGTTTTAAGCTTAGAGCTTCTATCAAGTTCCGGACTTGAGCATTCAGAGTGTAGAGCTCGAGCATTCGGACGGCGGAATCCTAGCATTCTAAGTACAGGCTTTGAGCGTCCAGTACGCAGTGGTTGGGCATCCAAGCGTAGAGCTTGAGCATTCAAGTGTATGACTTGAGCATCCAGTACACAGTGGTTGGGCATCCAAGCGTAGAGCTTGAGCATTCAAAAATGTTAGATTTTTGAGCATTCAGGCATAGAGCCTGAGAATAGATGTCTTGATTGTTGGGGCGGCCTGTTGCTTGTTTACCGCTTCGAGCCAGTTGAGATAATAGATACAGGCTTCGAGCCTGTTAGAGTAATGGGCTTCGAGCCGCTGAGATTGTGATAACAGGCGTAGAGTCTGTTGCTGTGATAGCGAGCATAGAGCTGCTGAGATAGTAAACATAGGCTTCGAACCTGTTGAGGTGATGGCTTGGAGCCACTTGAGATAATAGGCTTTGAGCCGCTGAGTTGTGATAAAGGGCGTAGAGCCTGTCGATAATGGGCTTAGAGCCGCTAAGATGGTTGCTATGGCTTCGAGCTAGTTGAGATAGCGGGCTCGGAGCCGCTGAGTTGTGTAGAGATGATAGGCACAGGGCTGCTGAATTGGGATAGCGAGCGTAGAGCTGCTGATTCGAGTAGAGGTACAGGACCGCTGAACTGATATGGGCTTCGAGCCGCTGAGTGAATCGATAATGGATATGGGCGTAAAGCCGCTGGGCGTTTCAACTTGCTTTGGCCAGTAGTTTGTGGGGAAAGAGCTTCGATGCTTGGGCATGCCCCCAAGATTAATTTTGATCATGTTGTGTTGGCTCGGGGATGCCCCCAAGGCTACTTGATTGGTTGAGGACTTAGAAGCCCGTAGTGGCTTGAGTCGGTGCACTGAGCAAAATTTGCTTCTTGTCGAAGGAAATTGATTGAGGGGTCAGGAGATCGATCTCTCGGCCGGTGGATTGATGTCTCGGTCGAGGAATCGATGTATCGGCCGTGAGAACATCAAAAGCCAGGAAATCGATTTAAGTTCAGTTAAATCGATCTCACGGCCCATTTAATTTTTCCTCCTCCTCGTCTCTCATTCTTCTCCATTTCCTCTTCGTTCGACGACCACCGTACGCCGCCGCCCTCCTCCGCTACCTCCGGCCACCATCTTTTCCGACTACCGATGCTGTTGCCGTCGCTGCTGGCTTCGGTTTTTTTTTTTTTTGAAACCGTTGGTTTTCTTGGCTTGGACGTGATGGCCACGCCATCTTCGGGTGCTATGGGTTCATCCTCGCATCCTCCATGTAGGTGCGAGTATTCGTCTTCCGATGAGGAGGCGATTGAGGAGCCTGGTTTGTTTGATGCTGCTACCTACGTTCGTCCTTCGCGTAGGCTGGGTTATGGCGGTTTCCTGTAGTACCGTCCTCCTGTTGATGGCCTAGAGGCCGAGGTGATTCGTCGAGAGCTTGAGTTTCACCTGAGTGTTCTGAACGTGCCGGTGAGTTTCCTGAAAAGTAAAAAGTTTTACTTTAGTTCAGAGTTTTGGAAACCCTTGTATTTAGAATAAAATTTTTGCTTGCGGGACGAAAAATCCCTTTTGGCTAGGAGCATGAATGTGGGGAACCCATGTTTGGGTTGAATTTATTTTTGTTTAAGGAAACTAAAATAACTATGCCCCATGTCTAGGCAATGCATGTTTTTAGATGTTAATTTGACGCCCCTTAGCATTTCTTTTGTTTATGCAATCATGAGATTAACTCCCTTTTGTCTTTGACAGAGAAACAGGAGGCTAGAAGCTCGCGGTGGGGGCAAGGAGGTGCATAGATGGTTCTTGAAGCTGCCAGAGCAGGCTCGGGAATTAGTACGTGCTGCAGGCTTCGAGACATTCATTCTGGGCCTTGATCTTCCGAAGATGGATTGGTCATTGATGACCTCGCTGGTTGAGAGGTGGTGGGATACCACCAATACCTTCCACTTTCCTGCTGCTGGCGAGATGACTATCACTCCGGGTGATTTTTCTTTGTTGACTGGCTTGCGGATAGGCGAAGTTGCTCTTCGAGTTGACCCCCGGCTTTGGGAGCGAGATGGTGCTTTGAGGTGGTTTCTGGGCAAGGCGCCCCCTGTTCGTTCTCGGGGTCACATTGATCTTGCTTGGCTAAGCAAGACTTTCATGGTGGCTGATATTCTGACCCAGGTGAGTGCCGAGTAGTTGACGAGGGCCTTCCTTCTTTACCTCCTTGGGCAAATGTTGTTTGCCAACAAGGATGGTTCGGTACACACGCAGTTTTTGGCTCCTCTGCAGCACTTGGGAGCTATTCAAGAGTTTGACTGGGGCTCGTCTACTTTGGCCACTTTGTACGGCAGTCTTGGAGCTTGCTCACAGGACAAGAGTCCCATTCTTTGTGGTCACTTTCGGGTGCTTGAGGTATGCATCGTTCCTTTGTACTTCTGTTTCCACTCTAGCCTTTCTTTTTTTTTTAGTTCTGAACTTTCTTTGGTTAACCTGTTTTTCAGCTCTGGGCTTTTGAGCACCTTCTCCAGTTTCCCCCTGAGACCATGCACGGTGATGCGAACTGCATACCTCGTTACGAGCGATGGTTGATGGGGCAACGGAGGCCACGGTCACCAGTTTTGAGCCTTCCCGAATGGCGGCGAGTTTTGGACCGACTGACGGTCGATCAGGTACCTTTTCCTTCTTTGTACCTCTTATCCTTTGGACTTCCATATTTTTGTGTTGGGGCTGATTTGTCCTTGCTCTGTTGGTACGGTTTGACCCTTGGGGTGGTGTACCAGAGGATGCCCCTCTTGCACGTTGTAGAGTTCTGGACCGGACTCGTAGCATGCTTGAGGGTCCATTTTGCCGAGCCTGGTACTTAGGCGATCGAGTGGCTAGTCAGTGGCTAGTCAGTGGCAGTCACGCACTGAGGCTCTTCGGCTTGTTCCTCCTTCTCCTCCAGTATCCATGAGATCCACTTCTTTGATGTCGAGGGAAGACCTGAAGAATGCTCGGATCAGAGATTGGGCAGGTTTACTCCTCCAGGTAGGTGACTATACGGAGTACTGCCGTCTTTTCTTGACCCCTTCTGTTGCAGCTCCTCTCGTTGCCCCTGTTTGGCCACGGGCTCCTTCGTTTGTCTCCTTCCACTCGAATGATGGGGAAGAGGAGCGCCTGACGCTGACTCCTTGTACGACCCAGCTTTACACTTTGCCAGCCGGGGCTTTACAGGTATCTTTTAGCTTTTCATGTTAGCTTTCCTCTCCTCGTATTGTATCCCTTGCTTTAGATGTTTGTAATGTTTGACTGTTCCACAGGTGCCTGCCGAGATAGTGCAGGAATGGCTTCACGCCTATCAGAGTACAGAGGTTTTGGTTCGGAGACAGCGCCGTAGGATCCTTGAGGTATGACTTTCTTTATGAGCTTTATCTGCTATGTATTATCCCTTGAGTCTGAATGTTTATATCTTCCTTGGCTGCAGCTTGAGGCTGAGAGAGCACCGGCTGCTGGCGGGGGGAATGTGAGGACCAGTGAGCAGCCTTCGTTTTTTTCTCAGAGATCGCCTAGCTTTTAGGGCTTTTTCTTTTTCCTGTTCATAGTTAGTGGGAGATTGGCAGAAACTATATTTGTATAGTGAAAACAACCACAACGATGGTTTTGTAAATAAGTTTTTTTTTTTTTGAGAAATGAGAAATGCCCCTAAATGTCTTTGAGTTTGCATGCGATAGTCAGAACATGGCTTTTTGAACAAGTTTTTGCTGATAGACAGTTAATTTTGTGTGAAAATACTTGGCCGAAGAACCGATCACTCGGCCGAAGGATCATTGTTGCGGCCGAGGTATTGATTGTCCGACCATTACGTCTATTAAGGAAGATAGGTTTTGCTTTAGCCAAGTGGCATCCTATTTCACATCCTTTTCTATGCTTACTCTTTGATTTTCTGTCTCTTGCCTTTGCCATGCTCTACAGCCTGATTGCCAAACTTAAGAGTCTTTTGAAGGATCATACCCATTGCATTGACGACTTTTGGGTTAGAGGGGATGAACTATAATTCTTACGTGTCTTTGCTTTTGCCAATTCCTTGGAAAATGACTAACTCATCTTTCGTGAGCTCAATACGCAGGGTTAGCTATGCCTATCATTGAGTACAAACATGTTGATGTTTTCCTCTCTCCAAATGTTTGGGCCGTATCTCGACTTGAGATTGCCTACGTATCCCAATCAGGGAATCAGGCCTTTTACGTAGTTCCAAGATTACCACCTTTGGGGATTGGGTTTTCACTCTTGGTTTTTCTTTCTCTCATGCTCTAAGTTTTGCCTAGGTTACCTGATAGAGGTTGAGTCCCTAGCGAGCTTTCCTTCAAATGCCTTAACTTTTGCCTAGGTCGCGTTTTTCGCTTTTTCTTTTCCTAGCAGGCTCTGCTCTTACTTTTGCTTGGGTGTATAGGTTGCCCAACGAGCATTTTTCTCTTAAGAGGATTTTAGTGTTTTGGAGAGGAATCTGATGGAGATGTTCTCATGAATCTCCTGTTGCGTTTGTACTTTCACAATGGGCAAGCTAATCCTAAGTGTTCTCACGGAGATAGCGTCTTCTTCCTAAGTTTTGATAAAAACCTAGTTTTAAGTAATTTAGAGTTTATCCTTTCCTTTCCTTTTATCGGAGACACGAAGATTTTGATCCTTTCAAATTCTTCCCTTGTTTTGGCAATGAGAGCATAGTGCATGGCAATTGCAATTTAGAAATTTGGATTTAGATAAGCATAATCTGAAAGATGAAAAAGGAATTCTCTTAGCGGAAATAAAATGCCCAAACAGGGGCCCAAAACTCGTTCTAGTTTGTTTAAAGCAAAAACAATGTTTTAACGTTTCTTATTTGCCATGTTGTGACTTCTTAGCTACTGCAGCATGTCGGGGTCATTTCCCTTGTCTTTTGCAACTTTGTACTCTTTCCCACCCTCTTTCTTGCCAAACAGAGCCTTTGGACCGGGTTCATCTTTTGCACGATGGCTACCTCCTTGAGCCATGAGTAATCCCCAGATGGATGTGTCAGCAGGAAACTCCCTTTCTCTTTCCTCATTGATTGCGTGGTCATCAACTATTTCCTCTTGATTGAATAGTGATGCTAAGGAGGTTTTATCGAGCGGATCATTGCACTCTTCTTCCATTTCATCAAAGTCGCTTTCCCCTGTTTTATAGGGTTCTGTGCACATGAAATCTAGATCTTCTCTTTCCTCTATCCATTGACTATAATCGCACTCGTCGTAAGGGTTGACCCATGGTTGCATTTGAAACTCCTCTATCTTTTCTATGAGATTGATTGTCTCCCAAACAATGGGTGGTGTTGGAATTTTGGGACGGTTGATGCGTACCACTATTTGGGCAGCCTCGAAGCGAGCGTGCCTTCTCATCATGATGACTCTTTCTTTTTCCTTCTTCCTATTCTCAAACCAGATACGAAGCCATTCGTCATCTTCTACAAATGGAATGTCTGGATCCTCCAAATTGTGTTTCGCCCAAGAGTGTTCCTTCCACTTCCTTAGCTTTTCCTCCTCTGCCTGATCTTTGCTCCTTATGTCGGACATATCAATGTCGATTACTTCTGACTGATTAGAATCATTGTCCTCCTCCTCCTCTATCATGAAACATTCGTCCTCCTCGGGGAAGGTTAAGGTAGGTTTGGTTTGGTTGTCTTGGACAATGTATTGGCTAGGATTGTATGTAGGGTTGTGAGAGAGATTTATGAGATTGATGCTTCGAGGTGGTGGCTCGGTGTTATGAGTAGGGAGTGGGTTGGCTTGCCCATCAGGTTTTGGTGGTTTTATGGTTCGACTATCAACAAGATCTTGAATGTCGTGACGAAGACGCATACAATTGTCTGTTTTGTGCCCAGGGTGTTGGTGGTAGGCGCATTGTTTGTTTGGATCGTGGTTTGGACCGTAGGGCGGCGGAGGAAGTGGCTTGTTTAGAGGTTTAAGATGCCCTTGACGGCTGAGAATGGTTAGGGCTTGGGACAAGGTCATGTAAAGAGGATCAAAGTTGCGGCGGGGCCGATTTGAGCTTCGGGATGGGCTAGTTTGGAAAGGGTCTTGAGACAAGGATGTGCCAAGGGCATTTACGGAGGCGTGAGATGTACGGCTAGAGAAGGTTTTCTTAGGTGGAGGAGTGGCCTCTTCTTTCCCAATGAGTCCCAGCTTGATTCCATCTTCGTTTTGCAACCCAGTGGCATGCAAGCGCTTGAAATCGGTGATAGCCTGTGTGTAAATATGCCTGAGATATTTGGGTTGCAAATTTTTGACAACTATCCTCACTTAGTCTTCCTCGGAGGGGCAGTTTTTCATCTTGGCTGCCTTCTCCCTCCATCTTGCCACAAAGGTAGCGAAGTCCTCATTGGAATCTTGCTTGGTCATTTCCAAATCTCGAGTCGTTAGCTCAATTTGGACGTTGTACGCATACTGCTTGACGAAAGCATTGGCAATTTCTGGCCAAGTTTGATAATGTACAAACTCCAAAGTGAGGAACCAGTCGAGGGCACTTCCGGTGAGAGTTCGTTGGAACAACTGAGCGATGAGCTCGTCATTCAAGCCCATCGGCTTCAGGGTGTTGATAACATGGCGAACATGACTGGTAGGGTTGCCAGTTCCATTGAACTTCTCAATGTTGGGCATCTTGAAATTCTCAGGCAGCTTGGATTCTGGGAAGAGGCAAAGCCCCTCGAAATCTAGAATTTGGTCCCCTTGTGAACGAGCCAAGGCTTGTTTGATTTCCTTGACTTGCTTGGTTAACTCAGGACTTTCTGCCAACACTACTTTATGGGGGTTCTCGTCTTCCATTGATTTTTCCTCATCCTCAGCATCTCTAGCTGCCTTTTCTGCGAGTAGCGCAGTGATTTGAGCTTGGAGCTCGGCAATAGTGGTGTCGTTGTCTGCCATGAAGGTAGAAGGGTTGCTTGACGAAGCTTGAGATTTAGTAAATGACGGAGTCCGTTGAGGGGATGACCGGGAAGTTTCTGAAAATGGTTGGAATTGTTGTGGTGAGGGTGTTTTGTCAGACGAGGATGATAGACGGGAAGGTTACAGAGACCTTTGTTTGGCGTAGCTTCGGGTGTTGTAAGAGTACAAAGTTGGCTGTGGTTGCTTCTTTGATTTACCTATTGTGCCTGCTTGAAAAGTAGAATACCTGGAAGTCAGTATTCGGCCTGTGTAGGGTTAGAATTTGGGCTAAAAATCCCAACCCTTCTGCACATAAAGAGTTAATTTACAACAACAGATGATACAAGGTGTGAGGAAGAACTTTTGCAAGTAAAATGCAAGTAGGTTCCTAGCCTGTAGGTTCCAGTCTTAGTTTGATAAGTTCTATGGCTTTTTAAAGCATGCAAGGTTTTGGTAGTTTCAGGGTGCTCCGTTGTCAAAGGGCACCAATCCTCTCTCCAACCCATCATAGGCGGTGATTGGGTGATTCCCTTTTTGATATACCACTAGGTACGAGTGACTGTGGAGTTTGCTGGAACCCCCAACATAGCCCGTGTCATGCCAGGATATCAGGTGAACTCAACGGGTTGCCCGCTTGATGCATATGATAGATGAATTCAACAAGGCATGTACTAGTCTTATGTTGAACTTTTTTGGTAATGGCTCTCATATCCCCAGCAGAGTCGCCAAAAACTGTAGACACCTCCCAAACGAGGCATCGCCACACAGATTGATCACATTGTGTTTGCTCGATTGGTTGCTTGCTTCGTAAACCAAAATCATGGACATTCCCATGGCTAGGAACATCGCCACATGATAGCGGTTATCATCAAAACAGAGTCGCCACCTAGTTTATTAAAACTAGGAAAACAGATAGAGATTCTGGATACGGGAGCCAAAAGTACAATAAGGGGAAGGTATTAGGCACCCCTCTTTGCCCAGTCGTGAGACTGGCCCATAGTCATTCAACATAAGACGTGTAGATGCTTTGTTTAGTTCCGACACATAGTCTGTTTATTTATTCCTTTAAACAGTAAGCAAAGTGAGCCAGTGCGATAAGTAAGCATGCGTCAGAAAGCAGAAAAGCAAACAAAATGTCCCAGGGAGATCGATTACTCGGCCGGTGAATGGATGTCACGGCCGAGTAATCACACTGGTTCAATGTACCGGCCGAGGGATCGAAGCCCTGGTCGGTGTTCTTCCTCACACCAGAATATACGTTTAATAGATGATCAGAAAGTTATGATTAAGCATGAGAACGATAAATAAAACAAACCAGAGGTCGTTGGGCCTCACCACCTTGATCCCTCAGTTGCTTGATTGCTTTGGATTGGGTGTGATTGACTGATTGCTTGATCGAGAACCCTAGGGTTAGGGTTTGAACTTCGGGGTTTGATCGCCGGATTGACGGCTGCCTTCGGGAGGTTAGGGCTTTTGAAGTATGGGATTGAGGGATTGTTTGTGCAGAGCTTCGAGGCTTGATTGAGTGTGTAGGTATATCAATTTCATGTGTTTATTTTCGGAGTCCAAAGGCCCTTTATATAGGCAATTGGTGACTCACTCCGGCCAATCAAATCACGAGATGGCAATTGCAATTGCAATTGCAATGCATCTCTAACTCTACGTCGTAATCTCTGAGCGTAGCCCGAACGCATCGGGAAGGTAGTGTAGTTGGATCAAACCAAACGTCTGACAGAACGTTCCAGAGTCTGGAAAAAGGTCGATCTGGCGGCTGAGTAAAGGATCTTGCGGCCGTGGAATTGATGTCTCGGCCGAAGGATAGATCTTGCGGCCGAGGAATTGATCTCTCAGGGAGATTTTGCTAGCAACAGGTTGCTCGGGTGAGGAAATGATGTAAGGGCCGTGGGATCGATGTCACGGCCGATAGATGGATTCTCCTAGGCTTCTGTATTTCTTTCTGAAAGGCTGTATGGCTTTGAATTGGGTCCTCTAAGTGGCTCAAAGTTCTTACCGAAAGTCCTAAGGTCCTCAAGGAAGCAATCAGCAATCATTGTATCCGTTTCATCATCGGGATTGTCCCAAGGTGGGACTTGAAATAATCGTTAGGCCAAATTGGGGTGTCTACAATAGTTTAGTTATTTAATCATCTTTGTAATCGCTTATCTTTTTGTTAAAGATGATTTTGTAACTAATTCTTCTTGACTTCCTTTTGACTAAACTGTTTGTAACTTAACAACTTGTTTGTTGCCGTATGTAAGCTTATTTTTGGGTCGGTGTGCCAATGCTGGTAATTTGGAAATTTGGGGACTTTATTTGTAAATTAAACAGGTGGGAAATCATCTTGGGTATCATTTACCTTATGCGAGGATCTTTTATCGAAAATGGTTTATTTATTTATGTTGCAAATCGAGGGCGTGACATTATTGGTCATAATCCTCTTTAACCAAGCAGGACCAATGTTAATGTCAGAAAAGGGATAAAATTTATTAGCATCCCTTTCCTTTGGTATAATAGAGAAGAAACGAAGGTACTCTACCAAAGAGAGTGGATTAGAGGAAGGAGTAGCAAATCTGTCACCATGAATATAAATTTATTGGGGAAGAGAGGTGCTAAATTCTTGGAAATAGGCCAAGAGCCATAATTGAAAGAACCAAATTGGTCCTCCATAGGACTGATGCATCAAACCTTTCTCTTGACTTTCTGAGCCAACTTTGTAGACATGGCCTAGAAAATAAGAAGCAAAATCAAATGGCTCTCCTTTAAGGAAACAAAGAGCCAAAGGGATCATCTCTGACATCACCTTTTTACCCCCATGGCAAAGGATGTGTTTGCATAGGGTATAAAGGAGGTAAGAAAAGAATTCTCTATCAGAAACATCACCAGCTGTTTCCATCTCAGCATTGAGAAATTTGGTGTAAGAAGAGTTACCAGAATTTAGGTCAGGAAAGGAGAATGGTATAGAAGAAGTGGCAGTAATATCGAACATAGGGCTATAGGGTAAAAGCCCTAAAAGATGTGTGACATCGAACACAGTTGGAGCCATCATCCCATAGTTAAAACGAAAATAATTGAAAGAAGGATCCCAAAAAGCCAGGGCTGCATGAATGAGACTAGGGTTTTGAGGGATACCACTTTGAAGTAAGCGGATAAGGTCTTTAAGACCAACTTTCACCAAGTGATCATTCTTCATGGTGAAAAAGCGTTACGTCCACTAGGACAAATTCGAGTCAAGCATGGGCCAACAAACAAAATTCTTCCTTACCCAATGAACCCAGTCCAAATCATCATTATCACGGAGAATTCTACACTCTTTGAAGATTGGGTAATGGACTGTGAAAGCCAACGGAAGTTCATCAAAGGCAGGCCCTAAGATGGGGGTTTCGGTTTGGAATGAAGAAAGCATTAGAGAGATTACTCGGAGGATCCTGAACATTTGAAAGTTCTTCGATGATTAAGTGTCGAAGAGTGTAGGAAGGTTGACCACTGCTCTCAACAGCGGGAATTTGGGACGCCATTGAAGTTGCAGGAAGAGCAAAGAAGAAGAAGTTGAGATTTGTGTGCGAACTTCAGAAGAATTCTGAGGAAGTAGAGAAGAGTTTGAAGTTCCCCAAGTTAAATACGTTCAGCATTTTTAAAACATAATGAAGTTTTGAATTTCTCAACTGCAACACATGGATTGATCCTGATTTTGAAATTTGGGTTAGGCCCAGATGAGTTATAAAGACAAATTGGGCCCATATATAGAATAACTATGATTTATCAATGTGGGCTTTAAATTAATGAAAGGAAATTGAATAAATGCCTTTTTTGGTATTTTATACATTCTGAGTATTTATTTATTAGTTTCGAAGCCCTCATTATTAATCGAAATATTGAAGACAAGACAAACGTAATAAAGGAAAATATTTCAATAAACTTTCTTGCATAAAATAGGGAAATCCTAAATTACCAAGGAAATTACCAAAAAGAAAGCCCTATATTACAAAAGAAAATACTGAAAAGGAAATCCTATGCTGAAAACAAAATAGAACTAAGCATTGGGAGCATTGGAGGCCTCTGGCAAGGTTGACACGATCTTGAAGTAGTGAGGAAAGCTCCAAGTCACCAAGTCATGAAACCTTTCCCAAGCATAGGAAAGGAATAGAGGTGTCAAACGGGCCGGGTCGGCACGGCACGCACGGGCACGACACGGTTAAATGTGGCACGGCACGGGCAAGGGCACGGTCATGCCCTGGCACGGCACGATACGACACGGTCTTAGTGAGCACGTGGACGGGCACGGGTACGGTCTTGGCCGGGCACGACACGACACGATTTTAGTGGGCACGTGGACTGGCACGGGGCACGGACGTGGGCGGGCACGGCACGGAAGTTGGCCTGGCACGGCACGACACGGCACGGTTTTAGCCGGGCACGGGCACGACACGGTAGTTGAACGGGCACGGCACGACACGGGTTTGACGGGCACGGCACGACACGACACGGGTTTGAAGGGCACGGGCACGGCATGAAAATTTGGCCTGGCACAACACAACACGACACGGGCACGGAATGTGGACGGGAACGGCACGACATGACACGGTTCTAGTCGGGCACGGGCAAAACACGGGCACAGGAAAAAAAAAATTAAATAAGCCAAATGACTTTTTTTAATTTATAAAAAAAAACTAAACAATTTCTATTCGGTAAAAAATATTTGATTACCTTTACAACTAAGATATTTAGTTATAAAAAAAACTATTTCTTAAAAAAAATCATGTTTTTAAAAAATCATTTTTTTACCTTTAAAAAATTATCAATTTTTATTCGGTAACAAATATTTATTTTGTTTTTGTTAGTGAATAGGCTTTGGACAATTGGTTTATAAATTTAACATTACAAAATAACAAGTAAAATTATAAAAACTTATCAAAATATTTATGGTGCAAGCGTAATTTAATACGAAAGGAAATGTGCAAGAGTCGTATATCCGGATATCCCTAGATCTAACAAGAAATAAAAAAAAATCTCAAACAAAAAATGAGAAAGAAATACATAGTAAAAATAAGTGGAAAAAAACTAAAATAAAAAAAATATATATTGTAGAAATAAGGGGAAAAAAAACCAAAAAGGAATTGGCTACACTAGGACTTGAACCCAGGTCCTTAAGGTTCAATTATACACAATCAAACCACTATGCCACCAATTAACTTGTGTTATAAATTTGAAAAATTAATATATAATATATAGCTCTATTATATAAAACAAGGCCATCAACTTCAAGTAGTAACCACACAATCGCAACGCAATCACGACGATCGATACTATTCAATGCGTTCATTTTATTGTGCTTAGTGTTTTAATTATGGGATCCAATTTTTTCGTGCGTTGGATTTTGAAAGCTCTTTCATCGGCACGTTGATTCGTTGTTTGATTGAATTTTTTTTACGTTCGATCAAGTATGTAGCGATAAGCATTTTACTTGATTATTGGCATGAATGATCTAATCCCTCCCACTTAAAAGTTAGATGGTTCCGATTTTTTAAAAATAGCTTAGGCGGCCCTCAAGTGGTGTATTATAAGACTTTAATGTCTTTGAAAGCACCGAATGTGTTCCGATCAAGTGATTTCCAACATCCGATTATCACCTATTCAATGGAGAATGATAAATTTGATAAGACGTTAAATTGTAACGGTTTGGATCAAACATTCGAAAAAATAATTATGTAACTACATTTCAAATCTATACATCAAACTTAGTTGGTTCTAAACCAAGGTATTCTGCTACAGTCTAATGTATGCTAGCCACACGATAGCGACACCCTTATGATAATCCATACCGTTCATTTTGTTGTTCTTGGTGTTTTAATCACTCTCACCAATTTTTTGTTCTATCAGGTTTTCAAAGCCCCTTCATCGAGACGTAGATTCATTAATAGGAAAATGAACGTTATAAACAATCAAGTATATAACGATAACCAATTTACTTCATTTTTGGCAGGAATGATGTAATTTTCTCCCACATAAAAGATAGACGGTTCCGATTTTCAAAAAATAGCTCGGGCGTCCCTTGAGTGATGCATTATAGGACTTTACGAGAATTTTCCGTTATTTGGTGCATATAGAATGAGGTGTGACTTATGCATAGGATCACAACTTGGCCAAGTATATATGGAAAGAGAGATGAGGTCGGCAGCAGCCAGCAGGCCCTAGCAGCTGAACTCTCTCTCTCTCTCTCTCTCTCTCTCTCTCTCTCTCTCTCTCTCTCTAGTTTCAAACGAAACCGATTCACCGAAACCCTAGAGTTCAGTCGTCTGTCCAAACATCGATATCTGAGTTTCCCGTTTCCATTCAGCAGGTCTCAACGGCTCTCACTCTCACTCTCGCTCATTTATCTCTCAACGTCTCTCTCTCACTCTCACAGTCTCAACTCTCAACTCTCTCTCTCTCTCTCTCTCTCTCTCTCTCAACGATCTGGCCTCTGGGTTCGTTACATTCAAAGATCCAAAAGCCCTAGATCTACAACGGTGACTGGTAGTGGTACTGTTTTTAATCACTCTCGTCTCTCTCACTCTCTCCACTCTCAACGGTGACTGGTAGTGGTCTGGCGGTGAGTCAAACCGTAGATCGACTGCCGTTTCCGATCCTGTTCAGGCGGTGAGTCGGTGTCAGTGACCGTTCAGCGACTCAAACCCTAGATCTACAACTAGATTCGACTCGTCTGAGTTGCCTGGTGTTCAGTGGCTCAGGTCCTCAGCCTCATCTGAGTTGCAGTTGCCGTTCAGGGCCTTCAGGTCCTCAGCCTCAGGCGTTCAGCTCACGGTCATCGCCGTTCAGCTCACAGTCACCGCCGTTTGCTCCCGAGTATACGCTTGGTCTCCAGTCAAAGGTATAATGATTTCTGCCATTTGTTGTTTTTCAAAGTTCACGAGCAAGGGTTTAATCTCGATGTGTAAATTTAAAAGTGTTACTGCCATGGTTTTGATTTTAATTGGATGGTGTACATTGTTATTAACCTTAGATTGAGATTAATTTATGGTGGACTAGTTGAATCTGTTGGTTAGTTCCGTTAATGCTAACACCACATTCACCGTTGGTTATCTGGTGGTACTCATTCGATTAATAAGCCTATACATTGAATGAGTATCGTTGGTTTATGAGTACCAACGGACTGGTAAGTATTTTGACCACAAATTTGTTCACATGTAAATTTTCATTTAGCTTTTAATCATGAAAGTATGGGGGTTAGTGGGTTACCTGCTGCTGATGTATTTTTCCAACAAATATGCTGCATAATTTTGGTTGTATTAGCTAGATGATTAATTAATTTAATGAAGTCGTGGTTTCAATTCATGATTTTTTTTTTGTTTTTTACAGATGGCTTCTGAACATATAAATGTAGGGGGAAGTGATCACTCTCACTCTGAGTCATCTGACTCATCTCATGATGAACATGGAGCAACTCCTTCAATTTCACCCCTGCAAATGGGTTCCGTAGGTGAAGCTGCTTCAAACACTGTTGCAGCAGGTTCTACTTCTACAGGTACTCGTGGGGCAAAAAGGAGTCGCCTCACTTCAATATATATGGAAGCATTTCCATAAAGTTGAAAATTTCATAGATAAAAATGGTATTGATCTAGGATGGAGAGCTGTATGCAATTATTGTGGAAGTCATTATAGTGCAAATAGTGACCATGGCACAGGGTCTAAAGGTAGACATTTTAAAAAACAACATGAAAAAGATTTTGAAGAAGGCAGACTAGGCAGTAGTGGACCTAGTAGTGGTGGTTTGTCGAAATTTAAATATTCGAAACCTAAAATGAGAGAGGGATTGGCCCGTTACGTAGCTGCAGCAGAACAACCATTTACTTTTGGTGATGATATTAGATTTGAATATTTTGTGAAGAATTATCTTAATCCTGAATTTTCTAAAGTTTCTAGAAATACAACTAGAAGTGATTGTTTGGGAGCTTTTGGAAAAACTAGAAAAGAAATGATAACTGAAACTAAAAAGTTTGATAGTACAATCTTTTTTACTTCTGATATGTGGTCTGGTATAAATGATCTTGGTTATATTTGTGTGATTGCTCATTATATAGACTCTAGTTGGATTTTGAATAAAAGAATTATTGCTTTTCGTTTAATGGAGCACCCTCATAATGCTAATAATATTTTTCAATGTATAAGTGGGGTTTTAAGGGAGTTTGAAATTGTTGATAAAGTTTTCAGTATTACTTTTGATAATCATAGTGCTAATATCGCTGCAATTGAATTGTTCAAGGTAAATATGACAAACTTGCGTTCTAGTCAATTTTTTCATATGCAATGTGTATGCCATATCATTAACTTGGTTGTGCAAGATGGTTTGGAATCTATAGCACCACAAATAAAAAACATTAGAAATGCTCTTCTTTTTATTTCTACTTCCGGAGCTAGGCGACAAATATTTGAGGCATTGTGTAAAGTTTACAACGTTAAACCAAAAAGAATGAAACTTGATATGAAAATTCGTTGGAATTCAACCTATCTTATGTTAAAATCTTGTAGGAAAAACACTGCTGTGATTACTGCTTTTGTTAACGCCAGGTCTAATTGTGGTTTAACTCATTCTGATTGGATAATTGCTTTTGAGTTCATGAAATTTTTGAAAGTATTTTATGTTGCTACCTGTGCTCTTTCGGGTGTTCGTTATCCTACTTATTGTCTTGTGCTTAATCACTTGTATAATATCAGTTTCAATTTTAATACTTATAGAACAGAAACAAATTTCGTAGTTGCTTGTATTGAAATGGAATCAAAATTCAGGAAATATTTCGAGGAAATGCCAAAAATATTTATTGTAGCTGCAATAATGGACCCTAGGATTAAGTTAGAAGCTGTTCATATGCTCTTAGAAGGAATTTCTGATAACTTAATGATTACATTACCTTCTCGTACTAAAGTGGAATCGTTATTGACTAATTTATATGCTTCTTATGAGTCTAAGTTTGCAAGCACTACTACGACTACGAGTACTACTACTGTTCCTTTACCATCTACAAGTTGTAATGACCCATCCTGGTCTCTCATTTCCAAGAAAGGTAAGAGTGCAAGTGCACGCTCTAAACTTGTTAAATATTTAGAGATAGAGCATCTTACCGAAAAGGACGACTTACAAAATTTTGATATCTTAGACTGGTGGAAAAAAAATGATAGGACATTTCCCATTCTTTCCATCATGGCACGTGATGTACTAACAGCTCATGTCGCTTCAGTTGCATCGGAATCTGCTTTTAGTGCAAGTAAGAGAGTGTTGGATGAGAAGAGGAGTAGACTAGCTCCAGACATTTTGGATTGTCTCCTATGCTTAAAAGATTGGGAGGATGCACGTCTTGGAATTCAAAAAAAATCAACCAAAGATGAATTAAGAGATTATTTTTCAGACTCTGATATAGATGGTGATGATTAGGTGAGATGCATTACTAATGTGATGTTGCTGGTAACTTATGACGGCTTTAATGGCAACTTAACGTTGCTGCAGCTTCCAGGTGATGCTATTCTTTATACATCAGTCAGTGTGTGTGTGTGTGTGTGATTGTGTGTGTACTGTTACCAAATGCCAGGAAACTGTAACCATTTATCGGCTATGATGATAAAAAAAAAACTAACATTTGAAGGGTACGGTTAGGCAACTTATGAAGGCCTTAATGGCAACTTAACGTTGCCACTTGCCTCCATGTGGCATTCTTTATTCTGAGCCCAAGTGTGTGTAAATTATTATAAGCAGGCAATGGCATGGCTAGTAGGTGCAAGTGTGTGTGTGTGTTCTGGGTTGGTTACAGTTTTCTAGGCATTTGGTTACAGTTTTCTGGGCATCTTGGTTGCTTCTGTGGCTCATTTACTGTTGTTGCTGGGCATTTGGTCATTTACTGAGCCTAAGGACAGAATTCTTTGACATATATTGGTGGATATGGTCTGTTTCGTATTGAAATATGTGATGGTGGTCTGTTTCTTATTGAAATATTTGTTAATGGCCATGGCGGGGTAACTTTTGTTTGCAGCCAGCCATGAATACGTTTGGCCGTTTGGGCCTTTGGCTATGATGTTATTCTGAGCCCAAGTGTGTGTATATTATTTCAGTTTTCTTCAAAACGTTGTTGGGATTTCAACTTTTGTTCTTGATCTTTATGTGTTAGTAGCTCGTATTTAGCTTGGTGGATACCTCTAACCTGGTTTTATGCCAAACCTGAGGTGTAACGAAGCCAGGCTAAATATTGAGTTTCTTTTTAGTTAGTATAGTTAGTTTTATTGGATTGCTTAGTCGAGGTGGTTTGTGTGTGTGTTCTGGGTTGGTTACAGTTTTTTTGGGCATGTGGTTACAGTTTTCTGGGCATCTTGGTTGTTTCTGTGGCTCATTTACTGGTCTGTTTCTTATTGAAATATCTATTAATGGCCTTGGCGGGGTAAATTTTGTTGCAGCCAGCCATGATTACTTTTGGCAATGATGTGTGATAAAGCTGAGCCAAAATATGAGTTTCTTCCAGTTTTCAGCTTTTTTTGGTATGCAGCCTATGCAGGTGTGTGAGAGTTGTAAAATGAATCTGTTTGAATCTGACCTGACTTGCTGCTGGATTATGATTGACCCGTTGTTGGTAGTTTCACTTTGTCACTTCCTTCTTGCAGGCGATGGCTGTATCCCCTGTTAAATTTGAGAGTCGGAAGCCTCTCCCGTCTCCATTGCGAGGCTTGAGAGATGATGAACTGTTCATATGAGCGAGTTCATTGGTGGGAATTGAAGTTATGAGGGTCAGAGGGTGCACTGGCTATGGCAAGGGGAACTGGCCATTATCGCAGCAGTCGCACCTGCTGCTTCCATTCATTCAACATCCAACTTTATGTTGTCGAAGGAAAATCTACCCGGTTTCTGATTGTTAACTCCATTCTCAACTTGTAGCAACTAATTTCTAATTATATTCGTCTCTCTCTCTCTCTCTCTCTCTCTCTCTCAATGTGCTTTTAGTGGAGTTGTTGCGTTTGTATCGGGTAACAGTAGAAGTTGTAGTTAATGTTCTAATTTGTACTGGTACTAATTCTCAGATTAGAGACGAATTCATTATTGAAAATCAATGAACTTTTGATGATTGGATAATTATCTTTGATGCTGCTCTTTTGGCTTTTATATAATTCTAAACAGGTTGGATTGGACCATGATTTCAGTTTAGTGTGATTAAAATTGTACCATAATCAGATTACATGCTGGTGAAGTTTTACTTAGAAATTTCAGTATTGTGCAAGAACATCAAGTAATATGGTACTCCTACTTCTTAAGGTGAAGGGAGAAACTTGAACAAGCACGTAACCACTTGGGCTACCACCAAACCACTTGAACAAGTACCCTAATTTGGGCAATGACTGATGTTAGTGTGTGTGTGTGTGTAGAGAGTAGAGACAGAGAGGAGAGATTGCAGCATAATAATCAATAGCCTTTCATATTTCTCAATCAACATCAGTTAAATAAAAAGCTGATGTTTAGATATCTTACACAAAATTTTCGTCTCCGAAACTTGACTTAGGGTTTCACAAAATTGGTTAAAAAGTCTTTATGCACAACAATAGTTGGCATTAAGCCATTAATAAAACTAGTTTTGAGTCACATGAGATGCCAATTGCTATAGCCTATAGGGGTTATAGGGCACAGTCCGTTTGACACCTCTAAATGGACACGACACAATTGAAAATGGCACGGCACAACACGACCAAGTAAAAAGGGCATGGCACGATTGAAAAATGGCACAACACGATCAAGTAAACGGGTCGGCATGGCACGACACGATTTAAGTAAATGGGCCCGGCACGGCTCGACACGATTGAAAAACGGCATGACACGATCAAGTAAGCGGGCTGGCACGGCATGACACGATTAAAAAATGGGTCAGCACGGTACGACACGATTTAAGTAAATGGGCCCGGCCCGGCACGACACGATTGACAAATGACACGGCACGACACGACACGATTTAAGTAAATGGGCACGGCACGGCACGGTACGACACGATTTAAATAAATGGGCACGGCACGACACGACACGTAACACGGTTGGCACGGAAGTTGAATGGCACGACACGACACGCACGTTTGACACCTCTAGAAAGGAACTCATGTTCCATTTTTCTTGTGCTGGCTTCTTTCTCCAATTGGATCTTTTTGGCCAGAAGAGGCTTGAATTCCAGCACCATTCGTTGGGCCTTCTTTTTGAACTTGGCTTGCTTGGTGGGAAACTTCTTCGAAAGCCTGTTGTGTTTCTTTCGAAGGTACTTAGTGGCTGTAGCAGGAAGTTCGAAAGAATAGTCTTCAAGGGCCAGCACCCTGCCATGTAGCTTAGATAGTTTGTGATGCATGAGTTCGTAGTCATGGAGATCTTGGTTGAACCCATGGGCAGTTGTGTTTTGTTTGAGCCACATTTTTATGGTGGGCAAATGATCAAGGAAAGCATGAATGTGAGCAGCTGCAAGAGAGTTAGAGGAAAATTGAAGAGTCTCACAAGCCCATACAAAGTTTGTAAAAGGTACATACTCTTCCAGAATATTAACATCAAGAAAAGCAAAAGCAGCCAATAATTCTTTGGCCCTTTGAGAGTCAAAAGTAGGATAAATAGTATGGTCAACGCCGGAAAAGGAGAGAAGATGGTCAAATTTCAAGTCAGCTAGCTCCTTGAACCAATCAGGTTCCTCTGTGAGAGAGCGAAGTGCATAAGGGTCTTTGTCAAACCCTTCTGGAAAACGAGGCCTTCTAACCTCGTCCATCCAATGACAGTACTGAGTCTTGGCTTTATCTCGAAGGTCACGATAGCTAGCAAAGTCAAAAGCTTCTTTTTCTTCAACCTTATAAAAAGGCAGACGAACAGAAGAAGAAAGAAGAGAGTCCAGGAGACTCAAGTGAGGAGATTCCATCACACTAGAAGCATAGTAACGGCTCATGGTTAAGGAGCGGTGATGATGGAAGAAAGTTCGAATAGGTGGATAATCCATTACCACCAAAAACATGTCAGTTGGAGGATTTAAAGGCTTGACCTCCCAATTAGAAGTGGGAGAAGTAGAATTGGAAGAAGCATACTAATCCCAATTGTTGCTAGCAGCACTATCCTTGTCAACTCCAATAAGGAATTTCAGAGAGGAAGATGAGGAGGAGGAATAAGAACATTCACGAACAATTCTACCAGCAATATGGTCAGTAGAAATCCTCTCCAATGTTGGAGTAATAGGAACTTCTTGAACAGACATGTCTTTGAAGGCGTGATCAAGATCAGAAAATTGGGCCATTATGAGGTATAAGTTTGATGTTAGGAAAGTATTTCAACCTATGAATTAATTATACCACACGAGGGTAATTTATAGATGGAAGATCAAACTGTTCATGGTCCAGATACAGGCATACAAAACGGTTATACAGGAATCACTCCCACTGCCCTCTTTCCTCGGAAATAGGTAGAAGTCGAAGAGACGGGAACATTAACACTTGTTTAAATCTTTTAAACAGAGTGTTAATGCGGGGGGTATGTTTGCATGGGAATTTACTGGCCCAATCATATAATGACAAGTGGCCATTCGTATTAGACAAAATGGACCACGCATAGACTGAAGTACATGGAATCACACAGTTAAAAGAACGATAACGTTCTGATCAAATTGATGTCGTTTTGTAGGTAATGACAATTATTGCCAGATGTCATTCAAACGATAGCTTAGAAAATAAGCAGTTTTAAGCTCAAAGGCACGAATGAGTTCATTCAAACGAGAGGCAGTTACGATTGACACAGTCAAAGAAGTTGAGATTCAAGCATGTAACTGCCCATACTCCACACGATGCAGTTAAGGGCAAGTGGGGTGATGAATTAAATTGAATCACCATAATTGGAAATCATGGAGGGAAAGTTTGATTCGAATAGAGACGACTTCGAAGACAGCCAGGCGAGAAACAGAAGACGTGGAGAAGACTCAAGAGTTTGTCTATAAATAGAAGAAATGAAGAAAGGAAAAACCCCAGATAAATCATCAAACAAACAGCTATGCTATGCTTGGTTTGTCCATTAGGCAGTAGTTAGAAGAACTTGTACTTAAGTTCGAAGTAGTTAGGATTAGTTTTTAGTAGTGGTAGTAATCACTTTGTAACTCGTTCTGTTCGTTAGTGGAAGTTTGGAGAATCAATTGGAAAGCAAGTTCGGTTTTAAATTGATCAAGGTATCTTGTTTGTTCTTTGATTTATCAAGTTTCCAGTAAATCGTTGTGTCGTTCTAATACTTCTAGATAGAGAAATCCTCTTCATTGAGGTAATTGAACCGACACCACAATGGCCTGATTAAGTTTGGCTTTTTATAAGTTGAAATCTGAAAATGATAAGTTCGCCTGATTAAGTTTGCCTTTTCTGGCACACTCGCACACAATCATATTTCGGAAGTAAGCCAAAAATCCCAGCCAAACAAGTACTCCATACTCTTCTACAGTAATTTTTCTTTTTTCGTTCCTTTTGGTTTTCTTTTTCTAGAAGCTTAAAATGGTCAATCCTAATTGTTCATTCAATGCTTAATTGTAAGAAACTAAGAGTGGATTTGGCTTTAAAAGTCAAATAGTAACTCTCTTTTTTTGTCTTTATTTCAAAAAAATTATACATTTGTTAGTTTTGCGTCAAATTTTTTTGACTTATTTTTCATCTCGGCGAGGGGAATTGGAAAAATATAAATTGAGATTGAAACTCAATTTTTTTAAAAAGACAAAAAAAAAAGTTGTCTTTTTGACTTATTTTTATCTTTATTCAACAAATTATAAGTTTCGATCATACTATTTTACTTTTTCAATTTCTCTCAACGAGACAAATCAATAAGTCACAAAAGTTTAATGCAAAACAAATAAATACAAAAAAATTTAAATAAAGACAAAAAAAATAAGTCACCTGACTTTTTAATCCCAAATCTACCCTAAATTTTTAAATTTTTTCCTATGTTCAACTTGATCAAGGAGGAGGAGGAGGAGGATCCTAGTGCCTTAACAGACAACTTGATCATAATCGACGAAACTCTCGGAGGAGAAGATGAACAGTGCTTCGTCACTTTTGGCTTTCCCTTCGCGCCTCTTTTCGTTTTGGGTTACTCAGACTTCGGGTTGGTGCCGTGTAGTGAGATACACAACACCGTGTTGCGCACCTCTGAGCCGTCCGATTGTGCATCCAACAGTTCAGATCTCATCTCGGCAACCAACGATCGAGAGCCATTCATTGCTGAGATGAGATCCGAGCCGTCGGATACACGATCCGACGGCTAGAGGTGCGCAACACAGTGCTGCGCACAACACCATCCCCCAATTTTAGGTTACTCGGCAATTGAGGATTTTATCTGATAAAAGTAGGGTTGTTCACCAACCCGACCCACCCGACAACCTGACCCGAAAATACATGTAACGGACGGATCTGATTACTCTGTCGGGTCGGATTCGGGCCTGTTTAGTCGGATTTCATAACATGTCGGTCAGGTGTCGGGTGCACCTTATAATTCCTCGGGTGACCCAACCCGACCGACCAAGTGATTGTGTATAAAAAGAAAAAAAAAACCTAAATCCATTACTCCTGTCTCCTCCTCTTCCGCTCCTTGTTTTCTCACTCTCCCACAGCCCCCCAGACCCAGACTTCCCACTACCACCACTCCCGTCTCTCTCTCTCTCTCCCCCGACCTCGAATCAGCCTAGCTCTCACACTCTCTCTCTCTCTCAAAGGCCACAACGCGTAAATGAGGGGATCTGTTAGAAATTGACGCAGCGGAAGTTCAATTTCGGATTACCTTACGGTAACGACGTCGGATCGGCAAAGGCGTTCTACCTCGGTGAGAGCTTGCTTGACAGAATCCCACGAATCCAGCGTGCTCTGGTGATGTGTATACTACCAGAGTTATACACCCATATCCACAATCTAAGACCAACAAGAGCAGTAGAGATTTTTCCTGTACCTCCATGAGTTCAACGTAGATGATTATATACTAATCAACCCATTGATTCCTCATTAATCTGGAAAGTCTAAGAGATTAGAAACCCCCAGCAATCAAGCCATAGGTTATCAACCCTTTGATTGCCCACGTATTGCTTTTATTCTGCATGCCCAATTACAATGTAATTAATAACACAACTGGTGGGTTAAAACCCTTTTGGGTTTCCACCGAAATAACCTTGTGTTGCTCACTTATGGGTGTATTGATTACATCTCCCACTCACACATAGTGAGCATGACCTAGCCATGGATTTCTCGTTCTCTCTTACAACTCTTGTTCATACTGGTAATAGACCGTGCGACCACCGAGCGTATCTAAAAAAATATTTGGAGTACTATACTAAATTTTAGCCAATAAAACCAGTATAGTAACATCCCAAAAAATATCTCGGTATGCCCTAGACTCATTCGACTACATCGGATTAAGCATTTTTAATCCCTCTCAAGTACAAACACTCAAAGCTATGCTTAACCCATCAAATCACATAATGTGCTTACGATCATGTCGCTTACTTTTAGCATCATAACATGTCGACAGTAAGCCACATTACTGTTGATGTGTTATCAAAAATAGTCTTCCCTTCCCTCTCATGTCACTTAACTTTGGTATAGCCGTTTACCCAGTAATGCCCCTTTAGACAGAATCAATCATGATCATAGGTAGCATGCTAAAGCAACAGACACCGATACCTCTATCTTGCGACATAGCTAAAAGTCATAAAGGGCATAATTTGAGTCATTTTCTGACTCGTTGGACTCACATGGTGATGAAGCAGGGGTCTATTCATTCACCTCCATTTCTGGTCGAATCAGCACATGTAGTATGAAATACATGCTACGGTGGAGTTCTCTTAAAAAAAGGTGTATGTCTCATCTCTTCACACCGTACAGATCTTGGTCGAGTCGTCAACTAAGCGCCTCACCCGAGTCTTCTATCCGCTCGCTACTCTAAGCGTTAAATAAAAAACTCGCATCTGGCACATCACAGGCCACATAAAAAATGGGTTGTCTATGTATGGTCAAAATATATAGACCTCATCTTAGCATCAACTAAGGTGACGTTTAGATACACACGTCTCATCTCTGCTCTCCACGCTAGTGTCAGAGGCGATCACTCATGTGAGTGAACTGATCTTAGCCTGTCGACATACTTATCACGGGACAAATGTGTGTAGATAACAATGCTATTAAATAACATATTTTTTATAAAAAAAACAAATATCCCAACAGATAATGGTCAACTGAAAAAACAAAAAACGATCAGAATCTACGGAGCCCTAAACTCCTAACATGAGCCTGAAAAGCATCTCTTGCTATAGGCTTTGTCAGGGGATCGACGATCATATGACTCATAGAAACATGTTTCAGGACCACCTCCTTTTGCGCAATCATACCTCGAATGTAGTGGTAGCGCATGTCAATGTGCTTAGTTTTTCCGTGATACTTTTGATCCTTTGAATAGGCAAGGGCTGCCATACTATCACAGTGCACTGTAACAGGATCTGAAGTATCTGAGATAACTCCAAGGTGCTGAAAAAGCTTCCGCAACCAAACTGCTTCCTGAACTGCTGACGAGTAGGCTACGTACTCTGCTTCCATGGTCGATAAAGCTATACAGGTTTGCTTCTTACTACTCCAGGTTATTGCACCATTGCTAAGCAAAAATGCATAGCCCGAAGTTGATTTGCGTTCATCCAGATCACTACCCCAATCAGCATCACTATAGGCGCAAATTTGAACCCTGATAGCAAAGTACGTAATCTTCTGTTCCTTTGAGATATCTGAATATCCTCTTGACGGCTTTCCAATGAGCAAGTCCAGGATTAGACTGGAATCTACTGACAAAACCAACTGCATAGCATATGTCGGGTCGAGTGCACATCGTAGCGTACATCAGACTACCGACAGCACTCGCATAGGGAACTCGAGACATTCTTTCCTTTTCTTCTTGAGTCTTAGGACACATATTTCGGCACAAAGTTTCACCTTTAGCAATAGGAGTGTCTATGGGCTTACAGTTATGCATGTGGAATCGTTCAAGAACCTTCTTAATGTAAGGCTTTTGGGACAAACCAAGAAGTTTCTTCGAACGATCTCTTATAATCTTAACCCCAAGGATGTAATCTGCCTCACCCACATCCTTCATCTCAAAAGTGGAGGACAACCACCCTTTGGTGGCAACAATCATCTCTATATTATTTATAGCCAATAATATATCATCAATGTATAATGATAATATGATAAAACTTTCCTTGGACCGTTTGACATAGACACAATGGTCTTCCTCGACCATCGTAAACCCATTCGATTGAATGGCTCGATGAAATCTAAGATACCATTGTCTAGATGACTGCTTCAAGCCATAAATAGACCGTTTGAGCTTGCAAACTTTGCGCTCTTGGCCTTTGACGACAAATCCAGCAGGTTGATCCATATAGATCTCTTCATCTAGATCCCCATTCAGGAATGCTGTTTTAACTTCCATTTGGTGTAGCTCCAAATCCAAATTAGCTACGATGGCTAGAATTAGGCGAATTGAGGCAAATCTCACTACAGGCGAGAAGGTGTCCTCATAGTCTACCCCCTCCTGTTGAGTATAGCCTTTTGCCACAAGGCGAGCCTTGTACCTCTCAATTGAACCATCTGCCTTGCGCTTCACTTTGAAAATCCACTTAGACCCAATAGCTTTGCGCCCTGGCGGAAGGTTCACCAAGACCCAAACTTGGTTAGTCCTCATAGACTCCATCTCATCATCCATTGCTTTCATCCACTCATCTTTAGCAGAAGACGATAGAGCTACTTGCACTGTACGTGGCTCATCATCGTCATGCATGGCAATCATAAAAGCTTCCCCTTCTATCTCAAATCGTCGACGAGGAATATTTCCACGATCGCTTCTACGCAACTGAGGTTGTTGTGGTATGCTCCCACTTGGTGGCAAGTTGCTCCCACTATCCCTAGGAGTTTGAGGAATTTCTTCCATAGTCTCTACTAGGCAATCTGGAGCATCTTGATCCACCATCTCATAAAACTCTTAAGTTTTTCTCAACCTCACATCTGCTTAGGAATTCATTCTCAATGAAATTCACATCACGTGACTCTATTTCAGTTACGCTTCCACCGACTTGTTCACCGATAAACACATAGCCCTTAGAGTGTTCAGAGTATCGAATAAAGATACATTTCATCCCTCTAGGACCTAATTTCCCATATTTATGAGATATATCATGAACATAACCAGTCGATCCCCATGGCCGCAAATTTCCCAGATCAGGTTTTTTGCCGGTCCATAATTCATGCGATTTAGAATATAGGCCGCAGTCAAAAGTGCATCCCCCCAATAAGAGATTGGAAGATTTGCTTGCGCCATCATAGTCCGCACCATTTCTAACAATGTTCGATTTCTCCTTTCCGCCACACCATTTTGTTGCGGCGTACCGGGCATTGTTAATTGTCTTTTGATCCCTTTTTCATCACATAACCTTTTAAACAATTCAGACAGAAATTCGCGACCACGGTCGGTTCTGAGAGCCTTAATGCTCATGTTTAACTGATTCTCTACCAAGTTCATATATCGCATGAAGCAATCTAAAGCTTCCGATTTATGGGAGATCAGAGAAACAATACCATAGCGCGTAAAATCATCGATAAAAGTGATGAAATAGGAAGCCCCATGTCTCGCTCTCACATTCATTGGGCCACAGATGTCAGAGTGGATTAATTGCAAAGGAAAAATTGCCCTTTTGGCTTTTCCAAACAGTTTTCTTATTGACTTTCCTGCTAAACAATGTTCACATGTCGGCAGACACTTTAGTGAGCTGGCCAATTAGACCTTCTCTTGCCAATCTGGCCATTCTGTCTTTTCCTATATGGCCTAGCCTAGCATGCCATACAATTGAATCATCAGACACATTATCAGAAGTAGTCAATAAAGCAATTGAATTATTAAAACCATGATATTCAATATCCATTATTATAAAACCGTCTGAAATAAAACCACAACCATAAAAACTTGTTCCCAAATAAACTGAAACACCATTATTCTCAAAGACAAACTTGAAACCCAATCTAAGCAAGGTGACTAAAGACAGAAGGTTGCGTCGAATATCTGGAGCGAACAAAACATCATGGAGCATCAGAGTGCGACCACCCCGCAAATCCAGCTTGTAAGTACCAATGCCTAGTACCTCCACGCTAGCTCCGTTCCCCACTTTAATGTCTTGACTCCCCTTTGGTATCCGACGGTACTCCACGTATCCAACTCGGTCCCGCACTATGTGTTCTGTTGCTCCTGAGTCCACAGTCCACGCAGGGAAAGAGTGAGCAACCATAACATGACTAGATACAAAAATAGTGCGAGAAACAAAGTCAAATAGTACCTTCTTCGGCTCAGTGCAATCACGAGCAAAGTGACCTTCTTTGTTGCAGTTATAGCAAACCAGCTTAGCCTTGCTCTTTCGACCACCGCACTTGCCTCTCATGCGCTTCATGATCTTAGCCCTCTTGGGCGCTGGCCCAGTAGCCCCTCCCTTTTTGTTAGAGATCTCAAAGTACTTGCGCTTAGGCCTGGATGCTTGGCGCGAACTTGATTCAACCATATTTGCCGAACTGATCGGCTTAGCCGCCTCTTGGCGCTCAGCTTCGAGAACCAAATGACGTTCAACATCATCAAAGGTTTTGAGGTTCTCATTATGTGTCAAGTTTTGGCTCATATTATCCCACACAGCAGTAGAATGGAGTGAGCGAATCACTGCCTGGACCTGCTGCTCATCAGATAGATTGTTTCCAGCCACCTTTAGTTCGCGGATCATACTAGACATCGCCCTAAGATGCTACTTCATTGTATGACCAGGGCGCACCTTATACGAGTCAAACTTCATTATTTACCCGCGAAGTCTTGTGGCTGATGTTCCACCATATTTGACTTTGAGCACTTCCCACATAGCTGCAGCCGTTTGATACTCATCAAGCAAATCATTGCTCATGCTGCTCAGCATGGTAAAGCACGTGCAACAGTCCTTCTTGCGCCAGGTCTCAAAGGCCGCAAGATCCAGTAGGTGTTGCTCAGTGTCTCCTCTCTCCGGCTCAGTCAGAGAATGGGTCAAGGTCTCCAAGACCTCCTGCTCATTCTGAACATATTGAATTTTGCGGTGCCAAATGTCATAGTTTTCCCCGTCCAACTTTTCACCTTTGTTCAAATCAGCAACAATGTTTTTGGAGGCCATTTCACTATAAAAAAATGCGCACAGGGATATTACACACACGAGATTCATAAATTTTGCCGCATCAATCTAAATTAAACAAAAACAAATTTTCACACGTCGCAAGATCGAAAACTTGCAAAGCTTATAATCATCTCTTGCGCCACTTGCGACTATTGTCAATATTTAATCCAATCAAGCGCAAAATTTTTGGGTTTTCGAGAGTAATCAAACTCAACCGAACAACCTCCCACTACTTTAGGCAATTTTTTTAAGCATGAAACCACATCTATTCATGATATAAACAATTACCATGTGATATTTTAAAAAAATGAGAAAACAGCATATCATGCAAAAAGCCCAGCTAGAAACTTACACATTTTTCATATGCAAAAAACAAAACTTTCTAAAGACTTAAACATGCGATTATTCTCAATTTCAAAATCAATATCTTAATATCTAGCAAGATATAACATATGAACTTTCAGTAACACAGTAAGAATTCAGCCTTGAATCAAAAAAAAAATTCCATGCATAGAAAATTTAATTTCGAAACGGCCGGTCCAAACGGTGTATTAAAAGGAGTTCATATTAGCAAGATATGGACACTAAACTATTCTGGAAATAGCAAAGCAAACAAACACAGCCTCACTATTAAAAAACCTTTTGCTGTTCATCTTCCTTTTGATAAAAACAGTCGGCGGGAAAAAAACGAGAAGTGGTTTTACTATTCATCTTCCTCGGGAAAAAAAAACAGTCGGCGGTAAAAACGAAAAGTGGGTTTCGTGGATTTCTCTCTATACAATCCCAGAAAATGCATATGATATATTAACGAACTCGTATCGATTCAAGGATTCAGAATATGCAAATATCGTAGCAAGAATCGAATCTACGTTAAAGGCATATGCGGTCAAAATTACGGATTCTAAAATTTTGACCACGAATTCCGGCCAAACAACTCCACAATATCTGTTCAAACTTTCCAGAACTGATCTTTGCCTTATCATCTACAACATGCATAATTTTGACGCAAAACTGAGATGATACAGAAAATCACCATTTTTGAACCAAACACAGTATCATCCGAATTAACAGCTTCAAGTTCTAAAATCAAATGCATGAGTCGAATACATACTTTAACAGGAGAACACCTTAAAGCAGCTCTGATACCACTGTTAGAAATTGAAGCATCGAAAGTTCAATTTCGGATTACCTTACGGTAACGACGTCGGATCGACAAAGGCGTTCTACCTCGGTAAGAGCTTGCTTGACAGAATCCCACGAATCCAGCGTGCTCTGGTGATGTGTATACTACCAGAGTTATACACCCATATCCACAATCTAAGACCAACAAGAGCAGTAGAGATTTTTCTTGTACCTCCATGAGTTCAACGTAGATGATTACATACTAATCAACCCATTGATTCCTCATTAATCTGGAAAGTCTAAGAGATTAGAAACCCCCAGCAATCAAGCCATAGGTTATCAATCCTTTGATTGCCCACGTATTGCTTTTATTCTGCATGCCAAATTACAAAATGTAATTAATAACACAACTGGTGGGTTAAAACCCTTTTGGGTTTCCACCGAAATAACCTTGTGATGCCCACTTATGGGTGTATTGATTACAGGATCGACTAGAACTTCCCGTGCCAGATACCTTCGCCGTCGCCGCTCTTGCTGCTCCGGTTGGATCGACTGTGATACGTCTCTCTCTGGTGCATTTGCCATTTTGTGATCGATTGTCATTGATTTTTTACTATTCGTGTATTTTTTGTACGATTTGTTTGGTAAGACTGGAATTTATATTTATTTTTCTTGTTTGGTACTTTGGTGCATGTGTAACCTAGGATTTGTGAAAGTTGGGACTCTGATCTGTTCTAGTCTTCTTCTAGATTGAGCAAGTTTTTTTTTTATTGGCAATTTGAGCAAGTTTTTTTCAGTGGTTGTAACCCGCCAACCCGACCCAAACGATTATGCACCTATCTCGGTTGGAACCCGACAAGAGTTTCGGTCGGGCTCAGATGACCTCCTACAGAATCCGACAAAAATTGGGTCGGGTTGGACCTCATATATGTGATGATGTTTCCTAAAGAAAACCGAGTTTGCTAAGACTGACTTGACAGCCAAGCAAATTCTTGACTGGCCAACGCTAGTCAAAATTACCCATTCGCATCGGGCTCAAACTGAGAAGGCCTATGTTGCTGTCAATACCAAGCATATATCATTAAAATAAAAATTCCAAGGATTTGGCCTAGTGTGGCTTTGAGACTTTAGAGTTTGTTTCCACCTAAAGTTTAAAATCTCTTAAGATCTGTTTGATTAGCAAGATAATAGTAAAAAATATAATATATTTATATATATATATATATGTGTGTATATATAATTTTTTGTGTTTAATTAATAAGAATATCCTAAAAAGTGTTACAAAGTGAACTTTCCTGTATAACTCTCTAAAGCATGAAAGCTTGCTTTACTTTTTCTCACAAAATGTGTAGGGAAATTTTATTTTCTTAAGAAAATCAACAACAATTACTCAAACTTCATTCTTTATCCTCTTTCCCCCCACATTTTCTTTTCAAATTTCGGCTATTTTAATCCCTCCAAATAAGGATATCTTATTTTCTCTACTATTTTCTAGGAAAACTTTCATTTTAATCAAACGGATGCGAGAAAAAAATTATTTTTTCTTTTTCTTTTCTTTCACTTCACTTTCTATCATTTTAACTTTTTATTTTATTTTTCTCGTTAATCAAACGAACCTTGAGATGGTATAACTTTTCTAAGGCCGGTTTGTACATTTTAATTAGGAACCTCGCAAGTGGACAGTGAAATGGTTTTCAGAATTAATTGAGGTATAGATAAGCTAGCTCAAACACTTGAGTTGTCGAAATATTTTATTAAAATATAAAGGAAAGCTTTTCATTTAGACACTCAACCTAAACTGTCTAGATGCCCAGCTAATTCATATGTTCCCAGAAGTTTCGATATATAGTTTGTTTTTTTTTTTGAAGTTTGACTAGTCCCAATGATTGATTAATTCAAACTTGGAATTTCTGAACTCGAGATGGTATCACGAATATTTGCAGGGTGATTATCTAGGCTCATTTAAAGTGGTGATTATCTTGGCTCATTTAAAGTTTTAAACGCTATCACTGCTTGGTTTACTTGTGTTTTCGAGGTGGTATCACGAATATTTGCAGGGTGATTATGTTGGCTCATTTAAATACTATCACTGCTTGGTTTACTTGTGTTTTTAGATTCCTTATTAAGTTTTTATTCTGTTTGGATCCATATAAACAAACTATAGTGCTCCATGTTGGCATTTTTAGTGTTGTGTCATTCTCCTTTGCTTTCATTCCGTAATTGAAAGCTTCTCATTTTCATCCTCACTTAACTGAGTAGAAATTAATGATGCCATGCCACTGAAGCTGCCCTAATAAAGGACACAAAAACTGTAGATATCCCTACCATTGCTGTCCCAACTATCCCAATGGATGAATTGAAGGGAATAACAGAAAACTTTGGTACAAAGGCTTTAATCGGTACTGCCATTAAAAGTTAGACTCCAGTAAGCAGCCAGACCAAGAATTTTTAGCACAAGTTGGGCTCATCACATTGCGTTAATTTCTATATGTTGTATAACAACCTAAGATCGATCAGTTGCTTCATGAATTAATAGGTTTCTGTGTTCCACCTTAATATATTTTTACTTTCTATGTCATAATAGTTGTTTAGATGTCAAAAATTATGTTTAGAAGACAAAAAAAATCATGCTCTACAGTTTTAGGGTATCCTGATGATATATATTTTTTGCATTAGACATTAGACAGCAATAACATTTCAGTTTGATGATTGGCTTCATGAATTCTTGTAAAAATTTGTTGCCTTTTCCGTTCAATATGTTAAGCAAAGGAATTGGACAACTTTCCGCATGATTTGAGTAACAAGTTCATGGGATTGTTTTTCTTGTATTCTAGCCATTGAAGGAACTTTGGACAGCCCCACACACTAACATTGATTTGCATATATACTTGCTTTTTATACATATTTGTATTTTGTAGATATTGAACTTGCAAGCAGAAGACTGTGTGGAAATCGAAAAGCAGGTGACAAGGCAATAAAGGGAATTGCTCCAATTGAGACCTCCTGACCACCGAGAAGGAGCAGATTCAAGCCATCCCCAACTACTGCAACGATTTTAGAAATATTCAAAATTGCTCTCTTCAACGGGTATGACAGACGTGCCATGGAAGCTGTTGCAACTGAGGCTTGGAAATATATGTGCTGTAAAATGTAATTATCTGCGTTCTTTTTCTGCTCAACCCTATTTGGTTTTTGCCATTAATGACGTTATCTGTGTGTAAATGTTATCCATTGGCTTACAATACGTGCTTTCCCAAATTGGTTTTTTCAACGGGCATGACGGACGTGCCTTGCACGTCGCGATGTACCAAGTTATGCATAACAAACACCCAAAAAAATACGAAACATTCAATGATAAGTACAACCTAGGGGTTCCATAGCTTTCTCGTAAAAAGGTAGGCGCCTGTTTGCATAATAAAAATGGAGATAGTAAGATATGGGGCATGTGTACTCTGTTTGTCAACTTAATTATGATAGAATATTACTCCTTCTGTCCCTTTTTAAGTATTCTAGTTCGTAACTCTAACTTATTAAGGAGACATCATCATTACACGTTTCACATCAACTTTTATTTCCATTTTCTCTACCTACCCTCTATGGAAACATTATCATTACACTTTTACTCATTAACTTTTTAAAATGGAATCTAATTTTAGGGGCAAAATGAAAAATGCACCAACTTTAACCTACTAACTTTACAAAATGAACACTTATTAAGGCTCCGTTTGTTTGGACGTAAAATGTTTTCCGGTAAAATGTTTTACCTATTTTCTGGTGTTTGGTTGTGTAAAAAATGAGGAAAATATTTTACATGTAAAACATTTTCCATCAATTGGATGAAAATGACTTACCCTTAAATCTTCCGTAAGTTATTTTCCGAAATGAACCCGGTGCCTTCTACTGCAATTCTCACTGCTCAGTTTTCTCGATCGTCAGTCTTAACCCACGTTCAATTCCAATAATCTCATATCTCTCCACCGTTTAAGCTCCCCATCTCTCTCTCTACACTATTTTGTTGATTTCTGAAAATATTTTCAAGTGCCACCAAACACCGGAAAATAAAAGTTTGAAGTTTGTTTTCTGAAAAAATATTTTACATGGAAAATATTTTACATTGTAAAACATTTTACATCGAAACAAACGGAGCCTAAATGACAGCCCAAAATAAAATATTGAACTCTAAAAAAGCGATGGAGGGAGTAGTATTGTTTAATAAGGATAAGGATAGGAATAATATCATGAATATTATTTCTGCCTCAAGCTGAGCAAAAAGAAAATTTCCGCGTTCAAAATTCAGAGTTTCAGAATAAAATGTGAAAAGAAAACGAGTTTGCTGAGACTGACTTGTCAGCCAAGCAAAATCTTGACTGGGCAACGCTTGTCAAAAATACCCATTAATAGCATCGTTCGATCTGGAACTAAAGTCCAATGTTGCTGTCAATAGTAAACATGTACTCCTAAAATAAAAATCCCCAACTAGGGTTTTGCCAAAATTAGGATTTGAGACTAAATTCGAAACTACTGAGGTGATACAACTTTTTTAGGGTTAATCCATACAAAATTTTGCTCTCATTTAAATTTGGAACCTCGCAAGTAGACGATGGCATGATCTCCAGAATTAATCAAGCTACCAAAAAACAGACCCGAACACAAGAGAGTTGTCAAAATATTTGATTAAAATTATAATTGTGTTTGGTTGGCATTTTAGTTTAGTTTAGTTTTGATAGTGGGTGAAGAGAGAAATAGAATAATGATTGGAGATAGGAGTAATGATTGGAGAGAGATAGAGAGAGAAATGAAATTAATAATTAGAGATATAGAATAATAATTGGAGAAAAATATAGAGTAATAATTAGAAACAAAACTAAAACAAAACTAGGAACTGAACAAAAAGAAAAGCTTTTAATTTAGAAGCTCAACCTAGCTAAACTGCATGTGTACACGGTTACATGCCTAATTCATGACATGATGTTCACAGAAGTTTCGACACAGTTTTTGAAGTTTGACTAGTCCCAATGATTGATTAATTCAAACTTGGAATTTCTGATTCGTCAACGGTACACCCCATAGCCATAGGTACGTAGGTAGAACCTTGTTGCTCCCTCCTCCATCTCTCTCCCTCTCTATAAATACCCAATTCCACTTGCTCGATCTCTCTAATATTCTCATTTCCCTTCACAAAAATTAACTCCCACAATCTGCTCCATCTTCTCATCTATCTATTGTCCATCAAGAGCCAAACAAATGCTAATGGGCGAACCTCTGCCCCAGTTTCCCCAACCCGCATTCAGTTACGATATCGATCCAGTTCCATCCTCTCTATTTCCCGAACAAGCTTCCACTCATGAAGATTCATATCAACACCCAGAATCACTATCCCTACCCAAACCCGAAACCTCCCAACACTCCGAACCCGCACAGTACTACACGGGCTCGGACCATGACGACACGTCATCGTCCGACGGGATAAGTCTTTCGCCATCCACCGGGAAAACACCCAAGGGGGAAAAAGAGGCGGTGGACGAGCTGCTTACGATCCTGCTCGAGTGCATGGAGGAACTCAACACGCGGAGCAAGGAAGACCTACTCCGCAAATTCTTTTCGGAGATTGAGAGGGAGGAGCGGCTGGAGCGGTTTATCGTCGAGAGGCTGAAGCAGTCCCGAGTCAAGGCCATTTCCGACTTGTGCGAGAAGCTTCCCAAAAGAAATTCGGAGGGAGAAAGTGATCATATCTCGACGCTTAGCGATACGGAGGGGGACCCGGTGTTGACGAGGAGCATTTCGGAGTCGGTGGAGGAGTTGTCGCAGAAGCTTGAGAGATTCAAAGTGAGGACGCTTGATTTGGGTGGGCCGGTTGTCGTTAAGGAGGAAGAAGCAAAGAAGTGATGATCTGATTTTTTTTTACTATTCCTTTTGGGTTCTTTGATTCTTTAATCTTTTTTTTCTTTTTTTCTATGTTTTGACGAGTATTTGTTTTGATTCGTCATTGGTGACCGCATGTGGGTCTTATTGTAAAAAGTTCAATACCAGACCTTACTACTTGTTTTGATTGGTTGCAGCTGTGTTTGTTTGGAACTGTTTGATATCCGAACCCAGCATTATTATTCAAAATAATGATGTAAAATTGCGTACTTGGCATTATATTCAAATAAAAAAGTGTGATTAGAATCAATCTTGCAAGTAATCTTTTGGTTTACGACCTCGTCAAAAGTCGTACTCGAAGACAGGATCGGCTAATGTCAAATGCATTAGCATACATTCAAGGCACGCAACTAAATTAATTTATAACTTGTTTCTAGCTAGTACTGCTGACCTAGAACCTTCAACGTGTTTGGCAGGAAAAGATAATGTTGCCTAATGACGTGAATCTCTTGCTTTTTGCACTTTAATAAGTTTAGAACCATACACAAACACACTAATTAGGCTGTGTTCCAGAATCAATAATAAGTACTTATTTTTTAAGAAGGCAATTTCAAGCTTAAAAATCATGTGCTTACGCAAATAATTTTCCTACCACTATGGATCTTGTTTGATAGAGCTTATTGAGATCTTTAATACGGTGCAAAAAAATTTGAAAAATTATTTTCCATTTACATTATTTTTGAGTTTGAAAATGTGAAATAAGCTGTTTATTTTTTAAGAAGATTTCTGGAACGGAGCCTTCACAATAGGGGTGGGACTCACACACACTAAAGGTGTGCAGTGTGTGTGAGGTCCACCCCTATTATAAGTGTGTGTGTGTGTGTAAGTGTTTGTGTGTGGTTGTAGCAATGTTGTTTGGAGTTTTTAAAAATCCATCCTTAGATCTCACCCCACATAAGTATTCATCCAGCATTATTTGAACAATTATGTTTTCATTCTCTTAGATAGTGAATTATCTATATTACCCTTCTTCTTCTTTTTTGCTCGACAAACGAAACTTTTATATTAAATTCGAAGGGATACATCAAGGGGCTCAACCACAGTAAGCAACGAAACTTACTCGATCAAGCCAGAAAGACAGGAACAAAAGGAAACACCTTACAAAGACCTCCAACTGAACATTGGACGAGCCACACCTCTTCCATAATCACACACACGCTTTACAGTTTTAGCATCCTAATTCCATCCAAAAAAAACCTTAAATTCATCCACCGTATACACCTTAATGTCGAACTTTGCCTTTATCCACATAGCGACTCTAGTTTTTACCTTCGCAACCACGTCCCCCGTTGTGTTAGACTTGTCCCACATCGCTCATTTAAGCCACCCAAGCTTGGTTAATATATTTTAGAGGTTACTCCACCTATTACCAATTGGTTTTAGGTTGGAACCCTCCAAGAAATCTAACATGGTATCAAAGCTAGGTCTTGTGTGGCCTCACCTCGTGTAGTCAAGTCTCCGTCACCCGGGTCAATCGCCTCATCTCATCAATTCATACCTCCACGTGCATCCGGGCTGCACATGTGAGGGGTCGCCCGAGTCAAAATCTCTTGGTTTCTTTAATTTGTACCTCCACATGCATCCGGCCTGCACGTGAGGGGGAGTGTTAGACTTGTCCCACATCGCTCATTTAAGCCACACAAGCTTGGTTAATATATTCTAGAGGTTACTCCACCTATTGCCAATTGGTTTTAGGTTGGAACCCTCCAAGAAATCTAACATTACTGTTGCATTGTTGAACACATACTCATTTTGCACCAACCACAAAGTCGCAAAGACAGAAGCTTCCCACATGCTTTTCTCCAAGTTTCTGAATCTATTATCCACCCACCACCTGAAATGTGTTTCCAAAGATGCGGGGCATACCCATTTTATATGCCACCAATCTAGAATTTGCGACCATACATCCCACGAAAATTGGCAATGCAAAAATAGGTGATGCGTAGTTTCCAAGCACACAGAACACAGAGGGCAATGTGTAGATTGTCCCTCTTAAATCATGTTTCTGCCCAATAGCACCGATCTCGTAGCCACCTTGGATTGAATAGCCATCCAAGCAAAAATTTCCTCCTTAGAGGGGCTAAGGTTCTTCCAAAGGGCTTCCATCATCGGACTTCCTGAATGCCCATTGCTTTCCCACTGATTGTACGCTGACTTTACCGAGAACCGATTATTAGAGGACCATCTCCAATACAAGGAATCACGATAGACGAATCCAGAAAAACTGGTTGAAGCCTCTGCTTTAACCCCTCCACTTGAACAATTTCCCAGTCACGTAAATCTCGACTAAAGGTTAGATTCCATCTATCAGCTCCCGAACCACTCCAAAAATCATTGACAACCGCCTCTTTGTGAGTAGAAATTAGATACAACCGAGGGTAGTCCTCTCTAAGAGTCGTGTCCCCCAACCATACGTGGTTCCAAAACGAGATCTCCATACCAGAACGAATCTGGATTCTAAAACCCTCTTGGATTATATTTCCGATACATGAAGATACTTCCCCAAGTGCGCATATATCCCTCCATAAATTCATAGCTCTACCCGAGGTCGGCATGCAAGGGAGCCAACAATTCTGGTCCAAGTTGTACTTGCCTTTGATCACTTTCACCCACAACGAGTCTGGCTCCTTATTGAACCTCCACCACCACTTAGCTAGGAGGGAAAGATTTTGAATCATCAGATTCTTCACACCTAATCCCCCATTCTCCTTCTTCTTACAAATCACATCCCATTTGACTAGGTGGAGTTTTCTCTTGTCAATCGTGTCCCCAAAAAAAAAATTTCTTTGGATTTTCTCCAACCCCTTTGCTACTAATGCTGGCATTTTGAAGATAGACATGAAGTAGATGGGCTGGTTGGCAAGAGAAGAATTGATTAAAGTGAGTTTGCCCCCAGAAGAGTTGTACCTCCCACGCCACACGCTAAGTCTCTTCTCCGTCTTTTCTACCACTGGATCCCACGTTTTGAGCCTATTGGGGTTAGCACCCAAAGGCAAGCCCAAATACTTAATAGGTAATTGATCAACTTTACACCTATATTACCCTTTTAATAAGATATTCATATGTAGGTGTATATTTCCTTCCTAAATTAGTGGGATTATAGTAATTATAGTTACCTAAAATCATGGGATGATTAATGGATAGGAATGAGGGAAATTTCGAATTCTCAATTTTTTCAAATCTTTAATGGATATATTCTAAACCATTCTCTCTCCTTATTTTCATGAATTTTCAAATCCTTAATTTTCTTGAATTATCGTAAATTGGTCGTATTAGATTCGAAACAAAAATTTATTTTTTCATGAATTATTTCTGCAAAATTATCGTAAAATATATTTTCCGAAATATGGTGGGTCAAATCGACCTTGTTTTTCATGAATACACCACGATTTATTTCAACTTGAATCAAACTAAAAGAATTACGATTTAATGAATACACCATGATTTACTTAAAAAATACAAATTCGAGCCATGATTTACGAACTAAACATAATACACCATGATTTAATCAAAAATAATAACCAAACCATGAATAAAATAAATTATGAAATATATAAATAAATCATGAAATCGTAAACAAATAAACCATGAAATATATTTGAGAATAAAAAAACCATAAAACAAGGATGAAATGCCACACACGTAAATTGTGAGGAGGTCTTCCCAAGGTGAAATCATGAAAATCCAGCCAAAAATTATCCCCAAGCTATTTGTTAAGCTTTAGATCACCACAAACAAACCAAAGACATACCCACACCCAATCCTTTCCCTAGCGTTAAATCCCTCTAAAAGCACCAAATCCTTTCTCTGGTGCTAAATGCATCTCACAGCAACAAATCTCTTCCTGTTCTCTGATAAGACAAAGCTCTCCACCTCCAGCTTTAGCATCCAACTCCATCTCCCAGAAAACGGCGACTGTTGCACCGCCATCGACGAAGTCAAAACCACCATATTCCCCGGCACGCCACAAAGCTTCTGGTGGAGGGTGGGATAGAGATGGAGATACAGAGGACGGCGACTTCGATGCGGCATTCAAAGACGAGGATGCGAGGGATGGTGACGGGGATGCAGTACGTCGACGAGGATGCGCAGTGGGGATGGGGACGAGTTTTGTGGTGGTGATGGGCAACGGGGTGGCCTTTTATGGATTCCAAGACCAATTTCAGAAATATTTAAATTTTTAATGGGGTTTCAATTTTGTGGGGATCAGATTGCAATGGGAGGCATAATTCATGGGCCTAATTCATTGCTGGGACTTGAAATCTTCGGATTTCATCTCAAATTTCGGTGATATATATATATATATATATATATATCAGTAAGCTTCTAATGCGGACCTCCGCATCCAAGCAAAGTGCGGACCACCCCATTTCTTTCCTTTCCCGGTTGAATTTTGATGATCCGAGCCGTTCAATGTGTTCAAAACGTGATTTTAAGGGTACCCGCGAGAAATTGGGGAAAAAATGACCGGGAATGGCTTGATTTGAGCAGTTTTAATTTGAACCGTTCAATAAAAAATAAACAAAAATTGCTAAGATGAAGCCCTTTCCGGTCTTTTTTTTTGCTGATTTCTCACGGGTACCCTTAAAATCATGTTCTGAACACATTGAGCGGCTCGGATCATCGAAATTCGATCGGGAAAGGGGAAGTCCGCACTTTGCTAGGATGCGGACGTCCGCATTAGAAGCTTACTCTATATATATATATATATATATATATATGGGGAGTTTTGAGATTAAAAAAAGTGAGGATGAAAACATAAGTGCCAAAATTGAGCATGATGAAAACCTACGAAGAGTGGGTTCTGAGAATGATTCTTTAAGTCTCCCTTATTGTTTACACTTTAGATAGAAACTATTTCCGTTTCGAGTGATTATTCAATGCTCCTATAGCATCACGTGATGCTCCGAAGACCTTTTCTTTTGGTAATGCAAGGGATTCAGGGCCGCTTACAACACAACTCAAACTATTCCTAAAGTCCCCTTCTAAAGCCATTTCACACGCTTACACGTGGGGTTAGGTTGTTCCAAGAGTTGCTAGTAAGGAAAATCAAATCCAACATCTTAGGAGGTAACAAACCCATAAATTTCAAGCGCCAATACCACCAAGCCAACTCCTTTGAATTGTTCCAAAGGCTTTTACCACCACATATTTACGTTCGGTCTATACACGTAGTCCTGAATCCCACGTGAATTTATAGTAGAGGCCTTTGGAGCACCACATGATAGTGCTCCAAGCCGCCACCTCCTCTTTCTCCCCCCCCTCTTTGTCCCTCCTTGCCTCTCTCCTCTCTCACAGTTGTGCCTCCGAGATTCCTCAGTTTTCGGGCGGGTTTGTTGAACGGCAAGGGCTCCGCAGAGTCGGCGTTGCCAGCAGATGGTTGTCCCTCAGGCTTGTTTCACGTTCTTCGTCTCCAGCTATGAAGCCCTTAGACCTACGGTGAGGTAATAAGGCCTGCAAAATATAGAGTCAGCCTTAAATCGAGATACGCCTTACACCTCGATCCCCAACCCTAATTGCAACCCCCTACCTCCCCCAATCGACAAGAAAACCATAGCCCCAGCCCTACCCTAACCCTAGCCCGAGATGTGAAAACCGAGTTCTAAAAAAAAAAAAAATTATGCACTTACGTGACTCTAATTAGGTTACAGTATTTTAAAAGAAAGGTGATTAAGTTAATATCTCAAGTCTACGTTTTTAAGACACAAGGATAGCACAGTATAATTTTAGGGGTTCAGTACTTCTCTTTAGAAATCGAATAGTACCATAATGATCTACACATTTTTATTAGTTTATGTCTGATTTTTCATATTATTCAGAGATTGGAAAGCAAACACAATTAATCGAGTCGGTGCAACGTTTAGCCGAAACAAAAGGACACCTTACCATGGTGTCAACTGACAATTCCCTTGGAGTCTTAATCTGCCACGTTGAGTGCCACTTATCAAAACCCCTTCTCACTCATCAATAAGGGAGTTGAGTTTTTATGGGAATTACAATCAGTAAAGTCTAAGAAACACAAAATAAAACAAGAAGAAATAAAAGAAGAAAATAGAAAACAGTAGAAGAAAGGAGAATGCAAGCAGCAGTGGGCCACAAAATTGAGAAAATCCCGAGGAAGTTCTTATGGGGAGATACAGAGGAAAAGAGGAAATTGCACCTGATCGGATGGGACAAGCTAACAAGGAACAAGAAGTATGGGGGTCTTGGCATTAAAAGGCTCATGGAACAAAATATTGCTCTCCTCGCTAAGTGGTGGTGGAGGTTCAATAAGGAAAAAGATGCTTTGTGGGTTAAATTGGTTTCAAGCAAGTATGATCTATGTGAAGGAGCTTGGTTGCCCCACCTTCCAAGGAAAAAGAAAGCTTCCAATGTATGGAAAGGTATATGTTCAGTAAGTAATATGTGTGCGGATATGGGAGAATGTGTTACCAAAGGTTTTAATTTTAAGGTTAACTCTGATACCTCTATTAGTTTCTGGAAACACAAATGGTTGGGGGAGGAGACCTTGCAAAATGTATTCCCTGCATTATTCACATTATCTACCCAACAAGATGCAATGATTGCTGATATGGTGGACAGAGAGAATCAAGACCAATGGAAGTTCCAGTTTAGTAGAAGATTGAATGATTGGGAAGTCGATCAATTCAACATTTTGAGTCAGCTCATGAGTGTGGTTCAACTACAGGATTCAGAGGAAGACTGCCTCCAATGGAAATGGAGTTAAGGACTTATCTTTTTCAGTTAAGTCAGCATACTCTAAGTGGGAAGCCCAAAAATTCACTGAGGACAAAGAGTTTATTGCTGTTTGGAAAAATATATGCCTTCCAAAAGTAGAGATCTTTGTTTGGATGGCCATTCAAGGGTGTATAGCTTCCAAGTCAGTTCTGGTAAGAAGGGGTATCATCAACAACAACCTTGGGCGATGTCCTTTCTGTAAGGAAACACAAGATCATCTGCTTCTCTTATGTGATGTGGCTAGTAGGGTATGGAGCAATGTGATCTCTTGGTGGAATATGGTTTGGGTATGCCCTCCTAATCTAAAAAATCTTCTTGGCTTTTGGGATAGCTTCAAATTCAACAATCTGGAGAAGCTTTGCTAGCAGGCTTCCTTTTACTCTGAGGTATGGACATTGTGGACATGCAGAAATGAGTTAGTTTTCAGTAATAGAGTGTGGGAGGTGGAGGAAATTTTTGACTTGGTTAAAACAAGAATGGCGATCTGGATCAAAGGCAAATACAACATTAGAGATTACTCTATTGAAGATTTTAAGTGGAACTTGGATGGGATAAGAAAAGTGAAAATCTGAGTATGGTGTCTCTCTTGAGCTGTATTTTTTTTTCTTTTGGGTAGGTTCTTAGTTTTTCGTTTCTTCTTTGGTCTTTTTCTTGTCTTTGTGTCCATTTTGGTTTGGGCTTTCTAGTAGTTTGAGTCCTATTGGATTCCTTTGCTTTTTGGTCGGGCTGGGGTCTTGTTTTGCTTGTCTTTGTCTTGAGTTTGGTTTGGTCCAGTCGGGTCTGGGCATGTGTGGTGTTGTTTGTCTTTTGTCCTTATTCTTATTGTGTCTTCCAAAGCTTTTTGTTTGTCTCTGTCTTGTTTGTTGTCCTAGTTCTCTGTCAGGCTTATTAAAGCTGTTGCTCTTTCAACTCCTATTTTTTTTAGGGCTAAGATCACTTCATGGCTGGTTGTTTCTGCAGCTGCTGAGCTGAAGCTGTTGTTCTTTCAACTCCTATATTGTTGGAACTGTGGCTCATATGTTAAGTATGAGAGGTACCGAGGAGTTCCAGGAATAGGCGTGTTGGATGTCGCCGAGAGAAGTCAGGAAAGGACTGATACGCATGGGGCTAGCTGGGAATCAGGGCTATGGGTAGCGCTACTAAAGAAATCTGTAGGGCTACCGGATTGGCTTCGGGCTAGGGTTCGAATAGGGCAGGTATATAAGGCTCTCTATTGTAAAACCCTATGTACTGAGACTGTGATCATCAATAAGAAAAGGCTGCTCTCTCACTCCCGTAGACGTACCCGATTTTGGTGAACCACGTATATCTCTGTGTCGATTTCTTTACTGCTTTTATACTCGTGAATCTTGTGCGTGTGTGTTTCGATCCTAACAAGTGGTATCAGAGCTTCAAGCTATTTGGATCACACGGACACATAGTTAATACGGTAAGGCTACGGCTCTCAGCTGTAGGGCTACGCATGGGGCTAGTTAGGAATCAGGGCTATGGGTAGCACTACTAGAAAAAGTTGTAGGGCTACCGGATTGGCTTTGGGCTAGGGTTCGAATAGGGCGGGTATATAAGGCTCTCTATTATAAAACTCTATGTACTAAGACTGTGATCATCAATAAGAAAAGGCTGCTCTCTCACTCCCGTGGGCGTACCTAGTTTTAGGGAACCACGTATATCTCTGTGTCAATTTCTTTACTACTTTTATACTCGTGAATAGTGTGCATGTGTTTTTCGATCCTAACAAGTGGTATCAGAGCTTCAAGCTGTTTAGATCACACGGAAGAACGATGTCAGCGGGTTCGTCTATTATGAAGTTCGATGTGATGAAGTTCGATGGAACTTCGAATTTCGGATTGTGGCAACAGAAGGTAAAGGATTTGTTAGTACAGCAAGGATTGTATAAGGGGTTGAAGACGAAACCAGAGGCCATGTCTAACAACGATTGGGAAAAATCCAGATGAAGGCGGTGAGTACAATTCGTTTGTGTCTTGCAGACAAAGTTATGTATCATGTGATTGATGATGAATCGTCATAGGGGGTTTGGTCTAAACTGGAGAGTAGGTATATATCAAAGTCATTGACTAACAAACTGCATCTGAAGCAGAAACTATTCGGGTTGAAGATGATCAAGGGTTCTGACCTTATTCAGCATATTAATACGTTCAATCAGATTGTTAACGACCTACAAAGGATTGACGTGAAGTTCGACGAGGAAGACCAGATGCTAATGTTGCTTTGTTCTCTACCGGTTTCTCTGGAGATTCTGGTTACTAATCTACTCTGGGGGAAAGAAACCCTAGAACTGGAGGAAGTTACTGCAGCTTTGCTTGCGTTTAACCAACGTAAGCAACAGACTGAGGCTATTCAGGGTGAAGGGCTGATGGTGGCGATACGAGGAGCGAGGTAGAAAATCAGAGAGAGCTAAAATAGGAGCGCGTGGGGGGTCGAAGTTAAGGGGCAAGACTCCCGAGCCGAAGGAGTTGAAGTGTACAAGTGCCATGAAGTGAGACACTTCAAGAAAGACTGTCCTTACAGGAAGAAGAATAAGGGAAAGGGAACGGAAAGGAAAACTGGACCATCAACCTCTTCAAACGTAGTAAAGGAGAAGTCAGGTGATGGTGATATGCTTTCGGTTTCAGACACTTTGGATCACTTGGCAGACTCATGGATTCTGGATTCAGCATGTTCGTTTCATGTGACACCCAATAGGGAATGGTTTGACACCTAGAGGTCAGTAAATTGTGGTAATGTTCGAATGGGTAATGATGTATCATGCAAAGTCTTTGGAATAGGCACAATTAAGATCAGGATGTTTGATGGTGTTGTGAGAACCTTGGGTGATGTTAGGCATGTTCGAAATTTGAAGAAAATTTTGATTTCGTTAGGAACCTTTGACTCTAATGGCTGTGAGTATAAAATAGGAGGTTTATGGGGTGCTCTGTATATTTTGTGGCTCTAAGGCCATTTCAAACTGTCTGTAACTGTAAATATGCTGAGATATAAACTGCGTGGTTTATCCTGGGTGTGCACTGGTCCTTTCCAGAACCCAGAGGGTTGAGAATAGAAGCTGTGGGTTTAGACTTACCGGCGCACGCCAATCTCCGTGTGGAGTACGCAGGTCATTTCTGCATGCAATGGCATCGTCGGTGCATGCAGGTTTCCTCTTGTGTACGTCATTTCGGATTGGTGTGTTCCAGTTTTTTTAAAGTACCCACAGAAGTCTGTTTTCAATCTATACTAATTGATTTAATAGAGCAAGCATCACATTTTTGTCATATAACGCAACTTGTTACAGTATTAATCCCCTTTAACTGTTCTCCCGCCCTAATTGGCTAAAAAATGATTAATGAGAGAAAAATACAAAGTTCTACAAAATGCCCGAGTAGAGACCGATCTCCGGATTGGGCGAGAGGGGTGCCGTAAAACCCTTCCCCTCTCGTAACCTGGCTCCCGAACCTCAGATATCAAAGGTGACGACGGTCCAGTCTACAAGCCTTTTTCAAATCAAAACGTAGCAAAAACGTTTCAAGTTCGGTTCCTTGGGTGTTTCACCGCTAAAACCCGAGTGGCGACTCTGAATTATAGCGTTTCACCGCGCTTTTTCAAAAAGAGCGCACCCGATTTTATACACATAAATAAAATTTTCAGGGGCGTGTGCCCACACATACATTCAGATGTTTGGGGGCCAGTGAGGGTAACTTCGAAAGGAGGATCTCTGTATTTTGTTACCTTTATCGATGATTTTTCGAGAAAAGTCTGGGTGTACTTCATGAGACACAAGTCTGAAGTTTTTGAGAAATTCAGGGTATGGAAAGCTGAAGTGGAAAACCAAACAGGCAAACAGATTAAGTGCCTCAGAACAGATAATGGGAAAGAGTTTAAGAATGGGCCTTTTCTAAAGTTTTGTGAGGAGCGTGGGATTCTGCGACATTTTACAATTCGAAAGACATCTCAACAGAATGGGGTGGCAGAAAGGATGAACAGAACCATAGCAGAAAGGGCACGGTGTATCAGGTTGAATGCAAGGCTTCCAAATGTTTTTTGGGCAGAGGCAATGAGTATAGCATGTTTCATTATCAACAGGTCGTCGAGTACTGCTCTGGGTGGAAAGGTAGCAGAAGAGGTGTGGACAGAAAAGGAGATAGACTATTCAGTTCTGAAGATCTTTGGGTGTCCAGCCTATGTTCATGTTCCCAATGATAAGAGGTCAAAGCTTAATGCAAAGTCCAAACAGTATATCTTTCTTGGGTATAAGAAAGGGGTTAAGGGATACAAGCTTTGGGGTCCAAAATCAAAGAAGGTAGTGTTCAGTAGGGATGTGGTATTTGATGAGGTTTCTAAGGTCAAGGCACATCAGAATGTTTAAAAATCTGAGACAGGGGAAACTAGCAGCAAGCAGCAGGGTATACAGATTGAGTTGGAGAGTGTTGGCACAGGTCCACAGCCAGTGGGACAGCTTGATAAGCAGCAGTAGGAAAGTATAGCCACAGGGAGACCCAGGCGCACTATCAAACCACCGGTGAGATATGGGTTTAAGGATATGGTTTCTTATGCACTATCGACCACTAGCGGGGATCCGTCTACTTGTCAGGATGCTATCACTAGTTCTAAAAGGGACAGATGGATGGAAGCCATAGTGGAGGAGATGGAGTCATTACAGAAGAATAAGACTTGGAAGTTGAAAGAACTATTTGAGGGAAAGAAGACTGTGGGTTGTAAGTGGGTATACAAGAAGAAAGAGACTGCATCAGAAAAGGAAAGGGAGATGTTCAAGGCTCGGTTGGTAGCAAAGGGGTACTTGCAGAGGAAGGAAATTGATTATGATGAAGTCTTTTCTCCAGTGGTGAGGCATACTTCAATCAGGATTATCTTGGCATTGGCGGCTAGCTATGATCTGGAGCTAGAGTAGCTGGATGTGAAAACAGCTTTTCTCCTTGGTGACTTGGAAGAAGTTATATACATGGAGCAGCCTGAAGGGTTCAAGCAGCCAGGGACTGAGCACCTTGTTTGTAGGTTGTATAAGTCGCTTTATGGGCTTAAGCAGTCCCCAAGACAATGGTACAAGAGATTTGACGTGTTCATGATCCGGATTGGGTTCACACGCTGTGAGTATGATTGTTGTGTTTATATTTAGAGTCTTGATGATGGTTCCTATATTTTTCTGTTATTTTATGTTGATGATATGCTTATTGCTACAAAGAGTATAGTTGAAATCAACAGGTTGAAGGTTTTGTTGGGTAAGGAGTTTGACATGAAGGATTTGGGTGCTGCTAGAAAAATACTTGGGATTGAGATACATAGGGATAGGTCAACTGGAAAGCTGTGGTTATCCCAGAAGGGCTATGTGATGAAAGTGTTTGAGAGGTTTAGTATGGCTAATGTTAAACCGATGAGCACTCCTTTGGCAAGCCATTTCAGGTTGTCTACAGCACAGTGTCCGGAGTCTACTACTGAGGAAATTCAGGGTATGTCAAATGTGCCTTATGCGAGTGCAGTTGGTTGCTTGATGTATGCGATGGTGTGTACGAGACCCGATTTGGCACATGCAGTCAGCACAGTCAGTAAGTACATGGCAAATCCAGGCAGAGAGCATTAGAAGGTGATTAAGTGGATTTTCAGATACTTGAGAGGTACTTCAAACCATGGGATTTTGCTTGCTTGGCAATAGGGTCCGATTTCAGTTACGGGGTATGTGGATGCGGATTATACTGGAGGGGTGGATGACATGAGGTCTACGACAGGGTATATGTTTACACTGGCAGGTGGGCCAATTTGTTGGAGATCCATGGTACAACCTCTAGTGGCGCTATCTACTACCGAGTTTGAATACATGGCAATGACTGAGGCTGGTAAGGAAGCATTATGGTTGAAGGGGTTCATGAAAGAGTTGGGCATCAATCAAGGTGGAGTTCAGTTGTATTGTGATAGTTAGAGTGCCATTTATTTGGCAAAGCACCAGGTGTATCACGCAAGGACCAAGCATATTGACGTGAGATTTCACAAAGTGAGAGAGTTGATTGCTATGGGTGATGTGATATTGGAAAAGGTGCATACTTCTAAGAATGCAGCTAATATGTTGACAAAGACTGTGACCGCATACAAGTTCAAGTATTGCTTGGACTTGGTTAATGTCTCCAGGTGCTAGGCAATCGGAGACGCCCCCCACGAATAGACTGGGGTGGGTTATCTCCTGAAGGGGCGAGTGTGTATTCGCCAAAGTGGAGATTATTGGAACTGTGGCTCATATGTTAAGTATGACAGGTACCTAGGAGTTCCAGGAATAGGCGTGTTGGATGTCGCAGAGAGAAGTCAAGAAAAGACTGATAGTGAATGCGGTAGGGCTATAGCTCTCAGCTGTGGGGCTATGCATGGGGCTAGTTGGGAATCAGGGCTGTGGTAGCGCTACTAGAGAAAGTTGTAGGGCTACCGGATTGGCTTCGGGCTAGGGTTCGAATAGGGCGGGTATATAAGGCTCTCTATTGTAAAACCCTATGTACTGAGACTGTGATCATCAATAAGAAAAGGCTGCTCTCTCACTCCCATGGACGTACCCGGTTTTGGGGATCCACACATATCTCTGTGTCGATTTCTTTACTGCTTTTAAACTTGTGAATCGTGTGCGTGTGTGTTTCGATCCTAACATATCTTATGGAGGGCTATGTGCACTTCATAGCTGGTGATTCTGCTAATGCCGAACTGTAAGTTTTCTTGACCCCTTTCCAATCCCTATGTTGTGGGGACTAAGAGCGTTTTTGATCCACCAAAGGATGTCTTCCTCTTGTCAACTCCAAATCTTGGAGGGCTAAGAGATTTTTGGATTCGGATTTCATACCTAAAACTACTGATAAGTTGGATGCTGTTTTTATTCTCTTTCAACTCCAATGTTTGGGAGGGCTAAGAGAATAATCTGGTGCTATCTTTCATGATTTGCTCCTTCGACCCCTATGACAAGGAGGGCTAAGTGATGCTGAAGCTAGCTACCTTATTTACTTGCTGATTTGATAACTAGATGCTGCCTTGTTTTATTCTGGAATCTGTCATCATTTCCAGAATTGGTGGTTGATGTTGTATATCCTCTTGCCATCTTGTTTTGTTAGTTTGTGTCTTGGTTTCTTGTCTCTGGTGTTAGTTTTCTGCTGTTGTGGTTTACATGGGCAAAATTGCTACTGTTGTAATCAACGCTGATTATGCTGATATGATATTTGGATGCTGCTTTATATTCTCTTTCAACTCCAAAATTATGGAGGGCTAAGAGAATAAACTATTGTTGTTATCATTCCTGTTTTGCTCTTCCAACTCCTACATGTAGGAGAGCTAAGAGATGCGGATGCTGCTTTATTTATCTGCTAATATGATAACTGGATGTTGCTTTGCTTTTCTTTTGAATCTGTGAACAATTCAAGAACTTGTAGTTGCTATTTTATATCCTCTTTTCAACTCCAAACCTTGTAGGAGGTCTAAGAGGCTCGTCTCATACTGTATCTAGATCATTTGTTGGGTTTGATGTTGTTCTATTTTCTGGTGGATTTTGTTGGTTCTATAGCTGTTAACTGATTGGGAAGACTATCCCTTGTTGTTGTTTTATTGACTCTGTTGGTTCATGATGCTAAGGCTATTTGGAGAGGAGTTTTGCGATTGATCACTATGGTCTTTGGATGGAATTTACATAGTTCAGCTGTTATGTATTCCTGTGCTGTGATTCTGAGGTAATAATGCTGCATTGGATGGCTAATGAAACTATTTGGCCTTGCTTTGATGGGGCTGGTTTGTTGGATGCCATGAAGTTGATCCTCTACCTACTATTTTTGAAGCTGGTATGGTTATTTGGCTAGTAGTGCAAGCTTTTTGAAATGGTTTTCTGCTGCAAACTCTGTTTGGTTTTGGATGGATCCATTTCTCTTATGGAAAATTCAATTCTGTTGAATGTAATTTTTTCTCTTTTTTCCTTTTCTTTTGGCCTGCTCTATGATTCAAGTTTTCCTTGCATTTGGAGTTTGGCCTCCTCGATGTCCCCTTTTGTTGAGTTTAATAAAATCTTGTTGCCGATCAAAAAAAAAGAAGGGCAGTTCGAGCACCCCCTCCTCTGATTCAACCAACCTCCGACTTCCTTCCGCACGCCGCCGGAAAATCAGTGAGTAATCTCTTTTCCCTTCTCACTTCTCCTTCCTCCTTCCCTCACCCAACCGCCGCACATGACGGAGCCATGGCCGCTGGCCCTTCCTATTTTATTTCCCCTTTTCCCCAGCTTCTAGCTGCGCAGCAGCAACTGCATGAACTAACCCGTCACCACTGGCGCTCATGTGCGTGTATAGTTTACTGTGTACCGTGCAGGTGTGTGCGTGGGAGGATGGAGTTTGTATGTCTGTTGTAGGAGTAGGTGTATGTGCTATCAGTAGTTATTGAATTATATTAGCCCAAATCAGTGATTCCCTGATCTAATTGATGTTAGATTTATTCCAATTTATGTTAAAAGGTTCCGGACTAGTTAGACTATCAAATATATCGAGTATTTGTTTAGACCCATTTAGTTAGTGATCACCATTTTTTAATGGGTTATTTTGATGCACTTAATTTTGTTAGTATGTATTTTGTTAAGTGTGGGCCCAGTGCTATATGATTAATTTGGACCCATAATGGGTTGGGCCATTTTATAAGTATTAGAGGAGGTCCTACTCACATCCTCATATATATTTATGTGTCTAGCCCATTGACACACATGGCTGTTGAGAAAAGAGGGAAGGGAGTAGCTACTCCTCTCTGAAGAAAAATTGGTACGCATTGTACATGCGGGTTTCACTCTTCTTCAGCCATCTCAATATCAGATTCACTTAAGCACTCAAGATTTCACTTATGGCTTCGTCAAGCTCTTCAGGTATGTTGCAGATTAAGGTTTATTCACATGCTATGGATTGGAGCAAGAAATTAGGGCTTGTAACTGTGAAAATTCTAACAATTGGTATCAGAGCTACTTGCTTTTCGATTCATGTGTTGTGATTGCAAATTCAGTTCGTATTTATGTTAATTGTTGGATGAATGATTGCCGATCGAAAGTTTTAGGCGAGGAGACCCATTTTTACTTTTACTCCTCATTTGCCGACAACTGTTCACCGCCTTCTCTTGATTGTGTTGCCCTTTCTTCACAGATTGTGGATCTAATTTAAATGCTCCATTTGTTTAATGTTTGACGAAAGTGGAAGTGTTAATATCTGTTGGCTATTGCACCTCCCGTTGCCGTTTCGTCTTCTTCTATTATAGCTGTAAATCTGCCTTTTGCAAGCCAGTTTTGGTGTAGCTTGTTTATTGTTACAGGAGAACAAGTTTTCTGCGTTGATAACAAAAATAAAAATAAAGAGAAAGGCTGAAACCCCTTTTGTGCTCCTGTCATTTTTCCGACATTTTTTTCCTCAAAGCCGTTCAGGCCTATTTTGGTCTCTTTTGTAACAGATGTTGGCTTTAGTTAAATGCTTGAAGTGTTTAATCTTAGACGAAAAGGGAAGTGATGAAACCTTTTGACTATTGCATCTCACAGACTTCCCGTCGCTGTTCGTCTTCTTCTTTTGAAACTACTGTTTTTATATTCTATTTTTGAAGGGGCTTTGGCTAGACATTTATACTCCTTTTGTTTAATACTTGATGAAGTATGAAGAGAGCTTACCATCTGTTAGTATCCATGGTGTGTTGGCGTGATTTTGAGAAAGATGGGCTTTCCTCTTTTGTCATTTACTGAACTTGTTGCCAAATGTTTTTTGGTGTTTTTTGTCTGTTGTTAAAAGGAGAACATGTTTTCTAATAATAATAATGGCTTTACCTAATTTTGGAGGACTTAATTGGTCTAATCTTTGATGAAATTAAGGGAAGTGGTGAAACCTCTTGACAGTTGCACCTCTCGACACTTCCGTCTTTTTCGTTTCATCTTTTAAAAGCTGTTGTTTAGATAAACAAATCAAAGTACCATTTTGGGTTGGTTTTATAACCAGTTTTTAAAGTGCTAAAGTGGGTAATATTTTTTCACCCTTACTGGTTATCAAAAACTGTTCTTTGAACACAGCTTATGTTGATCACGGGGATGTTGTTGTGACTAATAAAGGTCCATATAGTCTAGCTTTGACTTTACCCTATCGGTAAATCATTGTTTGGAAGGATGCATTGAACGATAAAGAGAACAACTAACTATTTTGTATTTGGTGACTCAATTTTACCCTGTCAGTAGTGGGTCATTTTAAGTCGTTATATTTAATTGTTCTGCTTTGTCCTACATAAGAGTCTTACTAGTCTTGCGATTTAAGACTCTAGTAGAACTTTTGTAGCTGGTGAAGTGAAGAATTTTTTGATAAGCATGCTTTCGTTTTTACATGCTTAGTAAATGTGGTTATTATTTCTTCATCTTTCAATCCTAGTTTATCTCTGCATGTCTGCCATCAAAACACTAAATGAGACCAATTGTGAGGATTGGAATGAGTCGCTTGCGGTGAACTTGGCCATTATGAATTTGGTTTTGGCTTTAAGGGAGAAAGCACCACATAAGCCTACTGCTGGAAGTTCCGCTGCCATAAAAGCTTATTATGAAAGGTGGGAGCATCCTAATCGTACTTGTGTCATGATTATGAAATATACCATGGACAAAGTCTATTGGAGAAGAAAGGTAATCCTTTTGTGGTGGCCAGATATTGGGGCAATAATACATATTACAAATTCCTTGCCGGAATTCAGAACCAGCCGGAAGCCAAATGAAAGGGAGTTGATGGTAAACATGGGGAATGGAGTCAAAGTTAAAGTGGAGCATATTGAAGTACTTAGACTTTCATTATCCTCTGAACATATTTTGGAACTTTGGGATGTAGCTTTTGTACCCTCTATTAGAAGGAACCTAATATCTGTATCTGTTTTGGATCGATATGGATGCACATTCCTTGTTGGAAACGGGCATGTCAGCTTGTATTATAACTCTCTCCTTGTTGGTTCTGGCACTTTATCTGATGGCTTGTATATGGTTGATTTGCATTCCGATTTTGGTGGTTCATCACCTAAAATTCTCAGTGCTAATATCGTTATTGGTTCTAAGCGTGCTAGGCTGAATGAAAAATCTTCTATGTTGTGGCATAAACGTTTGGGTCACATTTCTAGAAAGAAGATTCAGAGACTGATTAAAGATGTCATTTTACATGATCTAGACTTTTTCAATTTTGGCACTTGTGTTGAATGTATTAAGGGAAACCTTACTGCTGAAACTTGAAAGGAGAAGGTTACTAGAAGTCAAGAGGCTCTAGATTTTATTGCCCTTCTCACATTACTAGAATTGTTGAATTCGATCGTGCTATTTTTCTTGAGGATGAGGTTGATGTTGGTAGTTCTTCACCACGCGAGATTGTGTTTAAGGAGGAGCGTGTGATAACTCTTGTTCCATCACCTAATTTTCCTGTGGAACCTATTGTTGATGGGTACTTCAGACATTCTGTTGAGAAGATCAGAAGACTTAAACAAGCTATGTGACTATGGTACATGAAGTTTTGATGAGATTGTCGCCTCTTGTGGTTTTAAAGAGAATGTTGCAGATCAGTCTATATACCTAAAGGTCAATGGGAGTAGTAATATTTTTTCTTGTCTTGTATGCCGATGATATTCTATTTCGCTGCTAATGATAATGCACTTTTGACTGAGATGAAGCAATTATTCTTTATGCATTTTAATGTGAAGGATCTTGGTGAGGTATCTTATGTTTTTTGGATATCCAAATCCTTCGTGATAGAACAAATGGTATTTTTGGCTTGTCTCAGAAAACCTACATTGACAAAATTTTGAATAGATTTAACATGCAATCTTGTTCTCCTGAAAAAGCACCTATTGTGAAAGGTGACAAATTATTACTTGGAAGATACTTGAGTGATCCTAGTTTGAATCACTGGAAAGTTGTAAAGAAAGTATTGAGATGTTTGCAGGGTACCAAGGTTTTTGTGCTTACTTACCGATGCGCCAATATTCTGAATGTGGTTGGATACACTAATGCTGATTATGCTGGTTGTATAGACGACAGAAAATCCACCTCTGGTTATGTGTTTATGATGGCAGACAAAGCTGTAGCTTGAAAAGTGTCAAATAAACATTTACAGCTACCTCATCTATGGAGACAGAGTACATAGCTTATTTTGAAGCTACTTGTCATGCATTTCCGCTATGCAATTTTGTTTCTGGATTAGGAAATTGTTGATTCCATTTCGAAACCACTAAAGATATTTTGTGATAACTCTGCTGCAGTTTTATAAATGTTGAACAGTTTTTCACAGAGCAAATGTTGGCTGACCCACTAACTTAAGGTTTAGCTCCTAAAGTGTTTCAAGAGCATGCGACTCATATGGGATTGGTTGAGTCTTCTGTTGTTTTTGCTTAGTGGGAGTTTTGTATATTGTAATCAGCTGCTACTGTGTTAATGGTGTTATTTTGGGTTGATCATACTCTCGAGAATTTTGTATGTGTGGGCAACATGCCCTTAGAAAGGATTCCGTTCCTTTCTAACAAGAGGCCCTCGGATCGGGGGAGTGCCAGCGGGTGGGGCAAGCGCTCAGAATACAGAGTCGCCACTCGGGTTTGAAGTTCCGACACCCAAGGAACCGTATCTCAAAGCACCTGCCGCGCTATTTGATTTGAAAAAGTGAAGGCACCAGTCCGTCATAGCCATATCTGGGTTCGAGAGCCAGGTTACGAGAGGGGAAGGGTTTTAAGGCACCCCTCTCGCTCTGGAGATCGGTCTCTACTTAGACATTTTGTGAAAATATCGCGATTCTTCTTTTATTAATCATTTTTTAGCCAATTAGGGTGGGGGAATAGTTTAATGGGGATTAAAGCTGTATTGAAACAGTTATAATAGGATGAAAACAAACTTCTGTGGGAGTTTAAACAGACTGGAAGGTACCTGTATTGGAGTGACATGCGCAGGAAGAAACCAACATGCGCTGATCAAGTCACTGCATGCTAATCACACCTGCGCGCGCCACTATAAGACCTACTCATGCTAGTAAGCTTAAGCCCACAGCTCTTATTCTCAACCCTTTGGGCTCTGGAAATGACCAGTGCACACCCAGGACAAACCAAGCAGTTCATAGGCAGTTGATAAGCACTTCTAAGCAGTTTAAAGGCTGAAAAGCCCTATAAATTAACAAAATATCCCATAAACAGTGTGGGGACAAAACGAAGGCCTAAAGCCAAGTTACCCAATGCAAATGCCACTCACTGGTCAGAGATTGCTCCAGCACGCGCAGGCAAGCCACAGACGCGCGCATGTATGAGCCTGCAAACCAGTGTTTGGTTTCACATGTTTCTGGATTCTGGTACATGTCCAGAATGGTTCCAGGGGTACTCCACTGCAGCAGATATGCATATTGAAATACATCTAGCATTTCTAACAAAGGAAAGCAGTAAACTGATTATTTACATGCTTACAGTGATGTATATAAACAAAAAGACATAAAACAGTAGAAAACCAATCCCCACGCAGATCTGCGCACGCAGCCACAGAGTGGCGCGCGCGTGCTATGGACCGGCGCGCACTAGTTCCTACCACGACGGTTTTTGAAATCCTGCCAGCTTTAGGGCCAGGACTGGTATTGATTACCAGCCTTGACCCTGCCAGCCCCCCTTAGGGATCAGAACAGAGAGCAGAACAAAGGAGTTATACATTTGGCCTTTGAGGTTTGAAAGGTGATTGAGCTTTGAGGTTTGAGGTTGTATGAGGTATTTGAGTGAGAACAAGCTATGTTCTTGGGTGTCTTTGTATCTCTTTAGTTTGCTTAAAAGAGTACAAAGTGATAACCCTTTTAGTATGAATTTTTGTAACCCTTAGGAAGAAGAACCATGGGGGCTATTTATAGGAGGAGAATGGTGGTAGATATGGAGGTGCAACTAGCCAACAAGGGCTGGTTGGGAGTTGCTTTGGTGGCCAAGTTTCCACCTTTGGAAAGGTTGGTAGGAGATATGGGGGATGTGGACACCTCCTGCCCGGATACTGCTTTTCCGGCAAAATGGAAGCTTCCAACGGGCTATACTCCCCTGATAATGACTTCTGCACGCTGAATAAAGCAAGTTTGACCAAACGCTGACCAATGCGCGCGAGTCTGGGACATGCGCGCGCGAGTCCAAGCCACCCAGAGCTGGTCCACGGTCAAACCTGACCATTTGACCAATACCTGGCACTTTGACCCACTCGCACTAGGTCTTAACCAACGCGTGCTAGTAGGGTTTTGGGGGTTTTGAAAGGCTTAGGCTAGGTTCAAGGGTTCAAAAGGGTATCAAACACTCAACATTCCCGGAGTATTCTTGATCCATTTCATCATCGGGGAATCAAAAACCGAAAGTAAACTAATCTGGAAGCTCAGATTGGGATGTCTATAGTATGCATGTTATGATCAATGTTTATTGTCATATTTTGTTGTGCGCGCATTTTGTAAGCCATGGCATTCCTGAGTTTATTGCCATATTTTGTTGGGTGCGCAATTTTGTTATTTATGGCATTATTGGTGCTAGAATCTGAGCTATTTTGACCCAATCTCAGTAGGCACAGTGTCTTGGGCAGACACATGGATCTTGTGGAAATTGATGTGATGATCACCTTTTGTATATTTTCCACACCACACATTCATACTACCATCTGTGTCACGGGTTGTAAGTGTTTGGTTGCGTGCTTTGTATCCTGTCGATGCATTGACTTACATGATTGAATACTTATGTACCCCTTATGGACAAAGGAATGGTTTTGGGTGCTGACTCACGTTTGATAGTCTATGTTGTGGCCACTTATTAGCTAATCTAGATATATGTTTGCTTATATCGTCATAAAACATTTTTGTGTCTTACATAATGACATATGTTGTCCAAGTGGGAGAATGTTAGATTTATTCCAATTTTGTGGACTAGCATATTCATTTATGTTAAAAGGTTCCGGATTAGTTCGACTATCAAATATATCGGAGTATTTGTTTAGACCCATTTGGTTAGTGATCACCATTTTGTAATGGGTTATTTTGATGCACTTAATTTTGTTAGTATGTATTTTGTTAAGTGTGGGCCCAGTGCTATATGATTAATTTTAACCCATAATGGGTTGGGCCATTTTATAAGCACTAGAGGAGGTCCTACTCCCATCCTCATATATGTTTGTGTGTCTAGCCCATTGAGACACATGGCTGTTGATAAAAGAGGGAAGGGAGTAGCTACTCCTCTCTGGAGAAAAACTGGTACGCACTGTACATGTGGGTTTCACTCTTCTTCAGCCATCTCAAGATCAGATTCACTTAAGCACTCAAGATTTCACTTATGGCTTCATCAAGCTCTTCAGGCATGTTGCAAATTAAGGTTTATTCACATGCTATGGATTGGAGCAAGAAATTAGGGCTTGTAACTGTGAAAATTCTAACAATTGAATGATTACTTAGATTAAAGTAGGAATGAAGTTGAGTTAAATCATTCCTAGGTAACTACCCAACTGTGTTGAATTTCAAAGTATCTATACTTATGAAACTAGAGTTAGTACTTGTATTCATCAAAACGATTAACGACTATTTAACCCTCGAGTTGTCTCTCCGAGAAAGGCCAACTCACAAACGGGAATGCCTAAGAGTATTTCAATTATGTTATTCAACAAATAATGACATGAATTAATTAGCAAATAGGTCAATCTGAGACTTATGCAAGAGTGTGATCAAGTCTTTAGCGTTGCTCTCGAGAAGTCAAAGGTGAGATACTCTACCTTAGTTATATTGTTTTTTCAAGCAAATTATGTTATGTGTTTCATATGCCGAAAGTTATGATAAGTATACAAGTTATCAAGAAAGCATGATTTGATGAATTGGTTTATGCCTCTCATTTATGCCATGGAACTATGCTACCATGACCAACGAAGGGGTTATAAGGGAGGAACGTTATGTGGCACCAGCTGCCAGTGACTTGATCATTTCACACCACATGGGGTCGCTCCCTATTCATGTTTAGGGGTTTGTTGTGCATCATAAGATTATGTGATGATGATGTTATGAATCCTCCTCTTATAAAGTTATGAGAAAGTTATGATAAGTTGTGTCAAAGAAGTTTATGAATGTTATCTCCATAGTAAAACGTATAACTCTGGTACTGTATCTCACATGAGCTGTCGACTTATGAAAATTAATTATTTTCCTACATGTATTGCCAAGTAAGAATGAGAAACGTTGCTGCCCGGGGGACATGTAAAGGTGTTTAGTCAATGTTTTGAAAACTTCAAAGTTGGGAATTGACTACTCCCTGTTTGGCGTAAGGTCACTTTATATTGTAAAGTTTTTAAATCTTGGGTTTTATTTACCTAGACACCCCTTCAAGTATACCCGTCTTTCACGGTCACCCCCTCTATGAATTTTCGCTACGACGAAACCCCCTCATCAAAGTTTTCATTTGGAGGACCTAACTCCGTTGGACGGAATAAATGAAAAGACCATTTTGCCCCCATATATACCCACAATAAACACACCAAATCATTCCCCAACTCTCTCTGTGCAAACGGAAGCCCCAAATTCCATTCACATTCTAGCCACCACGGAAGCCATCTCTCTCTCTCTCTCTCTCTCTCTCTCTCTCTCTCTCACACACACACACACATTCACATTCAAGACCACCACCATGGCTAGCAAGATCTACAGCTCCGACGACCGTAGATCACCCCCTCTATGAATTTTCGCTACGACGAAACCCCCTCATCAAAGTTTTCATTTGGAGGACCTAACTCTGTTGGACGGAATAAATGAAAAGACCATTTTGCCCCCATATATATACCCACAATAAACACACCAAATCATTCCCTAACTCTCTCTGTGCAAACGGAAGCCCCAAATTCCATTCACATTCCAGCCACCACCAACGCTGGCACCGGCCACCACGGAAGCCATCTCTCTCTCTCTCTCACACACACACACACACACACACACATTCACGACCACCACCATGGCTAGCAAGATCTACAGCTCCGACGACCGTAGATCCAACCGGAGATAAAATCGTCGATCGATCAAAGTCGGAGACGATATTAATGCCGGAGGCAGCCATGATACTCAAAAATCTCAAGTTTCCAAACTCAACTTTTATATTTCAACAAAAAAAAATCAGTTCAGTTTGAGTTCGTCGTGATCAAAACCCGCCAGAGCCGTGCGATTGATTCCTCAAAACTTGTCAACTTTGGATGGCCGACGAAATTGCTTCAATCGAACACCCGTCGACTTTGTTTTTCAAATCTATGATCGTTTCTCTCTCTCTCTCTCGGTGATGTTCAATCCCCCAAATAGGAGCAAGTGGGTGGAAGTGTATGGCGATCAGTTGTGTTTCCGGTGGCCGGCAGTTGATGGTGGGTGCTTGTGCGTGGTGGTGGTCGGCAGTTGGTGGTGGCGGTGTGCTGGTGCATGGTGATGTGCAAAAATGGGTTTGGTTTGGGGTGGAGCAGAAATGGTGCTTTGGGACACATTAGGGGCAATATTGGATGATCAAACCACTTTTAAAAGAATTTTGGTAAAAGAATTAATGGTTCTAGACGGAAGGTTGACGGAAGGGGTTTAGGAGAAAAAATAAACTTTAGTGAAAGGGGTCTGTTGTAGCGAAAATTCGTGGAGGGGATGACCGTGAAAAACGGGTATACTTGGAGGGGTGTTTAGGTAAATAACCCTTAAATCTTTAAGGCTCTGACGGTATTTTTATGTCAATTATGCTTCCGCGCTTTTAAATTTTTACAGTCTTCGCATCTCTTGGACTGAGTAATGAGGCCTCGGGTGGAGGTTAGATCCACTGGCCAGTCACGATAATCCTATCATTTTAACAACTTTTGGCCTCGGGTGGAGGTTTGACTGATGAGAACACCATTTTTGCCATTCATCCTCAGTCTATCGGCCAGCGTGCTAAAAGGACAGTTGTCAATGGGACTGGAAGGCTGTCCATTTGGTCATTTTTTGTCGTGGCTGACCTTACGCCGGTGTTTGGTGGCCCTCACGACGGCTTATTCTCAAGCGAATGACCCAGTGCGTTATTACGGGGGCGTAATGATTAGAGATCCCTACAACGATCCCTAAACGATTACTGAAAATTCAACTGTTTACGGATGAGTCGGCCTCTCTTGCTGTCTTTGTTAGGAATTCTTAGTGATTAGAGATGTCTATTTCGGCTTGGGCTTAATTTCTAGAATACCCCTTCAACTATCACGTTTTGTCAACATCACCCCCTCAACTAAAAAGCTCATCAACCTCACCCTCTCAACTATCAAAACTAATTAACATCACCCCATCCCTTCAAATCCGTTAAAATTTTGGACGGAAATGAGAGAAAAGACTAAGATACCCTTGTTATGTTAAAAAAGATTTTGTACTGAGATGTTTTTTTTGTTCCCCCCCTCCGCTCCCTCGCCGATATGGACCACCATCTCCAATCAATCGACGGAGCACGGGTCCAGAGATTTCGCGATCCTAACCCAAGAGGCAGACATGTTCCACGACGGCACCGACCCGATTCTCGCCGTCGGCGACGTTTTAATAGCGTCGGAAAAGCAGATCAACAACCACTGCGACTGGTACGCCATCCTCCAGCTCGATCGGCGCTCCGACAACCTCGAAGAAGGCGGTGCTGTCCGCGATTGTGAATTCGCAGGGCACGAAGAAGGCTGCCGCGACGGTCGCCGATCGGCAGCCACAGTCGGTGTTTAAACGGGTAGGGATAATCAATTAATTTTCCGGCCGGTTAAGTTCGGCTGAAGGTCAGTCCATCACCACTTGCACATACGTGGATATATCCCCGTATAGGTGTATATGCGAAATGTACAGATGTACGAACTTACGAACTTGTTTCTGTTATAATCTGACTCTTTTTTGGCTTAATAAAAAATTCTCTTGCAATCTTTGGCACACCTGTTTCTGTGTTGTTCGTCTATAGCTTAATGTGATTTCGACAAGAATGTTGGAAATGGTTACGGTCAAGAAAACTGTGAAGGGGAATGAATGAAATACAAATTAACTAACTTTTGGAATTTTGAGAAATTTGTGCTTTTTCTGACGGCTGCTATGGTTGAATTCGATCTAGTTGGTGACGGAATTTTATGAATTTTGATGTCCTGAGAGGAGGGCAGAGGATATGGGTGATGAGATTGTATTGGGTTGAAATCTGGGTTTGGGGAAGGAGATAGGAGATGAGTGGGGGAGAAGAGGAGAGGATATGGGTGATGAGATTGTAGCAGGAGGAGAAGAAATCTGGGTTTGAAAAAATCCAGATTTGTTGTAGGAGAAAGGAGATGAGTAGGAGAGGAGGGGAAATGGGGGATGGGTTCATAGCTTCTTTTTTTTTATTCGAGATGGGTTTATAGCTGAGTTTTGAAATTTCTGGGTTGGGGTTTGGGAATCACAGAATGAGGGAGAGGAGGAGGACATGGTGTAGTAGAGAGAGACTAGTAGAGATGAGAGAGAAGTAGGGGTGTTTGGTGGGTTGTTTTGGTGGATTATGGGTATTTTATGGTTAATTTTTTTTTTTCCATCCAAGTTACCTCTTTTCCGTCCAAAATATTAACATTTCTTAACAGATTTGGACGGAAGGGGTGGAGTTGTTGGAAAATGAAAGTTGAGGGTGTGAGGTTGATGAATTTTTTAGTTGAAGGAGTGATGTTAACAAAACGTGATAGTTGAGGAGGTGTCCTTGAAATTAAGCCTTTCGGCTTGTATTAGTCTCTGTAGTTGCTCATAGTTTGCTTGCAAGTGTAGTAGACCTAGGTGGGCTTGATTTAAGTCCTTTCCTGTAATTCTGTTATTCTTGTATCTCTGATCCGCTTTGGATTTTTAATGAAGATTTGCCTTTCAAAAAAAAACCTCTTCATTGTTTAGCTTCAAGAAGTTTTTTGTAGCTAGTCAAGTTGTTCATTTTGTAGCCTAGCCTATGTTTTTCTCCATTTATTTATTTATTTTGGTAATTTGTTTTGGTTACACTTTGACCTACTTTTCTTCATCAATATTAACAGCGATTTTTTTAATTGCGTGTCTCTACCTTAGTGATTCCTTCAATTTTCGTATATGTTGTTCTCCGATGTAGAAATTTAACCAAGGCAACAAACCACCATTACAACCTTCCCAATAGGCGTAGCACAATCTCTAGATAGAAGTCAACATTTTAGCCCTACGGTTTTTTATATCACGACAAAATTTTGGCACGCTCGCACACTACACTCAACTCACTCACCTCTTGCCCAGAGGTTGCCGAGCTCAGTAGCATTAGCTTGTAACCAAGTGGGGCATCAAAATATTTGGATGGTGATTTTTGGGACTCTGATATGGCGAGTGCACTGCTCTCTCTACTCTTGCCCGGAGGTCAACTCCGGTTGACCATCTCAACGAGGGGACCCTTTTTGGCATGCATAGTGGGACAGTGTAAACATTGATCATCGGAATATGACGACAAGGGATAAGAGTCATGCCAAAGAAAAGTCCATTCTACCAAAGGACGATAAACCCCACAAATCTGCTATCTGAAAGCCCTCACTGACACGAGCGTCGCACGCCACTCCAAGACAAGCCCCCGCTGCAACGACAAGTCCCCGCTGCAACGACAAGCTCTAGACACGTGAAAGCAACCACCGGCAAAGCCGATAACCCACGAGACCACTGCGAGGACAATACCAATTCCAGGGCCAGAACTTGAATAACAAAAACTAATAAAATTATTATCAACCACCACCATCCACCGAATATGGAAAAACCAGACTGGGACGAGACGTCGGACAGGAGAAAACCCACCTAGAGAAGAAAAGGCACAAAACGGCCAAAAAAAAACTACTCCGTAACTAAAACTCTACCCTCCTAACCTCTACTTATTTAATCACGTCGCCGCCGCCGCAACACGCCAAATCTGGAAAAGACAAGGAGGAGAGACGGCTTAAAGCAAGCCCTTCAAGGACAGACCCTATGCCGATACATAATGTTAGTCTACTTCTACAGTACGCATCGTAGTCTGTTAACTTGTACTCCCTCCGTCCCCTTTTTAAAATCCAGTATTTCATTTTGGGTTGTCCCTTAATAAGTGTCTATTTTGTAAAATTAGTGGGTAAAAGTTGGTACATTTTCCATTTTGCCCCTAAAAGTATATTCCATTTTGAAATATTTAGTGAGTAAAAGTGTAATGATGATGTTTCCATAGACAATAAGTAGGAAAAGTGGAGGTAAAAGTTGATGTGAAAGGTGTAATGATGATATTTTTTTAATAAGTTGGAGTTACGGAGCGGGACACTTAAAAAAGGACGGAGGGAGTAATTCTTTTATACTAGCTTAGGTCTAAAATTTTGGCAGTTTTGATTCATTCCATTCCTGTTTATTGTGATCAAATCTTTGCCTTCAGGCAGTTGAATGAAATGAATTGATGGTTGATTAAAAAAAAAACCCCTATGCTAACTTCCCCTTCTCATTTTGAAACGGAAGCATCGTCCAACCCTCAAGAGACTGTGTAGTGCACCCCTCATGAGGTACTCAAAATTTCAGAGAACATCTGTGACTATGTGATCACGACCAATAAGGATTTTCACATCCAATTTCTCAAAATATCCCATTTCGCTATAGCAAATGGTGAGTCTCAATCAGAATTGGTTAAGGCTATCAATCGCTCGATGGTCAGTTGGGAGAAGTAGACAGTTCTTGCTACCGCACCACCTCTCGCTATTTAGAGTTTATCTTTTCTTTTTCTTTTTTTTTTGAAAGACAACGGTTCAAGGAGTGCATACCATACACATCCCAAGTAGGGTTGTCTATTGTAGTTTCCCTTTTCAATGAGATTAAGGGAATCAGTAATTCAACGTTTTGTGCTTTGGACTCTAGCATGTTTTGATTCTCTTTCTCCGATCCGGCCTCGCTTCAGCATTTATGGAGGTCGAAGCCTCATTGAAGCCACTGCGCATAATTGCATATATAAAACAGCTTATATAACGAACTTCATCCTTATTCAGATATGCTTCTCATTTGTGAGTTGAGTTTTGTTCCACCCTCCACTTGAGAGGATGAACATTACCCTCCTCCTTATTGGTTAAAATGGTATGAATCCCACCACAAAATGATGTCCTACTTACCAAAAAATGTATTGCACAGGTGAATCCTACATTATTTCAACCAATAAGAAGGGTAATGTTCACCCTCTTTTAAGGGGGGTGAACAAAATTGCACTCCTCATTTGTTCTCAACTTAGCTCCCACAATTGTTCCAATCTAACGGCCTGTTTGGATGGGGGAGAAGCTCCCGGATTTGTGAAGAGCCCGGATTACTAATCCTCCTCCTCACCATCTCCGGTGTTTGGAAGAGAAAAGGGAGGCCTGATTTCGAAGGGGGATTTGTCACTGTTGGGATTATAAATCAGGGCAAAGGTGGATTTGCTAAGGATAGGGGTACCCCTGTCGTTGCTATATCCGGGTTCCAAATGACTGTTCTGCCCTAACCTTTTCTCACACATCACACACATACACACAGTGAGAGAGAGAAATACAGAAGAGGAGAGGGAGCGAAGAGAGAGAGGGAGACATACCGGACTGATCGGAGCAAGAGGCGGCTGGAAGAAGGCGGCGGCAGCGGCAAACGAAGAAGACAAGGGGTTGCACAAGATTTGGTCGGCGGCGTGGGTGAATGACAGAAAAGTGGGTTTCGTTGTTGTGAATGAGAAAGAAGAGAGAGTGGGTTTTGTTGTATATGTAATGATTTTTTTAATTCCAATTACGTATACTAAATATATACTCACGTATATTTTTTAATTTCCAATTATGTGTATATATATACACACACTCTTTCATCACTTTTTCATTACGTTTTTTTTTTTTTTTAAAATTTCGGGGAATAACAGTTTTTATAACAAGTAATATGGTTTACTTTTAGTGTTTTTCTAAAAAAAAAGGTTAAAACATTTGTATTCTAAAATGAAATTATTATCCAAAAATTAATGGTAAATATCAACTTATTCTAATTAATAGTATGAATTAAACCAATTTTGAGCGTTAAAAATTCAAGGTGGGGGCAATTTAGTCATTTAACATCCAATCCCATCATATCCACCCTTCAAATCCTCCTTCTCAAAAAATCATCCAAACACCTCATTACAAATCCACCCTTCTTAAGAGGTGGGGCCACCCTCATTAACATATCACCCCTCATTACATATCCACCTTCAAATCCCCCCTCATTACAAATCCACCCAAAACAAATCCTCCATCCAAACGGGTCGTAATACTCCGAACATATTCATCTTGTTTCGAAAAATGAATGTTTTCCAAACACCAACTTTGTTACATCCTCGTTATCGGGTGAACCCTTGAGAGTTCTTTTGATGGATATGCAATCAAGAATTGGTTCAGGAAGCTAGTGAAGGACTAGAGAATTAAGTGAACCTAGGTGACGTATATTTCTGCAATTACCCACCAAAAGAAAATCTGAAAGTGGGAAAAAAATGCGCCCCTCTGGAGAGATCATCAATTCAACAGCCAAACACAGAGGTAGGTAGAGCTTGAAATTCCAGTACCAGCCAGATTGCCAGAAGAGGAGAGAGCTAACATACACTACCAGTACCACTAACCTAGGCACCTGTATATTAATGACAGTTGTCCTGCCCTGTTCCGCGTAATGGGTGCTTTTGAATTATCTCCAGGACTTCTATACTTAAAATTTAAATTACAGTAAATGATGCACGTTAGCTTCTAATAAAAACAGTAAAACAAAAGCTAAACCAACAATCACAAAAGAGAAAACCGCAAATGGCACAGGTAGCCGGCAAACATGACAAAAAGGTACAACTTCCTGCCCTAGCTGTTTGTATCTTACCCGGATCTTACACGGATCCATCACCACAAAACCCTTTGATTCCCTCAGCTCAATTTCCCTCAGCCCAAGTCTCTGTTTGGTCTCTGAAGGACTTCAACGACTTGTATTGATCCACAGACTAATTAACTATATCTATCTGCAAGCGTTTTTTAGGAACTAACCTGCCCTCTTATGAGAGCTCATCATGGCACCACCCAGAAGCCGAAACTATTAATTAGTGGTCATGGGGTACCGCCACATAGTGCCCCTGACAACCTCCACCACCACATATTTATGTAAGACTCACAGAGACTATATAGTCCAAGGTTTTAAATGGAGGGAAGTGATTGGTTTACCACATGACAGAGCCTAGGAGTACCCAATAATTTTTCCAGATGGGGAGACCACCAAAAATATGCACAGATTAAAAATTGTGGACAAGATTATAACTAATTAAACTCAAACCATGCAGAAAAATGCTTATTATTGAACTCATCATTAACACCAAGCTCAAAACTACACGGATCCAGTTCAATAAAAGGAGAATACCATATAGATCAACTTTAAAGTAAACATTAAAATTGTCTAAAAACTCATAAACAAAACACCATATGCCGATGTTCCTCAAGCTTTATTTCGCTACCAGTCACTTCTTTGACTGCGCCACTAATCAGGAAACAAGAAACCCTAAAACTATGCCTGGGGATAAAAGACAATCTTTCTAACCACACAGCCACCAAGTACTCTCCACCGCAAAACACAAACTAGGGAGAAACGCATACCTCAAATCAGTACTTGTAGTCCTTAACATGAAGGTTCTCAGAGGCACCCTCACTCAAGGAACCAGCACCCTGGTAAGTACCGAGGGTTGCCTCAGAGTTGGCCTTGCACCTAGTGAGGAATGCAGCCTGCGCCTTCTCCAGATTCTCCTCCTTTCCAACCCAGGCTTTGAGGGTGCTCTGCTGAAGGGCCCTTCCGAAGGAGAAGGTAAGGGTCCACGGCTTCTTGGTCTTGAGCTTGTTCATCGCATTGAGGTTGATGGTAGCCTCCTCCTCACTCTGCCCACCGGACAAGAACACCACTGCCGGGACTGCTGCAGGCATCGTCCGCTGCAGGGCACGAACAGTGTACTCCGCTACTACTTCAGGTGCAACCTTGGCAGACTCGGACCCTGGGGTGACCATGTTGGGCTTCAAAAGGGTCCCCTCAAGCAACACATGGTGATCATTCAAGGCTTTGTAACAGGCAGCAAGAACGCGTTCTGTGACATCAGCACACTTTGCAATATCATGAGACCCATCAACTAAGATCTCTGGCTCGACAATGGGAACCAGACCAGCCTCCTGGCAGATGATGGCGTACCGGGCCAAACCGTTGGCATTCTCATTGATGGAGAGCTGAGATGGCTCGTTGGGGCCAATCTTGAGCACAGCACGCCACTTAGCAAACCTAGCACCAGCTTCATAGTACTTCTGGCAGCGCTGGAGAAGGCCATCAAGACCCTGAGTGGTCGTCTCGCCATCGGTTCCAGCAAGCTCGACAACACCCTTGTCAACCTTGATTCCAGGGAGGACGCCGTTTTCCTTGAGCAAATCAACAAAGGGCTTACCTACATGATTGAATTACACCATAAGCATAAATGAGTCGAAACTAATCCCCAGCAGAGGAATTTCCGAACGTAATAACTAACTTGCAAGGTGAAACTAACTTGCAAGGTGAAACTATAGTCACAGCAAAAGCATCAAGGCTCTATTTGGTTGCTTTCCATAATCAGTTTGCAGAGCACTTTTTGATTTTGACATTTAAACCATGTTTCTTTGAACTTTTTGGGGAAACAACTCAATTTTAAAAAATCATTACGAAAAATCTGTTGGAAAATCATCTTTGCTAAAAAATGGATAAGATATATTACAGGATACAATAGGAAATAAATAAGCATATAACACCCAGCAGGAAACTTTGGCAGGTAAAAGTAACTAGCAAGGTGAGATATATATAATGGCGAGCGAACAAGCATAGTATAGTACAGTTATTATACCATCTGCGGTCTTTTGATAGAGGGTTTCCTCAAAGAAAATCACTCCGCTGAGGTATTGAAGAGCACCAGGAGTGGTGAAGAGGAGCTCCCGGAAAGCCCGCCTATTTGACTCCACATTCTCCACATTAATGCTGGAAAGACGCTTGCCCATTGTTCCGGTGGACTCGTCAGCAGCAAGGATACCCTTTCCAGGGGTGCCAATGTAGGAAGCATTGGCAATGAGCTCATCTGCAACACGTTGAAACTTGAAAGTTAGTTACACTAGCGTCAAAAATAACTATTCCTCAGCAAAAAACCAAGGTATAAAGTCTGTTACAAAAGCCCAAAAGGAAACAATCGAGTTATCGTAAAATATACAGGAGTCCAGAGTCTGTGATGAGTGATGACAACATAGTAAATTATATAGTGCTCAAATGGACTTCTCTACGCTTAATTAACGTTCAAACAAGCCCAAGAATTTGTTTTACATTTACAGGCCATCCTATAAAACTCATTTGAGTGGGAAACTGACAGCAAAATGGAAAACAAGTGGTCTCCACTTTAATCAGTCAACTCCTCACAAATTTTAGATTCACATTCATATGCAAAGTAAAGTAGACAAAATAAACACTGTCATCAATGAACTTGTCAACAAGACACCATTACGCTTTTAAAGTAGGCCTCACAGAGAGAAACGATGCATCAATATTAATAGCGCGGTAAAACAATATGAAAAATACAGCCAAAACAGCAGCAAAGCAAAACATAATAAGTTTTCCTTGGATAATGCAAAGGAAAGAACAATGACACAACCTAACACAAACAAATTAATTACTCTTAGGATCAGCAACAATATGAAAATAAATGACAAACAAAGGAACAAAGTAGATTGAATGTGAAACAACAAAACATTAATGAAGATAAATATAAACTTCAGTATGATCTTCAAACAAGCGACCTCAGATTGTTCAAAAATTGACACACAAAAACCAACACCTGTCGACGAAATATCCACAGGTCTGAAGACTGATGCGAAAGATTACTGATCTAATAAACAGCAGCATGGATTCCTACTTCAGGAACTAATTCCCCACAATTTTCATGTGATTGCACTAACCAGAAAAATAACATAACCTTTGCCCAGAGGAATTTCAAAACCAAAATTTAAGGCAATTTCTGCAAGTGATTGTAGTTAAATCTGAACTATTTAACCTTAAGCAAGTTAAGAATACAACAATCGAAAACCAGTGCTCTAAAAGTCGCTAGGTTCTAGTCAGTCGGAAGAGGAGCACCTAGAGCCCGATTAGTCGGCCAACTAGCTCCCTAGGCGGCCAACTAGTCGGAGCCTCGGCCAATTCGAATAGTGTAATTCCTGACATTCGAATAGTGTAATTCCTGTAACATGTAAGTGATTTCCTCAATTCTAGATCCATCGGCCAGATATTTTATTCAGAATTTCCAAAACAGACTGCTCAAACTGAGTTTCCAAAGTACGAATTCAATAGAATTTCTAGATGTAACAGTTAAAAAAAGGTATCAAAATACACATACAAGAAGAGGAAGTAAGCGATCTGATGGTCAGATATCAATCTACAACTATTTAACAAAACAAGTTTTCCCTTGACAGATCAGAGCAACAATCAGTTGACCGCAAACAGATCTAACCGATCCCAACGAAATCAAGCCTACCACGAGAACACAAAAACAAGAAACAGACCGAATAATCTAAACTCAAATCGAAATCTATCAAACCTCAACCTCACGGACTACACAAACGCGAAACGAAACCAATCTAAAAAATTTAGATCTGAGAAAATTTCGTAATTATACGAGATCTACCAAATTAGACACGCAAGATCTACGCCACTAATAAGAAATGGCTAGACGGAGATTTTACCAGTGTATTTTCCCTTGAAGCAAGACATGGCGTTGGAAAGATGACCTTTAGAGAGAGAGAGAGAGATGGGAGAAGGAATGGGTTAGGGTTTATTTAAAGGGGAGAGAGAGAGCCAATAAAGGTTAAGTGTAAGAGAGAGACGTCGAGATTATCGCAATTCTCTCCTTGGCTTTTTCCCCAAGCTAAAACTGTTTTCGGGAGGCGGTTTTTTGTCATTTACCTTTCTGCCCTCGCTTGTTTTCGATTGGCGTAGGCACACGTTTGTTGGCGAACAAATTTAGTTTTCACGAGATATTACTGTCATTTTCTTATGGTGTTTTTGGTCAATTGCGTAAATGGCTTTTAAGGTTAATTAAGTACATTACTATTGGCTCATATCAATTCTAGATTTCATGAATTTGCATTCTGCACAATAGGTGAACTAAAATTACTGATGCAAATAATATTGATGAAATCAAACTACAAAGATAAAAGATGAAGGAGAGCCCACGTAATATGAAATGAATTAAAGTACACCATTTAAATTGATGGAAATCAAATTATTGAGATAATTTAAAATGTATTAAAACATGTACCGGTGATGCAATTTATCCATCCTTTTCGTTGTGCATGCGCTAAAACATCCTAAACACTAAGATCATGTTCGTTTTGGAATTTTGGACTTTGGATCTTCTCTCTGTACACGGTCTTTAATAAATTTTCTTTTAATTATTGTTCTCATTTCTCTATCTATCTCTCTCCACTCATTACCCAAAAATCAAAATTCTAAAACGAATATGCTCTAAATTTTTCAACACGAAGTTGTGAACTTAAATGCTTCAATTATGACATAGGGCCAACTTTTTGTAGTGTCATAGGGTTTCTCTCGACAGAGCACCTCTTCGTAAATTTCAAATTTTAGTTCACAGATAATAAGAAAACATATAAATAAAATATTTATTGGTGAACGAAATAATAGATGTTCTCAGGATATGAATTTTAGTCTTTTGTGCATTGGTAACAAAAGAATAGAATATGCATTTTATTCCTAGAATATGTATTTTCTTCTCCTTTAAATCCCAAGTACATAATTAGAAATATATTCATTCTATTTTCTAATTTGTATCTTTTTTTCTTTTTTGTGCCCTTTAATTAGAACTGCAAAGTAGCAAAATCGATAGTTTTTCCTTGAATATGACTTTTTCTAAGATGATATGGGGGAAAAAAAAAAGGGATACGACTTTTTTTGAGGTGGTTTCCACTTTCCAGGCCAGCCCAAAATGTTGACACGAAGGGTAGAAAAGGAAATTGAAGACAAAATTAAGGGGAGTTTCTTAACATGAGACTTTCAAAACCACGTGCTGGCGAACTGGTGGGTGGGGGGAAGTGTCAAAAACAAAAAAGAGTTGAAAAAGGGCCCCACATCACAAGTCTTGGATGATAATTCACTGGAGTAATTAACAAACAAAAATATAATCCCACCAAGAAACCCACGAGCCAGAGGCCCAGAAACCACGAAAACCTGTGGGGTGTGGGAGTGAGTTTAGGGAAGAAAAGCAAGTGAATAGGATGTGTGGTTGGTGGGTTTGATTGAGAACTATAGCAACGCCTAAAATTAGGGATGAAAATTTTAACCGAAAAACCGAACAAACCGACCGAACCGAACAATTTTTGTTTAATTCGGTCGGTTTTAGGTTTGAGTCAATTCGGTTCGGTTTTATTTTTTTGAAAACCGAACGGTTCGGTTCGGTTTCGGTTTTATAGAAAAACCAACCGATTCAAACCGAACCGAACCGATTATATTAAAGGGGTTATACTTTCAATCCTAGCCGTTGGATCTATCATATATATATATATATACCTAAGATCTAAACAGACCCTAAAATCATCCTACATCTGTTAATCCTCCTTCCCATCCCCGACCTCACTTCCCATCACTGACATCACTACCCGTACTTCATGTTCAAACACCCCATTCCTCTCTCTCTCTCTCTCTCTCTCTCTCTTCTGCGAGAACGAAGAACACAGCAAGATCGCCATGGACATGGAGAACGAAGAACACATCGCAAGATTGACATGGAGAACGAAGAAGAGACAGCAAGAACAGATTGCTTCGATGGACTCCGAAAGCATAGATCCACACCTATCTTCCTCTTATCTCACTCTAAGATGATCTCAAAAGGCAGTCTACATTCAACAGGTTTGAAATAGCATTTTTTTGAAAAAAATTAGGGCTTTTTGAAAAGAACCATTTTTCTATTTAGTTTACACGATTTTGTATGATTTGTGTTGTTTTTGGATGGATTTGGACGTGATTTTGTATGATTTGTGTTGTTTATGGATGGATTTGGACGTGATTTTTTTTTTTGGGTAATTATTTGGACGTGATTTTGTATGGTTTGTGTTGTTTATGGATGGATTTGGAAGTCCAGCTGCCATTTTCTTTTACAACAGTCAAAACCGATGCAACCGACCGAACCGAACCGCCAAACCTACCAACCGAACCGACGGTTTCTTCTGGGAATGAGTCGGTGTCGGTTTGAAAAATACAAAAACCGACTTAGTCGGTTCGGTTCAAAAAGTGGTAAAAAACCAACCGAACCGAACCGATTTCATCCCTACCTAAAACTGAGGGGTTAGGTTTTGATAGTTAGGTTAGGTTGTGGAATGGAACCAGTTGGAGCGTCTTCCTCTCGCCCTTCACCCAACAATACATGTGCTGCACTTTTTTTTTAATAACCAGATATCCGGGTCGTGCGCACTTCGACTAATTTCAGAGCTCTGAAGGTAACGATCGGGCATAACCCTCAGTGGCCCTAAGGTTTAGAATATTTGACCTCCGTAGGAATGGAACATGTGACCTCATAGAGGAGCACTTATTATTTTCTTACAAACACTTAGACCAAAAAAAAAAACATGTGGTGCACTTTGGTTCCACCTGCCCTTCGTCCATTTTTTCATCTCTTTATCTTCACTTCACATACTGGAGTAGAATTCAAAGGAATATACTCTTGGTATATTCTTTCTGCCTTAAGTTTTCCTAGATCTTGAGCAGCCCCCATTTGATTTCTGCTACAAGGTGATTTCGTCTTTCCCGTTCGGCTAAATAAGCCAAGTGACTTATTTTTTTGTCTTTATTTAAAAAAAATTTGTATTTGTTAGTTTTGTGTCAATTTTTTGGGGATTATTGCATCTCCATGACGAGAGGAATCTAAAAAGTAAAAAATTTTGATCGAAGTCTAATCTTTTTTGAATAAAACCAAAAAAAATTTGATCGAAATCCAATTGTGGGCCAAAATTTTTACTTTTGTCAATAATCCAAATAAAAGTTCATTTTGTGTTTACAGACCCAATCATTTTTCTTTGTTTACGGTTTTCAATAAGTTGTTTCCTCAATTATTACTATCATTTCTCTATCTATCTATCTTCACTCATTACTACTAAAACCTTTTTCAAAACTCAAATCAAACATTAAATTAATATGTTGTTAGTACTATTTTATCAATTTTGTTGCTTTTTTTAGTCTTTTACGAATGTTGATGTGTGTGTGTATATATAACGAGAATAGAAATTGCATGGACTACTGTTCCTGTATTTGTACTTTTTTTTTTTTGATCCGCAAAAAACGCCCTCACTGGCTATCATTAAAGTCCAAATTTAAAACTGATACAAGAGGTAAAGGTGGATTCGAAATCCAATTAGCCACCTTGTTAGCGGACCGTCGAACCCATTTGAAAATAAACGCTCCTTCTTTGGCATATTGCCGAATATTGCTCAGATACACTAAGAGTTATTGCTTGCTTGTTATCAGATTCCACGACAACCTCTTTCATTCCCAGCCTAAGCAACATTTCACAAGCAAATCTAATTGCATACAATTCTCCTCCTAGGCTGGAGCAAGCATTCACTGTTTTTGCAGCCCCTTCCAACACTTTTCCCCTCCAATTCCGGAGAACTACAGCAGCTTTACTAGTGTTCTTAGTAGCTGAGATTGCAACATCGCAGTTGACCTTAAACTTCCCAAAGTCCGGAGCCCGCCAGGTGGAAACTTCCTCCTGGACTAAAGGGTTATCCATATGGACTGTAGTAATCGCTGGAGTATCTGTTCTTTCCATCTCTGCGTGGAGAATGGAGGCAATGGTTTTCTGAGGGTTAACCATCGCACGACTGAAGACGTAATTGTACTTGATCATTTATTATATTTTTATTTGTGTAACAAGTAGTGGTATGCGTTGGCTTTGTAGTACTACTACTACTATGTGGTCCCCAAGGCGAACAAAAAAGATTAGTAACCAATAAGTTTGATCAAATGGGTTATCTGTTATCTCCAACCAAGGATATCAAATTTGACATGGCATGTCAAGTGAAAAAGTTGATGTGAAGCAATTCTAACTCAAATGTTTAATGTTTATGTGTCATTTGACATCCTCTCTCTTGTGTTAAATTTGACATTTGAAGTCAAAATATTTCTTTCACCACTTTACTTCAAAACTCCCTAAAATAATAAATTTGAGATTTTGGTTAGAGTGGGCGCCTTGAAGATGCCAAATTCTAACATTCAAATTGTCATGTAAGCCTTAAAAAAAAAATATGACATCCTCAAATTTGAAGTCAAGATTGGAGATGCTCATTCCCGTAAAAGAATGAAAATCTTGAGAGGACGACTAGGTAGCAGTATTATTTGAATTGTATTTTTTCTTTCTAAAAATTGAAACTACTCAATTGTGATGTATTATGTTTAATCCTTTTCAAAAAAAAAACAAATTTCAATGATGTTATCAATCTATTGCAGTATCAAACAATTGCTAAAATCTGTTATCAATCTTATGCTAAATTTGTTATCAATCTATTTGCTAATCTGTTATCAATCTAATGTTGAAGCTATTATCAATTTATTTGTAAATTCTGTTATCAATCTATTCCAAAATCTGTTATCATCCATTGCTAAAGCTGTTATAAATTTATTATCAATGCTTAAATGTGGATTTTAAAGTCTTACATAAAAAAACAAGCATATAACAGTTAAATTTGCATTTAATTAAATTTTGCAAATACAATTATTAGAGTTCACAAACATTCAAAAGATATAAAATAATAGAATTTGACATAAAGGTTGGAGATGGAGGGTTTGATGTCAAATTGGATATGCCAAAATGTCACGTAAGCCTTTAAAACAATTTTACATCTTCAATTTGAAACCATGGGTTGGAGATGCACCTTTACTAGCTGCTCCTTTTTTTTTAGATCACATTCTTCCCACCCAAGGTGAAAATCCCATGATTTCTATCATGCACCCATTGTAGGTCCCACCATGAATTCATTATAGTAATCTGACTCGTTTCACGTCCTTTGGGGGCCAGGGCTATGGATAGCCTCTGGACCCCCGTGCTAACCCTAAATCTCCCACTAACCCCCGCATCGCTTGACAAAAAAAAAATTGTAGAGCCCGCAAAGTACATAGTATGTCCATGTAAAAGAATTAGTTTGATCGCATATCGATAAATATATCAAAATTAAGTTGAATTTTTATTTACAAAATAGACGATGTGAACAGTTTAACTCTATAGGATCAAATAAAGGCTTTTAGCCCACAGGTGATATGGGCTTCGTCCCTATAGGAGTGTTTGGGCTTTGTTTCAAACTGACTGTATTTTCTATAACCTTTAGTTGGAATCTTCTTCTCCTTTTCCCTATTAATGAAACGTTACTTTTGCCGATTTTAAAAAAATAACACGTTAAAAAATTTTAGAGAAAGAAAAACGGGTTAACTTTTTGTACGAGAGATTTGTTGGACTGTTGTATTTCTCGAGAACCTCATTACGAATAGATATTTCCTGTTGAATGGTTAATGCAACAACCTAAAATGATAGGGTAATGGTGGAAAGCTATTTATGTCAAAGAAACGAACAATATACTAAGTTATTTACCAAAGACAAATAACATAAATTTGATAAAGTTACCCTCCCCGGCCTAAGAGCATCCGATCCGCACCAGTCTCTCCAAATTTTGGACCAAATTAGAGAGGAAAAAACCACTTTATTACTTTAGCTACTCACTTTTAAAATGTCTACTACATCAGACTCTCTATATTAAAACTATCCTATTAAAAAATATTAATTTCTTTATTCTTAAAAAAAAAAAGCAACGGAGTATTCACCAAAACAGCAGCTATCCCAAAACAGAAAACATTAAATTAATGTTTAACCTGTGAACAGTTCCTCTTTATCTTCCACGAGGGACTGTAGCAATATTAGTTTGATGCCAAGCAGAGGCGAGGCTGATGCAAGACCATTTTCCTCCTTTGGTTGGTTACTATAGCGCCAGATAGGAAGTGGCGACACTAATGCGGATGCCCTAAACATGCAGAATATCATATTCAACACCATGCATATTACATATAGTAGTTCAGATAATATAAGAAAAAAAAATACCATACGGTAGTTATGAGTTGATTGAGCCAATAAACAAGTGCACGCATGATACATTTGACTGAAAGGTTAATCGATCGGGACACTTGGCTCAAAAGTTGTGTAATTGCAAGTGGGGGTGTTCATTTAATTCTATATGTAGACAGAGTCGGCCATCAAAAAATTTTGAATTGTAAGGGCCCCTCATATTTTCGTATCCCTTATTATAGTCCAACAAAAGAGGTCCCATTTATAATTTTTGCTTTAAGCCCCTAAAAGTCAGGGCCGCCTCTGTATACGAGGAAGTTTATATGCTTTTATGGGTTGGGAAGGGGAAGCAATTGAGTGATGCTACAGATCACGAAGATTCAGACCACGAATATCCCGATCAATCTGATTGGTCTAGGTTATAATTCTGTGTAGTAAATCTTACTGACTTTTGGTGTAACGTATGTGTACTAATTGCACTTTACTACTTTATTTTTCTGTTCTTACAGTTCTGATCCTAATTTTGGAATAGTTTTGCCTTTTTGTACTGAAGTTGTGCTTCAGCTAACTGTTGCTCTAATTCCCTAAGCTTATCCTGTTCTTTTCCTATGAATCTAGTAAGGAAGCTACTAGATCGAGGTCTGTTTGTATATAAGGTTGTATTTAAAAGTCTATCTATCAAGAGGTTTTTAGTGAATATTTCTTCTTCTATTCTACGAATGTAAATTAAAATATGTTCCTCTTTGTTCATTCATGCAAAAGATAAAAGCTTATAACGAAAAATTTGTGAGTCCTACTCGGTACTTACCACCACATGATCCAAACAAGCTGTTTAAAATAATCTAGATACTGTATACAAAATTATATATTATATTACCCATTGATTAATCTTTCTTTTCATTATCCCTTACCTCTTATGTGTCAAAATTTTTATCCAAAGAAATTTCTTATTTTCCTTTTTAACCTACCCTCGAATATTGTTCCCTCAACGCCATCCTTTGGCAAAACGGGTTAGACAGAAGGCTTTATGGTTTGAAGGCCTGAAGTCATTTCTTTCTTTAAAAACTGATTTTTGGGGTATTAGTGATGTATGAAAACTGGATTAAAATATTTTTTTTTGGGTAATACAAACACATAACTCATACAATATTAATGCTATTTATGATCATGGGGGTGTTCCCTTTCGGGAGTCCCTAAAGAACAATAAGAACTGGAGAGAAACAGAAACTTACTATATTACTGCTGAAAGCTGCTGATTACAAAGACTTCATTGCTGAAGATTGACTCGACCAATTACAATTGCAACAAAATGCTTACAGATAGCAAGTGCTCAAAATGCTAGGAGAGTCCCCCTTACAACGGAAAGACTTGACTCTATTTATAGACATCAAACAACAAGATGACTGGTAACCTACTAAGAAAAGAGGTCCGGTTTTTTCAAAAAGAAAAGTAGATGCCGCGTGATCACTGGCCCGCATCGTCACATCTTTCAACCTTCTTTTTGAAAAGCAGGGTCTTCATTATTGATATCTGCAGATATGTCCAAGGGTGGTTTAAATTTTGCTGGTGGAAAGTGGTTGGAACAGTCAAAGTGGTTAATTGCCCTTTTACTTTCGGCAAGTGCTTCCAAACTACTTTTGCTGATAAAGTATCGACCCATGTGATGACAGTGTTGCTGTCAGTTATGGTGGGATACTTTGTCTTTGATGCTTATCCTTCCATTGCATTATTGAGATTTTGGATGGCTTCGTCATCAAAGTCATAGTCTTCGTCATCTTCATTATTCAGAGATAAGTCAGATAGATCATTTGGATCTCCTCCTCTTATCATTACATCTTCTTGGTTCTTCTGGTGAATGTAATATCTGACTAAATTATCATATCCTGTTTCAAACTGAAATTTTAATTCTGGGAGATGATCATTGGACCTAATTTTTTGAAATGAGTCCTCACATATTAGAGGTGCCTTGCCATAGGTGTATAGATTATCATAATGAAATCCTTCGGCTATGGTAAAAGCAATGGCATGTCTAATCTGTTTCCTAATTGAATTTGTTTCGCAAATCCATGGTTCATCATTGTCACAATGATAAATTCTTCTGAGGATCATGTTTGCAGGGTTTGTGTTGATATGGATGTTGTGGTAAGCAGGGATGAGTTGTCCTGTAGGTGTCCATTCTGGAAGTTTTGATTCCACAATTGCTTCAACTGCTGTACCTTGATCTGCCATAGCATTAAGAACACAAGCTGCAATTTTTCTTCCAAATCTGTTAGTATCTTCTGGATCATAGAATATGATTTGTTGAACATATCCAAAATCCAATAGAGTAACTTCTGTGATTTCTACCTCTTTTCCCTTAAAGATAAGAGTAAAAGGTTTGAACTGCTTCATGTCAATGTTGGCCCTTGGGATACTGTATATGAGTTGGCATGTACAGGCTATTCGTTCCAATGGTCCCTGGATGCAAGTAGGTTTGATTTTTGGACATGGGACAGTATCTTTATCTTGTAGATAAAGAGTTTTCCAAGTAATGGTGAGTCCTGGGATACAACCTGTATTCTGGTTGATCTTGACTAGTTCTGAGAATAAGAATTCTTGAAAGTGGACCCTATCTTCTCTGGCTAAATGTCTAATATGGTGAATAACATCTGGAGGAAATTTAGAGAGAAAGGTAGTTGCTTTAACTTGTAAAAGCTCCTTCGGACCATATTCCTTACTCCACTTACTTCTTTCTTCATCTTCCAGTGGGGAAGACGGTTTTTCGCTTTTACCAGTGGGGTAAAAGGGTTTCTGACTTTCTTGAGCTCCTTTTCTGAATTTAACAACTTCATTTTGAGAGTTGTTATTTCCTCTTCAAGCCTTCTCTGGTTGTTAATCAATTGTTGATTGGCTTGTTCAATATCCTGGTTTCTCTTATTTAAAATCCTAAAACTCCTGGTCATTGTTTCGCAATGACTACAAAAATTTATTTGTTGAGAAAATGGTTGGTTGAAAGCTTGGTTGTTTTCAAAACCTGCAGTCTCAAAGACTGATTGATTGTTTAATCTCCTGGTTGATTCTGAGATGTAAAAATTATTCCCAATGGCACGATTGGCCCATTGGTTTGCTTCTGCAAATGTATGAAAACCTTTCCATGTTGAAGAAGGGATTCCATCTACTTGTTTTAAAACTTCTGGCCAATAAGAATAAATTCCTGGAACACGGCCTACTGCAACACAATAAAATGAAAATCTTTTTGTTGGGCTTGACCCATTTTGCTGGTTAAAGAAGATATTTAAAGCATTTAAACAGGCTAAGAATTTAGGAACATCTTTGTGAGAGTCCCAAAGATTATCTAAAAGACACTTCTGTTCCTCACTGATATTATGAATGAGGTACCTGAATTTGGATCTGGATTGTTCAGGAAATACTCTGAGAGTTATGCTCCCAAAGGTTAGAAACCTCTGATTTGTTCTGGTAATACTGGTTGCATTGCTCGAGGATGCCATCTGTAAAACTAAGGATATTAGCATTTATTTCTCTAGACAAATAATCTGCTAAAGTATTTTCTTTTCCTTTAATATGTTCAAATTCTACTGTATAACCATTTCCTGTTATTGTATCAATAAAATTAAGCCATCTTCTATTACTGATCTTTTTCTCATTGAGAAGCTTATGGAATTTAACAATTGCTTCACAATCTGTTCTAACTGTGAAAGGTTTGAACAACCATAATTTGAAGCTGTTAATGGCGTTAATAACTCCTAATATTTCACAATCTATACTGGCTAAATTCCCTTTTTCTCTATATTTTCCGCTGGCATATCTACAAATCTTTTCTGTAGATTTTGCAGAGTATTTGGTAGGTTTGCTAAGGAGTATTGCTCCCCATCCTTTTTCACTGGCATCTACTTCTATTACTATGTAGTCTGGTTCTAATGGTAATTCTAGCTCTGGTAAATTTTTACAAATCTCTTTGATTTTTCTGACAAGATCTATGTCTTGCTGGTTGAAGTATTTCTGACCTGTTGGAGTTGTTTTACTATACAAAGGTCCTATGATTTTGCTAAGATCTTTTATGTACGGTCTAGCATAATTCAAGGTTCCTAAAAAAGACTGGAGTTTCTTTTTATCTTCTATCTTATCTGGAAATTCTAAAATCTTCTGTGCAATATGTGGTTGTAACTGGATTTTTCCTTTTCCTATTCTTACTCCTAAATATTCTATGTATTCTTTACATAATTCCATTTTCTTTTTACTAATAATCAAACCATTATCTATAAATGTCTGAAATACTATCCTAAGATGTCTATAGTGTTCTTCCTGTGTCTTGCTGAAAACAAGAATATCATCAATATAAACAAGGATAAAAGAGTGATATTTTTTGAATATACTATCCATTTTCCTCTGGAAAATACTGGGTGCTGTCTTTAAACCAAAAGGCATAACAATCCATTCATAACATCCCTGAGGACATGTGAATGTTGTCCATGGTCTACTGGACTGGTCTAGCATAATCTGCCAAAATCCTAATTTGCAATCAAATTTGCTAAAGATTATTGCATCCTGGATACTATTAATAAGCTGTTCTTGCTGGGTATGTCATAACTATCTATTTGGATATTGTCATTAAGACGCTTATAGTTTATGACCATTCGCGCTTTGTCTCTTTTGATTTCTGCATGATTTCTTACCATAAATGCTGAGCTTCTGTGTGGACTGGTACTTTCTCTTATAACCTTAAGATCTAATAATTCTTTAGTCTGTTTCTTAAATTCTTCTATATCTAACGGACTGTATACAATTTTCTGAGTATTAATCTTAAAATCTGGGTTAATAATTTCTAAGTGTGCTAATGTTCTGTTTTTATTCCAATGTTTGATTGGATTTTCCCCTAGAATTTGGGTTTCTTCTGCTAACCTAATTAATTCTTCTAGTCTTTCTCTGTCTGTTCTTCTCTTTTTGCGATCAAGAACCGACAAAGAGTGTTCTATTTGTTCAAAGTCTATTAGATCATATTCTATCTGGATTAACTGTTCTTCTTCTTCCATTAGCCATTCTACTTCTGTTTCAATTGTATCAACTATAGTTTCTACATATGAGTCTAAATGTGCATCTGAAAAAGGAATATCTTCTAATGACTTTTCTATTTTTTCTTTTACTATCCTGTTTTCTTCTGCTATTTTCTGTTTTTCTTCCATGGTTCCACCACGCTTAGCTGACAACTCTGATTCTAAATTCTGGGCGTGTAATGTTTCAACTTGTAAACTCCGTTTGTGAAACGTCACAAAGTGTTTGCTAAATGTGATGCTTCCATTCATACTGTCTATAAAGTTTAATCCTAAGATAAACTTATAGCTGTGGTTAATGTCTCCTATCCATACCATGGGTAGTGGGTAGGTGTGTTGTTGTTGAAGTCTGTTGGTGAATCTGATGCTGCTATTCATAAGACATGTATCATAAACAATACTGGTGTTATTCATGAGATCAGCTCTGGCTATATAACCTGGTCTGGTGTAATGTTTGACTGGTATAAGATCACGGCTAATGTGACTCTTACTGGCTCCTGTATCGATCATGGCTTTAAGTTCTATAATTTTCCCTGGGTTTTTACCTCTAGCTGGTAATAAAATTTCACAATTTATTTCAATAAGACTGTTTTCTCCTATCCTATTTACTGATTCTATAATGTTACAGTGGTCTTCTATGGTTTCAATAGTCTCTAGTTGTTTTAAGGGCTGGTTTTTCTCGTATAACTGATTTCTTAATCTACTATTTTCTATCCTGTATGTTTCTATTTCTATAGACAAGATTTCTATGTTCTTTTCTAATTCACTGATCTGTTTTTCAAACTGGAACTTGGTTCGATCTAATTCTAACCTAATTGTGGCTGCTTCTAACTTAGCTTCTTGAAGGGCTAATTTTGAACTTTGGTTCAACACTGGTTGCTGTATGCTGCCACTTAAATCTATCAAATCTCTATCTATCTGATGGTTCTTCTTAAGACAAAATTTACAAACATTTTTCTTACAAATGTCACATACACTTCTAAATAATCTAAAAGGGTAACCATTGCATTCTGAGCAAGGTTCACTATCCTGACCTATATTATGTTGCCACTGGTGTATACATTCTATGCTGGGACTTTTAATCATAAAAGTATATTCTGGTATATAACTGGAAAGTTCATCTTCTGAACTACTGCTGCTATCACTGTCTAATTCTTCTAAGAAATTTATTTCTTCTGGTTCTGTACTAATTAGACTGTATATTGATTCTGTATCACTATCTTCTAATCTTATTTCTATAAACTCAATATTATCAAAATCTTCTAATTCTGCTATAAAATTTGCTTTTTCTGTGGTTTTCTGGTTTTTCCCTTTATTAGGGCATCTGTTGGCTAGATGATCTTCTGAATCACATATAAAACATTTACATTTACGATTTTGAGTTGACTGGACTTTCTTCCTAAAATGTTTTTTAGGTTTTGGCCTAAACTGTTGTTTACTAGGTGTTTGCTTATAGGATTGGCTCCTCCTATATTTCTTTCTGGGGTAATAACCATGTTTCTGGTAACTATAGTTATACTTTCCTTTTGTCTGGGCTATTTTCCTATTATACTTATTGGCTTTCTTCTGGTATTTATAGAATTTGTTTTTCTTTTTCTTTTCTTTGCCATATCCATACTGTTGTGGAGTATATATGACCTGGCTACAAAAATTCAACTTGTTTTTCTTTATACCTTTCTGGATTTCAAGTGTGGTGCACTTATCTCTAAGTACTGCAAATACAAACTGGATTCTAGGACCAATTCCTAGATGCTGGTTTTCGTCTCCATTAGTAGCTTTCCACTTTTCCCATATTTCTTCCCCTAATGGGCCTGGAAGTTTTCTAAAGAATTTGTTACTAATTTCTGAGTCTAATGCTCTACCTGTTTGTGATGCAAGGGCTATAAAGTCATTGCAAAAACTAACTATGTATTTCCATTTATGTAACTTAAGCTGTTCTAACTGTCTTATTGCTACATTCTGGTATGTTGTGTTTCCTCTATTAGGATCTGCTCCTATTATCAAGGTTTTGACTAAACTGGTAAAATTGTAAACATTTGGTCCTTGGGCTACTAAAGTTGCATATTGGGGTTCAAAATCTCTCTTATAAGCTTCTATAACTCCTTTTGCTGTGTCTCCTAAAAATGACTCACAATATGACCACATCTCTGCTGAAGAGTGCCAATTGGTCATTTCCAAAAGTTTTCTGACTAGGGCTTGTTCCCATCTGTCTATAACTGCTTTATGAAACTGGGGATCAAATGCTGCTATATCAAGCATTAATCCTGTTCCTGCTTGTGCCATGAGTGATATATCTCTATCTACTGGTAACCTTTTTCCATAGGTTCTGTATTCTAGTTCTTGAGCTGATGGCTCAATTCTAGACCTACTGATTGGGATATTTCCCATCTCATATACTTGATTTGGGAGTACTGGTGGAGTATTGTCGTATGTTTCCATCTTGACTTCTACCATATGGTTTTCTATACTTTCAACTGGTGGTTGATAGTATTTGGATCTAGGATCTGAATGACAAAACATATCTTCTACTGAGAGATTGTTTTTCCTACTAGGGTCATATTCCATAAATTTTTCTTCTAAGACAAATATATTATTTTGTAATAAATATTGTCTTTGGAACTTGGAACTGTCATCTAATTTTGGATGTTCATACTCAAGTTTCTGGGTATAGTATCCCTCTAAAATCTGATAATCGTAATAATCTAGATCTGGTTTATAAACTGGTTCTAAAAGTTCTTTTAATCTGATTATGTCAGATTCGCTGAATTTAACCAATTGATCTAGTGTAAACTGAGGTTGTTCATATGCCATATACATATGCTCTGTCTCTGCATCTGAACTTCTGGCACATTCTGTGTGAATAGAGCTACCTACGTCTGAATGTCTACCTGCTGAGACATAATTACTGAATCTAAGATTAACTTCTCCTAAACTGTTGGTATAAAAACTGTTACTGCTGGGCCTTAGTTGTTGCTTGGGCAATAAATTTGTGACTTTCCATTCGAGTCCTGCTAACATTTCTGAATCTCGTTTCTTGGCTTCTATGACCTGAATACCTCTGGTTCCTAAAGCTTTCAGAGCTTGGTCTGTTCTAAGCTTATACCTGGTATTACTATGATTACTTAATTTTCCTACAAAATTAACACAAACTAAAAGATTATGCATTTCAGGGATCATGTGATATCCCTTTGTCTTAATAGCTATACGAATATACTGATAAAATTCATCTAATTTCATTTGGAAATCTGGTACACAATAAACAATCTGGCAATTACTATTCATATCCAATTCCATGCTTCCTATTAAAGCTTGTTCCTGGTTTGTGAATCTTTGATCAAAAATCATGACTAATACTTTGGTTCCTAATTCTTGCCTAGCTAAACCCTTGATTCCTATGGTAATCAAACCTAGGTGAATAAGTCCTAACTTTAACTGTTTAAGCTCATTGAAGCTTCTTGGGGTGATCATTTCTAAGATTTCTGTCTGATCCTCTGTTACAACACTGACTGGTTTTTCATGATAACTATTGTAAGTTCTAACACCTCTGTTAAAGAAATTCTGTGATCTATACAACACTGCTGGACTTAATAATTCTAGACTGTGATTTCTGAATCGATCTAACTGGATATCTGGATCTATAAGTCCTTCTATTCTATTTTCTTCTACTGGCTGTTTTCCAAATATTTTGTCGAGTAAAGGAATTCCACTAACTTTGGTTTTACTGCTAGATGCCATTCTCTGAAGGTTGAGATGACTGAGGAATTTCTGGTTTCTTACCTTTGTTTGGATCTGGAATACCAAATATGTTATAATAAAATGTATGATTTTGTAAAGATCTATTGGATCTTTTGGGCTCTAGATGTCCTGTTGAGGCTGATAAACTAATCTGGTTAATTTTAGAGGTTAGGGCCTCTAAAGCTTTATCTTCCTGGAGCTTATCTACTTTGATGGATAACTGGTCTAATCTATCTGATACTTCTGGTATCCTATGGCTAAGACTTATCAAAAGTTCAATAATTGTGTTATTTTGCTTGATAAGAGTCTCGTCAGTTTTTCCTGTTGGTTTGAAACTGGATAATCCAATAGGATCTGGTTGAATTCTTCCTGAATTTTCTAATGCTAATTTATAAAATAAGTTATCACAACTATTCATTCCCCATTGGCTAATTTCTTAACTTCTTCTAAAAGGATTTCTATTTTTCTTAGTTTACTATCTAATTCCGTCTTGACCTGAACTGAATTCTGTTTTATTCTGTCTACTTCTATCTTAAGATTTTCAACTAAATTTCTAGTTTCTGTTTCTATATCTTTTGGCTGAGTAGTGTCTAACTTGCTGGTCAGATCTATTATATCCTGTTTGCAGGGTAATTTATCTGATATTATAAGCTGTTTTTCTTCTAATTTACTAATTCTCCTTAAAATTTCTGAATGTAACTCTTTAAAATAGTCTAAATTTTCTGACTGTTTATTAGATCTAGATCTATTAAGAGTTTCTAATATCTGAGTGGTATGCTCAAGAGATTTTTCTGAGAATTCTATAAACTGGCTTCTGGTTACTATATTACCTTTAACTTCTAGGCTAAATTTTTTATCTAGGCTATTATTAAGTTGTTCTACTAATTGGAAACCTGTTTTAATTTGAATATTCTGTTTAGACTGTTGAGATCTGATTTCACTTAAACTAGGACTAATTGTTCCTAATAAATCATTGATCATAACAAAAACTAAGCTAATAATAAACTAAACAACCATAACAAAAACTAAACTAATAACAAACAATAAACTAAACAACAATAATCTAAGGATCTTTAATCTGGCTACTTGAATTAACAAATAGTACCGATGGCTCTGATACCAATTATATTGGGGATACCAATTATATTGGGGATATACTGGTTAAATTGATTAAATCTAAATGCGGAAGTAAAGATACAGAAGAAAGATACAAAGAAAAGGGGTCCTAACTGCTGTTATACAGAAGTTCTGGTTAAATGTATAAAGGGTACTGTAATTTGTTTGAAATTAATACGGAGTAGAATTTATGGTCTGAGCTGTAATTTCTGCACCTTCTGGTATGTGGTTCTGACTGCACTCTATCTTTTCCTTTCTTATCGTGTTTTGAATCGTGGGCAGGTTTCGTGATTCCTAGCCCTTTCCGAAGCAATTTAGGTGTAGTAAGGAATTCTTGTAAAATGTGGGACAAACAGTATCCCTTGAAAGGCTAAAGAGCACTGTTAATTAATTACTAATAGTAAGAATTACTCGTACAGAATTAGATACGTAGTATATTTTCCTTACATAACATTGCTGCTGGCACCGCGTGATGAGTGATGGAATCATGGAACTTCAACGTGTTCAATCAATTATTCCAATTTTATATATGTTTAGTTTTCTCAAAAAAAAAAATGTTATTCAAATTAAGTTATTCTATTCAGCAAGATAGGGTTGACTTAAAGACATAGTAGTGACTAGTGATGTAATTGGACACAGGTAGGAAAATTGAGTCTAGAATTAAAGATTGACCAGTTTTTTGTTGTTTTTTTTTTTTGGGTTCCAAAACTATTGCAGATAATGTTGTTCGTTTTCCATTTTAACTTTGTTTTGTTTTTGTTTTCTAATCATTATCATATTTTTCTTTTCAATTATTTCCTTATTTCTTTAATTATTACTTTCATTTCTCTCTCTATCCCTCTCTACTCATTACCCCCCTCTTTTATCATTACTCTATTTTTCTCTCCACCCATTACCAAAACTAAATTACCCAAAGATGAAAACCAAACAAAGCGTTATGATTCTAAGAAACAGTACATCAAGAGGAAACTCATCCCTAAACAAGAGATCAAGAAACCAAACAGGAGGGGACTATACGCAACCCCAACTAAACATATCACTCCAAACAGTTGGATCACTGCAGAAAACAATCAAAAACACCAACACAGGGGTGATAGAAGCCCCACAAACGGGGAGAAATCTCACACAGTGGACACCAAAGAAAGAATAAAAAAGAGAAAAATCGGTAACGGAACTGAACGGAATCCGCCATACCGGAGCAGATTGATGATACATATGATAACTGATGATATATATTTTTCACAAAAGTTACGTTTACCAAAATATAGCAACTTAATTTTATTTTCAAATTTTTTTTAATTAAGATTAAAAAAAGTCTATTTAATAATGTCCCGAAACACTGCATCAACATCAAGCGTGCTATCTGATCAAAAAAAAAAACATCAAGCGTGCTACTTTCCTGTTATAAGAACCCGTGCTTTTACTTAAGCACGAAGACTACTTTCGGTGCATATTTGATTGTAATGGTCAAATGATGCCAAATATGTTGTATATAGGAGCGTCTTATATATACATATACATATACTTGTATATGCATACTAGCATCTTGCATGTTCGATGCACAGAGACGGAAAAAAAATAGTGAAAACTTTTTCTTGTTGTCATGTACATGGATTGGCGCGTATGGCTCTTAAAACTACTCCATTTTCTCACAATATAATTAAGAAAATTTTAGAACAAGAAAAAAACAAAAAATAAATAAAGAAAAGAGATAGATTTCAAGGAGCATTTGTTATTTGTTCGTATATGTTATTGATTGAACTTAGTTTTATTTTTAAACAAAAAATAAAAATATATATTAATTTCACATTTTGTAATAATTGTAAAATAATAAATAAAAAGATTAAAAATGAGAAAATTTCATGTAGGAGAAAGAGTACTTAAGGAGATACCTTCATTTTATTTTAGGTTACATCAGTGGATTGACGCATATGGCTCTTGGAACTTACTCCATTTTCTCGCAATATAATTAAAAAAAAATTCACAACAAGAAAAAATCAAAGAAATGAAAAAAAAGAGAGGATAGATTTCAAGGAGTATTTGTCATGTTATTGATTGAACTTAGTTTTCTTTTTAAGTAAAATGAAAATATATATTTTACATTTTGTAATAAGTGTAGAATAATGATTAAAAAGAAAAAAAAATGAGAAAATTCCTTATAGGAGAGAGAGTTAAGGAAAGAGGTTCATTCTATTTTAGGTAACTATGTTGCATCATAAAATGGGGAGATTGTGAGGCCCCATTTAATCTCACATCGGGAAACAAGTAATATATAAGTCATTTCGATCAGTTACTGTATAACTTATAATTATCCTTTTGAACCACGTGTTTAGGCTAAAGGTTAGCAGGTCAACTAGGACTGGTCATTACACATATATACACACATATGCATATAAAATGACACACACATACACATATATCTATATAATAAGACATATCTATATAATAAGACAGAGCTGTGTTTGAATCCAAAAGACAACCAACGCTCCAGATTTATCCCCTCTCTCGCATAAATCTACCCTCTCCATTCTACAATGGCATGTCCGTAAATAGATAACTTTTTTTGACCGGTCTATTCACGGTCTAATTTCCAAACCCTCTCTCCCCATTCTCTCTCTCTCTCTCTCTCTCCTGTCTGCGAATACGGCTCCCCCTCAAGCAAATTCTCCCCTCGGCAGAGACAGATTCCTCGCCACCAAAACGCCGCCGCTCTCATCGATTCTTCGCCACCGCAGCGCATAGCCAGAGACCGGCGCAGCCATAGCAAGGTAAGGATTCCCAATCCCAATCACACATCCCTCCCGTCTATTGAAATCCCCTTCTCTCTCTCTCTCTCTGTCCACGCGGCGGCCGAATCGCCGATCTCCGCCTACATGAGCTAGATCGGACGGTGAACTCTGAGAATAGGGGGATTTTCCCTATTCCTTTTATTCAGAAAGGAACACCGTGGAGTTGTGTTATGTTTTGGATTTTTAGTTTTTGAAGAAATGATAACTGATACTTGGTTATTTTGAGTTTTGTGATGTATATAGATGTGGAGAACCTAGGTTGACTCTTTGTTATCGATTTCTTGATTGGAATTGAGGGAAATTCTCCGCTTTATTGCGATGCAAACTAGAGGTTGGCTCTTTGTTATCAGTATCTCTATTAATCCCTAGGCTCATTTGGTATGTCATGGCTTACGGAAAACATTTTTTATGAAAAACTTATGGAATGCCCCACCTCACAGTAATCTATATGGAATGCCCCACTTCACAGCCTGAAGTTTTATGTTTCTCCCTTCAAACTAAGTTATAGTATGTTTTTGGGGAAAAGTTCAAGCGGTAGTCTTCGGGCAAAAGTTTTCAACCAGTTAAGAAACAAACCGAATGTTCCTTGGTTTATTGCACCAAGGTGTTTGTAAGAATGCCTCATCCAAGGTGTTCATTGATCTTATTCCTTTTAGTTGCTACTACTACTGATAAGGAAAGCTCTACGGGCTAGGGTAAAGGAAAAGCAGCCTCTGTGTGAATTTTCTTATTTCTAGGCATTTAAAGCATAGCCATTTGCAAACCACTTTTCTTCCCAAACTTGGTTTGTGATATATATATATACTGTTGTCTTTTCCCTTGCATTAGGGAATGACCAGCAAAGGAAAGCCAACACGTGTTAGCAATGGAGAAATAGATTCACGGGTAAATGGCTTTGACGTTTCTTCTATCTTTATTTTGAAAAGAAAAATTGATAGTCAATTAGCTAAACGACATTCTAATTTCTTAAAGTTGCTTACACACATATTTTAGGAACAATCCGGTAAAGAGATATCAAAAGGAACACTTGTGCAACGTGCCCGACGAGAACGAGAACGAATTTTTAAGCAAACTACTGAAAGGCGATCGGAACAACACTCGCCGATAAATACAAGTGTAAGACTCTTATTAATCAAAATCATGTTTGACTATTTACATATTCTAACCTTTTTGTTTATGTAATTCTTTCTCAATTGTTGACTTTGTACGTAAAGACTCAACCTCTCCGAGATGGAAATATTAGAGCCGATGGGCGAGACCACCATGCTATACATGTTCCCGAGGTAAGTATCCATATAAATATGGAGTTTCTTGCAAACCTAATTAGTACTCGTAATGCAATTTATGTATTTCTTAACAGGAGATACAAAGAATAGGGGCAATGACTAGGAAACAGAAGGCAACGTATGTAGGGAGTGGAAAGGAAAACTCTGAGGTATATCACGGTATGAAGGCCAATTCGCCAAATTTTGCGCCTGTTAAATTCGTAACAGGCACGGTTGATGTAGGGAGGGTTGTGATCTATGAAGCACGGATACTCTATTTTGGCCTCCGTATCACGTATCGTATCCGTATCGGATACCGATACTCTCGGATACTCTCGGGATACGTATCCGATACGCTTTTTAAAGTATCCTGCTTTTAGAATTATTTTTTGGTATCCTGATACATTTCGGATACGCGCGGATACTCTCGGATACACTCCGGATACGTATCGGATACGTTTTTTTTTTAAAGTATCCTGCTTTTAGAATTATTTTCGGTATCCCAATAAGTTTTGGATACGCGCGGATACGTTTTGGATATGCGCGAGAGTAAATATGTTATTACTTAAAATATATGGGTTAAAATTGCAAGTAGGACTATACTTTTCTTTTTCCCCCACCAATCAACACCAGAAACACACCGACGATATCCTCTCTCTCAACAACCTTGTAAGTCTCTCTCTCGTTGTGTGTATGTAAATATATCTCTCTCGACATGTGAAATGGTGAACTTGTGTGATGGAAAACTTTAATCATTAATGAAATTTTAGGAATTAAAAATTATATATACACAACAACAATAACAGAACCCATGTAATCCCCCATCAAAAATTATATAGAATATATTTTTTATTTACTTTTATATTCAACGTATCCCCCAACGTATCGTATCCTTCTTTTTGAAAAAATCACGTATCTGCGTATCCGTATCGTATCGTGTCCGTATCCCGTATCCGTATCCGTATCCGTGCTTCTTAGGTTGTGATAGATAGGATTGGGTTTGAATCCTAAAGACAACCAACGGTCCAGAATTGTCTCCTGTATAATTCTCCATCCTCAATTCTACAATGGCATACCCGTAAATACTTATCCTTTTCTGAGCAATTTTTAATCACACTTTCCCTATCTAATTCGGAATTCCAATTCCCCGTCTAATTTGGAATTCCGATTTCCAAACCCCCTCTCTCTCTCTCTCTCTGCGAATACGGTCACTCCCAATCACGCAGTTTCGCCTCTGCCGCCTCCCCTCACGCAGCTCAGCCACCGCCCCGACGCTCTCCCCGTGCCGGGCTAATCGCCGCTCTCCGCCCACATGCGCTTCCTCCAAACAATCACTGCTTCCTCCCGCCCTAATCAGCATCTTTTCTAAGTAAGCTCTCGATTCCAGAAGTCGTATTTTCATTGTTTCACTGTATTTCAATATTTCGGTTAGGGTTCTCTGAGGATGAAGATGGAATCGGGAAGATGGCTAATTTCCGGTATATGTTCATGTTATCTCTTGGGCATCCGATCAATTCCGTAGTGTTGTTTATCTAGGCTTAGCTGCAATTGGGTTTTGATTTCAGATGGCTTTCCGTGTCCATTTATTTTTTTCCTTTAGTCTTAGTGTACTACATTAAAACACCAACCTGTAATGAGAATCCCTAGCTCAAACTCCATTCCAGGTTTTGAGAACTTTTACTCATCTGTACTTTCCTTCTTCTGTATTTACTAATGTAAGATATAAGGAAAATATCATCTCTTCCCATTGGTGAATCATTGTTTTCTTTTCAACTTAGAAGTAAGACATGTGGTTACTCTGAAGGCTTTTAGTTAATTGGGCACAAAAGCTTTTTTTTTGTGTTTATACTTTATCCGGGCAGATCAATATAACATATCTTTATGATTGCCATTCGCCATTGCCTAAATGAGTTGGGGGTGTCATCGGAATCTTAATTTTTTCCAACTTAATTGGAAAAAAATTGGATGAATGCTTTTTTTCCCCTGCTTTCTTTTCTAGGTAGTAGGGGTGTAGCGCGTGAAAATAACTTCAGTGTTGCAGTTTGTTGATATAGATTCCACTACCAATATTGTTTACCCTAAAGTTTTGCTGTAGTGTGCTTTATCATACCAGGTACAACAGGTTGCATGGTATTACAATTTTTTTTATTTTTTTAGTTACCATATATCATCAACTAAACAAATAATTTGGACTGCTAACTAGGTTTCTATTAACATATCACTTTTCTTTTTTAGGATTGGGACCGAGAAGCCTTGAAGCTCAGACTGATCAATACAAGTTGAAGAAAATGGTGGACTAATAAGGTGTCTATAGTGTTTGAACATTTTCCATGAACATATCACTATTCTTTTTCAGGTGTTCTTTTGCCTCTTTACAACTCCCAACTCTGGGGAGGGCTAAGATTTGTTGCCGGATGTATTGTTGTACTTGATTTTCTAAAATGTGTTGAGCCATTGCCATGTAGTAAAGAGATGTGTACAATACATTTGGTTGACTGCCAAATTAGTTCTGTAGAGATGTGTAAAATCACTGCAAGTCTCTGAATTGAGCTCAAAGAGCCTAGAAAATTGAATGAATAACTCAATGAATAGCCCAGAGCTCAATGAATATATCATTTTTTAAATTTGAAATTTGATGGAGTTTGGAGAAACATGATCATGGTACGGTTTATCCCTTTCTGAGCTGTGGTATTACCCCTTTAATATATGAGCTCTGTGATCCGCACCCAAGATTGTATAATCTTGGGGCCTTTAGCTCGTTAATTTGTAGCGTTTTATTTCAGTTTTATACCTTTTTACCTCATTTTGCTTGTAAGGTTTCGTTTTGCTAGTTTCAGGTTGAACGCGGAATTGACGTGTTTTTGAACGCTAAGGATTGCTCTCGGAAGCATCCAAGCATCCGAGGTCACGTGGTATTATCCCATCTAGTCCCGTCGGGTGATTTATGAAGAAGTGAGGAAGCGTTGGGCTGTCGTCGGGCCGGTCAGACTAAGCAAAGCTAAAATCAGAATTCTGCCAACCATGAACCGGTACTGGGGGTTGCCCAGTACCGGTTCACCACATCCTGATTTTGAATTTTGGCAGATTTTCGAAGACCTTGTACCGGTACTGGGGGTTGCCCAGTACCGGTTCATGCTGTGTAAATTTTGACCGATTCTGCTACTTTTTCACATTTTTGCTTTTGGGATATTTTTGCACCTAGCAACTTTTAGGATATTTTGGGGGATATTTTGTGAGAGAATTGCCACCTTGTATAAGTAGGGCTCTCCTCTCTCCACTTTACTCTCTTGTCCCTCCCTCTTGAAGTCTTTTAAGTTTTTGGCTCACCTCCATTAGAGCTAAGCTTTTCTAGCTTTTAATCTCCAAGTTCTCTAGTAAGTTTATCTCGTTTATTATTTCCTCGTTCATTAAAGTTGTAGCTACGGTTAAGATTGTTATTAATACGGAGTATCAAGTTTGTTTTCGATTCTACCGGTTAAAAGTTATGTCTCGTTTTTATGCCTTAGCTTATGCTTTAACTATGTGTGAGTAGTCTTTTGGCTAAGTCTCGGGATAGTCTTTCCCGAGGACTTAGGTTGTTACTTGGTTCTCGAGCCATCGAGCGTTAAGCATGATTTTCGGAATAGAGCTTGACTTGTAATTTTGGTCTAAGCAAAGGGGTGTTAACCCCTCGGCATGGTATTTAGTCAAGTGGTCTTGGCAAGTAGCATACTGAGGCCTCGTGGCCTCCTATGTGTTCGATAAATATTAAAAACAAGTTGGTTCGCCTCCGGAAAATCACACCTTTCGTTAAAACGTAGTCTTTTAAAGTGAAACCTTCCGGGTGTGAGCACGCGGTCGTGACTCTCGCCTGAGTTATAATCGAGAACCGGTAACGGCCTTCATCAAGGGTTAGAAGATCCCGAGACTTGCCTCTTTTAGTTAATCTAGCGCAAATCTAGTTTTTATTTTAGTCATTCCGTTTAAAGCAAACCCTAGTTGGCCGCCTTAAAGGCCGAAATCCTACCATAAAACCTACAATCCATTTCAAGCTATATTCGATTCTCTGAGGGAACGATTCCGGATTTCTGGATATTATGCGTGCAACGACCTAGCCCTACGCATCGGGTTTCTATCAACCTTATATTTGAAGGCAAGGTTTCGACGTAAGCACTCTGGATGTCTAGAAAGCCTAAAATCAAAATGACAGAGAAGAGAACGATGAGAGGCATGTTTTCAGAAAATTGTAAGCAATTGGGGCGTTTACTTGAGGCTAGGGACATTTTTTTTATGTCTTTTAATATCTACCGACATAGGAAAAGAAAGAGTGCAAAACTAATTAACGCCCTATTCTTTTTTTTTTTTTGAACGGCAACACCCTATTCTTTTTTTCCTTGATAGTTGTCAAAACAACATTTTTTTGCAAGATTAACACATGGAGTAATTGTAAACCTTTTTTTTTTTTTTTAATCTTTTTTATAAACTTCGTTTCATTAGAACATGTGTTGTTATTGACACTCTTTTAAACGTTACCATATATGCATCGATGAAAATATTATGATGTTAACCAAACACATCGCAAACTGGAGTTTTGTGTTCCTTTTTTTTTTGTGGGTTTTTGTCACTCATTTAATATTATGGGAGTCTATATATATCTTTAAAACGTTTTCTATTGACTATTACTCTCTTTCAAATTTCAGATAACTTCTTGAGACTTTAACTAATCATGGACAATCTAAGCATTTATGGCCATGTGAGTTGAACCGTTTTGTAACGCCCCCAATTTCCGGGTACGTTAAATAAGGACTTTATTGATACAACCAAATGGAGTCTGGCTCGTTATTACATCATAATCCCATCAGAGTGCTTTCATTACATAAAGGAATGGAAAATCTAGGGTTTTACGGCTTCGCTTGCTCCTCCATCCTAGCCAGCTCTTCGGCTCCAAAAGCCTCCAAGGTTTACAGCTCTCCCTGTTCATCTATCAGGTCTGACACATTATACCAGCGTCGCCACCGATATAATATGTCAGGGTCACCAAAGGTAACACCGTGAGCTACAAAAGCTCAGCAGGATAATCTCATACCCGCTAACCCATAACTTACAAACAATAGATCATATAGGTAACGATTCTCAAATAGAACATGTTCCTCACTTATTAACCCATAATTTAAGGCAACAGGACATAGAAGTAGCATACTATCTCATGTAAAACAACACATGCATAAACAATAAGAAATTTGTAATGACACATTCACTATTCATCTATCGTTGGTGTCCGTGACTTTTTCTAAGTTTCTCCTACGCGACTCGTCGTAGACCGTGTCACCTTTTCACTTTTCATTTCCAAATCAACATTTTGAAATCGTTTTCTCTTTCACACACACACCACACAATGGGCAAGTCCGGCCACATTGTGGTTTTCAAATATCACACACGATGGGCTACCACGTCCGGTCACATCGCGGTTTTCAAAATCCACACAAGGGCTTTCACGCCAGGTCCCTATTGAGTGTACAGATAAATCATGTTACTAATGAAGCTACCAAGTCCGGCTTCATTGGTGACACACACAGAATGGGCTACCAAGTCCGGCCACATTGCTGCTTTCAAAATCCATTCACTCAATGAGCTGCCACGTTTGGCCACATGAGGGTTTAAAACACACCCAACCTCGGTTCCGCCGTTCCGGGTTCCCGAGTATCCTCACAATGGTTCCGCCGCACCGGGTTCCCATTGGCACACATTTGCATTGGCTCCTCTCCACGGATAACCAAGCCACACACCCAACCTCGGTTCCGCTGTTCCGGCTTCCCGAGTATCCTCACAATGGTTCCGCCGCACCGGGTTCCCATTGGCACACCATCACATTTCAAAGCTTTTTCTCCTTTTCAAAACACACACACGACTCACATAATGACTCCACATTGGTCATTATGTAGTTTCAAAAATATTTTACCAAGTCATGCTTTTAATCACCCTAGGTGTCATGTTTCCAATTTTCTCGATCTTCGTGTCTCGTATTCATGCTTCGACTCCGCGGTGGGACTTTTTCACAGAAATCATTTAATCTTGAAATTTAACTAGCAAGATCATCCAACTCTATTTTATTTAGCATGCTCATTTTATCCTTGATTTCACATAATCATGCTAATTAACATACAAGGTAAAGCATAGTGCCACATGGACGGACACCTTTGGAGTGGTAAACCACTTATGCTTTATCAACAACAAGTAGTCAAGCAATCATACAACAAGCTCATCACCATCATTATGATTGAAACTAAGCGATAACTTCTAAAAAGTCGTTCTTTCTTTCTTTGAAGGAAGATCAAAAGAGCATATGTTTATTGAGGATAAAGTTCATTAATCAACATGCTCATACTCCAAAATAATTTACACATAATTAGGAAAAATAGATATAGAATCTACGTGATCATACCATTATCAATTTAAGTTTCTACACTAAGAGTTTAGAAAGTAAGATCTATCCAACATGTTCTTAGGGACAGTAAACATAAAAAAGAATCTAAGTATACTTAGGAATAACGGGGACGAAGAATCCTACCTTGATCCGAAACTAGTCGGGGCCGAATAAGCTAGTTGGAAAATCCCGCGGGTGGTGAAACTCGCAAATCTGGACAGAACTTTGGATGGCAATAACTCGGTCAATACTTGACCGAATAAGGTCGTTCTTGAGTCGAAATTGAAGCTCTAGAAATGCTCTACAACTTTTGTGAAGGAGATTGATCCTAGAAACCACTTTAGGTAGGAGAAATATGGTGATAAAGGAGGGGACAGTTTGCTGTCTGGAAACTGGGAATCCGAATTTTTGCTGAACTTCGGATGTCGATATCTTTGTCGTTTCTTGACCGATTAGGGTGGTTCTTAGGTCTAATTTGAAGGGCTCGAAGTGCTCTACAACTTTCCCGAAGGAAGTTGGTCCTAAGGACTACTCTAAGCAGGAGAAAAATGAGGATTTGTGAAGGGCAGTAAGCTGCCTGGAAAAACAGAATGGTTTCTAGAGAGAAGTGAGAGCAAAGGAGTGAGGTGTGAGTTGAATGGCAAGCATGGGGTGCTATTTATAGGCAAAACCTTGGCTCTCTCTCCTCCCTCTTGGCCGGCCTCTCTCTCCCTCTTTGTCCAATGGATTTTGTTCCAATGGCTTGTCATTTCAAGCATGCAAGCATGCCATGGCTTTGTCATGACTAACCTCCTAGACTTTAAGGCTAAAACCTAGGGTATTATGAAGGGTTCTTTGGCTTGTTTAGTCTATAAATGGCATGCTTGTAAGAAAGAACAACATGATAGGCTATGTTCATTGTTTAAAGTTGGCTAGGATTGGGGTGTCAAAGTAGGATTAGGCCTAAGGCTATTTGGTTAGCTTGTTGAAGTGAACAAAGTCACTAGCACACACTTCTCCCACTCCCTCCATTTCGGCTCCCTCTCCCTCTCTCTATCCGAATTCTCTCTCTCTCTCTCTCTCTCTCTCTCTCTCTCTCTTGTACACTCATATATATAGCTATGTATACTATGATATCTAGTTTACTAGGTCTAAGACAAGAAGGTAAGTCTTTCAATGGTAATCATATTGACCCAAGGCTAATACTTTCCTAGAAAGTGCACACCTAAATAAATAAACTTTGATAATGAAAGGCTAATAGGTTTTTATACCCATATATAAGTATATCTATGTACTTAATTGCTCTAGGAAAGCAACTTTGTTGGCCAAGATAGGTTTAGGGCTATTTGGAAGTAAAATGATGGCTTCTTTTAAGTGACTAATCTTGTCAAGTCCTTTGGCAAGCCTTAACTCTATTATCCATAGTATAAAAATTCCCCTAGCAAGTATTATCCAAAGGTTAAGGAAGAAAATGCCACATAAGGCTATAAACTAACTATGATCTTATGCTTTGTAGGATAAGTCTAGGTGATTATAACCTAGGTTGGTAACAAAATAAAAGGCTAGGACCATACTAGAATTGGTTACTCCTTGGATTATGGCAAGACTTATACTTTTTACTCAAAGGATAAAAATTACCCTAACAACTATTGCCCAATGGGTAATGAATTTCCTAGAAAGTGTACCTAGGCAATTTAGGCATGCTTATATTAGGCAATGATACTATAGATGTATACAACTAAGCATTCCTAGGCTTAAGACTATAATCTTAGGGTTGCAGGCATGGCAAGGTTAGGTTTTCTATTACTCAATGGATAATATTTACCCTACTAACTTTTGTTCAAAGGGTAAAGAGAAATGGTGAGAGGTTAAGGCTTTCAAGTGAAAGCATTGCCCAATGGTTAGAAATTTTCCTAGAAAGTGGCAAGGCTAGCAAAATGATAGCTTTCTTTAGTATGACTAGTCAATACATTCATTGGCAATTCCTAATACCTATTGACCAAGGGATACAAATTTTCCTAGCATTTATTGACCAAAAAATAATGAAGGTAGTATGACAAAAGCTAGGGCTTTCAAGTGTTAATATTGACCAAAGGTTAAAATTTTCCTAGAAAATCTTTATCCAAGGGGCATACCAATATAAGCTTTAAGAAAAATTAGAAATGTAATTAGGTTGGCCAATTTAGGGTTAAGGCTATTGTTCTTAGACTTGCATGTGGCAAGACTAGTTTACCTCTTTTTGAAACACTATGATGGCTTCCTATTTTGTAAGTACCTAATTTACTAGTCTTATCAATTTAAGTCTTTTATTAGAAAGACTAGTTTCTATTGTCCAAGGGGTAACATTTTCCCTAACAATTATTAACCAAAGGGTAAGGAAGAAAAATGCCACATAAGTCTTTGAAATGACAAAACATAAGGTCAAATAATTATTTCTAATGGTCTATTGGTTTAATTAGGCTTATGAGGGGTTCACAAGGTTCAAAGGTGGTCAAAAAGGTCCATCTAAGGTTAGGGAATTGTAACTAGGTGAATCGGTAGTTTGGTTTGCTAACTAATCGGTTAAAAACTAACTATACTTGCCATGTAGGATTTATAGCCAAGAAATAAAATTTTAAAACCTTATTTCAAATACTAGAAAAAATATACAAGTGCTTTTGTAAGCTTACTTGTCTTTAGAAAATGACTATATTGCCCGAAGCAAAAAAAAAAAAAAAATTTTTATAAGTCTCAAATCCAATTATGATGGATTATTAGGAATTTAAAAGGAATTTAAAAAGCAAATCCAAGTAATAAAAATAAAATTCAAATATTTAACGAAATTTTTATTTACCAAAAATCAGGGTCGTTACACGTTTCATTTTATACCTTGGTCGTAATAATCAAATTAATTGTTTCCTATGCATTCGGTGAATTCTTCATTTTCTTATGCAACTCGACGGTAACTTGCAGAAAATGTAAGAACTGTTTACTCAATTGCATTGCTTAATCTGACTTTATATATTTGATTCATATTTGCTTTGTTTTATTTTTTTAGTACAAAGGTTACGTGTCTTCGAGAAAAAAATGTAATTGTGGTGATTCATGACGAGCAAGAAGTTAATCGTATTTTTATGCATGGGATATGCCTACCAATGCCATTATTACTTTACTCCCTCTGTACTGTAAGGGGTCAACGAATTGATAAAAGGGATGTTGTGCCATACAATACATGCCTTTCGAGAAAATATAATTCTCATATCAATGTGGAAGTTTGTCCTGGAATAAAATCTGTTCAGTATATCCACAAGTACATCTACAAAGGTCATGATCGTACCATGATGGTGTTGAGAGGCGAATAAACGAGATCTAGAATTAAGGTAACTATTATTAGTCATCATTTTACTTTTACAAGAAGGGATTCTTGCTCATTAATTATTTCTTTAGGTTGTTATTCATGTTCCTAATTGTGCTTTTTGGATGAAGTAGATATGTGTTGGTACAAAAACTTTTGGGAGGTAGATGGAGAGACAAATTTCAAGACAATAAGAACTATGTTGAACACCTTTTTTTTCCCCTACGTTTGTGTATCAGATTTGACTCTATATAGATTTTTAGATTTTTTATGCATATTAAAATTGGATTCTATGAATGCAACATGGTATTGGTTTTTGAGTTTTATGGTTTGGATTAATATAGTTCAGTGTGTATTCTATCAATGCAATTAACTCGGTATATGTGATTGGGATTATCATTGGTAGTGATGTGATGTACACACGGGTAGGGGCTTAACAAATAAAACTTTTTGTTGCGGAGTGCTGCAGGCATAGGTAATTAGCATATCAAAGTTTTGCAACAAAAATATACCATATTTTACTTTGTTCCTACCCATTTTTTTCAACATGTCCTCCATTTGCTCATTGCTCGACCCGTAGCTTTGGTTGTCTTCAAAATGTGTTGCGCAGTGCCTTCAGGCACGGGCATTCGCTAGTATATATATATATATATATATATAGAGAGAGAGAGAGAGAGAGAGAGAGAGAGAGAGAGAGAGAGAGCCCAAGGGGAAGGCCCAAGAGGCCGCTGTCTTGGGCCTCCACATTTTGGGCAAAAAATGGGGCACCCCTTCCTAAATAAGTACATATATTTTTTGTGCGCAATTATAATAAAAACTCATTGGTGGTTTAGTGGTAAAGTGTTTGCTTTTCCACATTAGATGGGTTCAAATCTTGGTAAGATACTTTTTTTAAGTGTCTTTTTGCCAAAATTTAAAAATTTCTCTTATCACACAAATTAGCTTAGGGCACTGTGATTCAAACCTGAGTCCACTAAATATTATTACAACCGCACAAGCCATTAAGGCCGGAATATTTACCATGTTTAATAGTATGAGCGAAAATGATATATAAATAAGTTTTTCTGTTTATTATTTTTAAATTAAAAAATTTACGTAGGCACAATTCCACCACTTATCCTAGGGCATCCAAATACCTTGGGCCGGCCCTGTATATATATATATATATATATACATACATACATACATACATACAGTCAGGATTCAGTAAGGGATCCTTGATTTTGTTACGGTCCGCACCTCATTGTTCCCGATCGAATTTTGATGATCCGAGCTGCTCAATGTGATCAGAACGTGATTTTAAAGGTACTTGTGACAAATCAACAAAAAAATTACCGAAAAGGGCTTCATCCGAACAATTTTTTATTGAACGGTTCAATAAAAAACTGCTCAAATAAAGCCCTTCCCGGTCATTTTTTTTTTCCGATTTCTCACGAATACCCTTAAAATCACGTTCTGATCACATTAAGCGGCTCGGATCATCGAAATTCGATCGGAAAAGGGGAGATGCAGATATATCATTTTGTGCGTGTATATCATTTAATCGAATCCATAAAGTGCAACGGTATTGTCAGCATAGCACTCTGAATTTCACGACATCACCTCAGTATGATTTTTCACTTCTTCCACTATTTGAATTTAGTTCTACTTTTAGACAATATATTAGACCTATAGAGGCATCTCTAGTAAAAATATCAGAAAATTTGTACAACTTAAGGGTATGCAAATTAGAGCTTCAACAGAATTGAATCTTTCATATACTTGACGAATTATTCTCACCAACTTCCCTGTTGTAGCTGAAGTCTAGTTCCATTTCCAAGATTTAAAAAAAAAAAAACTTATCTTTAAAATGTTACCAAACACCGAAATATGAAAAACGAAAAAATCATTTCTTTGCAAATAATTTTACATGAGAAATATTTTACATCAATGTAAAACATTTTACACTAAGGCTCCATTTGTTTCGATGTAAAATGTTTTACAATGTAAAATATTTTCTATGTAAAATGTTTTTTCAGAAAACAAACTTCAAACTTTTATTTTCTGGTGTTTGGTTAGTACTTAAAAATATTTTCAGAAATCAACAAAATAGTGTAGAGAGAGAGATGGAGAGCTTAAACGGTGGAGAGATATGAGATTATTGGAATTGAACGTGGGTTAGGACTGACGATCGAGGAAACTGAGCAGTGAGAATTGCAGTAGAAGGCAGCGGGTTGATTTAGGAAAATAACTTACGGAAGATTTAAGGGTAAGTTATTTTCATCCAATTGATGGAAAATGTTTTACATGTAAAATGTTTTCCTTATTTTTTAAACAACTAAACACCGGAAAATAGGTAAAATATTTTACCGGAAAACATTTTACGTCCAAACAAACGAAGCCTAAAACAATCGAAGCCTAAAATCTTTTTTTTTTTTTTGTTGCCGAATATTTTTCTTAATTGAGAAAGGCCTCGTGTCAGCTCTAGATAGGCCTGAAGTCTTTGAGGCATTTTCTTAGCAACTTGCTGCAATTTGCATAGTGGTATTTGCACATATTGCCATATTGGGAAGCGTGGCACTGATTCGTCGTATTACGCAAAAAGATTGTGTGTGTTTTGAATTTTTTTTTATTCGCACTTCATTTGTAAATGTCCAAACAAAGAATACACAATCTATACAAGTACAACACGTACAGAGGGACTTCTATACCAAAACCCCAAAAACAAAACCAGAAACACCTATGCACAAACCATCTATACAAGTACAACACGTACAGAGGGATCCTTCAACAACAAATGACTGAAACACCGACAAATTAGCAAGCATCACACCAGAATTTCTTGTGTCAAAATCTATGGGGGTATATAACTCAGAATTGTTTAGACATATAGGCCTCGTTTGATAACAGTGATAGATGGATGGGATTCGTAAGGAGATGGGATTAGGATTGGGATTCGTAAGGAGATGAGATTGGTAATGAGAAGGGATTGATAATGAGTATGTTTGTTTGGGATGAGATTAAATGATGGGATTATTAATATCATGTTTGTTTGAGATGGGATTAGATGATGAGATTGGATTGATAGAAGAAATTGGTAATGAAAAGGGATTGGTAATGTGAAGGAGTTGGGATTGGACTATTAATACCCCTCAATACCAAGTCCCACGGGGTATTAGCAATACCCCCTATTACCCGGATTTTTAATCCCATCGGACTACTAGTCCGAACCATTTTTGGTTACCAAACAAGGTATTAATAATACCAACACTCTACCAATCCAATCCCAACCCCTTGGAGGGTTATCAAACGGGGCCTTAGGACATGTCTTACCTTGTGGAAGGCAGAAGTGGCAGGAGGAGAAGTTGGGCAACAGGGCCTTTGGAATACTCTCCATGACAAGGGGTTTCGTAAGTAGAAGTGTTTTCTGGAGACGTCGGTGTGGGATTCTAGTTGCTAGGTTTCGGTTTGGAGGCGCGAGAGGTTGGAGTTGTCTATTGGTTCGTTTTTGGATGGTGGCGTCATTTTAGAAATGCGCAAAACGGAAATGGAGTAGAAGGCGTAGTGTTTTTTTTCCAATTGGGTTGGGTCAGTAATGTCTCTTGAGGGGTATTTTTGGGAGGCAAAAATGTGGGAAACACTTTCGAGCGCTTCACATTTTTTTTAAGTAGTACTCCGTAGTAGATTGTAAAAAGGTGCCTATCTGAATAGAATTTTTGGCTCTGCCACGCGTCTGTGGGCTCCGGCCCAGATCATTTGCGAAGCCCGTTCAAAACGCCCAAAGTTCAGAGGCTACAATCTGTTAAAATTAATGCTGTGTCTTTTAGCATTTCGGCCCAAACTATTACTCCTACCCTATGTTTTATATTTGGGTCATGTTAATCTGCAATATTTTGTAGTTGGGCTATTTCGTACAAGGTGAAGACCCAAACTCCAAGTAACACGAATGGTGCAAGCAATTCTCCAGATGTAAGAAAATGAGAGGAAAAAATCAGAGAGCGACTTTTTCTCCCGTGGTGTTTTTAGTCTCTTCCCCGGAGTGAACTAGCGGCGAATCTTTACTAGTCAAAAAAATTTCTCCTTAACTAATACTAAAGGATTGAACCCACTTAATCTAAAAAAAATGGTGTTTTGTCAGAGCTCAGTTGGATAAGAAAAGATAGGCTTGACGAACGTAAAAATGGAATTGCTATGTAAATCGTACTAATTTAAAGACTCAAACGTTCATTCGGAACATGAAGGTACCTTAACGAGTGGATCAAAGCTCTGATGACTCTATTGAGCGTTACAAAGCTCATTTGGTTGCAAATGAGTTTGCTCAAGAATATGATATTGATTATAAGAAAAATTTTGCGCTAGTTGCCCGTCTAACTTCTGTTCGGAGTTTACTTGGGGTTGCTACGATACGCAAGTGAAAACTAAATCAAATGGACGTAAAAAATGTCTTGACGTAAAAAATGTCTTTCTCAATGGTGATCTTACTAAAGAAGTTTATTTGCGACCTCCACCTAGATATAATCATCGTCCAATCAAAGTATGTAAACTTAATCATGCTCTCTATGGTCTCAAGCAAGCTACACATGCCTGGTTTGCAAAATTCAGCACCATTATTCAGACACTTGGATTCTCTTCTCGCCAGTATGCTTTTGCACTCTTATCCGGAAGTCTACGCACGTGGTATTATTTTTCTTCTTCTCTATGTTGATAATATGATTGTTACTGGTGATGATACTGTTGGTGTTTTCGATCTCAAAGCCTACCTCAATAAGCAATTTCAGATGAAGGATTTAGGTAATGTGAGCCACTTCTTGGGTCTTGAGCAAACTAATCGACTCACCCCTCTAGATGGCACACCACTTCATGATGACACTTTTTATCACCAATTGGTTGGTAGCTAGTCTTGTGTATCTTATTGTCACACGGTCTAATATTACCTAGCTATGTTGTTCACATAGTTAGTCAATTCATGTCTACTCCTTGGTAGGCTGTCAAAGGTACCCTATTTCATAGCCTATACTATTTAGCGCATTCCTCCCTTGAGTTATGTGTTTATTCTGATGTTGATTGGGCCGCTAGTGACCCAATTGATCATCGCTCAACCACAGGCTATTGCTTCTTTATTGGTGACTCACTCATCTCTTGGCAAAGTAAGAAGCTATCTCTTGTTTCTCGCTCTAGTATTGAGGCAGAGTATCGTGCTATTGTTGACACTACTCAGGAGGTGATATGGCTTCGCTGGCTACTACTTCTACACTTTGTTGTGACAATCAAAGTGTTGTTTAGATTGCCCCCAATGATGTCTTTCATGATCGTACCAAACATGTTGAGATTGATTGTCACTTTATCCGACAACATGCTGTCCGGGGTAGCGTTCGCCTTCTCTTAGTTTCCTCATCCAACCAGATTGCAGACATTTTCATGAAGGCTCATCCTCGCGGACGTTCTAATGATTTGGTATCTACACTACCTTAAGTTTGAGGGGATGTTAGAATATATTGTAATAATAATAATGATTTGTGTAGAGACTCGTAATTTCTGAAAAATATTTAAGGGTTTATATGATATTGGAAATTAAGGAAAATATGATTTTTTGTTAAGTTTATGTGAAATTGGGGTTAATGTGAAATTTGTGGAGTTGATTTGATTTGGGATTAGTGTGCTAGAATCGAAATTGGAGGGAGTGCTAGTGTAATTTGGTGGATATGTGAGTATATATAGGGTGTGTGTGTGTGTGTAGAGGATAGAAATCCTCCCCTCTTTCTCCCTCCCGCCCGACTCTCTCTCTCTCTCGGTTTCTCTCTCTCACTTATTCCACCACCAAAGCTCGAAACCCAAGGAACCCAACTCCCTCTTCATCTTCCTCACGTGCCTTTGAGTTCGTAGCTTGTCTGGTTTGGCTCGGAGAGGAGTATTTTGGGCGTATTTCAAAGATTGAGTTCAAAGGTTCGCGTGGCCCGATCTCTTCGCGTGTTTGCTCTCCGACTTCGAGGTAGGGATTTCTTGCACTTGTTATTTGTTTATGTGTTGATTTGGTGTAGAATTGTGCCTTGGGTTGTTGGATTTTGGTTGTTGAACGTGCCTTGAAAATCTGCTGAAATCGCTACTCGAAGCCCCGTGGTATCGATACGGATTTTGTGGCGTATCGATACAGTAAGCTTATCTTTTTGGACAGTGAATATTGTATCGATACGGATTTTGTGCATATCGATACCAGGAGCTTAACTCCAGTTTTGCTCTTGCTGCTCCTCCGTCGATTGTTTTGACCCCCGATCACTTCTAATTCCTTTTGGACACCTCCAAACCTATTTCAAGCATGCTTAATTGAATTCCTTTGGTTTACTTAAGCTATCCTCGTCTCGTTGGCTTTCCGTCACTAGAGAAAGAATAGTGTCTTACTAGATTAAAACTTAATCGAAATGTATTTATGGGATTGATGGTACTTGAGAGTCATTATGGCATGAGGTGATGTACACAATAGGTATGTTAGGTGCTATGACAAGACGTGACGAATGGTAGGATGAAAAAGTGTATTGTAGAGAGGTTATCGTGTATTGTAGGATATAAGGTACGACGTGGGGCGCTTTGTTGGTTGATAGGGGTTTGCCTAGTGATCCGGAAGAGAATAGGGTAACTCGTATCTTCATGCTTCATCTTGATTGATAATCCTAGGTTCCTTTGGCACTCGTTCAATAGATTCTTGTTTATAACCTAGCAGGTGGTGTGTCCGGGAATCGTTGTGAGTTCGGTACGTGACGTAGGGCGTCGAGATAGACATTGAGGGATAACGTGAACTTATGGTATTTATTAACGTATAATAGAACATGGTTATGGGTTTGCAATACATTGAATGATGATGAATGAAAGGTTGTGACTTTGGAAAGTGTTGTCATCTTGTATTCGGATTGATAATGTATATGTGTTGTGTGAGTTATGAATGTTGAATTGAGGGTCCTGCAACGCAAGGTGTGGTAATGCGGAAACCCAGGTGGAGAGAGGTGTGGTAATACAGTTGAATGTCTCGCTTGATGAAGGGAATTATGATTGATTATAGAAGTTCATGTTGTTGTTTGGGCTGTTTATTGCTTGAGTTTGTGACCGTTAAAGAAAGAGATAAATGATTGATTCCGTTGAAGTTTTTGAAAAGAAAGGACTTTGGTTTTTTGGAAAAAGGATTTTTATGAAAAATCCTCTGGTATTCTTGAGCGAATCAACGGTTTCCGGTATTTGGGCACAAATCAATAGACTTCGGCTTTTCAAGCTCGAATCAACGGAGCTTGACTTGTGATGGTCATGAGTTTTCTCTAAACTATTTTGGTAATCAAAAGGAAAAAGTTTATGGAAAGAGGCTGTAGACACCCCAATCCGGACCTCGAAGGGTCTTTGATCTCCCCGATGATGAAATAAAGGAAACAAAGCCTTTGCGAGCTTGAATGAAGTGTTCCTCCAGCATCCGCAGCCCAAACCAACCATCAGCCCATAAAAAGCCCAAAAACCCAAAAGCCCAGAGAAAGCCCAAAGAGCCCTGGACCGAACCTAAAGTACCGTGCGCAACACTTCTACACCGCGCGGCGTATCGAAATTTAATACGCCGCACGCAGTCATGAGGTTAACCGCACGGCATTTTGGATAAAGTTCTGACTGGCTCAGAAAGTTGTCAAAATGAATTGAATAAAGCATGTATTAGTCTTATGTTAAACTTTCTAGTCATGGCCCGCCCAGAAAATACCTCCAACTTTTGAAATTCAAAATCCAAGGCTCTTGCCTATAAATACACCCCTCCACTCAAGGGAAAAGGGCCCTTGATCACCATTATACCCTTTCTCTCTCTTCTTGCTTTCACACCCACTTTCCCATCTCCAAGCCTTGAGAATGTTGTTCTTAAAAGACATTCTCTAGGCCCTTTACTCCATTTTTCTCTTCACCATTGAAGTTAGTTCCTTACTAACTTTGAGGTCCCAACTACCCAATATACCCCTTTAGTACACACATCCATACCTCTACTCCCTTTTTCAACCTTCCGACGTCCATCCGCCTTCATCAAAGCTCATTCAAGCTCCAAATCTAAGGTAAAAACCAAGTTTCCTTGGGCTAGGCTCTGTCCTGGCCCTGAGGGGACCTTTATGTTTTCAGGCTTAACCCTTTTGGTTGAGATCTGACCCAAAACCTCTTTTACAAAACAAAATCAGAGTTCTGTACAAAGGTTTGCTACGCCGCGCGACTCTTTATAGCGTCGCACGGCGTAGTAGACTAGTACGCACGACATTTCGAAAGAATACTGTTTTCTTGATCAAACTGTCTGGATCGCGATCGTTCGTTGTTGGATCTTTTCTGTATACCAAAAGCTGTCTTAGAATGAGACCATTTCTACAAGCCATGTTTTAAACTCCATAGATCTTTTCAAAACAAGCAAACGTATCAAAAATGGTTTTCCCTTCATGGTTTGAAAGAATGGTGCAGATCTGAGATGATCTAACGACTGTGAGTTGTCTGAAGCTTTAAAATAAAACCGTGCGATGTAATGGTACACCGTGCGAAGCTTTACAAAACTATAAAAGTTTGGTATCGGGATCGGAACCACGCACGGCGGCATATTGGTAAGCCGCGCGCTCTAAGCCGATATGCCGCCTGACGGAGGGCAGTGATCCAGACAGTCCGTTTGAATATCTTTCTTGTTTATATCATCGCCATGCCATCTTTATCATCTCTGTACAGCAAGCACCACTAGCACGGCAACGTGTTATGATGTATCTTGTTTCCCTTTCCCTTTATGTGTTTTTAAGGTTTTCCGAGTTGTATTAATTCTCCCCATTTAAAATGTTTAGTAGAGACAGGTTTTCACCGAGCGAGCGGGGTGCTTTTCAACAAAACCTTCCATGTTCGTAACCTGGCTCCCGGGTCTAAAATCTCAAACAGTTTCGCTAGATCAAAAGGCCTTTTCTTTTTAAACAAACTATCGGTTCCTCGGATCATCCATCTCAAAAATCCGGGTGGCGACTCTGTCATAAAATCGCACCGCCGGGCCCGGGAGCCCACAGTGGCGACTCTGCTGGGGAATTTTATTCAAAAAAACTTTTTTTTAAAAAAAAAATACATAAAGAAGTGTTGAATAATCAAGAGGGCCAAACTTGAAAGGCATTTTACTTGGGGGACTTAATGCAATTTGGAGAACTTAACTTTTTTTACACTCTGCACCGCACAAGCCTCGCTAGTGTGTTTCGGCTATCTTGCCCGGTTTACCGCTGACAAGCTCTCCCGAAATGCCTAGCAACCCTCGACTATGATGAGCCATCGTGCTGTTCGACCATTGTCTTGCAATGCACTCGACATGGGGTAGTACATCTTGGATCTAGTCCGGGGAACCCCTCTCAAACCAAAACCGGCCTTTGCACTTGTACATAACCATAGAACTTTCCCAACTAGGACAGAAACCCATGGCTAGGACTTATGTGATATATCCTGTTTATGTGTACATACATATCATTCACGCATCATTGCATCTTGCAGGCTAGAGGATTAGGCTCCCTTAGAATTCTTTAGGACTCTCCGGTCAGTCTAGAAGACTATAAATCCATGGAGGTTGCGATACCTCCGGTGTTTGCCGTGCCCGAACGGCTCCCTTGACATGGGATTAACCTTGGAGGTGTGCGTATTTGGATTTTGATGGTCACATTGCTCTGTCTCGAATGGTCAAGATAAGGAGATTGGCTCTGGTTCCGAAAACGATCGGAATTTAACCTGTCTGACAGTACCTACCCGGATCATCAGAAATCTTCTGTACAAATGCCCCAAGTGAAACTCAAGTCACGGTAGGTTCTAGGACCTAGAAGGCACGTAGAAGGTAGGACAGACACTCGGGGCGGATTTTGAGTTGTTCCCTTTTGTTTTGCTACAAGTTCAGAAATATTGGACACCTGCAAAAAGAAGAGGCTTTACCCAATTGGTTTCGTCCGTCTCGAAGATTGGTCCGCATAGATACCCTGGAAGAAACCCAACTGGTTGAGGTCTACATAGAACAGGAAGGCCAGTCGTCATTAGCTGTTTCGCTAAACCCAGCAATACAGGAGCCTCCGTCACTTAAAGATCTCTTACCCATGGCTGACCAAGGAAACGGGGTAGAAGAGCTTAGGCAGAACATGGCCACCATGGATGCTCAGTTTAGACAATCCCTTGCAGGGATGGATACGCAACTCAAAGCTTCAGTAGCATCCATGAAAGGTGACATGAATATGATAATGGAAACCATGCAAGAGGTTTGTGACAAGCTTTTGGTAAAAACTGACATACCCAAGGAGGAGACGCCAGCCAAAGACACGCCGACAATTGATCCCAATTTAGCCGCTCTCATGGTCAAAATTGGTAAGCTGGAAGAATCTATGCAAGAAAACAAGCGATTAGGAAGAGGGGAAATTGACATGAACAAATTGTGCTTGTTCCCTAACGCTAAGTTACCAGAAAAGTTCAAAGGGGTGGATTTCGCAAAGTTTGACGGTACCGGAGATCCAAAAGCTCACCTCCAAGGGTATGTTGGTTCACTCACCATGAGAGGAATCGAGAAGGAAGCCATGGCCCAACTATTCCACGAATCTCTGTCAGGGCCCGCTTTGCAATGGTTTCTTACCCTGGAACCCTCTAAGAAAAGGACTTGGGAAGATATTGGGACGGCATTTGTAGCTCAATACGATTTCAATGTCGATCTAAAGATGACCACGAGGGAACTAGAAAGCACCAAGATGGGTGAGAAGGAAGGCTTCGCCGACTTTGTGAAACGTTGGAGGGCTAAGGCCACTCAGATGCAAAGCAAACCAGACTTAAAGGAACAGATAAGGATCATCACCAAGAATCTGCCGAACTCTTTTGCTCCATACATGGTTCTCTCCCAGGCAGCTCCGAATTTCGAAACTTTCTATGACTCAGGCCTGGCTGTAGAAGAAGCACTGTGAGACGGAACATTAGAAAGGAAGGAATCAGCAGCAAAGCCCAAAAGAGTATATTCAGGGAACAGCAATGTCCTCTTCGGGAATTCCAATCAGGCTGGAACTTCATCCACCAAACCGGCAGAAGTAAACCAAATTTCAGAAAAACCAAAATCCCAACAAAGAGCCTTTACCCAATTCAGCACTCCTAGATCCGCCTTGCTCAAAAAGCTAACTGAAGTAGGAGTGTTGAATCTCCTTCCGCCACCACAGAACATTCCACCCAACCTAAATCAAAACGTCTACTGCGATTTCCACCAAATGCATGGCCATACCACTGATAACTGTATCCGTCTCCGTCATGAGATTCAAAACCTCATTGACAATAAAGTCATTGATACCCCTCCTTCTGACAAACCAAACACCATGACAAATCCCTTGCCACAGCATAATACCCCATTCCATATCAACCAAATCACCCAAGACAAAAGCCTAGACTTTGATCCTACCTCTTTCATCATCCCTGATACCGAACCGAAGCCTGTCGTGGAAGTTCCCGAAGAAATTGCCCTCTGTTACCTTTGGGATTAGGGAGACTTGATTGCCGATTGGAAAGAGTTTGAAGTCGCTAATTTCCAAGAAGATGTAAACCCGTTCTTTGAGCCAGAATGGGAAGTTGATTGGCAAAACATTTATGCTGACCCTCTCGATGGATTTTCTTTGAATATGATGTTCAACTTGCCGGAAATGCCTGAATGGGAGTGGAACCCAATTCCAGATGAGTACCAACTCTTGGCCTGGAATGATCCTTTAGATACCTTCTCTGTACCCATGCTGTTTGCAGAAGAATACCAACCACCGACGGTGATCTACGACTGACCTGAACCGGTTCCGTTTTGACCAGACCTCTCCTCCTACCTCCACGATCTCATAGCTAACGACCCATACAACAACGTGGGTCTTGCTCCATATCCAGAACCGCCAGGTCCCGAAGAAGATATGGCTAGTAATGAGTTCAACCCAATGGACTACCTGGTCGATGAAATTAAGTCAGAGTCATCTGTCACTTTCCCAAAAGATGCTGATGTTGCCATGATGAACTTGTGGGAAGATGAACCAGGTGCTAAGACAAACCCGTGGGGTAATACGGAAATCATCAATATAAAGGTGGGGAACGAAGAATGGACTGTAAATAGGGCAGTAGTAGAAGCTGAGAAATGGAAGCCCAAGGATCTGTGGGAAGACCTGGTTGTCGCTGACTTGGCTGCCAATCTCCAAGACACTACCATTGGAAACAAGTGCAAGGCCCTCGCGGATCTATGGAATGAAGAATCCAAGTACCAACAAATTGGTCAATTAACCAGGAGTGGTCGAATATATCAACCCCCAAATCTTCAAATTGGAGAATCCTCCAACCCTCCAGCTCCACTAACCAAAGAACCTTCTAACCCGTTCGTTACCCCAATCAAAGATACTTTCCAACCCTTTGCTCCACCAATTAAAGAACCTGCACGCCTTGAGAAAGATCCAGAAAGAATGATCAAGCGCCAGCTTGAACAGACTCCAGCCAAAATGTCTGTTTGGGACGTGCTTGTTCATTCCACCCGCCATCGCGAAGGATTCATCCAACCTCTCTCTCACCTAAAGGTCCTTTCCACCATAACCCCTGATGAACTTGTGGCCCTCATCAATACCATACCCGTCAAACATGCTATCACCTTCACTGATCGAGATTTGCCGGCTGATGGAACTGATCACAATCGGCCACTCCATATCACTCTGAAATGCCACGGAAAATGGGTACCAGTAATCCTTATTGACAATGGGTCGGCAATCAATGTCTGTCCACTCCGTGTTGCTTATTGCCTGGGATACAAAAATAGTGATTTCTCTCCATCAGAAGTCAAAGTTCGGGCATATGACAACACCCGTCGGGATGTGACTGGCACTCTCATGCTTCCTATGACTTTTGGGCCTTACCAAACAGATGTGGAGTTCCATGTGGTAAACATTCCCGCATCATTCAACCTACTGCTGGGTAGACCTTGGATGCATCGACCTGATATCATGGTAGTTCCTTCAATACTCCACCAGAAAGTTAGACTGGGACTAGAAACTGGGATGCTCACCATTCATGGTGATTCTGGGATTCGTGCTCCTGTGGAAGACAATACCCCGCTTTTGGAAATACAACATGGGGAAGAGGACGTTGCTCTGGGCGGTTTCTCTCTTGACACCTCTCATTCTGTCTTCACTGTCAAGATTGATGACGACTTCGTCGTTAGTAATGTTGCCATAAAGATAATGAAGAAAATGTCCTACATGCCAGGACTAGGGCTGGGAAAGAATCTTCAAGGGCCAGCACAGTTTGAGGAGCCAGGAACTTTAACCCGCATAACAGGTGTGGGATACCACCCTTCCAAGGATAGGAGGACGAAGAAGGGAGATAGGTTGGAAGACTATTTTGTCAAAGAGAAGGCAAAGCAGATTTATCAAGGGCAGCCGGAACCATTTTGGGACAAAGAAACCAATACCTTCCTACCGGGGTTTGAGATATTTGCCAATGATGTCTGGCCTGAAAGTGATGAAGAGCCAGAAGCAGTAGTCAAACCAGTAAATGCGACAGATTGGGTTGAAACTCTTGCCTTGGGTAGCCTGGCGACCTTATTCGAGGAGGACGAACCATTGGGTATGGTTGTGGAAGCAGAAGTGCAGATGCTGGGGCAGGAGGCCCCCGAAGATCCAACTTCACTCATCATGGATGCCGCTGGAGATTATAAGAATTGGACTTTCATACCGAGTGCAACCAGTCATGAGTCCGAATCTGAAGCTGAGTCCTTTGAGTCTTCCGAGTTTTCCGAGTCTTCTGAGTCTTCTGAGTCTGAGTCGGCGCCTTTTGGCCCAACTCCTCAGAGTCTGTATTTTGAGTTTGAATCTACCCGTGTGTACGGTGCCCTCGGGGCCTCTGCTAATGATGAAATAAATGAATCTGATTCTGCTTACTTCCCTGATTTTGAAATAAATTGTGTCGACCCCAATGATGAAGAGATCGATTTCGAGGGGGAAATCCCTGAAGAAATTCGGTCCCTAATCGAAAGGGAAGACGAAAGGCATGCTCAGCCTGTAAAAGAAGAAGTTGTTTCAATAAATTTGAGGGACGAAGGGAATCCCCGAATGGTCCAGATCGGTTCCGCGCTGTCAGAAGAAGAGCGTCAGGCTCTTGTGGAGTTGCTAAAAGAATTCGAAGACGTTTTTGCATGGTCGCACGCTGATATGCCCGGAATTGATCCTGAAATCGTGGAACATCGGATTCCCCTTCACCCTGATGCAAAACCAGTAAAACAAAAACTGAGACGCATGAGGCCCGACTGGGTGCTCAAAATAAAAGAGGAAGTAACTAAACAGATCAATGCTGGGTTCTTAATGGTAACTAAATACCCTCAGTGGGTTGCTAACATCGTTCCCGTTCCGAAAAAGGATGGCAAAATCAGGGTCTGCGTGGACTTCAGGGATTTAAACAAGGCTAGCCCTAAGGATGACTTCCCTCTGCCCCACATCGACGTGCTAGTTGATAACACCGCGGGACATGCCTTACTTTCCTTCATGGATGGTTTCTCAGGATATAACCAGATTCTCATGGCCCCGTAAGACCGAGAGAAGACCACGTTCATTACTGAATGGGGAACCTACTGCTATCGGGTCATGCCTTTCGGGCTGAAAAAACGCGGGTTCCACCTATCAACGGGCTGCTATAACCTTGTTGCATGATATGATTCATAGAGAGGTGGAGGTCTACGTTGACGACATGATCGTTAAGGCGAAAGAGCGAGAAGGTCACTTACCCGCGTTGAGGAAGTTCTTCGAAAGGATAAGGAAGTACAGGATGCGCCTCAATCCGGCTAAATGCACATTCGGAGTCACTACAGGGAAGATGCTCGGATTCATGGTCACCACTCGCGGCATCGAAATCGATCCATCAAAGATTAAGGCCATTCTGGAAATGGAACCACCACAGACAGAAAAAGACGTGAGGAGTTTCCTCGGCAAAATACAGTTCATCAGCCGGTTTATCGCAAAACTAACTTCAACGTGTGAACCCATATTCCGCTTGCTCAAGAAAGGAACACCATTTGCATGGAACGACAAATGTCAGCAAGCTTTCGAGGCCATCAAAGCTTATCTAAGGAATCCGCCAGTCTTAATGCCGCCGGAACCAGGAAAACCATTGATCCTATACTTGTCAGTCACTCCATCTTCCATGGGGTGCATGCTGGCACAGGAAGGAGACGATGGGGTTGAAAGGGCTGTCTATTACCTCAGCAAAAAGATGGTCGGGTCTGAAGAACGTTATACTCCATTGGAAAAGAAGTGTTGGGCACTTGTTTGGGCTTCCAGAAAGTTAAGACATTACATGTTGGCCTATTCGGTAAGATTGATATTCCGAATGGATCCTCTGAAGTACTTGTTCGAAAAGCCAGCACTCACAGGAAGAATGGCACGATGGTTATTGATGCTGGCAGAATTTGAATTAAAATACGTCAGCAGAAAGTCAGTAAAAGGAAGAGCTGTCGCTGAATTTTTGGCCGACTGCCCAGTCGAAGGAAAAGAAGATGCCGAATTTGAGTTCCCGGATGAAGGCATATTGACCATAGTTGAGGACGTGTGGCAGTTGTATTTCGACGGAGCAGCCAATCAGAGAGGATTCAGAATTGGTGTGCTGCTAATTTCACTGGATGGGTCGCATATCCCGCTTGCATTCAAACTTAACTTCGAAGTCACCAACAATCAAGCGGAATACGAAGCTTGCATTGTTGGTATGGAAGCAGCCATTGAAATCGGTATAGAAAAGTTGGAAGTTGTGGGAGATTCAAACTTGGTCGTTTCTCAAGCAAACGGTGATTGGAAAGTCAGGGAAGAGAAGTTAAAGCCGTACCATCAAGATCTCGAGGATCTCATTCCCCATTTTAACAAAGTAACTTTCACTCATGTTCCGAGACTCAAGAATCAATTCGCTGATGCCTTGGCAACATTAGCCTCTATGGTCGAAATCCCTGTTGGTGTGAAACTAAGGCCAATTATGATCGAGCAAAGGGATATCCCAGTATACCAACATGTCATGGCCATCAACGAGCCCGAAGACGGTCACCCTTGGTTTTACGATATCTGGAGATTCGTGGAAAGAGGAGAGTACCCCTCTGAAGCAAGCAAGAAAGACAGGATCGCCCTTCGGAGAATGGCAGCCCAGTACATCATTTGTGGAGGAAATCTATACCGAAGGTCTCATTGTGGAACCCACAAGCTGTGTATCCATGGTGAGGAGGCAAAAAGGGTGATGGAGGAAATCCACGAAGGAGTATGCGGTCCTCACATGAACGGCATGATGCTTGCCAAAAAGGTTTTGAGGCAAGGCTACTTCTGGTCCACAATGGAGACGGAATGTGTGGAATACGTACGACGTTGCCATAAGTGCCAAATTCACGCTAACCTCACGCATGTTCCACCACATGAGTTGCAGCAAACGACCTTGCCATGGCCTTTCTCGACGTGGGGTATTGATGTCATCGGAAGGATTGTGCCAGCAGCTTCTAACGGCCACAAGTTCATCCTGGTGGCTATCGATTACTTCACGAAATGGGTAGAAGCAGCCTCATATGCAACCCTGACCGCGGTTCAAGTCGCACACTTTATAAAGCAAAACGTAATTTATCGGTATGGGGTCCCACAAGCATTCGTGTTCGACAATGGGGTGCATTTCAAAGGCCGAGCAAGGGAAGTCTTGGAGGAATTCCAGATCCAAGTACACAAGTCAACAACCTATCAACCGCAGACCAATGGGGCCGTGGAGGCAGCCAACAAAACAATCAAAACCATCTTGGAGAAGATCATTCAATCTGCAAGGGATTGGCACGAGCGACTGCCTTTGGCATTATGGGGATACCGCACGTCTGTGCGTACACCAACAGGAGCAACTCCGTACTCTTTGGTTTATGGCATGGAGGCCGTACTCCCCATAGAATTAGAGGTCCCATCCCTCCGGACTATGATCGAATGCAATGTGCAAGAGGCAGATTGGCTGAGCAACCGGTTTGAAGAACTCATGTTATTCGATGAACGTCGTTTAAGGGCACTTTACCACATTCAAGGATATCAAAGGAGAATTGCACGTGCATTTAATAAGAAAGTGAAGCCCAGGGACCTCGCAGAAGGCGACATGATTCTGAAGGAGATACGAGCACCAATCTATGATCCACGAGGAAAGTTCCGACCAAAATGGTCTGGGCCGTATATTATCAAGACTATCCTATCTGGAGGAGCTACGCAACTCATCGATCTGGACGGAAATGAATTCTCAACTCTAGTCAACTTGGATCAACTCAAGCGTTACTACCCCTGAGAGAAGCTCGCTGGGCTGAAAACTGCAAGGGCAGTCAGTTCCAGGCAAAAATTAGAGCAAAAGGCCTGCTAGGATGAAAACCCGCAAGGGCATCTTAGGCAAAAATTAAGGCATACAATGAACAAGCTCGCTAGGCCGAAAACCCGAAAGGGCGGTACTAGGCAAAAATTAGAGCGCAAAAGGAGAGTGCCAAAACCAGAGCAAACCCTATCCTTGAACTACGTCATGACCTGATTCCTTCATCAAAAGGATACGTAGGCAGTCTCACTATGGGACTCGGTCACGATCAATCAAAACAAAAATCCAGGTTGACAGAATCCAGAAAGGCAGAATCAGAGAGGGGGAGACCCTCTATAACTCACTTTATTAAGATAACTGCTTCTAATACATAAGGCTGAGCATGATCTTCGAAAATAAAAAGGCAATACAATAAAAGGAGGTCCACGATTTATTCAATAATCAGGGTAGTAAGAGCGAGTCAGTTTCCTTGGGCACCCGCCCTCGCAGCAATGTCCCTCCTGAGCCATTTCCTGTAACTCCCACGCACTGCAACAGAGGGGTAAGGGTGAGCATCGGTCACCTCACGAGACCTCCAGAATCGCTGGTAGTTGCAAAGAACCGAATGGCGGAAGAAAGGCAGAACTACATCCACCAGGATCTCTGCAGGAACCTCCTGTCTCAAACCAAGCTGACGCTAAATCCGATAGGGGATGTAGAAGGTAAAAGCCTCCAGTCCGGGAAGAACCACCCACTGAGAACCCATATAATGCACAGTCATGGGCGGAAGATCAAGCCAAGAGCTTCTCCAGGAAATAGTCTCAGCCTGTTGACGCTTGAAGAAGGTGACCCACTCGGAAACTCGCCTGTCCTCGAATTCAAAGCACCGAGAAGAAAGTAACCTGGCCCCATATGCCAAGTTGCCTGGAGGGAGAGTCAGTATGTTCACCTTGTCACATAGCCAAATCTGCCGAAGAGACAAAACAAGTGAGAAACCATAGAAAGCCAAGCCCAACATTAAAGAAAATAGGAAGAGCCGAAAAGAGGGAAGATGAGGCAGAAACTAACTTGCAAGAGAAGTGGGCAGCCTCCAAAAGTCTCAGTCTCTCCAGAACGAACCCTGTCTAAACCCATCAGTGTCTCAGCCAATGCCATTGGAATCACATCCTTCCGAGCTCCAATCTGCACTGCAATACTGACCAATGCCGAGCTAGCATGGCCAGTGGAGGGAACCAATAAGTAAGCGGCAAGTAAGCACATACAAAGAGCGGTCATGCGTCGAGAGTGGTAGGTTACGTCCGCTAGATTGCCAAGAGGAGAGAACATCTCAATGAGTCGCATCACGTTGAGATGACCATTGCTAACCAAGTAACGAGCAACACCGTCATTCAAGCCAAGAGAGGCAGCAAGAACTTTGGACATGTTCTCGCGCACCGGAGGGACAATGACATCTCCAGAGCCGAAACTGCCAAGATAGGCGCGAAACTCCTCGATTGTTGGGCAAAGCTCCTGTCCACCAAAACGGAATACATGCACCTCCGGATCCCAGAGACTTATGGCAGCCTTTAGGAGCTCAGGGCGAAGGCGGATGTTACGAAGGTATCTCATAGAGTAGAGACCGTGCGCCCGAAAGTTCAGCCAATCGACCCCTTCCATGGAAATCAACCATGGCCGTAGCGAACCGGTGAGAGAAAGAGCCATTAGGAGAAGATGAAGATTTGAGGAAGAAAGATATGGTTAATATGAGACCTAAGGCCTGAATTTATAGAAGGATAGAGGAGACAACTTCAACTTTCAAAAGAGTCTTGGGTTCCAAAAAGTGTAGATTTTCCATGAGTCTTGCATAGGGAAAAGCTTGGTCATGCTCCAAAAGAACAAAACAGACATGCATTGGCCCGGATATGATATAGGACAAGTCAAACTTTAAACCTCGTGCAATTTGTCTTGGGAAGCAGCAAATGGCAGGATGTCAGGAAAAAAGTGCCGCGCGGTGTAAAGAGGTAGCGCACGGCATACCAAGACCAGGAGAAAAACACGGCATAGCACGGATACGCCGTAGGATCATATGAAGCCACGCACGACGCTTTGTAGCCCCGCACGACATATTAAGTCTGCATTTCTGTAGACTTTGACAGCAGAGGTTAGAAACCATTTCGAGGCACTCGCAAGCATTACCAACCCTCAGAACATGTCTCAATGGGTATTTAGGACTTCGGGGAACCCCCACTTCGAGTCAACTCTCAAAATTCGACGTAAAGGCACCAAAAAGTCAATAAAACCCATTTCCCAAGTCATGACAAGGTATCGGAGTCCGCTTCAAGCCGTTTCAAGTTGGTCTTTCGGGTCCTACAGGTCATAATGACCAATGGTGACCTGGTCCGAGTTCCGTTTCACGGTCAATGTCGAAATTTGAGAATGTCACCCTCAAAAGTCAAGGTTTTCTCGCTTTCCAGGCATATTTTCAAGAAGTTTTCAGTTTCCAAATAAGAGTTTGAGTTCCGTAGTCACGTGTCAAGTATCCAGGGTCATTATTGATGAACAAGAATCCGCAACAGGGGTAGTTTCGTAAAGTCTTGTACAAAGGGATCAGTTTTTCAAAGTTATTCATTATATCTTCTTTGATTTCTATTCCAATGTCAATAAATCTTTGCCCTAACATACTGCTCATCATAAAACTCAAAGTTCGCTTCAGATTATGGCTCAAAGGACTAGTCGCATGCATTGGTTAGTGTTTCTGTTATTCAATCTTTTTTTAGACAAATGACAATAAGGGAAGTTGAATGACATAAACACTGAAAGAAATAAGCTTCTCTATATATATAATCTCCGAGATATCCATGAGTCAAAGTACCAAAAGGCGTGCAAGCCTCAAAATCCTATCTACTGAGGGTAAACAGGCACCCTTCCAAAAGAAGCACGCAGGCTCCAGTCAAAAAGCAAAATAAAAGGGAACTCTACTCTAGTCCTCATCCTCGTCGTCGTCCTCACCCTCCTCGCTATCCTCCCCAGAGGCCTCCTCTGCCTGAGAACTGGCCACCTCCTGAGTACCTGACGCCCTAGGCACTGTACTCCCCGAGGTGTCCGAGAGGTCAACGTCTGTCGGCTCCTCAGTCTCGTCGGAGACGTGGACCGGCTCGTCCTCTGTCCCCCCAGAAAGCCGCTGCCTCTTCGACGGAGGCTCCTCCCGCGAGCCTGCAGAGGAAGCCTGAGGCGCCTGCATGCACACAGACTTCCTACGCAGCCCACGCAGAGCCCCTCCTCCAGCCTGCAGTAACATGGTATTCATCATTTGCATTGTAATCGTGGTATAAGCAATAGGAAATAAAAGCATAGGGTTCGAAAGCTTTACCATGGTCCCACCAGCGCGAGGAAGCACCTCTGGGGCACGCACCATGGCGTACTGCCTCACCAGCTGCTCCAGGCCCATCATGGCCTCGGCCATCTCTCTCACGTACTCCGGAGTCGCCTGCACAATAGGTCAATTGTTTAGAACGTACAGTGATACTAGCAAGTGCATATAAATGGGCAAGAAAGTGCAAGTTATACCTGAGCAAGGAACTCCGGAGCTGCGACCGTGGGACGCGGTACCATCACTACACCAGGAACCCCCTGGGCAGTCGTCACGTCCACGGTCCAGGAGAGTCGAGGCAAGCTGGCCCCGCCCGGACCTGCGCCGTCACCTCGACCTCCAACGCTCCCCTCGCGTCCTCTGCCTCTCCCTCCTCTCCGTCCTCGTCCACCTCTACCGCCTGCACCACCTGACGCTCGAAGCGTCGCCTCCCGAGCAGCAGCCCGTACCCCGAAACTCGGCATCAAGTACCGAGCCCGGTACTCAGAGTAGTCCGCGCCCGCCTGGAAGAGCGGCTCCAGCTCGAGGTCCGGTCGTACGAACCGCTCAACCTCTCCCCTGGTGTACAAGCTCGTCCGCTGCACCAGAGCAGGAAGGAGGCCAGGGACTCTAAAGGCATCCAACCTCAACGACTGACGTGACACACGGTCACCCAGGTACCACTGCCAGCCGTAAGGGGACTCGAGCAGCACTCTCCCCCTCGTCACCTCCCTGCTCCGCACCAAGTAAGGAAGCTCGCTGCGGTCCCACACACGCCAGCGAACCTGCAATCAAAGATGAATGACACCAGCATGAGATTTGAATAAGAACTATCAAACAAATGAAAGCATGCAAGATATAATCATACCCTGTCAGAACGAAGCTCGTCCAGGAAGAGGCGGTAGGCGTTCAGGTCGCCCTTCCCCTTCTTCACTCCCCGGAACTCCTTGGACCAACGTAGGGCCCGGGGAAGCACTGTGTCACTAGGGCAGGAGGTCTCAGGAGGGTACATATCCAGTACCTCGTACGTCCACAGCTGCAGAATCAAACATCAAGGATTAGTACAGGATACGCAATAAGTGAATAGAAAGACAAATGAAATGCAAGAGAAGTTCGAAATGTACCTCCCAGACCCTCCAGTAACCGCCGAGGCTCTTCCCCGCTCCTCGGGAAAGAGACCCCATGAAGGCGTAGCGCGCCCCCAAAGCTGCATCGCCCCAGTCAAAGCGGGCTATCTCCCCGACGTCCCTCAAGGCCGGTAGGAGCGAAAGGTGTACTCGGTTGCGCCTGTTGGGAAACAGGGACTCACCAAGCAAGTACAACAGAAAGCACCGCGCCATCTGCTCCTCCTGCACCCTGTCGGTCGGGAGCTCCTCCGTCCAAAACCCCAACAGCTGAGCGTACTGGGCGTCCTCACTCTCCACCCTCAACATGTACCCCAGCATCTCCCGCTGGAGCACCACGTTCCTCCCTGTAACAGCGTCGTAGGGGATAGGGCCACCCCCGACCCTCAGACCAGTGATCGCCGCAAAGTCCAGCGGTGTCACCGTCAGCTCGCCAAAAAGGAAATGGAACGTGTTTGTAGTGTCCCACCACCTCTCAGCCAGTGCCCTCACCACCTGGCGGTCGTTGCTCGCCCTCGTCAGCACGCTCACAAACTCCCCGAAACCCGTCTGCCTCACGATCTCCCTCACAGCCTCAGGAAGTCTCTCCCAGAACGTCGGCACGTCGGCCGCACCACCGTAGCACGAGATGGTGATCGCCTGTTGTAATGAGTTGATAACATTCAGTAAACAGGTATACTATTCAAAGCAAATACAACATTCAGATAAAGAAATGAAGGTACGATACATCGGAATTTGAAATGCAAGTGTTTAAGGCATACCTCGTCTCGGCGCAAAGAAAGGTGCTGCTGTGGGTCCCTCAGGACCAGAGCCTCGTCGTACGTGGGCCGCGCCGGCCTGTAGGCGTCCAAAAGTGTAGGAACCACAACGTGCTGAAAGGGCACGTAGGACTCCGCCTCGTAAGCTCCGCGCCCCTTCAGGGCCACCGTCGCCTCCTCCACAACACTCCTCCGAGGAGCTGTCCCACCTCCGGCAGCCTCCTCCTCTGCTCCCTGTGGCCCTCCAGCGGCCCCTGTCTCAAGCTCAACCTGGAGCACCCTCTCCTGAGCCTCGAGTAAAGCCGCAGCCAGTCTAGGCACCCCCCGTAAGGTCTCAACCAAGTCCTCGAGGGACGCCTCCTCGAGGTAGTCTCCTAAACCTATGGGCCGCGACGACCCTGCACCCTGGCCACTGCCAACAAACATGGCCGGCGTCTCCCTCTCCTCCACCCACTCCTCCTCAACAACGGAACCCTTCCCCAGGTCAGTCCGAGGCTCTCTCACAGGGGAGGCCTCTGTCACCACCTCCGCTCCGTCAGGCCTGTCACCACTGTGAGTCTCCATAACCCTCTCCTCCAAACCAATGGCACCCTCCGCTCAGGCTGTAGCCTCCTCCTCACCCCTAGGCTCCACTGCACTCGGAGTCTCTGTCTCCTGGCCATACCCGGCCAACACCCTGCTACCACCGTCACCGCCGTCACTACCAACCACCGCGGCTGCCTCCTCTGCCAATGCCGCTTGGGCCGAGACCCCCATGGTCTCCGGCCCCGTCCCGGCTGCCACGCCACTCCCCGGGGCCACCGTGGCAGGTGAAACCTCAACCCGAGGGGGGTGATCACCCCCAGGTATATCCGCGCTATCCATGAGAGAGAGAGAGACCAGAGAGAGAGACCAGAGAGAGAGACAGGAGAGAGAGAGGAGGGAAATTCGAAACGATCGGGGTGTACGCCCCGTATATATATGTATATCCCCTGAACCGGTTCGTCTGGACTTTAAGTGGACCGGGTTCGAAGAGAGTTGCGCCGCACGGCATACTGGATAGAAGCGCGCGGCATAACGGCTTAACTGGATGAGAATTCTCGGGTTACCACGACGCACGGCATTACCCATGCTGCGCACGGCATACTGGGTTATTTCGACAGTTCAGATTCTGAGAGCAGTCTTCTGGCCATGGCATTCACATTCAGTCTCGTTCATGAACAGTATGCGCAATGAAAAAGCAGACAAGCGATGACAAGGAAGGGACTTTTCATTTCATCAAACCCGAGGAAATCCCCGGGATTTGCATTACACTGTTCAAAAAAAGAAAAAGAAAAGAAAGAAAGGTGGAAAATCAAAACAGAAAAAGAAATCCTACTGGCCCCCATTTTTCTTCTTCCTCAAATTCTCATGCTCAGTCGCTCCCTTCGCCGGAGCGGTCATCCGAACCATTCGGATTCCCCTCCGAGTCCTCTGCAGTCCCGTCCGAATCGCGCCCCGGCGCATACTCCGGGTCATGTTTGCTGTCCATCTGATCAAAAGCGAAGTCCTGAAGGTTGGACACCGCGCGACGGAGAGTGCGTATCATAGATATGAGCCTCGCGATCTGATGGTTCAGTTGCTCAATCTCCTCGCGGTAAAAGCCCATCTCTGCCTCCAAAGAAATCACCCGCGCTGTCAAGTCACCTTCTGCCATGTCCTGAGAGTAGTTTACGAATTTGGGAATCTAGAGGGATTTGGGAGAAGAGTGCATAGAATGAGGCACCCCCATCCCTTTAAAAGAGGTCCTGATCGACGAAAGGGCACGCCTGTATTAATGGGCACCCTTAAACCAGGCAACTGATCTCGGAAATCGAAGAGGTGCATGGGAAAACGAAAGGCCGCGCGCCACATCGAACACCCGCACGGCATTATGACTTCAGAAGAATAAATGTGTTTTCTCGGAAATTGAGCACTCTAGCCACCAAAATCATCTCGGAAACCAAAAGCTCCAGCCGTTTTGCAGCAGAAATCCTTTGGAATAACGTGCATTAATGATAGGATTATTTGATCCTAGTTCCCCGGGACTCGCAAAATTCCTCGTCCCCCGAGGACTGGTCGTATTTACGTTAGCTAGATTCGCGCTCCCCGTCTCAGTCTCAAATCAATTTCAAAAATTCGCCTCCCGAAGGCTCGTCTCAAATCAAGTCTCAAGTCTCAAATCAATTTCAAAAATTCGCCTCCCGAAGGCTCGTCTCAAATCAAGTTTCAAGTCTCAAGTCTCAAATCAATCTCAAAAATTTGCCTCCCGAAGGCTCGTCTCAATTCAAGTCTCAAGTCTCAAATCAATTTCAAAAATTCGCCTCCCGAAGGCTCGTCTCAAATCAAGTTTCAAGTCTCAAGTCTCAAATCAATTTCAAAAATTCGCCTCCCGAAGGCTCGTCTCAAATCAAGTTTCAAGTCTCAAGTCTCAAGTCTCAATTCAATTTCAAAAATTCACCTCCCGAAGGCTTGTCTCAATTCAAGTCTCAAGTCTCAAGTCTCAAATCAATTTCAAAAATTCGTCTCCCGAAGGCTCGTCTCAATTCAAGTCTCAAGTCTCAAAACCAAATTTCAAAAATTGAATTTCGCCTCCCGAAGGCTCGTCTCAACTGAATTTTTCGCATTGTTTGCTACATTTGCATTGTCCCAATTGAACTACGTTGGTCTGATCCCTACAAATGGGGTACGTAGGCAGTTCCACGAACGCGACCACTATTGTCATTTACTTGCATTTTCGAGCATTTTGTTTTTTGTTTCTGTTTCTGTTCAAAGACTTTAGAGCAAACGGACTGGGAAGCCTATTCTTTAAGCGTCACTCATATCAAAACAATGGTATCTGAGTTACGTTAAAGAGGGACTACTGTAGACACCCCAATCCGGACCTCGAAGGGTCTTTGACCTCCCCGATGATGAAATAAAGGAAACAAAGCCTTTGCGAGCTTGAATGAAGTGTTCCTCCAGCATCCGCAGCCCAAACCAACCATCAGCCCATAAAAAGCCCAAAAACCCAAAAGCCCAGAGAAAGCCCAAAGAGCCCTGGACCGAACCTAAAGTACCGTGCGCAACACTTCTACACCGCGCGGCGTATCGAAATTTAATACGCCGCACGCAGTCATGAGGTTAACCGCACGGCATTTTGGATAAAGTTCTGACTGGCTCAGAAAGCTGTCGGCCATGCCCATTTGAGCCACAGCTGCAATACGGCTCAACCGAAAGCACACTTCTGGCCTGCCCAGAAAATACCTCCAACATTTGAAATTCAAAATCCAAGGCTCTTGCCTATAAATACACCTCTCCACTCAAGGGAAAAGGGCCCTTGATCACCATTATACCCTTTCTCTCTCTTCTTGCTTTCACACCCACTTTCCCATCTCCAAGCCTTGAGAATGTTGTTCTTAAAAGACATTCTCTAGGCCCTTTACTCCATTTTTCTCTTCACCATTGAAGTTAGTTCCTTACTAACTTTGAGGTCCCAACTACCCAATATACCCCTTTAGTACACACATCCATACCTCTACTCCCTTTTTCAACCTTCCAACGTCCATCCGCCTTCATCAAAGCTCATTCAAGCTCCAAATCTAAGGTAAAAACCAAGTTTCCTTGGGCTAGGCTCTGTCCTGGCCTTGAGGGGACCTTTCTGTTTTCAGGCTTAACCCTTTTGGTTGAGATCTGACCCAAAACCTCTTTTACAAAACAAAACCAGAGTTCTGTACAAAGGTTTGCTACGCCACGCGGCTCTTTATAGCGTCGTACGGCGTAGTAGACTAGTACGCACGGCATTTTGAAAGAATACTGTTTTCTTGATCAAACTGTCTGGATCGCGATCGTCCGTTGTTGGATCTATTCTGTATACCAAAAGCTGTCTCAGAATGAGACCATTTCTACAAGCCATGTTTTAAACTCCATAGATCTTTTCAAAACAAGCAAACGTATCAAAAATGGTTTTCCCTTCATGGTTTGAAAGAATGGTGCAGATCTGAGATGATCTAACGACTGTGAGTTGTCTGAAGCTTTAAAATAAAACCGTACGATGTAATGGTACACCGTGCGAAGCTTTACAAAACTATAAAAGTTTGGTATCGGGATCGGAACCACGCACGACATATTGGTAAGCCGCGCGCTCTAAGCCGATATGCCGCCTGACGGAGGGCAGTGATCCAGACAGTCCGTTTGAATATCTTTCTTGTTTATATCATCGCCATGCCATCTTTATCATCTCTGTACAGCAAGCACCACTAGCACGGCAACGTGTTATGATGTATCTTGTTTCCCTTTCCCTTTATGTGTTTTTAAGATTTTCCGAGTTGTATTAATTCCCCCCATTTAAAATGTTTAGTAGAGACCAGTTTTCACCGGGCGAGCGGGGTGCTTTTCAACAAAACCTTCCCCGTTCGTAACCTGGCTCCCGGATCTAAAATCTCAAACAGTTTCGCTAGATCAAAAGGCCTTTTCTTTTCAAACAAACTCTCGGTTCCTCGGATCATCCACCTCAAAAATCTGGGTGGCGACTCTGTCATAAAATCGCACCGCCGGGCCCGGGAGCCCACAGAGGCATGATGGCAAATGGTATTGAATAGTGAGGTTGTTCGTGGCATTCGTTGAGTAGTCATAAAAGGGTTGAGAAATCATCATGATTATTTAGAATGATATGAGTTTAATGCTGCTTCGAGGTGACATACGAATGGTTAGGGATGCCTTCAAGATGTATAGGATCCCATGGTAGTAACTTGTCGGTTCATTGTGGAGCCCCGTTGTATCTTTTGTCCGTTCATTAGAACTCATTCATTCTTGATGCATAAATCGTCACATTTTCATATAGCTTTTGTAAAGATTTCTCTACTGGGCTAATGTAGCTCAACCTAATCTTTCTTTTCAGGTTCAAATGCTGGATAGTAACTTGCATGCATTGCGTGTCTGGAAGTGAAGAACTTTTGTGGAAGTTAACATTGTTTAGAAACTTGAATGATAGGCGCGTGATATCATAGATATGAGCGCCTAAGTAGGGCGAATTAGCGCGTTAGAGGCGCGATTTATTCCATTTTCCACTTGATTCCGTGCTTTGTCTTGGTTTTGTGTTTTTATTATTTTATCAGGTAATAAGGCGGTTTTAGCACCAAGATTGGAAAACGTGGCCTTGAGGCCGGTTCGTACGTTGCCGGGGTGTTAAAGCATCGGTTGAACGTCGGGTGGCGTCGTCGAGTGGCCAAGTCTCATGCAAGGCTCACAAGCTGGCCACTATGGCAATGCCGTATGGATACTTAAATGGCCTGTATAGATACAATGGTGGCCAAAACCATTCCAGAGGCTCAACAGACACATGGGTATCGATACACCCCATTTTAGTATCGATACCGAAGTCCACAACGGCATCAGCGGGATATTTTGGTTTCGTCGTTTTTTCCTTTATTCCGAATAAATTGGGAATTTGTATAAATACCACCGGAACTCCGTTTTTAGGGTTCGTACTTTTAATTAGCAGCTTTCTTTTTACATTCTTTTCTTTCCAGAGCTCTTTCTTGTGAAGTTTTCAAGTTTTGTTCAAGATCACATCTTCCGGAAACTCGTATTACGTTTCGTTCTTTTAAAGTTGCTCGTGGATCTTTTCCTAACTTTAATCTTTTGTTTTAATTTCACTCCAAGCATGATGCAAGTTAGGGTTTCTTTTGCTTCTTGTTTAATAATGAGTGAGTAGTCACATAGGTAGGGTTGCGGGGTGATTAACACGCCGTGACCAGTTCGGGTACTGCTCCTGTTTTCAAACAATGAAAAAAAGCAATTTTAGGTTAATTAAGAACATTCGTGAGACGAACCTGGGCATCGTCGGAGCCCATGTGAATGGGGGAATGGGGGACCAAAACTCATTCTCCGCTGCGCATGGGTATACGGCGACCATAGGGTCTCGCATCTTGCGGGGTATCTTTTTCAATCTGTAATTAAACATTCTTAAGAACTCCAAACAGAGCAGGTTAATCCGGAGTGGTTACGAGTGTTATGAACCATACGATCTTACCTCCTTTTTAATTATCTGAAAAGTACAATCAATTTCTAGATTTTTAGTTAATCTCAACCAAATCAACAAGGGGTGGCTACCTAAGAGCCCATTAAATTAGTAAACCCGAGTTTTTAGTCAGCACACATCACCGTCTTTGTGGATTCGACTCCCATCTTACCGGATATTATGCTACGTCGGTCTCCGCCCTACGCTTGGGGCAACCCATTATTTTAGGACTAGGAAATCGTCAAGCATTGAACATCTTTGTAATGTCTTTATTTTGATAAAGATAAGTTGTACTCCCTCCGTCCCTTTTTAAATGTCCTGCTTCGTAGCTCCAACTTATTAAAAAGACATCATCATTATACCTTTCACATTAACTTTTTCCTCCACTTTTCCTACTTACCCATCATCATTACACTTTTACTCACGAACTTTTCAAAATGGAATCTACTTTTAGGGACAAAATAGACAATTCACCAACTTTTACTCACTAACTTTACAAAATGAACACTTATTAAGGGACAGCCCAAAATGGAATACTGGATTGTAATAAAGGGACGGAGGGAGTAACTAATTATTCTAGATTTCCCTGGACTAAATAGTTTAATACTGGATAACATGTTTGTACTTGCATTTATGTTTATTTGGGGCTGAAGTGCCTAAGTTGTATAACTTTAATCTTGGGGATTCGATTTGTAAATTAAACAGGTGGTAGACTCTTTTGGGTATTATCTATGATATGCGAGAGACCTTTATTAAAAATGGATTATTTATTTATGTTGAAAATCGAGGGCGTGACAAATTGGTATCAGAGCTTTAGTTTTGAATACCTAGAGACCGTGGGGAGACTTCTAGTCTCATGGATTCAAAATGTCATGTCTTTCATAACACGTGTGTGCTTGTATAACCAACGTTTGTTCTTCGATGTGGCCTTGCATTTACATTTACTCTGATGGGTGGAACACTGGTATCCCATGTCTGAAAAAAAAAGGAAGCTTGGCCTGTGCGTAGGGAGTGTGGCAGCGTTTGTCATTATTGATGTGGTTTCCGTTAGTAGTCTTGTTAATGGATTCTATGTGGTAAGATGTCTTTAAGATGAGTTGGAAAGTCATGAAGGATTGTGGTGGTTATGCATAGTGGCGAGGTCGACACGTAAGAGATGATATCCATTAGTATGTAATAGAAATGTTAGATTGTTAGTAAGATTTGTGAGCTAAGTACTTGATGTGTTTTATTTGGATTGTGCAGATTACTTGTTAAATTTTAAATACTTTAAGTAATTTTTATGTGAAGTGAGGTGTGACGGGAACATAGTTTGTCTAGAAAGTGAGAGAGGTGTATCATAGCCAGAGGATTGAACTAGTGAGTGACTAGAATGTCTTTGAAGGGATGATGTTTTGTTATGGTAGTGATTGAGGTTTGTTATTGTTACGGTAGTCATTGAGGTAGTGATTTTAAGTATAGGTAAGACAAGTTGAGCCTTTGTAAAGAGTTGTAAGTATTTGAGGTTGACTTAGGAAGATGAGAGTTATAAGTAGGGTGTCTAGATACGGTATGTGTCTTTGGGACACCCAGGCGACTACCGAAGAGATCCAGTTGGAAGAGGTGCTTGATCACCGCACCTTCTAGATGGAAGTCTCGGGAAGTCAATTGGATGCTAGGTTTATACTTAGGGGCTAGGCCTATAGGATCGAGATAGGTGGTATGGAGGGATTTGGTAGAAGAAGGGTAATGCTATGGTGTATTTAAGGTCGTTGTGATGGTTATTGTGGTGGCGTCGTCATGGTGGATTGGTAGGAAAGCAGTGGTGGTATTGCTTAATGAGAAAGAAAATAAGGTTTAAGGAGAATTATGTTGATGTGACTCAATTCAAGAGATCAGTGTAAGGCAAGGAAAGGAAATTGTTTGAAGTGAGGGCGACGTGAGGGTGAACTATTAGGGCTGATAATGAAGTGGAGTGTAGTTGGTGTCCTTAGTTGGAATGGTGTGAAATTTGTGGTGAGCAGGATAGTTAGAAGTTGTTGAAGCAAATTAAATTGATTCGTAGTGATGAGGTGGTAGAAGTTTTAGAATATAATGAGAAGTATAGAAAGGTTGTTTGCAATCGCGGAGTCTTGTAGGCATTCAGGTACAAGTTTGTCAATTGGTCTGTATCGGTGTCCGAGTTCTAGCATAAGGATATTTGAGAGTATTGGATGTTCGTTGGTGCAGCTATTGCACACTTTGTGTAGGTGCTCTAGAGATAAGATGTTGTTAGATTGTAAAGTTGTCGAAATAGAGGAATAATTAGAATTGATAGTATGTGTATTTGTGATGTTTAAGACTGTGAACATGAGAAATATGTGATTTGATTTGACAAATGAATGAGAATGCTCTAGATTGGTAAAGTGAATAGATGTCGTGTGAGGCATTATGAGATTGAAAGGAACGAGATAGCTGTTGGGCTTCCAAAAGCCATGAATTGGGAAGTGTTGGATACTTGGTGAGTCCGTTGGACACTCAGAGAGTTCGCTGGATACCTTGTGAGTCCCTTGGATATTGAGTGAGTTTGTTAACGCGTGAATATGTTTGGTGTTGTGTAAGCTATTAAATTGTACGGTTGGTTTGTTGGGACATTTCATGTATGAAATTTGTGGCTATTTAGCTTAAACCTACATGTTTGACTTGTTATGTAGTCTCAATGCGTGAAGTCTCTTTTAGTATACGATGTAGAATAAGCATTAAAACGTATGTGGGTTTTTACTATGAAGAGTTATTGTCGTATTCAGAATCTAACGTATGCCCTTTCTTTTACTAGCCATAGTGAAGCATAAAGCTTGAAAATAGTAGAATTTAACTCCATGTATATATTGTGTCCTTGCTACTCCGATGTGCGATACGATTAAAGAATTAGATGTAAAAGGTCTTCGTGATATGTCAACCCACAGTGGGGTGTGGTTAATGGCTTGTGGTAAGGAGAATAGTGGATTTGAGAGTCTATATGAATAGTTTCGAGGTTGAGTCTTGTTGAGATACGTAGAGACGACACATTATGATAGAAGTGAGTTTAGTCTTCTGAAACATAAACCTATCATGATTACGAGTGAGCTAGGGAATGGTGTTGCTGTATAATATTAGTGATAGTGAAAGAGTTGGTTCGGTTGTGAGGCGTGTTTGTTTTTGGAGTTAAAAGGGATATCAATAGCTTTGAGATGTAGGGAGTTTAACTATGGCGAGTTGGTGTTAAAATTGAGCAGAGGATGATGATCATTATGTAATGCAACAGTTGGATTTTGGGTTCCTTGGTTTTATTACCGTAGAGATTATACGGGGTTTTCTAGATTGACAGTTGACATTGATTGGGGAAAGAGAACGCAGAATTCAGAATTTGGAGAACAAGAGGGTATAAGTTAATGAATCTCGGAGTGAGTGTTAGAATTTGAGTGTCTGTGAAGGTTGAGATTTCATGAGAATGATTAGAGGTTGGCGTAGTTTTTGAGGACAAACCGGTGAGCATCCTAGGCATGCGAGATTGATTGTTGAGTAGTAGGACCATACCGTTAGTGAGAAATTTTGTGGAGAAAAAAAAAGGGGGGTAAGGGAAAGTCAACGTAAGGAAGGGAGAATGAGGTTGTAGTTATGGAAATGTGGCATGAGCTTGTGTATTGTGATTGGTGACTTGGCTTAGCAAATTTCGGGGACGAAATTTCTTTAAGGAGGGTAGAATGTAGAGACTCGTAATTTCTGAAAAATATTTAAAGGTTTATATGATATTAGAAATTAAGGAAAATATGATTTTTTTTTGTTAAGTTTATGTGAAATTGGGGTTAATGTGAAATTTGTGGAGTTGATTTGATTTGGGGTCAGTGTGCTAGAATCGAAATTGGAGGGAGTGCTAGTGTAATTTGGTGGATGTGTGAGTATATATAGGGTGTGTGTGTGTGTAGAGGATAGAAATCCTCCCCTCTTTCTCCCTCCCGCCCGACTCTCTCTCTCTCTCTCCCTCTCTCTCGGTTTCTCTCTCTCACTTAATCCACCACCAAAGCTCGAAACCCAAGGAACCCAACTCCCTCTCCATCTTCCTCACGTACCTTTGAGTTCATAGCTTGTCCGGTTTGGCTCGGAGAGGAGTATTTTGGGCGTATTTCAATGATTGAGTTCAAAGGTTCGCGTGGCCCGATCTCTTCGCGTGTTTGCTCTCCGACTTCGAGGTAGGGATTTCTTGCACTTGTTATATGTTTATGTGTTGATTTGGTGTAGAATCGTGCCTTGGGTTGTTGGATTTTGGTTGTTGAACGTGCCTTGAAAATCTGCTGAAATCGCTACTCGAAGCCCCGTAGTATCGATACGGATTTTGTGGCATATCGATACAGTAAGCTTATCTTTTGGGACAGTGAATATTGTATCGATACGGATTTTGTGCGTATCGATACCAGGAGCTTAACTCTAGTTTTGCTCTTGTTGCTCCTCTGTCGATTGTTTTGACCCCCGATCACTTCTAATTCCTTTTGGACACCTCCAAACCTATTTCAAGCATGCTTAATTGAATTCCTTTGGTTTACTTAAGCTATCCTCGTCTCGTTGGCTTTCCGTCGTTAGAGAAAGAGTAGTGTCTTACTAGATTAAAACTTAATCGAAATGTATTTATGGGATTGATGGTACTTGAGAGTCATTATGGCATGAGGTGATGTACACAATAGGTATGTTAGGTGCTATGGCAAGACGTGACGAATGGTAGGATGAAAAAGTGTATTGTAGAGAGGTTATCATGTATCGTAGGATATAAGGTACGACGTGGGGCGCTTTGTTGGTCGATAGGGGTTTGCCTAGTGATCCGAAAGAGAATAGGGTAACTCGTATCTTCGTGCTTCATCTTGATTGATCATCCTAGGTTCCTTTGGCACTCGTTCAATAGATTCTTGTTTATAACCTAGCAGGTGGTGTGTCGGGGAATCGTTGTGAGTTCGGTACGTGACGTAGGGCGTCGAGATAGACATTGAGGGATAACGTGAACTTAAGGTATTTATTAACGTATAATAGAACATGGTTATGGGTTTGCAATACATTGAATGATGATGAATGAAAGGTTGTGACTTTGGAAAGTGTTGTCATCTTGTATTCGGATTGATAATGTATATGTGTTGTGTGAGTTATGAATGTTGAATTGAGGGTCCCGCAACGCAAGGTGTGGTAATGCGGAAACCCAGGTGGAGAGAATTCACTGTAACACAAGGTGTGGTAATACAGTTGAATGTCTCGCTTGATGAAGGGAATTATGATTGATTATAGAAGTTCATGTTGTTGTTTGAGCTGTTTATTGCTTGAGTTTGTGACCGTTAAAGAAAGAGATAAATGATTGATTCCGTTGAAGTTTTTGAAAAGAAAGGACTTTGGTTTTTTGGAAAAAGGATTTTTATGAAAAATCCTCCGGTATTCCTGAGCGAATCTATGGACTCCGGCTATTCAAGCTCGAATCAACAGAGCTTGACCTGTGATGGTCATGAGTTTTCTCTAAATTATTTTGGTGATCAAAAGGAAAAAGTTTATGAAAAGAGGCATGATGGCAAATGGTATTGAATAGTGAGGTTGTTCGTGGCATTCGTTGAGTAGTCATAAAGGGTTGAGAAATCATCGTGATTATTTAGAATGATATGAGTTTAATGCTGCTTCGAGGTGACGTACGAATGGTTAGGGATGCCTTCAAGATGTATAGGATCCCATGGTCGTAACTTGTCGGTTCATTGTGGAGCCCCGTTGTATCTCTTGTCCGTTCATTAGAACTCATTCATTCTTGATACATAAATCGTCACATTTTCATATAGCTTGTGTAAAGATTTCTCTACTGGGCTAGTGTAGCTCAACCTAACTTTCTTTTCAGATTCAAATGCTGGATAGTAACTTGCATGCATTGCATGTCTGGAAGTGAAGAACTTTCGTGGAAGTTAACATTGTTTAGAAACTTGAACATCTTTGTAATGTCTTTATTTTGATAAAGATAAGTTGTAACTAATTATTCTAGATTTCCCTGGACTAAATAGTTTAATACTTGATAACATGTTTGTACTTGCGTTTATGTTTATTTGGGGCCGAAGTGTCTAAGTTGTATAACTTTAATCTTGGGGATTCGATTTGTAAGTTAAACAGGTGGTAGACTCTTTATGGTATTATCTATGATATGCGAGAGACCTTAATTAAAAATGGATTATTTATTTATGTTGAAAATCGAGTGCGTGACAAATTGATTATGATTCACTATGATTTTTGTAATCTCTATTATTTATGTGATTATGATTTCATTGTATTGTAATTAGGTAATTAGGATGATTCTCTTTCCATGATTAGGCTCCCTCCTCTTGTATGCTTAGAGGCATTATTGTTTAGTTTTTCATTATTGAATTCAATACACAATTCTCCATTCCTTTGCTTTGTCTCACAAGTGCTTGACGTTTGAAACAACTCGTAAATAATTAAATGGATCGGACATTGGTAACGTTCGTAGGTATCACATTTTTTAGTTTGATTTTTCAGACGACCTTAATTGATAACTACAATGTTCAAATGAGTTTTGCTCTCTACATTATGGAAGTTCGATAAACTTGATATTTCAGGGGATGCTCTGCATGTCGAACTCTACAAACTACCAAGTTAACGCTTTCATTTTATTCTCATGACTCATCAACGTCAATCACTATTTTTCCCACTCATTCTATATTTGCTCTTGACCTCTCTTTATGTTACACCCTCGATTTTCAACATAAATATAAAGGATTTTCATAAACAAACCTCACAGATATCCGTACAATACCCCAGAAGAGTTTGACACTTCCATTTCCACATTTACACTTTGTCCTCCAATAATTTCCAAAAGATTACAACTTTGGCTCCGAGGCCCAAATCAACATAAGTAAAGAGTATCGATAGAGTTAAGGAATTACAACATTTCATAGTCAAAAGATTTACTATTGAAGTTACAAATACATCTCTCAAAAGGTGATTTACAAAGATGGACTAGTAACTCCTCTGTGTTAGCTTTCAAAACAATGACCACACCCCAAGCAATCCAAATATGCAGCTATTGCCCTGGGTTAGTACCTGAAAATGATGGAAGGTCTGAGCTACACTAGCCCAGTAGAAAGTTCTAATCTAACAATGTATGCAAATGACATGTAGGGATAATCACGAGAGGGAAAAGACAACAAGATCCGATGAATGGACAATTATAGCAATCCAATTTCAACATTTCACTTTCAGAACTAATCACGTGTCAACACGTGTCTTGTACAAGTCTCATTAGCCGAAGCTCCTGCCGGGCCAATTAAAGGACCCCGATGTCCTCTGCCAGGCACTCACCCGTAGATGAGTCCTGAATGTTCTCGTCGTATTCGTAAAGTTCCAAAATCCTTTTTCCATCACGTTTGTACCATTCAACTCAACTTTGATTCATAAAGCAATTTTCGTGTAATCGTGTCCAAACGAGCATTAGAGTCGTGAGAACGTTCATTGAGTTTATCGAGTACAAGTAATCATGTTAGGGATCATTCGGGAAGTATTTGAATGGGTTGGAAGTGATTAGAAACCAAAACGGTGAGAAACAAAGCAAAACAATGAAAACTGGGATAAGCAACAGGTATCGATACCAATAAAAAATGGTATCGATACCATTTGGCCAAGAAGAATTCCAGATGCAAGGGTATCGATAACAAATGACCAAGGTATCGATAACGTTTGATTTTCTGGGTTCTGGAGTTCAAAGGTACCGATACCTATGCAAATGGTATCGATAACAAAGGGTTTTCTGGGCTTGGTAACGTAAAGGTATCGATAACCATTACAAAGGTATCGATAACAATGCTGTTCGAGCAGATTTTCAGTAGATGCTCATGGGTTTCTCAACAATAGCAACAACATCAACAACAACCACAATCAAAGGCACAAATCAAGCTACAAGAAGCAAGTCATATACATATATTGATAGTTAGAACTCCTTACCTCAAGAGTGATGAACAAAGTCAATGGATTTTCCAAGCCCTTGCTCCAATCCTTGAATTCGAACGGAATGCACCTCCACCGAGCTCAAACCAACGAAGTTCGGACTGCAATACGCGTAGGGATGGAAGATTGAAGGTAGCTTTGAGTGGCTTTTGGGTTGTGTGGGTGGAATTTTTGATTGAGGGTGAGAGTAAGAGAGGGAGCCGAGAGAGAGAGAGAGGAGAACGGGAGAGAGAGGGAGTGAGGGACAAATGGGAAAGTTATTCCCTACACACACACATGTGTTATACACACACATGTGTTATATACACACATCACACTCTCACCCCTCCAATGTAACAAGTTAACACATTAGCCCCAAATCCCTACTTTTCACATCAATTTCCACCTTTATTTCTCGTATATCATTTAAATCAATTTTACGAATTTACGGGTCTCTACACCCTACCCTCCTTAAAGAAATTTCATCCTCGAAATTTAAATAACCATGTCATGCTAACTAACACGTACATCCCATATGCATGCAACACTCATAGTCATTTCTATTATGCAACAAATCAAATAACTTGAAACTTCAATACTTAAACACTCACATCGATTCATTCCGGAAAAAGGTGCGGATATTTCTCCCTAACTTCGTCTTCTCGTTCCCAAGTAGACTCCTCACTACCTTGATTATTTCACAAGACCCGTACCAACGGTATCGTCTTACCCCTCAACACTTGATCACGCGAGTCTAGGATACGTATCGGTTCTTCCCCGTAAGATCCATCGGCTTCCAAGTCAAGTTCGGACCACTTGTAGACACCTCCCAAACGGGGTATCGCCATACAGATTGATCACGTTTGTTTGCTCAATTGGTTGCTTGCTTCGTAAACCAAAATCATGGACATTCCCATGGCTAGGAACATCGCCACATGATAACAGTTATCATCAAAACAGAGTCGCCACCCAGTTTATTAAAACTGGGAAAATGGATAGAGATTCTGGATACGGGAGCCAAAAATACAATAAGGGGAAGGTGTTAGGCACCTCTTTTTGCCCAGTCATGAGACTAGCCATAATCATTCAACATAAGACGTGTAGATGCTTTGTTTAATTCCAACATATAGTCTGTTTATTTATTCCTTTAAACAGTAAGCAAAGTGAGCCAGTGCGATAAATGAAGCATACATCGGAAAGCAAAAAAGTAAACAAACTGTCCCAGGCAATCGATTACTCGGCCGGTGAATGGATGTCACGGCCGAGTAATCACACTGATTTAATGTACCGGCCGAGGGATCAAAGCCCCAGTCGGTGTTCTTCCTCACACCAGATTATACGATTAACAGATGATCAGAAAGCTACGGTTAGTTATAAGTGCGATAAATAAAACAAACCAGAGGCCGTTGGGCCTCACCACTTTGATCCCTCGTTGCTTGATTGCTTTGGATTGGGCGTGATTGATTGATTGCTTGATTGGAAACCCTAGGGTTAGGGTTTGAACTTCGGATTTGATCGCCGGATTGACGGCTGCCTTCGGGAGGTTAGGGCTTTTGAAGAGTGGGTTTGGGGGAGTATTTGTGCAGAGTTTCGAGGCTTAAGAGAGTGTATACTCTGATAATTTCGTGTGTGTATTTTCGGAGTCCAAAGGCCCTTTATATAGGCAATTGGTGACTCACTCCGGCCAATCGAATCACGAGATGGCAATTGCAATTGCAATGCATCTCTAACTCTACGTCGTAATCCCTGAGCGTAGCCCGAACGCATCAAAGAGGTAGTGTAATCGGATCAAACGTCTGACAGAACACGTTCCAGAGTCTGGGAAAAGGTCGATCTAGCGGCCGAGTAAAGGATATCACGGCCGAGGAATGGATGTCTCGGCCGAAGGATAGATCTTGCGGCCGAGGGATTGATCTCTCAGGGAGATTTTGCTAGCAACAGGTTGCTCGGGTGAGGAAATGATGTTAGGGCCGTGGGATCGATGTCACGGCCGACAGATGGATTCTTCTAGGCTTCTGTATTTCTGTCTGAAAGGCTGTATGGCTCTGAATTGGGTCCTCTAAGTGGCTCAAAGTTCATACCGAAAGTCCTAAGGTTCTCAAGGAAGCAATCAGCAATCACTGTATCCATTTCATCATCGGGATGGTCCCAAAGGTGGGACTTGAAATAATCGTTAGGCCAAATTGGGGTGTCTACAAATGCCCCTCTTTGACTGAACTCAGACGGATCGCGAGACATGTTTGAGTAAAAGTCAAAGTTGTAAAAAGCAACTCAATTTGGTCCAACCACTATTCCAAGGGGTTTTTGAAAAAGGTTTTGTTATGGTCGGGCCGGGAGGCTGCCTACGTATTCCACAAGGAAAATTCAGACCAATAAAGAAAAATAAAAAGTTTGGAGGGTTAGAGACAGAAGACGTACCTTAGGGCTTAAAAAGCCGTAGTGTGACGTACCTAGACTGAGCCAGGATTTTGGCGGAAGATAGTTGAAGGAGCGCTGGGCTGCCCGGGGAGTTTTTGCGGGGAGCTTCCTTAGTATTTTGGGGTAGACCAGTACACTGCAGGTGCGTTTGCTTTTCTTGATCATCCTTACTTTGACTGAAAGAAGCTCGGTAGAGTAGCCTATCCTTGCGAATGAGCTGGAAGGAATTGATGTAGTGGAGTGGAATCCAAACCATCTGCTGGGATGAGTTGGACGCCGGTTTGTTTTTGAGATATGGGGGGGCATAGGGCCGGTAACTAGAGCATGGAGCTTTGGTGATGAGGGAACCGAGGCACGGAGCCGGTTTGTAGTCATGAGGCGGAGGCCTGAGGTGTTTTAAGCTTGATAGGACCGAAGCGCGGAGCTGGTGTTGATCATAAGGCGAGAGCCTGAGGTGATTAGATTGAGGCGTAGAGCCTGCTGTTGTCGTGAGGCGAAGGCCTGAGGTGTCGAAGCTTAGAGCTTGTCGTGATTTAGATTGAGGCGTGGAGCCTGCTGTAGTTATGAGACAAGGGCTTGAGGTGAGCTTAGGAATCGAGGTGTGGAGCCTGCTGCAGTCTTAAGGCGAGGGCCTGAGTTGTCGGAGCTTAGAGCTTGACGTGATTTAAACCGAAGCGTAGAGCTGGTTGCATTCTGATGGTCTGTGCACGGAGCTTTTCCATCATAAGTGTTGGCGTGGAGCCAAAGGATCGAGGCGCTGAACCGATCAATAAAATCGAGGCGTAGAGCCGGTTGATTACAGGGTTGACCTGTTTCATGAGAGACATGCAGAGTGTATATGTGCGATGCTTGTTTGTTAGATGTGAACAGATATGATGATGCAGACTCGATGTGATAGTGCAATATGTGCACAGGCCCGTGCGTGTGTGTTTAAGCTTAGAGCTTCTATCAAGTTCCGGACTTGAGCATTCAGAGCGTAGAGCTCGAGCATTCGGACAGCAGAATCCGAGCATTCAAAGTACAGGCTTTGAGCGTCCAGTACGCAGTGGTTGGGCATCCAAGCGTAGAGCTTGAGCATTCAAGTGTATAACTTGAGCATCCAGTACACAGTGGTTGGGCATCCAAGCGTAGAGCTTGAGCATTCAAAAAATATTAGATTTTTGAGCATTCAGGCGTAGAGCCTGAGAATAGATGTCTCGATTGTTGGGGCGGCTTAGAGCCTGTTGCTTGTTTACAGCTTCGAGCCAGTTGAGATGTTGGGCTTTGAGCTGCTGAGATTGTTTGTTACGGCTTTGAGCCATTTCAGAGGGTAGATACAGGCTTCGAGCCTGTTGAAGTAATGGGCTTCGAGCCGCTGAATTGTGATAGCGAGCGTAGAGCTGCTGATTCGAGGGCTTGGAGCCGCTGAGTGAGTGTATACAGGCATAGAGTCTGTTGCTGTGATAGCGAGCGTAGAGCTGCTGAGATAGTAAACATAGGCTTCGAGCCTGTTAAGAACTTGATTGTGTACGGCTTCGAGCCAGTTGAAACGATGGGCTTGGAGCCGCTGAATTGATAGGTGGGGGCGTAGAGCCACTGAGTTGATGAGTTGGTATGGCTCTGAGCCAGTTGAGATCGTAGGTATAGGCTTCGAGCCTGTTAAGGTGATGGCTTGGAGCCATTTGAGATAATGGGCTTTGAGCCGCTGAGATTGCTTGTTTACGGCTTTGAGCCAGTTGAGATAGCGGGCTTTGAGCCGTTGAGTTGTGATAACAGGCGTAGAGCCTGTCGATAATGGGCTTAGAGCCGCTAAGATGGTTGTTATGGCTTTGAGCCAGTTGAGATAGTGGGCTTGGAGCCGCTGAGTTGTGATAGCGAGCGTAGAGCTGCTGAATGAATGAATACAGACATAGAGCCTGTTGCCGTGATAGCGAGCATAGAGCTGTTATGATAAACGGCTTCGAGCCGCTGGGTGATAGTAGACGTAGGCTTCGAGCCTGTTGAGGTAATGGGCTTCGAGCCGCTGAGTAGACTTGATTGTTACGGCTTCGAGCCAGTTGAGATGGTGGGCTCAGAGCCGCAGAGATAGTTGCTATGGCTTTGAGCCTGTGGAGATGGACTTGGAGTCACGGTGCTTGATGAGTGAATATGAGCGTATAGCCGCTGAATGTTCTGACTCGTTTTGGCCAGCAGTTTGTGGAGAGAGAGTTTCGATGCTTGGGCATGCCCCCAAGGCTAATTTTGACCACATTGTATTGGCTCGGGGGTGCCCCCAAGGCTGACTTGATTTTGCTTCTGTTGGTCACGGACCCAGAATTCTATAATGGCTTGAGTCAGTGCACTGAGCAAAATCTGCTGTTTGCTAAGGGAAATTGATTAAGGGGCCAGGAGATCGATCTCTCGGCCGAAAAATTGATGTCTCGGCCGAGGAATCAATGCCTCGGCCGCTTAATCTGTTTATTTCCAGGGGCTTATAAAAGGCCACGGCCTCAGCCGTTTCGTTCCATTTTCCTTTCTTTCCTCTCCCTTTTTCCTGCGTCCGAGACCTTTACCGAAGACCTCTTCTGTTTCTCTTTGTTCCCGACGGCTCTGGGCTATGGATGACATGCTGACGTGGCTAACGTGCGCGGAGGGAGACCGCGTTTGCTTTTGGTCCCGTCTTGATGCCTGATTTGGGACCCTCGCATGGGTATGCTTGATTAGGGGCCCTCGCATGGGTGGCTTGCTTCCGTGACGCGGAGCTCCTGGCGTGGCGGTGGTACGCGGTATGGTGATTTTTCTGGGCCATGTGGTGTCTCTTCTGCACCGTAGTACTCCTCTGGCATACACCGCCCCAGGGGTATCCTCTTCTTTTTTGCAGCTGGTCTCTGGTGTTCGGACCACTAGAGGGTTCGACATCCTCTTCTGCTTCCTGTTTTTTTCTGTTTCTCTTCCTGCATAGGTTAGTTTGCCAGGAAATCGATGTACAGTTTGTTTAGGAAATATGGGGATGATTCACCTTGTGATGTAAAAAGCTTTCGTTATATGAAACAAAAACGTTTTGCTCTGTTACGTGATTGTGTATGCCATGCTGTTTGTATGTGAATAGCTTGTTAAGTCGGTGAAACAAACTGGATCGTGGAAGCAAACTGTAAAATAGCTGTTCTGGCGGCCGATTTATAGATTACACGGCCGAGACTTTGATCTGACGGCCGAAGGATCATTTTGTCTGCCTGGGCTTGACTTGTGGGTCAACCCTGATTTTCACGGGCCGATGGATTGATCCCACGGCCGTCTTATCGAAGTGCCGGCCGAGAGACCGACTAAATTTCCGAGGATTAAGAATCCGATTCCGATTCAAACTAAGATTCGACTTAGTTCTATAAATACGTGTTCTACGAACCCGATAGCGTTGTCAGCAGCAATTCTTTGCACATGGCGCACCCCAATCCTTGATCAGTGGTTGGATTCCTTTAATGGCCTTGACCGTCTGCACTTTAAGTCCTTTGGCATGGACTTCCTCTTTTCCCTTCGTCACATTCCTGTGAATTTTGCCTTCCTTAGGGCAGCCGTTAGTTTGTGGGACCCTGATTTTCACGTCTTTCGATTTAAGAGAGAGGAGTTGTGTCCTACTATCGAGGAATTTGCAGCCATCATGGGTCATTCGGATAGAGAGGGTTTCATTGTCCCTAATCCTTTGTTCAATCCTTTGTTCAATCGAGGTGATCTCCTGAAGGATTTACTCCAAGTTCAGAAACATGAAGTTAAATTCTTCCTAGTGGAGGGAAAGCTAGAGATTCTTCAGTTTATCCAGCGCTTTGGTACAGCAGAGGCTCATCGCCAAGTTTCTCAGCAGAGAGCATGCTTTCATGTGTTATGCATTTGTCTCCTTCATTACTACTTGCTTGGCCCTTCCTCTGGTCATGCTGATCCTGTATTGCTTAACCTTGCTCAGCAAATTGGAAACCGTGTGGGTTTCGCTGGTTTAGTGTTGGCAGAGACCTTGATGGGTCTAGATGTGATGAAGGGTAGTCCTTCAGCTCAGTTCTCAGGGAGTCCCTTGCTATTGGAGGTTCACTCTTTTATTTTATTTTTGTCAAGCTTATCTTTTCACTCATCACTCTTTTGTTTTGACTCACATGTTCTCTCAACTCACAATTTTCCCTTGTTCTCTAGGTGTGGTTGTTTGAGAAGCTAAAGGTTTGGGATGCGTCGGAGCGACTTCCTTATAATCCAGACCAATGCACGGAGCGTCACATGATTAAACAGTTCCCAACTGAGGCTGCTTGGGAAGCATGGATGAAGACTTGCAGAGGTGATTGGATTCAATGGGTTTGCCCCTGGTATGGTATTGAGAGCATGACTGCGAGTACCATGAACCATTTTGGTGTAGCAGTGATTGGTATTACTCGAGTCGTTTTCTACTTTCCTGCTCGCTTTCAAACCAGTTTGGGGCTGAACAAACCGCAATCCTGGGTGACCCTGAGTACACCGTCTCTAAGATCCATGATGCCAACTTCCGTCGCAATATGCTGCGTCTTTGGCCAAATAGAGTGATGCAGGAGGTTGCTGAGAACTTCGTTGTCAAGCTATCGGGTGCTTACAAACGCTGGTTGAAGAAAAACCTTTTGGAGGATAGTAGTGCAAAGAGAAGGAAGACCTAGAGATTGACGCTTTGCTTATGTTTTTCAAAAGATGTTGTTTGATTCTAGTTTTCATGGATTAAGAATTGTTTAGGTTTGCTTTTTCCTTTTTTTCTTTGGAAATAATAAAACATTTGGTCATTTTATTTGAAGATGTTATTGCCATGATTTGATAGCGAACATGCTTTAGGATAGACCTAGAAATTTTGGAAGTGATGACGATAGCAGTGGCCGAATCTCAAATTTGGAGATTGCCTACGTATCCCATAGAGGGAATCAGGCCATAAACGTAGTTCCAACAAAGGGGATTTGTTTTGTTTTTAGTTATGGTCCACTCGGGTATTTTCCTCTCCTTTTGTGCTCTAAATTTTGCCTAAAACCGCCCTTGCGGGTTTTCGGTCTAGCGAGCGTTTTATTTATGCCTTAGTTTTTTCCTAAGCCGCCTTTGCGAGTTTTCGACCTAGCAGGCTGCTCTAATTTTTGCTTGGATCCGCCCACCCTTGTGGTTTTCAGTCCAACGAGCATCTCTCATGGGTAATACTTCCTCAGCTTGTCGATGTTGACTGGCGTTGCGAATTCCATTCCATCCAAGTCTGCAATGTATGCTGCTACTCCAGAAAGTATGCGTTTGATAAGGTAGGGGCCTCCCCAGTTTGGTCTAAACTTGCCCCTTGGGTCTGAGACGTGGCGACGAATTGCTTTGAGCACCATGTCTCCTACCTTGATGTCCCTAGGTTTCACCTTTTTGTTGAATGCTCGTGCAATGCGGCGTTGATACCCTTGTACATGGTATAAGGCTCTCAGCCTCCTTTCGTCCAGTAGTACCAATTCGTCATGGCGATTTTGAACCCAGTCTTCTTCGATCATTCCAGTCTCAGCTAGAACCCTTAACGAAGGTAATTCCAGTTCGATAGGCAAGACAGCTTCCATTCCATAAACCAGAGAGTAGGGAGTGGCCCCAGTTGAAGTCCTTTCAGTTGTTCGATAACCCCATAGTGCCAGAGGTAGCATTTCTGGCCAGTCTGTGTAAGTGTCGGTAGTCTTCCGCAGAATCCTCTTGATATTCTTGTTTGCAGCCTCAACTGCTCCATTGGTTTGAGGTCGGTAAGTAGATGACCGATGATTCTGTATCCCAAATTCGGCGAAAAGCTTCTTTGTCGCCCCCTTGAAGTGCGATCCATTGTCACAGACGAACTTGTAAGGTACACCATATCGATAGATGATATTAGTGCGAATAAATTTGGCCACATGAGTGGCTTTGAGAGTAGCATAAGAAGCTGCTTCTACCCACTTGGTGAAGTAGTCAATGGCCACCAGAATGAACTGATGTTTGTATTTTCCTTTTGGATTTATGCTTCCAATGACATCTATCCCCCAAGTGGAGAATGGCCAAGGGGATGTCATGCTATACAATTCCGTAGGGGGAATACGCATACGATCAGCGTGAGTTTGGCATTTGTAACATCGGTGGACATAATCAACGCAGTCGGCCTCCATTGTAGTCCAGTAATATCCCTGACGTAGGATCTTCTTCGCCATCGTTGCCCCGTTCATATGTGGCCCACAAATTCCTTCGCGTATTTCCTCCATTACCTTGCGGCTGTCCTCCGTTGTGACGCAAAGTTGACTTGGACCCAAATGTGCCCTTCGATACAATGCTCCTCCACAGATTATAAACCGGGCAGCAAACTTCCGTAGAGCCGTTTTGTCTTTTGAGGTGGCCTCGGATGGGTATTCTCCTTTTTCTAGGAACTCCTTTACGTCTTCGTACCATGGCTTGCCATCGTCTTCACCTTCCTCGGTAAAGGTGCATTCACATGCTGGTTTAACTTTTTGTTCGATCATGAGAGGTCGCATTGTGAACCCCAGGGGTATTTCGACCATAGATGCTAATGTTGCCAGTGTATCTGCAAATCTATTGCTCACTCGAGGAGTGTGTGTGAAGATAACAGAATCGAATTGTGGAATTAGATCTTCCAGCACAGAGTGATATAGCTTCAGTGTATCTTCCTTGACCTTCCAGTCTCCCCTGGCTTGAGATACCACCAGGTTTGAATCCCCAGTGACTTCTACCCTTTTTACCCCTAGCGCCAGGGCTGCCTCCATTCCAGCAATACAAGCCTCGTATTCAGCTTGGTTGTTAGTAACCTCAAACCTCAGTTTATATGACAAAGGGATGTGGGAGTCGTTTGGGGAAACTAGCAATACCCCTATGCCATATCCACATCGGTTTGATGCTCCATCAAAGTAAAGTTGCCAGGTGTCGTCTAAGAGACATAAGATGTCCTCGTCGGGGAACATGAAGTCCTCTACCTCGGCCTCTGTCACAGGGTGATCTGCCAAGAATTCTGCCACAGCTCTTCCCTTTACTGATTTCCTTGTCATGTATTTGAGGTCGAATTCTGCTAGCAGCAATAACCACCTGGCTAGTTTTCCGATAAGTGCTGGCTTTTCGAAAAGATACTTGATTGGGTCTAAACGAGAGACCAGCACCACTGGATGTGCTAACAGGTAGTGCCTCAGTTTCTTTGTGGCCCATACTAGCCCCCAACAGGTTTTCTCGAGGGGAGTGTACCTTGTCTCATAATCCATCATTTTTTTGCTGAGGTAGTATATGGCGCACTCTAATTTGACGTCATTTTCTTGTGCTAGCATGCATCCCATGGATGTGTCTGTTACTGAGAGATACAGAATCAATGGCTTCCCAGGGATGGGCGGCGACAGTACAGGTGGATTCTGAAGATATTCTTTGATTGCCTCGAACGCTTGCTGACAGTCTTGACTCCATTCAAAATCAGTACCTTTCTTCAGTAGCTTGAAAAGAGGTTCACAGGTGGTTGTGAGCTTGGAAATGAACCTGCTGATGAATTGTACATTCCCCAAGAAACTCCTTACTTCCTTCTCCGTTCTAGGCGGTGATATCTCCATGATAGCCTGTATCTTGGAAGGGTCTACCTCGATTCCTCTTTGAGTGATGAGGAATCCCAACATCTTTCCAGCTGTTACCCCAAAAGTGCATTTTTGAGGGTTAAGACGTAGTTTGTAATTTCTAATCCTCTCAAAGAACTTTTGGAGTGCTCTATGGTGTCCTTCCCTTTCCTTTGATTTGATTATCATATCGTCGACATACACCTCGACCTCTCTGTGCATCATGTCGTGCAGCAGTGTTGTTGCCATCCTCTGGTAAGTGGCTCCAGCATTCTTCAACCCAAACGGCATCACTCGGTAGCAGTAAGTTTCCCAAGGTGTAGTGAATGTGGTTTTCTCTCTATCCTCAGGAGACATAAGGATTTGATTGTACCCAGAGAATCCGTCCATGAAAGATAGCAATGCATGGCCTGCGGTGTTATCTACTAGCTCGTCTATGTGAGGTAATGGGAAGTCATCCTTTGGACTGGCCTTGTTGAGATCTCAGAAATCTACGCAGACCCTGATTCCTCCAGTTTTCTTTGGTACGGGAACGATGTTAGCTACCCATTGTGGATATTCGGTGACTATGAGAAAACCGGCTTTGATTTGTTTAGTGACTTCTTCTTTTATCTTTAGGACCCAATCAGGGCGTATACGTCTCAGTTTTTGTTTAACTGGTTTTGCATCAGGATGAAGAGGAATTTTATGCTGAACAATTTCAGGGTCTATTCCAGGCATGTCCTCGTAAGACCAGGCAAAAACATCTTTGTATTCTTTTAGCAAAAGAATTAGTTTTTCACTTTCTTGAGGGGATAGTGCGGCACCAATTTTGACCATTTTGGGCTCGTTTTCAGAGCCTATGTTTGCTGTGATTATTTCCTCAGAAAAAGGTTTAGCGTGCCTTTCTTCTTCTCTCTCGATAAATTCTAGAATTTCTTTTGGAATTTCTTCCTCAAAATTTGGTTTGTCGGAATCCATGCAATTGATCATAGGCAAAGTGAAATACTCTAAATCTTCCTTCTCATTGCTAAGATTATCAAAAGACATTTCAGAGTCGAACTCAAAGTAAATGTTATGCCTTGGTACTTTGACCAGGTTTTCCTCACTAGACTTAGTAATTTCAAAAGATGAAAAGCTTGACTCGGACTGAGTCGACTCGGAGTCGGAATCGGAATCAGAACTAAGATCAGAATTAGCGCTTTTCATTTTGTATTTCAGAGTGTGTTCCACGGTCCAGTTAGGGTAAGCCCCTTTTTCAGCATCCACAATCAGTTCAGAGCAGTCTTTTTCATCACCAAGGTTGATCACCAGCACTTCACTGTCACCTTGATTCGCACTTTCACCATTGTCACCCTGCAAGTCTTGGAGGGCCATTTGATTTGCTATTGCTGTTATTTCTTCCAATTGAGCTTCAATCTCCGCTTCGTCGCTGTTGTCGACTCGTCGTGTGCCAACAAAGCCCCACCAATTACCAAAGCTATCTGTGATGGGATGGATCACCCTTATTTCATTGTTGGTGACCCCCTCATCAAAGAGTAGGTTTAGTGATATTTCGTCTAGTGGGTCATTGTCGACAGATTCTTCTTCCTTTGCCTCTTCAGTTTCGAGGTTGTTGACCTCGTCTATTGGCCAATAGTCGTCGTTAGGTGCATACGGGTCATAAAAATAGATTGGAACGCTGCGAAGCCCTTCTTCTTCGATCAGGTCTTCTACTTCTTCCTCATAAACCGTTCCAGCGAACATGACATGGTTGTCTTCAATGATAGCCACCATAGGCTTTGGTTGATTTACTGGAGTGATGTATTCAGAGGGGTTGAAATCTTCAACAGCAAAGTGGAGCGGGCCAGACAGCTTGGTGACAACTTGAAAGTGCGAATCAGAGATGAACAGGGACGCAGTCATTTTTCCTGAAAAGGTTTTTGCTTTAGTTAGATTGATTAATCTTACCTACTGTTTATTTGACTTAGAGAGATTCCTAAGGTTTAACCTGCAAAAGAGAAACTTTACAACATACACATATACAATGGGTGTGAGGAAGAACTTGGAAGTAAAATGCAAGTAGGTTCCTAGCCTGTAGGTTCCTGTCTTAGTTTGATAAGTTCTATGGCTTTCTAGAACATGCAAGGTTTTGGTAGTCTCAGGGTGCTCCGTTGTCAAAGGGCACCAATCCTCTCTCCAGCCCATTATAGGCGGTGATTGGGTGATTCCCCTTTTGATATACCACTAGGTACGAGTGACTGTGGAGTTTGCTGGAACCCCCAACATAGCCCGTGTCATGCCGGGATATCAGGTGAACTCAACGGGTTGCCCGCTCGATGCATATGATAAATAAATTAAACAAGGCATGTATTAGTCTTATGTTGAACTTTTTGGTTATGGCTCTCATATTCCCCAGCGGAGTCGCCAAAAACTGTAGACACCTCCCAAACGGGGTATCGCCATACAGATTGATCACGTTTGTTTGCTCGATTGGTTGCTTGCTTCGTAAACCAAAATCATGGACATTCCCATGGCTAGGAACATCGCCACATGATAACAGTTATCATCAAAACAGAGTCGCCACCCAGTTTATTAAAACTGGGAAAATGGATAGAGATTCTGGATACGGGAGCCAAAAGTACAATAAGGGGAAGGTGTTAGGCACCCCTTTTTATCCAGTCGTGAGACTAGCCCATAATCATTCAACATAAGACGTGTAGATGCTTTGTTTAATTCCAACATATAGTCTGTTTATTTATTCCTTTAAACAGTAAGCAAAGTGAGCCAGTGCGATAAATGAAGCATGCATCGGAAAGTAGAAAAGCAAACAAACTGTCCCAGGCAATCGATTACTCGGCCGGTGAATGGATGTCACGGCCGAGTAATCGCACTGGTTTAATGTACCGGCCGAGGGATCGAAGCCCCGGTCGGTGTTCTTCCTCACACCAGATTATACGATTAACAGATGATCAGAAAGCTACGGTTAGTTATAAGTGCGATAAATAAAACAAACCAGAGGCCGTTGGGCCTCACCACCTTAATCCCTCAGTTGCTTGATTGCTTTGGATTGGGCGTGATTGATTGATTGCTTGATTGGAAACCCTAGGGTTAGAGTTTGAACTTCGGATTTGATCGCCGGATTGACGGCTGCCTTCGGGAGGTTAGGGCTTTTGAAGAGTGGGTTTGGGGGAGTATTTGTGCAGAGTTTCGAGGCTTAAGAGAGTGTATACTCTGATAATTTTGTGTGTGTATTTTCGGAGTCCAAAGGCCTTTTATATAGGCAATTGGTGACTCACTCCGGCCAATCGAATCACGAGATGGCAATTGCAATTGCAATGCATCTCTAACTCTACGTCGTAATCCCTGAGCGTAGCCCGAACGCATCGGAGAGGTAGTGTAATCGGATCAAACGTCTGATAGAACACGTTCCAGAGTCTGGGAAAAGGTCGATCTGGCGGCCGAGTAAAGGATATCACGGCCGAGGAATGGATGTCTAGGCCGAAGGATAGATCTTGCGGCCGAGGGATTGATCTCTCAGGGAGATTTTGCTAGCAACACATTGCTCGGGTGAGGAAATGATGTTAGGGCCGTGGGATCGATGTCACGGCCGACAGATGGATTCTCCTAGGCTTTTGTATTTCTGTCTGAAATGCTGTATGGCTCTGAATTGGGTCCTCTAAGTGGCTCAAAGTTCTTACCGAAAGTCCTAAGGTTCTCAAGGAAGCAATCAGCAATCACTGTATCCATTTCATCATCGGGATGGTCCCAAGGTGGGACTTCAAATAATCGTTAGGCCAAATTGGGGTGTCTACACCACTCTAACACATGAGACAGATCCGGTTCGTACTTCCTCAACATAGATACGTGAAACATGTCGTGCACATTCGATAATCTCGACGGCAACGCCAAACGGTACGCAACCTCCCCGATTTTCTCAATAATGTCGAACGGACCGATATAACGCGGTGAAAGCTTTCCTTTCTTCCCAAAATGCGATAAGCCTCGACGTGGCAATACTTTAAGAAACACGAGATCTCCCATCTCAAACGATAACGGACGACGACGACAATCGGCATAGCTCTTTTGTCGGCTTTGAGTGGTTAGCAACCTTCGGCGAATTACCTTGACTTGTTCAGTTGTTCTCTCTTGAGCCTCTAAAAGTCATTGACAAATCGATCTCATACTCTCGGTGGTTTCTCTAATCATGTCCGGCCCTACTAACGTAGCCTCTCCCAATTCGGTCCAACACACGGGTGATCGACACGGTCTCCCATACAAGGCTTTATACGGCGCCATCTCAATACTCGATTGATAACTATTGTTGTACGCGAACTCTACCAACGGCAAATGTTCCTCCCAACTACCCCGGAAATCCATGACGCAAGCCCGAAGCATATCCTCCAAAGTCTGAATCATTCGCTCGGATTGACCATCGGTTTGTGGGTGATAAGCAGTGCTAAACAAGAGGTTCGTGCCCAAAGTGGCCTGCAAACTCTACCAAAAATGTGCGGTGAACTTCGGATCTCGGTCGGATACAATAGATACGGGGGTCCCATGAAGTCGAATAATCTCCCGGATATACAAACGGCTAAGTGTTTCCACGGAATCAGTAACATGGATAGGTAGAAAATGAGCGGTCTTGGTAAAACGGTCCACGATAACCCAAATGGCATCATGCACCCTCGGCGATCTCGGCAAACCTGTAACAAAGTCCATCGTCACATTCTCCCATTTCCACTCGGCTACCGGTAACGGTTGTAGTTCTCCCGCGGGTCGCTAATGTTCGGCTTGTACTTGTTGACATGTAAGGCACTTGGACACAAAGATCACCACATCTCTCTTCATCCCAAGCCACCAAAATTGCCTACGCAAGTCGTGATACATCTTCGTTCCTCCCGGATGGACGGCTAAAGGTGAATGATGAAACTCTCGTAGAATTTCCTCCCGACACAAAACGGGTACGAACAACTTCCCTTGATAACGTAAACTCTTGTCGGCATGAATCATCCACCCTTCTCGAGCATCTCCGCTAAGGAATTTAGTACGAAGTTCCTCCGCTTCTCCATCATTTTGTTAAGCCTCCACCACTCGTGCCGATAAGGTCGATTGGACGGTCAAGTTGCACAACGTAACCCCTTCCTGAACTTCCTCGAAGTGCGAAGCAAAATGGCCCAAATCGTTCACCATCTTCCACTCACGTATGGCTAAGCTCGCTAAGTGTATCGGTTTTCTACTCAAGGCGTCCGCCACGACATTCGCCTTACCCGGATGATAGTGCAATTCAAAATCGTAATCTTCTAAGTGTTCCATCCAACGACGTTGACATAAGTTAAGCTCCTTTTGGGAAAAGAGATACTTCAGGCTCTTATGATCGGAAAAGACTTCGAATCTCTCACCGTAAAGATAGTGACGCCAACTCTTCAAAGCAAAAACAACGGCCGCGAGTTCTAAGTCATGAGTAGGATAGTTTCGCTCGTGAGTCTTCAATTGTCTCGATCCATATGCCACTACTCGTCCTGCTTGCATCAATATGCACCCCAATCCTTCCTTAGACGTATCACAATATACAGAGTAACCAACTCCACGTTCGGGCACAATTAAAACTGGTGATATAGTCAACCTTCTTTTCAATTCCTCAAAAGCTGCCTCACATGAGTCACTCCACACGAAACGAGTCCCCTTTCGAGTTAGTCTAGTCATCGGTGCTGCTAAACGAGAAAAGTTAAGAACAAAACAGCGGTAGTACTTGGCCAACCCCAAAAAGCTTCGAATCTCAAATACGTTCTTCGGACGTTGCCAGTTCATAATGGACTCAATATTTCCCAGATATACAGACACCCCACCTTTCGAAACCACGTGACCTAGAAATTTGACCTCGGGTAACCAAAACTCGTACTTACTAAGCTTGGCGTACAAACGATGTTCCCTCAGAAGTTCAAGAACGATGGTAAGATGAGTTCGGTGTTCTTCCTCTGTCGGTTAATAGATAAGAATATCGTCAATGAATACAACCACAAAATGATCGAGGTAAGCACGAAAGATACGATTCATCAAATCCATGAAAGTAGCCGGAGTGTTCTTCAAACCGAATGGCATCACCACAAATTCGTAATGACCGTAGCGAGTGCGGAAAGCGGTTTTAGGAATGTCCTCTCTACGAACTCTCAATTGATGATAACCGGACCTCAAATCGATTTTGGAAAAGCAAGTCGCACCTCGAAGTTGATCAAACAAGTCGTCGATTCTAGAAATGGGATACTTATTCTTAACGGTCACACGGTTGAGCTTACGGTAATTGATACATAAACAGAGTGAACCATCCTTCTTTTGGGCAAACAATGTCGGTGCTCCCCACGGTGATGTACTAGGACGAATAAATCCCAAATTCTCTAACTCTTGCAGCTGAACCTTCAACTCTCTAAGTTCAGCGGGTGCAAAACGATAAGGAGGAATCGATATAGGAGCGGTGCCTGGAAGCAAGTCTATCGTGAACTCGATTTCTCTCTCGGGAGGCAAATCGGGTAACTCTTCCGAAAATACATCGGGAAACTCGCGAACCACTAGAGGTAACTCCCCACGTGTAGACATATCTTCATCTAACGTCAAACTTGCCAACATAAGGTAAATCGACTCTTTTTCTCGGGACACACACAGATACGGCGCTAACGGTTCTCGACGCTCCCCATGGAATTCGAAACAAACACCCTCAGGCGGACATATGCGAACACGACGCTTGAAACAATCAATCGTAGCATGAAATGTAGATAACCAATCCATCCCAAGAATGAGGTCAAACCCCGACATATCCAGCACGATGAAATCAAAGACGAACCGATGGTCACAAATAACTAGTTCACAATCCTTACAGATACGACTCAAAGGTGACTTCCCCCTTAATGGTGTCTCGACAAACAACGGCGAATCAAGATTCTCGGTGTCCAACTCCAATGCACACACAAAAGATGCAGCAATAAATGAATGCGATGCTCCTGAGTCAAAGAGTACTCTAGCAAAAGAGTTGAATAGAAGAAAAGTACCCCGTACAACCAATGTCTCTGGAGCCTAAGAAACAGAAGGTGAAGCATTGGTGTTGATGTTGAAAACACGTCCCTGGGTACCCTGACCCTACACGAAGTCTCCCCTCTGACCGGAACCATGAGAGGGTGCGGACGAACTCGCTCCTCGGTCACCCTCAGAACTCTGAATTGACAATGTCTGGCAAAAATGAGGCTGTTGCTACCTCTGAGAACCCCTGAAAGATTGCTGGCCAACACCACGCCCTGGCCCTGGCTGCTGCACTGATCACTACGCGCCCCCGCCCCTTGAGGGCAACTCCAAGCAAGATGATCTGTCTTACCGCAAGTATAACACGCCTTGAAGAGCTGTGGACACTGAGTACGGATGTTCCCAGGTTGATTACACTTGTAGCACACGGTCGGAGGTCTAGACAAAGCACCTTGAGTTCCCGAAGAAGAAGGCACCTTAAAGCCAGATTGATGAGATGGTTGCTGAGATGGTTCCCTTTGCCTCTTCCGCCCCTGACTCCCAAAACTGCCTGAAGATGAACTAACACTCCCCACTGGTTGCCTTGGTTCCCAAGCCTTTACATTCCTTTGAGCTTCCTTTGGAATCTCAATGCTCCTTGCACACTCCACAACTTTAGAAAACTTCATCCTATGTTGGACTGTCACCATCCTCCTCACAGTGCTATGCAGGCCCTTCTCAAACCGTCAACACTTCCTTTCCTCCGTTGCAACCAACTCCGGAGCAAAACGAGACAAGGATTGAAACTTCTGCACATACTCCGAGATGGTCATATTACCTTGCTCCAATTTCTCAAATTGATCTCTCAAATTATCACGAGAAGTCTCCGGAAAGTACTGCTCCTCAAAGAGCGCTTCAAACTCAGCCCATGTCAAATTCTCTACATCTGGTTCGTTCACTTGAGCTGCGGTCCTTGCCGCCCTCCTTACATCCTTCCTACCTTCTAGAACAGATTCCCACCATTCACCGGCCTCCCCAACTAGCTGAACGGCCACAATACCCACTCTGATGTTATCTTCGGTGATGTTGAGAGCTCGAAAGAGTTTGCGGATTTGAGCTAACCAATGGTCAGCTACCAAAGGGTCGCTACTAGTCCCATCGAACACCGGAGGGTTTCTACGGCTAAACTCCCTCATTGCTACCATGGCGCGATCCTCAACGTTCTCCCTAGGAGCTTGGTTCAGAAGATTTGCAGCTGTGAGTGCCGCAACGAGATCCCTAGCAAATTGAGTCTGGTTAGGAGGCACACCTGCACCTCGACCGGCCCCAGCCCCCGAATTCCCACCAGGATTCTCCCCGTGCTGACTAACCTCATCCTCGAGAGGTACCCCACGGCCACGACCACGGCCTCGACCACCCAAATTTCCAACCCCACCTCGTCTAACATGCGTCCTCAGAGGCATCTTGCTACACAATATAAGAAAGGGAAAACTATTAACCACAATATCATAACAATGAGACCTAAGTTCCCAACTTCCCAACACGGGTAAATAACTCTACACCACTCTACGATAATGAAAATGCAATGCCACGTAGTCACATGAATGTTAGTCACACAAGCATGCACAAATTTTGTTAGAGGGCGCAACATTTTGAACCCATGAGACGAAACGCCTCCCCACGGTCTCTAGGTGTTCTAAACCTATGCTCTGATACCAAGTTATCACACCCTCGATTTTCAACATAAATATAAAGGATTTTCATAAACAAACCTCACAGATATCCGTACAATACCCCAGAAGAGTTTGACACTTCAATTTCCACATTTACACTTTGTCCTCCAATAATTTCCAAAAGATTACAACTTTGGCTCTGAGGCCCAAATCAACATAAATAAAGAGTATCGATAGAGTTAAGGAATTACAACATTTCATAGTCAAAAGACTTACTATTGAAGTTACAAATACATCTCTCAAAAGGTGATTTACAAAGATGGACTAGTAACTCCTCTGTGTTAGCTTTCAAAACAATGATCACGCCCAAGCAATCCAAATATCCAGCTATTGCCCTGGGTTAGTACCTGAAAATGATGGAAGGTCTGAGCTACACTAGCCCAATAGAAAGTTCTAATCTAACAATGTATGCAAATGACATGTAGGGATAATCACGAGAGGGAAAAGACAACAAGATCCAATAAATGGACAATTATAGCAATCCAATTTCAACATTTCACTTTCAGAACCAATCATGTGTCAACACGTGTCTTGTACAAGTGTCATGAGCCGAAGCTCTTGTCGGGCCAATTAAAGGACCCCGATGTCCTCTGCCAGGCACCTTGCCCATTGGGAGGTCCTGAAGTACCAAATACGAGCATATAGCTCCTGCCGGGCCAATTAAAGGACCCCCGATGTCGTCTGCCAGGCACTCACCCGTCGATGAGTCCTGAATGTTCTCGTCGTATTCGTAAAGTTCCAAAATCCTTTTTCCATCACGTTTGTACCATTCAACTCAACTTTGATTCATAAAGCAATTTTCGTGTAATCGTGTCCAAACGAGCATTAGAGTCGTGAGAACGTTCAATGAGTTCATCGAGTACAAGTAATCATGTTAGGGATCATTCGGGAAGTGTTTGAATGGGTTGGAAGTGATTAGAAATCAAAACGGTGAGAAACAAAGCAAAACAGTGAAAATTGGGATAAGCAACAGGTATCGATACCAATAAAAATGGTATCTATACCATTTGGCCAAGAAGGATTCTAGACGCAAGGGTATCGATAACAAATGACCAAGGTATCGATAACGTTTGATTTTCTGGGTTCTGGAGTTCAAAGGTACAGATACCTACGCAAATGGTATCGATAACAAAGGGTTTTCTGGGCTTGGTAACGTAAAGGTATCGATAACGATTACAAAAGGTATCGATAACAATGCTGTTCAAGCAGATTTTCAGTAGATGTTCATGGGTTTCTCAACAACAGCAACAACATCAACAACAACCACGGTCAAAGGCACAAATCAAGCTACAAGAAGCAAGTCATATACATATATTGATAGTTAGAACTCCCTATCTCAAGAGTGATGAACAAAGTCAATGGATTTTCCAAGCCCTAGCTCCAATCCTTGAATTCGAACGGAATGCACCTCCACCGAGCTCAGACCAACGAAGTTCGGATTGCAATACGCGTAGGAATGGAAGATTGAAGGTAACTTTGAGTGGCTTTTGGGTTGTGTGGGTGGAATTTTTGAGTGAGGGTGAGAGTAAGAGAGGGAGCCGAGAGAGAGAGAGAGGAGAATGGGAGAGAGAGGGAGTGAGGGACAAATGGGAAAGTTATTCCCTACACACACACACACATGTGTTTATATACACACATCACACTCTCACCCCTCCAATATAACAAGTTAACACATTAGCCCCAAATCCCTACTTCTCACATCAATTTCCACCTTTATTTCTCGTAAATCATTTAAATCAATTTTACGAATTTACGGGTCTCTACACTTTACCTATTTATTTCCTTCATTGTTTTTGGAAAGTGATTTTTGTAGTCCACATTTAGCCATTGGCACTTCACTTTTTGTCTTTATCATACCTTTAAATTATCAAATTATCCTTTATTTTGATAGTGTTCATCCACTTTCTCATATGTAGAAAGGTATTGTTATAATTCCAAATAAAAAAAAACAAATTAGTAAATGTCAATAGCGAAAAGTAGAATGCCAAAATTAATTTCCTTATTTTTCTTCATCACTTTTTTCTCTTTTTCATTCTTATTTCATCTTTTTATCATTGTCACCTATATCTCTTTAATATCACCAGTCACCATTACTTTTATCATTTGCTGCAATCAACCCTCAATTTGTGTGAAACTTTGACCATGGTAGAAAAGTAATTTTTATCACAAAAAAAGCTAGAGAAAAAATTGGAAAGACAGCATACATATATAGGAAAGTGAACAGGTAATTAAGAAAGGTTATTGATCAATAAATTGTCATTTAAATTCCGACGTACAAGAATTTTGCAACATTTTGCAGGTGTTCCTATATTTGGCGCACAAGTTTGTACTAAACACAAAATGGAAATAGCAATGACATGCACACAACTTAAAATACAATTTCGGACGGAATTGTATCCGAAATTGTTCGATACATTTACATCGAACAGTTTCGGACACATTTGTACTTTAAAGTTGTGTGCATAAATTTTCTGAAATGGAAATCCATCTGGCCAATGGGATAGAATGAGGAGCTGCTCTCACTGATTCTATAATACTCCCCCATTTAGAATGCCCGGACCCCACATCCACCATGCTTTTTGGAAAAGCTCTCACCCACTTGAACCCCCAAAACACGTCATCCCATGCGTCACCTCTCACAAAGCTCAATTGACCTAAAACTGGCAGCCCCCAAATCCTTATACGGTCCCACACTCAACCCACCATCTTCCTCCACGTACCCAGCCAGCCCTCTCTTCCAACTCCTCACCCTATACAATCCAAACCCAACAACCCCTCCAAATACCAAAACTACCCCCACGCACAACAACCCAATCCCCACCCCATACCCCACTTCCATACCACCCTTCTTCCCTGCACCTTCCCTCACCTTAAAATACCCCATTTTGGTCACATCACTAACTTCCAACAAGGTCTGTACCGGATAATCTAGCATGTAGCACAACCCAGAGGAGTTACTGTACACCGCACCCCAACACGTGCAGTTCTCTTCGCATGCACTCTCACACTGAGCCAGTGACCTCATCTTCTCATACCCCATTAGCTCCTTGTAGGGTAACTCCACGCCTTGTCTCCTCAAAACCCAATACTTATTATTGCCATCACTGCAAAAGTCGCCGGAGTTATTCTCCGGCGCGACACACCCGCCGGAGTTGTAATCAGTCCGGTTGTCTAGACAATAGCAACCCTTACCCGGCTGACACAACCCGTAAGACCCACAAGCAGAGGGCAATTCACACGGGTCGGATATCGCCTGGTAATCCAACACCCATTTCGACCCGGTCCAGTAATACCCTTTGAGGTTCCCGTCGGGTTCTATACGGACCCGTCGGTTCCCGGACCCTCTCTGCTGGAAGCTGTTGAAAGACTGCACGTCGACGGGAACTGAGCTGTTTTGGTACATACCCAAGTACCCATCGGAGCTGAGGACGAGGTAAACGGGTCCTCCGCCCTCAATGACTTCTGCTTTGGCCTGTAAAGCCCTGTGCTTCCAGTAAATCTGATCCGGGTCGGAGCTCCGGTTGATCCGGGCGTATAAGGCCATGAAATCTGATCCTAACCGCATTGAGTAAAGCCCGTCTGAGGAAACCAAGGACATGGTACTGGTGAAATTTTGGTTCTCCACAAGGGTATCGGAGGGAAAATCAAAACTTTGCCAGAGAATCGAATTGGACCCATCAAGAGAAATAACAAGATTGGATGTGTTGGACAGGGAAACCCTGTCGCCCTCGGTTCCAGTTGACCAAAACACCCCCGCTTGCGGATCGGAAAGAACGAGACTGCCATGGAAGAAGACCCGGGTTTTGTCGGACCATCTCGCGGGGCTAGTCGGGTTGGCGTCCCATAAGGGTTCGGAGGATGGAACGTGGATGACGGCCAGAGCGAGTTGGACCTTGTTGACCCGGAGGAAACCCAGTGAGTAGTTTCCGGTTGAATCAACGAGTAGGGATTGGAAAGTGGAGATTGATGGGTTTGGGGTGGCTGCGAATCCCCTGAGAAGCTGTTGGGTTGTGGCGGCGGCTGGGGTGGATCCGACCCGAAACCTTGTGAGCGATGACAGGATGTAGAGAGAGACAAGAAAACGGGTCAAGAAAGTGATGGGTTTTTTCGTGTCCATGTTGAACTCTACTACTAGTAAAGAGGAGCCATGGAAATACAGAGACAGAATCCCATTTATCAAGGCCCATTCATGGGGCAGTGTGTGTATATATATATATTAGGGCTGCTCGCGGTCCGGTTCGGTTCGGATTTCTAAGAATCCGAGAACCGAACCGCTAGTCACGGTTTTTATAAAATGAAATCCGTGTCCGGACCAAAAGTTCTACGGTTTGGTTTTTACAAAATAAAATCCGATCCGTGACTCGCGGATCGGTTACGGTTTTGTCCACGGATTTTAACAAAAATAAAGCTTAAGCATATATCCCACACTAAAAGGGAAGAATGTTACATTCAAAATTAATTTTAACACCACCAGAAAATACTTATTACATAAACTACCAAAAACCTATTTTAAAAATCAAATTCAAAAGAATCTAAACACTAGTAGAGTTGTATCATTATAGTACATAACATTAAAAAAATGAAAAAGAAACGAACTAGTGAAACTCAACTAGGGTTACCCGTTATTTATATGAAAACACTATAATTTACTCCTTATATTTTATGTACATCTACATTATATCCCATTATTAAGATAAAATACTAAAATTGGTAGAAAAAAGTGTTAATATTACTAACAATTTATTATATAAATACACATATATATTTATATATATTATTTATATAAAATAAATATCTCACGGTTCGGTTCGGTTAATCCACGGTTTTGTAATGAAAATCCGTGGACCGAACCGCGAGTCACGGTTTTCTCATTTTTCAATCCGTGTCCGGACCATTAATCCACGGACAAAATCCAAAAGGTACGGATCGGTTCGGTCCGGACCGATTTCACGGTTCACCGGATTTTTTGAGCAGCCCTAATATATATAAGTAGATACTTCCGCGCACACATACTTTCTTTACTACTAGTATAGAACAGGATAGACCACAAGAAAGCATATTTAAATTAACCGAATTCGATTAGTATATTGGAGGGCACATGGTTATTAATCTAAGATACAAACAAGAGTCTGTGTAGTATATTGATACGGTGATATTAAATGGTAGAAAACAAATTCCGTTTGACTCAAAAGAAAAGAAGATATTAAATGGCAGGAAACCAATTATGGGTCGATATAGGGCGAAAGATAGCAACTTTATGGAGCTTTCTAACCTAATTAAATTTATATTACAAAATTGCAAAAGGATTTGAAAATTTCGCACTACAACATCCAACACTAAGGCTGCTAAAGAGAAGAGTTGTTCGCAAGCAGCTCGAGACTCAAGTCATTGGTAAACAAGTCAAGCTTTGAGTTAATTGAACTCGGCTCGTTAATAAAAATTGAACTCTTTTTTATTGACTTGTTTAGTAAACAGATCGAGTTCAAACACCTCTACAAAAGGCAGGAGAAGATGAGTTTGGGTACGGATATATATATATATATATATACATACCTGAAATAGCAGCTAACATATAAATACAAAAACTCATACATGTGCATAACCAAACCCCCGCGCCAAAGTCAAACTATCACGCTAGCTATCCGTGTAGTCACCAATTGAATGACTTTGAATTTATTTTCTCGTTGGATAGGAGTATTTTTAAGTAATATAAACAGAGTGACTTTTTGCTTGGATCAAATACGACTTTTGAAATGAAATTTATGAGTAGGGATATGGACCTCTTCATGCATGTGGAGCATTCAAGTGATCAGGTTTGACTAAAAAGGATCGAGAAGGGACGAATATGGTCCCTTCCCTTTAAAGAACGCTCCAATAATACTTTTTTTATTTGAATGTCGGGGTGTCCCGCTGGTTTTCACACCTCGAGTAATCTCCTTCACAGTTTTGTTAAAAACGGGTCATCTACACCGAAACTTGGGGCTACACAAGAAATTAACTTTTATGTGGCATAATTCTAAGAATCAAATTCTGATTAATTGTATACGATGCAAACCCACTAACCAACCAAAATAACCGTCGGAGCTTCCAGTAATTGTTTCTCCAACCGAACAATCCCCCAACGCTTTATATGTTTCCTCTCCTCAAAGGCTTTGACTTCGAACTGGTATTTATTATGGTTTCTTCTCTCTTACTCTCTCACCGCTGGACTACCCATTTTTTTATTCTCTCGTAGATCTCATATTGACGGAGGATATTTTATTTTTGGCTCAATTGACTATTGGTCTAGCTAGTAGTTAACAAAACAAGGAGCAAGTAACCAGCTGAAAAATACCTAAATATATCGAAATTTTATTGCCACCGTTTAATACTCCTATAATTTTATCTCACAAACACACGATGTGTAAGAAAATATAGTACCGGGGTTTATTGGTGCAGTTGAACCAACGGCTATATATTTCACTTAGGCACAGTGACTTTAAGGGTTCAATTCCTCCTATAGAGGTATCTTAGAATGGAATTAAAATAGTCTGGATTTTTCTAACATGTGAAAAAGAAACCAATAAAGGCAATGCAATACAACTTTTTCAATATTGATTACTACTTTGAAAACACCTTTAATTTTGATCATGGAGAAGGGCTAATTTTGTTTTTTCCAACATAAATGCATGTTTGCTTTTACAAGAAGTTTCAAAAAAAAAAAAGATGAATATCTTAACACGTTTAATATAATATAAATATTTTCTAACACAAGAAAATGAACGTTTAATATGAGCAGTCAAAACAATCATAGTATGACATGTGGCATTCGTTAATTTGTTACATCCCCTATCTATTTTTCCTTGTAATTTTTCTAATCAAAATTTTCCCTACAGTTCAAAAGCACATTTTTTGAGAGTGGAGATCAGTGTAGGAATAAACAATACTCAAGACATTTGTAAGTCTTGTCCAAAAAGTATATATATTGTGTCTTAATAATACAGACTATACAGTAGACTATGTATATTTCAAAAGGGGATACCGTCTCCGAATCAACAGTTGATCAACAAGATCCTATTAATTAACTAATGAACTGATCAATTTGAGGGGAAAAAAACCTCTATATATCTGAAGATTCTGAACTAGCTGGAGTAGGTCTTTTTTGGGTGTGTAGACACCCCAATTTGGCCTAACAATTATTTCAAGTCCCACCTTGGGACCATTCCGATGATGAAACGGATACAGTGATTGCTGATTGCTTTCTTGAGAACCTTAGGACTTTCGGTAAGAACTTTGAGCCACTTAGAAAACCCAATTCAAAGCCATACAGCCTTTCAGACAGAAATACAGAAGCCTAGGAGAAACCATCTGACGGCCGTAACATCGATCTAACGGCCATAACATCAATTCCTCACCCGAGCAACCTGTTGCCAGCAAAATCTTCCTGAGAGATCAATTCCTCGGCCGCAAGATCTATCCTTCGGCCGAGACATCAATTCCACGGCCGCAAGATCCTTTACTCGGCCGCCAGATCGACCTTTTTCCAGACTCTGGAACGTTCTGTCAGACGTTTGGTTTGATCCAACTACACTACCTTTCCGATGCGTTCGGGCTACACTCAGAGATTACGACGTAGAGTTAGAGATGCATTGCAATTGCAATTGCCATCTCGTGATTTGATTGGCCGGAGTGAGTCACCAATTGCCTATATAAAGGGCCTTTGGACTCCGAAAATAAACACCCGAAATTAATATACTTACACACTCTTTCAAGCCTCAAAGCTCTACCAAAATACTCTCCCAATCCCATACTTCAAAAGCCCTAACCTCCCGAAGGAAGCCGTCAATCCGGCGACCAAACCCCGAAGTTCAAACCCTAACCCTAGGGTTCTCGATCAAGCAATCAGTCAATCACGCCCAATCCAAAGCAATCAAGCAACTGAGGGATCAAGGTGGTGAGGCCCAACGGCCTCTGATTTGTCTTAATTTACTGTATTTTTGACTAACCGTAGCATTTTTTATTATTTACTAATCTTTCTGTCTGGTGTGAGGAAGAACACCGACCGGGGCTTCGATCCCTCGGCCGATATATCGAACCAGGAGGATCCCTCGGCCGTGACATCCATTCACCGGCCGCGGGATCCATCTCCCTGGGACAGTTTTATTGCTTTCTCTGCTTTCTGAATGCATGCTTATTTATCGCGCTGCCTCACTTCGCTTACTGTTTAAAGGAATAAATAAACAGACTATGCGCTGGAATTAAACAAAGCATCTACACGTCTTATGTTGAATGATTATGGGCCAGTCTCACGACTGGGCAAAGAGGGGTACTTAACACCTTCCCCTTATTGTACTTTTGGCTCCCGTATCCAGAATCTCTATATGTTTTCCCAGTTTTAATAAACTGGATGGCGACTCTATTTGATGATAACCATTATCATGTGGCGATGTTCCTAGCCATGGGAATGTCCATGATTTTGGGTTATGAAGCGAGCAACCAATCGAGCAAACAAACATTGATCAATCTGTATGGCGATGCCCCGTTTGGAAGGTGTCTACAGGGTGGTGGGTCACTGTGTGTAACAGTTCAATTTCTGCAGACTAGCTAGTAGAGTATTTGTCAAAGAAGTTGTTAGCTTTATAACATTGTAGTCGGCAAGTTACCAAACTATGGTAATAGTAGCAACTAACATAACCCCTCAAAAGTAAAATAAGAGCCAACTCAAAAACACCCTAAGATCATATCACTAGGCAGAGCTAGGATTGTTAATTACAATGATTCCCATCAAATACAATATTCAGTAGTAAGACATGAATTTAAGTAACCAAAGACACAGATCATATTTTTTATATTTTGAAAGCGATGCATCTAGATTAATTGGTACTCCGTATTAAAGATATATTGTCTGACATACATCCACTAGGAGTAATTATTCAATAATTCGGAAGTACTGCCACGTGGTACTCCGAACTACTTTACAACCATAAGACTTTCATTTAAAGACTACGAGATAGTTGAAACCAAAAGCTTTTTTTCTTTTTAACAAAAAAATAAAGCTCAAGACAAAGCTCAATTTTACGGTATACTTTACTTTCGTAATTTTACGAAAAACATGCAACCATTATTAATACTCTTACATTGAAGAGTGTCACATCTTAACCAAATCCTGACTTTGCCACTGCAGCCAAGGACTCATACACCAGTTGCAACCTGTCACTTTCCTTCTAGACGCAGTTCCTTATTCCATGGTTTACTAATACTAATAAAGACGTTTCATTTGTACACGACACCTTGTAAAGCTCCTAACTGTGGGCGATTTGCTTTTCCTCCTCTGTTGTTCTTTTATGCTAATTAGTTAAAAAAAAATGCACCAAACCTCAACCGACCCATCCTTGTTTTCGTTTGCTTTCGCAGTCTAAATTTTATTTCATTTGCTGAACTGTAGTCTACATAGTTCTTTTTTTTTTTTTTCCAAAAGTTTAGAATTTTCATTGATAAGGAAGAACTTATAATATAGGACATATTCTTTCCGAGAGAGAAAATAGCTGAAAAGGCGGGTAGACATTAATCCAAAGATCTACACCTCCAAATCCCATACACGCACATAAGAAGGGTATCAGTGCAACACCACACACCAACTACTACACTCACATAACCCAACTCACACACACCAACACCAAAAAACGACGATACCTCTGAACGGTGGGTGAGGAAGACTCCCGTAAGGGAGAAACATAGGGACAAAACAAACTAAACCAGAACAAACCCCAACAAAATCATACCCCAACAATCGACACATGATCGTACGCCAAGACCTTGTTCGGTTGAGGATTTGGATTTTGGACTCTAAATTATTACCCTACTCCAAAATTCATGCATTACCCCTATCTCCAATCATTACTTTTATTTTTATCTCTATCTCTCTTCAATCATTACCTCTATCTCAGTATCTCCCTACCCTAATCATTACAAATCCAAAATCCCCAAAACGAACAAGCCCCAAGAGACCACGCCGACCACCCCACCTCTGGACAAAATGAAGAAGACAATCCGGTGGTCAATAGATCACCGAGGAAGAAGAACGCCGGCACCATCGCCGATCGTCACCGTCGCCGCAACATCCCGCACCATCACTGCAAACACCAGTTGATGCCGGCACCGAGTCCAATGCAGAGTAGATCGGGGGTTTCACCCAAATAGAAAAAACAAACCGAACAACACAGAGAGAGAGAGGGGAAAACCCCCCTCCCGCCACCCCGATTAGGGTAGAAACCCTAGGGGGAGGAAAGGGAGGAGGGAAACTGTTGGCTGCGACTAGGGTTTTATTTTCCGAGAGAGAGGGGGGGCAACATATGTAGTCTACATAGTTCATGGGTGAATTTTCTGTTAGTCATCCAAATCAAGACTATATATATAGAAGATAGCAATATCGACACACATAATGATATCGGTCGCAATTTAACGGTGTTGGTCGTATCGAACGATACGCAATGAGAATTTATTGTAGTGGTCGTACATTTTTAAAAAATCATTTGGGCAACGAAAAACTTTGGGAGTGCCTAGATCAGCCTTAGCGATCGAGTATCAATCTAACGGTTCATAAACAATTCGTGAATCATGAACAAATCATTATAGTGAGAACCCATCGATACACATGCAATTTTTCAATCTCACTAGTATATTAAAATGCAACGATATAAAGACGCATATACCGGTATTTAAAACCTTGATCCAAATGCCAAGTTTATAAAGTCATAATTAATTTGACACTTCTGCTCCCGTACATGCTAAACTGCTAGTAGTGAATTTTTGATGCGACCAGAGAAAATTTTCGATAATCCTAAAGGGACTGACAGGAACCCCACCGATGGGGTACCAACGGGCTTGTAGGGCCCATTCCGATATCCGAGCTATTCAATAATTTTAAGAGAAAAAACTGGCCTAAAATCTGAATGAATTAATGAAAAATTGGATCGAGCACCGATACATATCGGATTGAGCTAAAATTTCGCAAGCCCGTCGGTACCCCATCGGTGGGATTCCTGTCAGTACGTTGTTACTAAATTTCCTGGATTGATCCAATCGACAGGAGAATCGACGGATAATTATGCTGTGATTTTGCTGGAATGTGGGTATGAAATGTGGAGTTTGGTTCTTTGCCGTGTTTCAGGACTTCTTTGGAAACAAACAATGAAGTGAATGGATTATGGGCGAAGAATAATAAAATGGACTTTATTATACTTCAAAGTAGAAGAACAATCGATAAATATTATCGAGTGAACAATTACAAGTTAAAACTACTCCTAGAAAAGAAAAGATAAAGGCCTGTTGGCGTTGTTTTGTGTGTGTCTGAAACTGCTACTAATTCGTACTTAAATAGGCCTCCTTCCATTTGAATTTGAATTCTCCCCCCAAGGTAGCAGTTATTTTCCTCATGTTACGCCTTTGAATTACTCCCACGATCAGTAGAACAAATAACTTCCATGATCTTGAACTGCTCCATATATTACTAGGCAAAACTGCTACCCACGATCACGAGAACCCTCGCATATATCTCCTTTTAACACATGTACGTGAACTGCCAATTGAAACGAGTCACATAAGTCATACATTGGCCAATCGATAGGCCAGTCGACATGAGTATAATGCTCTTGTTTTACTTAATCAATTTTGCCTAATTTAACTCATGGTATTTAAGGCAAACTATAATCATCTTTTAATTTCCAATAATAGTACTCTCTTCTATGCCACGTGTCACCTAATCGACAGGTGAAAAGAAAATCACGGTTATGGAGCAAACAATGCCCCCCTTATTTAGTTGAGTTAAACAAAAACTTTAACTTAAATAAATAAACCCCCTAAAGTCGTGTTCGCCACATGGGGTTTCTCGAATGTATACATATCCCTTACTGTAAAAAGTTAGGGCACAGTTATTTTATTCTCACTTCTTCTTTGAAAAGATCTCTCCTGTGATGGCGCCCAAAAAAGCTTCAGTAAGCAAGGCAATGGCAACCAAAGTTTCATTGACTTCTCAGTCAACCTAATCGAAGACTTCCCAGTCGAAATGATCGAAGAAACAAAGCCCCGCAAAACCTAGGGTTTCTGTCGATACTAATCCTCCAAGATACCCTCAATGCCTTAGAGAGGCAAAACAGGTGAACCAGTTCTTTGTTCCTATGGATAACAATCCAACCAATTTCACACTCGGACCGATTTACTCTCCTTCCGCCCCTGTCGAGTTACCCACGTATTACCCAGTTAATATTGATGAACCTGTGGGCAGCATGCCCTCGGAGAAGGGATTCCGTTCCCTTTTCGACAACTTTCGGGCAAAGCCCTCAGAATCGAGGGAGCGCGAGCGCAAAGGGGCAAGCGCTCAAAAATACAGAGTCGCCACTTGAGTTTTGAAGGTCCGACACTCAAGGAACCGTATTTCGAAGCACCTGCCGCGCTATTTGATTTGAAAAAAAGTTAAGGAACCAGTCCGTCATAACCATATCTGGGTTCGGGAGCCAGGTTACGAGAGGGGAAGGGTTTTAAGGCACCCCTGTCGCCCAATCCGGAGATCGGTCTCTACTTGAGCATTTTGAAAATGTTTACGATTCTTTTTTTATTAACCAGATTTTAGCCAATTAGGGCGGGGGAACAGTTAATCGGGGATTAAAACTGTAACACGTTTTGCAAGATGTGAGGAAATGGCATGGATGGATGGCATGATTAAACAAAAAGTGAGATAAAAACCCAACACTGGGGTCAGAACACAAAACAGGCCCCTTTGGTATGATTTTGCCACACCTTGGCCAGCTTGCATGCATGGATCAACGCACATGCAAACTGACCATCGCGCGACACAATTGAACCATCGCGCGAGAGTTTATGCTCTACCAGTGCTTGATTTCTATCTACTTCTGGGCTCTGGAATGACCAGTGCACACCCAGGGAGCAAACCAGGCAGTTTATGTAGGAACTGTAAAATACTAATTATTACAGATTGAATAGCCAGAACGGAATAAATTGAAAATACGACCCCTAAACAGAGGGGGTATCAAAACAGAGGCCAAGGGCCTTGTTGCCTATGCAAGGGCAGTCCCTAGAAATCAGAGAACCATCGCGCGACAGAGTGGAACACTCGCGCGATGCTTCTGACTGGACTTCCAGGAATTGCTTTGCATGCTTGGGACTCTGAGACATGTTCAGGAGTACCCCAAGGGCATTCAAAACTAACTGAAGTAATAAACTAAGCTACTGTATTTATTTTAACATGCATCACAGTGATCTACATATCAAAATAAAACTACAACAGGCATGCATATAATCAAAACCATAAAAGACCAGCCTCCCTTCCCCACGAGGACCAATCTCTTGTTGACAGAACTGTCGCGCGAGTATATGGGTCCATCGCGCGAGGGTTTGGCCAGCCACAGATTCTTGTAACTCTGCTGACTTTAGGACCAGGACTGGTATTGATTACCAGCCTTGGCCCTGTCAGCCCCCCTCAGGGATCAAAACAGAAACAGGCTAAATGTTATACCTTTGCTTGGAAAGGGTTTTGGAAAATGGATTGCTTGAGTGGTGTGGCCTTGCAACTAAGTGTGTATTGAACACTAGATTGAATGACTAGGATGTGGCTTAGGTTAGTAACTTTGTGCTAATGAGAGTGATTTGCTTGGTAATTAGTGATTAACCTTGCAAATCTTGGAACTAACCAACCCTTAACATGGAAGACCAATGGGGGTATTTATAGGAGGAGTGAGTGGGCTAGGTGGTGGCCAAACTTGGCTTTGCAACCAGCCAACAAGGCTGGTCACAACTTGGTGGCAAAGCTAGCCAACAAGGTGAGTGGGAGTGGTTGTGAGGGTGTGAGGGTGAGACCCTGCCAGGACGCTGTTCAGTTGAGGAAAACGGGGTTCCAGCCCACATGGGCCCACGTGACATCTGATCATCACAAAAATCTAGCTGGACAAGGGTGATGGGGACAGGTAGAACCATCGCGCAAGGGTTCGAAACCATCGCACGAGGGTCAACAGTCACCAATTTGACTTTGACCACACCTGGCAAGCTGAGTATCGCGCGAGGAACAGGAAGAGTCGCGCGATGGTCAAACTGTTCAAAAGGTTTAAGTGGGGTTCCAAGTACTCCAAGCTCAATCCATTCCTAATCCAAGCTTGTTTGATCCGATTTCATCATCGGGGAAACAAGAAAACCGTAAAATAAAGTAAAACAATTGGGAGATCCAGATTGGGGTGTCTACAGAACCCCTGTTACTTTCACTCCCTGGCCTTCATTGGACCAATTGGGGCACGAGAGGATCCATTAGATCGTGGCCAACTGTTTATCCGACTTGGAAAAGATGGGTCAATCGAATGAAGACACACTTTTACTCCGAATGGATAGAAATTAATATTTTTGAGGCCATTGATCTTTCTGTTCACTCCATGGAACTGAACCCTTATTTATTGGCTGCTGCTGCTTGTTTCTGGTCCACTTCTTGTAATGCCTTTATTTTCCCCAATGGACCGATGTCGCCCACTGTATTGGATGTTATCCATCTCACTAGTTTGTCAGGTGTAGGTTTAGAAGTGAATGCAGCACTTGATCATGAGCCCTATGAACCTCTGTTTGAGTTTAAAGGTTTGAGTAGTTACGCCAATTTCCTGGCTCGACACATTGGGCTCGAGAATAATAGACCTACATTCAATGAGAAGATTGCTTTTTATCTGTTTTGGCTTAACAAGTATCTAATGTGTGTTTCGGGTATCAAGATTACCCAAGAATATATCAAATTAGCCATCTGTTTGGCTCAAAACAAGAAACTTGCCCTGGCTCCTTTTGTCTTGGGCACTCTTTATAAGGGCCTTTGTTTAGAATAAGATCACTACTTGTTGTGGTGGTCCTTTTTGGATACTTCAAGCATGGCTCTATGCTTATTTCCCATCGATTAAGCCTCTCAGTTACTTCTTGAAGAGGGAAGATGGTGGACAATGTCCGAGTTATGCTGAACATTTCCTATCATATGAGCCTCAACATGAAGATTGTTCATTCAAGAGGTACTTCACAGTCTTTTTCCAGTTCAAAGTTGGTGATCTTCCAAATTGGCTTCCTTTTAAGGAATGTCAATATTCTACTTCCGAGAGAATCAAGCCCATCCTTCACCTATTGGTTCCTGTTTAGATGGTGAATGATTTTTGGGCTAGTATATTGATCTCCAGATTCCTCTCCATAGGTTTTTCTCCATCGAAGTCACATTTCTCTAACTGTAGCTTTGAGATTTACTTGCCTAACCAATGTGCTAGACAGTTCGGTCTGTCACAAGGAATACCTGTGCCTTATACACACCCGAGAATCAAAGATTTGATCAATACCAGGCCTAATGTGACCCAAATTTCCCTCATCCAAGAATTAGTTGGGCAATTTCAGGGTGCCAGGACTGGGTACATTTTCAGAAGTTTTGTTGCTGACCCTTCATCTACTCCTGAATTCAAAACTTTCTGGAAGTTTGTCAAACCAACAGTCTTTAATAAGGATTTAAGCAATTGTCTTTTGAGGCTTGATCCCGATACCTATTACCTAGGTATTATATCTATTTCTTCTGTTTGATTCGCATCAACTTCACATTTTTAATTATTGACTTCATGTTATTACCTTTTGCTAGTCTCTATTCCCAAAGAAGTTCATGTTCCTAAGGAAGCTTCAAAATCAAAGAGGATAGATAAAGGGAAGGACGTTATGACTGCTGATGATCTATCTAAGCATAAGAAAAGAACTCGAAGATCTCAAACTTTGGATAATGTTCAAGGTTCCCCACTTCTAGCAGATGCAATAAAGAGCTATAAACCTCAAGATTGACAGGAAGAAATAGTTGATGATATGGAAACCTTAGGACTATATCAAAGAGTATGATCCTCAAATTTTCATCTGACCATTTATTCACTACATTTGGTCATTTTACCTGATTTCATTCTCTTCTTAAATTCAAAGAACAAAGAGAAAACTTCACCTACCAGCATCATCCGAGGAAGACAATGGCCATGATAAGGGTTCAACTACTGACCTTTCCAGTGTTGTGAAGCCTTCATCTCCAAAGGATACACCTGCTGTTCATGCATCATCGCCTTTGAAACCTCAAGTTCAAACAGGTTTAGAAGGAATAGATTCTGAAAAAGTAGATGAAGCAACCCCAACGGATCCCATACAACAAACAGTTGCACTCGAGGCAACTGAGTCTGCATATGAAGAAGGGGTTGTCAAGGAATCCAACAATATTCCTTTTGATACTCAAGTAGCAGTTGAGCCATCAAACATTCTTGTGCAAGAAAGAATTTCTCCGAGAGGTGATGAAACCCTTCTTAATCATAACCTTAGTCTTAATCTTGATGACCATGCATTGGTGGTTCAAGACGATACTGATATTGATAAGGGAATCATGAAGATCAATCCTTTTGATTCATCAGACACCCTGAAGGAGGCTCATACTCCACCATCTATTGCGTTTAATCAACAAGGTACCATTCAATCGATAGAGATTATTGGAGCTCAAGAGCAACCACAAACGACTAAGACAATCCCTATTAATCAAGGGATAATTTCTGAGACTCCCATAACTTCCCCTTCCTCTGTTAACAAGGAGGGGCATCAAAATCCTGTTTCAGACCTTGATTCGATGATCAACAAAGCTAAGACTTACTCTGAGTCTTATTCTAAGTCAGTGTCTGAAATTTCTAAATCTCTGACTCCTCCTGCTTTTTATCATCTTAGTGAAGAGACTAAAGATGAGGTGAAGTCCTTTTTCAGAATGCTTGAGCTTCCTTTGGCAGAGGTTGCTACTGAACACATTTCAGCTTTCACTAGCTATGTCACTCACTTGATCAACAAGAAAGTGCTTCCAGACCTAGAACACATCGAACTAGAAGAGCTTTGGTCTGGTCTGAGCAAGAACTTGTCTGTTGCAGCTTACTGTCAACAAGAAATGAAAGAGAAACTGAAAATTATGGATCAATTTGCCAATACTTCTGGCAAACTCGATATGATGAGCAACTCTATTTCTCAGTTGAAGGATAATTTGCATCAGTTGGATGTAGAAGAAGCTGGACTGATTGCTTGTTTGAGCCAAATCAGACAAGAAAGAGTCTCCTTGCTAGCACAGAAAGAACTTATCAACCATGAATTGACCACTATCACAACTGATGAGCAAGGGGTTAAAGCTATGATCTCTGTAACAAGGGATGACTTCCTGAAAAATCAGTCAAGATACAAGACCATTGATCATCAATGGAATTACTTTGTCAAGTTCATCATGGAGTTTAAGTCCAGGATTCAATAGTCTTTTGTAGATGCTTACATTATGGCCTATTTTTGTCAGGCCTTGCTAATATCTAACTTTCTATTAATGAAATTTAGCCTATTCTGAGGCTTTTAGAAATTATTTCTGTTATCATTTTATGCTTTGAGTCTCTTAACTGTTAACCTCTTCTTATTAAGCTTGTTGATATAAGCCTGAGCTAATAAGGCCAAATTTTCTACTAATAAACATCAATTGAATCTTTCCAATATATACTGGCAATCATAATCAATAATTATCCCAAATCGACGGAGAATTATTAATTAAAAGTTTTTTCAAATTACCGAGTAAAGTTTAACAAATGATAACCTTAAAAAGTTATTTTGAACATGAATAAACTGATAAGTGACCTTCCCACTTCTCTATTCTAGTGGGGATCATGGGTAGTTACTTCTTGAGAACTGAATCGACAGTTCAAACAATTTTGAAAATTGAAATTGCAGTTCACAAGCCATTAATAAACTGAATCGCCACTTCATTGGCAGTTATCAATACGCCTTTAAATTAGACATTAATCTTCCTTTCTTATCTCCTTCAACAAATCACACTCTTATTTTCTTTCCTTCATGGCAAACAAAACCCAAAACTCTGCAAACATGGAAGTCGATGGGAAAAACAAACTTCCAGCTTTCGAAGAAAGTAGTTCATCCATCGATGACCCATATTTCCCAATCACTGCTACTGGGTGGGATGATCCTTTACCATCCAATCCACCTGCAATATGGGGCATGAAACCACCCACTGAAAGGGTGATAGTCAAGATGAACGAAGCGCTCTTCTATCCAAACTCCAATGTTCGACGCTCTCACATAAAAGTGAGTTATCAATTCCCCTGGGTCAGAGAAGAGCCAAGAGCAATGCTACTAGATTCATTGCTCTCATTTTCTTATAGACCAATGCCATTTCAACTGGCAGAGGCGGGTGGCAAGCCTTATTTAGAGAGTCATGAATCTCTCTTTGAGAGGGCTAAAAATCAACAACCCTACTGGAAGGAAGTTGTTCGAAAACCCTGCTATCCCAACAACTTTTCTGATGATGAGCCAAAACTTAAGCCTCTTCCTGAGAACCCTGATTGGTTCCAGGAATTAACCAAACTGAGGTATGATCCCCCACTCTCTCATACTGCTCATCAAGGGTATTCATTCTTTGGGGATTCTGATGAAACTACAGCCAAAGAATTGCTGGCTGCTTTTGCCTTTTTAGATATTTGTGGGCAGCATGCCCTCGGAGAAGGATTCCGTTCCCTTCCGACAACTTTCGGGCAAGGCCCTCTTTGGATCGAGGGAGCGCGAACGGAGAGGCAAGCGCTCGTAAGTACAGAGTCGCCACTCGGGTTTGAAGGTCTGACACCCAAGGAACCATATTTCGAAGCACCTGCCGCGCTGTTTGATTTGAAAAAGTGAAAGCACCAGTCCGTCATAATCATATCTGGGTTCGGGAGCCAGGTTACGAGAGGGGAAGGGTTTTAAGGCACCCTTCTCGCCCAATCCGGAGATCGGTATCTACTTAGGCATTTTGAAAACATTTGTGATTCTTCTTTTTATTAATCAATTTTTAGCCAATTAGGGCAGGGAAACAGTTAATCGGGGATTAAGACTGTAACACGATTTGCAAGATGTGATAGGCAGCATGGATGGATGAAATGACAAATAATAAATGGAATAAAGTTCAAATTATTGACCAAGCATCAAAACAGCACCTGGTGTGGAGATATCACAAACAATGGCCAACTTGTATGCATGGATTAAACTGCATGCAAGCGAACCATCGCGCGCTACTTCCATAACATCGCGCGAGTGTTGATGTCTTAGTCACAGTTCGAACTTTATCCCCTTCTGGGCTCTGGAAGGACCAGTGCACACCCAGGGGGCAAACCAAGCAGTTTATATGTGCTGAATGTAAATAATTATTACAAAACAGACTGGAATAAATCGAAAGACAAACCCCTAAACAGTGGGGGGAATAAGCAGAGGCCTAAAGCCCAGTTGCCCATGCAAGGGCAGTTTCTGGAAATTAGAGAATCATCGCGCGACAGAGTGGAACACTCGCGCGATGCTCCTGACTGGACTTCCAAGAATTGCTTTGCATGCTTGGGGCTTTGAGACATGTTCAGAAGCATCCCAAGGGCATTCCAAGTCAAATGAAATTGTAAACTAAACTACTGCATATGTTTTAGCATGCATCTCAGTGATCTTCATATCAAAACAAAACTACAACAGACATGCACATAGCTAAAACAAGAAATGACCAGCATCCCTTCCCCACGTGGACCAATCTCTTGCAAACACAAGTGTCGCGCGAGTCTTTGGGTCCATCGCGCGAGGGTTTAGCTGATTACAGTTTCTTGTAACCCTGTTGACTTTAGGGCCAGGACTGGTATTGATTACCAGCCTTGGCCCTGCCAGCCCCCCTTAGGGATCAAAACAGGAAACATGTAAAATCTTATACCTTTGCTTGAATGATTTTTGAAATGGATTGGATTAGGTGGTGTAGCTTTGCAAATAAGTGTATGGAAAACACAAGAGTGAAAGATTAGGAAGTGTGGTTAGGGTTTGTAACTTTGTGCTAGAATGACTTGATAACTTTTTTTTTGTAACTTGGTAACCCTTTGCATGGAAGACCAATGGGGGTTTTATAGGAGGATGGAAGGGTGCTAGTTGGGTGGAATACTAGGCCTAATAACCAGCCAACAAGGCTGGTCACCCTTGCTTGGTGGAGAAATGAGCCACCAAGGTGAGTGGGGGTGGTTGTGTGGGTGGTGCATCCCCCAAGCCTGCACAACACTGTACAGTCGACGAAAAACGGGGTTCCAGCCCCACATGGCCCCTGATGATCACAAAAATCCAGCTGGAACAAAGTGAAAGTGACAGGTCTAAACCATCGCGCGAGGGTGTGGAACCATCGCGCGAGGGTCAACAGTCAACACCTTGACTTTGACCAACACTTGGCAAACTGACTATCGCGCGAGTAACTAGAAGCATCGCGCGACAGTCAAACCTTGGCTAGGGTTTTGATTGAAGGTTTCAAGGGTTCAAAAAGGGCTCCAAGCACTCCAAATTCAATCCATTCCAAACTCAAGCCTGTTTGATCCGATCTCATCATCGGGGAAACAAGAAACCGAAAAACAAAGTAAAACAAATGGGAGATCCAGATTGGGGTGTCTACAATAGTCCCTCTTTGACGGCACGCGGAGCACCAATGACTGGTACGGGTAGCGTCAAAGATTTCTAGACACCCATCAAATCCGCCCAAAAGCCGATTAAATGGAAAATGCAAACAAGTATATAAAAATACCGTGCACCAATTGAGAGGGTTTGATAATCGGACGGATGGATCATCGCTGATCGAAATTGGACGGTTAGATCGTCGCTGATCAAAATTGGACGGTTAGATCGTCGCTGGTCGAAATTGGACGGTTAGATCGTCGCTGAGTCAAAATTGGACGGTTAGATCGTCGCTGAGTCGAAATTGGACGGTTAGATCATCGCTGATCATGGGTGGACCACTACTGGGGATGCAAAAATGCTCCGGGTTGAAGGCAACACTTCCATAATGACTCCCAAGCTTGTTATGAGAACATATCGAGGGCTCATAGACCCAAAAGAGGGGTGAATGGGATCAGGCCAGGCCTAGAACCTGGATTGGGCCGGAGGCCCAAGGGAACCGTCGCGCGATAGTGTGGAATGCTCACGCGAGGGTTCCTAGTTAGGGCTTGGATCTGAAAAGGCCCAGACCCGGCCCAAACCTGTTTCATCATTCAAAACGTCCGCGGGATGTTACAGAAACAGTACGCAGACAGTTTCAGATTTTCAAAACACTCTCAAACTTCATCTTCTCCCTCAAACCTCTCCCAAACTCTTGATTGCTCTACAAAATCATCACAATCACGCTCCAAAAACACATCCATGGCAGACCACAGCAATGGAGAAGGCAGGGGCGAGGTCGTTGATTAGTCGGAGGATCGAGGAGGTCCAATGGTTGTTGAAACAGGGGATCAGCCACCGGCGGAGGCCATCACAGAGGTTAGTGCAGTGACCACGGGCGGCGGAGATGAAGAACAGGGCCGCGAACAAGAGGCCAGTGGTGAGGAGGAACATCGCGCGACGGAGCCAGAGGCTCGCGCGACAGAGGGGCTGTGGGGCCCATTGTGCAGCTATTGGACTCGAGCATGGCCGTGGAAGGCTCGGTGGTGACCAGGAGGAGTTCTGACAACGCAGGGGGCAGTAGTGCCGGGAGGTGGTGACGTTGAACCGACCGGGTCCCCGCCGAGGGACTCGGCGAAGGGTAAGGGGGCTGTTGTCGAGGAGGAAACCACGGAGATACCGTTCCGGGAAGAGGATATCCTATTTCGGCCAGCGGTGACGTCGTCGAGTCATAGACCGATCACCAAACACGACGTTGCCGAGTTCTTGAGTGACGATGCTCTGGCGAGGCTTCTTGAAGATAACCCCGCAATCGGGGAGTTGGTATTGAAAGCCAAGGAGGATCGAGCTAGGGCCATTGAGGCATCGGAGGCGGCGGAGAGGGCTGAGAGGGAGAGAAAGGAGAGAGAGGAGCCTTTGAGGGATGCTGAGGCCGAGGAGATGGCTGGAGTGGAGGCACAGGGGCCTAGAGTGACTGCAGTGGCAGAGGCGAGGGCCATGACACGCCCTGGTTTTTCAGCGGAGGCATACGTACCTCCCACACCACACTTCTTTGTGCCGTCAGGCTTCGCGGCTTACGTACCGTTACAAAAGGACTACGACGACGAGCTCGTGTTGAGAGATCCCCGGGCCCATATTGCAAGCACTTGGATGGAGGTATATTCTCAGAAAAACTCCCTTTGTAATTCAATTTTGATATTTGCTCTCCGTAGTTCAATTTCGATATTTGCTTGAAAACACTTGAACTTAGAATTGCACGTGACATTTGTGAGCCGAATCATGCCACAACGATATACTCTTTGTAACATATACCCTGAATGTAATAACTTTAACCAACCATCCGTTGTAGGCCTCATTGATTACCTAGAACTTGAAAATGAAATCCCTGTATACTGATAATTTCTCTGGCCGTTTGTCTTTGTGTTTGAAACTGGCAGGAGCGAGTCAGAGAGATATCCGCGACTTTGGGGGCGCGTGTAGGTCCTTAGAGCTGTACGAGGCCTTGCCAGAGAGGGTGAGGAGGTTAGTAGACGAGGCAGGCTTTGGAGAGTTCGTGCAGACGCTGACACGAGTGAGGAACGACCACGCGGTCCTGGTTGCACTTGCAGAGAGGTGGAGGGATACCACCAATACCTTCTACTTACCTCTTGGGGAGATGACGATGACGCCTGCGGACTTTGCGGCGATTACCGGGCTGAGGGTTGGAGGAGAGCCTATCTCGTTTGACTCGGGAATTCAGGAGGACAGAGTGGCCCTGGAGTGGTTTCTGGGCGAGGTGCCCAAGATCGGGGAGGGGATGGCACGGTATGACCAGTTTACGAGGTACCTGAAGAAGAAGGTGACCAATGACCGAGAGGCGGAGCAGATGGCCCGGGCATACTTGTTGTATCTGTTTGGTGCTACTTTGTACCCAAACAGACGGAGCAAAGTGCATCTCTCCTACTTGGCGGCGTTGAGGGATTTGAGGGCAGCCTCACGCTTTGACTGGGGTGGTACAGCGCTGGGTGCAGCTTACCACTTCTTTGGGGACTCGTCGAGGATAGGTCAGAGCACTGCCGGCTACTGGAGAGTCTGGGAGATATGATTCTAACCTTTGCGAAGCATAATTTGATTACACTTGTCCATTTGCTTGCTTACCTCGCTTGACTGCTTTAATTTCAAATATTGCATATCCTGTGACTGATGCTTGTACTTGTCTAAACATTGCACAGCTTTGGACTTACGAGGTATTGCGGATGTATCCGCCGAACTGCAAGCATCCAGACCTGAGCACCCTCCCCCGTGCGCTGATATGGAGCAAGGCCAATATGGGGAAAAAGGAGGGGAGAGGAGACCTCAACGCCTTCAGACTGCACTTGGACGATCTTAGGGCTTCTCAGGTATGACACAGAACATGAAACTTTCAATATGCATTCCTTTCCTTGACTTTAATGCTGTCGCTGATCAATTGCCTGCATTGCCTGTTTGTCTTAACTGCAGATCAACTGGGATCCTTGGAGAAGAGCAGGGCCAGAGCCTGAGTACTTGGCCCTGAGCAGAGTGGTCACAGCCAGCAGGGTTCTGTTGGAGTCGGCCTTCGGTTGGCAGTGGTACTTGGGGGACCGAGTGACATGCCAATCACTTGGCCACCTTGAGTTGCAGGTGCCAGGGTCACTTCCACCCCGGGCTTCGCACACGGGAGAGTACACGCGGGCCGAGCTGGAGAGATATACGCGGCCGGACACTGGGTTGGCACACTACCTGCGTCCTGAAAAGGACTATGCCGCTTACCAGAGAGACTTCCTGGCGGGCCCGCTTGGGATCCGAGGTCTTAGAGAGATGCGGAGCCAGACCGCAGGAGCTGCTGAGGAGAGGAGAGCTGCTGGCGAGAGATAGAGAGGAGGTGAAGGCTGTGTGAGGCGGGGCCTGAGCGGGCCTGTGGTTGGCGGACCTCCGGAGCTGCTTTGGAGGATCCCTGTGGTTGACAGCCAGGGGAATCCTACAGAGCTACACCTAGTGCCTGCAAGGGTCAAGCCCACTCCCGTGACCGTGCCGGTAAGACTTAGCTTCCATTATTGCATTTCAATTCAAAATACTTGAATTACTGTTGAATAGCTTGATAAGCCCAAATTGCATGCATGTGCCAACTGAATGGGTGAATGAGGCCGTCCGACGCATGTTGGCCTTGGAGAATGTGGTGAGGAGAGCGGCGTGCGGTATGCCATTGGAGTTGTACTACCCGGCACCGATACCACAGCCGGCTCAGCCAGCCGTTGCTCAGAGGGCTCAGGTATATGAAACGATACATTCCTTGCTTTCGGTACATTCCTTCTTTCGATACATTCCTCCTTTCGATACATGATAGAATGTACCTGTTTTTAACACTTGAAATACAATATGCACAACATATACTCATATTTTTGAAATGAAATGACAATGCAGGCACATGGGAGGGTGGTTCCTAAGAGGAAAAGCACGCGAGACCCGCCACAGAAGAAAGTGGTGGCAAAGAAGCCCATACCTCCAGCCACTGCCATACAGCGACAGACCAGGGGTTCACAGCCGACGGCTGCGAGACAGGAGGCTGCCAAGAAAACCATGACGCGTGCAGAGATGCGGTTTCGAATCAAGATGCGCAAGAAGCCATCTCAAGAAGAAAGAGATCCGAAGAGAGCGAAAGTGACCGCATCCGTGGTGGCAGAGGAAGAAGAATAAGAGGGAGAAGAAGAAGAGGGAGAAGAAGAAGGGGAGGAGGAGGAAGAGCAGCGTCCATCCTCTAGCAGCGGCTCCGACGACTCTGTTGATGATCCTCCGTACAAGGACGATCCTCGGGAGCAGGAGGAGAGCGACAACTGGTTTGGATAGCGTTGAGGGCTACCGTGAAGCCTCCTTTACTTTTTGCATTTTGATTTTTGATTTTGGGCCTGCGTGCCCAAGCAGATAGCTTAGTTTGACATAGGTTTTTGAAGGCCTGCATCCCTTTTGATTAGCGGGCGCATGTGCCCTAACTGTCTTGATAGCTTTGATTGGCCGAAGTGCCACATATACAGTAGTTCCCTTTTGTTGACATGGATAGATCATGGTTTAGCTATAAAATTTGCATTTTCGGGTTTATTGTTTCTCATTATGAATAAGAGAAAGTAAAACCAACCACTAACACCAAACTTGCATTGACAACATACCAAAACTACTTACAGACACACATGTATGTACAAAACGTGACTAAACTGCAAAGAAAATGGAAATATACCCTAAGATACGGCCAGGATACGAGGATACGAGAAAATAATGAAATTTTGGGCATTAATGAGCCAAAATCCAAAATAACCCGATCTAGACAAAACTGACTCTTCGGCAAGACCAAACATACTTAACATGACTTGTCCCAATTGGACGGAATCGAGGGAAATGCCCCGAAAAGAGATTTGGACCGGAAAATGCTCAAAATAACGCAAAAATGGCATAAAACATCCAAGAATGACTCGATTATGTCCTGGACTGAAACCGACACCCCCATACAGTCACATAAGGTCCAAGTGACCTATATGGCATGACCAAACTTGGCTAAGACCTTTAGAACGAATTCCGACCTCTTGAAACCTCGATTTGAACTTGAAATGGGCCGCCGAGAGTCCGAAATCTTCGTTAAACGCGACGTTTCAAATCCGATGCTTGGATACAGCCACATATACTCATAATGACTTGCTGGAATCATCAAAAGTGCAAGAAGACCCTTGGAACCCAAAGTGACCAAAACTGGATAGTAGCTGCTGTAAACTGTCAAAATTGCAGACAAACCCTCGCGCGAGGGAGTGGAACCATCGCGCGAGGTAAGGTCTCTCGCACGACGAATTGAAACAGTCGTGCGATGGTCAGACCCTGCTAAGCTGCCCTTGTTTGACCAGATCACTGCCTGAAGCCTTATCATCTTCCCAACATCTTGCAGACTGCTCTGTGGTTGCAGGGGAGGATGTCCTTGGTTTGGCAAGGTGGTAGGACACCTTGCATGGAGTTAAGCCATGGCACGAAAACCGAGGGCGATATTTATGGGGTTTTCCTATAAATGAAGGGTATGAGGAGCAATGTAGGGCATCCCCCTCCTCTTATAGACACAAATCCCTTCTAATCATCAAAAAATGGAAAGTCCGTTTGCAGCCATGCTCGATCCTTGGCTAATGTCGGAAACCGTCGATTGGGAGGGTCCCCGATCTCGAGGGCTGGCCTCCATCTGTGATCTTCGCCATGCTAGGCGATGCCCTACGCTTCTCGAAGCGGCCATGAGTTATTGGGATCCAGTCATGCATGTGTTTCGTTTTTACAATGACAAAATGTGTCCGACGGTGGAGGAGTTTCAAGCCTATCTTCGAGGCTTTGCTAACTCCAATGCTCTCGCCATTCCTCCCTTTCAAGAAGACATGGAGCACCTCTTAAGGATGAAACTCAACATCTCCGAAGAGTTATCATCCAACATTCTCCAAAACGACGAACTCAACATCGTTTGTCTCATTGAACTATATGGCCCGGAAGGAGGCCTTGGGGATTACGTCGGGCCGGCTCAAAGACGCCTCGTGCTCTCCATTTGCGCGCTAGCCGAATATATGTTGATTCCCGCTGATGGGAGGGTTAGTTTCAAGCTGGTGAGCATCGCTTCCCAGATGGTCGCCCGGGAAAAAATCATGCCCATTGTCTTGGCGGAGACTCTTATGGGCTTGGATTTGATAAAAAGTGGCCAGACAAACTTGTTTAGCGGATAGCCCCTCCTGCTCCAGATAGGTTCTCACTCAACTCACCTTTTCCTTTTGCTCACTTTCATTTTACCTCGACACTCGGGTAAGGACCACTCAAAAAGCCTCACTTGTTTTTTCACTCGGGCCATATCTGACTTCTTACTCGTTTTTAACACTCATGTAGATTTGGCTTGCGGACAAGGTAGGTGTGCTTGAACCCCCTGAGGCTGGTTTCGACTATGTCCCCAGAAACTTGGTGGAAAGACCGATGGTGTACCATAAGTTGTCGGTAGTGGCATGGCATGTCTTCTTGAATGACATGTACCCCGAAGATCTCGTCTGGAGATGTCCTTGGCTGAATCTCTCGGAGATGACCGTGAACTCCGCTGGGTTCGAAAGAGTGATGATAGCCGGGCTGACAAGCTTTACCTTCTACATCCCAGGATGCGTGCTACGCCAATTTGGGATTAGCCAAGGAAACAGGCGCTTTGGAAGAGAATTGTTCGAGCTTCCAGACTTCAACGCCTGTAACCTGCATATCTATGGGTACAGCTGGGATGATAGAGAGTTGGAGGAACCAGTCCTGGATTCTGTCACATGGCTGGAAAGCCGTTATGTGAAATGGCTTCGCAAAGAAGTCAAGGCAAGATCGGGGGGAAATTTCTGAATTCCTTAAAAAACAAACTTGTAACAAGAATGAGCTCGGAAACTGTTGGGTTATCCGGGCTGTTTGTCTTTAATTCGTGTGTTTGCTTTGTAAGTGGTAAGACCTTTCGTCCAGCTTGTAATATAACCAACTTTTATAAAAGAAATCTAGGCTCCGTCCATCCGAGGGCTTGAAATTACCAATAATCATGCGATCGGAACAAACGACACTTCGACACAGCCATAAACGTCCACAATGGCCTACTGGAAATGTTGGAAATCCAAAAATTGGCCGGGGACGAAATGCGAAAAACCACCCTCCAAAAGACAGTAGCCTGTTTTTCTTGGCCCAAATAAACTGATTCCTTGCGCGACGAAGTGACACTATCGCGCGAGCATCACTCAATCGCGCGATATTCCCAAACCGTCGCGCGATGGAGAGATCCTGTTGCAGTTGCCAACCTTGACTCATTCGGAAATTAAAGTGTGGCAGGCCCTGTCACCAGCCTTGGATGTGCAGAAGTCCCTGGGACATCATAGAGGTGTGTCTTTGAAGTAAAAGCATGAAGGCCACCTTGCATGGATATTTCATCCAAAGGCAAAGGATATTTCATCCTTTTCTGGCTATAAAAAGGGCAGTGCCTCGTGAATGAAAGGCACACCTTCAGTAGTAAAAGCCCCAAATACACTTCTCCAATGGCGAATCACCTCTCTGCACTAATTAGCCCATGGCTTGAAGAATTCGTTGCAAGCGACTGGCTATGCTTCCGTTCTCACGGGCTGGCCGCTTTTCGCTTCCTTAAAAGCATAAGGCTCCGTCCCGAAATCCTGAGAGCGGCCCTGCAGTTTTGGGATCCGGATGTCCACGTGTTTAGATTCGGAGACAACGAGCTATGCCCGACCGTGGAGGAATTCCAAGCATACCTCTAAGGTTTTGCTTCCAGCGTGATTGTCATGCCACCCTATAGAAAAAGCATGCCGAAGCTTCTGAAATCCTGTTCGAACATTTCGAGGGGAGCGGCGGACGGCCTGATGGTTGGCGGGCAAATAAATGTCGTGCACCTGATGGAATGGTACAGGCCTGACGGTGATCCAGAGGATACCGCCCTGCAGGCCCGACGCCGATTTGCCTTGTCAATTGGCGTACTAGCTGCATACCTGTTGGTGTCTCCGTATGGACGGGCCGACCCCTCATTGGTGGACGTGGCCGCTCAGATGGGCGTTCGAAGGAACGTGGTTCCTATGGTGCTTGCAGAAACACTCATTGGTCTGGATTTGGTGGCCGCCGGCCAAACAAACATATTCGGTGGCAGCCCACTCTTATTGCAGGTAAACTCTCACTCAGCTCACCTTTTTCGGTTTTCACACAGTCTGTTTTTACCTCAACTCTCAGCTAAAGGCTATATCGGAGCTCCTTACTTGTTTTTTTGCTCAAGCTTTATATGGCTCCTTACTTGTCTTTTCGCTCATACAGTTATGGCTGTCCGACAAACTTTGGCTAATTGCGGCTCCTGAAGCGAGCTGGCCCCATCTGCCCGGGCGAATGCATCAAAGAGGGATGCTGTACCCAGAGATGTCCGAGGAGGAGTGGTACACCTTCATGAGGGAGATGTCTCCACGTGAAATTGTCTGGCGGCACGAAACTCTAAACATTCCGGACATGGCCCTGAACTCTGCAGGCTTCAAGCGGATGGTGATTGCTGGGCTGTCCAGTTTCACATTCTATATTCCAGGCCGTATCCTTCGGCAATTAGCCATGAACCAGGGTCTACACCAAGCTGGGGTAGAGGATTTCCAGATTCCAGCGTTTACTGCCCAACATGTGACTGGGTATGAACACAACTGGGGTTTGAGACAACTTGGCGGAGCGGATCCAGACTTCAGCACTGGACTCAAGCGCCGCTACGTAGCATGGCTAAGAGAGGAAGTTGCAAGGAGATAAAATACAGACCGACTCCTGACACGACTCCAATGAACTAGAATAAATTGTGAGCCTGTTAAGGCCTCTAGCATTTCATTCTGTTTTTGATGCTTAACTGTTTTTTTTTAAAAGACTATGCCCAGCCTGTGTAATAGAAATAGTAGTTTTGAATAAAAAGTGAAAATTGAGAACTTTCCCCTTTTGGTCCAAGTGTTGAACACCGCGCCGCTTTGAATATCGAGGCACACCCTGGAATAAAAACCATGGATCAAGTTGATTGATTGTGACCGAATCTCACAGAGAGATTGCCTACGTATCCCTTTTCAAGGAATCAGGTCGCACGTAGTTCAAGCTAAGGTTCGCTCGTGTACTTTGACTCTCCTTTTGCGCTCTAATTTTTGCCTAGGATTGCCTTTACAGGTTTTCAGTCTAGCGAGCTTTGATTGAATGCCTATTTATTTTTGCCTAAACTGCCCCCTTGGGTTTTCAGTCTAGTAGGATTGCTCTAATTTTTGCTTGTAACCACCCACCCTTGTGGTTTTCGGCCCAACGAGCATCTCTCAAGGATAGTAACGTTTGAGTTGATCCAGGTTGACCAGAGTGTTGAACTCGTTGCCGTCCAGATCAATGAGCTGAGCCGCTCCACCCGAGAGGATGGTCTTGATAATGTAAGGTCCCGCACGCTTTGAGCGGAACTTACCACGTGGATCGAAAATGGGAGCCCGGATTTCCTTCGTGACCATATCCCCCTCAATCAAGTCCCGAGACTTCACTCTTTTGTTGAATGCCCGAGCAATTCTGCGCTGATACCCCTGAACATGATACAAGGCACGAAGCCTCCTGTCATCAAAGAGCATGAGTTCAACGAACCTCCCACTAAGTCATTCGGATTCCGTGAGTTCACATTCAGCCATGATCCTCAAAGTCGGCACCTCAAGCTCAATGGGAAGCACAGCTTCCATCCCGTAGACTAGGGAAAAGGGGGTTGCCCCTGTTGATGTTCGAATCGACGTACGATACCCCCAAAGAGCTAGAGGCAGTTGTTCGTGCCAGTCCCTGGCGGACTCTGCGGATTTCTTGATAATTGTCTCGACATTCTTGTTAGCTGCCTCGACTGCCCCATTCGTCTGAGGGCGATAGACCGTCGAGTGATGAATCTGAATTTTGAACTCATCGAAGAGCTCTAAAACCCTGCCTTTGAAATGAACCCCATTGTCTGACACGAAAGCCTGAGGAACCCCGTATCGATAGATGATGTTCTTCCTGATGAACTGAGCAACCTGAACCGCAGTTAAGGTCTTGTAAGATTCGGCCTCGACCCACTTAGTGAAATAATCTATTGCCACCAAAATGAACCAATGTCCGTTCGATGCAGATGGCCTGATCAAGCCGATGACGTCAATACCCCAAACAGAAAAGGGCCAAGGCGATGTCATGCCAAACAAATTGGAAGGCGGGACGTGTATGAGATTAGCATGGATTTGACACCTATGGCAGCGGCGTACATAATCCACACATTGGGACTCCATAGTAGACCAAAAGTAACCTTGTCGAAGGATCTTCCTGGCGAGCATGACTCCACTCATGTGAGGGCCACAGGTTCCCTCGTGGATTTCTTCCATTATCCTGATGGCCTCAGCGCCATTGACACAAAGCTTGTGCATTCCGCAGTGAGATCTCCGGTACAACTTCCCTCCACAGATAATGTATTGTGCAGCCAGCCTTCGCAGTGCAGTTTGATCCTTTTTAGTGGCGTCTGCCAGAAACTGTCCATTCTCAATGAAATTCCATATGTCATGGTACCAAGGTAGGCCGTCATCGACATCATCGATAGCGTTGACGTACTGATAAGCAGGCAAGTCCTGCTGTTCAATAAGGATTGGACGAAGCTTGACGCCCAGCGGGAGTTCGACCATGGAAGCTAAAGTTGCCAGGGCATCAGCAAACTGATTCTTTAGACGGGGAACGTGCGTGAAGGTCACCTTGTTGAAACGAGGGATGAGATCCTCCAAGTCTTGATGATAAGGCTTCAATCTGTCCTCCCGAACTTTCCAGTCCCCGTTGGCTTGAGATACAACAAGGTTGGAATCGCCAATGACTTCAAGCTTTTTCACACCAAGCGTGAGGGCAGCTTCCATGCCAACTATACAGGCTTCATACTCAGCTTGGTTGTTCGTGACATCAAAGTTGAGTTTAAATGCCAGCGGAATATGAGAACCATCCGGAGTTATCAATAAAACCCCAATCCCGTATCCCTTCTGATTAGCCGCTCCATCGAAGTAGAGAGTCCATGTGTCCCCAATAACTGTTAGCACTTCCTCATCAGGAAATACAAAGTCTGAGTCCTCTGGCCCATCGACAGGATGATCAGCCAGGAATTCTGCAACCGCACGCCCCTTGACGAACTTCCTCGTGACATATTCGAGGTCAAACTCGGCAAGCAAGAGCAACCAACGTGCTAACTTACCAGTAAGCGCAGGTTTCTCAAACAGATACTTAAGAGGATCCATTCGAGAAATCAACTTCACTGGGTAAGCCAGCATGTAGTGTCTCAATTTCTTAGACGCCCAAACGAGAGCCCAACACGTCTTTTCAAGAGCGGTGTAACGTTCTTCAGCACCAACCATTTTCTTGCTTAAGTAATAAATGGCCTTCTCAACTCCCTTGTCTCCTTCCTGAGCCAGCAAACATCCCATAGACGAGGGATTCATAGACAGATAAAGTATCAAGGGCTTCCCAGGCACTGGTGGCATCAAGACCGGGGGGTTTTGCAAGTAGTTCTGAATAGAGGTGAAAGCCGCTTGACACTTGTCTGTCCAAACGAACGGGGTATTCTTCTTGAGTAGACGAAACATCGGCTCGCAAGTTAAAGTTAACTTGGCGATGAATCTGCTAATAAACTGAACCTTCCCCAGAAAGCTGCGCACCCCCTTTTCAGACTCCGGCGGCTTCATGTCAAGCACTGCCTTAATCTTAGATGGATCAACCTCAATCCCACGAGAAGTGATCATGAAACCAAGTATTTTGCCCGCTGTGACACCGAAGGTGCACTTCTGAGGATTAAGACGCATGCGGAACTTACGTAGCCTCTCGAAGAATTTCCTAAGCACAGGAATGTGGCCTTCTCGAGTTCTGGATTTGGCGATCATGTCATCGACGTAGACCTCAACCTCCTTGTGAATCATATCATGCAAGATGGTCGTAGCAGCCCTCTGATAGGTAGGTCCGGCATTCTTCAAACCGAATGGCATGACCAGATAGCAATAAGTCCCCCACTCAGTGATGAATGTGGTTTTCTCACGGTCCTCGGGCGCCATAAGAATCTGATTGTAGCCTGAAAAGCCGTCCATGAACGAAAGCAAAGCATGCCCCGTAGTATTATCCACAAGCACATCGATGTGTGGCAAGGAAAAATCGTCTTTGGGGCTTGCTTTGTTCAAGTCCCTGAAATCAACGCAGACCCGAATTTGTCCATTCTTTTTAAGAACTGGGACAATGTTGGCCACCCATGTGGGATACTGAGAGACCATGAGAAAACCAGCGTCGATCTGCTTAGTAACTTCCTCCTTGATCTTTTGAACCCAATCCGGCCTCATCCGTCTGAGTTTCTGCTTCACAGGTTTAGCATCTGGCAACAAAGGGATTCGATGCTCCACAATCTCGGGGTCGATACCAGGCATATCTCGATGAGACCATGCGAAAACGTCGCTGAATTCAGTGAGTAGCTCTTTGAAATCACAATGCTCCTCTGGCAAAAGCGTGGAGCCCACTTGAACCATTCGGGGATCGTTTTCATCTTTCAAGTTTATAGAAACTACTTCTTCTTTTAATGGCTGAGCATGCCTTTCGTCTTCCCTTTCAATGAAGGCACGGATTTCCTTGGGAATATCCCCATTGAAATCTATCCCTTCATCGTCAGGGTTGACACAGTTTATATAAAGATCATTGAAATAGTCAGAAGATGCCTCATTCATTTCACAAGACCCTGGAGGGTCGCCAAGTACAAGGGAATCAAACTCGAAATAAAAGCTATGACGTGGAGGGCCCAGAGGCACAATCTCCGACTCAGAGCTAGACTTAGACGACGCAATAGACTCTGTATCTGACTCAGACTCCGACTCAGAGGTGTCGTCAATGCAAGTTAGGCGTGGTTTGAAAATTCAATTTTTAAGGCAACCCTTTGTGGGCAGCACGCCCTCCGGAGAGAAAGGATTTCGTTCCTTCTCGCCGTTTTGCGGCCCTTTTTTGAAAAATCCAGGGAGCGCGAGTGCCGGTGGCAAGCGCTCGAAAATACAGAGTCGCCACTTGAGTTTTGAGGGTCCGACACTCAAGGAACCGCATTTCGAAGCACCTGCCGCGCTGTTTGTTTGAAAAAGTTAAGGAAACCAGTCCGTCATAACCATATCTAGGTTCGGGAGCCAAGTTACGAGAGGGGAAGGGTTTTAAGGCACCCCTCTCGCCCAATCCAGAGATCGGTCTCTACTTAGGCATTTTTATGAAAACTTTTGTGATTCTTCTTCTTTTGATTAATTTTAACCAATTAGGGCAGGGAAACAGTTAATCGGGGATTAAAACTGTAACAATTTGCAAGATGTGATCAAATGATAGCATGGATGGATGGTATGACGAGTAATAAATGGGATGAACTTAAAAACAGCGATCAGATGCCAAAACTAGGCTCGGGACAGATTTGCCCTGCACGATGGCCAACTTGCATGCATGAACAGATCTGCATGCTAGCAAACCATCGCGCGAGACACACTGACCCTCGCGCGATTGTTGTCATCTCACCACAGTTCCAAGTTCATCCCCTTCTGGGCTCTGGAAGGACCAGTGCACACCCAGGAAGCAAACCAAGCAGTTTATATGGAACTGTAAGAATATTAATTATTACAGATTGCTTCAAAAGGGACCAAATGAAACGAAACACAACCCCTAAACAGAGGGGGTATTATAACAGAGACCAAAGGCCTAGTTGCCCATGCAAGGGCTATTCATGGAAATCACAGAACTGTCGCGCGACAGAGAGTGAGTCTCGCGCGACAATCCTGACTGGACTTCCAGGAATTGCTTTGCATGCTTAGGGTCCTGAGACAGATACAGGGGATCCCAAGGGCATTCCAAACTATTTAGAGTATCAAACTAAGCTATTGTATTTTGTTTTTGCATGCATAACAGTGATCTAAAAATCAAAATAAAGTACAACAGGCATGAATATATTGCAAAACAGACAAGGGCTAGCCTCCCTTCCCCACGAGGTCCATTCTCTTGGTGACACAAGTGTCGCGCGAGTGTGGTGGACCGTCGCGCGAGGGTGTAACTGCCACGAATTCTTGTAACTCTGCTGGCTTTAGGACCAGGACATGGTATTAATTACCAGCCTTGGCCCTGTCAGCCCCCCTCAGGGATCAAAACAGAAACAGGTTAAATGCTATACCTTTGCTTGGAAAGGGTTTGGAAATGGATTGGATTGATTGGTGTGGCCTTGCAACTAAGTGTACATTGAAACACTAAGTATGGAAGATTAGGATGGGGTTTGGGGTTAGTAACTTTGTGCTAGCTATTGTTTGCCTTGTAAAATGATGGTTGAACTTCTTAATCAAATTCTTGGAACCCTTAATATGGAGGATGAAGGGGGGGTATTTATAGGGAGAGTGCAAGGGCTGGTTAGTGACCAAACATGGCCTTAGGACCAGCCAACAAGGCTGGTCACAACTTGGTTGTAAAACTAGCCAACAAGGTGGTGAAGTGGTTGGGAGATGCATGTGGTTAGAACCTGCCAGAACTCTGTTCAGCTGAGGAAAACGGGGTTCCAGCCCATGGGGACCCATGTGACATCCACTCATCACAAGTCCAGCTGGACCATGTGATAGGGACAGGAGAGAACTATAGCGCGAGTGTTAGTAACTATCGCGCGATGGTCAACAGTCAATAGTTTGACTTTGACCATACCTGGCAAGCTGAGTATCGCGCGCGAGGAACATGAAGGGTCGCGCGATGGTCAAATCTGACCCTAGGGTTTGACTGAAGGTTCTGAAAGGTTCAAAAGGTTCAAGCAGGGATCTAAGCATTCCAAGCTTAATCCATTCCCAATCCAAGCTCGTTTGATCCGATTTCATCATCGGGGAAACAAGAAAATCGTAAAACAAAGTAAAACGATTGGGAGATCCAGATTGGGGTGTCTACACCCTTGGCTTGTACAATGAGAGAGGTGGGATCCTCGAGGGCGTCGGGCCCGAGCATGAGCACTTCGGCTTCTTCAGCTTCCCCAGCCAAACCCACTTGGGAGAATTCCTGGAACAACAGCTCCAAATTCCCCTGATCAATGGATCCCAGCCAGTCAGTCTTGACCTTCACCTGGCTAAGCTTCCTCTTGAATTCTGCCCTTGCTGGCTCATCATCACTGCTTGACCAAGTGTCATCAGCGAAGACTTCAAACCCCGGCAGCAGCTCCCCAGTTTCAGAATGAACAAATGGCTCGGGCTGTCCAGCGTAAGCGGCATTTCCCGCCTCACGCACGAAGTAGCTATCGGGATCACCATAGAGGGTCCGAGGTTTTCCCGTATATTTCCTTCTCTTGGCATCTTCAGCCGAGGCGATATACCCCAAACCAAAGCGGCCCTTATTGAAAGGAAAAGTAGGGAACTCCGGGACCCCTTGATGGCGAGACCCTAAGCCTATGCCCGGAAAATAAGACATCCTCCTCATAATGTCCAGCGCGACAGAGCTTATCAGGAAGTTCCCGTCCACGTTGATGGCCATCACGGTACCAGAAGTGTCAAAAGAGAAACCCCCGAGATCCACATCCTCTTCACCGTGCGTAATTCCCAGAACGGGAGTCCCATCTTCCTTAAGCGGACGAATTCCCGAGTCTCCGCAGATGGTCAAAGTACCAGTAGGCAATTCCTGGATGACCTTTTGGTGGAGAGTGGATGGTACGGCCATGATGTCAGGTCGATGGAGCCACGGCCTGCCTAGCAGAAGGTTGAAGGTTGCGGGAATGTCCACAACATGGAACTCAACATCCATCTCAAAACCCTCAACATCGAGTTTGAGCATTAAGGTACCCTCAATCACACGACAAGTGCCGTCATACGCCTTGACAGCTAGGTTGGAAGTTGTGAAGTCCTTCTTAGCGAGTCCCAAACGATAAGCAACTCTCATAGGGCAGACATTGATTGCCGAGCCATTGTCAATGAGAACAGTCGGGACCCAGAGTCCTCGACACTTGACAGTAATGTGCAAAGGGCGGTTGTGGTCGACCCCTTCGACTGGCAGGTCCTTATCAATAAAGACCACAGTGTGTTTGGAGGTTGGAGGGAGGATGAGAGATACCATTGCCTCAGGCGTGACATCCGCTTGAACCTCAAGGCGAGAAAGAGTGTGACAAAGCCTCTGACAGTGCTCCTTGGACGAACAGATCAGTCCCCAGATCGAAATAGCAGCCGGAATGCGCTCCAGCTGTCGTTGAACCAAATCAGCAGTTGGTGGCCCAGCCAAAACCTCAGGAGATGCAGACCTTGGGAAATCAATGGGTTCGTTCCTTTGGTTAGAAGGATTGGACGAACTCCCGGCTTGCAGACTAGCAGGCTGAAAAATCCATCCACTCCTCGTAACGTTGTGAACGTTCCCCAAAGAGGGCACAACCTTAGGGTCTTCATTCACATCCCAAAGATTAGCAGGAACTTCTCCCAGTTTGCGTTTTCCTTTGTCAGTAGTTGGTGCAGAAACATGCACTTCCATGTCTAGGCCTAGATCCTCGGCTAGATCTTTCATCAGCAAAGAGTCCCAGAAGTTCAAGTCTTTTACTGCGGGCACTTCAGCAACAGGCTCCGGATTCGCAATGAAAGGAACATCCCAGAGACCACTGTCGGCCAAGGAACGATTAACCGCCCAGACTTTAGCCCCAACTTGGACATCCACTATGTCATCAACCTCCCAAAGGTTAGCAGGCGGGACAAGGTCCGTAACCATGATACTGCAGTCCCTATTGCTCAAATAAGGCACTTCAGGGCGCGGGGATTCCTCGTTAATGAAGTAGGAGCAAGGATCGAGATCAGTGTCGCAAACTGAATCAAAGACTGAGCTGAAGAGGGAGACGTGGTCTCCCAGAACCCGTGGATCTTCCTGGACAAGATCGTCCTCTGCGTAGTGTAGCATGTAATCTGGTATAGCGTAGCCTTGGAGGGGATTAGGGTCCAAATCCACAGGAGCCTGCCAAGTTGGCTCGGGATCCCAGTAGTACTCTTCTTCGGGAACCAAAGACTCGACTGGGTGAAAAAGCATGTACAAAGAGAAGCCATCCAAAGGATCGAGCATAGCCGCTTCATAACCGGCCATCCAGCCATCATACCAGGCTTGATCAAATGGAAGATTTTTGGGTTGTGGTGGAAACCCATCCGCTTCGAGACTTGACCACTCGTTGAGCAAAGGGATGGCGTAGTCCATGTTGCCTGCTATGGCCCAGCCGGTGGCCTGCATACTGCTATCTGAAAGAGGCACCCAAGGCTGATATTGATCCAAAGAATCAGAAGACGGGCTAGCATTGGTCGCATACGGGCTGTCAAGTGATGAGGCCGAATTAAGCTGCACAACAGGGATCGACTGATGGAAGAGGCTGCTGACAGAGTCATTGGAAACAATCGTCCCATCTTGCAAGTGTTCTGGAGATGCATCAGTGTCGGTAAGATGACCGTCCACTACGTGTATGTAAGAAACCTCGGCGGAAGGTTCAAGCGGGAAGGGTACTATCGGCCTGGGCTGATTGGCTGAGGCTATATAGTCAGTTGAGTTGAATATGGTGGAGTTGGGGTTGATATGAGTGGAGCCGAGAGATATCTGGCTGATGTGTGGAGCAGCGTTGTGCTTAGGAAGGGAGTTGGATATGACATTGGGCTTCTGAGGCGGCGGGGGTGTTGCAATTGTGCCATCGTCAATGAGATCCTGAATCGCATGGCGGAGGCGAAAGCAAGAGTCAGTGAGATGACCCGCTCCTTGATGGTAGGCACAGTAGAGGTTGGCCTTGAAGTTAGGTGAAGGGTTTTTGGGTAAAGGAGTCGGATCCAGGGGCTTGAGATGCCCTGACTTGACCAGCCTTTCCAAGACCGAGGACAGAGGTGCCTCGATAGCGGAAAAGCTGCGAGGTTGGTTGCGAGGCCGGTTATTCTGTGGAGTCTGCACCTGATTGACATCTGCGATGTGGTTGGTCGTGTTGGAGGAGGTGGCGTTAGTACCACTGGTTGCCGTGTTGGAGTAAGTCCCTGTTCCAAACAGCGCATTTGCATTCCCAGAGTACGCTCGAGGCTTTGATTTAGGAGGATTGGAGGATTCCCCCTTTGCCAGAATTCCACTTTGCAATGCATCCTCGATGGCCAGGCCAGAGTCGAAGAAGGTTTCAAAGCTGGCGGACGCTTGAGCAAGTACCAGATGCCTAGCATAGTCTGGCTGAAGGTTGCGAGAGATGATACGGAGCTGATCCTTCTCGCTGGGGCGGTCAGTCATTAAGGCGGCCTTGGCCCTCCATCTTTTGACGAAGTCTGCAAAAGGCTCCTTAGCTTCCATCTTGGTGGACTCGAGTTCCCGGGTGGTCATCTTCAGCTGGGAGTTGTAGCTGTACTGCGAAATAAACGCAGCCCCAATGTCCTCCCAGGTCCTCCTTTTGGCAATGTCGAGTGACAAAAACCAATGGAAAGCAGGGCCCGAAAGGGTTTGAGGGAAGAGCTGAGACATGGCCTCCGGCTCAACAGAGACCTTCATGGCAGCATGGTAACTGTAGAGGTGGGTCTTGGGATCACCACTCCCGTCGAATTTAGCCAAGTCGGGCATCTTAAACTTCTTGGGAAGCCTGGCGTTGGGATACAGATAGAGACAGTCCAGATCGATCCCCCCAGCGTTGATCTTTTCGGTCTTGGAAACAGATTCCTCCAGCTTGGCAATCTTGGCCATAAGTGCGGTCATATCAGGATTCTGAGCTGGCCTTTCTTGATTTGGAGGAGGTTTGCCACCTGCGAGATTCACAGCAGGTATGCGAACCTCCCTCGGGTTGGGCTGGATAATGAGACGTCCTTCATGATTAGGATCCTCGATCAGGATGGGTGGCTCATGATCATCCTCTTCGGCCTCGCCTCCTTTTGAATGGCTAGAGGAAGACGAGTGTTAAAAAGGTCGTTCAAGCGAGCAATGTTGGCGTTAGTGTTAGCTGCCCTTTGTTGCATGGTGGTGATGCTGTTTTGCAAGTTCATGAGCATGGCCTCCAAGGTAAGAGGTTGTGGCTGCGGCTGATCTGCCATGATAGGTGTTTCGGGGGTGCTTGATGTAGACGATGGGAAAGCTGGTAGCCCTTCCTGTAAAAACGACGGTGAGTCTAACGGCGAACCTGACTGAGAGTCTGACTGTAGAGCAGCCAATAGAGAATGCGGAGAGTCTTCCGTGGTGACTGACTGGGATTGTAACCTGACGAGCCTTTGAACTGGATTGAGATGCAGACGTTCCCAAGCGGGTTTGGCCACTTGCTTCGATACTTTCCTCGGCGGTGCAATGATTCAGAACTTTGCAACAAAGTAAAAGGAGGCTTAATAGGGGTCATGTAGGAACTTTAAAATAAAAGACTAAAGTACGAATGCAGCCAACGTCGTCGGTGTCGCCCTAGACTCTAGAACTAGAAGACAAGCCTGTCTCAAGATGCTCGGACACTGCCTGAGGCCCTCAGAATTCTTTTCGAATATGTATCCTTATTCGGAACGAGCGATCCTAAAGGATGTCAAAATAAAACTAAACCTCTGTCCATTCCGCCGTTTGGGGTTTCAAATTTGAAGTCAGAACAACTCGGTATGAATATCATGATGCTATAACCAGATTTGGCGTGAGCAGCACTGTGCTATTAGCTGGGTGGTGTAAGTGACGAGACACTTGTTACCTTTTGGTGTAAGCATCACGGTATTCTCTCCGTTGTTCCTTGTTTTTCGTTTGAAGCCCTAAACAGGTATATAGGCAAGGGTGTAGAAAGGCTTCTGATTTCCTAAAGTCCCATCATCCGAAGGACTGGAAAAAATTGAAAACGTGCATCATCGGGATGCACGACTCCTCATTGGGCCATAACAGTGTCCTAATGATTTTAAAGACAAATTTGGAAAGATCGAGAACCTAGGAGCCGCCCTAGACATGCTTCTACGCAGAACGGGATGTATGTACAGTTCATGTTGTAGGGAAAGCAGTAACACGTAGACAGTATATGGGGTTAGATGCAAATAGATCTTAACCTGCAGGTTCCTGTCCTATTTTGAAAAGTTCTAATGCTTTGTATATGCAAGAGGCTGGTTTTGGCTTGTAACAGGTTCCTCGGACTAGGGCCACAGATATACCTCCCGTTACCCGCGTAACCGCAGAGTAACAGTCGAACGGTAGTATGACCCATCATCATCGAAGGTTGTTGGTCATTCGGGGTCCCCGGGCTCCGGTAAACCGTGCTGGATTGCCAAAACGATCCAACGAGGCTTATCCCACATCGATGCAAATGAAATGCTAGATTTTGATTAAGAAGAAGAACAATCACAATTTTCAAAATGCCTTTTCAAATTTGGCTCACTTTATTTGGTCCATCTTTAGAAGAAACTACACAAGTGAACAATCAAAAATGTCCTAGATTAGATTGGCCGGACACAGGGTCCTGTTAAATCACCATTCCAACCTTCGGAAGCGCGAAGCTCACCGTTTTGACAGACTTTTAAAGGATTGTTCGCAAGTGTATTAAATCCTAAGTATGAATTAATATTGGTTCGATTTATCCCCAGCAGAGTCGCCACTGTGGGCAGCATGCCCTCGGAGAAGGATTCCGTTATCCGACAACTTTCGGGCAAGGCCCTCTTTGGATCGAGGGAGCGCGAGCGGAGAGGCAAGCGCTCGTAAGTACAGAGTTGCCACTCGGGTTTGAAGGTCCGACACCCAAGGAACCGTATTTCGAAGCACTTACCGCACTGTTTGATTTGAAAAAGTGAAAGCACCAGTCCGTCATAACCATATCTGGGTTCGGGAGCCAGGTTACGAGAGGGGAAGGGTTTTAAGGCACCCCTCTCGCCCAATCCGGAGATCGGTCTCTACTTAGGCATTTTGAAAACATTTGTGATTCTTCTTTTTATTAATCAATTTTTAGCCAATTAGGGCGGGGAAACAGTTAATCAGGGATTAAGACTGTAACACAATTTGCAAGATGTGATAGGCAGCATGGATGGATGAATGACAAATAATAAATGGAATAGAGTTCAAATTATTGACCAAGCATCAAAATAGCACCTGGTGTGGAGATATCACAAACAATGGCCAACTTGTATGCATGGATTAAACTGCATGCAAGCGAACCATAGCGCGCTACTTCCATAACATCGCGCGAGTGTTGATGTCTCAGTCACAGTCTGAACTTTATCCCCTTCTGGGCTCTGGAAGGACCAGTGCACACCCAGGGGCAAACCAAGCAGTTTATATGTGCTGAATGTAAATAATTATTACAAAACAGACTGGAATAAATTGAAAGACAAACCCCTAAACAGTGGGGGGAATAAGCAGAGGCCTAAAGCCCAGTTGCCCATGCAAGGGCAGTTTCTGGAAATCAGAGAATCATCGCGCGACAGAGTGGAACACTCGCGCGATGCTCCTGACTGGACTTCCAGGAATTGCTTTGCATGCTTGGGGCTCTGAGACATGTTCAGAAGCATCCCAAGGGCATTCCAAGTCAAATGAAATTGTAAACTAAACTACTGTATATGTTTTAGCATGCATCTCAGTGATCTTCATATCAAAACAAAACTACAACAAACATGCACATAGCTAAAACAAGAAATGACCAGCATCCCTTCACCACGTGGACCAATCTCTTGCAGACACAAGTGTCGCGCGAGTCTTTGGGTCCATCGCGCGAGGGTTTAGCTGATTACAGTTTCTTGTAACCCTGTTGACTTTAGGGCCAGGACTGGTATTGATTACCAGCCTTGGCCCTACCAGCCCCCCTTAGGGATCAAAACAGGAAATAGGTAAAATCTTATACCTTTGCTTGAATGATTTTTGAAATGGATTGGATTAGGTGGTGTAGCTTTGCAAATAAGTGTATGGAAAACACAAGAGTGAAAGATTTGGAAGTGTGGTTAGGGTTTGTAACTTTGTGCTAGAATGACTTGATAACTTTTCTTTTTGTAACTTGGTAACCCTTTGCATGGAAGACCAATGGGGGTTTTATAGGAGGATGGAAGGGTGCTAGTTGGGTGGAATACTAGGCCTAACAACCAGCCAACAAGGCTGGTCACCCTTGCTTGGTGGAGAAATGAGCCACCAAGGTGAGTGGGGGTGGTTGTGTGGGTGGTGCATCCCCCAAGCCTGCACAACACTGTACAGTCGACGAAAACGGGGTTCCAGCCCCACATGGCCCCTGATGATCACAAAAATCCAGCTGGAACAAAGTGAAAGTGACAGGTCTAAACCATCGCGCGATGGTGTGGAACCATCGCGCGAGGGTTTAAACCAACGCGTGAGGGTCAACAGTCAACACCTTGACTTTGACCAACACCTGGCAAACTGACTATCGCGCGAGTAACCAGAAGCATCGCGCGACAGTCAAACCTTGGCTAGGGTATTGATTGAAGGTTTCAAGGGTTCAAAGGGTTCAAAAAGGGCTCCAAGCACTCCAAATTCAATCCATTCCAAACTCAAGCATGTTTGATCTGATCTCATCATCGGGGAAACAAGAAACCGAAAAACAAAGTAAAACAAATAGGAGATCCAGATTGGGGTGTCTACAATATTCACATCCTAGAAGAGGATGTCCCCTACTTAAACTTTTTGTGGGCCTGCGAAACTTTTCAATTTTATGAGAGTAGCCTCATCACTACTCATCTTCATGGGTTTAAAACAGCTTTGCCTCTAATAAGGCTTTGGATGAGGGCTAGCTCTGCTGCTCACTATGACCCCTTTTGGGTCGATTATGAAGTAAACCAAGATAAGGTTATCAACCTTCATAATAAAATGGTGGAATTCGAAGATTCTAACTAGGAACTTCCACCAAACCCATCAAGAAAACTAATTAAAAGGTACCAGAATTGGCAAATAAAGAGGGCCCAAAAAGGGGCCAAGCTTCAAATCAGAGCTCAATAAAAGGTGATGGCCGTGAGACCTTTGGGTGAAAAGAAAATAAAGATGGATGCAGAGGAAATCGCCAGGGATAGGGAGCATGACTTTCTGACATATGCTTGGGAAAAATTCCATGTATTCGTGACTTGGAGCTTTCCTCACTATTTTGAGATCATCAGAATCGACACTGATGGCAATCCCATTGCACCTGCTAGAGTTTAAGCATATGATGCCTACACTTTTCTTTTACTTGTAATTTCCTTATTGCCTTTTTTTAGATAGGCATTTGTCTTATTTCTTCTATTTGCCTCATCGATAGGCATTGCACTGTGATTTGTGATGAAATGAAAATGTAAGCCTCAGTTAATAGGCTTATTGTGTTAATCTTCTTCTAACTTTTCATATTTGTTGAATTCGCGTATCTTCTATGTCTCTCTACTACAATCGATTTGGCATAATATGTTATATTCAATGTTAATCAAACATCGTAATAGCTATCATAACATCAAGAAAAATCTCTCTGAGACTTTTCATATGTTCAAACAAATTATCAACCTTGAATTACTTTCAATTAATAATTTCATGAATCGATTGACTCCCAAGGTGATGGAAAATATTCCTTCAAATATTTCCCATTAATTGTCCTTTCATGAGATACTCCAAGGATTGATTCTAATTGATATGCTCCTCCTCTCAAGACCTTTAACACACGAAATGGTCCCTCCCAATTTGGAGACCATTTGCCAAACTTCCCTTTCTTTTTCCTGTCTAAAGGTAAAATTGCTTTCCAAACTAAATCACCATCTGCAAATGACTTTTCATGGACTCTTTTATTGTATATTCTCTCCAATTTCTTTTTCTGTGCTTGAATATTGTTCAATGTATCAATCCTAGACTCTTCTAGTCCATCCAGTTCTTCATACATTGCCTCTTCAAAATCAAAATTATCTGAATCATAATGTTTGGCCACTCTATGAGAAGTGACATTGATTTCGACAGGCAAAACTGCAGCTTGACCATATACCAACTCATATGGTGTGGTTTTTGTACTGTCTCTTTTTGATGTTCTATAAGCCCATAATACCTTTGGCAATAATTCATGCCATTCTCTGGGATTATCCACAATCATTTTAGACAGAGTATTTTTAATGATCTTGTTGGTTGATTCTACTTGCCCATTTGCTTGAGCATAATAAGGAGAAGAATTTAGAATTTTTACCCCAAATGAATTAGCATAAGCCATAACTTCTTGACCATTAAACACAGATGCTTGGTCAATGGTTATGGTTTCAGAAATACCAAATCGATAGAAGATATATTCCTCAAGAAACTCAATTACTTGCTTTTGGGCTACACTTTTTAAAGGAATTGCCTCTGTCCATTTTGTAAAGTAATCTGTAGCCACCATTATATACTCATGTTGTATAGAAGAATGAGGTATGATTTCCCCAATCATGTCAATTGCCCAACCTCTAAAAGGTCAAGGTTTAACAATCGACTGTAAAGGAAAAGCTGGAAGTCTTTGAACTGGACCATATTGTTGGCACTTTTGACAACCTTTTGCATATGAGATACAATCCTTCCTTAAAGTTTGCCAATAATAGCCATATCTTTTAATTAACCATTTCATTTTCTCCCCAGATTGATGGGATCCACAAGTCCCCTCATGAACTTCTCCCATTACTGTCATGACTTAAGGCTTTGTAATACATAATAACAAGACTCCATCCGATGACTTTCTAAATAGGTCATTCCCTAAAATGATATAATTAATAGCTCTTTTTTTATGTTTCTATTTGTTTTCTTATTTGGATTTTCCAAAAACCTTTTTATTGGAACTCTCCAATCATCGATTAGGTTTATTTCCATGACATCCAAATCATCTCCATCTCTTTCAATAGAGAAAGGTAGAAACCTCTTTTGTACTTTTATCAATTTTTCATTTTGTCCATCAGGAAACCTAACTCCAGATGCAATTTGTGCCATTTGATTGGCTTCTCCATTTTCCAATCTATAAACATGTTTTAATTGTATATCATCAAAATGTGACATAAGAGCTTTTACTTTATGTAGTTGTAATTCTAATAATGGATGATTGCATTTATATTCACCCATTACCTGTCGAATCACCAATTGTGAATCTCCTATGACATTTAAATGTCTTATATTTAAATCTTTTGCAATTTCTAATCCAATAATTAAAGCTTCATACTCAGCTTGATTATTAGATAAAATTCTATTCTCATCTAATTGAAAAGAGAACTGTAGTAATTCTCCTTTTGGGGAAATTAGAACTACTCCAGCTCCAACCCCTCTATCAGTCTTAGAACCATCAAATGATAATTTCCATGGTTTTATCTCTACCAAATGAATTTCAAATTCATCTTTCTCCATCAACATATTAGGATGATCTGCTAGAAAATCAGCTAATGCTTGACCTTTTACTGCCTTTTGAGGCACGTATTGTAGACAATACTCTACTAAGGCCAACAACCATTTTCCTTGTTTGCCTCTTAATATAGGCCTTGTCAGAATGTACTTTATGATGTCAGTTTGTACAATCACATGAACTGTCGATGGCAACATATACTCCCTCCATCCCTTTTTAAATGTCCTGCTTCGTAACTCCAACTTATTATAAAGATATCATCATTATACCTATCACATCAACTTTTTCCTCCACTTTTCCTACTTACCCATCATCATTACACTTTTACTTACTAACTTTTCAAAATGGAATCTACTTTTAGGGACAAAATAGATAATTTACCAACTTTTACCCACTAACTTTACAAAATGGACACTTATTAAGGGACAGCCCAAAATGGAATACTGGACTATAATAAAGGGACGGAAGGAGTAATACCTTAGTTTAATTGCAAAAAATACAATGCAAGGCATAATTTTTCAATTGGTTTGTACTTTACCTCACACTCATTTAATCTTCTACTCAAATAATATATGGCCTGTTCATGGCCATTTTCATTGTCTTGAGCTAAAAGACTTCCAATCGACTGGTGACCAGCTGAAATATAAAGTTTCAAAGGCCTGCCAAATATTGGTGGCATAAGAACAGGAGGCTTGATTAATGACTGTTTTAGAAATTCAAAAGCCTTCTCATGTTCTTCATTCCATTTAAAATCTTTCTGATATTTTAGTTTTAAAAGTGGTGAAAAAGCAAGAGTTTTTCCAGATAAGTTGGAAATAAATCTCCTTAGAAAATTAACTTGTCCTAAGAACTGTTGAAGTTCTTGTTTATTTGTTGGAGGTTGTGCTTCTATGACTGCTTTGGTTTTATCTTTATCCACTTCGATTCCTTTCTTATGAACTAGGAATCCAAGGAAATTTCCAGCACTAACTCCAAAAGCACATTTTGTTGCATTCATTTTCAATTGATAATGTCTCATTCTTTGTAAAACCTGTTTTAAATGATCAATATGATCATCAAACGTATGAGACTTCACAACAACATCATCAATATAAACTTTCATGAATCTTCCAATCAGATAATGGAAAATCACATTCATAGTTCTTTGATAAGTTGCACTGTAGACACCCCAATTTGGCCTAACGATTATTTCAAGTCCCACCTTGGGACCATCCCGATGATGAAATGGATACAGTGATTGCTGATTGCCTTCTTGAGAACCTTAGGACTTTCGGTAAGAACTTTGAGCCACTTAGAGGACCCAATTCAGAGCCATACAACCTTTCAGACAGAAATACAGAAGCCTAAGAGAATCCATCTGTCGGCCGTAACATCGATCTCACGGCCTTAACATCATTTCCTCACCCGAGCAACCTGTTGCTAGAAAATCTCCCTGTGAGATCAATCCCTCGGCCGTAAGATCGATTCCTCGGCCGTAAGATCGATTCCTCGGCCGCAACATCGTTTCCTCGGCCGCCAGATCTATTCCTCGGCCGCCAGATCGTCAAATCCATTCCTCAGCCGTAAGATCGATTCCTCGGCCGCCAGATCGTCTTTTTCCAGAATTCTGGAATGTTCTGTCAGTCGTTTGATCGACGCACCAAAACCCTAGCAGCCTTTTTCCAATGCGTTCGAGCTACGAAATAGATCGCGTCTAGAGATTTTTGAACCCTAGAATTCCTTTTTGATTCACGCCATTTGATTGGCTGGAGTGAGTCATCAATTGCCTATATAAAGAGGCCTTAGGGTTCCGAAATTAACATTCAATCTCTCCATCTCATACCTCCAAACTCTGTAGAAATCATCCCACATACTCCCTCTATAGAAGCCCTAACCTCCCGAAGGTAGCCATCAATCCGACGATCAAACCCCGAAGTTCAAACCCTAATCCTAGGGTTTTCAGAAAAAGCAATCAGTCAATCACCACCAATCCGAAGCAATCAAGCAACTGAGGGATCAAGGTGGTGAGGCCCAACGACCTCTGGTTTGGTTTACTTATCGTTTTTATGTTTAATCGTAGCGTTTTGATTATCTGCTAAGTTTTCTGTCTGGTGTGAGGAAGAACATTGCCCGGGGCTTTGATCCATCGACCGGTATATTAAACCAGTGAGATTACTCGGCTGTGACATCCATTCACCGGCCGAGTAATCTATTTCCTGGGACAGCTATGTTTTATTTTGTTTTCTGCTTTCCTATGCATGCCTTCAATTACAGTCTTGGCTCACCCTTTATTGCTTAAAGGCTAAAAACAAACTACGTATCAGAATTAACTAAAGCATGTATATGTCTTATGTTGAATGATTATGGGCCAGTCTCACGACTGGGCAAAGAGGGGTGCCTAACACCTTCCCCTTATTGTACTTTTGGCTCCCGTACCCGGAATCTCTGTCTATTTTCCCAGTTTCGGTAAACTGGGTGGCGACTCTGTTTTGATGATGACCGCTATCGTGTGGCAATGTTCCTAGCCATGGGAATGTCCACGATATTGGTCTATGAAGCAAGCAACCAATCGAGCAAACAAACGTGATCAATCTGTATGGCGATGCCCCGTCTGGGAGGTGTCTACATGCACCAGCATTCTTTAAACCAAATGCCATTACAATCCATTCAAACAGACCAATGTATCCTGGACATCTAAATGCAATTTTATGAGTATCTTCTTCTGCAATAAATATTTGATTATAACCAGAATATCCATCCATGAAAGAAAGAAATCGATGGCCCGAAGTAGCATCTACCAAATGGTCTACCACAGGCATATGATACTCATCCTTTGGTGAAGCCGTATTTAAATTCCTAAAATCAATGCATATTCTAACTTTCCCATTTTTCTTAATCACAGGAACAATATTAGAAATCCATTCCACATACCTGACTGGTCTTATGAATTTGGCTTTGAATAACCTTTCCATTTCTTTCTTGACTTCTTTTAGTACTTCAGGGGTCATTTGTCTTGGGATTTGTTGGTATGGAACAAAATTCTCTTTAATAGGAATTCTATGTTCAACCAATGATCTATCTAACCCAGGCATATCAGGATAATCCCAAGCAAAGCAATCTTTAAACTCAGACAGCAAATACTTCAAACGATCCTTCATTTCATCAGGTAAAGAAGCACATACATGAAGAATTTTAGGATCTTCCTCTGTTCCTACATTAAAATCCTCTAAAGGATCCTTAACTTCTGCTTTAAGATCATCAAGCTTAGCAGGAGCAGCTTTAAGATCTTCCATAGCTAATTCCTTTAAAGTTAAAGGACTATCATCTATCACACAATCTACCCAATTACAAGAAATAGGCTCATCAGCCTCTAATTTCCTAGACACAATAAAAGAAAACAACCTCTTAAAAGTGGCTTTCAAAGTAGCCACTGTTCATCCACTTGATTTATTGTTCTACTAGACATAGGAAACTTTGGATTCAGCACCAGTAGACCTCAATATTATATTAGGTCTAACAAAATCTTTACTCAATTCTTGAAAACCATCTTTAATGTATTTAAGAAACTGGCTTTCAGTAACACCTGTCCCAATCGATTTTACCTCTGACTCTTCAATCTTGATTGGCCATAAGTCTTCATCATATAGACCTGCTTCCACATTATTAGTGTCTGCTTTGAATGGATGCTTATCTGCCCAGAAAATCTCCATTTCTGTAGCCTTTTCATTCTGCCCTTGCTTCATAAATATCAATGCCTGATTTAAAGAAGAAGGAACACATCCATTTATGTGAATCCAATCTCTACCTAACAAGGCATTATAATTGGATGAAGAATCAATGACAAAGAAAGTAGTGTTCATCTTTCTATTTCCAATTTGTAATTGCAAAGAGATCACACCTTTAGCAGGTGAACATCCTCCTGCGAAATTACCAACTGTTACTTCTGTTGGAATCAAATCTGAATCATTTTTATTCAAGACTTTCATCATCTTTGAGGGTAGAATATTGACAATAGCCCCATTATCAATTAAAACCTTATTAATAGGTTGTCCATTGATATGCAACATTATATATAAAGGCTTTAGATGCCTGACCAAGGCATCATCAGGAGATCTAAGTACCACAATGTCTTTTCCTTTTGTATCTTTTTCGACTTTTATGGATTCTTGTTGAAAATCTTTCTCCTGTTCATCATTTATTTTCACTATTGCATCTGTTTTATCCTCCACATCTCCTTCTAAACTAGTCGGTTGATTAGGTTTTGCCTGAAAAGTTTTTAGCAATACCAAAATCATGTTACATGGAAGTTTAGTAGGAGAAACTGACCCAAATTGGATAGTAGCCAATGCTTGGCCAAATGTAGTAGACTTTTGAGAGTTAGCTTCATTCTTGTCATCTTTAGGATCATCTTTCATAATATCTGAACTGTCGACAGACAACAAGTCATCATCTTCATCATCTTCCAACAAGACCTGTTGGAACTCTGCCATTTTCTTCTTTAAACTCTTCTTGAATTCTGCTTTCTGTTCTTTTATGGACAAAACAGAAAAGCCTGATGAACTTGAATCTTGCCCCCCAAGTCTTTGGGCAAGAGTTGGCTTGACAGTTTGCCCCCCATGCTTCTCTGTCTCCTTTTCCTTGTTTTTGGGCACTGTTGGTTCCCTATTCCAAACCATAGGAGTTGGTTGTTTCGGAATTGCTTTAACAGACAACTCTGGCCATTGTGTTGGCCCTGTTGCCACATATAAATCTCTTCTTTCCCTCTCTGAAATCTTTCTTTGCAACCTCCTTTTCTGAGTATTAGTAATAGGAACAAATTCCCCAACATCTGGGAATTTCGGATGTCTCACTGTATCCCACATGTGATGCTCAATGTTTGGTGGGACTACCATTCTTCCTTGGTATCCACCTCTGACAAAAGGGAATCTGCCCCTTCATCTCATACCCCTAGAATAAGCACCTCTTCCTCTAAACCTAGGTGGATATATCAGATTTGAATCTGGTTTTTCTGGCATTGCAGGAATTACTGGAAATCTCTTGAATAAGAATGGTCCATCATCTTCCCCATACCATTTAATAGATTCAGATGGAATAAAAATCCCAGGGTCTTCACCTTCAAATATCAATTTTGGGCCAACATAAATCTGCAAGTCATTGCTTCCCATGGTGTTAAACCTTATAGAACCTTTTGCATAAGTTCCATTATATTCCTTCCCAGCAATTACTTCCTCCCTAGACTTAATTTCCTTATCACACCTTAAACAGAAATAATTTTCAAATTTCTGTTTGATATGTGACTCCTCTTCAGTCTCCATGATATCTTCTTCTTCTTGAATCCTTTGCTCAACTTGGGACGCCATTTTTCCTTTCCTTAACCTGGCAGTCACCACATTTACATCCACTAAAGGGAATGGATCAATATCAATTCCCATTACTTCTTTGTTTCCTTTGGCATACTGCAGTAAACCTTTCTGAATTAGGTCATGCACACAATTTTGAAATGTTACACAATTGTTAGTGTTATGCCTAAAAGAATTATGCCATTTGCAATAATCTTTTCCTTTTCTATCCTTTTCTGGAGGAATAACATGTCCTACTGATAAAGTTAAAAACTTTTGATTTATCAGTTCATCAAACAATTGATCTGCTATAGACAAATCAAAAGAGTATTGCCTAAAATTTGCTTCATTTCTTCTATTTGGATGTGATGATGGCATGTTTACAGGCTTCTCAGCCTTTGTCAAAGTATCACATATAATTGGAGCTTTACCAATTACTTGGGCAACATCAATCTCTACATCACCCTCTATATCTTGGTAATAAGTACCAAGTGATTTATTTTTTCTAAGTTCACCTTCTAGAAGTATAGCCTCGTATCCTATGGCTTTCGAAGTAAAATCAAATAGATCTCTAAACTCAGTTCCAGTAAAATGTTTCTTAAAGTCATAATCAAGCCCTTCTTGGGCAATTTTGACTATCTCAGATTCTGGAATATAAAAATGACATTGATTTCTAACCTTTTTAAATCTGTTCATATATTGTTCAACAGATTCAGATGGTCTTTGTCTAATCTTGGCCAAATCTGCCACTGAAATTTCTGGAGCATGCCTAAAAAATTGAGTATGAAACTGTTCTTCCATCTCTCTCCAAGAATGAACAGAATTTGGAGGTAAACTAATAAACCATGAAAAAGCAGTTCTAGTAAGAGAATGAGGAAACAACTTTAATTTTAATGCCTCATCCATATCTGCTTCACCTATTTGAAGGCAAAATCGCCCAATATGTTCCACGGTCGACTGATTTTCTTCTCCATTAAAAAGAACCAAATCTGGAATCCTATAATGCCTAGGAAAAGACACATTATCAACCCAATTTGGATATGGTTTTCTAAACATAGGTTTTTCAATCCTTCTTAGTCCAGGACCATACATATCTTGCATAATATTCATAAGTTGAGCCCCCAAATTAGACTCTTGTACTCTTCCTATTTGGGTAGGAATATCAGGCCTCATTTCATACCCATAGGGGTGATCTGGCCTTCTCCCATTTGGATTAAATGTTGGTGGATCATACCCGTACATGTTAGGATCAACATTAGCCATATTTGGCATACTTCTATTATCATTCCTACTTAGATTTGCATTAAGATTTTGACCCCAATCCCAATATTATATGGATTTGGATTGTTGTTCCCATTATTTCCGAATCCTGTGTTAATTGGAATTGTAGTAGGTACGCTTTGATAAAAACTTTGATTTTGTCCATAATTCTGACTCCCCAAAGGGACTCTATTGACTCCAGTAAAAATGGCATCAAAAGTAGGATTACCAAATACCTGAGAAGAAGGTATGTCATTCACCAGATTTGTTTGTCCACTTCTTTGTCCAGGATGGGCATTCACGTTAACTGGCATTTCAACTGCTGGTTGAGTTGTTTGATTTTGTGCCATTGCAGTCTTAAACATAGCCATCAATGTCTTGGCTATCTCACTCTCTGGATTATTCAGCAACCTTGTGAATTGTTGAATCAAATTTGATGATTCACCCTCCGGGCCATTTAACTGGCCTATTTCTGGAATTCTCTGATTCAGATCTGTTATGTTTCCCTCACTCACATCATTTCCACCATTATTGTTGGTAGAATTATTGTTGTCGTTATTACCATCCACTGGTAATTGATTTCTAGTCTTCGATGCCATATCTTACTTCCAAATTAGTAAGAGCCCTCCTTCTAGCGCCAAAAATTGTTACTAAATTTCCTGGATTGATCCAATCGACAGGGATCAACAAGAGAATCGGCGGATAATTATGCTGTGATTTTGCTGGAATGTGGGTATGAAAGGTGGAGTTTGGTTCCTTGCCGTGTTTCAGGACTTCTTTGGAAACAAACAATGAAGTGAATGGATTATGGGCAAAGAATAATAAAATGGACTTTATTATACTTCAAAGTAGAAGAACAATCGATAAAGATTATCGAATGAACAATTAGAAGTTAAAACTACTCCTAGAAAAGAAAAGATAAAGGCATGTTGGCGTTGTTTTGTGTGTGTCTGAAACTGCTACTAATTCATTCTTAAATAGGCCTCCTTCCATTTGAATTTGAATTCTCCCCCCAAGGTAGCAGTTATTTTCCTCATGTTACGCCTTTGAATTACTCCCACGATCAGTAGAACAAATAACTTCCATGATCTTGAACTGCTCCATATATTACTAGGCAAAACTGCTACCCACGATCACGAGAACCCTCGCATATATCTCCTTTTAACACCTGTACGTGAACTGCCAATTGAAACGAGTCAAATAAGTCATACATTGGCCAATCGACAGGAGTATAATGCTTTTGTTTTACTTAATCAATTTTGCCTGATTTAACTCATGGTATTTAAGGCAAACTATAATCATCTTTTAATTTCCAATAATATTACTCTCTTCTATGCCACGTGTCACCTAATCGACAGGTGAAAAGAAAATCATAGTTATGGAGCAAATATATGTACAGAGGGGTTCGAGAATTTTCCTATTAAATGGATTGTGTATACCAATTAAATGGATTTTTCAATTGGTACGTCAAAGGATGGGGCAGTTTGTTGGTGTGGCGATCGAGTTCAACAGATTGCCTAAATGTCACATTTGACGTACAATTGCATTGGAGCATCTCATACGTACGTAACATTAGAATTCCTTTTATCATATATATTTATCACCTTATAGAATTTAGGGAGATTTAATGATAGGTCCACTATAGATATTTCATAAGTCTACACAACCTAAATCCTAGGGTCCCCTATGAAAGTGCCTAAACCATTAAAATCCTATAATATGAAAGTGCACCCTAAAACCCTATAAAAGTGCCTAAACCCTAGGGTACCCTACGCTAAAGTAATCTATCCTATCATATGGTACCCTATCCTATAATAAAAAAGTACACCCTAAAATTTTATGAAAGTGCCTAATCCCTAGGGCATCCTATCCTACTCTAGGGTACCCTAAAATAAACTTGAGACCTTAGAAAATTAATAGGTGGGCTTGTGGGCTTATAAAATTTACATAATGGACCTAAGAATAATTTTCTACGCTAGGGTAATCTACCATACCCTAAGGTACCTATCCTATAATAAAAAAAAGTGCACCATTAAATCTTATGAAAATGCCTAAACCCTAAGGTACCCTACCCTACTCTAGAGTACCTTAAAATGGACTTGAGACCTTACAAAATTAATAGGTGGACTTGTGAGCTTATGAAGTTTACATAATGGACCTAAGACTAATTTTCTACAGAATTTATCATCTTATATAACTCATGACCTTACAAAATTTATCATCTTACTTATTTGATTTTTTCTTATAAGATTTATAAAATTATGAATTTCTCATATTGGTAGTATTGTTATTTATCAATATGACTATGGTTTTCTAACAAGTTTATCATGTTATAAGTGTAGACACCCCAATCTGGGCTTCCAGATTAGTTTACTTCTGGTTTTTGATTTCCCGATGATGAAACGAATCAAGAACACCCCGGAAATGTCGAGTGTTTGAGTTTTGAGTGTTTGCGAAACCCTTGAACCTAATCTAGCCGAAACCACTTCAAAAAAGCCAAAAGCCCAACTGGCACGCGTCGGTTGACAACCAGCGCGCGGGTCAAATTGACAGGTGTTGGTCAATAGTCAAAGTTTGACCGTTGACCCATGTGCGTGTTTGTATGACCCACGCACAACAGGGCACAACACGCGCCCGCCAGGGCGCATTACGCGCGCGCCGGTCACAACCTGTCCCCATCACCTTTATCAGTTGGGAAGCTTAGCCACCAAGCAACCCTCAGCCAGCCTCGTGGACTGGCTAAGCTCCTCTCTTTGCACCAGACCTAACTCCACCTCTACTCCTATATATACCCCCATTGTTTTCTTTCAAAGGGTTGGATTTTTGGATTGGTTGGTTGGTTACAAAAATTCTAATTCAAAGGGTTACACATCCAAGAACATAGCTTGTTCATCCTCCTTCATTACTCAACACAACACAAACACCTCAAACAACCTCAACTCAAAGCTCAAACACCTTTCAAACCTCAAGAACCAAAGGTATAGCTTACCTTTGTTCTGCTTTCTGTTCTGATCCCTGAGGGGGGCTGACAGGGTTAAGGCTTGTAATCAATACCAGTCCTGGCCCAAAAAGCTAGCAAGGTTTCAAAAACCGTAGTGGCAAGGACCAGCGCACGCCGATCGTTAGTACGCGCGCGCCACTTTGTGGCAGTGCGCGCAGGTCTTGCATGGGGATTGGTGCCTTGTTATTTTGTGTTTAATTTTGTATATAGATCATTGTGAGCATGTAAATAACCAGTTTACTGCTTTCCTTTGTTAGAAATGCTAGCTGTATTTCAATATGCATATCTGCTGTTGTGGAGTACCTCTGGGATCATTCTGGACCTGTCCCAGAAATATGTAAAACCAAACACTAAAAGGTTGACTCATACCCGCGCGCGTCAGGGCGCAATACGCGCGCGCAGGTCCACCTCCGGCCAGTGGCCTTTGCATGGGTAACTCGACCTTTGGCCATTATTTTATCCCCACACTGTTTATGGGGTGCTTTGTTAGTTTATAGGGCTTTTCAGCCTTTAAACTGTATATTATGCTTACTATAAACTGTTTGGTTTGTCCTGGGTGAGCACTGGTCCTTCCAAAGCCCAGAGGAGGATAAAAACAGAGGCTGTGAGCAAAGCAAAGACGCGTGCGCATGTGTTGGATTCACACGCACAGGTTTAAATCACATGCAGTGATCCGCGTGAACTGGATCAGTGCATGTAGACTCTTTCTTGTGCACATCAATTCAATACAGTGCGTCAGGTTTGCTTTGCTAAATAGAACCTGGGCTTTATCCTATTTACTGCTTTCGCTTCTACGCTAACTATCACATCTTGCAAACTGTTATAGTTTTAATCCCCATTAAACTATTTCTCCGCCCTAATTGGTTAAAAAATTGATTAATAAAAGAAGAATCGCAATATTTTCACAAAATACCTAAGTAGAGACCGATCTCCGGATTGGGCGAGAAGGGTGCTTTAAAACCCTTCTTCTCTCGTAACCTGGCTCCCGAACCCAGATATGGTTATGACGAACTGGTGCTTTCACTTTTTCAAATCAAACAACGCGGCAGGTGTTTCGAAATACGGTTGCTTGGGTGTCGGACCTTCAAACCCGAGTGGCGACTCTGTATTCCGAGCGCTTGTTTCCCCGCTCGCGCTCCCTCGATCCAGGCCCTTGCATTTAGAGAGGAACGGAATCCTTTTTAAGGGCATGTACCCATAGTGGCGACTCTGCTGGGGATGATCGAACCGTTATTGATCTATACTTAGAGTTTAATACACTTGGGAACAATCCCTTAAAAGTCTGTCAAAACGTTGAGCTTCGCGCTGCCGAAGGTTGAAATGGTGATTTAACAGGACCTCATGTCCGGCCAATCTGATCTGGGACTTTTTCGATTGTTCACTTGTGTAGTTTTCTTTAAAGATAGATTAAATAAAGTGAGCAAAATTTGAAAAGGCATTTTGCGATTCTGTGATTCTTCTTCTTCTTAATCAATTTTTAGCATTCTCATTTGCATCGATGTGGGATAGCCTCGTTGGAGCGTTTTGGCAATCCGGCACAGTTTACCGGAGTCCGGGGACCCCGAATGCCCAACAACCTTCAACGATGATAAGTCATTCTACCGTTTGACTGTTGCTCTACGGTTACGCGGGCAGTGGGAGATATATCTTGGCTTTAGTCCGAGGAACCTGTTACAAACCAAAACCAGCCTTTGCATATACAAAGCACTAGAACTCTCCAAACTAGGACAGGTACCTACAGGGTAAGATCTTTTTGCATCTAACCCCGTAACTGTTTATGTGTTACTGCTTTCCCTATCGCATGCACTGTTTTGCATAGGAGCATGCTTAAGGCGGTTCTTTCTTTCGAGTTTGTCTTACGTTGTCTAAGACGTTGTTGGGCCTGATGAGGAGTCGTTCATTCTGTCGAATGTTCGTTATCAATCGCAAAGTCCTTAGTTCAATGAGACTTTGGGATATCAAAATTTACTAAGTCCTTGGCTCATGCCCGATTAAGGATTCAACCAACAATAAAGAACAGCAAAGTAGTGATGCTGTGTCAATGGCGCCACCCAGGTTGAAGTGCGTTGTCACTATACACCGCGGCGTGCAAGGTTAAGGTGTCACGCCATCAATTTCGAGTTGTTCCAAGTTCGAAGTTGAATCTTCAAAAGGGACTAGCTGAAGATTTAGTCTATTTTTGACATCTTTTAGGATCTGTCGATCTACACGGGGACACATCGTCGAAAAGAATTCTGAGGATTCCGGCAACGTTTGAAACTTGTGAGGCAAACTCGTCTCTGGAACTGTACATACATACATTTCGTTTTTGCGTAGGAGCATGTTTAGGGCGACTTCTAGGTTGTCTCTCGCTTTCAAGTCTATCTTATGCTAATTAAGACGCTGCTAGACCCGATGAAGAGTCATGCACCTCGATGGTGCATGTGGTTAATTTTTCAAAGTCCTTAGATCAGCGAGACTTCGAGAAATCAAACCTTATTAAATCCTCGGCTCATGCCCGATTAAGGATTCAACCGAAAATAAGGAATCACAAAGTATTGATGTCGTGATATTGATATCATTTTGGTTATCGTGCGCAACACGTACACCGCTCCGGCTAAAGCGCGTTGTCGCTCACACCACCCCAGTTAAGGTGTCACGCCATCTATACCGAGTTGTTTCAAGTTCAAAGTTGAAACTTCAAAAAATAGGGCTAGTCGAAGATTTAGTCTATTTTGACATCTCTTAGGATCAGTTTGATCTATTTAAAGGATACACCCTCGAATAGATTTCTGAGGATTTTGGCAGCGTCCGAACATCATGAGACAGACTTGTCTCTACTTCTAGAGTCTAGGGTTGACACCAACGACGACGTGCACATTGCATTTTAACTGCTATAGGAACGCCACTGAGCTTTTGTCTTACTTTGCTGTCCAAAGCTTTGGGCCATTTCACCGAAGGGAAGAGCCAAACCTGCTTGGGAACGTTTGCCGGGGCTGTTATACCTTCGTTTCCAAGGTCATATCACCTTCCTCGTTCATCAATCCGGAATGGTAGCACAAATGGAGTTGGCTGGGCTCAAAAAAGCTGTAGAGGAATTGGGTCACAAGATGGACAAACAAATGGTTATGGTCCAGGGACTAGTTGGCCTCTTTACCTCCACAGCCCTGCAACCAGATATGGGGCAAGTCAAGGAACCCTCTCAAGCCTGCCACACTCCTGCGGTTGGGATCAAGCTGTGCTCGAAGGACATGTTCAAAGACCTGGCTGAATTTCATGAGGCCAAGACTTACCCAAAGGAGGATGATGGGTCCTTATTCACAACCATTGCCGAAGGGGAGGGCATAATGCATTCAACCCCAAAGGCAAAAGAATGCATCCGGTTGATGAGGCAATGTGGTGCAATTGCAAAGCAAACAAGGGTTCTGCTTTGAATTCTCAATTCACTCGCCGGAACCCACCGAGGACTTTCTCATGCTTCTCTGCACCTTTGGCCTCAGTTTATGAGAAGCTCTTCGATGTTGGTTCCATCAAGTCCCTCAATCCAACTCCATTACCCAAGAATCCCCATGCCAATTTCAAACATAACCTCTATTGCACCTACCATCAAACGCCTGGTCATTCTACCAATGCCTGCTTCCGGCTTCGACATGTCATTCAAGATCTCATCGATTGTGGCATCATCCCAATCCCACCTCCATCAAAAGCCGATACTGTCTCCAAATCCTTTCCTCAGCCCAACTTTGGCTCGCAAGTTGGTCAGACATCCACTATCTCCACTCAAATCAACCCCACCTCCATTCAAATCAACCCGAGCTCCACCATATTCAACCCTAGCCACTATATCGCCCCAGCAAACCAACCCAAACCCATCGTATCCATCTCGTCCGAACCGAAGGTTAACATGATGGTTGTAGATTGGGCAGTCGAGACTTTCTCTGCCAACACCTGGACTGGTAGTGATGAGGGGCTTGCAAAGGAGAGGACTGTTTGGCTGAGGTCCATTGTTCAAAGGAGCACCGAGTAGGTTTGGTCGAAGAAGCTGAGGAGGCCGAAGTGCTATTGCTTGGGCCTGACACCCGCTGGATCCTACCTCTTTTTGTGGAAGCTACGGGTAGCTTTTTAACAATTGCATTTTCAAAACCGCGTCTAGTTTGCATTGGCGATATGTCTAAGTCTGACACGTAGTCTTTTGTGTTTGTCTAAGTCTAGCTTTGAGTCGGAGTTCGTGCCTCTTGGCCCTCCACGTCGTAGCTTTTGTTTCAAGTTTTGAGTCTGCTGTACTTGGCAACACCGAGCTTTCTTTTATGATATGCATTATCCTGCTTCTAAGTACTTCGCTGGCTTTTGAATAAACTGTATTGACCCTGACGACGAAGGAATAAATTTTGATGGGAACATCCCCAAGGAAATCTGTTCCCTTGCCGAAAGGGAAGACGAAAGGCATGCTCAGCCTATTAAAAGAAGAAGTAGTTTCAACAAACTTGAAAGATGAAGTAGACCTCCAGATGGTTCAAATTTGGTTCAAAGGAGCATTGCGCCCGGTCAGACATGCTCGAAGAATTCATCGATGTCTTGGCGTGGTCTCATCAAGTCACGCATCGCGTTAATCCTGAGATAAAGAAGCATCAAATCCCCTGCTACCGGGTGTCAATCCAGAAAGCAGAAGCACCAAAGGCTCCGGGCCTTGCATTGTGTTCAAAAGCAACAACAGTGGCGTTCCGCCAAGTACAAATGAGGAAGTGCACAAAAGGGCCCGGAGCAAGGCATTTCCAACCAAAGCACTCTTGACTCTTCGTCATCAAAGCCATTTTATCTGGGGCTGAGGCCAAAGATCGTCGTCCTCAACAGCAACAGTTTCAATACCCTGGGTCATCTTGGATCAATTTCAAAAGCAACTTTCCCCTGAGAGAAGTTCGTTGGGCTGAAAACCCCAAGGGTGGGCAGTTTCAAGCAAAAGTTAGAGTAGCCTACTAGACCGAAAACCTTTGAAGGCGGTTTAGGCAAAAATGAATAGGCAATATTCAAAAGCTCGCTAGACCGAAGATCCGAATGGGCGGTACTAGGCAAAAGTTAGAGCGTAAAAGGAGAGGTAAATATTCGAGAGTTAACCCTTGGCCTGAACTACATTTTGACTTGTTTCCCCAGAATGGGATACGTAGGCAGTCTCTCTTTGAGACTCGGTCATAATCTATCAGTTGGATCTATGGTTGACGTTTTAGTACACATCAAAGGTCGAAGAGGATCGATGAACAAGACAAACTTCGTTGGAGAATCAGAAGGGGGAAGCCTTGCATTTTTCAGTTTTATTGCAAACTACTTCTTCAATTTACAAGCTGAGCATAAAAGCCTTAAAAACAGTTTAAGCATAAAAAATAGAACAAAATGCTTGAGAGGCCTAATGGCTCATAGCTTATTCTAAAGTTCAGCGAAGTCTGGTGTAAGCAGCCGCGGCGGACTTGTAGTCACGCGCACTTGTTCAAAGTGATGTGCATTAGTCTCAACCCTGCGCACACTTATTCAATTCCTACAGTAAACAATAGCAGTCAGCTACTACCCTCGAATGTCGTTCCAGGGGCCTTTGCCAAGTCTTGTCATGCCATGCAAGTCATATGGACTTAATGTGACTGCACGGGGGTGTCGATTTCAATCCGGACCTTTATGTGTCATCATTTGCGTCTTATGTCCATCTTTGTGGCATTTTTTTCGATTTTCAATCCATTGTCATGTCGAGATGCTTTTCTCGATTTTGTTTGTCTGTACATGTCTTTGTACCTTTTGCAAGTGTCAGTTTCACCTGTCTAGGAAATATTTGAGTTTTGGCTCATTAATGCCCAAAATTTCATTATTTTCCGCATGTCTAAAGGGTCCGTGTTGTATCCTGGGGCTTTTTCTCCCTTTTCGTTCGAGCTAGGCGAGTTTGTACATGTGCATGTCTGTTTGTCAATTCAGTCCGCTTGTCAATGCAAATTAGATATAAGTGGTTAGTTTTTGCATTCTCTTAGACACTTCCAAAGGGAATCGATAAACTGGAAAATGCAATTTTTATATTGCTACCCTTCATATCTGTAATCCGCAAGCAGTGGAATCTCGTGAACGGCAAGGGCATGTCAGCCCAAGGCCAAGCAAAGCATATCGATGGAGCACATCCGCCCAAACATCAAAGAAAGGGGCACACAGGCCCAATGCCGCTACTAAATGTCAACAAGGGGCATGCCGGCCCGCTCAACATCTATCTATCTGGGTGCACATCTCAGAAGCAACAGACAGTACAGTAATAGGGCTTAGTGGTCGTCCTTAGGCGTCGTTGTCCTCTTAAGAGCTGCCCTTAGCTTGCATCTTCATTTTCAGTATATTATACATGTCCTTGCATATTGTGTATATTAAATGTTGAAAGCAGGAAGGTAGCCAGAATGGTCGCCATCATACGATTTGCTTGCCGAAGGATGCAATGCAATCTCCTGCGGTTTTGTTTCAATTTGTTTAGCGGAAGCAACGAAAATCTCCCTAATCTCGGTTTGTAAACCAAAGGATGCTATCATGCGGGGCCGGTGTTGTTTGTTTAGCAGAGGCAATGGAAATCTCCCTAACTCTCGATTTGTTAACCGAATGATGCGATGCAATCTCCCGCGGAACCAATTCAATGACAGCCAGTCCTGTCAAATTTCTCAACGGCTTGATCATTCTGCAAACTGATCTGCCCGTCTCCTTCAACGACAGCCGGTCCTGTCAAGTTTCTCAACGGCTTGATCATTCTGCACACTGACTTTCTATATGATATTTCTACTCAGGAACACAGACTTATCACGAGAAAAAGAAAGTGAAAGTAATGAATAGCTCATTCATCTCTATCATACCATTCTCTCAGATGCCCTAACTAATCAATAAGGGGAAGAAAGACCTTTCCCGTAAATGCATTCTGCCTTCTGAAAGAGAATCAAATAGTCAAAGAAGCGGATTGAGGAGAGGGAGCTGGTTTTATGTGTTACCCGGGCTAAGCCTTCGAGTTTAGATAGACAAAGATGAGAAGTATGGATGAAGGGGATACTAATTGGGGACGTGTCTTAGTACGGGGCGTGCAGGCACACGTCTCTGGAAGGTCTTGCAAGTAGCAATTGCTTCCAACCACGAGCTAGGCCAATAAGGTAGATTGGTTAGATTTGTAGTATTTTGACGGAGCTTACGTATACAAATGGCTTTATTGGAAGGCATCCTTCTAACAAGTGTAGTTAACTCTTTTGTTTTTAGATTGATTGGTAAGGGCGGAAATGAGTCACAAAACACTGACCCAAAAGAGCATATAAACTTTTCCATCTTGTCCCAGCCGGCTCGAACAGGCAGCGTCTTTTTACATGAAGAGGTTGGACTATTCCTATCCCCGGAACAGGAAGAAAGAAGCAGAAATCCGTATTGGCGACAAGGGATACCGCCATCGATCTGTATATAGGAAACAGATATTGATAGATCTATCTTTCTTTGACTTACTGAATCTGCCCGTCTCCTTCAACGACAGCCGGTCCTGTCAAGTTTCTCAACTGCTTGATCATTCTGCACACTGATCTGCCCGTCTTCTTCAACGACAGCCGGTCCTGTCAAGTTTCTCAACGGCTTGATCATTCTGCACACTGATCTGCCCGTCTCCATCAATGACAGCCGATCCCGTCCAATTTCCAACGGCTCGATCACTTTGTATAGTGATCCGCCCGTTCAAATCAACGACAACCGGTCCTGTCAAAGCTCTCAACGGCTCGATCATTTTGTATAGTGATCTGGCCATCCAATTCAACAGCAATCAGCACATCATCCATTCAGTCCTCAACGACGATCAAGTTATCGTCCAATGGTCCGTTCATCTGCAGCTGATTGTTCCCCAGGAGAGTCCGCCTTGGCCTGTCCCGAACAACCACTTCAGTCTAGCCGCAAGTGCATCTTCCAGCAACCTTATTGCTCTGTCTCGGATGGTCTTTGATAAGGAGATTGGCCCTGATTCCCAACAGATGGAATTCAACCTACCTGACACGACCTACCCTTGTTTGTTGGAATACTTTGTGCCGAGGATAGCTTGATCCCCAGCAACGACGGCGTGCCCCGTCCACATCTGCAACTACAGCTTGTCCTGTCCAAATTCGATCAACAAGCGGCGATGCAATCGTCCACTTCTACTTCCATCTCTAGCAATGGACCATTCGTCCATTTCTTCAATCAGGTTCCTTAAGTTTACTTGTCAACTTTGCTAGTATGCTTTGTTCTGGATTGCCTTGAGGGGTGTCTAGAAATCTTTGACGTTACTTGTACCAAGTCGATAGTGCTTCAAGTGCCGTCAAAGAGGGGCTATTGTAGACACCCCAATCTGAGCTTCCAGATTAGTTTACTTACGATTTTTTATTCCCCGATGATGAAACGGATCAAGAATACCCCGGGAATGTCGAGTGTTTGAGCTTTGAGTGTTTGCAAAACCCTTGAACCTAACCTAGCCGAAACCATTTCAAAAAAGCCAAAAGCCCAACTGGCACGCGTTGGTTGAGAACCAGCGCGCGCGGGTCAAATTGACAGGTGTTGGTCAATAGTCAAAGTTTGACCGTTGACCCACGCACGTGTTGGTATGACCCACGCGCGCCAGGGAGCAACACGCGCGCGCCGGTCACAACCTGTCCCCATCACCTTTATCAGCTGGGAAGCTTAGCCACCAAGCAGCCCTCAGCCAGCCTCGTGGACTGGCTGAGCTCCTCTCTTTGCACCATACCTAACTCCACCTCTACTCCTATATATACCCCCACATTGTTCTCTTTCAAAGGGTTGGATTTTTGGATTGGTTGGTTGGTTACAAAAATTCAAATTCAAAGGGTTATACATCCAAGAACATAGCTTGTTCATCCTCCTTCATTACTCAACTCACAAACATCTCAAACAACCTCAACTCAAACCTCAAACACATTTCAAACCTCAAGAACTAAAGGTATAGCTTACATTTGTTCTGCTCTCTGTTCTAATCCCTAAGAGGGGCTGGCAGGGTCAAGGCTGGTAATCAATACCAGTCCTGGCCCAAAAAGCTAGCAAGGTTTCAAAAACCGTAGTGGCAAGGACCAGCGCGCGCCGATCGTTAGTACGTGCACGCCACTCTGTGGCAGCGCGCGCAGGTCTTGCGTGGGGATTGGTGCCTTGTTATTTTGTGTTTAATTTTGTATATAGGTCACTGTGAGCATGTAAATAACCAGTTTACTGCTTTCCTTTGTTAGAAATGCTAGCTGTATTTCAATATGCATATCTGCTGTTGTGGAGTACCTTTGGGATCATTCTGGACCTGTCCTAGAACCCAGAAATATGTAAAACCAAACACTGGAAGGTTGACTCATACCCGCGCGCGCAGGTCCACCTCCGGCCAGTGAGTGGCCTTTGCATGGGTAACTTGGCCTTTGGCCATTATTTTATCCCCACACTGTTTATGGGGTGCTTTGTTAGTTTGTAGGGCTTTTTAGCCGTTAAACTGTATATTATGCTTACTATAAACTGTTTGGTTTGTCCTGGGTGAGCACTGGTCCTTCCAGAGTCAGAGGAGGATAAAAACAGAGACTGTGAGCAAAGCAAAGACGTGCGCGCATGTGTTGGATTCACGCGTGTAGGTTTGAATCACATGCAGTGATCCGCGTGAACTGGATCAGTGCATGTAGACTCTTTCTTGTGCACATCAATTCAATACAGTGCGTCAGGTTTGCTTTGCTAAATAGAACCTGGGCTTTATCCTATTTACTGCTTTCGCATCTACGCTATCTATCACATCTTGCAAACTGTTACAGTTTTAATCCCCATTAAACTGTTTTCCCGCCCTAATTGGTTAAAAAATTGATTAATAAAAGAAAAATCGCAATATTTTCACAAAATGCCTAAGTAAAGACCGATCTCCGGATTGGGCGAGATGGGTGCCTTAAAACCCTTCCCCTCTCGTAACCTGGCTCCCGAACCTAGATATGGTTATGACGGACTGGTGCTTTCACTTTTTCAAATCAAACAGTGCGGCAGGTGCTTCGAAATACGGTTGCTTGGGTGTCGGACCTTCAAACCCGAGTGGCGACTCTGTATTCCGAGCGCTTGTTTTCCTGCTCGCGCTCCCTCGATCCGGGCCCTTACATTTAAAGAGGAACGGAATCCTTTTTAAGGACATGCTGCCCACAATAAATTCAATTGTTTTCATAAGTAATCAGTGTAATCTTGAAGATTTATTAAGAAAATTTTGAACTTTTTGAAATATAAAAGCAACCAAAGATCTAACAATGGTATAAATTGATCGGCAAAAAAATAAAAAATTTAAAAAAAGTTTTTCGAGTCTTATGTAATGATTTATTTTGGAAATATTCTTTTGAATCTTACTTGTAGAATTACTTGTAGAATGACTGATATGACCTTAACAAGGCCACTTAGAAAGTACTTTGAATTCAAAGATATCATGAAGAATAAAATCTTTTGTCAGACAGAATTAATTTGTTAAATTTACTCTTTTCTTAATTGTAAGACTGGGCGCTTTATGCATCATGCATGCCCCCCTTTTATCATTGTCAAACCAAGACATTAACATAGCCTTCCAACTTCACCGAAACAAATACTCCGTACTCCAATCAAGACGCTTTTGCAAAGAAAAAATCTCGTAAAATAATAGTACTAGTACTTCGGTATCATTAAATTAAACGTGAAGTTATAATTCATAAACGCTAAATCACATGGTATCCGTATGATCAACATGCAGCGGCCAGTTAAGCATGAGCTATTGAAAAAAGGGTTTAAAAATGCAATTAATTAAGGGGGTGTTCTTCTAAATAAGTCATTTGGCTTTCCCATCAAATTTTTTTTGTCCTTAGTCAAATTTTTTTCATATCACTTGGCTTATCATCATTTTTTGGAGATTATTGCATTCTCATGACAAGAGGAATCTAAAAAGTAAAAAATTTTGGTCGAAATCCAAATTTTTTTGAATAAAGACGAAATAAGTGGCTTTCCCGCCAATTTTCGTCGAAATTCAAAAAAAAATGAATTTCGATCAAAAAATTTTACTTTTTAGATTCCTCTTGTTATGAAGATACAATAATTCCCAAAAAATTGATGATAAGCCAAGTGATACAAAAAAAATTTGAATAAGGACAAAACATAAGCCAATTTAGCTTATTTGTCCAAACACCCCCTAAATCCTCTTTCAATATATAAGATCCACTTTGACTTTGGTTATGCATTGCGTATAGGGATGGCATTCGGGACGGATATTGGCGTATCCGTACCCGATCCCCGAAACCGAAATCCTAACTGAATCCGCCCCAATACCTGTTCGGGGAGGAGAGGAATAAACCAAAACCGAACCCAACGGGGTTCGGGTAATCCCCGAACCGAATGGGTACCTGAATTTGAGATGAAAATTTCGTCTGTAAGGCTATACTAATTTCGTCTACAACCATTTTCGAGCAATCAGGCAACAAAAATCAGAGACAAAATGCAGAGAGAGAACACACACAGATCTCAAATCGGCCAGAGAGAGAGACAAACAGAGAGAGAGAGAGAGGAACCAGCGACGATGAGATCGGCCTTGGAGAGTTTCGACTGAGAGAAACTAGCAACGATGAGATCTGCCTTGGAGAGGGTCGACTGAAAGATAGAGGGAGACAAAGACAGTTGAGCGAGCGAGAGAGAGAGATATGCAATCGCCCATCGCCACTCTCTGTCTCTGGAAAGTGCAAAAGTGGAAACAAGAGGAGTGGGGAAATGAATTAACCCTACTCCCTGATATTATGTTTGTATATATATATATATATATATATATGGGGTATTTTTGTAATTAACTTGTTTCGGTTCGGTTCGGTTCGGTTCGGTTCGGTTCGAGTAACGGTTCGGTTACCAGCTGAACCATAACCGAACCGAACCCGTTCGGTTATCTCCCATCCTCCACCATACCTGCACCCGCGGGGAATTTTTCGGTTATGTTTCGGGGGGAAAAAAATCGATTACGGTTCGAACACCCATCAGTTCGGTTCACTTTGCCATCCCTAATTGCGTATAGTTTATGGTATGGTAGATGAGCGTCTTTTTTTGTACTCATATTTTGGGCAAGAATAGCTCATCATGTGAAATGAATCTCTACAATATCAATATATTCGAGTAACTGTCTTGTCTTGCAGCTAGAAAAGCTGCCTAACTCTTTTGTCAAACTTGGATCGTCACATTACAATAGGGAAGGAGTCTAGTTCCCCTTTGGGAAATTGGGGATGGTGCTGTGTAATGGTGTGCGCAACATCATGTTGCGCACCTCCGAGCTGTCGGATCGTAAATTCGATGACTTGGATCTCATCTCGGCAATGAACGGCTCTCGATCGTTAGTTGCACAGCACCAACCCGAAGTTTCCCTTTGGGATTGGACTATTCCAAGGTTAGAGCCATTTACTGGTTCTTTTTTATTTTACTTCGATGATTGAAATTGTTTCTTTTAGAACTTGACGTAACCATCAAAATTCATGTTCATGGGATATCGTTTGTTATGTTTTCTGAACAAGTTTATGTTATAAAGAATGATTTCCGATTCAGTGTTTCAAATTTTACTTTTCCTATGCTTTGCAACATAAACTTGTTTCAAAACCATGCCAACAATTTTATGAAACATGATTTCTGGCATGATTGATGGTCTCAAAGAGTTCTAAAAATGAAGGGATCCCATTATTGAATGGAACCTGAAAAGAGCTTGAATAGAACGGTTCGGGGAGACCGGAGAGATTCTCCTTCTTAAAATAATAAGTGGAAATGCATGTCGGATAGAGAGGGATTTGAGGAAGAAACTTGACTACTCATGATATGGACATCTATCTCTGCGGTAGTCTTTTAGTTGTTCCATGTAAACATTTTGTTAAGATAAAATTTCTTTTGGCTTGAAAACAGTTAGTTATTGAATTTGAGACCCCACTCTAGTCATGGGGATTATACTCATTTAGTTGGGTTTCTGTCTTGATTTAAGACTAATATCTATTTCATGTATGCTATCTGTTTTAGGTTTTATTTACGGGTTCACAAGAGAAATATCTGTCAATACTCGTCCCTCATGTGGATGGATATTTCGCTTGTTTCCGTCATGGGCTACCAAGAATGAAGCCATTTTGGAGAATTGAAATAATTATATTGATGACCAATTTAAGCCTATTCTTTTTTCTTTTTCTTTTTCTTTTTGTTCAAACGGAATAGATTAAATTACGTTAGGAAAACGAGTTCAAGTTGCAAGTCAACATCCAAAAGAAAAACAGCAAGGCAAAACAGGGCCTTTACTAGGTTCTAATATGCCCCACTCCAAGGGCATATTTGCGAGAACCTTATATGTAACCTTATAAAAGACATTGCAAAAGCTAAAATAGGCCTAAATTGATCAACAAACTTAGCATGGAGTATTAATTTTGAAGTATCAGAGATAAAAAGTTCTATTGACCTCCTTAAGGCTCGAAAAAATGATTCGAGAAACAAAGAATGCTTAAGTGAGGCTCCACTTGAAACTTTTAACTTCATTTACATTGAAAGACTGATGAAGAGGCCCAACTTGGTCTGGAAGCTCTACTCGATGACTAGAAATTGGTTGATATGGGTTGAACCCATATCAACCCATATTTATATGGGTTTAGATGGGTTGAGAGTGGGTTAAATATGGGTCAGAATTAAAAATGGCCCAACACCTCTTTCTCTCTCAGCCCACACTCTCCCCCCGTCTTTCTCTGGTACACATTTGGCGTCGAGATTAGAAGAGAGATAAATAAACCCACGTGTAGAGAGAGAGAGATAGACAACCAGATCAAATTCAATCCTACTCCTTCATTTCAACTCCTTGCTAGAAAAATGTCCCAGTGATATAAGTACACCAAATTCTCTCTCTCTCTCTCTCTCTAAGAATCTCTCCATTCCAGTGAGATAAGAACACCAATTTTTTTTGACTTTTTTTTTAAAGTGATTTTTTTCAAAAATATATAAGTAAAGGACAAAAAATTTTACTTTTCCATTTGACACCTCTAAAATTCATCCACACAAATTCTCTCTCTCTCTCTCCAATCCCTTGAGCTCCTATGAGCGACAAGTATTTTACGATTTTTGATTCGCTCCAATCAGAAAAGTACGGAGTAAAAAATTTTGACTTTTACCCAAATATTTTTGAAAACATCCAAGATAAAGCCTAAAAAACCGGTTGTTGGGATTTATCTTGAAAATTACAAAAAATATTAGGGTAAAAGTAAAAAAAATTACTTTTTCGATTCTCTCGTTGAGACGAACTAATAGGAATAAAAAGTTTGTCTCAAAACAAACAAATACAAAAATTGAGTTTTAATCATAAAATTTTACTTTTCTGAATTTCCTTATTGAGACAAATCACCCGCGGGGAAGGGAGAAAAAGGAAAACAAAAAACAAAACCAAAACCAAAAAAAAAAAAAAGAGGAGAGGAAAACGGGTCGGGTCGGGCGGGTTTCAACTTGGTCTGGAAGCTCTACTCGATGACTAGAAATCCTTAAAATGTTCGCACGAAAATTTCTAATGTATTCTTTATCAAGAAGAACCAACCCAGAATAATCCTCGCAATGACGAATATGATGCCTAGCTCTCCTAATTTTGGTGTTTCTATCTGCTAGACCAAGCCATTGAATTTTGTCTCTTCGAGCCCAATAAGTTTCAACAAGAGTCAACACAGGATCCAACTCAGCTTGCACTGACCTGCTCCTCAATTGGCTTTTGATCATAAGTTTATTTGTAGATTAATCTCTTTCTCAACTCTATTCATCTTTTTCTGCAATTGAAGAGCAGTGAGGAAGTTCAGACATCTGCAACAACCTGATTTTACGATTTTTGTGTTCTCTCTCCATCATTTTATGTTCGCAACATAAGTCTAGCCACTAATCAAGTTCTCTCGAAGGTAAAAACTTTGACTAATTTTGCAGCTCTCAAGAACACATTCAGAAACCAACATATATTTTCCATTAAACAACATACACGTAACTGAACAAATCCATTGAGCCACGTCTTACAGGAATAGTACACAACATAAGAAGGAGCACTGCAACTTCTCCAAGTATCTAAGGATAGCCAAAAGATCAAATCCAGATTCATTGCTGGCAGTGATTACAGGAGAATGTCAATGTCTAATAGAAATGCAGCACAAAAAAATTAAAAGATAAAAAGAAAGGAAACAAACACTGATCCACCACAGATTGAAAAAAAAAAAAAGAGCAAGGCAAATCAATTTAGGCAGATAAACAAACATAAAGCCCAAGCTTATTTGCTATTATGAGGACGCATTGGTATGCCTTCTGTCAATTGTAGTACTGAAGTAGTTTTCACTAGGCTGCTAGCCCTATATTCTGGACACAAGCCAAAATGTTGCTTTAGCTAGTTAAAAACAAACAAAAAAAAAGAAAAACACATCAACCAGATTAGAGAATAAAAGTGGTCTTTGCAACCCATCTGGCATTTCTATATATGAATCATAAAAGAAAACTGAGAACAGGCAAATAGCAGCTCTTGGCACCATTTCAAACATGGGTAATTTGGCACCAAAGGTTGACACAAATCTAAGGTACAAATGGTAAACCTCAATATTCTAAATCAGTTTGTTTACCGTTCTCGCACATGACATTATGACGGTCTCCTTTTCCACCCCAAAACATCATATATATTGTTTTCCTGCCCACATAATGAAAGATATTAAGAAATCCATCCAAAAACGACCCAAAAAATTCTAAGCAGTGCCAGAAGAAAACAAGAGGAATTGAGAGAATGTAAATAATGAGAAACAGAGAAGGCAAAAAGGCAACATAAAAATTAGCTATATATATTCCAAGCAAACGTCATTTCTAGCAAAAATGATAAAAACAGCATTGTCCTTGCTCTCATTTGCTTGTTTTTATAATTGCAGAACTATTCCTCGGATGAGGAATAGCGCAGATTAAGAACCTCTCGGCAAACTAACTATGACCGGGACAAAAAAATATTGATCGTACCAAGTGCTACATAATACTTTTAGCCCATGAATTATCATGAACCCCGTCTCAAAACCGTGGAAACCTATATACATATACATATACATATACATAGGAGAGCGTTCAATAGACACAACCTTTAACACAAATTTTGACACAAAAATTAAAAAAACCTTGTGTTGGACCCATTTTAAGTCCCACGCAAATGATCGGAGCCGTATATTTTTTTAAGCCTTCCTGTAAAAAATCAAACTTATTTGGATATTGTTAAGGGCTTGACTGGTATTTGTCCCTAAATTTGACAGGATAAAAACTGAATGAATCGATCAAGCCCTTACCGATATCCGAATGAGTTGATTTTTTACGGGAACCCTTCAAAACATGTTCTAAACAAATTGAATGGCTCCGAACATTAGCATGGGGCTCCAATTATTTTTGTGTCAAAATTTGTGTTAAAGATTGTGTCCATAGAACGTGCCCTATATAAAAAACTGTTTAGACAGGGTCATATGATGTCTGTAACGGAGATTTTCAAAAACAAGAGCAACACAATCAACAACAACCAAGAGATCAGAAGTCTTACCAATTAAGCCCTGCTAGACAATCCCAAATCCTGGGCTGAACTCTCTGATATACAGTTTGCATGGACAATGGGACCTTGAGTGGCAATCTCCCTTGAACTTCCAACCTCTCCCATAGGGATGGTCATGTAAACAGCACCTTTGAACATCCACTCGTCTGTTTCATGATTGTAGTAATCTTCAAATAGCTCACCACACAAAACACAGACACATTGAGTTTCATCTGCAACAACCATCTCCTCGTTCATCTCAACTCCCTCACCAGGCAATTCCAAAACACTGGTGGGTTGCAGTCCGGAAGCCAGTCCTACTTTTCCAGTGACCCAATCCACGGAATTTGCATACCAACCTCTCCTTGAAGCCTTATTTGAACAGTTCACATCTGGTTTTTTCAAATCATGCCACTCCAAATGTCTCTGAAGCCGTTCTTGATGTTTAAGTCCAATGCCGCAAGTGCTGCACCGATGGGGAAGGTCATCAACAAGTTCAGTGATAACAGATTGATGTGACTGCCGAATTACATCTGGCTTAAACTCAAACCCAATGAGAGGTTTGATATCTACAGGGGCGGATTGAGATAAGGCCACAGAACTCGTAGCCGCAAGTTTGGAAAGCTCCTCCATTTTGGATGAAACTGTGATAGTAGAGGTAACTGGTACTGAACTAGTTGAGACAATGCTTGCACTATGGTCATGGAGTTGAGTAGGCATTTGCTCTGACACAGATGATGATGGCTTCATCTTTGATGAAGATATCAATCCCTTTGCAACCAATGAATTAATAAGACTTGACACTGGATTAGAAACATCATTCTCCGTTGAAGCTTGTGCTAATGCACTATTACCCATAACTGAAGAAGGGGGAGGACCGGATGGTAGTGGTGGCTGTTTGAGCTTTCTCTGAGAGAAAGTCATGGAAGTTGAAGTGTTGTCATGGGAAGGTAGAGTTAGTAAAGATCCTGATGCTACCGTGGGGCCCGAGAATGTAAATTGAGTTGATGGAGGGTTACTTGGCAGAGGCGGCTTTACAAATGGGTGAGATGATACTGCCCCAGAATCCTGGAAACCCAGTTTAGGAAGACTATCAGAAACAGAATTGGTAGTGAGTATTCCACTTTTCACAATCGAAGCCAACAAATTACAAGTGCTTTCTGCTGCAGGAAAATTTGCATTATCCAAGGAAGAATTCCCAGAAGTTGAAGGATTTCCAGAAATTACAGTCCGAGGCGAATGCAATTTATGGGATTGGCCAGAAGGTTCAGACAGAATGGGGTCTGGCGATAGTAGTTGTGAAAAAGGAGTATGCTGTCTTGGTTGAATAGCAGGCACAATAGGAGATGATGTCTGCAAATTATGGGGTTGCAATATTTGCGGTTTTCCCATCGGAACTTTCTGGGGATGCGCAAGAAAAGGTTCTTTAGAGAACTGATTATGTGGCCCCATGTTTAAGGGTCCTGAAAGTTGAGATTTTATCAAGTCTGGACGAGGAAGGAGTTGAGCTGGCAGTTGGTCTTGGTCCGCCAAATTGTGCAATACTTGATGGGATCGGTGTGGCAGAGAAGGTGAGAGAGGATACTGGTACATAGGTGACTGTCCAGGTGACTCAGCTCCTACAGAGTATGGTTGGCCTGATCCAGTGGAACCTGACACCGGATTCTTCAAAAACCGAAAACTTGAGGAACCAATATTAGATGACCCCACCTGTGGCTGGAATGAGCCTGAATTGCTGATCCTATCTGTTGAATGTGGCTCCTGTGTCCACGATGATGACATGCGATGACCTAAAGCTGCATGATGTTTCTGATTTGCAGACGGTGAATCAGTTGAAGCTTCTGTATCAGTCCTTGAACCAAAGTCAGTTGTATTTCGTAGCTTATGAAGGGAGTTTTCATTGCCCTGCACATGGGAAAGTAAATAATCCAAGACTAGTCTATCAAGGTAGTGGTGAATGGTTGAATACCAAACTCTACAACCGTCAAAGAGAAGTGAATGGAACCAGAGAAGTGAAAATATAATATCACATGTTCGAGATCAACAAACTAAACAATTGGCACGTCCCATGATTCCATATGCTCTGAACTGATCTCAATGAAGTTAAAACTGAACCAGGGCATAAACATTTTTTAAAATTTGAGCAAATAATGTGGTTACACAAATAGATGGTGACCAATTTAAACGTCTAAGATATGGTTAGTCGCATTACATTAGATAAACCCACCAAAATAATGAGACAATCTTGTCATGCCACCAATAAATAAATCTGGAATGCAACAACTAAAAGACACTGGTCAAGAGCTAGTTGTACAACTAGACTACATTCGCATGCAAGGACCATGGTGTAGAAGGATAACATCAACAAAGGATTTTACTATCCTCCATCACACACACTCATTACCTATAGACCATGCAAGCGATCCACAAACATGTAATTCATGTCAAGACACTTACCAAAAATTCATGTGAATGGCATATTTCACATGGTGATCAAGCACCAGGATAAAGAAGGTATGCATGAAATAATTGGGGAAAAAAAACGAGTGAACTAATCCACAATTTACCAAATAACAGACCAAGCTTCAAATCAATTCCAACCAAAATTTTGAATCTGGAAAACTAAATAGACTGCACTGTTTTTTTGTTTTTTTGATAAGTGAAATAGACTGCACTGTTCAAGTTACCCATGGGATTAAACTTCATATAAACCCATATCTGCATACTCACATGCTAGATCCAAGACTCACATTTACCCTTACCTATGGCACTTGACCTTTTTTTCTAAAAACCATTAATCAGGAACTAGATCAGGCATTACAGAGAATACTGAAACCAAAACTTGACCCTTTTTCAATTGTCACACCAGTTAGTTTTCCAAACAGGAAATGTCAAATGTGTTGCCAAATAACTAACTAGAATCACTTATCACCATTTAAGATTCCAATTTCCCTTCTCAAGAGCTTACCAATCTTTCAGAATCATCAGGGATCCAGTAATCTTTCCTTGAGCTACTGATTGCAGCATGATCACCGGATCTAGAGTTCATGCCGTCCCACATAAACTCCTCTTCATCAGAGTTCTTCCAGCTCCTGTTCACGCCACTGCTACTGCTTTTACCTGAAATGCTCTGTGCAGGCAGTAGACGCACGTCAGTGTTTGTCGATCTGGGGTTTAAGTAACTTGGAAACCCTTGCTTGATATCAAAACCATTCTTTTGGGTGGCCATTGTTTCCGCCATACCACCGCCACCTCCATTCCAAGGTTTGTCAAACCCTCGATCCACATCCCTCTCACTAGCTCTTCCAATTCCCAAGCCTGTCTGCCTTGAAATATCAGAACCATGTTCATAATCTCTGAATGATACAGAATCTCTCTGAGGACGCTGAACATTCTGCAAAATTCACCTTAGTAAGCAACCATCAGAACGAATATTAGCATTTACATAAAATTCAGCAATCAATTTCCATACTTGCATCTTAAGAGGGGGATCTGCCCGTGCCCTCCCGGAAACAATACCAGTTGCCCTGTCCACTCTCTCTGTATCCTCTTGTAAGTTCACCATGGTTCCAGTACTGTCATTCGCTGCACCTTTTACCTTCAACAGAGGAAAACTATTTCAATGCAAGAAAGTAAATCTTGATAATTCCATCCAAATTTGTAATTACTATGGTATCCATCCATCACTTTATATGCCAGTGTGTGCTTCTTCCACACGTAGCTGTTGGACCAAGAAAGCACTAACCCGTTACTCAGTTTACAAGTTGAAAACCTGGAAATTACTTAACCAGTTGTATATTAGGCCCATGAAGAACTTAATTCTCGAATTAGGGCAAAAGCCATTCATGGCCAAGATGACCAAGACGACCTGAATTCACTTGTATTCAGCAGTAGCTCTTTTTAATTTGTAAGTATATTACCAGTAGCTTTACTCCAAATTCCATCAATTACTGAATCCATTAGTAAACCCACAACTATGAAACACAATTCAGGACACTACACTGAACAAACATGAAGACATTGGTCCATTGGATGTATATACTGAATGACTTGGAAGGCCAGTTTCGTTAATGAACATGACTTTGCTCACTTTAAAATACTACACAAAAAGTTAGCTATGGAGTCCAGAGGCAAAGATAACATTTCCATTGAGTTGCACCTTGAGCACATTAGGAGTTTGGGTACACTACGCTACCCAAAACCAATCCCGAAGTAATACATTCCAAAACAAATTACTTCAGTCTCTGGTCTGAATCAATTCAATTGAGGATATGGGTTGGTAAAAAAGTGACAAATAAACACTGATCAGTTTTTCCCTATAACTAATGTTTGGCCATCACGGGAAGCTTGAGTTTCAGTGCTATCTATCAAATTATTCTGTTGAAGTGGGGTAGTGAAAGAGCACTTAATGTTGAAGTATGAACTCCAAATCCATTGTGCCTGATTTGTATGGTTATACTCAAACGGTACTAGCCAAAAATTACCACAACCCATGAAGATAAATTTCTCACATAACATATACTACAAACATATACAGTAACTTCAGAATACACTCAATGCTTTAAAAAAAATTGATGGTATAGGCTTGGCACATCTATATAATCAGAACAGAAAGATGTAACCAATAGAAGCCGATATTGTAGAAAAGATGTGCCAAACACTGTTCTTGACTTCTTTCTCTGTTGTCAGACCAAAAAGAGTACAAAATTTAGATACAGACGGCACATTGACATACACACAACGTAAAGATGTAAGAACAGAACTAAAGAAGAATGCTCGATAGCACATACTTTGTTGGACTGTTGAAGACGTTGTTGTCTAGCCTCCAAATACTTGGGATTCACATGAATACTGTTTGGTGGACGAGGAGATTGTGAATCTGGCCTGGATGTTGTAGATCCTGAAGGTAAACCATTGACAGCAGGGGGGAAACTGAGTTCTTTTTCAATCAGCTGAAGTGACTGGGGAGGGAATACTCCTTTCCATGTTCCAAAAAGATGCCGCATTCCGGGATGTATAGAAGAGTCTACCTGTCTGTATGCCTTGCAGAACACCTAAATCATGCACCAAAACAAGGCAACTATTAACAAAGTAAATAATGGGGCGCTATTACAGTGCAACTGAATGACACTAATGGAAAGGGAAAAGCTTCATCGTCGAGACTCTAGCAGAAAACAACCCGGTGTGAAACTAAATAAACACATGAATAAGTATAGAAATGCCTCATTTATTTGAAATGATACAAAAGTTGTGAGAAATATCATTTAGAATAATTTCTGACCTCAGGTAATCTGGCAGCAAAGTATTTTATATAATCCCTCCCAATATTCTTCACAATACTGTCTAAAAGATAAAGCGAAGGAAGCTTCTGCTCACTTGGAACCTGTAGATAATTTCTAGGATCAGAATCATCAGATACAGAAAGCCATGACTTTACGTGCATGTTACAAGTACAATTGCCGATACCATCAGTGTTACTGTAACACACTATTCCTTTGAGTCTTATGATGATAAGGAAAATGCACAGACACGCAGAAGTGAGAAAAAATAACACCGCAACTATAGCTTCTTCCACAATATAATGAAGCCACACATTGCAGTCCTACGAAAATCCTCTTTACATGATCAACTCATAGCAGCCGCAAGTGAAACTATCCAATGGAGCTCAACACCAGCCACTGGTGAAACTGTCCGAGTTTAACTGAAAGGTAAGATAAGCTCTCCAAATCCTCTTTACATCAACAACAAACATAGTACAACACCAAGGAAAAGCCGAATCATGCACTTGCCCAAGACATCTATGGGAAAAATAAATTTCCCCACAAGCTAGTAATCATAAATTGAAGAAAAATAGAAACCTATTAGCTTTCCAAACATCATAAACAAGGAATCACCATCTCAAAAAGAAAGGAATGTACTTTCTTTGTTTGAAAATAATTGCTTTATTCTCATTATGATGTCAACCGAGTAGAATTACAAAACACTGAACGTGTAATGCATCCATCTATATGATTTATAATTCTCAGCCTGCAACATATTATATTGTAAATAATAATCCATATCCTTACAGGAAGGTAGCTTTCTCAGAAAGTACACTTGAAAAATGCTTGGGAAGATACATGATGAACAATAGGAACGACAGTGTGGCTGTCAGTTGGCAGACCAAATTGAGAATAATGTGACGCAGAGCTAATGCATTACACTTAAAATCAGACTTCTTGTTTGTTTTAACCAACAGATTCCCTAAAACACCAACAGATTCCCTGTATGAAAGCAACCCAGAACCAGGAGGGAAGATTAACACAGAAATGAAATTAAGAAACGCTTGGGTCCCAAATAGTTAATATCCAGCATCCCCCAACATCGCTCAGGAAGTGATAAAGAACTATGTATTAACTTTGATACTGAGTTAGTGAAAAATCATAAATTGCTTGGTTGATAGACATCCCCATGTTTACAATAACAATAGACCAACCAACAGAGAGTGCATAAGCAACCATAAAGCATCCATTAGCACCAATTCTATTTACACAAACTCCTGCATTTCACTAAACGCACAAGGCTCTGATCATAACACCAATTCATCTGTATCAGCAATAAACAAACCACCAAAACATTGACAGAGAAAAAAAAAAGAAGAGCTATCCAATTTCATTTAATGCTGATTTCCCTCACAATACAACCACCATATCACTAAAGTGAACAGGCCAACAGCTACACCGTGTAATAGTACTGGCGCAATGTCAGGGCTGCAAAGGACTTCACGGTGTACAAGTTCTCAAGAAGCACCCAATCAACAGAAAGTACAATTAATTGCAAGGAATCCATTAACACCAACGATTCAGTACAGTACTTTAGTAAGTTGTAGCTTGTAAGGCACTGTTCACCACCCTTGAACATAAATATCTAACACCATACCCAAAAAACCTAAAATAAAGTAGAAAAGAGAAGATTTTTTTTCAACGTGACAAGCTGATTTCCCTTGCAATTCAACCAACAAGTGCCGGAAATGAGCAGACAATATTTGGCACGATAGAGAATCCACTAACACCACTTTTATTTACAATCAAATTTCAGCATTTCACTCTACGCACAAGGCACTGATCAAAAGCCTTCTTCGTCTTAACACCATACCAAATAAACCATAAGAGAAAACAAAAAGAGCTATCTTTTGCATCTGAAGTTGATTTGCTCTAGAATTCATCCAACATTACCACCAAATTGAAGAGACTAATATCTACACAGCTTTAACCAATAGAAACGACGGATCACGGATGTGATAATGCAAGAAAATAAAAAAGAAAAATAGTACATTCGTCAACAACGGCATAGATAGTAGCTTGGAAATGGGCAAAAATAGCTTGGAAATGGTTCACTCATGTCATTGCCGATGCTCAGCATCCCTAAAATGCATTAAATTGGTGCAAAGCCACAACTAACTTGAGTGATAGACACCCATGTTGACAAGAGGCATAAAATCAAAAGACAGGACCAGAAATCGTAAACAATTCATTAGCTCCACTTTCTATATATACACACTTAAATAAACTCCTGCATTTCACCACAACTACTGATCATAACACTCATTCATCTATCCTACCGCAATACCCCGAAAAAGAAAAGGGTAAAAAAAAACTGATGCTACAATTCAACCAACGTATGACTGAATTGAACAGACTGACAAATCACCTCAATGATATTAGCGCAGACAGCGGCCGCGATGGCCTTGGCGGCGTGCAAGTTTTCGCCCGCTATGATAGTCAAGTTAGTGATGATGGGTTTCGAATTGAATGTCAGCTCCGACAGAGCAGCCTTGTACTGACTCACTAGCTCCTGCTGCTGCTGATATGGGGGACCTCCTCGCACCGAATCGCTGCTCTCCGCATCTCTCTCTCTGTACCTTGCCAGCGTTACCGAGTCTTCGGCCAATCTGGGTTTCTTCAGACCTGGTTCTCTCGATCTGTCCAGCGGTCTACGACTGCTCTCCATCTCCATCGCCACAAAATTGACAATAATTGAAACCCTAATGTTACATGATTCTAATCGAAAGCAGAAAACATGACCTACAAATTAATGCCATCGACTTCATTTGAGCGAATTAAAAACAAACCCTAGCCCTGATGTACATACAGAGAATCGAAAAGAAAGAGAAAAATTACAGAGTAATTGGACTACAAATTTTCACGAAAGATAAATTGGAATACAGGTTTTGCGATTTAGAGAGGAGTTGAGTCGAGTTGATCGAAGGTGCTAGAGAGGTTGCAGTGGATCGAAGAGAGAGAGAGAGAGAGACACGAAGCTGTTGTCGAGTCTTCGAATCGGGCGATAGGGTTTTCACTGATCAGCCCCTTTATAGATAGGCTCGTCTGTTGTTTTGGTCCCCGGTAAAGTATTTGAAATTTTCATATTAGTCCCTGGTGTATTTTTTTTTCCTAATTTAGTCCCGGGTGAATTGTTATGTCCAATGTTGTCCCTATTTCAGGATTATTGTCCAATGTTACACTTGGCCCATCTTTGATAGGTTTTTTTTTTTTGTTGAAAATGTCAATGTATTCCATAATAACTCAAGTCTTTACATAAGATGGAATCTAACCCGGGCGAAATATAACCCGAATGAAATAAAAACTTTCTATCAATGCATTTAGATGCTATCTAGTGTGTTGCTTTGTTTTGTACCTGTTATACCAAACAAAAGACCATTGCCTCTCCTTAGCCCATCCTTTGATGTCCTGCACAATTGCTTCGATTTTCCAAGGGCACTGTGAATTGTGCTTAGTGATGTAGCTAACGAGATTCTTGCAATCTGATTCAAATACCACATTCTGGAAATTCTTTTCTACCGCCACCATGCAAGCAATCCTCAATGCCCATGCTTCAATGGAAAGAGTTGATGAAACTGTAGTTTTGCCACACCGCCACACTTGAGCCGATCCACCACTATCTCTAGGAAGAATGCCAAAGGCAGCTAAACTGTGGGAAGATTTATATGCTCCATCACAGTTAAACTTTATAATGGACGGAGGAGGTGGTGACCACCTCTCCACTCGGTTAGGCCTGGGAAGGCCCCCATCCAACCTTTTATATACCGCTTGCAAGTGGTCCACATTTGCTTTCGTTGCTTGCTCAATATTCTCCTCTGGGTCTGGTTTCTTGTTATTGAAAACAAAATTATTCCTAGCCTTCCAAATTGCCCAACAAATTTAGAAAATTGCCTCTAAAACCTCTTTGCTGGTCTCCTTCCCTAAGCAACCACATAAAATATCCTCCATCCACTTATCCATTGCTCTGATTTCATTGTGGAGAACCTAAAAAGCTTTCCCACTCCCAAACCAAACAGCCTTACTCCATGACAATAAAAAAAGGAGGTGTTTAATAGATTCATTCGCACTATCACAGATTGGGCAACTTGGGTTGGGGCTGCACTTTCTACGGAATAGGTTTTCTCTACTGGCCACCCAATTACGGACAACTTTCCACATGAACATACGTACCTTGGGGACAGTGGGAATAGCCCATAACTTGTTCCACATAACTGATGAAGGAGTGAAGAAGCTTGATGGAGAGCTGGGTTTACTCTTATCATACTAGTCCTCCTTTTGGCGTAACCTGACTTAATAGTATACTCTCCCGTCTTTGTATGACGCCAAATGAAATGATCCGAGGAGTTGGAATAACTCACAGGGATTTTGCAAACTGTTTGTACCTCCGTATTAGGAATACACTCCTTTAACTTTCATATATTCCACTCCTTTGTTGATTTGTCAATAAAATCAGCTACCCTCATGCTTCGTCCATCGATATATATATATATATATATATGATCTCCTCAAGCGTAGGGCTATAACGTCAATTGAAGCATAATAAATTGGAAGTTCGGATATCGTACCCAAGGGAACATCATCACGGCTTGATTGGATTTGTAGAATTAAGATTTGCGGCCTTGAGACGGCTAACTTTGGGAATATTTTGAAACGGAAAAAAAGTGCGAATGAAGTGTGTGTTAAAAATAATTTAACTAAACGGCTAGATCTAGGAGATTTCAACACCCACAACTCAAATCAATCAGTTTTTCTCTCGAATTACTCGGGTTGAGATACGCGTCAACGATCTCCCAACTCAGAAGATTTATCATTACGACCATTTACTAGAAAAGGAGTCGAAACACCAAGAGAGTTCTAGTATTCATCTAGCAAACACAAGGGATGACATAGCCCCAAGCATCGATGCGTGGCAAGTAGGCTTGCTCTTGCCTACGCATGATCAAAGAGGTTAATACCGCCGAGTTTGGATAGACAAATACGAACTACCTTGATTTCCCAACTAAATATGAAGATTTATTGAGAGAAAAGCATGATCAATCCAACTCTATGCTAATCACCCCATGACCAAGCCTAATTAACTACTCACTCATGTTAGAAATTGAATTAACAAAGCTAAATATTGAAAACATGACGGAATTCAAAATAAACTAGAGATTTGATAGATCAAGAGCGTAGCTACAACTTTAATGAAGAGTAAAATAGCGAACAACAACTAACTAAGGTAGAAAACTGCAAATTTAACTAAGAAAATGAAGAACAAAGCAAGAACAATAGCAAGAGTAAGTAACAAGAAATGAAATCATATTCTAGATCTGAAAAAGTGCTCCCCCCAGATATTGTGACATAATGGGGTATTTATATAAGCCCATGGGGTATTTATATAAGCTCACATTTGCGCACGAAATATCTCGAAAAAATCCTAAAAATCCGTTGTGAAGGCCCTTGGTATCGATACAAGGGTTTCTTGTATTGATACTGAATGGCTTTGAACATAATCCACTAGGCCGTCGTAGCGAACTGGTATCGATACAGCAAAACACTGTATCGATACCCAATTGTAATTGGTATTTCCTGGTTTCTCTATTTCACCCGAGTATAAATATAGAGGAATGTTGTATCGATACCGCCTTCGAATTCTTGGGCTGTTTAGCTTCTTGCCTCCGACTTGGCTTCCAAAGGTCTTGGCCACTTGTCGGGTCTTTGACTCTTCGTTCTTGGGCCCCGGTGGCTCCATTTCTTGATCATCTTGAGTCTTGGACGCCTCCGACTCACTTTAAGCTTTAAAACCCTCTTATTAAGTGGTTTTCCTACAAAATGAAAATAACATACCCTACGCGCAATATCAAATAAAAAGCCAAATTAACTAAACATAAAGTGGTTGTGGGCTCCCGCGCCCGAAGGCGAGGTTCGAAAAGTCGCCACCCGGATTTTTGAGATGGATGATCCGAGAAACCGGGAGTTTGTTTTGAAAAGAAAGGCCTTTTGATCTAGCGAAACCGTTGAGATTTTGGATCCGAGAGCCAGGTTACGAGCGGGAAAGGTTTTGTTGAAAAAGCACCCCGCTCGCCCGGTGAAAACCGGTCTCTACTAAGCATTTTAAATGGGGGGATTTAATACCATTCGGAAAACCTTGAAAACACATAGAGGGGAAAGGGGAACAAGATAAAACATGTCACGTTGTCGTGCTAGTGGTGCTTGCTATACAGTAATGATAAAGATGTCATGACGGTAATATAAACAAGAAAGATATACAAACGGGCTGTCTGGATCACAATCCCCTGTCAGACGGCATATCGCTTTACAACGCACGGCTTACTGATATGCCGTGCGTGGTTCTGATCTCGTTACCAAACTTTTATCATTTTCCAGAGCCTCGCACGGTATACCCATTACGACGCACGGCACTGTTTTTAAGACTTTAGAAAGCTCACAGTCGTCAGATCATCTCAGATCTGCACCATTCTTTCAAGCCACGAGTAGAAAAACCATTTTTGATGCGTTCGTTTGTTTTGAAAAGATCTATACAGTTTAAAACGTGGCTTGTAGATATGGTCTCATTTCGGGACTGCTTTTGGTATACAGAAACAGATCCAGCATCAGGCGATCGTGATCCAGACAGTTTGAACAAGAAAACAACAGTGTTCTGAAATGTCGTGCGTGTGAGTCTATTACGCCGTGCGACGCTTCAAAGCGCCGCACGGCGTAGCACACCCTGCACAGAACACTAGTTTTGTTTTGTAAAAGAGGTTTTGGGTCAGATCCTAACCAAAAGGGCTAGGCCTGAAGACAGAAAGGTCCCCTCAGGGCCAGGACAGAGCCTAACCCAAGGAAACTTGGTTTTTACCTTTGATCTTGAGCTTGAATGAGTATTGATGAAGGCGGATGGACGTCGGAAGGTTTGGAAAAAAGAATAGAAGTATAGGTGTGTGTAGTGGATGAGTGTATTGGGTGGTTGGGGTCTCAAAGTTAGTAAGGAACTAACTTCAATGGTGAGGAGAAAAATAGAGCAAAAGGCTTAGAGAATGTCTTTTGAGAGCAACATTCTCAAGGCTTGGAAATGAGAAAGTGGGTGTGAATGCAAGAAGAGAGAGAAAGGGTATAATAGTGATCAAGGGCCCTTTTCCCTTGATTGGAGGGGTGTATTTATAGGCAAGAGCCTTGGATTTTGAATTTCAAATGTTGGAGGTATTTTCTGGGCGGGCCAGAAGTGTGCTTTCGGCTGAGCCGTATTGCAGCTGTGGCTCAAATAGGCGTGGCCGACAGCTTTCTGAGCCAGTCAGAACTTTACCTAAAATGTCGTGCGGCTAACCTCATGACCACGTGCGGCATATTAAATTTCGATATGCCGTGCGGTGTAGAGATGTCACGCGCGGCATTACAGGCTTATTCCAGGCTTTCTCTGGGCTTTTGGGTTTGCTTTGGGCTGACGGTTCATTTGGGCTGAGGATCTGTTTGGGGTTTAAGGGAAGCCTTCATTCAAGCTCGCAAATGTTCCGTTTCCTTTATTTCATCATCGGGGTGAACAAAGACCCTTCGAGGTCCAGATTGGGGTGTCTACAGTAGTCCCTCTTTAACGTAACTCGGATATCATTGTTTTGATACGAGTGACGCTTAAAGAATAGGCACCCCAATCCGTTGCTCTAAAGCCTTTGAACAGAGACAAAATACTCAAAAATGCAAGTAAATGGCAATGGTGGTCGTGCTCGTGGAGCTGCCTACGTACCCCGTTTGTAGGGATCAGACCAACGTAGTTCAATTGGGACGATGCAATCGCAACAAACAATGCGAAAAATTAGAAGTGAGCTTTTTGAAAATTCGAGACGAGTCTTCAGGAGACTAAAAATTCAAGACGAGCTTTCGGGAGGCGGAATTTGATTTGTGACGAGCCTTTGGGAGGCGAAATTTGATTTTTTGATTTAAGACGAGCCTTCGGGAGGCGAATTTTGATTTGAAATTTGATTTGAGACGATCCTTCGGGAGGCGAAATTTGATTTGAGACGAGCCCTCGGGAGGCGAAATTTGATTTGAGACGAGCCTTCGGGAGGCGAAATTTGATTTGAAATTTGATTTTGAGACGAGCCTTCGGGAGGCGAAATTTGACTTGAAATTTGATTTGAGACGAGCCCTCGGGAGGCGAAATTTGATTTGAAATTTGATTTGAGACGAGCCTTCGGGAGGCGAAATTTGATTTGAGACGAGCCTTCGGGAGGCGAAATTTGACTTGAAATTTGATTTGAGACGAGCCTTCGGGAGGCGAAATTTGACTTGAAATTTGATTTGAAATTTGATTTGAGACGAGCCTTCGGGAGGCGAAATTTGATTTGAGATTAGTAGCGCGAATTCGGCAAATACCGCGAGCAAATGTGAATACGACCAGTCCTCGGGGGACGGGGGAATTTTGCGAGTCCCGAGGAACTAGGATCGAATAATCCCATCATTAATGCACGTTATTCCAAGAGATCTCTGCTGCAAAACGGCCGGAGTATTCGATTTCCGAGATGATTTTGGTGGCTAGTGTGCTCAATTTTCGAGAAAACACATTCACTCCTCTGACACCATAATGCCGTGCGGGCCTTCAATGTGGCGTGCGGCATTTCGAATTCCCATGCACCTCTTCGATTTTCGAGATCAGTTGGTTGGTTTAAGGGTGCCCATTAATATAGGCGTGCCCTTTCGTCGGTCAGGACCTCTTTTAAAGGGATGGTGGTGCCTCATTCTATGCATCATTCTCCCAAGTCTTTCTATCTTCTTCCTCATTCTAAAAAAAGTTACTTTCGAGACTCGAACATGGCAAACATCAATTTGGCAACACGGGTGACAGCCCTAGAGCTCGAGATGGGCTTCTACCGAGAGGAGATTGAGCGGCTTACCACTCAAATCTCTAGGTTAATTTCTACCATTCGCACTCTCCGTCGCGCAGTGTCCAACCAACAAGACTTCGCGTTCGACCAGCAAGATGACAAGAGCGACGCGTGGTTCGCACCGGAGTACTTGTCGAGCGATACTGCAGAGGATTCCGATAACCGCTCGGATGGGGCAAACGACGCTTCCGACGATTGAGGTGGAGGGGCCGGAAGAAGAAGCAAAGTAGTAGGATTTTCTTTTTTTTTGTTTTCTTCTCTCTTTTTTTTGTTTTTTTTTTGAACAATATAATTGAAATCCCGGGGATTACCTCGGGTTTTATGAAATGGAAAACCTTCTTTCTTGCTACTGTTTGTCTGCTCTTTTCTGCTTTCTGTACGCGAACGAAATCAAACGCGAATACCATTGTCAGAAACTGCCCTCAGAATCCAAACTATCGGAATAGCCCATTATGCCGCGCATAGTATGCGTAATGTCGTGCGTCATGGCAACTCGAGAAATCTTACTCAATCAAACTGTTATGCCGTGCGATTTTATCCATTATGCCGTGCGGCACACCGTTCTTCGAACCCGGTCCATTTAAATTCCAGACGAGCCGGTTCAGGGGATATATATATATATATACACGGAGCGTACACAGTACGCCCCGTTCGAAATTCCCTCCTCTCTCTCTCGTCTCTCTCTTGTCTCTCTCCTATATCTCTCTCTCTCTCGCTCGTCCCTCTCTCTCTCGCTCATCTCTCTCTCCCTCGCTGCTCTCTCTCTCTCGCTGCTCTCTCTCTCGGCTCTCTCTCTCTCTTTCGCTCTCTCTTACACCATGGATAGCACGGATATACCCGGGGGTGATCACCCCCCGCGGGTTGAGGTTGCACCGGCCACGGTGGTCCCGGAGGGCGGTGTGACAGTTGGAGAGGGGCCGGAGACCGCGGGGGTCTCGGCCCGGGTGGCATTGGCCGAGGAAGCAGCCGTGGAGACTGGTGTTGACGGTGGCGACAGTGGTAGCAGGGTGCTGGCCGGCTTTGGCCAGGAGACGGAGACTCCGGGTGCAGTGGAGTCCAGGGGTGAAGAGGAGGCTACAGGCCGAGCGGAGGGTGTAGTTGGTTCAGATGAGGGGGTTACGAAGGGTCGCGGTGGTGAGGGGCTAGACGGAGTGGAGGTAGAGACATAGGCTTCTCCTGTGAGAGAGCCCCGGACTGACCTGGGGAAGGGCCCTGTTGTTGAGGAGGAGTTGGTGGAGGAGAGGGAGACGCCGGCTATGTTTGTCGGTAGCGGCGAGGGTGCAGAGTCGTCGCGGCCCATAGGTTTAGGTGACTACCTAGAGGAGGCGTCTCTCGAGGACCTGGTTGAGACCTTACGGGGGGTGCCTAGACTGGCGGCGGCTTTGCTTGAGGCTCGGGAGAGAGCGCTCCAGGCCGAGCTCGAGACGGGGGCCGCTGGAGGGCCGCTGGGAGTAGAGGAGGAGGCTGCTGGAGGTGAGACAACCCCTCGGAGGAGTGTTGTGGAGGAGGCGACGGTGGCCCTGAGGAGGCGAGGAGCTTACGTAGCGGAGTCCTACGTGCCCTTTCGGCACGTGGTGGTCCCTACTCTTTTAGACGCCTACAGGCCGGAGCGGCCTACGTACGACGAGGCTCTGGTTCTTAGGGACCCACAGCAGCACCTTTCCTTGTGCCGAGACGAGGTATACCTTGCACACTTGCATTTCAAATTTCAACGTATCGTACTTTTATTTCCTTATTTGATTGTTGTATTCGCTTTGAATAGTATACCTGTTTACTGAATGTTATCAACTTATTGCAACAGGCGATCACCATCTCGTGCTACGGTGGTGCGGCCGACGTGCCGACGTTCTGGGAGAGACTCCCCGAGGCTGTGAGCGAGATAGTGAGGCAGGCGGGCTTCGGGAAGTTTGTGAGCGTGCTGACGAGGCCGAGCAACGATCGCCAGGTGGTGAGGGCACTGGCTGAGAGGTGGTGGGACACGACGAACACGTTCCACTTCCTTTTTGGCGAGCTGACGGTGACGCCGCTGGACTTTGCGGCGATCACCGGTCTGAGGGTCGGGGGTGACCTTATCCCTTACGACGCCGTTACGGGGAGGAGTGCGGTGTTCCAGCAGGAGATGCTGGGGTACGTGCTGAGGGCGGAGAAGGAGGACGCTCAGTACGCTCAACTGTTGGGGTTTTGGACAAAGGAGCTCCCGACTGACAGGGTGCAGGAGGACCAGATGGCGCGGTGCTTTCTGTTGTACTTGCTCGGTGCCTCCCTGTTTCCCAACAGGCGCAACCGAGTACACCTTTCACTCCTACCGGCCTTGAGGGACGTCGGGGAGATAGCCCGATTTGACTGGGGCGGTGCAGCTTTGGGGGCGTGCTACGCCTTCATGGGGTCTCTTTCCCGAGGAGCGGGGAAGAGCCTCGGCGGTTACTGGAGAGTCTGGGAGGTACATTTCGAACTTCTCTTGTGTTTCTCTGTCTTTCTATTCACTTACTGCATATCATGTGTTAATCCTTGATGTTTGATTTTGCAGCTGTGGACGTACAAGGTACTGGATATGTACCCTCCCGAGACCTCCTGCCCTAGCGACACAGTACTTCCCCGGGCCCTACGTTGGTCCAAGGAATTCCAGGGAGTGAAGAAGGGGAAGGGCGACTTGAACGCCTACCGCCTCTTCCTAGACGAGCTTCGTCCTGACAGGGTATGACTACATCTCGCATGCTTTCATTTATTGATAGCTTTTATTCAAATCTCATGCTGATGTTGTTTATCTTTGATTGCAGATTCGCTGGCGTGTGTGGGATCGCTGCGAGCTTCCTTACTTGGTCCGGAGTAGGGAGGTGACGAGGGGGAGAGTGCTTCTTGAGTCCCCTTACGGCTGGCAGTGGTACCTGGGTGACCGGGTGTCACGTCAGTCGTTGACGCTGGATGTTTTTCGAGTCCCTGGTCTCCTTCCTGCTCTGGTGCAGAGGACGAGCTTGTACACCAGGGGGGAGGTTGAGCGGTTCGCACGACCGGACCCTGAGCTGGAGCCGCTTTTCCAGGCAGGCGTTGACTATGCTGAGTATCGGGCTCGGTACTTGATGTCGAGTTTCGGGGTACGAGCTACTGCCTGGGAGGCGACGCTTCGAGCGCCAGGTGGTGCAGGTGGTAGAGGTGGACGAGGACGGAGAGGAGGGAGAGGAAGAGGAAGAGGGCGTGAAGGTGGCGGTGACGGCCAAGGCGATGGCGCAGGTCCGAGCGGGGCCAGCTTACCTCGACTCTCCTGGACTGTGGACGTGACGACTGCCCAGGGGGTTTCTGGCGTAGTGGTGGTGCCACGTCCCTGTAGACACTAAAATTTCGGCATGACTTAATCGCCGTCCGATCAATTGGGATAAATTGTCCTCAAGAAATTAAAGTCAAGAAAATTAAAGTCAAGATTGGTCAAAGCGCTCGAATAAATATTGGGCCCATCAAATTTCTACGGCTCAATACATTTGAAATACAGTGAAGACCAAAGTAAGTCGGGCTAACTTAATTAATCTATCGGATTAAAGAGTTGGGCTAGCTTGATTGGCCAAATGGGTTAAGGTATACAAGCCCAAAAGTGCAGGCCCATTTCAAATAAATCCTGAAAAAAAGAGTCAAATAATAAATATATTATTTCTCTTTTAAATTAAAATCATTCCCTATAAAGAAATATAAAATCTTCTTACATAGGAAATGAAATAGAATCAATCAAGCCAATCAAAATCCAATCAAGCCAATCAGATCAAATCAAGTCAATCAATCAAGCCAATCAAGATCCAATCAAGCCAATCAAGATTCAATCAAGCCAATCAGATCAAATCAAGTCAATCAATCAAGCCAATCAGATCAAATCAAGTCAATCAAATCAAATCAAGCCAATCAAATTAAATCAATCAAGCCAATCAAAGATCTTATTATAAGATCTTGCCATACTTGGCTCTTATCTCCTGGAGCCTATAAATAGAGGCTCATAAGAGGGAGAGAGGAGACACAACTTTTTGCTTGGCATTCTTCAGAGCTCTCAAGACTCTTCAAGAACTCAAGCATTCTTCAACATCCTGCAGAGAATCATCAAACACCGAAATCGTGTCGATTTCTTTGCAAGTCCACCACATCAAATCATTCAGCAACTCAAATCACTCAACAAACCAAAACTCTTGGAGATTTCAAGGATCAAACTCCAAAGTTCAAGTCATCTTCAAACTTTGTTCTTCGGTTCATTCAACTTGAAGATTCAAAGAAAGTTACTATTCAGGCGATTTAACAACAAGCATTCAAGCCGTTAAAACGCCAACAATTCCGGAGATCGAATCAGAGGATTTTGTTCTTTTCTTATTTAAAGAGCATTTATTAGAGGATTGTACCCCTTTCAATTCAAAAATCAATAAAAGTATTATTTTGTGCATCTTTTTCGTCTTCTTTATACGAATTTGTGTGTCACAAATTTGGCACGCCCGGTGGGACCTCTCTACCTCTCATCTCTTTCTCCAAGATCAAGTTCTTCACAAATGGCTTCTAAGAAGATTCAAGTCGCTCCTATCAACAATGCTAGAAAGAACACCGCCGTTGCCAAGAACAGCGACAGCACTTCCTTCGGCGCCGTGACACGCAGCAAGGCTAAGGCGACCGATATCGACGTGAATCAAGGAGTTGCGTCTAAAGTTAATCCAACAAAGGTGTTGTACAACAAACGTCGAGGTAACGCCACACTCGCAGCAAAGATGAAAGAAGGAAAGGGCTCCAAAAAGCTTCCATCCAATTCCGAAAATTCTGTCTCTGCAAGTTTGTCGCCTCTCCCAACTCCTTTGGTTTCTGATGCAAACTCTAGCACGGGTTCGCATTCAGGATCCTCTCCTTCTTCTCCGAAGCACTCAGAGTCGCCAATCCGTTCAGACGCGTCTCACTCCATGGCTATGCAGGTAATGACCACTGACGCTGCAACGATGGAGGAGCAACTAGCTACTATGGCACGCGCCATCGAAAAGCTCACCAAGACCGTGGAAGATAAAGACCTCCAGATTGCATCACTTATGAACAAGTTAGAGGCTCAGAACATGGAAGGAACTAGCCACGATGTTTCACATCCACCAGGTTTCACACCAAAAGGAGTCATAATTGCCGACCAATCTGGAAAGCTCATGATGGGTGACCAAACTGGAAAACTCAAGCAAACAGACGATGGGAATCATGTCTTATCGTCAAATCAAGGAGATGGTCGTAAGGTCAATCGCACAAGGGCAGTTGAAAGTGCTCAACCAACCTCAATCGCTTCGTTGTCTGTCCAACAACTCCAAGACATGATAGCAAGCACGATCAGAGCACAGTACGGAGGGCCCCCACAAAGTGCGTTTATGTATTCAAAACCTTACACAAAGCGCATTGACTGCTTTAGGATGCCTGTTGGTTATCAGCCGCCTAAGTTTCAACAATTTGATGGGAAAGGAAACCCAAAGCAACACGTCGCCCACTTCGTCGAAACATGCAACAACGCTGGGACGGAGGGAGATCTACTTGTCAAACAATTCGTTCGTTCGCTCAAGGGAAATGCTTTTGAATGGTACACGGACTTAGAGCCAGAATCGATTGATAGTTGGGAACAGATGGAGCGAGAGTTCTTGAATCGTTTCTATAGCACTCGTCGCATTGTAAGTATGACGGAGCTAACCAGCACTAAGCAGTGGAAGGATGAACCTGTTGTTGACTACATCAACCGTTGGCGTGCTGTAAGCCTGGACTGTAGAGACCGACTCTCCGAACTCTCGGCCGTTGAGATGTGCATGAAGGGTATGCATTGGGGTCTCCTTTACATTCTTCAAGGGGTAAAGCCGCGGACTTTTGAAGAGTTGGCTACGCGTGCACACGACATGGAAATCAACATAGCAACTCACGGCGAAAACAATCCTCCCATTTTGGGAAATCCAAATGACAAGAAAGACGTGAAGAAAGGAGACAAGTCCTCCAAGAACACCACAAAAGATGCGATGGTGGTAAATACGGCCCCAGTAAAGATCACAGCGAGGGACAATAAAAAAGAGGTCAAAAAAGAATACCGCCCTGTAGAGAAAGACAAACGACTGACTCTAAAGGAATTACAAGAGAAGAAGTACCCGTTCCCCGACTCTGATGTGCCTGGCATGCTAGAAGACTTACTTGAAAAGAAAGTCATTCAACTACCTGAGTGCAAACGTCCCGAGGAAATAGGTCGCGTGAATGACCCAAAGTATTGTCAATATCATCGGATTGTAAGCCACCCTACTGAAAAGTGCTTCGTGTTGAAGGAACTGCTTATTGATCTATCAAGCAAGAATAAAATCATTCTGGACCTTGACGATGCTGCGGAATCCAACCATACCACCACCATTGTTATAGGGTCGCAAGATTCTCCAACTTCTGGCTCTAAAGCAAAGGGAGAGCACGTAGCAACGCCGACCGAAGGGGCAATTGCGAGAACTCTCCAATTTGGCTCACTTGAACCTGTGATGGTTCAAGTCCTAAGCCAAGAAATATCAACTTCTTCTTGCGTAGACAAAAATCCGAGTGCAGAAATTGATGAAGGATGGATCGTCGTGACACGAAAGAAGTCATGCAAAAACAAGCTCAAAGCTAAACCAGTCTGTCCTACAAAAACCCAAGGAAAGAGGAATCATCACCAATATGCAAAGAGAAAGGGAGGAAGGAAGATGAAGGCCATGAAAGAGATGTTAGAAGTTTGCGAACCTGTAGAGCAAAATCCTCTTGCCCCAATCACTTTACGAGATTTCTTCCCAAAAGGCTACTTCAAGGAGGACGAAGTCGAAGCTGTCTACATGGTTTCGACAAGTGAATAAATTGATGGCGACATCGAACAACCCCACGCGCTAAAAGTAGCAATGAACAAAGAAGAGGCTGACCTCCTTACAACTTTGAATGAAGCACCTCTACGGTTTAGTCTTCGCGAAGCATCGCAGCTCTCCCAATCAGCCAGGCTCGCACTCATTCAAGTTTTAGAAGACCCCATGGAGTACGAGTCTATAATCAATAAAGTTGGTACCACAGAGAACTCCACGACTTGTGCTTCTTGTTGTGCGACGATCACGTTCACCGATGAAGACTTGCAATTAGGTTCAAACCGCACAATCGACCATTGTTTGTGTCAGGGTACATCAGAGAACAAAAGGTGGGTCGTATTCTTATCGATGGAGGCTCTGCAGTAAATATCATGCCAAAGTTCATCATGAAGAAACTCGGAATCCCAATCGATGAGTTGGCCCGTAGTCGTTTGGTCATTCAAGGCTTCAACCAAGGAGGGCAGCGCGCAATTGGAATGATTCGTCTGAACCTCACCATCAATGAGCTTGTAGCAAGTACACTATTTCATGTCATTGATGCCAAAACCTCGTACAATCTGCTACTTGGGAGACCTTGGGTTCATGGAAATGGAGTAGTTGCGTCCACACTCCATCAATGCTTTAAATTCTATCAAGACGGGATAAAAACTGTAGTAGCAGACGACAAGCCATTCACCGAAGCTGATTCTCACTTTGCAGATGCAAAGTTTTACATGGAGTCCGTTACCGTTCTTGAAGTCATCCCGACTGAGGTTCCTTCCATGGGACAAGGAAGTTCAAAGAAAGAGAAACAAGCCACAACAACGCATTCACAAGAAAATGCAAGAAATTGTGAAGAACCACCAAGAATTGAATCTTCACGAGAGAGATCTTCATCTGAAGAAACGCAAGCTGCGGAAAAGAGCTTCAGATACATTCCAAAGTCGCGACGAAAGGAAGGACAATCACCGTTTGAAGAGGTCATCACCACTATAGAGAATCCAGCAAAATGCTCTCAACCTTTGTGCAAGGAAGATCTTCAAATGCTAAAGGGAGACCTAACAACACCTCTTCCGACCTTGGGACAACCTATCTCAACCAAGCCCCCATTGAAAGGGTTTGTTAAGTCTACACAAAGTCCTTTTCAACATTCCCCTCTTCCCGAAAAGAGAACTGACGGTTTTGATCCAAAGGCTTACAAGCTCTTGGCTAACTCGGGTTATGACTTCAACAATCCTACGCCACTTGGAGAGTTGAGTCCTGAACTCACTGGTGAGAAGGTTCACGGCCTTAGTAAAGCACAAGAAGAATTAAGGCTGCAAGGATATAGAGTTAGCCCTCCAAAGACTGGTCTTGGGTTCACACCACCGAAGCCCATCCGCATATCCGCCAAAGGAAAAGGTAAGAAAGCAGATGTGCAACATATCACAGCGGAAGAGGTGAAAGAAGACGACAATGAACGAGTTGCTCCTCGAGTCTCTGTCTTTGACCGCATCGAAGCTCCCATACCTCGGACCTCTGTCTTCAACAGACTTGGTGTTACAAAAGAGACGTGCGAGGGGGCAACGTTGCAGCCAAAAAAGTCAATCTTTTCTCGACTTGGGAATAGAAGCGCATCATCGAGAGAGCACAATTCCGAGAGAGAGGGAAAAAGCATCGAGCTAGATTCTGCTAAGGAAGATGAGGAGACTCGAAGCTCTATTCCTTCTCGTATGAAGCGGATAACATCACTCGAAGTCAATGCAGAAGGTCCACTCAAAGTTAAACGACGCACCATCATACTAACTGGGCAGCCTAAGGGTAACGAAATAGCTGAAAAAGAAGAGGAGATGGAGTATACTACATCTTACCACGTGGCGGTTGAGGAACACTCAAGCTCGGATTCTGAAGATGACGATTTTCCCGAAGCTCCTCTCGAATTGGAAGATGGAGGGCAACCAACAGTTGACGACCTCAAAGAACTCAACCTTGGAACTCCCGACGAGCCTCGACCAATCTTTGTGAGTGCACATCTAAGCCCAGAAGAAGAAAAAGCATACTTCGACTTGTTGTTCGAGTATAGAGACGTCTTTGCTTGGACTTATAAAGAAATGCCAGGACTAAGCCCTAGAGTAGCTGTTCACCACTTGGGGATTAGACACGGTGCCCGTCCTGTAAAGCAAGCTTGTCGGTATATCCGACCTGAGCGGATCCCCGTGATCGAAGAAGAGGTCAACAAACTAATCGAAGCTGGGTTCATACGTGAAGTAAAGTACCCACGATGGATTTCAAGCATGGTCCCAGTAGTGAAGAAAAATGGAAAGATTCGGATATGTGTCGACTTTCGAAATTTGAATGATGCATGTCCCAAAGACGACTTTCCTCTTCCTATCATGGAGTTAATGATAAATGCAACTACCGGCCACGAGGCATTGTCTTTTATGGATGGATGTTCCGGATACAACCAAATAAGGATGGCACCCGAAGATGAAGAAGCAACGGCCTTCCGTACCACGAAAGGAATTTTTTGTTACAAAGTAATGCCTTTCGGTCTCAAGAATGCTGGGGCCACTTATCAACGCGCCATGCAAAAGATTTTTGATGATATACTCCACAAGATCGTGGAGTGTTACGTGGACGACTTGGTTGTCAAGACCAAACAAATAGAGGATCACCTGCAAGACCTTCAGGCAGTTTTCAATCGATTGAGGAAGTATGACTTGAAGATGAATCCTCTAAAATGTGCCTTTGGGGTTACATCTGGAAAATTTCTTGGTTTCATTGTCCGACATCGAGGCATTGAGGTCGATCAATCCAAAATTGATGCCATACAAAAGATGCCAGCACCGAAAAACATAAAGGAGCTCCGGAGCTTCCAAGGCCATTTGGCGTACATCCGTCGATTCATCTCAAACTTAGCAGGGCGTTGCCAACCTTTTAGTCGTCTGATGAAAAAAGATGCACCTTTCATTTGGGATCACGCTTGTCAAAATGCCTTTGAAAGTATCAAAACGTACTTACTCAATGCTCCAGTTTTAGGGGCTCCTATTTCTGGAAAACCACTGATACTTTACATAGCTGCACAAGAGGAGTCACTGGGGGCAATGCTTGTGCAAAATGATGAGGAGAACAAAGAACGAACACTCTACTACCTGAGTCGAAGATTGACTGAAAACGAGCTCAAGTATTCACCTGTTGAAAAGATGTGCTTGGCACTTGTCTTCTCCTCGCAAAAGTTAAGGCATTACTTTCAAGCACACACAATTCATCTCGTGGCCAAAGCGGACCCGGTCAAGTATGTCATGTCCAAACCTATCCTCTCAGGACGCTTAGCAAGGTGGTCTCTCCTCTTTAATGAATTTGAGATCGTATACGTCCCACAGAAAGCACTAAAAGGGAAAGCATTAGCAAATTTCTTGGCGGATCATCCTATCCCAGCCGATTGGGAAATATCCGAAGAGTTTCCTGATGAAGATGTGCTATTTATTGAGGTTCTTCAGCCCTGGACGATGTTCTTTGACGGGGCTGCTAGATTGGAAGGGGCTGGAGCTGGTGTCATCTTTGTCTCTCCACAAAAGCAAGTCCTACCTTATGCATTCATACTTAGCGAAAAATGTTCAAACAATGTCGCTGAGTATCAAGCTTTGATTCTTGGTCTCCAAATAGCTAATGAAATGAAGATTGCAGACCTCGAGATCTTCGGAGACTCCAAGCTAATAATTAACCAACTAAGCGGAGACTATGAAGTGAAGAAAGAAGACTTAGTCCCATATTTTCAATATGCAAGTCACTTGTTGAAAATTCTTGAAGGAGTGACACTTGAGCATGTGCCACGAAAGGAGAATCGCATGGCAGATGCACTAGCTAATCTAGCAACAACTTTGGTAGTGCAAAAAGGTGAGAATGTCAACCTCCATGTGTGCGAACAATGGATATTACCACAACTGTTGGACTGCCGCCTCGAAGAAGCAAATGCAATCACAGTCTTGCCCATTGACGACAACGATTGGAGACAACCCCTGATTGACTACCTCCAACATGGAAAGCTTCCAAATGACCGTCGACATAGGGCAGAGATAAGACGACGAGCTCCTCGATTCATCTTTTTCAAAGATACTTTATTTCGTCGCTCATTCGAAGGTGTCTTTCTCCGCTGTCTTGGGAAAGAAGAATCCCAACAAGCAATGGAAGAATCCCACTCTGGGATCTGTGGGGCACATCAATCTGGTCCAAAACTTCACTTTCGAGTAAAAACGGATGGGATACTACTGGCCCACTATGGTCAAGGATTGTCTGGATTACGCGAAAAGGTGCCAACCCTGCCAATTCCATGCAAACTTTATCCATCAGCCACCAGAACCATTGCACCCTACAGTTGCCTTATGGCAATTTGATGCATGGGGGCTAGATGCCATTGGACCACTAACCAAGTCTTCCGCCGGCCATTTGTACATTCTGGCTGCAACGGACTACTTCTCAAAATGGGCTGAAGCTATTCCGGTCAAGGAAGTCAAGAAGGAAACCGTTGTTGATTTCATCAAGTCAAATATCATCTTTCGGTATGGAGTGCCGCGTCACATCATCACGGACAATGGAACACCCTTCGTCAATAAGCTAATGGATAAGCTTTGCGACAAGTTTGACTTCATGCAAAGAACCTCCTCAATGTATAATGCACCGGCTAATGGGCTCGCAGAAGCATTTAACAAAACATTGAGCAACCTCTTGAAGAAGGTGGTCGCAAAGTCTAAGCGAGATTGGCATGAAAGGATTGAGGAAGCTCTTTGGGCATACCGAACAACGTATAGGACCCCTACTCAAGCGACCCCATACTCTCTTGTGTACGGTGTTGAAGCTGTTCTTCCACTAGAGCGACAAATTCCATCACTAAGGATAGCCCTCCAAGAAGGCTTGACTGATGAAGAAAATGCAAAACTCCGCCTCGCTGAGTTAGAAGCACTAGACGAGAAGAGATTGGAAGCGCAGCAACAATTGGAATGCTACCAAGCTCGAATCTCTAAAGCTTTTGACAAAAAAGTTAAGCCTCGCTCCTTTAAATTTGGAGACTTAGTGCTTGCACTGCGAAGACCCATCATCACTAATCGTCGAACCCGCAACAAATTCTTGTCAAAATGGGATGGTCCATATGTGGTGGTGGAAGTCTACAACAGCGGAGCGTACAAGATAGCTGATGAGCAAGGCTTCAGAATTGGTCCAATCAACGGAAAGTTCTTGAAGCGCTACTATCCTTGAGACCTCAAACTCCAAATCGAACGAGTCTAAACTGCATGATGCTCCTGGCCCGCATGAGCTAAAACTGTGTACGGCCCAAAAAAAAAAAAGATTCTATCATGTTTGAACTACGTTTTGACTTGATCCCTTCCAAGGGTACGTAAGCAACTTGAGAACTTTCTTTAAGTACAGTCAACCAAAAAAATAATTGTATTTTTCATTTTGAACTACGTTTTGACTTGATCCCTTTCAAGGGTACGTAGGCAACTTGAGAATTTTCCTTGAGTACAGTAAATCCAATCCAAAAAAAAAAAAGAGAGCAAAATCTTGTTACTCCTGAAAGAGAACGAACTGTGAACGGATAAAAGTATGAGAAGAGCTTTTATTTAAATAATAAAGTGATTGTCTTATACTAAGCATCATAAACGCAAGACATGATTTGCGGTGAAAATGAAGCACTCATCCAAACAGACTAAACAAGCCTAAAGAAAGAAACATATGACAAAGGCAAGCAAAATAAGAACTAAGGTAGCCATGCCAAATTCTGGATCTCGTCTCGCTCAGACCTCAGAAGTTGCTCCAGATTATTCGCTACTTCCATATCATCCTTTTCAATCACTTCAGCTGCCTCTAGAGTAGCACGTTCTGCTTGCAAATTTGCGATAACATGCTGATCCTGAGCTCTCTCTGCATCAATCTCATCAATTGATTTCTTGAGCTTATCTTCCTGCAAATCTAACAGCTCTAGCTCCTTCAGCAATTTAGCTCTCTTTGGACCAATGCCATTCAATTCAAAGCTGAGTGCTTGAGCACGTTGCATTTTTTGGCCATCGAGAGCCAATGCATTGGTAAGACGTTGATCTACATCCGCCAGTCGTTGCACCTGCACCTCCAAGGTCACCCCATTAGCAAAGCCAGATCTCATCGAAATATAGTTACCAACATTCTGTATGTGTTTCTCTATCTCGATTTGGAGCGGAGAATAATCCACTTGGAATTTCGTAAACTCATCATAAATCTTTTGCAACTTTGGCCTCAAAGTTGCTAGCTTCTCAAGAGGGGTCTTGCGTAAAATACTCTTAATGCTGTTATCCAAAATCAAACAAGCGGCACGACGAGCGTCTTCAATAGCACTTCCAGTATCATATGCAGTAACAGTCGATGGTGCAGCTAGACCCAACTTAGAAGGGTTTGATGAAAATGGAAGTCGGATTGTCCCAAATGCATGATTTGGTCATTGTCGTAGTGCCAAATCAAAGGAAGATGGGCCGTGAACTGATTCTCCACTCATAGACTGCTCATCAAGGAGGATAAAGTTTTCATCCTTTGAGTTGTGTATAATATCACCTTCCTGCAACTAAAAAATAAATAAATAAATAAATTCGTTGGTGTTTGGAGATATAACACGCAAATATTGGTTGAAGTAAAAAATAAATAAATAAATATCCTTACCTCAACTTGATTGGCCTGAATTGGTTGAGTGCCACTTGGAACACCTTCAAGAAGCTTGTCCACATCATTAAATGAAACATTGACCCTTTCAGCAATACCGCAGCCAGATTTCTTCTTAAGGTGGCGCCAATTGCGATCCTCACAACTACTCCTTTCATCAGCTGTTTTGTTAAGAGGAACAACACTTTTAACCAAGTCGTGGTTTCCACCGTTCATCTGTATGGTAAGAAGGTCAGTGCGTGGCTCAGCAGTAGCAAGTTTCTTGGCCTTCACCACTTGTTGTTTGGGGGAGGCAGGACGTTTACCCCTCGCAGAGTGCTTGGCCGAGCTTCGAAAATAATCTCCATAAACATAAGACCACCATTTTAGATATGCCTTGGTAATGGGAATGGCTCGACGGTCAGCACGGTTCGGCAACCTCAACTTGCTTTGGGACTTTTCACGAACAAGGGACTCGAAATGCTTGACAATATTCTTCAAGCTGCAAATAGGAATGTTGACGTTAAGTCTCCCTGGTACATCCTGAGTAAAGCCAAACTGTCGGCTGAATCTATGAGGGCTGTATGGTTCAATGACTTTGGTGGAACCACTCCGCAATGTCAGATATCCAGATCGAGCACTGATGAAGTACTCCATCTCCCAATCACTGAGCTGACCGTCGTCAACCAATTCTTTGCTTTTGCCCTCTCGTTGTGCAAAACGATCCATAACCAGATCATCACACTTTCGAAATAGGTCGAGCGCTTCAGCCTCATCAAGCTGCTTAGCCACCCTTTCGCCACCAAATCTAATCATCTTTGGTCTTTGAGTTGATGGTTGGGAGCAGCTGCTAAAATGGGTGCTGAAATACTCTCCTAGCCATGCATAAACATAATGGACAGGAAAGACAGCATCACACTTCCCAGGATTAGAAGATTTAGCAATATCATTTAATCCTTTATAAATACTCGCCAGTACGGGAACAGCAAGGCAGAATCTTGTACCACGAGCCATCATGGCAGCAACTTTGAAAACCCCAGGTCTGATCAATTCGCAACTCCCAACAGGCAAAACAAATTTGCATAACCAACAAGCAAGAAAAGCTGCCAGATGGGTAACGTCCTTTTGTGTCTCTTTGACCCCCAAAATGGTGAAAACCTCTTCCTGCTTGGGTGTTCGCACTTGAGCTTCGCCAATGGTACCAGAAGGATTGTTAACATTGGCAGGTCGCTGGGTCTTGTTCCGAGAAGTCTTCCTCGATGACTTGGAATAGGAAATCTTCCCTTTGAACCAAAACTTCACCCAGGCTTCAATCTTCACTTCACCTTTCTTTGAGTCCGTAAGAAGACGATGGTAGGCAAGGAAAAGGTAGCGACAATTCACCGGGAGATAGTACGTATTATCCTTATCAACGCCGATTAACTCATCTGCATGTGGAACGGCCTCATCATAAATTAAACCAGAAATTGGAAGCCCACCAAGTGCTCGCAAATCCCAAAGAGAAATGGACATCTCTCCCGCAGCAGTATGTAGAGTGTTGGTGGATGGACTCCATAATTCACAGAAATGTCGCATGACACTTCCGAGTCGATCGTATGAAAACAAAGAAGCGTATATGGCCTCATAAATCTTCGCCTTCTTCAACATTTGCTCATGACGACTCAATATGTCTTCTAGCCACTCCCAATACCCTTCGCAATATGAAGGATCAATGATCGCTTTAAAAGTGTTTCCCCAAACTGCTTCTTCGGTCTGGATCCTATGGCCAAGGAGGGAGAATGGAGTAGGTTGCTCTACATCATGATGGGCTGACTGCAAGAGCAATGCTAGAGAATCAGACTTGCTTCCAATAACCTCACAACTAGTCTCGATAGCCCACTGTGGAGGATGAAGCACATCACCTAGAGGCTCATACTGTAGAGCCCATGCACCAAGAAAAGCGGGATGAACAGTCAAGGTGGTCCCATTCTCAACTTTATCAGTAGAGTCATTAAGAATGGTCATGGAGCCTTCTTGGAAACTCTTGAAGCGAGCCATGCCTACAATGCAAAATAGAGTACAAAAAAGGAAAAGAGACTAAATAAACTTACAAGGAAAGCTCATGTTATAAGAAAGACATAATCAGCCTACGGCCACAGGACGTGTTGAGGCGCCCGGATAACTAGGCAGAAGCTAGCCCACCAGGCGCACTCTCCATGATGGTAAACATCCAACCCTCTCCAATTGGGGTGAAGAAGTGTCTAGATAACTAGTCAACGACTAGCCCACTAGGCGCATCCTCCGAACTGCGAGAGTACATGGGTGTGGTGAAGTGTCTAGATAACTAGTCATGGACTAGCCCACTAGGCGCATTCTCCGTTAAGTCAAACTAACCACCTATGATTTGTGGGTATGGAGAAGTGTCTAGATAACTAATCAAGGACTAGCCCACTAGGCGCATTCTCCGTTAAGTCAAACTAACCACCTATGGTCTATGGGTGTGGAGAAGTGTCTAGATAACTAGTCGAGGACTAGCCCACTAGGCGCATTCTTCGCTAAGTCAAACTAACCACCTATGGTTTGTGGGTGTGGAGAAGTGTCTAGATAACTAGTCGAGGACTAGCCCACTGGGCGCATTCTCTGTGAAGTCGGACTAACCACCTATGGTCTGTGGGTGTGAAGAAGTGTCTAGATAACTAGTCATGGACTAGCCCAATAGGCGCATTCTCCGTGAAGTCAAACTAGCCACCTATGTTTCAAAAGGTAGGAAAAGTGCTTAGATAACCAGCCAATGACTAGCCCACTATGCGCATTTTCCCCTACGGTCAAAGTGTTACGTATACCAAAGAGTTATGGAAAGCGAAGCAATTGAAGACAAATTCTCTAAACTTTGCAAACTTTGCTAAAAAGTAATATACCTTGTTATTCTGTAGCGGGGGCAGCAAGCAAGGAATGTAGGGATGGCTTCGTGAACTGCTCATTCATGCAATCAAAGTAAAAAAAAAAACGTGAATGAATCTGTAGCAACAAGTCTAGACATGCATATTTTCTTTAAGAGCAAACAAGAAGTCATGTGGCATAATGGCAAGCTTTTAACAGTTGGCATTTTAAAAAAAATATATATATATGTGTCGACTGAAGGGTCCCTGCATTACTTCATTACTTTGGCAACAAAAAAATAAAAAAAAAGGGTGCTGCACCAGAAAATCCCTTTCAGTGACAAGTGGAGACTCAATAATAAACAAATGAATCCCTCCACGGTTTTTCTTTGTGATATTCACATGTGGCCAGCAAACGGGCAAATGAATGCATACATCAAGACAAGAAAAGGAAGAAAGGGATTCCAAAACGATTCCTTTGCTGACTTTGGCTTTTGTTTGTAGTGTTCACATGTTGCTCACATATAGACAAAGCTAGTAGCATAAGAGCATAATAAAATAAAGAAAATAGAAGAAGAAGAGAGATGATGCTTACCCTATTGGAACTCTCCCACTGCAAGAAGGCAAACAAGCCAAGCACGGCTACAGAAGCAAGAAGTTGGTGTGAATACAGTACACAAGATGTGAAGCTTTGTTTCCCCTAACGGGGCAATTTATAGCGACTGAAAAGTCCAACTTCTAAGGAAATTGTTGGGCTTTGGAAATAAAAGGAAAGAATTGCAAGGGAAAGTCAATATGTGGTTTCTTTTATTCTCGGCAAATAAATCTGTAATGGGTTTGTGTTCTTGCTTTTTGTGAGTGTATAAATTAATCTCTCTCCCGTTTGGGCGTATTTCTTATGGGAATGATTTGAGCACGTGCATGACTTAATAGGAAGGTACAGCTTGACTTGCCATGAAAGAATCCTAATTAATTGTTTATTGCCAAATCAAGAACTTCTACAAAGGAAATTCTCAGCCGTGAGCTCGTGGGGTTCTACAAAGGATTCGCAAGCCATCTGTTGGTCTTGTTGACTCATTCATACACATGCTTTGTGTAGAAAAGGAAAGCTTTGGATCGGTGACTGCATGGGAAAATATTTCGTAGCAATAAAAGTTTCCATGACAGAAAAGCAATAGATTCCCGTCGAATATTCCTTGCCTAAAATTTTAAAGTCAAGCTCGCTAATTCACGGGCTGAAGCTAAGTTGGGCACAATTCATAGGAATAAATAAATAAATAAATATATAAAGTGATTGCTTGGACGAGCCACGGTTTTGCTCGAGGGCCGCGGCGCACCAAGGTTCATTTTTGTGGACCATAAAATCCAACACTTAAAAGTTGTCGTGAGGCACTGCTAGTTTAAGAATAATAAATAAATAAATAAATCCGTCTGCAATCTGCTCAAATATTTGGAACGGTGAGGTCAAGCAAGCACCTCAAGTTACAAAGACACCAAAGAACTTCAAGTCTCCCGCTTGATGCTAGCAAGCAAGCATCCGCCTGAGTCTTGAAGTGGGGGCAAATTTGTAGACACTAAAATTTCGGCATGACTTAATCGCCGTCCGATCAATTGGGATAAATTGTCCTCAAGAAATTAAAGTCAAGATTGGTCAAAGCACTCGAATAAATATTGGGCCCATCAAATTTCTACGGCTCAATACATTTGAAATACAGTGAAGACCAAAGTAAGTTGGGCTAACTTAATTAATCTATCGGATTAAAGAGTTGGGCTAGCTTGATTGGCCAAATGGGTTAAGGTATACAAGCCCAAAAGTGCAGGCCCATTTCAAATAAATCCTGAAAAAAAGAGTCAAATAATAAATATATTATTTCTCTTTTAAATTAAAATCATTCCCTATAAAGAAATATAAAATCTTCTTACATAGGAAATGAAATAGAATCAATCAAGCCAATCAAAATCCAATCAAGCCAATCAGATCAAATCAAGTCAATCAATCAAGCCAATCAAGATCCAATCAAGCCAATCAAGATTCAATCAAGCCAATCAGATCAAATCAAGTCAATCAATCAAGCCAATCAGATCAAATCAAGTCAATCAAATCAAATCAAGCCAATCAAATTAAATCAATCAAGCCAATCAAAGATCTTATTATAAGATCTTGCCATACTTGGCTCTTATCTCCTGGAGCCTATAAATAGAGGCTCATAAGAGGGAGAGAGGAGACACAACTTTTTGCTTGGCATTCTTCAGAGCTCTCAAGACTCTTTAAGAACTCAAGCATTCTTCAACATCCTGCAGAGAATCATCAAACACCGAAATCGTGTCGATTTCTTTGCAAGTCCACCACATCAAATCATTCAGCAACTCAAATCACTCAACAAACCAAAACTCTTGGAGATTTCAAGGATCAAACTTCAAAGTTCAAGTCATCTTCAAACTTTGTTCTTCGGTTCATTCAACTTGAAGATTCAAAGAAAGTTACTATTCAGGAGATTTAACAACAAGCATTCAAGCCGTTAAAACGCCAACAATTCCGGAGATCGAATCAGAGGATTTTGTTCTTTTCTTATTTAAAGAGCATTTATTAGAGGATTGTACCCCTTTCAATTCAAAAATCAATAAAAGTATTATTTTGTGCATCTTTTTCGTCTTCTTTATACGAATTTGTGTGTTACAGTCCCATAGTTGCAGTTCTGGAGTTCTTTGCTCAGGTATAACTCGCATTCTTTCGCCCATTTGCATGCACTTGTTATTATCACTGTACATTCTAATCAATTGACCTATTGTGCAGGCGACTTCGGAGTACGTGAGAGAGATGGCCGGGGCCATGATGGGCCTAGAGCAGCTGGTGAGGCAGTACGCCATGGGCCACGCTCCAGAGGTGCTTCTTCGTGCTGGCGGGACTATGGTAAGGCTTTCAAACCCTATGCTTTTACTTATTTTTGCTTATGCTATGATTACGATGCAAATGATGAATGTCATGTTATTGCAGGCTGGAGGAGGGGCTTCGCGTGGGCTGCGCAGGAAGTTTGTGCGCATGCAGGGGCCACAGGCTTCCTCTGCTGGCTAGCGGGAGGAGCCTTCGTCGAAGAGGCCACGACTTTCTGGGGAGACAGAGGACGAGCCTATAGCCGTCTCTGACGAGACTGAGGAGGCGACGGACATCGACCTGGCGGACACCTCGGGGAGTACGGTGCCTAGGGCGTCAGGTACTCAGGAGGCAGCCGGTTCTCAGGCAGAGGAGGCCTCTGGGGAGGAGGGTGAGGATGAAGACGAGGACGAGGACGAGGATGAGGGTTGAGCTCCTTCTTTTGTTTTTGCCTTTTGTGGAGCCTGCGTGCTTCCTTTGGAAGGGTGCCTGTTTACCCTCGGTAGATAGGATCTTGAGCTATGCGCGCCTTTTGTACTTCGGCTCATGGATATTTTGGAGATTATATATATAGAAAAGCTTATTCTTTCAATGTTTATGCCATTCAATTTCTCTTATTGTCATTTGTCTAAGAAAAGATTGAATAACATAAACACTAACCAATGCATGCAACTAGTCCTTTTGGCCATAACCTGAAGCGAACTCGAGCTTTATGATGAGCAGTATGTTGGGGCAAAGATCTATCGACGTTGGAATAGAAATCAAAGAAGACAAATGAGTAATTCTGAAAAACTAACACTTTGCTCAAGAATCAACCCTTGATATTTGACACATGACTATAAAACTCAAGCTCTCATTTGAAAACTGAAAACTGCTTGAAAACATGCCTGAAAAGCAAGAAACCTTGACTTTGGAGGGTGACATTCTCAAATTTTGACATTGACCGTGAAACGGAACTTGGACCAGGTCACTTTTGACCATTATGACCTGTAGGACTCGAAAGATCAGCTTGAAACGTCTTGAAACGGACTTCGATACCTTGACATGACTTAAGAAATGGGTTTTATTGACCTTTTGGTGTTCTTACGTCGAATTTTGAGAGTTGACCTCGAGGTGGAGTTCCCTGAAGTCCCAAATACCCATTGAAGTGTGTTCTGAGAGTTGGTGATGCTTGCGAGTGCCTTCGAATTGGTTTCAAACCTCTGCTGTCAAAGTTTGCAGAAATGCAGACTTGATATGCCACGCGGGGCTCCAAAGTGTCGTGCGGGTTTCCATATGATCCAGCGGCGTATCCGTGTTGTGCCGTAGTTTTCTCTTGGATATATTATACCGCGCGTTCTTCCAGTATGCCGTGCGGCACTATTTTCCTAACACTCTGCCAATTATTGCTTCCCAAGACAGATTGCACGAGGGTTGAGGTTTGACTTATTCTATATCATTTCCGAACTAGTGCATGTCTACTTTGTTCTTTTAGGGCATGACCAAGCTTTTCCCTATGTAAGACTTTATGGAAAATCTACACTTTTGGAACCCAAGGCTCTTTTGAAAGTTGAAATTGTCTCCTCTAACCATACCTTTCTTCCCCAAACCTTCACCTCCTCTCAATGGCTCTTTCTCTCACCGGTTCACTACGGCCGTGGTTGATTTCCATGGAGGGGGTCGATTGGCTCAACTTTCGGGCTCATGGTCTCTACTCTATGAGATATCTTCGTAACATCCGCCTTCGTCCTGAGCTCCTGAAGGCTGCCACAAGTCTTTGGAATCCGGAGGTGCACGTATTCCGCTTTGGTGAACAAGAGCTTTGCCCTACAATTGAAGAGTTTCGCGCCTATCTTGGCGGCTTCGGCTCTGGAGATGTCATTGTCCCTCCCGTGCGTGAAAACATGTCCAAGGTTCAAGCTGCTTCCCTCGGCTTGAATGACGGTGTTGCTCGTTACTTGGTTAGCAATGGTCACCTCAACGTGATGCACCTCATTGAGATATTCTCTCCTCTTGGCAACCTAGCGGACACAACCTACCACACTTAGCGCATGACTGCTCTTTGCATGTGCTTACTTGCTGCTTATTTCTTGGTTCCTTCCACAGGTCATGCTAGCTCGGCATTGGTCAGCATTGCAGTGCAGGTTGGGGCTCGGAAGGATGTGGTTCCAATGGTATTGGCTGAGACACTGATGGGTTTGGACAGGGTTCGTTCTGGAGAGACTGAGACTTTTGGAGGCAGTCCCCTTCTCTTACAGGTTGGTTTTCGCCTCATCATTCCTCTTTCATACTTTTCTTACTTTCTTTAACGTTAGGCTTGGCTTTCTACGGTTTCTCACTTGTTTTCCCTCTTTGGCAGATTTGGCTTTGTGATAAGGTGAACGTACTGACCCTCCCTCCTGGCAACTGGGCGTATGGGGCTAGGTTACTGTCCTCTCAGTGCTTTGAATTTACGGATAGGTGAGTTTCCGAGTGGGTCAACTTCTTCAAACGTCAGTGGGCTGAGACTATTTCCTGGAAATGCTCATGGCTTGATCTTCCGCCCATGACTGTGCATTATATGGTGGTTCTTTCTGGGCTGGAGGCTTTCACCTTTTACATCCCCTATCGGATTCAGCGTCAGCTTGGTTTGAGACAGGAAGTTCCTGCAGAGGTCCTGGTGGATGTGGTTTTGCCTTTCTTTCGTCATTCGGCCTTTTGTAACTACCAGCGATTCTGGAGGTCTCGCGAGGTGACCGACGCTCATCCTTACCCATCTGTGGCAGTGCGTGAGAGCTATAGGAAATGGCTCAAGAGGGACATTGCTGCAAGGGCAAGAGCCCGAGGAAACTGACTCGATCTTACTACCCTGACCATTGAATAAATCATGGACCTCCTTTTTTATTGTATTGCACTTTTTTATTTTTGAAAATCATGCTCAGCCCCATGTATTAGAAGTAGTTATTTCAATAAAATGAGTTACAAAGAGTCTCCCCCTTTCTGATTCTACCTTTCTGAATTCTGTCAACCTGGATTTTTGCTTTGATTGATTGTGACCGAGTCCCACAGCGAGACTGCCTACGTATCCTTTTTGATGAAGGAATCAGGTCATGACGTAGTTCAAGGATAGGGTTCGCTCTGGTTTTGACACTCTCCTTTTGCGCTCTAATTTTTGCCTAGTACCGCCCTTTCGGGTTTTCGGCCTAGCGAGCTCATTCATTGTATGCCTTAACTTTTGCCTAAGATGCCCTTGCGGGTTTTCATCCTAGCAGGCTTTTGCTCTAATTTTTGCCTGGAACTGACTGCCCTTGCAGCTTTCAGCCCAGCGAGCCTCTCTCAGGGGTAGTAGCGTTTGAGTTGATCCAGGTTGACTAGAGTTGAGAATTCGTTTCCGTCCAGATCGATGAGTTGCGTAGCTCCTCCCGATAGAATAGTCTTGATAATATAAGGCCCGGACCATTTTGGTCGAAACTTTCCTCGTGGATCATAGACCGGTGCTCGTATTTCCTTCAAAACCATGTCGCCTTCTGCCAAGTCCCTGGGCTTCACCTTTTTATTGAATGCACGCGCGATTCTCCTTTGATATCCTTGAATATGGTAAAGCGCCCTTAGACGGCGTTCATCGAACAACATGAGTTCTTCAAATCGATTGCTCAACCAATCTGCCTCTTGGACATTGCATTCGATCATAGTTCGAAGGGGTGGAACCTCTAATTCTATGGGGAGCACGGCCTCCATGCCATAAACCAAAGAGTACGGAGTTGCCCCCGTTGGTGTACGTACAGACGTGCGATATCCCCACAATGCCAAAGGTAGTCGTTCGTGCCAATCCCTTGTAGATTGAATGGTTTTTTCCAGAATGGTTTTGATTGTTTTGTTGGCTGCTTCTACGGCCCCATTGGTCTGCGGTCGGTAGGTTGTTGACTTGTGTACTTGGATCTGAAACTCCTCCAAGACTTCCCTAGCTCGGCCTTTGAAATGAACCCCATTATCGGATATGAATGCCTGTGGGACCCCATACCGATAGATGACGTTTTGCTTGATAAAGTGCGCGACTTGAACTGCGGTTAGAGTTGCATACGAGGCCTCTTCCACCCATTTTGTGAAGTAATCAACAGCCACTAGGATGAACTTATGGCCATTGGAGGCTGCTGGCACAATCCTTCCAATGACATCAATTCCCCAGGTCGAGAAAGGCCATGGCGAGGTCGTTTACTGCAACTCATGCGGCGGGACATGCGTGAGGTTAGCGTGAATCTGGCATTTATGACAGCGTCGTACGTATTCCACGCACTCTGTCTCCATGGTGGACCAGAAGTAGCCCTGTCTCAAAATCTTTTTGGCCAACATCATACCATTCATGTGAGGACCGCATACTTCTTCGTGGACTTCCTCCATTACCCTTTTTGCCTCCTCACCATGAATACACAGCTTGTGGGTTCCATAGTGAGATCTTCGGTATAAATTTCCTCCACAAATGATGTATTGGGCTGCCATTCTCCGAAGGGCGATCCTGTCTTTCTTGCTTGCTTAAGAGGGGTACTCTCCCCTTTCTACGAATCTCCAAATATCGTAGAACCAAGGGTGACCATCTTCAGGTTCATTAATGACCATGACATGCTGATATACCGGGGCGTCCCTTTGCTCGATCACAATTGGCCTTAGCTTTACACCGACAGGGATTTCGACCATAGAGGCCAATGTTGCCATGGCATCAGCGAATTGATTCCTGAGTCTCGGGACATGAGTGAAAGTTACTTTGTTAAAATGGGGAATGAGATCTTCGAGGTTTCGATGGTATGGCTTTAGCTTCTCTTCTTTGACCTTCCAGTCACCGTTTGCTTGAGAAACGACCAAGTTCGAATCTCCCACAACCTCCAATTTCTCTATGCCGATTTCGACGGCTGCCTCCATGCCTACAATACAAGCTTCATATTCTGCTTGATTGTTGGTGACCTCGAAGTTAAGCTTGAATGCAAGTGGGATATACGACCCATCCGGCAAAATCAACAGCACACCAATCCCAAATCCTTTTTGATTGGCTGCTCCATCAAAATACAATCGCCATATGTCTTCGGCTATGGTCATTATGCCTTCATCCGGGAATTCGAATTCAGCATCCTCCTTTCCTTCGACTGGACAGTCAGCCAAGAATTCAGCGACGGCTCTTCCTTTCACTGACTTTCTACTGACATACTTTAATTCGAATTCTGCTAGCATTAGTAACCATCGTGCCATTATTCCTGTAAGTGCCGGCTTCTCGAATAAATACTTCAAAGGATCCATTCGGGATATTAATTTCACCGAGTAGGCCAGCATGTAATGTCATAACTTTCTGGAAGCCCAAACGAGTGCCCAACACGTCTTCTCTAAGGGAGTATAGCGTTCCTCGGATCCGACCATCTTTTTGCTGAGGTAGTAGACAACCCTTTCAACCCCATCGTCTCCTTCCTGTGCCAGCATACACCCCATGGAAGACGGAGTGACTGACAAGTATAGGATCAAATGTTTTCCTGGTTCAGGCGACATCAAGACTGGCAGATTCCTTAGATAGGCTTTGATGGCCTCGAAGGCTTGCTGACATCTGTCATTCCACGCAAATGGTGTTCCTTTCTTGAGCAAGCGAAATATGGGTTCACATGTTGAAGTCAGTTTCGCAATAAACCGGCTGATGAACTGTATTTTGCCAAGGAAGCTCTTTACGTCTTTCTTTGTCCGTGGCGGTTCCATTTCCAGAATGGCCTTAATCTTTGATGGATCGATTTCGATGCCGTGAGTGGTGATCATGAACCCAAGCATTTTCCCCGTAGTGACTCCAAACGTGCATTTAGCCGGGTTGAGGCGCATCCTGTACTTCCTTATCCTTTCGAAGAACTTTCTGAGCGCGGGTAAGTGGCCTTCTCGCTCTTTTGCCTTAACAATCATGTCGTCAACGTAAACCTCCACCTCTCTATGAATCATATCATGCAACAAGGTTATAGCAGCTCGCTGATAGGTGGAGCCAGCGTTCTTTAGTCCAAAAGGCATGACCCGATAGCAATAAGTTCCCCATTCAGTAATGAACGTGGTCTTCTCTCGGTCTTCCGGGGCCATGAGAATCTGGTTATACCCCGAGAAACCATCCATGAAAGAAAGTAAGGCATGTCCCGCGGTGTTATTGACTAGCACGTCAATGTGCGGCAGAGGGAAGTCATCTTTGGGGCTAGCTTTGTTTAAGTCCCTGAAGTCCACACAGACCCTGATTTTGCCATCCTTCTTCGGAACGGGAACAATGTTCACGACCCATTGAGGGTATTTAGTTACCATTAAGAACCCAGCATTAATCTGTTTAGTTACTTCCTCTTTTATTTTAAGCACCCAGTCAGGCCTCATGCGTCTCAGTTTCTGTTTTACTGGTTTCGCGTCAGGGTGAAGGGGAATCCGATGTTCCACGATTTCAGGATCGATTCCGGGCATGTCAGCGTGTGACCATGCAAAAACATCTTCGAATTCTTTTAACAAATTTACAAGAGCCTGACGCTCTTCTTCTGACAGCGCGGAACCGATCTGAACCATTCGGGGATTCCCTTTATCCCTCAAATTTATGGAAACAACTTCTTCTTTTACAGGCTGAGCATGCCTTTCGTCTTCCCTTTCGATTAGGGACCGAATTTCTTCAGGGATTTCCCCCTCGAAATCGATCTCTTCATCATTGGAGTCGACACAATTTATTTCAAAATCAGGGAAGTAAGTGGAATCAGATTCATTTATTTCATCATAAGCAGAGGCCTCGGGGGCACCATACACGCGGGTAGACTCAAACTCAAAATACAGACTCTGAGGAGTTGGGCCAAGAGGCACCGATTCCGACTCAACAGATTCAGAAGACTCGAAAATCCTAGGGGACTTAGGGGACTCAGTTTCAGACTCAAGCTCATGACTAGTTGCACTTGGTATGAAAGTCCAGTTCTTATAATCTCCAGCGGCATCCATGATGAGTGAAGTCGGGTCTTCGAGGGCCTCATGCCCTAACATCTGCACTTCTGCTTCCACGGCTATACCCAATGGCTCGTCTTTCTCGAATAAGGTTGCTAGGCTACCCATGGCAAGAGTTTCAACCCAATCGGCCATCCTTGCTGGTTTGATTACTGCTTCCAATTCTTCATCACTTTCAGGCCAGACATCATTAGCGAATATCTCAAATCCTGGTAGGAAAGTGTTGGTTTCTTTGTCCCAGAATGGTTCTGGCTGTTCTTGATAAATCTGATTTGCCTCCTCTTTGACAAAATAATCTTCCAATCTATCTCCCTTCTTTTCCTTCCTTCCCTCAGAAGGGTGGTATCCCAAACCTGTTACGCGGGTTAAAGTTCCTGGTTCTTCAAACTGTGCTGGCTCCTGGAGATTCTTTCCCAGCCCCAAACCTGGCATGTAGGACATTTTCTTCATTATCTTTATGGCAACATTGCTTATGACGAAGTCGTCATCAATCTTGACAGTGAAAACAGAATTAGAGGTGTCAAGAGAGAAGCCGCCTAGGGCAACGTCCTCTTCCCCATGTTGTATCTCCAAAAGTGGAGCATTGTCTTCCACAGGAGCACGAATCCCAAAGTCGCCATGAATGGTGAGCATCCCAGTCTCCAGTCCTAGTCTAACTTTCTGATGGAGTGTTGAAGGGACTGCCATGATATCAGGCCGATGCATCCAGGGTCTACCCAGCAGTAGGTTGAAGGATGCGGGAATGTTTACCACATGGAACTCCACATCCGTTTGATAAGGTCCGAAAGTCATAGGAAGCATGAGGGTTCCAATCACATCCCGACGGGTGTTGTCATATGCCCGAACTTTGACTTCTGATGGAGAGAAATCATTATTCTTGTATCCCAGGCAATAAGCAACACGGAGTGGGCAAACATTGATTGCTGACCCGTTATCAATCAAAATTACTGGTACCCATTTCCCGTGGCATTTCAGGGTGATATGGAGTGGTCGATTGTGATCAGTTCCTTCAGCGGGCAAATCTCGATCAGTGAAGGTGATAGCATGTTTGACGGGTATGGTCTTGATGAGTGCTACAAGTTCGTCAGGGGTTATGGCGGAAGGAACTTTTAAGTGGGAGAGGGCTTGGATGAGTCCTTCGCGATGGCGGGTGGAGTGAACAAGCACGTCCCAAACAGACATTTTGGCTTGAGTCTGTTCAAGTTGGCGCTTGATCATCCCTTCAGGGTTTTTCTCAGGGCGTGAAGGCTCTTTAACTGGTGGGGCAAAGGGTTGGAAAGTATCTTTAATTGGGGTGACGAACGGGTTAGAAGGTTCTTTGGTCGGTAGAGCTGGAGGGTTAGAGGATTCTCCAATTTGAAGATTAGGGGGTTGATAAATTCGACCACTCCTGGTCAGCTGACCAATCTGTTGGTACTTAGACTCCTCATTCCATAAATCAGCTAGGGCCTTGCGCTTGTTTCCAATAGCGGTATCTTGGAGGTTGGCAGCCAAGTCAGCGATAACCAAGTCCTCCCACAGATCCTCGGGCTTCCATTTTTCAGCTTCTGCTACTGCCCTATTTACGGTCCATTCTTCATTTCCCACCTTTATGTTGATAATTTCCGTATTACCCCACAGGTTTGTCTTAGCTCCCGGTTCATCTTCCCACAAATTCATCATGGCAACATCAGCATCCTTTGGGAAAGTAACAGACGATTCTAACTTAACTTCGTCGGCCATATAGTCCATTGGTTTGAACTCATTACCAGCCACATCTTCTCCGGGACCCGACGGTTCTGGGTATGGAGCAAGACCTACATTGTTGTATGGGTCGTTAACTATGAGATCATGGAGGTAGGAGGAGAGATTCAGTTGAAATTGAACAGGTTCAGGCCAGTTGTAGGTCACCGTCTGTGGTTGGTATTCTTCTGCAAACAGCATGGGTGCAGAGAAGGTATCCAAAGGATCATCCCAGGCCATGAGTTGGTATTCATCCGGAATTGGATTCCATTCCCATTCAGGCATCTCCGGCAAGTTCTCATTTTGACTTTTGAACATCATGTACAGAGAAAACCCATCAAGAGGGTCAGCATGAATGTTTTGCCAATCAACCTCCCATTCCGGCTCAAAGAACGGATTTACGTCTTCTTGGAAATTGGCGACTTCAAACTCCTTCCAATCGACAATCAAATCTCCCCAATCCCAAAGGTAACAGAGGGCAGTCTCTTCGGGAATTTCCACAACAGGCTTTGGTTCGGTATCAGGGACGATGAAAGAGATAGGATCAAAGTCTTGGCTTTTGGCTTGGGTGATTTGGTTGATATGGAAGGGGGTATTGTGTTGTGGTAAGGGATTTGTCATGGTGTTTGGTTTGTCGGAAGGAGGGGTATCAATGACTTTATTGTCAATGAGGTTTTGAATCTCATGACGGAGACGGATACAGTTGTCAGTGGTATGGCCATGCATTTGGTGGAAATCGCAGTAGACATTTTGATTTAGGTTGGGTGGAATGTTCTGTGGTGGCTGAAGAGGATTCAGCACTCCTACTTCGGTAAGCTTTTTGAGTAAGGCGGATCTAGGAGTGCTAAATTGGGTGAAGACTCTTTGTTGGGACTTTGGTTTTTCAGAAATTTGGTTTACTTCTGCCGATTTGGTAGATGAAGTTCCAGCCTGATTGGAATTCCCGAAGAGGACATTGTTGTTCCCTGAATACACCCTTTTGGGCTTTGCTCCTGATTCCTTCTTTTCCAATGTACCGTCTCGCAGTGCCTCCTCTACAGCCAGGCCTGAGTCATAGAAAGTTTTGAAATTCGGGGCTGCCTTGGAGAGAACCATGTATGGGGCAAAGGAGTTTGGCAGGTTCTTGGTGATGATCCTTATCTGTTCTTTTAAGTCTGGTTTGCTTTGCATTTGAGCGGCTTTAGCCCTCCAACGTTTTACAAAGTCAGCGAAACCTTCTTTCTCACCCATCTTGGTGCTCTCTAGTTCCCTCGTGGTCATCTTTAGATCGACATTGAAATCGTATTGAGCCACAAATGCCGTCCCAATGTCTTCCCAAGTCCTTTTCTTAGAGGGTTCCAGGGTAAGAAACCATTGCAAAGCTAGCCCGGACAGAGATTCGTGGAATAGTTGAGCCATGGCTTCCTTTTCGATTCCCCTCATGGTGAGTGAACCAACATACCCTTGAAGGTGAGCCTTTGGATCTCCAGTACCGTCAAACTTTGCAAAATCCACGCCTTTAAATTTTTCCGGCAACTTAGCGTTAGGGAACAAGCACAATTTGTTCATGTCAATTTCTCCCCTTCCTAATCGCTTATTCTCCTGCACGGATTCTTCCAGCTTACCAATTTTAGCCATAAGGGCGGCTAAATTGGGGTCGATTGCTGGCGTGTCTTTGGCTGGCGTCTCATCCTTGGGTATGTCAGTCTTAACTAAAAGCTTGTCACAAACCTCCTGCATAGACTCCATTATCATATTCATGTCGCCTTTCATGGATGCAACCGAGGCTTTGAGTTGCGTATCTATACCAGCAAGGTATTGCCTAAACTAAGCATCCATGGTGGCCATGTTCTGCCTAAGCTCTTCTACCCCACTTCCTTGGTCAGCCATTGGTAAGGGATTTTCAGGTGACAGAGACCCCTGTATTGTTGGGCTTGGCGAAACTGCTAATGACGACTGCCCTTCCTATTCTATGTAGACCTCAACCAGTTGGGTTTCTTCCAGGGTATCTATGCGAACCAATCTTCGGGACGGACGAAACCAATTGGGTAAAGCCTCTTCTTTTTGCAGGTGTCCAATGTTTTTGAACTGGCAACAAGGCAAAAGGGAGCAACTCAGAATCCATCTCGTATGTCCGTCCTACCCTCTACGCGCCTTCTAGATCCTAAAACCTACCGTGACTTGAGTTACACTTGAGACATTTGTACAGAAGATTTCTGGCGGTCCGGGTAGGTACTGTCAGGCAGGTTAAATTCTGATCGTTTCGGAACCAGAGCCAATCTCCTTATCTTGACCATCCGAGACAGAGCAATGTGACCGTCAGAATCCAGATACGCACACCTTCAAGGTTAATCCCACGTCAAGGGAGCCGTTCAGGCACGGCAAACACCAGAGGTATTACAATCTCCATGGATTTATAGTCTCCTAGACTGACCGACAAATCCTAAAGAATTCTAGGGAAGCCTAATCCTCTAGCCCGCAAGATGCCATGATGCGTGAATGACATGTATGTACAAAAAAGAAATACATATAAACATGGTATATCACATAAGTCCTAGCCATGGGTTCCTGTCCTATTTGGGAAGGTTCTATGGTTATGTACAAGTGCAAAGGCCGGTTTTGGTTTCAGGAGGGTTCCCCGGACTAGAGCCAAGATGTACTACCCCATGTCAAGTGTATTGCAAGACAATGGTCGAACAGCACGATGGCCCATCATAGTCGAGGGTTGCTAGGCATCCCGGGAGAGCTTGTCATCGGTAAATCGGGCAAGATAGCCAGAACACGCTAGCGCGGCTTGTGCGGTGCATAGTGTAAAAGAAAGTTTAAGTTTTCCAAATTGCATTAAGCCCCCCAAATAAAATACCTTTCAAGTTTGGCCCTCTTGATTATTCAACACTCCTTTATGTATTTTTTTTTTTTTAAAAAAAGAAGTTTTGAATAAATACTCCCCAGCAGAGTCGCCACTGTGGGCTCCCGCGTCCGAAGGCGAGGTTCGAAGAGTCGCCACCCGAATTTTTGAGATGGATGATCCGAGAAACCGGGAGTTTGTTTTGAAAAGAAAGGCCTTTTGATCTAGCGAAACCGTTGAGATTTTGGATCCGAGAGCCAGGTTACGAGCGGGGAAGGTTTTGTTGAAAAAGCACCCCGCTCACCCGGTGAAAACCGGTCTCTACTAAGCATTTTAAATGGGGGGATTTAATACCATTCGGAAAACCTTGAAAACACATAGAGGGGAAAGGGGAACAAGATAAAACATGTCACGTTGCTGTGCTAGTGGTGCTTGCTGTACAGTATTGATAAAGATGTCATGACGGTAATATAAACAAGAATGATATACAAACGGGCTGTCTGGATCACAATCCCCTGTCAGACGGCATATCGTTTTACAACGCACGGCTTACTGATATGCAGTGCGTGGTTCTGATCTCGTTACCAAACTTTTATCATTTTCCAGAGCCTCGCACGGTATACCCATTACGACGCACGACACTGTTTTTAAAACTTCAGAAAGCTCGCAGTCGTCAGATCATCTCAGATCTGCACCATTCTTTCAAGCCACGAGTAGAAAAACCATTTTTGATGCGTTCGTTTGTTTTGAAAAGATCTATAGAGTTTAAAACGTGGCTTGTAGATATGGTCTCATTTCGGGACTGCTTTTGGTATACAAAAACAGATCCAGCATCAGGCGATCGTGATCCAGACAGTTTGAACAAGAAAACAACAGTGTTCTGAAATGCTGTGCGTGTGAGTCTATTACGCCGTGCGACGCTTCAAAGCGTCGCGCGGCGTAGCACACCCTGCACAGAACACTAGTTTTGTTTTGTAAAAGAGGTTTTGGGTCAGATCCTAACCAAAAGGGCTAGGCTTGAAGACAGAAAGGTCCCCTCAGGGCCAGGACAGAGCCTAACCCAAGGAAACTTGGTTTTTACCTTTGATCTTGAGCTTGAATGAGTATTGATGAAGACGGATGGACGTCGGAAGGTTTGGAAAAAAGAATAGAAGTATGGGTGTGTGTAGTGGATGAGTGTATTTGGTGGTTGGGGTCTCAAAGTTAGTAAGGAACTAACTTCAATGATGAGGAGAAAAATGGAGCAAAAGGCTTAGAGAATGTCTTTTGAGAGCAACATTCTCAAGGCTTGGAAATGGGAAAGTGGGTGTGAATGCAAGAAGAGAGAGAAAGGGTATAATAGTGATCAAGGGACCTTTTCCCTTGAGTGGAGGGGTGTATTTATAGGCAAGAGTCTTGGATTTTGAATTTCAAATGTTGGAGATATTTTCTGGGCGGGCCAGAAGTGTGCTTTCAGCTGAGCCGTATTGCAACTGTGGCTCAAATAGGCGTGGCCGACAGCTTTCTGAGCCAGTCAGAACTTTACCTAAAATGCCGTGCGGCTAACCTCATGACCACGTGCAGCATATTAAATTTCGATAAGCCGTGCGGTGTAGAGATGTCACGCGTGGCATTACAGGCTTATTCCAGGGCTTTCTCTGGGCTTTTGGGTTTGCTTTGGGCTGACGGTTCATTTGGACTGAGGATCTGTTTGGGGTTTAAGGGAGTCCTTCATTCAAGCTCGGAAAGGTTCCGTTTCTTTATTTCATCATCGGGGTGAACAAAGACATTTCGAGGTCCGGATTGGGGTGTCTACAGCGGTAAAACTAAAGACTTAAGCACCAAGAATATGCATTATTGGGTGCTTATCACCTCAACGACACCTTTTGGTGATTAGGAAGTGGAGAAACCCTTCCTCCAACAACCCTGGTTACCCATTGATCATCCTAGAATTGAATTGAGTCCCCATTCCCCACATTCCATTGAGACCCCCTCCTTGATCAGGCTTCTACCCTCCCGTAAACTACACCACACCCATGAAGGGTTGGACCCCTTCTCTGCCTCCATACACGATTTACTAGGAAAGTATAATCCCTTTGGGACGCTAGCCCATAGAGAATTAGGCTTGTAACTTAATCTCCAGAATTGCTTTGCTAACAACGCAACATTAAATGTTTCAAAATCTTTAAAGCCCAAACCACCCATTTCTTTCTGCAATGTTAACTTATGTCAGGCCCCCCATTGAATCTTCTTCCCCCTACTACTCTTCCCCCACTAAAATCACTAAGAATCGAATCCAAGCATGAACAAATTGATTTCGGTACTTTGAAGCACATGAATGTGTACATTGGGATAGGTTGAGCCACAGACTTGATAAGAACCTCTTTCCCAGCATGATTTAACTCCATATTTCCTCAGCCTTGAGTTTTCCTCATGATCCTATCCCTCAGGTAACCCAAAGACTCCTTTTTAGACTTTCCCCAGCAAATAGGCAAATCCAAATACTTGGCAGTCCCTTCCATTTCCTCCATTACTAGAATGCCTTTTATTTCATCCTTAACATCATCTTTTGTGTTCGGGGAGAAGAACACGCTAGATTTTTGAACATTAAAGAACAGACCAGATGCTTCACTAAAAACTGAAATGAGGTCCATAAAATTTAGGCAAGACTGAGGTACTGCTTCTAGAAAGACCAGAGAGTCGTCTGCGAACAAAAGATGAGACATAATAGGACACCTTTTCTTCATTCGAACACCACCAATAGAATTATTCACAACAGCTTTCTGCATCAATACTGAGAACACATCCACAACCATTAAAAATAAGTAAGGGGATAAGGGGTCCCCTTGACAAAGACCCCTACTTGGAATGACTTCGCACACTTGGCCTCCGTTAACCTCTATTGAATATTTTACTGTGCACACACATTGCTTGACCTAGGCTATCCACTTTCCATTGAAACCCATCTTCTCCATGACTCGGAACAAGAAATCCCAACATACTATGTCATATGCTTTGTTAAGATCAAGTTTAACTGTCACAGAGGCTTTTGATCCCTTTTTTTTTTTGGCTTAAGAAAACGGAACACTTCGTGAGCGACAATAATATTGTCCTGCACTTGTCTCCCAGGTATGAAGGCAAATTGTTGCTTCGTAGTAATATCATTCATAAAGGGCTCCAGTCTATTAGCCAACACTTTGGAAATAATTTTGTAAATGAAACGGCACAAACTAATGAGACGAAGATGATTCATACCTTCGGGGTTCAAAACCTTAGGAATCAGGGTCACATTAGTCTGGTTCACCTCCTTCAACATCATCCCCTCATTAAAGAAGCTCTGGATTGTATTAAACACATCATCCTACGCTATATCCCCATAGTTCTGATAGAACAAACCTGGAAAGCCATCTGACCCTGGTACCTTCAAAGGACCCAATTGGAAAACTACATTCTTGACTTCATCCCGAGAAATCTCTTTCACCAGGTTAGCATTACGCTCCGGTGAGATAACACTATCAACCAAACTAATGACATCTTCAAAATCTCTCATCGGGGGGCCTTTATATAACACTCTAAAGTGAAGTTTAACAAGACCTGCTACTTCCTTTGGTTCATTTCTCCATATACCATCTTTATCCTTCAACCTCATGATTTGGTTACGTTGTCTTCACTGAATTGTAGATGGGTGGAAAAAGCGAGAATTTTTATCTCTCATTTGGAGCACTTGATTCTAGACCGTTGGTGCCAATACATGGCATCTTTCTGCCATAAGTCCCCTAGTTGATTAATGAGGGATATGATCTTTCCATGGCCACAATATAAACAAATGAGCTTCCTCAGGCTTGGCAACACCATGACAAGCAATTTTTATTGTCTTCTGCCTTCTCCACCAACTGTTCAGGGCTAGACCCAAAAAAGCAAAAGTACCTATCATTGAACTGTGGAAATTGCACACCCCTTGCCCTCCTAGCTTCTCGATGAAACTAAGTACAAGTTCAAAAAAAAAAAAGAAGACATTTTTACCATAATAATGATTATAAGTAAATTCTAGTAAAATTAGAATACAATTATTATAGACTTATTTGGATATGTGCATTCCGCACATCAACTTCGCCTACCAACTGGTTTTCAGTTGGATCCCAATTAAACCTGGACAAATGAATTAGGTTCTACATTAAGTAGCAAGTCCGCTTCCACCTCTTAATCTTGCCTTCAATATGCATTGTTTCCCCAATACCAACTAGAGAAAATTCAACGGCCATGAGACCTTTCAGATAATTCAAGTAACAGGGATGAAAGGTTCCTGCCTCAGTGTTCCACATCGTCGAACGTACCATGACTGTAAACCAATAAAGCAACAGAGCCTCCTTTGCCTCACTCCAAGCCCTCTGAGCCATTGATATGATGCAAGAAAATAAAAATGAATTATAAAACTGAACCTTCTTTTTGTAAGGATGAAATTGGACTTGGAATCAATAAAGAATGAAGACATGACTCCTATTTAAATGAAAATTGAAAACTAAACATTCAAAAAAAAATTAGGTAGGACAACAATAAAACGAATAAATTGGATAAGCCAACAATTCAACAAAGAAAATTGGATACTAACAATTTGTTGTAACGAACACTATGAATACAAGCTAAGAATGAGAAATTGAAAACTAAACAAGAAATCACAAAGACATAAGATATACGTGGTTCCCCAAGATGGGTACGTCCACGGGCGAGAAGAGAGAGGATTCACTAACCAACGTGAAGAAGAGATACAAAGAGCCGGCTGTAATCCGTAACTCTAGAAATGCCACAATATGAGAGCCCAAAAGATACTTTAGAAGTTCCCCAAAAGCCCTATTTATAATAGGCTACAAAAACGGGAACAACATAATTAACCAATGTGGGACTAAAGAATACAAGGCATTCCCAACAATTCTCCACATTGACTTAAATTCCTACTGAAACCAAATCACCAAATATAGCTTTCCCCTTCTAACCTCTCACTCACCAAATACCCCCGAGGGGTGATCAATTGCAAATACCAAGCAAGCCCAAGCAATGCTTGAACTTGGTAACCGGGACTGGTTTAGTCAACATATCTGTTGGATTATCTGCCATACTCACTTTCTTCACCTCAACTTGCTTCTGTGAGATGATATCCCGAACGAAGTGATACCTGACATCGATATGTATGGTCCTCTCATGATACATCAGATTTTTAGTCAAATGTATAACACTATGTGAATCACAAAATACTAAACTCACACCCTATGCAAGACCAAGGTCACAAAACAAACCTCTCATCCACAATGCCTCCTTCACAACTTCAGCAATGGCCAAATACTCCGCTTCTACTGTAGACAGTGCGACTGTAGCCTGTAAAGTAGCTTTCCAGCTAATGGCACTTCCGGAGAGAGTAAAGACATAACATGTCAGAGATCTCCTTGTTGACAAATATATGCATGATAATTTGTTGGAAAATTATATGCATTACTATTTATTATTTTGATGATTATATGGATGAAGTTTTTATTTGGCAAAAGAAAATCTTTTATCGCAAAGTCCTTTTTCGGACTAATTTCTACTTTGCCTTGAAATAATTGCATAAGTCTCTTGGATTCATAGTTCAATACTTACAAAGACTTAATGAGCTCAATACATGCTTTAACGGATTTATTTAGAAGAAATTTGAGCCACAGGTTGACGATCTGGCTGACAAGCCGGCTGTCTAAACAGAAGGGTGTGACACCCGGAGACCAACCGGATGACCCACCGGAAGACCGGCCGGTCGACCACCCAGACGACCTCTCTGTCAACCGGCCAGTGTAAAATGGCCTCCAACGGCTAGTTCCAATGGCTAGTTCCTCCACTCAACTCTCCAACGGTTCCAACACTCTACAAACGGTTAGTAGAAGATTGGATGGCTATATAAGGGTTCAAGAACTCATTGATGAGGGGGGAATCAAGGGGATTTCAAGCTACAACATTCCATATCACTCCAAGAGCAAATTTCCCAAAAGATCAAGCCAACACTTTCATATCTATCTTGAGAGAGATCTTTGTATAAATTGAGAGCTTCCACTTTCATATCTACCTTGTGAGGTTATTGTTATTTTAGAGCTTCAAATTTCTCCACAAACTTGTAATTCCTAAGCGAGTGTTTGAGTCAAACACTTGAAAGCTTAGAAGACCAAATTCGGGTTTGAATTTGGGTGTTATTGTTTTTGAGAGGTTTTCGGAGAAAACTCTTGCGGTTGTACTAGCTCCTCGGGAAAGCTAGGGGATAAGGTCATTGTAAGCACCCGCAAGACTTACTGCTTGTAATCTCTTTGAAGATTAAAGGAACCTTCAAGTAATTGCTTGAGGAGAAGTGGATTAGGCCGGACCGTGGACAAATCCGGGCCGAACCACTATAATCGGGTTCTATCTCTCTAACTCTCGTTCTTTTATTTGCTCATATTATCTTGGATATAATTGTGAGAGAATATTAAGCAACCCGATTCACCCCCCTCTAGGTTGCCATTTTTGGGTAACACTCCTCTTATCGTGGTCACCGACAAAATCCGAATCAACATAACCAACAACATGATCACCAGAATTGGCAACCCTAAACAATAGACCAACACCTGCAATTCTGCACAAATACCTTAGTATCCATTTCACAGCCTCCCAATGTGCCTTTCTTGGATGCCCCATATAACGACTAACGACACTAACTGCATGTGAAATATCAGGACGAGTACATATCATGGCGTACATAAAGCTCTCAACTGCGCACGAATATGGAACCTGAGACATATACTTCTCCTCATCCTCCAACTGTGGTGACAACTTAGCTGAAAGTCGAAAGTGTGCTGCCAAAGGGGTACTGACTGGCTTCGAGTTCTGCATGGTAAAGCGCTCAAGCACTTTAAGAACATAAGACTTCTGATTCAAAAATAATTTGCCAGCTACTTGATCTCTGCAAATCTCCATACCCAAAATACGTTCTGCCGCACCCAAATCTTTTATCTCAAATTCACCACCTAACTGCTGTTTCAACCTGATGATTTCTGATACACTCTTGGTAGCAATAAGCATATCATCAACATACAACAGTAGATAAACAAATGAACCATCTAGAAGTTTTTGAAAATACACACAACTATCATACTCACTTATTAAATATGACTGGCTTATCATAAAAGTATCAAACCACTTATACCACTGCCTAGGGGATTGTTTGAGGCCATACAAAGACTTACGAAGTAAACAAACGTGATCCTCCTTACCAGAAACCACAAATCCCTTAGGCTGACGCATATAAATCTGTTCCTCAAGCTCACCAAGCAAAAACGCAGTTTTGACATCAAGTTGCTCTAACTCAAGATCATAACATGCAACAATAACAAGTAAAGTGCGAATGGAATTGTGTTTTACAACTGGTGAAAATACCTCATTGTAGTCAACACCCTCCTTCTGGTTGTATCCTTTCACCACTAGCCGAGCTTTGAACCGAGCGTCTTCTACCCCTGGAATACCTGGTTTGTGCTTAAAGACTCACTTACACCCAACAATCCTCTTCCCTTTCAGCGGTTCTACTAACTCCCATGTTTGATTCTTCTAAGGAGACTCAATCTCCTCATTCATAGCAACAAACCACTGTGCAGACTCAGCGCTCAAAACAGCTTCCGTATAGCTTGAAGGCTCCTCATACTCAACTGTTTCAGCAACTGATAAAGCATAGGCCACCATCTCAGAATAAGCCGAATACCTTTCAGGAGGCCGAATCTCTTTCCTTGGCCTATCTTTAGCAATAGTGCGTGGTTGCTCAACTAACGCATCAACCTCTGTGTCTGAACTCTTGAACTCCTCTTCAATTGGCTTCTCAATGTGCTTTTTCCCTGAGTCAGAAGATTCACTCAAAAACTCCACCTGCTTTGGAACACTCTGTTCCTGAACTGCATCATCAACCTGCTTAGACCCCTTAATCATAGAGTTTCATCAAAAGTAACATCTTTACTGATCAAAAACTTTGAATCTTCAGGACACCACAATCTGTACCCTTTCACACCTGCCTGATAACCCAAGAAAATACACTTCTTGGCCCGTGGCTCTAACTTAAGAGCATAAGCTGGACACCTAAACACACGCAGCATAGAGTAATCAGCTTGATGACTTGACCATACCTCAAAAGGAGTCTTACACTCAATAGCAGTCGACGGAGACTTGTTCACCAAATAGCATGTCGTGGAAACGGCTTCAACCCAAAATTCTTTGCCCAATCCGGAATTGGACAACATACAACGTGCCTTCTCTAAAAGAGTCTTATTCATTCGTTCAGCCACACCATTCTGCTGAGGGGTTTTTCTCATTGTGTGATGCCTCACAATGCCCTCATCACTGCAAAACCTATCAAACTCGCCAAGACAAAACTCCATACCATTGTCAGTTCTCAAACGTTTTATTTTCTTATCAGTCTGATTCTCAATCAAAATTTTAAACTGTTTGAATGTATTTAAGGCGTCACTCTTATGTTCAACATATACACCCAAACCTTATGAGAGAAATCATCGATAATACTCATAAAATACCGAAAACCACCTTTAGAAGTTACCTCTGCGGGACCACAAAGATCCGAGTGAAAATAATCCACCGTGCCTTTGGTGCGATGAACAGCTATACTGAATTTTACCTTGCATTGCTTGCCGTAGACACAATGCTTACAGAAATCCAGCTTCTCAGTTTTTTGGCCACATAGCAAACCCTGTTTGCTCAAAATTGTCATCCCCCTTTCGCTCATATGCCCAAGGCGCATATGCCACAAATGAGTAAAGTCTGAATCTGAAACCTTGGATGAAGCAACCGTTGCAGCAACACCTAGAACTGTACTTCCATGGAGTGTATAGAGGTTACCACGCTTCTGACCTTTCATCAGTACTAATGCACCCTTCGAGACTTTCAAAACTCCACTTTCACCGAGGAATTTGCAACCATGAGAATCAATAGCACCCAGGGATATAAGATTTTTCTTCAAATCCGGAACATGTCGAACCTCAGATAAAGTCCTAACAATACCGTCATGCATTCTAAGCTGAATCGTTCCTGAACCAACAGTCTTACAGGCCATGTTGTTACCCATCAAAACTGTACCACCATTGACCGCCTCATAAGTAGAAAACCACTCTCTATGAGGACATATGTGGTATGAACATCCAAAATCTAGAACCCACTCGGTATTAAAGCGAGAATCGCCCTCTGTAACTGATAACACGTTATCTGACTCATCTGAACTTTCAGCAATTCCAACAATTACTTTACCCCCTTTCTGGTCTTCTTTTTCTTTCTCCTTGAGTTTTAAACAGTCTTTTTTCCAGTGCCCAGGTTTCTTGCAATAATTGCACTTTCCCTTCTTCTTACCTGATGACCTGGATCTTCCTCTATTACTCGACTCCTCCCTTTCTGTTGTTCTTTCCCTAACAAACAAACCCTCCACATGAGCATCACCCTCACCTGACACTTTTTTCCTCAATTCTTTCGAATATAGGCTGGCCTTGACATCCTCCATGGATATCGTGTCTTTACCATACAATAGGGTTATAACAAAGTGCTCATACGAAAGTGGTAAATAACATAGCAAAATTAGGGCTTCGTCCTCATCCTCAATTTTACTATCAATATTTTTCAGATCCATAATAATACGATTGAACTCATCTAAATGATCCTTAACAGGTATACCTTATCACATACAAAACGTATAAAGACGTTATTTGAGATATAACCTGTTGGTGAGCGACTTTGTCATATATATGCCTTCCAACTTCAACCAAATTCTTGCTACTGAAGTTTTTTCTTCCACCTCGCGAAGAAACGTCATCTGCCAGACTCAACTGAATAGAACTCAGAGCTTTGGCATCTTTATCATCCCAATCTTCCTCTTTGATTCCAGAACTAGTCTTACCTAACAAAGTCTTGTGCAATCTTTGTTGGGTTAACAGAGCCTTCATCTTTACGCTCCAAAGACTGAAACTGCTGCTCTGCCCATCAAACTTCGCAATCTCGAATTTAGCCACCATAGCCACAATCGGAAATGAAACCCTAGTTTTTGCAGCCTAATGCTCTGATACCAGTTTGTTGTAACGAATGCTATGAATGCAAGCTAAGAACAAGAAATTGAAAACTAAACAAGAAATCACAAAGACACAAGATATACGTGGTTTCTCAAGATGGGTACGTCCACGGGCGAGGAAAGAGAGAATTCACTAACCAACGTGAAGAAGAGATACAAAGAGTCGACTGTAATCCGTAACTCTATAATGGCCACAATATGAGAGCCCAAACGATACTTTAGAAGTTTCCTAAAAGCCTTATTTATAATAGGCTACAAAAATGGGAACAATATAATTAACCAATGTGGGACTAAAGAATACAAAGCATTCTCAACACAATTCAACAAAGAAAATTTAACAATTCAAAAGAAGAAAATTGGATACTAACCATTCAATAAAGAAAATAAGTTATCAAAAAAAAAACAAACTTTTTTATATTTTCATTTTTTATATAATTTAATTTATTAATAAAATAAATTGTTATAGTTTAATTGTTAAAAAGTAATTAAATATATCGGGTGTTGCAATTATATAATTAATGTAATGCGTAATAAAATTTGGGATTACATAAGGACAAAAGAGTTATTTGACAGCTTTTTGTATCATCAACCCAACCTTATCCCCCTATTTTATCAATCATCCAAACCAATTTATCCTTTTTTTTAATACATCAACCAAACCAACTACTTTTTTTATCCCCCTCTATAAAAGTCACATCAATGTGGCCTCCCTCTATAAATAATACATCTACTATCTTTCCTCCTCCATAAATAATACTCCTAAAACTCATCATGCATCCAATCGAGGCCTAAGGTAGAAAAATTAGCATATTTTTGTAAGTATGTGTCAGTTTTTCTTAAAATATTTTAGATATCGTCCCAACCCTACAAAATATGTAACGACCCTAATTTTGGCCCTAATTTTTTTTTGAATAAAAACATTTATTGTTATCCCAAATTTTATTAATTTCTTTGAATTGGTTGGTTAGTTTAATAATTATTATGTAGCAAAATTTAATTGATTACATATTAGTTTTTATAATCAACTTTATCCTTCTCTCTCTATATATTTTTTTCCAAATAAATATGTATGCATGTTTATACATATGGATGAAAATATATTTATATATGGACAAAAAATATAGAGGAAAATCTCTCTCTCTCTGAACCACCTTTACCTACCTACTCCTTAATTTTGGCAGTTATCACCATCACTTACATCCCCCATTTACTCCAATACTTGCCCACCACACCTCCCACCATTCTTGCACCCCACTCCATTCATCTCCTTCCTATTTTTGGCTTAAACTTGCCCACCACACCACCTCCCTCTCTCTCCACTCTCCTCTATAAATACCTCTCCCCTCACAGCCGAAAATCACGACACACCAACACCCTCACACCACAACAATCAGTAGAGGAGAGGAAAAGGAGAGAGAAAGCTTCAAGTTTTCATGGAGTTCTAAGGAGAGTGAAAGTAGGTTCAATTCCATACATCACCACCACCTAAATTCGAGTTTACAAACAACCACCCACATCTCAAGCATCATTAAACCACCACCAATTCAGTCCACGACCACTCCGAAGTCCTTCATCTCTGTCGTCTTCTCCGATTAGCCGAAAATCCAAAATTTGCATTTTTGCTTCTCGGCTAAATTCGAGGAAGATAATCGCTTCGATCCCTACTCTCTCCTAAGTATATTAAGTGTTTCATATTAATTTTTAATGTTTCGGAGTGGGAGGAATCAATCCAAAACGTCGCACCGTCAAAAAATTCATTATTTCCGAACTCTACTGTACTCTTATTTTTGAAAAAGAAGGATGATGATATTACAGTTACCCCCTGTGATTGTTAAATGTTATGTTTCATCCCAAAATAATAATTATGGGATGTACACTTATTACAAACGGTACCCTAGGTTTCCTAAGTCATTAATTTCATCCCTAAAACAATTGTTGTCCTTTTGTTAGTATGCTGTATGTGCCATATTTTGAAATGTTAAAATATAATAACTTAATTAGTATTACAATTAAAGTATTAATTGTTATAAGGAATATTAGTCCTGAATCTTTAGGAATTAAAGTATTTAACTACTTTAAATGGTTACTATAATATTTTAAAGACATTAAAATATACTCCCTTCGTCCCAATTTGTTGCGCCTATTTTGACCTTCATGTAATTTAAGGAAAAATTATAATTACATTGACTTTGTGTCAATTTTACTATTTTACCCCTTTGTAATTTTTGACTTTTTGTCAACTTTCTTATCATGTCATTAAAATATACTCCACTTTTCTTTCAAATCAAGTTCAAAATTTGAATTTGGGAGGGATAAATGAGGGGTATTATGGTAATATGAACATCCAAAATTGAAAAGTTTTGAAACAAGCACATCATTTTGGGACATCCCAAAAAGGAATAAGGGCACAACAAAGTTGGACGGAGGGAGTACCAAGTACATAGAAGAATATTTTTGAGTAACAAAGCCCCAAATACCTCGAATAAAATTATTGGATGATAAACACAAGCGGTAAGTCATGATTAATCATGACAAATCATGATTAATTTTATTAAGTTAAGAAAACTATTAATAACCTTTTAATAAAATTTATGCACATATAATAAACATAAGGACATCGGCCCAATCATAATACACTACATGTTTTACATACTCGTACCTTATTAATTGATATACTTGTTATTTCATTGAAATGTATTATGTTATGAGTTGAGTTTTTATTGAATGAATTATGATAAATGTACTAGATTGGGCTTAGGTTCATAGGGTGGTTTTGAGTAGTGAACACATAGACGTGGATAAATAAAAGATAAAACGGTAAAGTTGATTGAGAATGTTGGGTACCGGTAAAGGACCCCGAGTATATATGGTAAAGTACTTAGAGTGTGTGGAGGATAGTAAAGGACTCCGGATACAGAGAAACGATAAAGGATTCCAAATGCGGTATAGTACCCAATGTGTGTTTAGAGGACAATAAATGACTCCGGGTATAGTATTTTGGGAAACAGTAAAGGATCCCTAAATACGGTACAGTATTTAGTGTGTGGGTTAGGGGTATGGTTAAGTACCCAGTGTGTAGAGTTGGGAGATGGTAAAGGATCCTGATGATAGATAGTGCGACCCCCAATGCTGAGATGTCATGGTGCGCTATTTTTTTTTTTTTTTTTATGGTTGTAGGTGAATTCAGATTGAGTAGATCATTTAGCAGTATTTGCTTACTAGTGCAAGACAGATAAAGAAAGAGCTATTCCATGGGACGGTCAAAGTTGGTGGATGTGGGAGGAAGGGTGTTTTGTGTCTATTTTGTAAAGTTAGTGGGTAAAAGTTGGTGAATTGTCTATTTTGTCCCTAAAAGTAGATTCCATTTTGAAAAGTTAGTGAGTAAAAGTGTAATGATGATGGGTAAGTAGGGAAATTGGAGGAAAAAGTTGATGTGAAAGGTATAATGATGATGTCTTTTTAATAAGTTGGAGTTACGAAGGAATGACGTGTTATTCTTCTGCACTACTGTTGATATCAACTACTCCCTCCGTTCCAAATTGAAGATCCGGTTCGGTCTCCAATGCAAAATTTAAATTGTTAATATCTTTCAATCTATAATGATTTTTATGTGCAATATGAATCTTATATGATAGATCTCAATTAGTTCTATTATACAAAGTTTTTAAAATCTTTAAAGGCAATGTAAATTGAAAGATATTAACAATTTAAATTTTGCATTAGAGACCGAACTGGACCATCAATATGGAACGGAGGGAGTAATACATTCAATGACTGTTTAGCTATAAACTAAGGGGTTAGTAGTGTAGGAATTTATCTACTGAGTGTCGACTCACGACGCTTTTACACCAGGTACCGAAGAAGAACAGTACATTCAACCTGAGGAACAATATTTCGTCGAAGACCTCTCAGATTAGGAAGAAAAGTTCATAGAACCGTGTGTGAACTACTAGAATAAGCTCGATTTATTTTTAATATTGTAATTTCAATTCCAAAAGTGCTTGAACAATTGTCAAACTCTATATTATTCGGTAATATGTAAGACATAATTATGTCGACTAAAATTTTATTAATAAAGACTTTTGTTGTTTAACTCTGATGTTTATTAAATTCAATTTTAAAGACATTAAATTATTTAAAAAGATTTATTAATGTTTCCGAAAATCGAAGCGCTAGCTACAAAATAATTCACAAAGAGTCGGCATCCTATTATAGGGTTAATCGGATTAGATTTCATTAGGATATTCCTAAATTTTGTAAGGCTTATTCTAGATATTCCTCTGACATAAAATGATCAAATGAGATACACTCTCTTGGGATTTTATTAAAGATAAAATACAATATTGTTCTAGATACTATTAGACATTAGACAGAATAGATCTTATCTCATTACTAAGCCTCTTAGTATAAATAGGCTAAGAGCATCCGCAATGGTAATAATCAAAACCAATAACCAAAATGTGTCACATCAGCATTTGATTATCTATTTAATCCATAATCAAACTTAACAACATTTTACCTCCACATTGGTTATTTTTTTATCCCTAACAAAAAAAAAAACCCGACAATACATGTACAATGCACATTTGTCCAATCGCAAACAAGTTTTAATCACGCACCCGACCACACCAAATTATTTGTCTCGATGAGATGATTCCAATGTGGGGTGTTTTTGAGTTTGGTTATTGAGTTTTGGTTTACCTACAATAAAAATTACATTGGGTGACGAATGAAAATCGTCACAAATTGCATGTTTTTCGTCACAAATAAATGAATAATATAGGTGATGAAAAAAATTTTGTCGACTAAAGGTTGTCGAGAATTCCTACCTGGTGACAAAATCTATTTTTTGTCACCTATAATGCCTTTTGATGACGAAATATTTCGTCACCAAAAAATGAATAATTGGTGACGAATTTTTTTTCATCGCCTATTGTGCCTTTTGACAACGAATTTTTTTGACATCAATTATTCCTTTTGGCGATGAAAAAATTCGTCACCATTGGGTCACATCAGTGATGAAAATTTTCGTCACCAATATAAGAAATTGGTGACGAAATTTTTCGTTGCAAAAGACGTTTTCATATGGGAAAAAAAATCCTTCTTTCTTGCTCCTGCTGGGTTTCAAACCCGAGTCCCTTGAGTTTTTCACGCAAGCTCCAACCAACTACACCACACACACTTTTCAATAAATATTTGAAATATCTAATATATAACATATATATTTAACATGAAGATATATTTCGAATGTAACTTTGAACCTTTAAACATTAAAATTATCAATTTTGATAAACATGAAAGTTGTAGACAATTGAGTTATTGTTCAAACCCAATTTGAATTATCTCAATCGGAGTTTTTAGTAAAGAGTTCTGTCCGAAATACATTTAGTGACAAAGCGCAATTCATAAATTTCGTCACGAAAGGTACCCATTTGACGATGAAATATATTTTTCGTCGCTGAAAGCGTTAAAATGGTGACGAAAAAAATATTTCGTTACTAAATTGGTCTCATTTGGCGACAAAATATATTTTTTGTCACCAAATGATTATCTTTGGCGACAAAAAATAATTTCGTCACATTTTTTAAGCTTTTGGCGACGAAATACACCAAATGGGTACCTTTGCTGACGAAAATATTTTTTTCGTCACTAAACATGTATAATTGGTGACAAAATTATTTCATCACGGAAGCTGTCAAAACAGTGATGAATTTATTTTTTCGTCGCCAAATATACTCATTTAGTGACGAAATTAAATTTCGTCTCCACTTTTTCATCACCAATTTTCATTTTTCTTGTAGTGGTTATTGGTAAAAGTTGTTAAGTTTGGTTATGGAATTGGTAGAATTTGGTTATTTGCTAAAAGACTTGTAATTTTGCTTATTACAATGTGGAGTATTTTTTGAGTATTGTTGTTAAATTTGCTTATTACAATGAGAATGCTCTAAGCCTTCCAAATGCACTGCACATACAACACACACTCCACCACACAAAAAGAGGGAGAGGGATAGAAGAGAGGAAGGAAGAGGAACAACAGAAAAGGGACAAGAAAAAAGAGAGAAACAACAGGAGGTGAGTTTTCTCCCACTCACACCTCTCTTTCTTTCTTCACTGCTATACATACACAGAATTTGGATGCAATAAATAGAAGGTGGGAAGATGGTCCAAAATGTTGGCTGAGATTAGACTTCACTTTTATTTGATTATGGGAAAAATAAGAGAACCAAAACACTAGTTAATTGCCGCAACTATTTCTCAGGGAGGAATGCACGAACCGGAGGGAAAGCACTGACTTGTTTTCTTCCTCGTTAGTTCTAGAGTTTTCTTACATTAATTTATATAGATGCAACTTTGGGCTATGAGATTTTACTAAACAACACAAAAATACAACCTATGATGAAAGTCTTGCTATGAAGTAATAACTTAGAAATTTCATTAGTAGAATGATTGAATAACTTAGTCACAATTTTAGTATTTCTAATTGTTAATGTGTTTATTCTTGGACCCAGTATGATAAGATAGATTTTGGATGTAAAAAGGTGAGTTGTGAATTATCTCAGTTACATGAATTTTTTTTGCAAAGTTTATGTTGCTAACTTACTAGTATGGTTGTTTAACGTATGAAATTCTTTTGTACCAAATATACCATGAAATCATGACGTTTGTACAATTAATGAAAAACAAGTATTATCGATTCATCCGAATAATGTCCCTGAATTTAGGGAACATAAAAGATACTAGTCGGAATGGGATTATATGGACAAAATGGAAATGGGCATGAACAGCCGGGTGTCTGACTGAACTGATCAATTCATCACTTTGTGTTGGGGTCGCTCCCTCATTATTGGCGGTAATCGTTGGATGATATATCGTATTTATTTATGGCATGTTATGTTACATACAAATTGGTTTATTAGTGGCAGCTCCAGGAATTCTTCGAAGGGTGTTTAGAAATTACACTATACTACCTCGAGAAACCACAACTATATATAAACAAAAGTATAAGGAGAAAGCTACAATGAGACCCAAAAATAGCAAAGTATATGAGCTATTACAATTGTGTTTGACGATTTTTCATATTCTGAAACTGTTGCATAATAGCATCATTATCTACGGTATCAAATAAATCATTCTCAATATAAGTAACCAAGGAATCATTCATCCACTAATCTCTCATTTGATTGCGTAGATTACTCTTTATGTACTTCATTGCTGAAAAACTTCTTTCAACTGTTGCAGTGGTGACAGAAGAGTCAACACCAATGTTACAAGCAAATAGACCAATCTATATATAACATGCTTATCTATCTCCACCAACTTTGCAGCAATATTGCCAATTCCTTTGGGCTCTGAAAAATTTTCATCGGATCTCACATCTACGATGAATTTTTAAATTTTTTAAATTTTGAGCTCTGAACTGGTATTGGCGAGCAATTTTCCGAACTAGTGTTGCCGAGCAATTTTCCATTTTTCTTTTACCACCTCTTTTTATATATTTTTTACTTTTGTTATTTTTTGTAGTAAAATAATGGGCTGTAAAATGTAATGGGCTAAATAATGATTTGTGGGCTCATTTTTTGGGTGGGTGTTCATTTACATGTGGGTTGGGTGTTCATTTACATGTGGGTTGGGTGTTCAAAGTTAGGCTAATCCAAAAATATTACATGTATTGTAGCCAAAAAAAAAAGTGTCCAGGTGACCATTCATGGTCACATGTAGAGCCGCCGGTGTGATTTATGATTTCGGTTACAGTTTAAGCCACACAAAAATGAAATTATGATTCCTGCTTTTTCTTTGATGAAAAGAATTTTTAGTTCCATGGTAGATCATGTAACTGTTAAAATTTATAATTTTACACAAGCAGTAGCTTATGTTGTTCAAATTTCTCATTTTCAAGTAATTAAAATTAGAGGAACGGGCCGAGTATCAGTACTATTAAGATTAAAAGTGTCCATAGAGGCCTTTGGTGAGATGAAATCACTGGTCGGTCATGATGTTCAAATCCACTAGATTTGGGTCGTGACAATTAAGACGACTTATTTCATCCCATCAACTCCCATTTGCAACCCATTTGGTCTAAAAGATAACTTCCGTCTAAAAAGTGGACCAAAAAAAAAAAAGGATCGCGTGAGAAGTGCAAGGCTTGTTTCTTTGTTCACGTCTATACTCGCCTAACAAATTTTTTTGTTCCTCTATTTGTGTTTATACTCGCATAAGTCGATTTCATTCTCATAATTGCAGAGCTCATGGAGAAGTTTTACAAGAAGTCGAAGCTCCCAACATGTACAAAATAAGTGAAGATTGAGGAAGATTGTACTGTCTCTTTTGAAGAGTGGAATTGTACTATTTTGAAATAAATGGTGATAGTGAAATTCAACAATTTTGGTTTGTTTTTGTGATGGCTAATGTAGGGCCCTCGGTTAACATCTCGGTAACCGGGCTACATATTCCAAACCGGTGGCAAGAATCCGGACCGCAGTCTGATAACGAAGTCCCCTTTGGTATCCGCCTCGGGGACAGCTCGGTCTTCGGTTGTATCCGGCCTTGGGGCTATCATCATCCATCCCTATTGCACCGGTGCTTCCAGAAGCATCAGAAGAAGCGGTTACTGCAAGTGGGACCCGTGAGGATCATGCTCCTCACACAGCTGACATAATCATTGGGATCTGCCCCATGTGCTCCGTAACCGTCTCGCCCCCTATGTCATACGTGACGTCGCCCGAGGCGGTTACCCGAGCGTACCCTCCACGCACTGGCTTGGAGATCAAGTAAACCTAGGTCTATAAATACAAAGAGACACACCTGAAAGAGGTACGCAATACTTTCCTAACCCTAGACCTAAACACTACCCCTGAGATCTAACTTGATCGTCGGAGGGTCACTGGGCAATACAAGCCCTAGTGACTTGTTGCAGGTCCAGCGACGGAAGCACGGAGCTGTGAAAGAAGGATCCTAACCAGAGCCACGGTCAAGGTCCCGATTAATCGAACCCCTACAATTGGCGACTCTGCTGGGGACCTAGCTGTTCTTCATCCAATCACTTTCTTCCTCATAAAAGCTCCGTTCAAAGCTCTTCAACCTAGCCATGGTGGAAGTCGACGATCCACATCGTAGCGAGACCACCTACGGCCTCGGCAATCTCGGGGACCAGAACCTGACCACCGGCGGACCAGGTGCCCTTGGAAAGGCCCACATGTCCGTCAGAATCAGGGCCGGAACTTCGACTCAGGAGGCAGGGGCTCCCGCCGAACTCCAGACCTACATCCGCCACCTGGAGCGGAAGATCGACGACCTGGCGATGGTCGTGGAGCGCGATAGGAACGTCCGGGACGAGTTGGAGAAGATCAAACACCTCTTCCAAATCTCCCCATCTCATTCCTCCGGAAGCCGCGACGGAAGAAGAAGCCATCACAGCCCTCCCCGCAGCCGCGACGGAGGCCACTTGGTCGAACACCGATCCCGCCCCTCAGCTAAGGACCGCCTCGAACCACCAGGGGAGGGTTGTAACGAGAAGGATGCTGAACGAAGGGGACGCTCCCGCTCCCCTAATCCAAGGGGTCCTCGCGGGAAGCGATCCGCCTTCGAGAGGCTTGGTGGCGGAAGCGTCTCCACCTCCTCCACCCACCCAATCAGATCCAAGGAGCGCCGCCGTGAGCCCACCCCGAGTTTTGCCAATGAGGACAACGCCCTCCTAGAATTCCAAACAAAAGGGTACCGTGAGCGCCTTAAGGACGCTCGGTCAAAAAGTCCATTCGTCCAGCATCCTAAAGAAAAAGGTGGCGGAAGTCAGGTCACTGAGCGCTTCGAGCCTTACGCTCGAGATAGCTACAAGAAGCACCAGTACGAGCGATCTCCTCAACGGTCAGGGAACTCCCAACCGAAGCGGAAGGAGTATGAAAGACCGGACCGATCGTTGTCGAAGAAGCGTACCGCGACCGGGGGTCCAGACGGTCTCGACCGTTCGATCCGACCCCACCGAGACGCCCGACTCGAGAGACTCATGACCTCCCCATTCATTAGGGAGATCGACTCGGTCACCCCCCCGAAAGGCTTCACCCAACCCAAATTTGCAAAATACGACGGTAAAACCGAGGCATACACTCATTTGGTCCAGTACAAACTCGTTGTGTCTCTCTTCCTTCGCAATGAGCCTTCGGATGACGCTTTCCTCTATAAGGTCTTCCCCGCAAGCCTCGGCAACCTAGGCCTAACTTGGTTCAACCAACTTCCCTCCAGGTCAATCTCCTCTTTCGATTCTCTCTGCGACGCTTTCATGGCTCTGTTTGTCACGAGCAACAAGCACGAGAAGGAGATCGACTCTCTTCTCGCTCTACGCAAGTGGCCCGACGAAACGCTCCGCCAATACGCCGGTCGCAATTGGGAACTGTTCAACGAAATCGAAGGTTGCGACGGCGTCATCTCCACCCGTGGTTTCAAGCTCGGTCTCACCGCCCAAGACGAACAAGTTTACGACGATCTCGCTCGCCACAAGCCCAATTCCATGAAGGACCTCATGACTCGCATCGAGGGATGGTGCCAGCTTATTGAAACCAAAGCAGAAAGGGGCATGGGGAAGCCTACGAGCTCCAAGACACCGTCCACCTCGGTGTCTGCTTCGGCTCCCGCCTCGGGACCAACACCAAAGAAGCAGGTCAACCACATCAAACAGTCTCCGAGGAAAGGACCAAAGCCAAGAGACTTCAACGCTGAGAAGACCGTCTTTACCGTCCCTATCTACAGGATTATCGACCAAGTGAAGGACCAACCCTTTTTCTCCTTCCCCAACCAAAAGCTCGGTACCGAGAACGGGAAAATCAAAAACCCGATAGTCCGATGTAGTTACCACCACCGCTTGCAGGCCCTTCAAGGCCTACTTGGAGCAGCTTGTCGCCGGTGGCCATCTCAACAACCTCATTGACCATGAGAAAACGAGGGCTCGGGCACAGAATGCCAAAACCAGAACCGAAGAGGAAATCCAGACGATTCACGTCATCCACGGCCCTCTCAACCCCGAAGCCGCCCGTATAATCCGCTCCGAATTAAACGACGCTTCCTCTTCTAAACAGGTCATGCTAGTCGGTCCCGAAGCCAAACGCCCCCGGACCGACGATGGATCCAAATGGACAATCACATTCACCGAAAAGGACCTCGAGCGCATCCAACTACCTCACAAAGACGCCCTCGTGGTCACGCTGCGCATCGGCACCTTCAACGTCCGACGCGTCCTCGTGGATCAGGGGAGCTCAGCCGAGGTCATGTACTACTCTTTGTTTAAAGATTTGAAGCTCTCAGACGCCGATCTTCGTCCCTCCGAAGTCCCCCTCATAGGCTTCAACGGGGCTCCGGTCTGGCCCCTCGGTTTGATTACCCTTCCTGTCCGCTCTGGATCGGTCGTACTCAACATGGAATTTGTCGTGGTCGATGTCCCAAGCCCCTATAACGCCATCGTTGGCCGCACCTGGCTCCATAAGTTAAAGGCCATAACCTCTACTTATCACCAGGTGGTCCGGTTCATCGGTGCTAACGGACGACAGGAAGACCTGTACGGAGACCAAACCGCCGCCAAACGCTGTTACATCAACGCGGTCCGAAGTAGCAAACAGACGTCCAGGGTGAACTTCATCGAAGTACCGGAGGCTCCGGTTCTTGAAGACGTCGGTAGGCCTGCCGACGAGAAGGCGATTGAGGATCTTGTCACCGTCCCTATAACCGAAGATGGTTCCCATTTCTTCCTTATCGGTTCCTCACTCTGTAACACCGAACGGAATGACATGGTGAACTTCCTCAAGAGCAACATAAAGGTTTTCGCGTGGACCCCTTACGAAATGCCCGGGGTCAATCCAAAGTTCATTTGCCATGAGCTCAACATCGACAAAATCAGGCGCCCGGTCGTACAAAAGGCAAGGCGGTCCTCCCCGGTCCATTCCGAGGCCGTCATAGAAGAGGTCAACCGACTCTTAAATGCAGGAGCCATACGGGAAGTTCAATACCCTAAATGGTTGGCCAACACTGTAGTAGTCAAAAAGAAGAACGGTAAATGGCGGGTTTGTGTTGACTATTCTAACCTCAACGACGCCTACCCGAAGGATTTCTTCCCCCTCCCTCGAATAGACCAGCTCGTAGACACCACAGCTAGCCACGACCGACTCAGCTTCATGGATGCTTACCGGGGCTACCATCAAATCGCTATGAGCGACGGCGACGTCGAGAATACGGCCTTCATCACCCCCCACGGTATCTTCGGTTATCTCGTCATGCCCTTCGTCCTCCAAAACGCTAGAGCAACCTTTCAGCGAATGATAACCAAGATGTTTGAGCGTCTGTTGGGGGACACCATGATGGCCTATATCGATGACATGGTGGTCAAGAGCATGATGGCCGGCGACCATCTCACTCACCTCGCCGAGGCCTTCGAGATCCTCAAGAAACACAAGCTTCACCTCAATGCTGAGAAGTGCGCCTTCGGGGTAAGCTCCGGGAAGTTCCTCAGACACCTCGTCTCCCGACGCGGTATTGAAGCCGACCCTGCACAGCTCGTGGTGATCGAAAAACTCTCAGCCCCTCACAACAAAAAGGATGTCCAACGCCTAACCGGCATGGCCGCTGCCCTAAACAGATTCATCAGTCGCTCCTCCGACAAGTGCCAGCCGTTCTTTGCCCTCCTCAAAGGGAGCCGACGCAGTTTCAACTGGACCGAAGAGTGTGACCGAGCCCTACAGCAGCTGAAGGCCTACCTCTCCGAGGCCCCTCTCCTCGTCACACCTCGGGATCAGGAGGACCTGTTCATATATCTTGTCGTGTCCACTCATGCAATAAGTTCGGTCCTCGTCCGACAGGAGGGACGCGACCATCAGCCCATTTACTACTCCAGCATGACAATGACGCCCGCCGAGACGCGTTATCTTCCTCTGGAAAAGCTCGTTCTCGCCCTCGTCTCTACATCTCGGAAGCTTGCCCCATACTTCCAATCCCACCGCATCATTGTTCTAACCGAGTACCCTCTCAAGTCACTCCTCCGGAAGGCGGACCTCTCCAACCGAATCTCCCAGTGGGCCGTCGAGCTCGCCAACTATGAAATTCACTATCAACCGAGGACGGCGATAAAAGCCTAGGCCCTCGCCGACTTCATCGCCGAGCTCACTCCGGCCGACGTCCTCGCCTCAACTCCAGCCCCCCGCCCCGAAGCCGTTCTCCAAGCAAACCCCAGCACCGCTTGGAAATTCTTCCATGGCGATGTGTGGAAGATGTATGTTGATGGCGCCTTAAATAGTCGAGGTGCCGGGGCTGGGATCGTACTCCTCTCTCCCTCCGGTGTCTTACATGAAAGCTCTCTTTCTATCAACTTCCCAGCCTCAAACAACGAGGCTGAATATGAGGCACTCATCTCCGGAATCAAAACCGCCGAAGCCCTCGGTATCGAGGAACTTGTTATCTACAGCAACTCGCAGTTGGTGGTCAACCAGCTTTCCGAGGAGTATGAGGCTCGGGATGACCGAATGCGCACCTACCTAAGCTCCGCTGTTCGACTTCTCAAGAGCTTCAGGGCCATTCGCGTCGAACACATTCCGAGAGAACAGAATGCTCACGCCGACGCCCTCGCCGGACTCGCTTCAGCCTGTGCTGCTTCGGAACATTGCTCTATCTCCTTTAGCTCCATTGACAAACCTAGCTTTGAGCTCGAGGTATTAAGCCATGAGATACTAAATGTGGAGCTCGGTCCAAGCTGGATGGATGAGATCATTAGTTACCTACGAGATGACACACTCCCAACCAACAAAAAGGAAGCCCACCGACTCCGCAACAAGGCCGCCCTTTTCTGGCTCAATCCAAAAGGGAAGCTTTACCGAAGGTCGTTCACCGGCCCATACTTATTGGTTGCACACCCCCACCAGGTCCCTGGGATCATTGAAGAGCTCCACGCCGGTGATAGCGGTTGCTACTCCGGTGGACGCTCCCTCGCCCACCGAGCCATTACTCAAGGATATTGGTGGCCAACGATGAAGAAAGACTCCGAAGAGTTCGTGAAGCGTTGTCGGAAATGTCAAATGTTCGCTCCCATTATTCATCAGCCGGCTCGGGACCTCAGCCTCCTCACTAGCCCATGGCCTTTCTCTCAGTGGGGCATGGATATCATCGGTAAGCTCCCCGTCACTCCAGGAGGATTTAAGTTCCTCCTAACCGCCACTAACTATTTCTCTAAATGGGTCGAGGCCGAACCACTGGTTACCGTTGAGGAATCGGACATTATTCGTTTTGTTTGGCGAAATATAATTTCTCGCTTCGGTGTACCCTTCGCCATCATTACCGACAACGGCAGCCAGTTTACCGGACAAAGATACCGGGCACTCTTGGACGAGTTTGGCATCAAATGGGACACTTCTACTCCGTACTACCCCCAGGGCAACGGGCAAGCCGAAGCTGCAAACAAAGCAATCTCATCAGGACTGAAGCGTCGGCTCGAATCACGCCGGGGCAAGTGGGCCGAGGAGCTTCCTCGGGTGCTCTGGGGCTACCGAACAACGCCTCGGCGATCCACCGGCCGGACCCCATTCTCCTTGGCATTTGGAATGGAAGCTATAATCCCCCTCCAGGTCGGGCTCCCAACAATCCGAACAGAAAATTATGACGAATCGGTGAACGATGAGAATATTGCTGCAGACCTCGATCTGGCCGAGGAAGAGCGGGAGAATGCAAAAATCAGGCTGGCATCCTATCAGCAGGAGGTTGCCAAAGGTTACAACCGAAGCGTCCGTCTTCGGTCATTCAAACCAGACGACCTTGTCTGGAAGAAGGTGGTGGACAAGTCCAAGAAGAGGAAAATGATGCCTAATTGGGAAGGCCATTTCCGTTTCCTAAAGCATCTCGGCTCGGGAAACTATAAGCTGGAGAAATTAGATGGTTCCCCAATTGCCAAGACCTGGAATGCTAATAACCTGAAGAAGTTTTATGGGTAGCCAGGCTTCGGTCCTTTGGACTTGTTTATTTGCAAGGTTTTCGTTTTTTTGTCAAAGTTTGATGGAAACCAACCTACTTTTGTAATGGCTTGATTCCACCCCAGTTTTAATGAGAATTTCTTGTTTATCACTACTGTCTAATCTTGTCATTTACTCTTCGTACTCGGTTCGCCGTTGCATGAACCATTTTATCCTGACTTTAGGGACTGTCCTCCACGGGATATTCCCCGGGCAGATCCCTCACCAAGTCACCACGACCTCCTTGGTCGTTCGGACTTTCGGACGCTGGCGTTAAGGACACTCAGTATTCTTCCCGAGCCCCTTACACCGACCTTCCAATAAGTCATACACTATTTAGATTCGTTACGTCCCGAAGCCATGGCCGACGCCATCTCCACTTCAGGACCCTAGCCCTAATCTAAACAGCCACCTTACCACGATGAGTTTGCTTCGGTCTACTCCCTTAGGTTCGGAGTAAATTAAACCAAAGCGGGGGCATGCAAAATTCAAAAATTGCTAACTACTTCGCTTCGTCTTAACTTACTCAATCCTATATGTCTTAACTTACTCCCTTAGGTTCGGAGTAGATTTTTGAGATCTCCTTGGTTAGTGGTTCGGTTAAAATCTGTCGATACTTCACAGCATTTCAACAGAAGCAGGGGCAAGAGGCACCCTCCGGTCACAAGCATAAAGCCATTCAAGCATCTAAAAAATAAACAAGGCATGAATTGGAAGAAACTATTCATTCAAGAAGCAACGAAATGAATTGCAAAGTTAAACTCCTAGGTTAAACTGCTACTTCCAATCAAGCTCCGGTTTTGTGTTCGGTGCCCATTAAGAAAAATCAATTACAAACCCTGGAATGGTAAATTCCAAATGTTCGGAACCGTCCAGCCAAGTGGGAAATAAAAGAAAAGATAAAAAAAATCCTAAGTGCTGGGGGGATGGGGGGTCTGGACCACATCTCCGGTTGAAGCGACGGCGGCATGAGCGGTCTGAATACCCATCTCAGGATTTGGCACCTGCCCGTCCTCCTCTTCCTCCTTTTGCATAACAGTTTCCTCGGGGGGCACCTCGGGCAGGACCCGGAGTTCAGAATCGGCTGGGAGATCAAACTTCTTCAAAAGAGCCTCATGGCCAAACCGAAGCCCATCCAAGAAGCGATCCCTGTACAGCTCGGCTTCAATCTCCCGAACCTGCTTCTTATACTCCACCCCGGCTGCGGCCCAGCCTTCATCAAAGCCTTTGTTCACAGCAGCCTCAACCTCGCGAGCCCGGGTGGCCCTTAGGGTGGTTACGTTCTCTTCGGCTTTTGCAACTCGGGCCTCGGCAGCCACCCTCTCCCTGTCGCACCTCTGGAAATCCGCAAGGTAAAGATCGCAAGTTTCCTGAGCCATCATCAAATCATCCTCCCTCAGCTCAAGGGCCTTCTTCAGCTCCTCAATCTCTTGCTCCTGAGCTTTGCATTGGTCGTTGACTACCACAGCCCGAGCACTAGCCTGCAAGCAACAAACCGAAGAAGAATCACGAGTGTGGACTCTTAGCCAACAACAATTAATGAAAAGTAACAACTTATAGTAAAAAGGGCCTGCGCTATCTCCCCGGTGATGTCCTCGGTCAACCCCTGGATAGCCTTGGTGTCCCTGGGAAGAATACAGTCTCGGAGCATTCCGAACGCTGTACCGAGGTTCGACACGCTGTCCGCATGGTGAATCTGGCGGCCGGCATAGTGGCGAAATTCCGGGGTCCAGGGAAGGTCTTTCGGATGGACCCAGGTCCCCTATTCTCTCTCAGCAGACTCCTGATCTTGCTCCTCCACCCGTTCCTCCTCCTCGGTGATCCGAATTTTTTCCTTCTCCTTACCTCGGGCGTCACCTCCCCCATCACGCCGAGCCCTTTTTTCCGGGGGCTCCTGCGGGGAAACGGGGATCACCCCCGAGGTCCCGGCACCAGGTGTACCGGTAACTGAACCTCGGCCTCGGCCCTTCGGCCTCTGACGTCTGAGGTTCAACACCTCGAGAGCTCCGAGGCCCGTCATTTCTTCGCTCAGTCCGGTCCTCTCGGGCGTCTCTCGGTCAATTGCCTCTCTTAAAACACCTTGAGGCTCGGAGCTGCTGCCCTCGGTACCAAGAGCGCTTCCTCTGCCCCCTCTCCCCGCTCCTCCGCCTCCCCTTCGACCTCCTCCTCGGCCTACCCTCGGGACCCCTTGCTTCCTCGGTTTCTTCTTTAAGTAGCTGGTATACGAGGGGACGTAACCGAGGAGCTGAGGGGCATACCGGCTTGTGATTGGGATTGCGTAGGCGGCAGTTATCCGAGCTCGGATGGCCCTTTCCCGAAGCTCCTGAACGATGCCTTCGGCTGCAAAGAGGTATCAGAACAAGAAGATCAATGCAAGTACACAGATATAGCATAAATCTACCGAAGAGTAATCTACCGAAGAACAATTTACCGACCAGGAGCTCTAGTCCCAAACTGAACTCTGGTGGTTGTATCTATGCTCTCTCCGAGCCCGAACATGAAGTTCCCGGTGACCGAGACATAGATACTCGCCCACTCCTCGGAATCTGGCAGATGGTCGATCAAGAATGTGTCATACCCCGTCCGGCAAGAAAGATAGTACCGGTCGCTCTCTCGGTTAACTCCTATCAGGTAGACTCCGAAGAGCTCTTCAAGCCCGAAGATCAGGTTAAACTGTCTTCTCAACTCAATAATCCTGGTGATGATTCGGTAAGAGTTCACCGTGAGCTGAAAAGAGGTAAGACTGAGGGTCCGGAGCACCCGACGGACAAACTGGTGAAGCGGGAACCTGATTCCACCTTCGGTGATAGCTATCAGGGGGAAGATCAGCTCCCCTGGGCGGTGCGGAAGGTTTTTGGGGTTGGGGTCGGAGTCTGGGAGCAACCGGACCTCAACGTTAGGAGGGATACTGTAAGCCCTCTTGAACTCGGCATAAGCGGCCGGGGCTCCGGTAAAATACTTGTTTCGGTAGGAGCAGGGCCTCATTGGTCTTCGGCGCCCCCTTACCTCCTCGGGCGAATTTGCAAACGGCCCCGGTCCATGCTCCGAAGTACTTGGGCCATCCATTTCCCCAGGATCAAGTGAAGTAATCTCTCGCGGAGTTCGGTTAGGGTCGACCGGCTCGATATAATCAATTGGGACCCGGTAAAGTCTCTCGCTCCAAAGCTCTTGAAAAATGGCTTCGACCAAGGAGTCATCAGAACTACTGGAGCTGTCCGAGGAGGATTCAATGACCATTCGCCCCCACCTAACAAGAAGAGAATGTGCAAAAGCCCGTTAGCTATATGCCTAGGGGGAAAGCGAAAAAATCTAGTGCTCAGGACAGAATGGTCATTACTCCTCGGGGATTCATGGCCTCGGTCCTTTTCAGAACCTTGGTTCTCGGAAATCATCCGCGTGGTCTCTAAGTCTCTCCTATGGCATGAAAATTGAAGATAGGCTTCAGTATGATTTTAGGCCTCGGGAAGAATTTGGGGCTCGGGAAGAACATGAACAGCGGCAGGAAACGCCAGCGCCGCTGCGAACCAGACGACGGCGAGCGGCGTCTCCGCCTCAATGCACGTCAAAAACGGTAGAAAAGCTTGAAGAAATCAACGAAACTTGAAGATTAACGAGTGAAGATCAACATACAAGGGTCTCGTGTGAAGATTCGCTGTCAAAGCGCTCGAAATCATGATCAAAGTTTGGGTTGAGCGGGAAGCAGCGGTTCGACGTCGTCAGAAGGGAGGATAGCGTCCTCTCTCTCCTGTCAACCTATTTATAATGGAACGTACGAAGGGTCGCGCGGGAAACGAAGCGTCGTGCACCGGGCAGTTGGATCTCTGGCACGTGTTCCCATCGGACGGTCAGCAACCAAGGGTCTGTACCGAGGCCAGACGCGCCGCCCACCGAGCCATTCACGGACTGACACGTGTCCCTGAAGGGACGTTTCGTACCAATCATCTGACATGTCACGTGCCGAGACGACGCATGATGTCACCCACTTCGGCGATGATCGACACGTGGCTACGGTATCGCATCTGTTAAGAGCCCGGTTACACCAACCCACGAGAGAAGTCAACTCCCCGATGCTTGGGGGTGGCGCTCAAGAAGTTGAGGGGCTATTGTAACAACTCCGATTTTCAGTAAATAAAAATCTCGTTGATTATTATATTGACTCTAAAAATTCCTTATTTTCCAATAATCCGTCATGATTAGATTTATTCGATTCAAAACCTAATTTCATTATGCCTTGCGATTTAGTCATTTTCTAAAGACAAGTGAGATAGTAAACCCTAAGACATCCTATTTAGCAAGCCTAACTAGCTTCTAGCCATCATTAGGGTAACCTAATCGAACCTTTGATCTTTGTGAACCATTTGAACCCTAAGTGAGACCTTGACCAAAAGTCAACCTTTGATCTATTACCCATTGGACGATAGATGCTAAGATAATCTTTATCCATTGGACCATAGATTTACACCTTGGATATTGTGACAAGATTGCTAAATACACTTTATAAGATTATATATTACTTACCATCTTTACCCATTGGACGATAGAAGTTAGGAGAATTATTAACCATTGGACGATAGGTTAACCTTTCTACCTAGTACAAGATCTATTAATTAATTAGATTCACCATGAGTCATTGTACTATTATAGATAGATTATATAAGTTTAGTACTTCCACCCTTTAACCTTTGGTTAATAAATGTTAGGGGATTTATAATCCATTGGTCCATAAGACCATATCAAGCTATAGTACTAGGTTAAGATTAGTTAATTCCTTCCTAGATATGATATGTACTTATTTGATTAAAGTATATTGTGGGCAGCATGCCCTGGAAATTCCGGTTTCCAAAAATGCAAGGGCCCGGATCGAGGGAGCGCGAGCGCCAGTGGCAAGCGCTCAAAAATACAGAGTCGCCACTTGAGTTTGAAGGTCCGACACCCAAGGAACCGTATTTCGAAGCACCTGCCGCGCTGTTTGATTTGAAAAAGTTAAGGAACCAGTCCGTCATAACCATATCTGGGTTCGGGAGCCAGGTTACGAGAGGGGAAGGGTTTTATGGCACCCCTCTCGCCCAATCCGGAGATCGGTCTCTACTTGAGCATTTTGAAGACGTTGCGATTCTTCTTTTATTAACCAATTTTAGCCAATTAGGGCGGGGGAACAGCTAATCGGGGATTAAAACTGTAACATGTTTGCAGGATGTGATAGATGGCATGGATGAGCAGTTAGTATAGGATGAGAACAGACTGCTGTGGGAGTTTAAACAGACTGGAAAGCTCCTGTTTTGGAGTGTCGCACGCAAGAGGTAACCAGTATGCACTGATCAAGTCAATGCATGCTGATCATACCTGCGCACGCTACTACAAGACCTGCGCGCGCCAGTAAGCCTAAGCCCACAGCTCTTATTCTCAAACCTTCTGGGCTCTGGAAGGACCAGTGCACACCCAGGACAAACCAAGCAGTTTAAACTCTCTGGGCTCTGGAAGGACCAGTGCACACCCAGGACAAACCAAGCAGTTTATGCAGTCATAATATACAGTGCACACCCAGGACAAACCAAGCAGTTTATGCAGTCATAATATACAGTTTAAAGGCTGAAAAGCCTAATAAATAAACAAAAACACCCCATAAACAGTGTGGGGACAAAATAATAGCCTGAAATCAAGTTAAACATGCAAGGCCAGCCACTGATCGGGTATAAACAGTCGCGCGAGGGTTCCAAACCGTCGCGCGACAATTCGCCCGGGCGCGCGATGGTTTGGGTGCAGCGCGCGATGGTTCGAGCCAACTTCCGGTGTCTGGTTTTGCACGTTTCTGGGTTCTGAGACAGGTCCAGAATGATCCCAGGGGTACTCCAACAGAACAGAACTTAATATTGAAATGCAAGTTAGCAATTTAAGCTCTAAAAAAAAGCAATAAACTGGTTATTAGCATGCTTAACAGTGATCTATAATAATTATTAAGACAATAAAACAGGAAAGAACCAACATCCCTTCCCCACGAGAACCATCGCGCGATGCTTGAGACAAGCGCGCGCGTGACTGGGTCCGTCGCGCGAGGGTATGTTGGTTGCACGGTTTTTGAAACCTTGCCAGCTTTAGGGCCAGGACTGGTATTGATTACCAGCCTTGACCCTGCCAGCCCCCATCAGGGATCAGAACAGAGAGCAGAACAAAGGTGAGATATACCTTTGGATTTTGAGGTTTGAAAAGTGTTTGAGCTTTGAGTTTTGAGGTTGAGTTTGAGGTTTGATTGAAGTGAAAAAAATGGGGAGGAAGAACAAGCTTTGTTCTTAGGGTGTCTTTGTAACTCTTTTATTAGCTTAAAAGAGTACAAAGCAAAGACCCTTTGTAATGCCAAATTTTGTTAACCTTTTGAAAGATGAACAAAGGAGGGTTTTTATAGGCTTAGCACCTTCCACTAATGGAAAGGCAGGTCTGGTCCAAAGAATGGAGGCCAGCCAGCCACGAGGCTGGCTGGGGATTACTTGGTGATTAAGCTGCCCAGCTGAATAAAGGTGATGGGGACAGGTTCTGACCGTCGCGCGAGGGTTCCAAACTGTCGCGCGACAATGAGCCCTGGCGCGCTGGTCAATGCTCCGGTTGACCATCGCGCGATGGAATCAAACCGTCGCGCGACGGTGCGCCCCGGCGCGCGATGGTTGCGCCCTGGCGCACGATGATTGTGCCCCGGCACACATCAATAGGGTTTTTGGCTTTTGGATGTGGCTTAAGATTAGGTTAGGTTCAAGGGTTATTCAAACACTCAAAGCTCAAACACTCGACATTCCCGGGGTGTTCTTGATCCATTTCATCATCGGGGAATCAAAAACCGTAAGTAAACTAATCTGGAAGCCCAGATTGGGGTGTCTACATATATGATATGTATATGTCATCCTAGGATACTATGTATTAGTATATAGTTTATAAGTACATAGGTGGCATATTGACTTAGTATAATAGAAAATTTTGACTTAAAAGTCCAAGATGAGATCATGAAGTACATTGTCCTTTTATTTTAGTCTCTCTTATATATGTATATATATTAACCAAGAGAGGGAGAGAGAGAGAGAATTCGGGAGAGAGGAGGAGAGAGAGGCCGAGAGAGATAGAGAGATAGGAGAGAGAGAGAGAGATATGCATGTACTTTCTTGATCTTCTTCTACCAAAACCCTAATTCTATATATATAAGTACTTGTACTTTGAAAGATGAAGGATAGGATGACCTAAGATATAATCAAGTACTAGATTTTCTTACAAAATCTTCTTACAAACCATTAGTTTACTCTTACTCTTTCAATCATTGTCCTTTCTTGATTAGGTGTCCAAGAGAGAGAGAGAGAGAGAGAAAGAGAGAGAATGGCTGAAAGAGAGAGAGAGAGAGTGGCCGGTTGAGAGAGGGAGAGAGAGAGTGATGTGTGTGACTAGTGTACTCACCATATCTTCTACATCATCTTATTGCATCACCTTGTACCACCATATCTAGGGTTTCTTATTCTTTCAACCCTAAAGGACTACCATATCTTATTTTCTTATTCTAGACTAGACACAAACCCCATTAAAGAAACCTAAACCTTGTCCTAGATTAGAAGAAAGAACAAGGAAAATCCATTTGTCTTTCAACCTTTGTACCTTCTTTGGACCAAAGAGAGAGAGAGAGAGAGCCGAGAGAGATAGGGAGAGAGAGAGGCCGGGAGAGAGGGAGAGAGAGATTGTGTGATGTGTGCAATTGTACAACCAAGCCTAGTCATGTCCTTTAGTTCAACACCTCACCCAATCTAAGTACCATCAAATCTAGTCAATCTATGGACCATTGGATAACAAATGTTAGGGGAAATATTGTCTCTTGGATAATAGACCAACCTTGGCCTATAAATAGCAAGCCATTTCAAGCCTTGAACTCACACCTCTTCCAACCTCCAACTTCTCTCTAGAAAGTCTAGTGTTCTTATTGTTCTTGCTTAGTTCTTAGTTGTTCTTGAAGTTCTTCATAGTTCTTCAAGAAACACTTCTAGTGCCGCCACTCCGCCACCCTACCGATCCAAAAGTTTTAGTAGTATTAGTCAAGATCAAGTTTCGAGAGAAACCTTTCTCTTTCGAAGCTATCGAAGCCATTCCTAAGCCGTTACTCCGTCCGACGAACCATTTTCCTAATCCGTAGCCGACTACCGCCAAGAAGAACGGTAGATATTCTATATCTACTCTTCTCTACGTATATGTGTATATGTAGAATACTCCTTACGTATAGTATAGTTTCCTATGATTCTCAAAGATCTAAGTATAGCGTATTGCATGCGTATTTCGAAATGATTATAGATTATTCTAAACCCTTGAAATTCTGTGTATACGTAGGTTATCTTGTCTATATTCCTTAAGCATGACTAGAGATGTTTAGGAGTTGTTATCTTGATTAACCATGGTATGAATAGCTTAACGTTAGAACACTCAATAAACATATGCTGTTTTGAACTTAAGAAAGCATGATTTAGGATTAAGCTGTTTAATCTTAGAATGAATGTGAGCATGATTATGTGATTACTTGACTACTTGTTGTTGATAAAGCATAAGTGATTTATCACTCCAAAGGTGTCCGTCCATGTGGCACTATGCTTAATCTTGTGTGATTAAATGTTGAGTATGATGATGTGACAAAATGAGCATGCTATCTAATATAGAGTTGAATGATCTTGCTAGTTTAGTTTCAAGATTACTTAAATTGTGAAATGAATTACCGCGGAGTCTATGCATGCAAACGAGACACGAAAACCGAGAAAGTAGAAACATGACACCTAGGGTGTGGTTAATATGGATAAAATAAAGGATGGGATTAACATGCGGAAAATATTTTGAAAGTACATAATGACCGGACTTGGTAGTCATTGTGTAAGTGTTTGAAAACCATAATGTGGCCGGACTTGGTAGCTCATTACGTAGATTTCCAATGGGGCCGGACGTGGTAGTCTCATGTGGAAATATAGCTTGGCCGGACGTGGTAGCCAATGCAAGATTTGAAAGAATGTGTTTTGTGAAACCATGATATGGCCGGACTTGGTAGCCATCGTGTGTGTTGCTAATGGAGCCGGACGTGGTAGCCTCATTAGTAGCAATTTGTGAAAGAAACTTTGGAAATTATGGTTTTGTTAAAGGTGAAAAGGTTGACACGGTCTACGACGAGTCGCGTAGGAGAAACTCGAGAAAAGGCATGACACCAACGCTAATAAGATATCGAATGTGGATATGTCATTTTTTAACTATGTTGTTGAATGAGCATGTGTAATTATTTATATGTTTCCTTGCTTTAAGTTAAGAGTTAGTGGGTATGGTTTATTCTATTGAGCTTATAGCTCACGGTGTTACCTTTTTGGTGACCCTGACATATTATACTGGGGGCGACGCTGGTATAATGTGTCAGAGTTAATTGATGAGCAAGGTGAACAGTATACATTGGAGGCCTTTGGAGCCGAAGAGCTTGCTAGGATGGAGGAAGAAGCGGAGTGATAGAAAACCCTAGAATTCCCATCCTTGTGTAAAAAAAAAAAAAAATACTCTAGTAAGACTTATGTTGTAATAATGAGCTTGACTCTTAGTCTTTTTATTTAATAAAATGTTTAATTAACGAACCCGAAAATGGGGGCGTTACAACTTGGTATCAGAGCTTTAGGTTCAAAACCTCGGCCATGGGTAGAATGGGTAGAACCACGAGATAGATTGACCGTTGCATAAACGTGAATTGAGTTTAAGTTTACCGTCCCAAATTGGGTGGAATTCTGTCGAAACAATCTCCGGATTGAAGCAAGGTGTGGAAATTGGCAATACCACCGAGCTGGGAATTCCCGAACAATTGGATGATGACTTAAATCAAGAATCAAATGTGGAACTTAAAAACTTGAAAATTTTCTAGTTCGAGTAAAGCCTTGCCTTAGAACTTTTCTATAGTAAACCTGTCAACTCTCTTCTTGCTAATTGAGGTTTAAACCTTCCTTGTAGATGAATCACCTGGGCCGCCTAGCCGACCTATTGGCAGGAGTTCGCCAACTCAAGACCACCATAGAAATCCTGGCCTTCCACCTAGCAGAGAGCCCCGACTTCATTGCCGCTGTACTCGCAGAAAAGCAAGATTTCATGAGAGTGCAACAAAATACCCCTATTCCTGTAGAAACCAACCCTTGGTTCCCTATGTTATTTCCAATCCTGTGAGCCTACTACGAGATCTTTGGTACCTTACCCCCGATGGGAGACCTTGAGGTTTGTGATCAAGAGGGAGAAGTCGATGAGGAAACTACTAAAGAAGAGGAGGAAGAAATTGGAGACAAGGAGGAAGCCGATAAGGAAACCCTAGAGGAAGACAAGGCCCAAGAGTAGACTATGCCTATTAGGATTATCTAAGGAATAATTGTAATCCTTCGGAACGTAGGATGTAACGTAGGAAGTAATTGAACTCTTGGTGTAAATAGCGTAGGAAGTTTAGGCTGTTATAAGCCATCTATGTTGTACTTGTTTCGTTTATGTAATGAAAATTATGTGTTTCCTTTCTATCTTGTGATCACTGTTTACATGCATACTTGTGTGCGACTACCACTTTCACACCGTTAAGTCTAATATATAATTTTCTTATTGTAGTTATGGATAGCCGTACCTTTGCTGCCCCGACCACTGTTGCGGACCTGATACTTATCAAGGCTATACTAGCACCTGAGAGCCTTATCCCGATACCCCACTTGGGTATATGTGACCCCGAGACTGGCTACCAAATATACCAGTCTATTGTGATGGCACCCCTCACCAGCAAGGACCGACTCATGCAGATAAAGGAGTTAGCCGAGGAGATCCGTCAAAAGGGAGAACACTGGCTCGAGAGAAGGGAGAAGGAGTGGAAGGAGCAATTGAGAGAGTACTTCGGACTTATCCCACCTAGTCAGTAGTATAGTAGTACTAGAATAAGGTTCGGAAGTTGTGATTGCACTTGTGGCACACGTAGACTAACCAAACCATGTAATCAGAACTAGTAGGATCGTTTCAACTTGTAATAGGAAATCTGTCTTGTGTTTCTCTTTTAGAACTCTATGCTTTGTTGTAATCCTTTGCTTATCTATGACAAGTTGCCTTATTTTATGATATGATATTGCACCTTGTTTTAGAATTCTGTCGTTAATCTTAGGGAGAAAACCGAATTTCTAAAAGAAATTGTTCAATAGGCTAAACCTCCCCCTTTACAATTTTTACTCGTAGATGGTGAATCGACGCAGTGGATTAGGATACGAAACCGGAGAGTCCTCCAACGCAAACCCTAGCCTAGCCCAAGTCGTGCAAGCATTCGTAGCCGCCTTGAATGCCAACCGCCAAAACCCTAACCGCGATGACGGACCTATGACTCGAACCCGAGCCATGAATGAATTCTGCAAACGCCGACCCCCGACCTTCCACGGAGATACCAACCCCACTGTGGCCGAAGCATGGCTGAAGGAAACTAAGGTGATCCTGGACACCTTGGAGATTACCCGCGATGGAGATCGTGTAGCCTTAGCCACGTACCAACTGAAGGGAGAAGCCCGCTATTGGTGGGAACTGATGGAGGCAACCCAGACCATAGCCACCATGACCTTCGCTGAGTTTGAAACCTTGTTTCTTGACAAATATTTTCCTACACCCATTCGCCTAGCCAAGGAACAAGAATTCATGAACCTGAAGCAAGGAACAATGACCGTGACCCAGTACGCGGCCAAGTTCGAGGAGCTGTCCCGTTACGCCACGGACGCTGTGTCCACTGAAGACAAGAAGGCGAGAAGATTCGAGTGGGGGCTGACGACCGCTCGCAGAGCCGTGGTAGCACAAACTTTCCCCACCTACTCTGGTGTGGTGAAATGTGCCCTTCGATTGGAGAATGAGGAGACTGACTTCAAGAATCGATGGAGGAAGGCAACCGGCGGACCAATCCGAAACCAAGTGACCATCAACAACCGCGGACCCTACCTCACCAAACCCTTTGCTTCATCTCAGAACAACCAAGCTTGGAAGGCCACTGCGCTAACTCGTGACAAACCACAGAGTGATGGCAGAGACATGTCGACAGTTAAGTGTTACAACTATCAGGCTATGGGCCATTACAGCCGCCAATGCCCACAAACCCAGAAGAAGGGAAATGGGAATTTTGGAAATCCAGGGGCTCAATCTGGACAAGCCGGATTTGTGAAGCCAACTGTCAGAAATTCATCTCATCAGCTGAACGGGCAGAACAAGGGAAAGCAACCCGTGGGAAACCAACAAAACACTGGAGGGCGTATCTTTGCGCTGCAGACTGAGGAACAGGAGCAGGATCCCTCTGTGATCCAAGGTACGCTACTGTTATATAATACATGCGTGCAAGCCTTGTTTGACTCTAGTGCATCTCATTCATTCATAGCTACTGCCTGCGTAGCTGCTCTAGCACTAGAAACAGAACCCCTTAGTGCAAGTACGAAAGTAGCATCACCATTGGGGGGGAGTATTACTGTTAGTCTAGTGTGTAGAGGGTGCGAATTAGAGGTAGCCAACTTGCGCTTAACCTGCGACCTCAGAGTGATTGACATGGCGGATTTCGACGTAATCTTGGGAATGGACTGGCTATCGGCACACCGAGCAGTCATAGATTGTCATCAGAAGACCGTGACGGCCTATGCCCCTGATGGGACTCGTTTTCGTTTTAAGGGGGATAGACAAGTGGCTAGTTTAACGGTGAAAAGATCTAGGTGGCAGAATCAACTATTTGGATGGCTAGCTAGTCTCCAAATGGAAGAAACTGACAGGATGGAGATGGGATTACCACACATCGTTTGCGAGTACGCCGATGTATTCCCTGAAGAACTTCCTGGTTTACCACCCCAAAGAGAGATAGACTTCTCTATCGAACTCCAACCAGGGACAGCCCCAATCTCTATGGCACCATACCGTATGGCCCCTGCGGAGCTAAAGGAGCTCAAGACCCAATTGCAAGAGCTGTTGGAAAAAGGATTTATCCGACCGAGCACGTCACCATGGGGAGCACCTGCCTTGTTCGTGAAGAAGAAAGAAGGGACACTCCGACTGTGCATCGATTACAGGAGGCTAAACCAAGTCACCATCAAAAATCGATACCCCCTGCCTAGGATCGATGATCTATTTGATCAATTGAGAGAAGCAACCTGTTTTTCAAAAATCGACCTCCGATCGGGATACCATCAACTCAGAATCCGAGATGAGGACATCTCCAAGACAGCCTTCCGTACCAGATATGGACATTACGAGTTCATAGTAATGCCATTTGGGCTGACTAACGCTCCGGCAGTTTTCATGTGTCTCATGAACAAGATCTTCCAACCCTACTTAGATAAGTTTGTGGTGGTGTTCATTGATGACATTTTGATATACTCCGCCAATAAGGAGGAGCACGAGGGACACCTCCGGATAGCACTACAAGTACTCCGGGATAACCAACTCTATGCCAAGGCGAGTAAATGCGAGTTTTGGCTAGAAGTGGTTAAGTTCTTGGGGCATGTAGTATCCAAAGATGGAATAGCCGTGGACGAAAGTAAAGTTGAAGCCGTGATGAATTGGAAGCAACCAACCTCTGTGTTCGAAATCAGAAGTTTCCTAGGATTGGCTGGATACTACCGAAGATTCATACCTGACTTCTCAAGTCTCGCCAAACCAATGACGAGACTAACCCAGAAAGGAGTGAAGCTGGATTGGACTGAAGCCTGTGAGAAATCTTTTCAGGAGATGAAAAGAAGGCTGACCAGTGCACCAGTACTTATCATCCCCGAGCGAGGCGTGGATTATACCGTCTATTGCGACGCGTCAAGGGATGGCTTGGGATGCGTGCTAATGCAGAATGGAAAGGTCGTAGCTTACGGATCGCGACAACTCCGACCACATGAGAAGAACTACCCTACTCATGACTTAGAATTGGCTGCAGTAGTGTTCGCCCTCAAAACCTGGCGCTACTACCTGTGGGGAGAACAATTCGAGGTCTTCACCGACCACAAGAGCCTCAAATACCTTTTCACTCAGAAAGAGTTGAACATGAGGCAGCGTCGATGGATGGAGTATTTGGAAGATTACAAGTTTACAATGCAGTACCATCCTGGCAAGGCCAACGTGGTGGCTGACGCCCTGAGTCAAAAGGACAGGACACAGAAAGTCAAAACTGCCATCAAAGAGTGGGAAATGGTGGACACCCTCAACGAATTCAACCTGAAACCTTCATCAGAAAGTGGGAATATCCGACTATATGCTCTTGTTGCAGAACCAGCCCTTCACCAGGAGATCTTGCTAGCCCAAACCACTGAACAAGAATGCGAGTTCATTCGGTATCGAATCCGAGAAGGAAAGGCGATACCAGGATGGACGATCGAGGGAGACAGTAACCTGAGATTCAAAGGGAAGGTCTTCGTACCTAATATTGGAACTCTTCGAGAAGCTGTACTCCGAGAAGCACACCATTCAAACTTCGCGGTCCACCCCGGAGATACAAAGATGTACCATGATTTGCGAAGAACGTACTGGTGGGAAGGAATGAAGAAAGACGTAGCCCGCTTTGATTCAACCTGTCTTGTGTGCCAACAAGTCAAAGCCGAACATCAGAAACCAGGAGGCGACCTTCAACCTTTGCCAATCCCGACTTGGAAGTGGGAGCACATCTCAATGGACTTCGTGACCGGACTACCAAGGACTGCCAAGACCAACACTGCCATCTGGGTGATCGTGGACCGACTCACCAAATCCGCGCATTTTCTGCCTGTTAAGATGACAGAAAACGTGGAACAACTGAGCCTGTTGTACATTCGGGAAATTGTACGACTGCACGGTGTACCCATCTCAATTGTATCAGACAGGGACCCACGGTTTGTGTCACATTTCTGGAAAGGATTACAGAAAGCTTTGGGAACAGACGTAAGGCTTAGCACAGCCTTCCACCTGCAAACCGATGGCCAAACAGAGAGAACGATACAGACCTTGGAGGATATGCTGAGAGCCTGCGCTTTGGATTTCTCAGGAAATTGGGAGCAACATTTACCATTGGTAGAGTTTGCCTACAACAACAGTTATCAGGCAAGTATCGGAATGGCACCCTACGAAGCTTTATACGGTTGACCTTGCCGATCCCCAGTCTGCTGGACAGACGCTGGAGAAACAGGATTAATTGGACCTGATATAGTACGTGACACCACGGAGAAGGTCAAAACCATCAGGCAAAGGATCCAAACCGCTCAGAGCCGACAGAAGAGTTATGCGGATAAGAGGAGCCGACCCTTAGCCTTTGCCGTAGGAGACCACGTATTCCTTAAGATAAGACCGAAGAAAGGAGTCATCAGATTTGGGAAAAAGGGAAAACTGTCCCCACGTTACATCGGACCTTTTGACATCGTGGAGAAGATCGGAAAAGTTGCGTATCGACTAGCCCTACCGCCACAGCTGGATCGAGTACATGACATGTTCCATGTTTCAATGCTCTGCAAGTACCTCGCTCTACCCACACATGTTCTCAACTGGGAAGACGTTATCGTCGAAGAAGATGCGACGTATGAGGAGGAGCCAATAGAGATTCAAGACCGAAGCGAGAAGACAATCCGAAACAAGACAATCAAACTAGTGCGAGTCCTATGGAAACACTGAGGAACTGGAGAGACCACTTGGGAAAGAGAGGAGACTATGAAGGCGACTCACCCTCACCTGTTTGAATCCGAGCGTACGTCTAATTTCGGGGACGAAATTGTTTAAGGGGGATAGGTTGTAACAACTCCGATTTTCAGGAAATAAAAATCTCGTTGATTATTATATTGACTCTATAAATTCCTTATTTTCCAATAATCCGTCATGATTAGATTTGTTCGATTCAAAACCTAATTTCATTACGCCTTGCGATTTAGTCATTTTCTAAAGACAAGTGAGATAGTAAACCCTAAGACATCCTATTTAGCAAGCCTAACTAGCTTCTAGCCATCATTAGGGTAACCTAATCGAACCTTTGATCTTTGTGAACCATTTGAACCCTAAGTGAGACCTTGACCAAAAGTCAACCTTTGATCTATTACCCATTGGACGATAAATGCTAGGATAATCTTTATCCATTGGACCATAGATTTACACCTTGGATATTGTGACAAGATTGCTAAATACATTTTATAAGATTATATATTACTTACCATCTTTACCCATTGGACGATAGAAGTTAGGAGAATTATTAACCATTGGACGATAGGTTAACCTTTCTACCTAGTACAAGATCTATTAATTAATTAGATTCACCATGAGTCATTGTACTATTATAGATAGATTATATAAGTTTAGTACTTCCACCCTTTAACCTTTGGTTAATAAATGTTAGGGGATTTATAATCCATTGGTCCATAAGACCATATCAAGCTATAGTACTAGGTTAAGATTAGTTAATTCCTTCCTAGATATGATATGTACTTATTTGATTAAAGTATATGATATGTATATGTCATCCTAGGATACTATGTATTAGTATATAGTTTATAAGTACATAGGTGGCATATAGACTTAGTATAATAGAAAATTTTGACTTAAAAGTCCAAGATGAGATCATGAAGTACATTGTCCATTTATTTTAGTCTCTCTTATATATGTATATATATTAACCAAGAGAGGGAGAGAGAGAGAGAATTCGGGAGAGAGGAGGAGAGAGAGGCCGAGAGAGATAGAGAGATAGGAGAGAGAGAGAGAGAGATATATGCATGTACTTTCTTGATCTTCTTCTACCAAAACCCTAATTCTATATATATAAGTACTTGTACTTTGAAAGATGAAGGATAGGATGACCTAAGATATAATCAAGTACTAGATTTTCTTACAAAATCTTTTTACAAACCATTAGTTTACTCTTACTCTTTCAACCATTGTCCTTTCTTGATTAGGTGTCCAAGAGAGAGAGAGAGAGAGAGAGAATGGCCGAGAGAGAGAGAGAGAGAGTGGCCGGTTGAGAGAGGGAGAGAGAGAGTGATGTGTGTGACTAGTGTACTCACCATATCTCCTACATCATCTTATTGCATCACCTTGTACCACCATATCTAGGGTTTCTTATTCTTTCAACCCTAAAGGACTACCATATCTTATTTTCTTATTCTAGACTAGACACAAACCCCATTAAAGAAACCTAAACCTTGTCCTAGATTAGAAGAAAGAACAAGGAAAATCCATTTGTCTTTCAACCTTTGTACCTTCTTTGGACCAAAGAGAGAGAGAGAGAGCCGAGAGAGATAGGGAGAGAGAGAGGCTGGGAGAGAGGGAGAGAGAGATTGTGTGATGTGTGCAAGTGTACAACCAAGCCTAGTCATGTCCTTTAGTTCAACACCTCACCCAATCTAAGTACCATCAAATCTAGTCAATCTATGGACCATTGGATAACAAATGTTAAGGGAAATATTGTCTCTTGGATAATAGACCAACCTTGGCATATAAATAGCAAGCCATTTCAAGCCTTGAACTCACACCTCTTCCAACCTCCAACTTCTCTCTAGAAAGTCTAGTGTTCTTGTTGTTCTTGCTTAGTTCTTAGTTGTTCTTGAAGTTCTTCATAGTTCTTCAAGAAACTCTTCTAGTGCCGCCACTCCGCCACCCTACCGATCCAAAAGTTTTAGTAGTATTAGTCAAGATCAAGTTTCGAGAGAAACCTTTCTCTTTCGAAGCTATCGAAGCCATTCCTAAGCCGTTACTCCGCCCGACGAACCATTTTCCTAATCCGTAGCCGACTACCGCCAAGAAGAACGGTAGATATTCTATATCTACTCTTCTCTACGTATATGTGTATATGTAGAATACTCCTTACGTATAGTATAGTTTCCTATGATTCTCAAAGATCTAAGTATAGCGTATTGCATGCGTATTTCGAAATGATTATAGATTATTCTAAACCCTTGAAATTCTGTGTATACGTAGGTTATCTTGTCTATATTCCTTAAGCATGACTAGAGATGTTTAGGAGTTGTTATCTTGATTAACCATGGTATGAATAGCTTAACGTTAGAACACTCAATAAACATATGCTGTTTTGAACTTAAGAAAGCATGATTTAGGATTAAGCTGTTTAATCTTAGAATGAATGTGAGCATGATTATGTGATTACTTGACTACTTGTTGTTGATAAAGCATAAGTGATTTATCACTCCAAAGGTGTCCGTCCATGTGGCACTATGCTTAATCTTGTGTGATTAAATGTTGAGTATGATGATGTGACAAAATGAGCATGCTATCTAATATAGAGTTGAATGATCTTGCTAGTTTAGTTTCAAGATTACTTAAATTGTGAAATGAATTACCGCGGAGTCTATGCATGCAAACGAGACACGAAAACCGAGAAAGTAGAAACATGACACGTAGGGTGTGGTTAATATGGATAAAATAAAGGATGGGATTAACATGCGGAAAATATTTTGAAAGTACATAATGACCGGACTTGGTAGTCATTGTGTAAGTGTTTGAAAACCATAATGTGGCCGGACTTGGTAGCTCATTACGTAGATTTCCAATGGGGCCGGACGTGGTAGTCTCATGTGGAAATATAGCTTGGCCGGACGTGGTAGCCAATGCAAGATTTGAAAGAATGTGTTTTGTGAAACCATGATATGGCCGGACTTGGTAGCCATCGTGTGTGTTGCTAATGGAGCCGGACGTGGTAGCCTCATTAGTAGCAATTTGTGAAAGAAACTTTGGAAATTATGGTTTTGTTAAAGGTGAAAAGGTTGACACGGTCTACGACGAGTCGCGTAGGAGAAACTCGAGAAAAGGCATGACACCAACGCTAATAAGATATCGAATGTGGATATGTCATTGTTTAACTATGTTGTTGAATGAGCATGTGTAATTATTTATATGTTTCCTTGCTTTAAGTTAAGAGTTAGTGGGTATGATTTATTCTATTGAGCTTATAGCTCACGGTGTTACCTTTTTGGTGACCCTGACATATTATACTGGGGGCGACGCTGGTATAATGTGTCAGAATTAATTGATGAGCAAGGTGAACAGTATACATTGGAGGCCTTTGGAGCCAAAGAGCTTGCTAGGATGGAGGAAAAAGCGGAGTGATAGAATACCCTAGAATTCCCATCCTTGTGTAAAAAAAAAAAATACTCTAGTAAGACTTATGTTGTAATAATGAGCTTGACTCTTAGTCTTTTTATTTAATAAAATGTTTAATTAACGAACCCGAAAATGGGGGCGTTACAGCTATTATAGGGCCCTCAGTTAACATCTCGGTAACCGGGCTACATATTCCAAACCGGTGGCAAGGATCCGGACCGCAGTCTGATAACGAAGTCCCCTTCGGTATCCGCCTCGGGGACAGCTCGGTCTTCGGTTGTATCCGGCCTCGGGGCTATCATCATCCATCCCTATTGCACCAGTGCTTCTAGAAGCATCAGAAGAAGCGGTTACTGCAAGTCGGACCCGTGAGGATCATGCTCCTCACACAGCTGGCATAATCATTAGGATCTACCCCATGTGCTCCGTAACCGTCTCGCCCCCTATGTCATACGTGACGTCGCCCGAGGCGGTTACCCGAACGTACCCTCCACGCGCTGACTTGGAGATCAAGTAAACCTAGATCTATAAATACAAAGAGACACACCTAAAAGAGGTACGCAATACTTTCCTAACCCTAGACCTAAACACTACCCCTGAGATCTAACTTGATCGTCGGAGGGTCACTGGGCAATACAAGCCCTAGTGACTTGTTGCAGGTCCAGCGGCGGAAGCACGGAGCTGTGAAAGAAGGATCCTAACCAGAGCCACGGTCAAGGTCCCGATTAATCGAACCCCTACAGCTAAAGTGCAACCCCCTGCTAATGTGCTTAGTTTTGTTTGGAGATGTCAAATAAACATATTTGCTTTAAATTAACATTTTCTCTAATATGCGGCCGGATCCATATGAAAAGCTTCTTCCATTTCCATCAAATGCAAAAGCAACCTGATCACCAAAAAAAAAGATGCAACCCCGATCACCCAAAAAAAAAAAAAAAACTAAAAAGATGCAGGAAATAAACAACTAAAAAGTACTCCAACTGTTTAGTTTTCTCAACTTTGTGCTCATTGTTGTCATTCTTGATAGAGCTCATCAAATTCCGAAGAGGGTTTTCTTTTCAAGCATTTTGAGAAATCGTATACTTTGTAACACTCAAAAGTTTTAGAAATCTGTGTCGCTTTATATATATCTCTCTTAGAATAGGGTGATAAGATCAAGACTTTTGAATTCTCACAATCAACTATGAAATATGACGAATTGACCTTTTCATGTAATAACCACATATACATATAGAAAACATTGATTCATGTTCTCCATGAAACAAAGGAAATCTTGTCAGATTTATGTCATTGAAGATGGAGCACTCCCAATAATTCTCTAAAGACAAACGATGAATTTTTTTCCAATTTACCTCATATTTGTTTATATCAAATGGTAGTCATCAAATATCAAGCATCAAGAAATATCGGTACCAATCAAAATGAACATTACAAGAGATTCTCGGTGCCAACTAAGAATACAGTAACAAAATCACTTTGAAGCTGATTAAAAAAAAAAAAATCACTTTGCTAGAAATTTTCCGGGTCCAAAAGCAATAAAATCAATAGAAATTCCCAAAATAGTTGAATCTATGGAAGAAGTGGTGACCGGGTAACAAAATTGAGGGAAATTTGAGAGCCCATTTGTAGATGTAGATATAAGTTAACAGTCTTCGTTTCTTTCACTCCTTGATTTGAATGATTGAATCCATGGCACATCCTCAATTTTGATTATGTTTAAACCTCTTCTCTCATATCTGTGAGTCCTATGCACATTCTGGATCAAATACATGGGTGAGTGTATATTTATAAGAATAGAGTTTTTTTTTTTTTGAGAGAGAGAGGGAGGGAGGGAGGTGGTAATGGGTGGAGGTTGGTGGTGGTGGGGTGGGTCGTTGGTCGGGACTCAGGTAGGTGTGTGGTGGCGTCTTAGTGGATGGTGTGACGGTGGTGTAGACACCTCCCAAACGGGGCATCGCCATACAGATTGATCACATTGAATTTGCTCGATTGGTTGCTCACTTCATAAACCAAAATCATGGACATTCCCATGGCTAGGAACATCGCCACATGATAACGGTTATCATCAAATAGAGTCGCCACCCAGTTTATTAAAACTGGGAAAATAGATAGAGATTCTGGATACGGGAGCCAAAAGTACAATAAGGGGAAGGTGTTAGGCACCCCTCTTTACCCAGCCGTGAGACTGGCCCATAATCATTCAACATAAGACGTATAGATGCCTTGTTTAATCCTAACACATAGTCTGTTTAGTTATTCCTTTAAACAGTAAGCAAAGTGAGCCAGTGCGATAATTGAAGCATGCATTGGAAAGCAGAAAAGCAACAAAATTGTCCCAGGGAGATGGATCCCGCGGCCGGTGAATGGATATCACGGCCGAGGGATCGAAGCCCCGGTCGGTGTTCTTCCTCACACCAGACAGAAAGATTAATGGATAATCAAAATGCTACGATTAGTCAGAAATACAGTAAATTAAGACAAACCAGAGGCCGTTGGGCCTCACCACCTTGATCCCTCAGTTGCTTGATTGCTTTGGATTGGGTGAGATTGGTTGATTGCTTGATCGAGAACCCTAGGGTTAGGGTTTGAACTTCGGGGTTTGATCGCCGGATTGACGGCTACCTTCGGAAGGTTAGGGCTTTTGGAGTATGGGATTGAGAGAATATTTTGACAGAGCTTCGAGGTTTGAGAAAGTGTGTAAGTATCTCAATTTCTGTGTGTTAATTCGGAACCCAAAGGCCCCTTTATATAGGCATAGGGATGACTCACTCCGGCCAATCAAATCACGAGATGGCAATTGCAATTGTAATGCATCTCTAACTCTACGTCGTAATCTCCGAACGTAGCCCGAACGCATCGGAAAGGTAGTGTAGTTGGATCAAACCAAACGTCTGACAGAACGTTCGAGAGTCTGGAAAAAGGTCGATCTGGCGGCCGAGCAAAGGATGTCGCGGCCGTGGAAAGGATGTCTCGGCCGAAGGATAGATCTTGCGGCCGAGGGATTGATCTCTCAGGGAGATTTTGCTGGCAACAGGTTGCTCGGGTGAGGGATTGATATTGTGGCCGTGGGATCGATGTTACGGCCGTCAGATGGATTTTCCTAGGCTTCTGTATTTCTGTCTGAAAGGCTGTATGGCTTTGAATTGGGTCCTCTAAGTGGTCAAAGCTCTCACCGAAAGTCCTAAGGTCCTCAAGGAAGCAATCAGCAATCATTGTATCCATTTCATCATCGGGATTGTCCCGAGGTGGGACTTGAAATAATCGTTAGGCCAAATTGGGGTGTCTACAGGTGGCGTCGAGTTGATGTCGGCGGCGTGGTGGTTGGCGCCGGTGATGGTGGTGAGAGAGGAACTCAGAAGTTAAGTGTTAGAGCTAGAGAAAATAATGGCCACTACTATTTGCAACCATAAATTTGCTACATACAACCTAATAAAAATTAAGAAAATTTCAGACAAAAATGCCCTCATATATAATGACCATTTTATCATTGAAACTTTCTCCCTCCTTTTCCTTACACTACAACCTTCATCTTCTTCCCTCCTACACTACAAACCCTAGTGACCTTTCAACCACCATTAATTTTCCCCCTCCACCACCAACACCACTAGCAAGTTCCATTCTCACCACGAGCAACAAGCTCCACCACCACCACCAACTTTCTCATCTTTCTCCTCCTTCATCTCCTCTTCCTCACACAAATCAACCCAAACAAAACAACAACAAAAAGTTTCAAAAACTGCAGTCCACCATAGGTTTCGCTCAAAAACAAAAAACTGAATAAAAAAACCAAACTCACTTCCCTTTGCCAAAAACTGAATCAGAAAACTCATTAGTCGAATAACAAAGGCCATTGAGGAGCAAAATCCACTTCTCTTTGCCAACTATATTGCACTGTCCCATTAGCACCAGCAATTCCGAATTATATAAGGCCAACTCAAATTGGGAAAAACCAAATTTGAAGAAAGTCATTTCGCACCAAATAAGTTTTTCGAATATGTTTGCCGACCTTATTGGATATCCAGTCTCGAGGATAACAGAACATTTCGGGAGTTAGTTTCTAAATAACCCACAACAATTCGGCTTCCTCTGGAAAAGCTGCTTTCAGTTCCTTGATCATAGAATCAAACTCCTTTGTATCCCGACTTAGCCTTTGCTTTTGACTATAGAATACACCTAAGTTAGTTTCCATTTACATCCCTATAATTTGGAATTTAATTTCTGAACAAGATTCGAAACTCAACTTCCGAATACCACACAATAATTCAAAAATTAGTTTCCGATTAAATCCCTGTAATTCAGAATTTAATGTTCGAACGAGATTCAAAACTCTAACTCGGAAGTTAAAACTTAGAGTCAGGTACACATCTCCATCGTTCGACATTGCTGATTTTTTCAGGACTTGAACTCGAATTGTCATCTTCATCCGCTATTGCTACTATGTCTCAAGAATGGTTAGCTCGTTGGTGGTGAGTGGTGATGGAGCTTGGTGGTGGGTGGTGATGGAGCAAGGTGGTGGTGGAGAGAGGTTGACGGTGGTGATGAAGCTTGCTTGTAGTGGAGGAAGGCCAGTGGTGGTGGTGGTGGAGTGACTGCTGGTCGTGGTGGTGGAGAATGTAGTGAGAATAGAGAGGAAGAATGGTCGTGGTGGTGGAGAATGGAGTGAGAATAGAGAGGAAGAATGGTAAATAGGGGGCTGCAGGACCTTTTTTTTGGGGTTGTATTTAGCAATATGTTATAATTACAAAGAAGGTGTAGACAGGGCCGGCCTTGAGCTAAGGTGGATAAGACGGCGGACTTAAGCCCCGAAATTTGGCCAAAAATTAGGATCCCAAATAGGTATAACTGTGTATGTAATACATATTTAATTAGTGCTTCCAACTACCAAAGGAGGTAGTTGGCGAAGTGGTAAGTCTAATTCTTGCTACACAACAGAAGTGAGGTTTGATTCTCAGCTCAGCAGCTCGCGCTACCTTTTTCATTCTTATGATTTTGTTCTCCTTTTGAGGTTATTTTTTTTAAAAGAAAACATAGGGCCCCTATTTTACAAGTTCGACTTAGGCCTCAAGAATCTCAGAGCAGACCCTGGTGTAGATTTAATTAAGTAGAGGGTTGTATTTAAAAAATTTGTGATTACAAATAGAAGCGGAATAATGGTTTTGGCTTAACAACTTTAAAATGATGATTTTTACCCCAAAAAAAAAAAAACTTTAAAATGATGATTAAAAAAAAAGACTTTAAAATGTGTGGGCCCCATTTTCTGAAAATTTGAAATCCCAATATTTTTTCAGTTCCCGCGATCAGTTTGGAAAGAAATGAATTGGACCATCAGTTGGGATGTTGGGAACCGTTCTACCCACACAGAGACTTTTTACACAAGCATTGCATAGACTTTTTGTGGGGTCCACTATAGGATCCCATAAAATAATCCGTACAGTTTATTAATTTTAAAATATTTTTTAAGAAATAATTTTAAGGGACCTTGTAAAAAATCAGCTTAATCGAATACATATAAGTGCTTGATCTAATCTTACAATTTTTTATTCAGAATTCCAAATTAAAAATTTGAATTAAAAGTTTTAAGATTAGATCAAGTAATTACATGTATCCGATTGAGTTAATTTTTTACAAAATTCCTTCAAAAAATATTTTAAAATTAATATACAGCTCGGATCATTTTGTAGGACCCCGTAGTGAGCCCCACAAAAAATCTGTGCAATGTTTGTGTAAAAAGTCTCTGTGTCGGAAGTGTTTTCGGTTGGGATGAGTGGGGTGGACAAAAATTCTAACAAGCAAAGACGATTTGCAGAGAACCACGCAGAGAAAAATGCATTTGGCTCCATTTTTGGGTCCCAAAAAAATCTAGAAAAATATCCATAAATTTTTGAATATTATTTTATGGGGCCCTGTAAAAAATCAGCTCCTGCGGATATCGGTAAGTATTACTTTTGGATTCGTAGGGGCGAACATCCATAAAATAATATTCAAAAATTTATGGATATTTTTCTAGATTTTTTGGGATCCGAAATGGGGCCAAACGCATTTTTCTCTGCGTGGTTCTCTGCAAATCGTCTCTGCTGTTAGAATTTTTGGTGGAGGGCACCAGTCGGTGCAGGCGTCATCACTGATAGCAAAGTTGTTAGTGCGCGTCATTTCAAATCCGCAAACCAAAAAACGGAGGGAAGACCAAAACCGGTCAGGCGGCAAAAACTCTCCAAAACACCTCTCTCTCTCTCTCTCTCTCTCACACACACACACTCCAGAAAACCTACCACACAAGCTTTCTGATTTGACCAGTTCGCTCGGTATCTCTTCGTTGTTGCGTAAGATTTCTGCAGGTGCGTTTCCAAATCCCGCTTTGCTGATAGGAACCAGACTTGCATCCTCTATAGAAGGGCTTTAGCTGCAAATATTATGTGTCGGTTACTCAGTCAGATAGAGGTTTGTTTGATTGATTTCAATTGAATCATAGTACGGAGTATTTGCCTATTTGTAGTTCTTTTGGTTAATTATAAGCCGCAGTTGATGTTACAATTAGTAATTACCCAAAAAAGAAATTTAGTTTTTTTTCGAGTTGGTTACGCATCGCATCATCGTCAGGGAGTCTGATTTTAGCTATCATAAACACAGCAGGAACCGATTTACCCTTCGATTTGAGTATGGATTTGCGTGTTTTCCCTGTAAGAATTCTAGGAGGCAACTACCAAATCTCACAAAGTCTCTTGTTCAGAGTGGAATCCTTCAATGAGGGCCAGCTATTCAGCTTGGCTTTGACTGAATCCCAAATAGACCTTCTAACAGTGTCTGCATCGATTCTTTTCCTTGGACAATTCAACATGGTTTCTTTCCCTCCATATAAAGTAGGTAGTTGCTGCCAATGAAAGCTTGAAAGTAGAACTGCTAAAGCCCTTCTCTTTTTCCTGAAGGATAGCCCAATGAAGAGATTTCCTATTATCAATTTCCGAGGCTGGAGAAGTACAGCTTTCCAAACCTCGGCTGAGTAAGAACACTCAAAGAACAACTGGTGGTGAGTTTCTGAACCACTTCTACACAGCACTCACGAGTTAACCACATTTATTCCCCATCTAGCCAATCTATTGGTGGTCACAAGTCTCCCCTGCATCACAAGCCATTATAGGGAACTCCAACTCGGGACATTTTGCAAAACAATACTAGAATCATATGCCAAGGCTGACCCTTCTTAACTCTAAATGTATTTCAGGCTGATTTTACTGAGTAAATACCATTTTTAGATGGCACCCATTTCGCCTTGTCCTCTGTATCAGGATTGGCAGTGAACATTGCACGTGTGCTTGCCATAATCTCCACGATAGCCATCCCAAGCTGATTAATTTGTTATGTCATACAAAAACAAATTCTCATTTGATGAAGAAATTGATATGGAGTGTTCATTGGTTGAAAAAAAGATGGTCTGAAAATGTGTTCGTGTTTGTGTCGAAGACCCAGCATGGTAATGAGACTATTGAATGGAAGATATCCACCACCAAATTAGAAGACTTCCTCTGGTCCGTTAAGGGCCGCTAATAGAGCTGTGCTTTTAGACCTTACTCCCTCGTGATCCAAGCCTTCAAAACCATCATTCCCATATTTGACAGAGTGGGTCTTGTGGCAGCCATGAAGATTATCCATGAACGTAAGATAGTATAACACCAAAAATTCAGTTGAAGACAAAACCACATTGTGACTATGGGTGTCTGCTTTTACTAAGTGTTGGGATCCTGTTGGATTAGATTCTAGGTACAAGACAGTTATAAAGGCACTGTTAGTAACAAAGTGGAACAAATATTTGCCCAACAACAAAGTGACATGAATGTGATCCTTCCAATGCTTGGCTTGCATTATTTCCTACTATCCTTCGTTATCAAATTTGCCATTAAGCATAAGTGCTGCATAACAGTCTTGTAGATAGTTCTGTTCTTAAACTTTCAAGAGCAACCAACATACTGATGTTTGAGGCACATTAGCATATTGCTACTTTCAATTGACAACCCACAAGCATTGGTGTGATTCGTGTGAATCTAATTAAGAGTTGCTATACTTAAAGGGACTTTCAAGTTCGCCTTGCTGGTTCTGTTTTCTGCATGAAGTTCTGTTTTAAGTGTTTATGTATCATTTTCTGGCATGTTTTTTCACCACACATCCTAAATCCTGATGCTATGTTTTTTTTTTTTTGTAAAATGATCTTCTGGTTGTAGTTTCGGCCAAGGCCTTTTCAAGGGGGATGGAATGATAGGAATGTCAAAGCTTGTAAAGTAGGGAGATGGTAGATAAATAGCCAAAAGGTTGGTTTTGAGTTTGTGGGCAGTGCAAGTGGTTAGAACTGGTTAGAGGGGAACAGTTGAGGAGGAAAATAGAGGGCAGTTGTTCCGTTAGTTATTTACTGTTAAGAGGAGACATGGCTATAAATAGGGATAGAGTTTCTAAGAGAGGGTGTGGAATTGTATGATTTGCACACAGAGGCATTCTCCAACTCCATTTCAGTAACTAGAATTTTGATTGCAGTTCATTTCTTCTAGGGTTCTTATCAGGAGTTGTGTTTTTCCCTTCACTTTTTTTTGGGTGGAGCGATATGTTAGAATTGAGAACAAGATTGAGGAAATTGATTCTTTATGGGAGAGAGTGCATTATTGTCATCCTTATAGGCTTCGTTATCCACTTGTTTCAAGGGGATCCTTTATTTTTGGTCTCCAGAGATTGAAGGGTGGTGCGTGAGTGACATGAAACTAAAAGCTATGCATACCATCTTTTGTCGTCGATAAGAAGAAAATATATTTCTAAGAAACCGCTATTATTCTTCGGCTGCAATCTCATTGTTATGAGCCTTGCAATTCGATCGGCAAAAATGTTTGGCCCAATTGTACTTGTAGTGGTAGTAGTATTTACATGTTCTATTTATTCTTGAATTTAGTACAGGCCATTGGAGTTTCAAACTCTACTTTTTCAAAAGGATAAATCTAATCTAGATCACTCGGTAAACTGCTATCTCCACTGTTAGAGTTTGTCCCACGTTAAGGGTTTAGGTAGGGGCCCGGGGGCCTCTCCACTCATTGCAATTAATTTTGAGTTGGATGTTTAAACATGGTATGCTAGGGTTTCAGAGGCTTTTGGAAAAGACCCTCTTGATTAAGTGCCCCGTTGTTTGTGCCATAAATGCACTTTGTTTAGTTAGGATCCCAATATTATGGATCGTTTGTTTACCTTTCCACGTGCGGGTCAGGAGTCGCACGTGTAGGAGATTGTTAAAGCTGATTCCACATTGGTTAATTGTAACATCCAAAACTATTATATGTGCCTAGGCAGTCTTTTTTCTCATTGCTAATTAGTTTTGATGCTTTAACATCTACCTCCTCTCATTGCCAATAGATTTTTGAGTTGGATGCTTTAACATCTACCTTCTACCGCTACAAAATTAATTCACTTGAATTCAGTTTGAGCTCTTAAGAATTAAGATTATACTTCTGTAATTTCATAATGTGTTTCGTGACATCATATATGCATATAGACAGATCAACACCGCCCAACAACAAAAAAGGAAGGAAGAAACGGCAAATGTTGGTATCTAACTAGTAACGCCTGCATCTGGAGCTCGCAAGCAAAATTTCAGGTAATACCTGGAAGGCTGGAAAAGATATTTTTTTACGTGACTTTTTATGGAGGGGGTAATGGCTCCATTGGAATTTTATCTCATTGGATCGGTTTATTTGCTTACAGAGATTAGTTTTCGATCATGTCAAAAGAACAATCATCGAACTTGTCCACTTTCAGTTTCCTTGCTGATGAGTGATAGAGGAGTTGAATACAGTCAGATTGTGTGTTTTACAGGAATCTCAATTTAATTAGAGTTACATAATTGCTTGAGCAGTTCAAACATTCATCTTAGGCTCATGTTCTGTCTGTTATGTACTTCTGATCTCACTCTCTGCGGTGTATATGCAGAAAAGATCAGACAAAACTAACAATGGATTCTACCTAATGCGAAAAAGTGAGAAAGCAACCGGATGGTTTGTTTTGGTGTTACTTTCCTGATTATTGAAGAATGGCTCAACCTTGAGCATGGAATAAATAACTACAATTATGCTAATATATATAAACTACATGCCATTCATCCTGCAACAAAACAACTAACTCTCTCATCAACAAAGTCACTCTTGTTTAGCCTCATGCCACTAAATGTTAGTCTGCTGCTGCCGTTTCTGCATTGTTCTTTTGGCATTTTCAATCTGGTGTTGCATTATTCTTGCCCGTCATAAGTCTTACCTTTTGTCTTTGCTAATTTGCTAGCTGGAAAGTGGAGTCTCGCCATGAGAGGACGGGGTGCCCTTGTCTTTTGGTCGAATCCCCTTACACAGACTAAACCTGCCAGAAAGACAAATCAGCTTTGACATGCCTGCAATCAATAGAACTGTCATATGTTCCTGGTAAGTTAGTTTATTTTGTGATTGTATGTTTGTTATGGCAATGAATACAGATAGTCGAAATTCCGATAAACTCAGGAAGATTGATGGACGATAATGTTGAGCTTGTAGCCAGTGTTCTAAAAGGCGGCTGCCTAGGCCGATTAGTTCCCGCCTAGGCGCTAGGCAGTGGTTTGACGCCTAGATTAGACAGCCGACTAGTTGGGCGCCTAGTCCCCGCCTAGGCACTAGGTAGCCGACTAGTCGGCGCCTAAGCGCGCCCCTTTTCTACTTTTCTACTCGACTAGCGTCTAGCGATTTTTATAACATTGCTTGTAGCTTGTTTTTGTCCCCTTCTTTTTGGGGTGGGGGTTATTGAATGGTATCAGGCATGTTATAGTTATAGCACTTGGCTAGCCTCAGATGTATATGCAGCCCCTTGTCCAACCAGTTAATTAACACTTCTAATTCTCAGGTGTGGTTTGCAGCCATAAAATCTACCTGTTGGTTGCTAGTGAATCTATTGTGTTAAACAGATATTTGTATCCTAGAGCTAGCATAGGAATTGATAGTCAATAAACCAATGTTTTGAACTCTTGATCCATCATAATATGTATCTGTAGCATCATCTTTAACTGGGGATTTTCGCAAGTTAGCCATTGGATACTGTATTATTCCAATTTTCTAGTTTCAAGGTCCTCATTCCTCACTCGAGTTTTGGAATCTTTTTAAGGCTTTGTTATTTTGTTGTTAGTTTCATCCTCCCATACATACTAGTCATTGTGACGAGAGCAGAGTGGCTACATTTACTTCTGTGGAAGTGAAGTAATGTGGTTATTTGCAGAGTTTTGCTCAAATACTGTTTGTAATTTGAATATGCAACAAATCAGGTACATACCTCTCCAAAAGCAGAATTGAATACTTTCCGTTGATAGACCTAATATGAAAAAGAAAATTTGTGAACTCCATTTTTGGATTGAGGATCATAAACAACTACCAAGTTTTACCATTTTGTACCTTTAAATATTGTTGGTATGGAGGTTCCAAAGAACACTGTGCGTCTTGGCAAATTCCAAAGCCACGCCCTTGGAACGTCAATAGGGTTAATGCTAGATTCGTGGTCAGCAAATACCTGCATGAACCAATTCTTCTTTACTACTGCTGAATATGAAAAGAGTGTGTTTACATGAAAGAGATAGTGTAATAGTTACCTCATTAACTTGAAAATATGTACCATTGAGTGGAAAGCTTCCTCTCATAGCCGTTCGACATGGTATCTGCACATGGTGTATAATGTTAGAGAGAGTTTGATGTAACTAGCCTGTTACATCTTATTGCTCAGTCATTAGTTGATGCATATCCTCACCAGGAGGGTTCCCCGAACAGTTTGGGAGTTTGCTTCTCGAATGCTACTGCATGAAAAGCATGTCTCCTCAGAACATAGATCGCCAAATTCATGGGAGCTGCAACTCCTTTCTGGTGGTTGAATTGAATTTGGAGTTTCGCCTTATTTGACATTGACACGTTTAGTAAAATTAATCAGCAAAACCAAAGAGCCGCATAAACTAAGAATGAGCTAATTGTCTAATTTTCCATGTCCATCACCCCGCCTAGTTATAAAAATGAGCTGGCTGAGAGCTTTAGTGGGTTGTTTAGATACTATACAGAGGAATGAGATAATTATCTGCTTTCCGTTCCCAAATTTATTACCTGGTTGCGATTGCTTGATTGATGTTTGATGGAATGTGTGTGCTATATTTGTGTCTGTTGTGTTACTTGTGTACTTACCAGGTGTCCATATAGCAAGAAGATATGAGCATGGATCATCAGGTTCCCGTTTGTCTAACTGCAAATTTCAGTAAGTTCATATCACTTGAATGTGCATTTAGACATATGACAATCAAAAAAATAGGAATGTAGATGAATTATACTCACTCCTTCCAGTAGAGGATGTGAATCTGGGAGCTCATAGCTGCAAATGGGAAGAAACAATCAGTATACTTTAGCATGATTCAACAGGTCACTATGCTCCAGATTAATTTATTAGTTGATAAGCATGGTTTGCTTATTATGGAATCCCATATTATGGATCCCTAACAATACTATCTCCACATGGCTACATACATGGACTTAAAATTTAGGAAATGACTTTATCTTCTATTCAAGATGCAGCAAGAGCCTACTTACACTCGGTGTTCTGTTCTTAACCGGCTCACATTTTTAAGTTTAGGCATGGGGAGTGAAGCAGCTTCTGGAGTTAAAGCTATTAAAGCCTTTGACATTTCGCCCTCCTGAAGTTCCATGTTCTGTTGCATGTAGTTTTGCAAATTTTGAGTCAACTCTTCAATGTTGAGTTTGATAGTAGGAATTTCCTCAGGATCTTCACAGAATAAGTCTTCGATGTCTTGTGGTTCAGGCTCTGGTGACGCTGGCATTTCAACAGTAGGTTCTGGTGTTGTTGGCACTTCAACAATAGGCTCATAATGGTTGATTTGAGATTGCGCTTGCAGTTGTTCATTAGCCTGGAGTAGAGGAAGCTGCAATGGTTTGATACCAACCACTGGGTGCTGATTAGCTCCTACGCCTTCCGATGCAGCCACTATACTTTTCTCTTCTGGCCCCGGGAGGGCGAGCCTTGCACTGCATTCAACATGGTTTGTTACTCATTCAATACATGGTAATATTTGATTTTGCTTAACGTAGCTATTAGAGTTTTGTTTGTGGTATTCCACCAAAAAGAAGAGTGTTTTTGGGAAGGTATGGTATATGATTTGTATGATCCTGAGTAACGTGCAATAGTTAGATGTGCCGATAAAAAAAAAAAAATAGTTAGACATACCAACTGAGGTCCAGTTTACATAAAGGAAACAGATTGCAACTTTTATATATACATACCAAATGACTATTTTACGTGCAATAGTTATTTGTGATGATACTATCATCAACCTATGAAGATTTTTCACTTCCTGTGTCTTTTTTAGCTGATCATGTGACAAGAATTCTGTTATGCCCAATGTTAAAGAGAAAAACTGGGCACAAACATAAATTTCAAACTTGATATTCAGATAATTGGCTTATGTGGTGGTTTAGGTTTAGTTCCACGTTACAGCCAATGCAAACCTTGCAAATGCGCTTGCAAAATGCCGGCATTCTCCTCTCATTGGACATGCATTGCAATTTGGTTTACTTTTTGTACAGAAAACCTGCAAAATTGAAATGAATGCTTGTCAATCTTTGTTTTCACTTAAAATGAATTAGGGTAAATCACCTCATAGTTATTGTAAACAGTACATGCCTTTCCAAATGTTATCATCTGGTAATGTAACTCGTATCTGTGATAAATAGCATTCCAAATGAGAAATTCATCAACCTTCTAGCTGATTCATATATATAGGAAATAGTACATAGATAATTTATTACACACACACACACACACATGTATATGCATATTTATGAAGAAAAATGTCCACTCACAGTGTTCTTTGGTCAAGTTTGCAGAGTCGTGGCCAGAGATATTTCTGAATTGATTCCAAGACTGGGTACCTACATTGGAACACCAACATTAGCTTTTCTATTGTGGATGAACAATTGTACTGCTGTAAATCAGTTGGTACTTGGTACTCACAGTTCTAAAAGGTGCAACTGCAGCGACTCGGGCAGCGGCTGAAGAGGTACCCATCCTAGTCTGACAGCTATACGTCCAACATTCGTGTCAACCTAATGGAAGATTTACAATGAGGAATTAAGTAAGATTTTTTCATCTTCTTGTGAGATATCTTGTACTTTTAACTTATAACTTACTGGAAAAGCAAGATGGTGGAGAGTCAGAAGCCGCACGCACTCCACACTTTTCAAGCCCAACCCTCTAAAGCTCAAAAGATATTCTCTACAAGCATAAATTATGCGTAAATATTTGTTTCTTCCTTACTGTCATCATATGGAGACACTATTTCTTTTCTTTTTTTGTCAATTGCATGATATTGTATTACCAACAATATAGTAGCCATGAGATGCTTCAGATTGGTTTGTAACTTAAAGAAATGAGATGAATATTTGCTTGTGCTTACTTGGCCTTGTCAGGTGGAACATCCCTTAACCATTCGAGATCAATGCTTCCATGTTCTCTAACCAGCCGGTTCAGGAAATCCTGCATTTCCTCAATTAGCTTAACTTATGGTTTTCTTTGTATTGAGTGCTAAAGGAAATCCTGCATTTCCTCAATTATAATCCGCTAAGTTATTCTTTGTATTGGGTGTTAATCATGTAGGTTGGGTTTTTGCAACTCCAAATAGTTGAATATTGTAAAGTCTGTGATATACGTACCTTCATTCTCTCTGCTAGCATGTTGTTCATTCCCCTTTCTCTGATAGTGTAAGCAATCTCGTTAACATCTGCGCACCGTACTGCTTCATAGTCCAGCGAGTCCATTGTGTTTGGTGTTCTATCTTTTTTCCCTTTCGCTTGTGCCTGCAATCTTAAGCTATCCCACTCGACTGAGTTCTGTTTCTGCTTTCCAATCCTTCCCCGCTTCACTCTAGAAGGATCAGAGCTTATCCCATTAATTGCCTTCCCAGGAAGATATCCATGGTCTTTCAATCTTGACTCAACTGCATTATGCTCAGTGCTTTTTGGGTTGTTAACTATACTGGTGCTATCTGTGATATCCAAGGTATCTCTTGAAAGGTTTTGGGCCTCCAGTGCTTGATGCATTCTATGATTTTTCTCTTGAGCCTGTGATTGAATGTTGTCCTTCGGATTCCCAACTGGTCTGTTGTGAAATGGGAATGCCTTATAAAACTCCTCTTCAAGGCTGCTGCAAGCATGATTGTCTTCACTTGGAGATTTCTGTGCTTCTTGGAAACTTGCTGACATGTTATTTTGAACAGTAGCCTGGTTTACAGATTCTGCTGTTGCTCCACTTTGTTCGCTTACACAATTTTCTTCGTTTCTAACAGATGAAAATGGGCTTTCTTCTGTCAATATCCCTAAGGTTTCAGTTTCCAGTGCACCTGCGTCGGATACCATTTGTAAATGGTTGATACTGGAAGAGATGATGGGTTTAATGGAGGTGTTAGGATTATCTGATCTCTCCTTCAGATTCTGCGCGTGAAATTCTGTACCTTCCATGCTGGTGTACCCATTTTCTTTGCAAGATGATGAATTTCCAGTTTTGTGAGCGTCAAGTCCACGTAAGGTTTCTCTCTGTAATAGCTCCAGAAATGAAGAGCCAACAAGACTCTTGGGGTTTGACCTCGTTTCTAGATCTCCTTCTGAGTTGTCCTGCAAGGATGGTCCTATTATTTCGGTTGTCTGGGCTACTGATGAGTCTGGGGAGTTTTGAGAGGAGCCAGCAGAATTCTGAGAAGAGAATAAATCATCCGTCTCTCTTTTATCTCCCATGAAAATTTCCACACATTTCTTGTATATCCCTTGACCCTTTCCAGAAGTATCACCGCTGCTGCTTCCAAGTAATTCAGTGCGGTAGGTAACTCTTTTTTCTATACTACAGTCCTTGTCATGAAATGCAAGAGAACTGCCTTGGCAGGCTGGCTGATTTGACTTCTCGTCAAGCCATTTGTTGGTATCCTCCAAATCCAGTATGCATACTTCTGGTTCATTAACACATGTACTTGTCTCTTCAAAATATGGAGTGTCATTGCTCTCAGACTTTGGGGGAAATCGCGCAGCAAGAGACATGAAGGCAGAACTGCAAAGTGTAGTGTAGAATGAAGATGTTGTCCGTTACAACTGGTTTCAATTTCCTTATTAAGTTAGAAAACTACAACTGACCTAGAAAGATGGTCTGAGACATTTTGAGTGAGGAAAACTCCAATCACTGAGTCCACAACTGATCCTTTCCATGGGGAGAAGCGTCTATCTCCTGCAAACAGTAATTGCACTGTAAATATAACATAATTAAGTAAAGTTTGATGAAGGACCTAAATAGTTTCATCAGCTTGAAAAGCAAGGGGAGTCCCTGAAGTGTTGTGGAGATACGGGAGTTTTACGTCAGGAGATTTTTTTACGTGAGAAACTTTGGGAAAGGATATGCCAGGTGTTGATGCCCTAAGATCTAGTGATAAGTTCGTATGGGCAAAATAATTTTATCGAGTTGCTTAAAAGTTATAGGCCAAGGGTTTCAGGTCTACACAGCGCAAGTTGGGATTGTAGCTTCACTGCTATCTGCTCACATAATCTTGAGAACCACTTACATTTCTTGCAAAGGTACAATTTTCTGGGTACTCTTACCTTTTCTGTCATTATCATTATGCTTGTCAAGATCTTTAATACAACATTTACTTCAAGAAAGAATAAATCAAAAGTCAAGGAGATGTCAAACGAAGGATGCCAATGGTAAGAATTTTCTTATCTCACTTCTCGAGGGTGAGCAAAATTTAATTTAGTAAGTGTCGCCTTATAAATGATAGGTGGAAGCGATTGATGTCTCCGTAACACAAATTAGCTTTAATTGTAAGTCTAGCATTCATTGTTGTCTCTGTACCGGGGTAGTAGGATTGAAACACTTTTTTGTTGAGTGTCACCTTACGTTTTGTGCCCGTGTATGCATGCTGATTCAGTCGTAGGTATTGCTTAGGCAATTCACCAAAAGAAAAGGGGTTCGGTATCATCATCTGTATTCTTATTCAGGACTCCTACTAACCTGTATCATTTTTTGAAGTTTCTGAACAGTATCTATACCATTAGCTACTCAGACGATATTGTTTAGGCGTTGTGAATAAAAACTTGAGAAATAAGTTGTCTGCAGTAACTTAAATGGTTCGAATCAATTGCTACCTTGGACGAGATGCATCCGTGCAATAAACGAATCTGCCCGTCCTCGGAACACTCGCCGTTCTTCTTCCCACCATTTTGCTTTCTCCTCATCCGTCCCATCAATACCTTCACTGTTTATACTCTCCAAAAGAAGCTTCCATACTTTATTCGTCTCATCATCAAGGTCAACTTTGGGCCGAGGTTTTCGTTTCCTGACTGGATTAAATGTACCTTCAAAAGGGACAACAGTTCCATCCCTTCGATAAAGGACAAGTGCATCTTTTTCTGCATATCGGAAGTTATATGGAACAAGTGCACGTTGCTCTTCGTATCGGAAGTTATAAGGTACAAGTTGACCCTGCTCTTGATATGTGACTGGGATGCTTTCTCTATTGATGTCTAGACCACGTAAATACTCAACCATTGTATCCATAGTGGGCAATCTCTTCTGTGTTGCATCTGGAAGAGGAAATTCATCAATTGCCGCAGCTTTTTCAGAAAAAGAAAGGAATCACTCTAACAGGAAGGGACAAAAAAATAATCGCACTTATACTTCCTGAGGGAAGTACCTATTACTATTAGCATACAAAAGGATTCGGAGTGATTGTATGTACCAGTTGGGAAGGAGTTTCTTTTTGTCCGCTTCTTTGTAGTTGTTGCATGAGAGTCTGCAACCAGAGCTTCCATGCATGTGTAAGGTTTGTGTGAAGTTGTATATGTCTGCATATCACCAGTTATGGGTGCTCCTTGAGCAGGAAAAGTTGGAAATTGATTGCACCCTATGATTCCAATCAGTGACGCGAAGTCTCGTACCCTAGTAGGGCCTTTTGATCTCTTCTTTGTCATCCTCCCTTTCTGGTCCAAAGCCAATTTACACTCAAAACCTTGTTGCTTGCCCTGGGCATCAATACATGATGTACTTTTGGTAGAGATGCTGCTAGTGTTATTGCCCTTAGCATCAATAGATGATGTATTTTTGCTTGAGATGCTGCTAAGGTTGAATTGAGCAGCAGCAAACCTGCTATTGGGCCCAGCTGTTGGCAACATGCTTGATGTTGGTGTACAGTGCCCTTTCTCAGTTCTTTTCTTCTTGTAAATTGCAGGAAAAAGCATGCCTGGAATTCCATGATTGTTGCATCCATTTCCTGGAAACATGGCTGCGAATTCGTGCAAAGAACTGTAATGGCCTCCAATCATATTTGTGCGGATGTTTTCAGCTGCATTAGTTGTGCACCAATGTCCCCTCTTTAACCCTCTTGCTCTTTCTTCCTCTGTCAAACATGGACTGCTGCTGCTGCAATTGGAATTGTTTGGACTCCTTGGAGCTGACGGAAGGTCAGTATAAATTGGCAGTTGCATTTGCATAGTGATTGCCTGTTTATCATGTGTCTCGTTGGAGAAAATTATCTGGCACTTTCCTCTTGCGCTTTCTTTTTGGGCATCATCATTCATTTTTTCCAGTGGTGGATCAGTTTTTGCAGCGGTCGGCAGAGAAAGGTAATCTTCTAGCATTTTGCTCACTGAACGTGTTAGTCTATAAGCAACACCCACTTGTGTCTTCTCAACATTTTCCTCCATCCCTTGACCAAGTCTGGTACAAAAATTTTGTGCTTGTGATTCTGCATTCTCATTAGCCTCTGGCCTGCATGTAGAGCTTTCTTCTCTTACTTGGCTTGGTTCTAAGTCAAAATTTAATGACCTCCTGACGGATTTTTCTGTATGCTGCGGTGCTGTCCTTGGATCAGTTCTTCCGCCTGTTACTTCTGCTGTGGGAGTGTCGGGGCTATTATCAAGCCGATTTCTTCGCACATACTTCCTCTTACCCGATGTGCTTTCCTTTGGGCCTCCCGGCAGTTTTGGTGGAGTTCTTTTGGGCTTGCCTTCTACAACAACTTTGGGCCTGTGCTTTTTTCTTCTTGGTTTCTGTTGTGGTGTTATGTTCAGGTCAATGCCAGTGTTGCTTCCCTTGTCAGGGTTGTGATTCTCTTGCAATTCTGTCAAAACAGCAGTACTTGACGAATCTATTGTTAGTTGTCGCTGTACTTTGTCATGGTTGACTTCAACCCTCGGAGTTGCATCTTCATTCACCTGCCTATTCTTTTCTTGATGGGCTTCTTCATCCATGCTTGAAGGGAGGACATTATGAGCCAGCTTGTTTTCTGCTCTCTGGGACTGGTCTGGTGTTATGGGTGCATACAGAGTGGAGATGTTCTGGCTCGAGAATTCATCTGTAAATGCGCTCGGTGGCGAGTTGAGATCATATGTGCGTCGGGAAGGATGAGGATTTCCATCTGTAGGTTACAGGCATTATATTTGATTAGCTGGAAGAATGAAATATCAGCAAAATCTGAGGTGATGCTTTTTAGTGTTAATAATGTTCTTCATAACTTGGATAGAATAGTGGTTCTAATGAGGGGCGGAGCCAAAACTTTTGGGTTGTGATTGAGACAATGTTAAGACTTCCCTTGATTGAGATTGTGGTGGAATGGGACTGCTAGTAGGGCAGTGGGTGTAAAATAGAAAAAGAAGTGTGAAAAATGCATAATGCTTGGGCAATGTCGACGACCCCTATGATTTCAATATCCCTCCCCTCTAGTTCTAATGAGCTAATTCAACAGAAAGCTCATTTGGGCAGAAGTTCAAAAAATGCCAAAAGAACTACTGGTTTGGTGAATCTGTGATTACTAAAGACAGAAAATGTTGAGAAGAATATCAATGTGGATAAGAGAAGCAATCAGAATGGCAAGGCAAGGTGTGTCATGCATGGCACACATTCAATGCGGGTATACGCCTTGTTCACTGAAATCCTACTACTTACTTTTTGTCAACTTTCATATGTTGAAGGTGTTAAGTGTAAAGATTGTAAATTTCATTCAATTATTTTTTAATCAAAAGTAGAAATCATTACAGGTGCGGAACACTACAAGACCATGTGCCCGAACAGGGATGGCCCGCCATGTCCCACTTTGTCCTCTTTCCTCCAGACCATGTGGACACATGGCGGAATGTTATTCTGGCACATGTCACGTGGTGTTCCGGACCTTCTAAGTAATTTCTCTGTTGATTTCGCTCCACATGTCCAGTCACATTGTGGAATTTGATGACCTTACACCTATTAAATGCATCTCACTTTGCTCATTGCGTATTAAATATCTGAAAAATCCAATTTGTTCGTTTTATATTTCTTTCTCCGATGTCTTTCGACGCCAACAGTCCCTTGGGATCGTGAGAATGAGATATCGCAACCCTTTCTATGCTCTTCATTTTTCTCACAATCCTAAGGGCCGCAACTCGATAATCAAAGGCAAAGTTTTGAAACACTCACATGGATATGTATCTGGTGCACAACTGCTCTTGTTCCACCGGTTTGGTGCAAATGAGAAATCTTGATTTGCAAGAGGCGAAGCTGTGAAATTCGAGTCGGTCCGATCCCCTTCAAATGGAGTGTTGAAAATGGTTATAAAAGGATTAGAATTCCCCTGCCTAGTACCATTTGCAGTGGATCGGGTCGAAGTAGCAGCGGCATCTGCTAGGGCAATGAGACTTCTGAAAGAGTCCATGGAGAGGTCACTGGAAATTCCGGCCCCACCTTGTGATTTCCAGGCCAAATTCTCAAAATTCCCTCCCCTGGAATTTGATGGATCAGAACATGCTTCTAAGCCATGGAATTGAGTCTCCTGTGGAAACCCAGGTGAGAATCTCTCTGGTGGAAACCAATTCCCATTTCCTAGCTGATTTTCTCGTCTGTCTGGGTAGATCGGATGCTGTTTTGGCAAGTTGAGCTTATCTGGGGTTATTGGAGCCCGAATCTGGAAACGTTTCACTTCTGGAATTGAGGGTTCTTCTTGGAAATCCATTTCTTCAATGGAAACAGGTGAGAATTCAGTCTTCTTCTTTCCCATGATTTTTGAACACAGCAAAGCTATGGTTCCTTCTTAAGTTGCTCAAGAAGGCCTGATTTCCTCTGCAGATGGTAAATTACAGGGGGAAAATCAGACCTTTTACTGGGAATCCGTCTTCATTTTCTACCCATTCCATGAAATTATTTTCCTGGAATTATATATACTAGAATAAAATTAGATAAGAGAGGTGCAGAGTAAGAAACAGAGAATCAAATCATGAAATCAGTGAAAGTGGAACCTATCCTCTTCAAACTCCAGAAATTGAGCCCAGAAAAATCACTTCAAACCAACAGATCTCTTAAACAGCCACAAACCCAGTTTCTCTCTCATGGTGGATACTGTGAGGGTGTGGTTGAAAGTGGATAACAAGCATTGAAAATCCGATTTAAAAATTCCATGAATTTGGATTTGGTATTAAAATTTGATATCCTGAGTAAAGGAAAAATACAAGAGAAAATCCACAAATACTCTGATCTCCTGCAGAATTTATCCTCTTTATTCCTCATGTGCTTCTGTTATACAAGTAGATATATATACACACACACACACGTCTGTGTATTGTTCTGCAAACAAACAAAAAAAAAAAAAACTCAGATTATATGGTGAATTAGATGGACCTTGTTGTGAATCAGAGTTGCCGGAAAACTGGGTCATTGCCGGAGATCTGTATCACCAACTGGACGGCAAGAGGAAAAACAGTGGAGTGGTTTTGATAGAGGAGAGAGAAAGTAGGAAGAAACCAAACAGAAATACTTGCAAGACCAAAGCTTTTTATTTATTCATATTGGAAATAGAGATAGATAAGGAGGTATCTCTTTTTCTAACTTCTTTTCCCGGTAAATCATCAATTGACCCATTAAACTACATTACCAAAGCAATTTATTTCTCAATATTAAATTACGTCCAAATGACATGTAAGATACGGATGCATACATGTGGATTGTGGAGTGGAGTATTTAGTGTGCTCAGGGATTAATTATTCAGCGTTCTTGACGTGGCGTTGCATACGTAGTATTCTTATATATGTGGCAATAAATCATGCAATAGGAACATAATCATTCTCTTTTACTAGGTGGTTGTGAGACAACGAGTGAACCACATTACTATATGGGGATTGGCCAAGTAAGCTTGGTTTAGGATTTAGGGGTTAGTTTCTTTTTAAGGTCTCATGTTTGATTCTCATTGTAGTGATCTACATAATTGCAAGGGGTTGGTCAAATGGTATTGGCTTTGAATTTAGGAATTTGTTTTCTCTTAAAGTCTCATGCTCGATTCTTATTGTTAGCAACTCTTGTTGCCAACTTATCTCATTTGTAAGCGTGTGAAACAATGGTAGATGAGATTATAGGAATTAGTTTGAGGTGCGCGCTACAAAAAAAAAGGGAGTGACTCACATTGTGAGATAACAGTTTTTTTATTTTGAAGAGTATCAATGACAATGCCACACCATACTCACGGAACACCTAATAATTGGCCACGCGCAGGGGTATTTTTGTACATTTCGAGTCAATACAACGAAAGCGCCGGGTTAAGCGTCTGAAAGCAGCAGGACCCAAACACGTGATTGAACTACGCCCCAAGAAAGCTTCACTTGGCCAGCCGGCCCTGACACCTGGCACGTGCGAGGCGTGGGCGGATTAGCTATTACGGGCAGCGTAACGTCGTTACTGTTCCGTTTCGGTCGTTGGTTTCTTCTGGGAGGCGTTACGTTTGTTTATTCGTTCGATGATTCCCAAGGTTTGACGGTGCCTTTAGTGACGTCGTTAGTGGTCCCCCACTTGTTTGGTAGTTGGGGAATAGTAAATTGATTTCCCGCGTTCGGTGGTAGGAAGGAATTTACGATTATGATCTGACGGTTCCTAGTACTCTGCTGGGTGCTTTAATTTTATTGGCTACTATAGGATAAGGGCAGGGAATTTAGTGGGGTCACCTTATAGTGTAGTTTTAGTTGAAGTATGAGCTTTTCATTCAAAAATTTTTTAACACGTACTTTTTATCGTTTCCTTGTACTTTAGATTCAAAAAGTACATCAGTTATTATAAAATAATAATTGTTGTCGTTGTCGCCGCCGTCGTCGCCACCGCGTATAACTGTCAAAATCTACCTAAAAGTTTGTGCATTCGCGTTCGAAACGTTTGAGGTTTCTAAAGTGCGGAGGCACTGAGGGGAGAGACTCTATTTACTTGTTGAGGGCTTTGTGGGTCCCTTCCTATTTTTGTTGGGATTATTTTTTGAAGAATGATGGGTGTGAATAGAATTATGAGTGCGTTTTACTAACTAAAATAAGTACTTATTTTTTAAATTAAAAATAATTTATTGTGAGAGAATGACCTGTCACGTAAAGAAGAAAATAAGTATTTAAAAAAAAATAAGAATCTTAGCAGAACGGAACCTATGATTATAATTGGTAACATGGGCTCGAAAATTATGCGCGGTAATGCTATTAACTCTAGTGCTGAAGGTACTTTTACAAATTATTATTATTATTATTATTATTATTATTTCGATCATTATAAAAAATAAATGTTGATTACAATATCTTCAAATGTGGGATATGTTTTTCAAATGAGAATCATTGACTATTATCAAAAGATTTCGTTTCATTATCTCCATTTTATTCTCCCCACGTGGCATTGTGAATTTCATTATTGCAAAAAAACATTTGACTGATGTGAGTATACATCTCTTTTGTTCGAATAGTACAATTCAAGATTTGTGTTATACAGTTTCATACGATTTGGTGAGAGGTCAATACAAAAAAAAAAAAAATGAGTCGAAAATAACTATGAATAGTGGTGAATTGGTAAAGTGTGAAACGTTGGATTCACTTATGATTTGCGAAACTTGATTTTGGGTGTAATTTTCTTGCAAAAAAGGGTTTGAATTGTTGAGTGTGAAGTCAAATTCAATGTTTTCTACGTGTTTTCTGGAGTTTTATGCTTTGTTTGGATTAGTTTTTGAAAAAAAATTCTCAACTCAAAAAATACTCATTACTCTTACTTTCAATCATTACGCATTTCTATCTTCAATCATTATTTTCATTTCTCTCTCCAATCATTATCTTTACTTCCAATTATTACTCTCATTTCTCTCTTCACTCACAATCCTATAAAATTTCTCAAAAACTTATTCAAACACAGCATTAGCGTTTCTGGTTCGGACCAAGTCTTGTGTGGTCCGAACTAGGCAAGAGGGAGCAAAAAACCATGTTGCAGCAGTGCTGGTCCGGTGTTGGTCCGATGCTTGTCCGGACGAGCGTATCGGTGGTCTGGACCAAGGTTTTGCTGGTCCGGACGAGCAGAGCTACGTGTGCGCGTTTTTAGGGTTTTTAAGGCTTTTATTGTACTCCTTATAAAAGGCAAAGGATGGGCAGCCCCCAATGTAATCTTGTTCATCTTTTCATCATAGTGAAACTCCCTAACACCCCATGGAGTACAATTAAGTGAATTGCTTAAGTCGGAACCACGTATATCGCGCGTCTTATTCTTTTGATTACTTATTTATTTTTCACTTGTGTGTGTTCTCTTGCCCTAACAACTAGTATCAAAGCACCCAAGTTGAGTGGAGTAGCGATGGCAGGAGAAGAAGGAAAAGTAAAAAGCTTGAATGCACCGCATGAAGGGAAGAAACCAAAAGGGATGAAAGATGAAGACTGGAAAACCCTAGACAAGAGAGGCTAGGGTATTATTTGCTTGACGTTGACAAAATCAGTGGCCTATAGCATCGTGAAGGAGAAGACCGTTGCAAATATGATGGCGGTCTTGTCAAATATGTATGAGAAACCTTTGGCAAACAATAAGGTACATCTCATGAAGTTATTTAATCTTGAAATGTTGGAAGGCACTGTATTTAATCTTGATTTAATACTATTATAAATCAATTGTCTGTTGATTCAATTGAGTTTGATGTTGAGATACGTGCCTTGATTGTATTGGTTTCGTTACCCAATAGCTGGGAGGCTATAGAATGATTGTCAGTAACTTTGCTGGCAAGGAGAAACTCAAACACGATGACATTCGAGATTTAATCTTGAGTGAGGAGGTTTGTAGGAGAGTTGCAGGGGAATCTGATCCGTTTAGTTCGGGTTCCGCTTTAAATATCAAGACTATGGGTAGGAGCCAGAATAGAGGTTCTAACAGAGGTAGGTCAAGGTCGAGGAAGGAAAAGAGTGGGTCAAGGACCCTTCTACAAGAGGTTCAATGTTGGAACTGTAACAAGATGGGTCACTATAAGAGAAACTGTAGGGAGTTAGAAAAAGCAAAACGAGTCTACCAATGTTGTTGCTACAGAGGGTGTTTGGGATGCTTTGCTTCTTTGAGTTGACAGTCCGATTGATTCTTGGGTGTTGGACTTAGGAGCTTCTTTTCATACCACTGCACATCGGGAAATTATTGAGAACTACATTGCTGGTAATTTGGGAAAGGTATATTTGGCTGATGGTGAGGTGTTGGAGATAGTGGGTATGGGAGATGTTTGAATTAGACTGCCAAATGGGTTTGTGTGGTTGCTACAGAAAGTCCGGCACGTTCCTAAGTGATGAGGAATTTGATTTTTGTAAGGCAACTCGATTCTTAAAGACATGTGGTTGCATTTGGAAGTGATCGTTGGAAGGTCATGAAGGGAGCATTGGTTGTGGCTCGTGGAGTCAAAACAGGGACACTATTAGAGATGCTCGTGGTCCGGTTCGGATTCCTAGGAATCTGAGAATCGGATCGCTAGTCACGATTTTTTTAAAATAAAACCTGTATCCAAACCAAAAGTCCTACGGTTCGGTTCCAATCCAATCCGTGACTCGTGGATCGGTTACGGTTTATCCATGGATTACATTACGTAAGCAAGCAAAAATTAAACACTACTAGCATATATCGTACACTAACACTATATATTCATTCGAAACCAAAGACCAAAGCATTAACTGCATTATAGTTCTAGTCTTCTAGACACCAATACAGTTCTACACATCCATTCAAGTTCAAAGTTCAAACTTGATTCAACCAAACACTCAAATGAAAGCAATACATGTAGTTCCAGTCTTTCAGACATTTATTTATAGGTGAAATTTATGTGTGTGTGTGTATATATATATATATACACACACATAGGGGCCGGTTCCGGAGACACCCAAATAAACACTCAAACAAACACCCAAACAAACACCCCATCTCAGCCCTCCATTTCAAGGGTTGAGATTAAATCCACTCCACCCCTAAAAACTGTTTGCTCCCTTTTTTTCTCCCTTCACTTCACGTTCTGCTTCTCCACTCCGACACCCACCCCTCCACCTCCCTCTACTTCGACCGACGAGCTCCAGCCGTCGACGACCCACCACCTCTCTCATGCTCTCTCTCTCACGTCTAAGAGACCCACCCCCCGCTGCCCGACCTCTCCATCTCCCTCCACTTCGATCGATGAGCCCAGCCGCCGACGACTCTCCACCGCGCGCCGCCACCGACGCTCTCCTTCTTTCTGTGGCGTACTATTGGAAGGGAAGGTCAAAGCACGGTCAACTTGCAAAAATAGAAATTAGGTAATCAAACGGTTTTATTCTTCAATTTCTTTACTTCACATTCATGATCAGTTAAATGTTTAGTTGTATTTGCCTAACTGATTGGAACCAAGAGGATTTAGGATTGTTGAAAAAGGTTTCGACCGGTTTTTGTGGGTCCTATTGTTCTGATTCTAGGATAATTTTTAATTTTTTTTGGTAAATAAAATTCAAACTATGAATAACCAGGATGAAATGCTTTTAAAACCATGGAGATCTATTGTCGATCTATTTTTCTTGTTAAAGAAAAGGCTTTTCTAGTCTAGTCTGTTAACAGACGAATGTTATGTGTTTCTACCATTTTCTGCCACAATGTCAAACTACCTTGTTTTGATTGAGAACTTGTTTTAATTTTTTGCCCCAATGGTTATCATTTATGCTTAATTTCAAAATTATTCATGAATTTGGTCAATGAAATCATAGCTCAGTAATAGTTTTGCTTGGGAGTAATTTGAAGATACTAGTCCTTATTGTGTACTCTCTGTTTGCTTATTACCGGGCCTGCTAGTAGCATATGGATTTCTTTTCTTTTTCTTGCAGGCAAGTGAAGGGTGAACAATGGAGTTAGTGAGTTTAGATGATGTTGAAGTAGATGATATCGAGACTCCAGAAAATGTTGTGGAAAGGTTAAAAACACCGAGAATTGGGATGTATTTTGAGACAATTGAGGAAGCACGGAATTACTATGAACGTTATGGTCAAGAAAATGGGTTTTGGATTCGTACTCGGGCTTCAAGCAAAGGACGAAACCGGTCGAATGAAGTCACTAAGGTGCTATTTGTTTGCGTAAAAGAAGGAAAGTATCTTGCGAAAAAGCAGCAGAAGAGTGTTGTGGAGGAGAATGATGAGACAGACGAAGAGGAGAAAGTGATATCAAAGAAAAGAGTTAGATGTTGTTCAACCGTTAAATGTGAATGCAAGGCTCATTTGCGGATTAAGCATGACAAATGGAATTGCAAATGGAAAGTAACTAATTTCGATGAAAATCACAACCACCAACTAGTGACTCCATGTAAGAGAATCAAAATGAAGTCAAATCGAATCATGCCCAAAGCAGTTAAGGATTTGACTGAGGTATTTCATAAAGAAAATATAGAAATTTCAAAAGTTCCTTCAATTTTTGGTAGTGCGTACATGGGCTTTGATAATAGGGACTGCTACAATCACTTGAGGAATGTGAGGCATAGAGATCTAGATTGCAGGGATGCACAATCAGTTCTTGACTACTTTAGGAACAAACAAGCACAGAATCCTCAATTTTTTTTATGCGATTCAATGTGATGAAAGTGGGAGGGCAGTTATTTTTTTTTGGGTGGATTCTCGATCTCGCATGGCGTACCATTATTTTGGAGATGTGGTCACATTTGACACAACATATCGGACAAATAAGTATGATATGCCTTTCGCACCATTTACCCGTAAACCATCACATGCAGTCGATACAGTATGGATGTGCACTTTTACAAGACGAGACAGAGGTGACGTTTGAATGGTTGTTTCGGGCATGACTTGACGCTGTGGGAGGACGTCCTCCAACTTCTATCATCACCGACCAAGACTTGGGAATGAAATGAGCTATTGCCAAAATCTTTCCCAACACCCATCAGCGTCTATATCTTTGGCATATTAAGAAGAAATTTGTTGAAAAATTGTCACAAGTGTACTACAAGAGATCGAAATTCAAGAAGGATATGAAAAAATGTATTAAGGAGACAAACAAGAAAGAGGATTTTGAAGAGAGATGAAGGTTATTGATGAAAAAAATGGGTTAGAAAGCAACGAATGGCTTCAAGGGTTGTTTGATATTTGTGAATCATGGGTACCCGTTTATAATCGTGGTACATTCTTCGCCGGTATGAATACTACCGGATGTAGTGCGGGCATCAACTCATTTTTTGATGGTTTTGTAACTCACACTTCAAATCTCAAAGAATTTGTGGCGAAGTATGAGAAAGCCTTGAAGAGGATTGTGAAAAGGGAAGATGATGAAGATTTTGAGTCTGAACACAAGTTTCGGATTGTTAATGACCATGAATTTTTGTTGAAGCATGCGGCAAAAGTGTATACTAGGAACGCCTTCAACAAGTTCAAGGATGAATGGAGTAAAGTCTTTCACTACAAAGTTGAAAATGAAATAAATGCCAATGGTTTTCAATCTTTTGTAGTGAAGTCAAAAGATGACGAACTTGAAAAGTTTGAGGTGACATTGGATTTGCAAACCTATGAGTGTAAGTGTGAATGCTAACAATTTGAGTTTGTTGGGATATTGTGTGCGCACATTTTGAAAGTGTTTGTCTGACTAGACATTGATGAAAAATCGGAACACTTTTTTCTTCCACGATGGAGGCAAAAGGCCAACAAATTTAGGATAATTGATTCCTAAGGATTGGTGCATGACGACAGCAAAGAAGAATCTACAAAATTGGCTTGTTTGGCCGCAAAATCAAATGAGGCATACACATTTTTTATTGAAGGTATGAATGATTTATTCAAGAAGATCCAAGAAGTTTCTAAGGTGTCTCCAATTGAAATTTGTGCTGAAAAAGATAACGAGAAATTTACTGAGCCATCGCCGTCTCAGATATTGCTTTTGGATCTGAACATCTCAATTTGCAAGGGTAGGAAAAAAGATGTCAAGGGCAAAGCTGCTTCTACATAGTCCGAAAGATTGAAAAGCGGTATTGAGATGTTATTAAATAAGAAGAAAAGAAAGTGTCACATGTGCTTTCAATTTGGACATGATAAGAGAACTTGTACTTCAAATCCAATGAGTAAAACTAACAAAGGTAACTCAATTACTAATCATATTCTTCTTATTGACATAGATGTTCTTATTTACTAATCTTATTTTTTTTAATTGTCAATTTTATTCACTAGGATTTGAAGAGGACGCAGAAGGCTCAGTTAGTGACCAAGAGGACGGCTCAGATTGCTCTGAATGATCTTGGAGTACTTTGGCTTGTTCACTTTGTTTTGTAATGATCTATTCTTAGGTTAAGTGAAAGTTCTTGTATGGATCAGTTTTTGAGTTGGAATTGAATGTAAGAAAGATTGAATCTGTAAACTTGTATACATAAGAGAGAGAAGATGAATGAGAGAACTTGCTTTTTTCGTTCAGGAAATTGAGGAAGTTAAAACTGAAATTGCAGATTACACTTGTTTTGTGGGTTATTGTATCAAACTCAAACTATGTACACCAAGAGTTTTGTTCATAGAATACTAGTTATGTTCATAGAGTATGCACAGTTATGTTCATAGAATAGTAGTTACTGCTCCTCGATGAGAATGGCAAATTGAGAGCGCGTGCTTGTTTTGTTATTAGTGTGCCAGAGCCTATGGCAAGTTAGAAAAATCAACATATTTAGTTATTAGTGTCCTTGTGTCGTGTCCGTTCACAAAGGTAGGTTCTGGAAAACTTTCGACAGAGTATCCCCTGTTTTTGGACCTAGCTCGACATCTCGCGTCTCAGTCAATACAACAAAATAACAACAGGAACCACATCATCAAAAATTTGGATTCACAAACACCATTGGAACAGTAACAACCAAATAGGAATTCAAAACGGGCATCTATATATTTCACCCATTCATTACTAATGGTAGCATGACATTATTAATGCTAGCATCACCTTACAGTCCACAGAAAAGAAAAGAAACCATACTATTGATACATGGCTTCGGAAAAGAGAAAAAACTTCCAATAAACTTCCATTACATAGCTCTAACATAGATACAATTGAGATAATTCATTTTCTATTGATCTCTAATCTGTTACATCCAAGAGTACATTACATAAGCACACCAGATGGATTGAGATAATTCATTTTTGAAGAGTTGCATGAGCAAATTGTCCTCACATGAATTGATGTCCTCTTTTGCTTGCAGCATCTTCAAACAGCTTATTCGCTTTTTTTATCTAAACAACTTCTTTGCTTGCTGCAGTAACTTCACATTTTCTTTACTATTTCTTGGCCGTAGTCATGATCTTTGTTGCAAACAGAGCTGATTTTCATGTTATCAGTGACATAAATGTGTGAAAGAGAGTTTATGAAAGATATTAAGATGCGTGCATATTCTTCTATTTTTTCTGCCTAGAATAATGACAATAACTTAGGTCTTAAGATAGGGCCATTTCAAAGTAATAACAAGTAGTTTATGCAAATAAATAAGAAATTGGTCTTCACAAAATGTCTATAGGTCGTGGCTGCCATATAAATTCAAAGTAGGACAGATCTAATTTTCAAAAAGAAAAAAAAAATAATAGCAAGATACACATCTTTTTAGACTCCAAGGGGTGAGAATAGTTGAAGATCAGAAGATTGGAATGAACTACCTTAATAGATTAAGTGCAAACTTTCTTTTCTATATTTTATATGAGTAAGCCCCTTCCCTTAGGAACAGAAGGATACACAAGGGTCTCACAATTATTCACGTTCAACTCCAAGATCCAGCAAGCCAACATCAACCGAAAATGAGTCACATTCTCCCTCTCTTCCTAATGGCGGCACATACCATTCTTGTAACAGTGGATGGATAATCTAAAGTATCGTAGTATTTGTTTCTAAAAAGGTGGTGTCCTTTCTTTCACCCCTCCTTTATCGAATTAGCTATGGCTAATCTAGTAGAGTAGGGGCTAATTAGAAGTTTCACTATGGGGTACAACCTCAATTCAAGTCGATGGATCGAAAAAGGCAAGTCTCCTTCTCGGAGCAAAGCTACGAAACTACGCTATGAAAAGCAATCTGCCCAAGGAGGGCTAGCTAGTCTACTCTAATGCTAGGCTAGGTGATTCCTCTCTATCAATGACTAAAGCATCATCCAGAGAGAGCTCACTATACCACCAGTTCTACAATCCTCTCTCATTGCCAGTACGACTGATCAAAAATGATTGGGCCACAATCCCTTAGATCTTGTGAGGGCGTTAAGTCTAAGAAAATCAGAAGAATGCCAGAAGGGTTTCCTGCCCCCTTTCTCATTACCCAGCTTTCTTGTACAATTGATTTTTACAATCAACTCATCTAATTTAGCCAATCAAACTGACCGCAGAAAATTCCCAATTTCGTAGTGTATGACAAACCCTAATTTTTGGGGGTCCCCAAATTTTGGAACCCTAAGATGGAGAAGAGGGCACATCGATGAAGAGAGAGAGAGAGAGAGAGAGAAAGAAGAAGAGGAGGAGGAAGAGAGACCTTGGCAATGGAGCTTCGGTGGTGGGCGATTCAATTTTCGCAAGTTAACCGTGCTTCGACCTTCCCTTCCAGTAGTACGCCACAAAAAGAGGGAGAGCGTCGGCGGCGGCGAGTCGTCGGCGGCTGGGCTCATCGGTCGGAGTGGAGGGAGATGGAGAGGTTGGGCAGCGGGGGGTGGGTCTCGCAGGCTTGCGAGAGAGAGTGTGTGAGAGAGGTGGTGGGTCGTCGGCGGCTGGGGCTTGTTGGTCAAAGTGGAGGGAGGTGGAGGGGTGGGTGTCGGAGTGGAGAAGCAGAACGTGAAGTGAAGGGAGAAGAAGGGGAGCAGACGGTTTTTAGGGGTGGAGTGGATTTAATCTCAGCCCTTGAAATGGAGGGCTGAGATGGGGTGTTTGTTTGGTGTCTCCGGAACCGGCCCCATATATATATATATAATATAGTTAGGATCCTATAAGGAATCCTTTAATTTAATAAAATGCGAACCTCTCATTTCTTGATCAAATTTCAATGATCCAAACCATTTAATGTATCCAAAACGTGATTTTAAGGGTCCCCACAAGAAATCATCAAAAAAAAAGAGACCGGAAGTGCTTCATTCGAGCAATTTTTCTTTGAATGGTTCAATGAAAACTACTCGGATGAAGCACTTCCCGATCTTTTTTTTGCTTATTTCTTGCGAGGACCTTTAAAATCACAATCTGGACACATTGAATGGTTTGGATCATTGAAATTTGATCGGAAAAGAAAAAATCCGCATTTTATTAAAATAAGGGATCCTTTATAGGATCCGTGGTGTATACCTATATATTAAAATATATAGTAAGTTCTTATGGCTTGGTTCGATTTATCCATGATTTCGTAATGAAAATTCGTGGGCTGAACTGCGAGTCACGATTTTCTAATTTTTCAATCCGTATCCAGACCATTAATCCACAGACAAAATCCAAAAGGTATGGATCGAACCGGTTTCACGGTTCAACAGATTTTCTGAGCAGCCCTAGACATTATATATGACAAAGAGCACAAGGGACACAGTTGCAATTGCTGATGCAACTGCGATGCAAACCTATGGCACCGCAGGCTGGGTCACATGAGTGAAAAGGGGATGAAGGTATTGTTATCCAATGGGAAACTTCTGAGGTTGAAGTCAGCTGAGTTTGGATTGTGCGAGGGCTGTATTTTTGGGAAGAAAAAAAAGGTTAGTTTCTTAAAAACAAGTAGACCACCGAAGCCAAAGAAATTGGAGCTAGTACACACGGATTTGTGGGGCCCTTATCCAATTCAATCCATTGGAGGTTCGAGGTACTACATCAGTTTCATCCATGTCTCGAGTAGAAAGGTATGGGTTTATTTTCTGAAATATAAATCTGATTTCGATGCATTTATAAAGTGAAAAGCCGTTATGGAGAATGAAACTAGTCTAAGACTTAAATGTCTAAGATCAGATAATGGAGGTGAATATGATTGTAAGTTCAAAAAGTATTGTGAAGCTAATAGGATTAGGATGCATAATATTTTCCCTGGGACACCTCAGCAAAACAGTGTCGCTGAGCGCATGAACATGACTTTGAACGAGCGAGCACAAAGTATGAGACTGCATGCTAGGTTACCAAAATTTTTTTGGGCTAATGTAATGAGCACTGCGGCTTGCTAGGTAAATCAAGGACCGTCGGTTCCTATGAATTTTAGATTGTCCGAGGAGGTGTGGAGCGAAAAAGATTTACAGTAAAACTTTCATTCCTTTAAGTTTTTGGTTGTGTTTCATATGTTCACATTGACTCTGATGCTCGCAATAAATTAGAAGCCAATTTTAATAAATATTTCTTTATTGGCTATGGCGATGAGGAGTACGACTATCGATTTTGGGATGTGCAAAATTGAAAGATTGTAAGCCGGAATGTGATATTCAATGAGCAGGTTATGTACAAGGATCGGGATATGAAAGAACGAGTTGATTCTGTGCCAGAGGTTGAGAAACAAGATGTGGTCGATTTAGATGAGTTGTTTGAGGGTTTGGTGCTAGACAACAGACAGGAAGATGAAGAGAGTGTTATTCTGCAAGAAGGATAGAGTACGCCAACTACTGCTATCAGAAGGTTGTCTTCCAAGGTTAGCAAACCACCACAACGTTTTTCACCATCTTTGTACTACATATTGCTCACTAATGCTAGTAAACTAGAGTATTATGAAGAGGCTTTACAGAATGAGAGTTTGAGCAAGTGAGAGTTGGTCATGAAGGATGAGATGAACTCTTTGTTGACAAACCAGACGTGGGAGTTGACAGAATTGCCAGTCGGTAAGAAAGTTTTTCATAATAAGTGGGTTTACAGATTGAAGGAAGAGCATGATGGTAGCAAGCGCTACAAGGCTCGATTGGTGGTCAAAGGCTTTTAGCAAAATTAAGGAATTTACTACACTGATATTTTCTCTTCTATTGTGAAGTTGACTACAATCCGTTTGGTATTGAGAATTGTGGCTACGAAGAATTTCCATATAGAGCAGTTGGATGTCAAGATTGCTTTTCTCCACGGGGATTTGGAGTGGACATCTACATACATCAGCCACGAGACTTCGCTGTGAAAGAGAAGAAGAAAGAGAAAATGGTTTGCAAATTGAACAAGAGCTTGTATGGGTTGAAGCAAGCATCGAGGCAGTGGTACAAGAAGTTTGACAACTTCATGTGCAGCAATGGGTTTAAACGGCTAGAGGCGGATCATTATTGTTATACCAAGGGGTTTGGCAAGTCTTGTGTAACAACCCAGATCTTCAAGCACCACGATATTAAAAAGAACACAATTTGTCTTTTATTTCATGAACTATATAATTTACAACTATCTCTAAAGTAAAATAACAACAACCCACCATCGCTGCAACTCAGACAAACTCGCACCACCGGCACCTGACCCGCTAACCAACCTGCAAGCTGGAGTCCAAAGGACCCCAGGAGTGTGTAAGACATAATAACGTGTACAATATCAACACTAAAATAACTGCACAACATCAACCACCACGTATTAACACCAACCACGAATATAACACATTCCACATAAAGGAACCACATATCCGGTCCTCCTTAGTATATGACGGGTGACGTACCACCTCATTAGCCTCACCACAACCCATTGGTCAACTTGTCTTTTGGCATAACTTATTAGCCTAGTCACCCCATCACATACCAAACAGTTCTATGACATACAGTCATCGCGCATAACACAACCAACAAAAACCCAAAACTGTACAAGAAATATGTATCTCACACTCACCCTCAAATCGCCTTGCCATCAGATATAATCCCACCTTACACTCCTCTTCAAAGAACATCGTACAAGATCTCATCAGAACAAGAACCCATAATTATGCTCCTCACGGCTCCTCCCTAAAGGCCTTTGTATTATTTTTGTTTTATTTCTCGTTTAAGCTTGGCTGATATATACAATACAATCAAAAGACTAGGTGTGTAAGCATATGACTCCTCTTACTAGAACTTGACAAATGCTTCATAAAGATGACTAATCAACACATGTCCACCTCCTATCATTTTGTCTTGCTATCAAGTCTATATTTACCTCAAGAATTCAAGGTATAAACTAACATTCCGCACATGCACACATGCACGTGTACCACATCATCAAGAATAAAGTGTTTTGTCCATTTAGCAAGAATTAATATATCAAATATGACATTTCTGAAAATATTGGAGAAATGTATGGCGGGGTATTACATCCTATATTATTTTGTTGTTATATGTTGATGAAATGCTCGTAGCAGGGTTTGATATTGGGGAGATAAACAATTTGAAGAAGACATTGTCAAAACACTTTGCAATGAAGGATTTGGGAGCGGCTAAGCAAATCCTTGGGATGAGAATAATCTGAGATAGATCAAAGGGGACTTTGAAGCTATCACATGTCGAATATATCAAAAAGATGCTCAAGAGGTTTAGCATGGGTGATGCAAAACCTATTGGAACACCTTTGACTAGTCATTTTAGACTAACCAAGGACCAGTCACTGAAGACAGGCGAGGAATGGGACTCTATGGGTAAAGTTCTGTATGCATCTGCGACATCTGCGATTAAGAGTCTTATGTACGCTATATATGGTTTGCACACGTCTTGATATTGCATAAGCAAGTGGGAGTAGTGAGTAGATACATGAGTAATCTGGAAAAGCAACATTAGGAAGCAGTGAAGTGGTTGTTGTGGTATTTGCGTGGTTCGACAGATGTCTCACTTTGCTTTATAAGGGCTAGTCTTAAGTTGCAAGGTTATGTGGATGCGAACTTGGCGGGTGACGTGGATAGTCGGAAGAGTACTATCGGGTTTGTTTATTCTTTGGGTGGTACAGCTGTGAGTTGGGGCTCTAAGTTGCAGAAAATTGTTGCACTATTATCAACAACAGAAACCAAGTAGCCTATAAAAAAAACAGAAACCATGTATGTGGTGGTCACAGAAGCAGCAAAGGAGATGGTATAGTTGTAAGGGCTTCTGGACGAGTTAGGTAGACAGTAGAGAAATGAGTGTTGCACGGTGACAATCAGAGTGCCATCTTTCTTGCCAAGAATTCGACATTTTATTCGAGAACGAAGTACATACAGTTGAGGTATCACTTTATTCGTCCACTTCTCGATAGTGGACAGTTGTTGCTTGAGAAGATCCATGGTGCAAAAAATCCAACGGATATGCTGACAAAGGTTGTGACCGTTGACCAGCTGAAGCTATGCGCAGCTTCAATTGGTCTTTAAGCTTGAGGTTGTGGAGAAAGGTGTTGTGGTTGTTGATGATTGATGGTGTTTATTGATGACTTTCGAAGTTTGGAGAGTGCCGCAAATTAGCCTTCAAAGTGGGAGAATTATTGAGTGTGAAGTCGAATTCAGTGTTTTCTGGAGTTTTAGCATCTCTGGTCCGGACTAAGCCTTATGCGGTCCGGACTAGGCAAGAGAGCAAAAAATCATGTTGCAGTGCTGGTCCGGTGTTGGTCCGATGCTTGTCTGGACAAACGTAGGCATAAATAATGAAGTTTTTAAAAAATAAAAATTAGACAACTTGCAATAAGAATTAAATATGCATTTAGTAGTTATTGATAGTTTTAACAGTTGGGAAATTAATCACGGTAAAAGCTGCTCATAACATTGCTCCAGCAGCTTTATCTAGTGTGTAATGATGTATGATGTTTATTTTAATACTTCCTCTGTCCCTCTTTTTAAAGTCCAATATTCCATTTTGGATTGTCCCTTAATAAGTGTCCATTTTGTAAAGTTAGTAGGTAAAAGTTGGTTCATTTTCTATTTTGCCCCTAAAAGTAGATTCCATTTTGAAAAGTTAATGAGTAAAAATGTAATGATGATGTCTCCATAGAGGGTAAGTAGGGAAAGTTGAGGAAAAAGTTGATGTGAAAGGTGTAATGATGATGTTTTCTTAATAAGTTGGAGTTACGAAGCGGGACACTTAAAAATGGACGGAATAAATATTATCTATGAGTTGATATTGTTCGTATAAAAAAAAAAAAGAACAGTTGGGAAATCAGTCATCTTGGGGTTCCAATAAGTTGGGGTTCGCAGGACCTTCTCTCAGCACGGTTTCGAACAAGTTTTCCTCACTACTAATACTCCTATCTCTCTTATTTTATTATCTAAAAAACATCCTTCAAAATCTTTATCAAACAACTTTCACGTGGCGGATCAAAAAAAAAAAACTTCCACGTGCTCTTTCAAAAGTTTCCGTACCATATATAGAAGTTAAAAAAGATTCTGTTCCATATATAGAAGTTTCCGTGTAATTTTGTCATGGTCATTGTCATTGCCATTAAAACGGCAAGAACGTTGTTCATATGTTTATTCGAATTCCCGCTATTTTCAACAAACTTTATTATTTCGAGGGACCAAAAATCAATGAGATGACACAATCCCTTACAGATATCGAATTAAGTTTATTTTTTATGGGAGCCTCTTAGGACAGTAGATATTACTCCGATACAAAAAATTATGCATTGAGAATTTTGGAATAGTTTAATAGAATTCATACATGTGTATCAATACTCGTAAAATATGAATGGGAAATGTAAAATGCGGGCTTTATGTGTATATTGTCCACTTCCTGTTGGACAGTGATTCACATAACGGATAAAAAAAATTTAAGCTACTTACTGTATTCTCTGTTACTTTACACAAACTGCTAGTAATAAATACACAAATTTCTTTAGTAATTTTCAAATGTATTTTTTTTTTGATCCGCTAGTAATTTTCAAATGTATGATAGACAAGTTTGATAGACAAGTTTAATATCTGAAAATAAAATAGACAAAGGAAAACCCTGGAAAGTTTCGTCAGCAATAAAAAAAATGTTTTAAAAAATAAGAGAAAATAATATAGTTTTCATTATGTGTTAAAAATTGTATACTTAGATTTAGAACGTCTTTATCAATTATTCTAACTACAGTTGTACAGTACTAAATTAGACTGAGTTATTTTGGGTTAACTTAACTTGTATTGATTTTTTCAGTCCAACTAGATGATAGGGATTGAAAATATAAAAAAAAAAAACGACCCAACTTGAAAAAACCAAAGGGAGAAGACAAAAATAGTGCAGAACTTTCTTGTTTCCCATATATTCTTAGTTTTAGTTAAAAAAAATATTTGACTACTAAATATATATGGAGTAACTTTTTTTTTTATGTTTCTTGTCAAAATAAATTCAAAAAGTTAGTAAATGTTTAACAAAACAAAATTTCAAAATACAAATATAGACTAATTGTCCGAAGTAATACTAGTTGCTATGTTTGGATGAGTTTTTGAAAAAAAAATTATGAGAGTAATGATTGGAAGTAGGGGTAATGAGTGGAGAGAGATAGAGAGAGAGAAATGAAAATAATAATTGAAGATAAGGGTAATGAGTAATGATTGAAAGTATGGGTAATTAGTGTTTTTTGAGTTGGAAAAAAATTTCCAAATCTTAATCCAAACAAGGCAACTACTTGTCATCTACTCCCTCTATCCCAATTCGTTAGTCCTTCTTAGGGGTTCTACTAATTTTAAAGTGTTTATATCTTTCGATTTATAACAATTTTGAAAGCATTTTTAAATAGAAAAAATAATATATTAAATAAGATTCATATTTTATATGAAAATTTCTATGAAAATAAAGATATAAACAATCTTGGATTCAGTTAAAATATAATGAAGGCCAAAAAGATGAAAATAGTTCTTTATACAACCATATGAATGAATACATTCGAAAAGCGATCTCCCTCTCAACCCTATATCTCTCTCTCTATCTATCTCAACCCTAGCTACCACAACTCCTCTTCTCCCTTCCCCTCCCCCTGTGGGTTCCATACCCGTGTGCAGCTGCGGGAGGGGGAGGCCATGGTACTATCAACTCTCTTTCTTTGTTTTTTTCTTTTTTTCCTTCTGTCTCTCCAGTCGTCTAATCTGTGAGAGTTTTGTCTTTCGTTCTATGAGAGTTTTGTTTTTCGTTCAACGAGAGTTATTAGTTTCATCTTTGGACGAATTTTGTCAACAGATTGGGTTCTCTCAATCGAGGTTGTTTCACAACGATATTTGTGTTTCAGCGTTCTATCCCTACACGATGTCTTTGGCGAGGCAACCCATGGCAGCTTGGCAGATCTGTAGTTCTTGAGAGTTCATTGGTGCATTCATAGCATCTGATCGTCTGGGTATTTGGTGTCTTTTGTTATTAACTTTGCACTTTTTCTCATTTGAGACTCCTAATTAGATGTTAGGCAGTTTAAAAGTGTCGCTATTGCTTCAGGTTATGTCTGGGTTAGGATGAAAAACATCGATTGCCTTGTGATTTACTTGTTTTATATTTATTAGATGATTTGTTTGATTTTGTTCAAATTTTTTATAATGATCTCTGTTATGTAAGTACCGTTAGGCATTTATCAATATAATCTTTTTATTTTGACAAAAAAAAGAAGAAAAAGAATGAATACATTCATGTGATTCATTGAGCGACGACTTTAATATTAAGCCGCCGCTCAATTTCCGATGTCTTTGTAGTCAATCATTGGCAAGGATAGAGATGTGATGTCCGTAGCATTACTGTTTGACCATGAGTTATTTTTCACAAATACTAGGAGTATATGTCACCAACGGCCATGCTAAGCATAGCATAAAAAGGGTGGGTCCATGTTGTTTACTTTTCCGTGGATCACTTTTGTGCCCTTCGAAAATAGCATTTTCCTTGGAAAGGTGGGCCCGGCCTTTAGATTATGAATTAATTTACAATCACACCTATTTTTGAAAATAGCAATGAACTTGTTCTATGCACAAAGTAATCAAGAAACAAAATATGAACATAAAAATATTAGGAGGATAATGAGGTGCATGAACAATATTGATATTCCTACAGTATAAAAAAAAAAATTATTGATTCCTCAACACCCATAAAAAGGGATGTGGAGTATGAACTATGAACAAAAATTTTGTTTCCTTGTTTCTCGCTATCACTTGGGTTTCCAAAACCACCCCCTCTCTTTCAGTACGATTTTTAGTAAGTTTTCTCTCAACTTATTACGGTTTATCTCTCTATCTATCTCTCTTTATTATCTCAAAATCTTTACCAAACAATCCCTAAGGGACTTTGGAGTAAATTCCCTTGGCCGAACCAACTTTAATATATATAGAGTTTTATTTCTCAACTACTTGGTTCAGTGCTTTGTTGGATTGACTGTCTGGTGGAGAGGTTTGACTTTTGAGGAATCTGCTTCCCTATCTATTCGGTCTTCGATTAGGAAAAAGTAACCAAACTTTTCTTTTTCTAATTCTCTTATAATAATGTTATGTGTGGTAAAGACTTGACCATTGCTCATGTGGCTCTTTCTATAAATCGATTAAAGGTCATTACTTCACTTACACTCGATGATGGACGTTATCTTATTTAGTCTAGGAAATAGAAGTGAATCAAGAAAGTGAACCTGTGAAATGGATCCAACATTTTGTTTCTTTACCTCGTGGGGACAAGGGAACTATAATAAGAAGTTTCCCATAACAATTAAACAACTAATCTCTCTCTCTCTCTCTCTCTCTCTCTCTCTCTCTCTCTCTCTCTCTCTCTCTCTCTCTCTCTCTCTCTCTCCTAATTTTGTAGAAATATGATTTCTCAATCATAAAAATATGAATTGAACAATTAGCTCATCGAATTCATTTTTAGCTTCCAACAGTACAATTAAAACATCGAAAAAATATTCTAAGCACCATTTGTGTATGCCATTGTCTCATTGGTATTTACGACTCCATGTTGAATCATTATTAATAGGGCTTTTGCATACTTTCGTGTACTTTCACTTCTTGTTTTCGGACATCGGTCAAGCTATTGACATCTCTAGGTTCTTCAAATCCTTGTCTATCATATTTCCACTTACTTTGACTTAAGTAGGGTTCTCATCTTTATATACCAAAAATCATAATTCTCACCATCAAATAATGGCACGGAGTTTGCTGGGCTCCCAAACCTTAATTGCTCGAACATTCCATCTTTTTGTGAATTTCCCGGGTTTTTGATTTTTTTTCGTTACAAATCTTCAAGTCTCGTAATTATTAATGAATCGAGCTCTGATACCACTCTGGTCGCTTAGGATTTGCTTGAGCTCTTGATTAATTGGGAATAAATTAGATGAACCAATCAAGCACTAATCTTGCCGATCAAGTTCGCAGAAGAGCAAAGAAGGAAACGGGGGAGGAAGCACTGGGGCTTGTTCGGTTGAGGATTGAGGATTTGGACTCTAAATTAATACCCTACTCCAACATCCACTCATTACCCCTATCTCCAACCACTACTTTTATTTTTATCTCTATCTCTCTCTAATCATTACCCGAATCATTACCCTATCTCCCTACCCTAATCATTATAAATTCAAATCCAAAATCCAAATCCAAAAACCTTCAATGGAACAAGCCCCTGGTTTTTCAGAAAATTCTTGGCCGCCACCTGATTTAAGACTTATTCTCGTGCGGGTCCTTCCCCAACAAACCCCAAGGTTGAGTTCGTAGTATCATCATTTAAACTCATAAGATGGGAAAACGGAGTGGAAATTTTAGAGCCGGCACCGAGGTATGGTATAGAGAATTTTGGTACAGGAGGTGATTTGAAGTATAGCCAAAGCAACCCATACACCAACAAAATAGATTAGCAGATTAAGGTTCTAAACAGGTGATAGTTGGCAACCTAGATAGAGTTAAAACAAAATTGGCATGCAGAGAGATAAATATCCAACATAAAGCATAAGAGTACCATAAACACTAGGGCCCGTTCGTTTTCGAATTTTGAATTTGGATTTATAGGTAATAAGTGTAGAGATAAATAGAATAATGATTGGAAATAGAGATAATGATTGGAGAGAGGTACGTAGAGAGAAAAATGAGAGTAATGATTAGAGAGAAATAGGATAATGATTAGAATCCAAAACTCCAAAACGAATAAGGTCTAGGCGATGCAATAGTCTAATATCCAAACTAAGTCGGACTAGAGCCAAAAAAAAATATAACCTTGCCTGGAAGATTAACCAATAAACCAATCATATGCCGTCAGGACCTAAAAGGATAGAATAACAATTCAAGACCGGCAAGAAGCCAACCAAGACCAAAACTCAAAAGGAAATACCACTCCCAAAGCCCAACAAGTAAAACAACGTCTAAAGAGACAACTAAGAATCAAACATCATGCTGGGAGCCTAAACCTTTGCCCTTTCGTCATATTCGACTTCCATACTTCCTCATCACCCCCATATAATCTAGGCATGTGATCTTTTTAGGTAAAGCCTGTTAATGCCTTCAAAAGTGGATCTGAACATAACACAATTTTGCTTCTTTCTTACGCATCTCTTCTTGGACTTAGGAATGCCCAACAATTCTTCAATCGCCTTTTGCTTTCATTTTTCTTTCTTAGAATCCCTCTTTAGCTGGATTGGGGTCAAGGACTCAAGGTCAACAGCTAACTAGATGCCCTCAACTTCTTTTGTCATTTAAAAAACTCAATTATGAAAGATTCCAAAAGCCATTATCAAAATCCACTACCTCCATAGTTGAGCCATGAACCACTGTGCCACAATTTCTCTATCTTCCAAGGCAGATTTGCTTTGCTGAGTAGTGACCATATGCAATCCTTCTTCCATTCAGTTCCAACTCATGAATTAGTCACCTCTTCCACTTTTTCCCATTGTGTTTCTGCTACCTCCTCAATAGCTGCCACTTCTTCTTTTACATCTTTTCCCTCTCCATTTATGTTCGTCCCCATGTCATGATTTTGGACACGTGATCTTCCTTCTCGTCGTCATCTTCATCATCTTTTGATTCATCCTCTGGAGCACTAAACTATGTTGCTGAAGATTCCCTAACCCATCCCCTATCAAAGAACCTTAGCATCACTAAACGAGTGAAACACTTAAACATGCTTATGTATATGTGTAGATTGGAATTGAAGTTTGTGAGGAAAATCATAAAAGAATAAGCTCCTCTGTAGTCTCTTTTCTTGAAAGGGATTAGACCATTCTGCTAGACCTTTCGTGGGTTTTTTTTTTCTGGGCCTTCTTCAATGACTGGAGCCACTAATTATTTTCTAGAGCTCGTTGAGCGCATCATGCATGCTAAAAATCATTTTTATCGGATATTGATGAACACATTTTGGACCCATTTATATTTGGGAAAAAAAATTCGAATACCGAGTCAATATCGGAGTATAAAAATGTATCAACTTACCTCCGATGAACCTGATTTTTTTGTAATCGATTGTCTCAATTAATTTCAAAAAACCGAACAATTGTAATCAGTAAAATGATTCTAAAAAATAGTATTCACAAAGAACCAAACGGAATCCTATTCTCATTTGGCGGTCTTGGAGCACTAATTGGGCTGCAAGCAACCATCAAAAGTCCTTCAATTGATGCCACCACCAAAGGGGACCACTCTATCTTTCACTGAGAAAAGCATTCAGGAGCTGTTGGCATGTCCCTCTCCTCTTTTCTCTCTCTCTCTCTGTAAATGCATGCTTGTCCGTGTTAGCTAGCTAGCTTTTTTTTCCTGCGTATAATGATAAAGACAAGAGAAAGCATTGAATTGATCAAAGGGAAATGGCAGTAACCGAGGACTTGAATTTGCCCCCACCACCATCGATTACCGACTCATTTTCCCTTTATTCATTCGTCTTTTGTACGTTTGAAATAGTGGAATGAAAAAGCATTCACAACTACCGAGCAATTGATTATGATTGATTATGATTCCGATTAAATTAACAACTGCAAAATTCGCTTTCAGTTTCCTTTTCCCATAAGCTAACTATTACTGTAGTATATTAACTTAATTCGCGGCAGAAATAAATAAATTAGGATACTGTTATAGTACTACTTGTGTTTTATGGCCTCCAGCTTCCAAGAGGCATGCATAGGATGTCAACGTCATCTACCATAAGCCTTGATCTTATTGAATCCGAGCAGTGCTTATTTTATCAACAGTCGAGTTCGGAGAAACTTTTGTGTATCCCGGGGATACCTTGGTATCCCCTCCGGTCCGTTTCTCGTTTTTCGGCCATTTTTTTATTATATTTTGATGATTGGCTCCGTGAAGCCCGTAAATCGGAAACAGACAGTTACGTAACGGGAAGTACCGGTCGATTATATGCATGTGATTTTCTATCTCATCGATATGGGGATGTGTAGTGGTATCGTTTCAATTTCACTGGATGATCTGAAGGGACGGTGTAACGGTATTGGAAGGTTAAAAATGTAGCGACTTCGTAAGGAAGAACGATATTTAAATCTTGGAAAATTCTACAATACACACCCCTTAAAAGGGTGTACCATATGCACTTATTTTATGGTTCATTCATAACATTTTAGTGTGCTTCGTAACTTTTGTTTGAAGACTATTCGGGTTGTGAGGAGGCTTGTTACAGCAAAGTGATTTGTTTCGGACGGCCATAAGGGTCATGATTTGTGTCAGTAAGCAAAGATAAATTCTTTCGAGCATTGTATCCCTATTTAGGGGTGCTGGAGAGCTTGTCTGGTAATGACACAGGCATTTACTGAGAGATAGATCGGTTTTCCGATGGCGATGGAGGAATGCTGGGAAAAGCCTGGAATGGACCGAGGATGGACGAGTGGCAAGAGAAGACTTGGGAGAGATGACTGAGAATGGTAGGAGCTTCTTGAAAGGAGGATTAACGGACTCGGCATGGATCTTGAGGTTGATCAGGGCAACGAGGTGTTTACAGAGATGATCAACAGTGATCGGAGACAGTCTTGTTCAATCCGGATCGAAGACCTATAATCGGGAGTTGTAGTTGTGATTTGGACTGCATGAGGAGGATGGTGGGCAACTGATACAGGCTTGTGAAGAGTATAGACAAATGGAGCTGATGTTTTGGTACGGGATAAGCAGTATGGGTTTTTTGTGACAGTGAACAGGAGAAGCAACAGTTGCGGAGACACACAGAAAAAGGGCACGGGAGTACGTGGAGTCATGACCTGAGATGTACAGGAGTGCCGAGTACTGAATCGGAATGTGCGTGGAATAGTCTGCAGACAGCGGGCAATTGGTTGTTGGGAGATGTTCACGGGAGCTCCGGATAGAGGATTGAGATGGAGATAAAGACGGTGCATCGCTAGATTCTCTTTCTTCTGTGATTTTGTGACTGGATCCTCTCCAGAATATGCGGCCGCATAAGGAGGAGAGATAAAGTCACGGATCGTGTCCTATGATTGGGCACGGTGGTTTGGCAGACGCGGATTACGAGCATCTGGGTGAGGATGTGGGCACTCCGGTTAGGGGGTGCAGAATTGCAACCGATCAGCGTTGCGGGTTTAGCCTCGAAAGATTTAGTCAGGTAAGGAGACATTCAGTCAGGCAGGGGTACTCCAATGAGGGGGTGCTGGAAGCTAGACTTGGAGTGACACAGACGCTTGTTAGAGAAGTTGAACGGATGCAACAATTACCCACTCTGGGGGAAGGGGGTGATTGTTGGGGTCCACCCATAGTGGTGGGGTCTTTTGAGTAATACCTATTTTTGTGGGTGTTTGGTGTAATTTGTCTTGGAACCCTTGTATAAATATCTCACTTGTAAGGGTGTGTGACAGAATGTGAGGTAGAGGGTGAGGTCTGTGGCTCTCCGGAGTGGAACCAGAGGGTTTCCGGAGAGTTTTTTCATCTTTATATATAGTGTGTGTGAAAAAATATACAAAGAGAGTTTTCTCTGAAATCGGTGTGTGAGTTGTGTGTGTGATATCCCTCCGGTCCTAACATTGCTGACCAGGGAGGGCAAAGATAAACCCTTGCACGTACTTATATACATGAGACTACACAAATAGAGGATGTCATCAGGGAGTTAAAATTCAGGAGGAAGGAAATGTAAATAACTGCTTAGTTTTTTTTTTTTTTTTAGCATTCATTGAACCTAATTTACTTTATCGGGGCTAGGGAAGGGGATGGCTTTCACTGAGTTGCCTACCCGCTTCGTGTGAGAGTCCGTTAGTAAAAATCAAACTTCAATCAATCGAACGCGAGTAGTTACCTTTTTGCTAAGGATTACCACCTGTTGTCCATCAATAAGTGGGCTTCCCGAGTCCGTCGGAGTCCACAATGAACATCTTGTATTCTATTGAGTGATAATTGATCCCTGATCCCTTTGGTTGCCTTTCCTTTCGATCAATCGAGTTCCATTCTTTGTGGCCTATTCTATTCCATTACTTTTGGTTGATCGATCAATCAATCCGGAGGTTTTTTTTTTTTTGGGTAATTCAGCTTGAAATAAAAAAGATGATAATCGAATATATAGCCTACAAAGGGTATACCCCAGGAGGAAAAGAAAAAGAAAATAAAAGAAAACATAAAAACAGTGAAAGCCTACGCCAATCGATCCGGAGGTTGTTCTATCATTCAATCAATTATCCTAGGGGACTAAGGAAGGAGAATGGATGCTTAGTTGACACGATGCATTTTCAGTTGCCGAAAAAAACAAATTTCATTTTCGGTTGCTGATTAAAGAAAATACGTTCTCAGTTGATAATGTCACTTTGTACAATGGCCTTTCAATTGTCGATGGAAGGAAGAACTAACGTTATGAATATGTATAGAATGTGGTTTTAATTTGACAAACGAATTAGCTAGCCAAGTTATAGGTAATGAGGATAAGAGAATTTGCATAACAAATTAGATTCCAATTATCTAAAAAAGAAGAAAAAAACATGAGGATGATGGCCTTTGTTGTGAAATTTTTATTGTACTCGCAAGCACGAATCGTATTGGAATGTAGCCAAAGCAAGAGTCTCCCAGTCAAACTCCGCTATAGTCTCCAGATTCACCAAGGCAGCCAAAAACTGAACATGCACCGAGTTCTCCTTGTTGTAAAACAGAGTCTGCCCAAGGAGCTAAAAAAGGAAAGCTCGTACCAACTGGGGAACAGATACCTCTGCCAGAATACCTTCCCGATCATACTGTGCCCGGAGCCATGAATAGGTGACGTGACCGCTCTTTAACACATCAGGAGTCTTCCCCAAAAGGTACTCAAAAGCATCCTTCCACTCATGGATCCGTGGATCAATCAAAAGAGGATCACCACCGACTCTTAGGCCTGTGAGCAAAGCAAAGTTGCCTGGAGTAATTGTCATCTCTCCAGCCTCTAGAAAATGAAAAGTATTCGTGGTATCCCACCACCGCTCCACCAGCGCCGTAGTCAAACCCAACTCCGCCTTCAGAAGGTGGAAGCCAAGTATCAAGTGCTCAAAGCCGGCCAAGGCAACTGCATCCTTGGCACCTTGAGGAAGCCTCTCGTGCCACTCATAAACCTGGGGACAGCTTTCCCACATACACAGTTTCTTGTTTGCCTAGCAAAATACAAAAGAAGATAAATACAATAGCAAAATCGCCTATACAGGGGGCAATTTCTAAAACCCAAATTCATTTTCAGAATATCAAGCATTTCTTCATCAATCCTTATACAAATAATATCATTGGCAGGAAAGAATTTACCTTCACATTGGTAAAACTGAAGTGTTGCTCCGGTTCTCTATGCAAAACCTCGGGCGGGACATCGCTGAGAGGAGGACGATATCGCAACGAACCGCCACGTTTGATTATGTGAATGGGAGGGACGTATGTAGAAGCATCAAACGGCGGCAGAGCATCGTTGCCCGCGTCAGAAGGAGTCTCAAACTCCATCTCAGGAGGATTGGGTTGCGAAGAACTCCCCCCAGTGGTAGGTGTACGACGACTCAAGCAAAGAACGCGGGTACTTAAAATCCTGCCAAGAACCGCGGCCTCAACAGCCGGAGCTTTGCCCGCATCCCTCGATGCAATAGTAGAAGAAGACGGGGCATCGGTGGTGGTGTCAATCGGAGGAGGGGGAGGCGATGAAGCCATGAAAAGAAAGCAGGAAAAAGAAAGCAGGAAGGACGACGGCTGAGGATAGAAGAAGAATGGTGGCAAGAACGGAGGTGACCAGAGAGGGAGGAACAGAGGCAATCGGTCGGAGGAGAAACGACGAGGAAGGGAAGAGAAGGGATGAACGAAATGACCTATGAAATCGATTAAGTCTAACTTAAATCAATTTTTCTTACTTTTGGCTTTCTCAAGGCCAAGACATCGATTCTTCGGCCGAGACATCAATTATTCGGCCGCGGGATCGATCTCCTGGCCCCCTGATCTATTTCCTACAACCTAAACAGATTTTGCTCACTACACTAATTCAAGCAAAGATGAAGTTTTGGGTCCATGACCAACAAAAACCAATGATGAATATTGATTGAATCAACCTTGGGGGCATGCAATATGATCAGAACAAGCCTTGGGGGCATCCTCGAGCATATGGAATCTTAAGCAGCAGTATCAAACCCATCTTAGGGATTTTCCAAAGCTCTCTCTCCATAGCAGCAAGTTAACAACCTTAAGTTCTCATACTCAGGCTCTATGCCATAATTGCTGTACTCCGGAAGTACGATAGCCGCCATATCCTATGCTCGTATTCAGCAGGCTCTACGCCCATAAACTCACTATTCCCAGGCTCCGTAGCCTCGTGATCATTATCTCATGCCCACTAGCTACTCAATGGCTCCACCATCTCAACAGCAGTTCTGTGCTCACCAAGCTCAGCAACACCATATACCCATTACCTCAACGGCTCTACACTCATGAGATCACTACTTCAAGCTCCAAGCTCACTATCTCTATAATCGTAGCTTCAAGCTCACCAGCTCATCAGCACCACATGCTCATTACCTCGATAGCTCAAGTCATTCAACAGCCCTATGCTCACTATTTCAAAAGATCAGCAGCCCTATGCCCACTACCTCAACCATTCAGCTGCTTCGTAAAACTCACCGCTTCAAGTTACTCAGCGGCTCCGAGCTCATTATCCCCGTAGCTCTATGCTCGCTCCAATGGCTCCATACACGCCACTTTAACTATTCAGCAGCTCCATCATCTCAGCAGCTTCACTCACTCAGCAGCTCTATGCTTGTAACCATCTCAACAGCCCTACATTCACTATCAGCAGCTCCATGCTCACCATCTCCAACAAATCACTCAGTAGCTTTATGATTACTCACTCAGTGGCTCTACGCCTGTGAACTCACTATCAGCAACTCCAAGTCACTCAGCGGCTCTACGCCCATTATCTCAATAGGCTCCACGCCAATATCAACAAGATATCATCTGTTCTCAAGCTCTATGCTTGAATGCTCAAAATCCAACACTTTGAATGCTCGAAGCTCTTCGAATGCCCAACCACTGTGTACTGGATGCTCAAGTTCTACACTTGAATACTCAAGCTCTACGTTTGAATGCCCAACCATTGCGTATTGGATGCCCAAAGCCTGTACTTTGAATGCTCGGACTCTACCCTCCGAATGCTCAAGCTCTATGCTCTGAATACTCAAGTCCTGAACTTGAAAAAAGCTCTATGCTTAAAACAAACACACACACATGGGCCCGTGCACATAATTGCATCACCATTGTCATCATCGAGTTTGCATCATCATATCTGTTTATACCTAACTATCATCATCACATACTATGTTTTGCATTTCTCTCTCACTCATGAAACAGGTCAATCCTGCGCGCAACCGGCTCCGCGCCTCGATTTTATTGATCGGTCCAATACCTTGATCTTCTGGCTCTACGTCAAAATTTATGAAAGATGGGAAAGCTCCGTGCTCAGACCTTCAGCCTTATGATTGTAACCAGCTCCGCGCCTCAGTTCTATCACTTCAAGCTCCATGACTGTAACCGGCTCTGTGCCTCGGTTCTCTCATCTCAAGCTCCGTGCTCCAGTTACTGGCCTTGTGCCCCCAAATCTCAAAACCGACGTTCGATCCAAAAGATGGTTTGGATTCCACCCCAATTACATCAATTCCTTCAAGCTCATTTGCAAAGATAGGCTACTCTACCGAGCTCCCCTCAGTTAAAGTAAGGACGATCATGAAAAACAATCGACTCACCCGCTGTGTACTGATCTACCCCAAAATACTGAAGATGCTCTCCGTAAAAATTTCCTCGGCAGCTCCGTGCTCCTTCAACTACTCTCCGCCAGAATCCTGGCATTGCCCAGGTACGTTGCACTACGGCTTTTTAAAGCCCGAAGGTACGTCTTCTGTTTCTAATCCTCCAAACTTTTTATTTTTCTTTATTGCCCCCTCGAACTACGATTGGTCTGAATTTCCCTTGTGGAATATGTAGGCAGCCTCCCGACCATAACTAAAACCTTTTTCAAAAATCATTGGAATAGTTATTCGACCAAATAGAAGTTGTTTTACATCTTTGACTCTTATTTAAACATGTCTCGCGATCCGTCTAAGTTCAGTCAAAGAGGGGCATCTGTAGACACCTCAATGTGGCCTAACGATTATTTCAAGTCCCACCTTGGGGACCATCCTGATGATGAATGAATACAGTGATTGCTGATTGACTTCTCGTGAACCCATGGACTTTTGGTGAGTACTTTTAGCCACTTAGAGTACTCAATTCAGAGCCAAATAGCCTTTCAGACAGAAATACAGAATCCTAGGAGAATCCATCTGCCGACCGAGAGATCCATCTCACGACCTCAACTTCATTCTTTCACCCGTGAAACTTATTGTTTGAAAATCTCCCTGAGAGATTGATTTCTCGGCAACCAGATCCATTCTTCAGCCATCAGATCATCCTTTTTCTAGATTCTGGAATGTTCTGTCAATCGTTTGATCCAATGCTCAAAACCCTAGCAGCCTTTTTTCGATGCGTTTGGGCTACGTAAAGAGATTACCATCCAGAGTTTGTGTTGCCTTACACTACCAATTTAATCGTGCATTGTGATTGGATGGAGTAAGTCACCCCATGCCTATATAAAGGGGCCTTTAGGTTCCGAAATTCATAACACAATCCACCCTCTCTAGCCACGAAATTCTATAGAAATACTCTCCCATACTCCCTCTACAAAAGCCATAAAATCCCGAAGGCAGTCGCAATCTAACGATCAAACCCCCGAAGTACAAACCCTAACCCTAGGGTTTTCGAGAAAGAAGTCAGTCAATCATCCCCAATCCGAAGCAATCAAACAACTGAGGGATCAAGGTGGTGAGGCTCAGGGGCCTATGGTTTGGTTTATTTCATGCTTTTACACTTCAATCGTAGCATTTTGATTCTCTGTTAATTATTTATTCTAGTGTGAGGATGAATATCGGCTAGGGCATCGTTCCCTCGGCTGATATATAGATCCTGTGGGATTCCTCAACCGTGACATCAATTCACCAGCCGAGGAATCTATTTTCCTAGGACAGTCTGTCTTTCCTGCTTATTTTGATGCTTGCTTTTGATTACTGTATTGGCTCACCTTATCAACTGTTAAAGGCATAAAAATAGATTTCGTGTTGGAATTAAACAAAGCAAGTGTTAAACAATTATGGGTCAGTCTCACGACTGGGTAAAGAGGGGTGCCTAACACATTTTCCTTATTGTACTCTTGGCTCTCGTACCCTGAATCTCTGTCTGTTTTCCTAGTTTTTATAAACTAGGTGGTGACTCTATTTTGATGATAACCGTTATCATGTGGCAATGTTCCTAGCCGTGGGAATATCCACGATCTTGGTTTATGAAGTGGAACCAAACGAACATGATCAATCTGTATGGCGATGCCCCATTTGGGAGGTGTTTACAGGTAGTCTAGGTTGACCGCATCTTGTTGTCTTTTGATAAATTCATGCTTGAGTTGTTTTATATAAGCTAACCTACGCAGCCCCAGCTGACTTCAGGGGTTTACTGCTCACTGCTTGTTCTTAGCCTTTGCTAATCTTGAAAACATTTCTTCACTTTTTAGGGCTGCTTTAGCTGGCCTTATTTTTTGTTCGTTTTAGTTTACATCCCACAGAGTTTATTTTTGGTTCTTTTTTTTTTTTGCATTCCCCTTGCTCTTGTTGTTAAACTAAGATGAAAAGAACTCACAACCAGTATGAGGAACTGGTGTGAGCTCCTGATCTCCCTCAGAAGTGGAAAAACATAAAATAACTTGGAAAAACCAAGTTTTATACCTTTTCTTGGCTTGAACTTGACTTCTTGAATTGAATTGAAGGTTTGGAAATAGATGGAAAAACAATAGGAAACAGAGCCTTAGATGTATTTAAGACTAAAAATATTTTTGTGATTTTCTTGGATTTTTCTTAGAAAAATACTTGAGAAAAATGTTAGACTTTTAGAAAATATTTGAGAGGTGATGATTTGCAAACAATGGGGGAGTTAGATAGAGAATTTTGTGTCCCTTCAATGCTAGCACAATGGAGGTATATATAGGGGAGGAGAAAATAAGTTTGAAATTTGAAAAATAAAGTTAAAATAAAATAAAAATGTTTTGGGGGGAAAACTATAATGATTGCACCTTCTGCTGGCTCAGGCAGGCCTGACTGTATTACAGAAAATACAGGTTTGAACGTTGAATGGAAAAAGTGAGGTGAGTGAAGAATCTCTTCACCCATTGGGTGTGACAGAGCTCCTGAGCGCTCAAGAGTGGTCTTGAGAGCTCGGGACCATCACTCCTAAGCACTCTAAAGTGCTTCCAGTGGTCCTAGGCATTCATGAGTGGTCATGGGCGTTCAAGAGTGGTCCTGAGCGCTCAGGAGTGGCTGCCCAACTTCAGAGGGGCGCCACGGACACTCCCGAACTCGGTTTTGGATGTTTTTCGAAGCGTTGGAAAGCTGGTTGAGTCCTCTTTCTAACCCAATTGGTTTCATTCAAAAATATTTTATACACTGAAATGTGTTTCCATTTTACCCTCAGGGTGTCGAGAAAAAAGGTGTTTTTGGTTTGTAAAAGTCCAAGAAGCATTGTTCAAGCTTTAGCCAAGTCCTGTTTTGATTCCATTTCATCATCGGAGAGTCTCAAGGCCACAAATTAAGGATAATTAATAAGTCTAAATTAGGGTGTCTACAGAAACACAGGGAAGTAGATGGAGTTTTAGAAAAACTAGTTAGTCCTGTTTAGTTTATGGATCATATTAGTTGTAGGAATTGATGGTTTTGTCTTAGGAGAGGTAGAGGTTAGGTCTATTAGATTATGCTCATATACTATCATTGAACTTCGGTCAATTGACTTGTTACTGCATTTTGTTGCTATCAAATTCGGTGGGAAACGAACTGGCAGTGTTTTATGTTGCTATTGGATGGTTGTTCGACGATTTTGTAAACATTATCGACCGATATGGCTAAGAAGAAACAGAGAATAGATTATCAGAAAATGTGGATATCTGCTCTAGACTTTGACACATTTTAATCTAGGTTTGCAATATTACTTCTGTGTCTTTTTTTATCTCTCTCTCTCTCTCTCTCTCTCTCTCTCTCTCTCTCTCTCTCTCTCTCTCTCTCTCTCTCTCACACACACACACACACACACATTCATTTTTGGGTTTTTTAAATTAATTGGGTAGTACCTCGTTGATCTCTGAACAGTTTTGGCTGGCCTTATCGGTTTCAATGCAGTTTCACAGGACAATTTCCTCTTGAATCATGGTCATTGGTCAAGTTTTGCTTCTTGTAATCTTATTATCCTTGCCTAAGTTTTTCCAAAAGAGAAAATTTAGCCTCACAAGTTTCTCTAAGATCCATACACTCTTCTGTTGGAAAATGATGAAAGTACGGATATATAGATAGTTGTGATCCCGTTATTGCGGATGAATATTGTTGATTGCTCTACTGACCTGTGCATTATTTTGGTCTTGATAATCAAATGAAAGATTGTTGCATACAAGAAAAGAGAAGGATTGATCTGCCTATCATCAATTTTGGGGAAGGATTCACCACAGGAAAGTAAAATGGAAGGCGGGAGAGAATAAATTTTGCTTCTTCACCTCATTATCCTATCAATTTCTACGTCGCCTTTCATTAAACCAGAAGGGAGGCACAAGCAACGCGTGAGCATAAACTGTAAATGAAATTTTGTATTCGTAAGTTAAACTTAACCAAAGCAAAAACACTCTAGATTTGCCAATTACAAAATAGCTTCTCCTTATGTGTTGGCGCAAGGTCTTGGCCCGGCAGTTAATGTCTAAGACTTGAGAGTTTGCTCAAATCTCATGTTCGAAACTTTAATTTCAATTCTCATGGAGCGAGGCCATAGTCCACACAGGGTTTGCTTCTATGGTAATTGGTTTTCCCTATTGAAAGGTGGGATTGATTTTGTAAAATTAATCCAAATGTGCCGAAACTATCAAATGATAAAATTACTGATAATAACATTAAAAACAGCAATTGATCAAAAGAAGGGAAACATAACCATTTTTTTAAACGGAAGGGAAACATATCCCTATGCATCACAAATCTCCGAGTCACAGTACAAAAGAAGAAAACTATACCGTAATTAATGGAGGTTGCATGTGAGAAATATTGCTGTAAAAGCTTATCTTTATTGCCATTGGAGGATGATCATACCTGTGATGGGGTAAACCGTAGAGACTTGGCAATAGCGGAGAGAGAGATAACACGATCAGGAAACAGAAGATAGGAGACAGTTGGGGTTGGTAGTATGATCTATTTTACTTTTTTAGCCCTACAGTTATTTTAGGTGTTGTGATGAGGTCCATGAAAATTAGAGTTTAATTTGTCCAAAGTTAGGAAATTTGAAATGTGAGTCAACCTCGAAGGATAGTCCGCACTAATTCGTGCTTTCACTTTATAGGCAGAATAGATAGATTAACCAAGCTTGCCACTCCAATGCAAATACACCAATTCGTGCTCTCCCTTTTTTTCTACGATATTAATGAAATAGAATCCTAATCTCTCTCTCTCTCTCTCTCTCTCTCTCTCTCTCTCTCTCTCTCTCTCTCTCTCTCTCTCTCTCTCTCTCTCTCTCTCTCTCTCTCTCTCTCTCTCTCTCTCTCTCTAAACGGGAGCACCTCTCTCCAACCCTAAAACAGCCATCACACTTCTTCTTCTTCTTCCCACTTGGGTTTATACCCTAATTTGGGCGACAGGAGGGGAGTGACCAATCTCTGCCTTCAAATTTGGTTTCTCTTTCCCCTTCTCCACCAAAACCGTTTGTCGTTCACCGTCGCACCACTTCTAGGTTTGCAGCCATGTGGTCAATAGTGGCTTCTTGGGTCGCTGGCTTGGGAGTTCGATCGATAAGGGGCTAGGCAAAAGAAGGGCTGCTCAATGACGGAGAAGAGTGTATTTTTTGCTTTATTTCGTTTTTCTCCAAATTTAGTCCGATTTATGTCCGACTTTAGTCTGATTTCTATCCGGATTTAGTCCAGTGGCTTTGTTGGTTATGTGCTTCGTATTAGTTTTATTTTATGCGGATCTAATCTCACTAGGCGAGTTTAAAATACAACTACACATACTGTGCTCTGATTGCCCCCTCTAATGGTTTGTCCGGTATGTGGAACGCCCATTTGCCCCCATGGGGTTCCTCTTTATTGTGTAGAATTTCGCCTCAACTTCTCACATTTGCCAAAAAAAACAGAAAAAGATGTAACTCTTCTATTTGCTTTCTGAAATGGGTAAACTAATAGGGAAAATTTCAAAATGGCACCTAAACTTTGGCCTCAATGTCCCATAAACACCTAAACTTTACTTTATTTCAACTAGGCACCTGTGCTTTAAAAAACCCCAAATTGAGGCACCTATCGTTGTATGTTGTCCAATATGTCAATAAATGAGGTGACGTGGCATGTTTCTTCCATTAAGTGCCCCATTGGCACATGACAACAAGCCTTTGCAATGCACATAATCAAAGCTCATCCCCTCCCTCCCTCTCTCTCTCTCTCTCTCTCTCCCTCCTCCGACGAGGCCGGCGAATCAATTCCTCTCTAGTGCGCTTCCCAACCATCTCCCGATTTCTACGAATCAACTCCTCACGGGAATCGGAAGCACTTGACAGTGGAGGGGTAGCACCAATCTTTACTGCAATCCATCACCAAACCTGTGTCCTTGCTCGATGTTACCCACCCATCGCTCCTCTCTCAATGAATCCCATTGCTTGAAACAGCCAAAACCAATCGAATCCGAACCTGGCTTCAGACCTCCCATGATACCACACGTACCACCTCTCCTTCTCATCACTGAGGTACCTTTTCACAACAGGAGACCCAATTTCAAAACTATTCCATGAGCTTTTTAACCCCAAATCAAACACCACCAAACCTCTAGAAAACAACGAATTCAAAGAAGAAAGGGGTTGATTTGAATTGGGTTTTCTCAATTCTCGGAAATTTGAATTGAGTTTGTCGAAAGGTGAATTTTGTTGTCTGGCATTTTATCTGTCAGTGTTTGGGGTTTTGTGGAGCAGTGAGTCAGAAACAGGGGATTTCTTCTGTTTCTAGGGTTAGGGGTTAGGGTTTGAGGTTTTCTGGGGATTAAAGAAGGTAATAGAGGGGTAAAGATGGATCATGCTCATTTGTGGGGTGGAAGTTGTGAGGGCGATAACAGTGGAATTGCATGCTCTGGTATTTGCAAACAGAGCAATGATATAATCTGTGTACTTGCAAAAAGAGCAATCATATAATCTGTAGATTTACTGTAAAGATTGGTGGATTGCAGCAATGATATAATACGCTTCTGGGGATTGGCCATGATGGGCCAAAGGTAATTCTTTGTGGGGTGAAAGTTGTGAGGGCATAATAGTGGTGGGATGAGGGAGAGAGAATGTTAGGGAAAGTGGGGAGGGAGGCGATGAGGTAGAGAGGAGGGGTTTTGATTCTCTACATTTTGGGGGCTACTCTTGTGAGCCAAAGGGGCACTTAACAGGAGAAGAATACCACATCAGCAATTTTCGTCACGCAATGGATGGAATATAACGGTAGATGCCTCAATTTGGGGTTTTGTAAAGCACAGGTGCCTAATTGAAATAAAGTAAAGTTCAAGTGTTTACAAGACATTGGGTCCAAAGTTAAGGCGTCATTTTAAAATTTTCCCAAACTATTATTGTTCTAGGAATAAACTTCTCGAAAGGGTCCCAAAGAAAGCAAATGGGCCAGGAGAACAAGAAACCACAAAACACTGAAACAATGTTGAATCCGCAACATTATAATCTCTATTTATGACGTTTAATTTCTGCAACTATTATTGCGTTCGTCTGCTTTTTCTTTAATGGTCAATTGTTTCCCAATTCTCTTCTGGACATCTGGTCTGTAAGGCTCACAAAATCAACACAACTAGAAAAAGTTAAGTACTGTTCTAAATTGTTTCCAACATATATAGCATCACATGCTTACAAAGAAAACCAATATTGCTTTTCCTACGCTAACGAAAGCATCAAACAAACAAACCACGGGAAAACAAAGGAGACACCAAACACAAATTACATCACAGTTTCTTTGTTGTGCAGAAAGTTAAAAAAGCATATGCAAAAGAGGATGTTCCCATTGTATAATTTATGAAATAGAGCGATAAAGAACCATAACAGCTACTGTCAAAGCGAGAGACCATAAAGACTTCATTACCTAGTGTATTACACCAATTTGTCATAAAAGCTGAGCCGCTCCAGTTGTTCTGCCAGCCAAGATGTTAAGTCCTGTAAACTTTTGATCTGAAAGTCCTGTAAACTTGCTCTGCAGACAATGGTGATAGTGCACCTGTATATAAACATCTGGGTGAGCTGCCATAAAAATGATGCTCAACCCTGGAAGCAGGAATACCTGAACCTGCAACACTCGTGAAATATATAAGATCACATACTGGGACGGAACATACAAAAATGAAAGAAAGATAACCCATCGAATCCTAGTCTAAGATTCTCAGTTACCCTTCCTATCGGCTATCGCTGCCCGGCATCACACTTGCTTTTGTTCGAAATTTGCAGATCAAAGAAACTAATTTGGACAAGTATGGTTAGGAAAGTTGAAAACCTGAAATTGCATTTGTCACTGATTTCTCATACCAAGCAGCGAGGACTGTTTCCAATTGCTCTCAAGAGAATGAAATAAAAAGGTCGCAAGCTATATGTTGTGTGCAGTGTATATCTAGCAGTCGGACACATCAAACTCCCAATCTTAGGATACAGAGACTCGGCATAAAAGGGTCCAAAAGAAGACACAGGTGCAAGGATACATCGTCTAAAAGTAATTTCTCATTTTTTTTCCGTTTTGTAAGATTTGCACATCGAACAATATGGAGTACTATTTACAGTTAACTATTATAATTTTGACATACTACAACAAAACAAAAAATAAAATAATTTTACAACAGTTTTTGTTTTGAGTAAGATTTTAGTCTATTTTGTTTTCTTCAACAATTTGACAACTAAAGGTTCGTTCCAAGACAAAAAGGATGGGATCCATATACATAGTCCGAACTCGTGTCATGTTGTGTCCACATCAGTAGTTAGGAGAATAGAAGAATCCCTGTAACGTACATCACAAATTCAAAACACATATTGTAAGACCAAAATTCTTTTTGCACAAGTTCAAGCAAAAAATTTGTCTTCAATAGGTCAGAGAAATGCCTACAAACACGAGATGTTAAAAGCTGACACCTGTTCTTTCACAATGCTTCAGAATCGAGAGCATAAATGCCTACAAACACGAGAAGTTAAAAGCTGACACCTGTTCTTTCACAATGCTTCAGAATCGAGAGCCTATTGAGCGAGGCATAGGAGTGAAGTCGGTTAAGAATTCTGACAGAGTTTATACTTTTTTGGAAATGTATTTTGCTATTGCTGGGCAAAAGGCTTTGCTCTTTTGCATAAAATCCTTGTTTTTGAGAGACTATGAAAAATTGTCTCAAGAACAACGAAAGGGGCATATAAAACTGCAAAAAAATGCAGAATTGAAACGGTTTTAGTTAAGGGGGTGAAGAACTAAGATGGTCCTTTTACATGTATATTGACCAAAATTCTTTTTCGGCTTCTTTTAGTGGATAGCAGGTGAAAAAGGAAGAAGTTTGTTTTACTTTCAATATCATATGACATAGAACCTGTACTCCACCTGCACAGTGGAAAATGGACAGTTACGCTGTCTTTCTCAAAGAGTCTTTTTTCCCAAGGAAATGTGTATCATTTATATTTTCAAGGCACATTACTCAATGATTAAATTACGAAAGAGCCCGGAGGACAAACCCGGCACTGCCGCTTGGATCAGTAGTCGTAGCCTCCGTGTTCCTGCTGGTGCTGCTGCTCCACATGAGCATCATTATACTGTTCTCCATTATCCGGAATTCCATCATTTTCATTGATACCATTACCATTCTTGTTAGCAGAATCCGCCTGTTCCCTTTCCCTATTCCACTGCTCAATCTTGGCCCTTCTCTCAGCACTGCCTTCCCTAACAGGACTCCTATTTCTCCTTTCCCCAGGGGGGCTTCTGCTTCTTCCTCCCCTTCGTCCTGGACTTCTGCTTCTAGGCCTCCTCCCCCTATGATCATGGTGGCGGCGATCTCTGTCATCACCTCTGCCGCCAAAACCGCGGCCACCATGTGAACGCTCATCATAACTGCGATTCCGTGGGGGACTACGGCTTTGCTTTCGCCGCCTACTCCCAAATAATTGCCTCCTCAACTCTCTATTTGGAAGGGGGAAAAGATAGAAACAATCTCTAAATTAAAGGTGATGAAATAGGTAGGAAGCGTGGAAAGTGAAGAAACAATACATAAACTAACCTGCTAATCTTTTTCAGATGCATGAAATTGCAGTATCCCCCACGATTGCATACATCTTCGTCATATTGCCTACAAGTAGCTTCACGGAAATCCGTCACCGGGGAGTAGTCAACAATGATGGGACGCCCTGGAGAGTTAAAAGAGTTAATGACGCCAGCTGAATCTTAATAAAGACAAGATTTTTAGCAGGATCATTAAATGCCTCTAACAAAGGGGTAGGGCCGTAGGGGAGGGGGGCTGTGGAATCCTATGTTATTGGAACTAAGATATTACTGGATCAAAGACCAGGAATTGAAGCGTGAATTGAGTTACAATAGAATTAGGCTTCTATACACTGCGAAATTAGAAAAAACTTCTTTCAAACTACAAAAATCCAATGAAAAGAGATTACTTTCCAAATGATTAGTGTAAAACGCATTTCTAATAGCGTAAATTGCGTAATAACCACACAAAAATTACATATCTAGCTAAAGGCCTAATCTTGCTCGATTTTTAGCTTATTACGTAATTGTTAATGAAACTTCAAGATCTCTAAATTCACTATTTGGAACGAAGGTGAGCCGATTCCGGAATGTGCGCACCAAAAATGTTATTTGCTAGAGGTATTAGAGTTCCCTTGTCACATAGGTAGAATCCCCTAATTTTGATGGGGATGAGTTTGGAGTTGCCTGAGGGTTTCATACTCAGGTGGGTAAGACAGAGTAGACTGCTTATTTCTATAAGATAGGTTGTGACAAGGTGGTAGGGCATGCATACGATTCCATGGTGTTACATTCTCCATTTCTTTTGAGGAAAAAACTACCACTGTAAAGGAAAGAAAGGAAATGTGTCTCTTCCCCCACATGATGCAAAGGTGCTAGCAAGTTTCACTGCACCAAAAATAACAATATCTTGAGACTTTTGCCATCAGGTTCATCAAACACATTGCAAATGAGCCCAACTCTATCACCAACCAAACTTCTGTTGGACTCTATGCTTAACCATCTTTACATGTGCAGTACTCAAGCAACCAATATATCTACCCTTCCCAAATTTTGACAATATACTTTAAAGCCTGGCAGAGGAACCAGGAATCACATATAGAAAGTAAAGCCTTTCCCGCTAAATTTGGATAGTTGAATATATGGCAAGCTGGACATATATATGCAGAACTGACCAGTGGAGGAGTATATGTGTATCCTCCTTAAATATCACAGGCATCTAAGCGACCATGTTAAGGAGATCTTGCTAGGCGAGAGTTGCCCGAGCAGTCCAATTGTTTACCATCTGATTCACACCTAGTGGTTTCACTCCTTATCTGACTCTGCTGCTTTTTGAGACTCACTTTTCTTACTCAACAGAGTAAGAAAGGTCAACCAAATAGCAGTAGACAATAATGACAGAGTTTACTATTTGACCACAGGCATTGGAAACTCATGGTTTCCATCGCACACTCTTGGGTGTAGAAAAAGTAAGCCATTGTACTTGTCTTTCCTTCCTGCTAGCAGTTCACAGGGGACACATACACAACGTATGACATATACAAGGACTATATATGGCTCATCACATAAGCACCTAGGCAAACACCAAAGCCAATTTGACAAAAGGTATCTCATGGGTGTTCAGTTGTTTTGGTTAGTGGTGAAACAATGATATCAAAATACACATGAATATATGAGGATAAGAGTGTAACTAGCCTGCATAAAACCTCCCAGTCAGATTCTGGAGCGCCTCCGCAGCATGTTCTGCTTCTCGAAACTGAACGTATACATTACCCACCTGCAAAAACCCATAAACCAAATGATGTGACTCTCAATAATGGAATGAGCCAAGTACTAAGATCACACAAAACGTGTACCATGTGGTCAGCCAAGTTGTCACAAATGTTCAGGCACTCTATCTCTCCATATTTGTTCAGCTCCTCAAACAAGTCTTCATAGAAATCCTGCATTTCAATGCAACTCTCATGATGACATGTATGGACAATGAAAACATCTTACTTAGACTCAATTCAAGCCAGATACACAACCCATCAATTCTTACCAAATCTTCAATAAAGACACGAGAAGAGAGAGACCTACCGTTTATTCTTTGGGTATTGAAACAATAATAGTAACTTATGATTCCGATAATTTTAACCCACTTAAAATGTTGGGAGAGAGTGTCCAGCTGAAAATAAAGCAAAAACAATTTGAACACTTTGAAATTGAAGGTCAGACACGTATCCGGAGCATTTCTGAGCGTGTCGGGACTACTCGGGAGAGTGTCCAACAGGAAATAATGCAGAAAAATTAGTACACTTTGAAATTGAGGGTTGGACACATGACCGGAGACTGTCAAACACCGGTTCTTTGCCTTCGAAGTGTCCGGCTACATGGACTGTAATAGGATAGTTCAGATCCTTGAGAATCAAATTACAACAGAATAATGTGAAACATGTTAAGAACTTGTTGAACCTCACAAGATCACAGCTCATAATGTGCCAGGAGAAAATGATACAACAAGCCGTAAGCCGTGGTTTATACCAAGCAAATTGCTTTTGTTGACTTTTCCTTTCTATAGAAACAAAAGGGGATCATATAGAAAAACAAAATATAAAAATCTTAAAAAGAGAGAGAGAGAGGAAGAAAAAACGAAAAAGGAAAAACCACTAGCGGGGGACGCTAAGTTTTTTTGCTTCATGCGTAGGTCAAGAAATTCTATAAAGGAAACCGAATACGATAACATACTAAAAAATAAGGAGATACAAATAATCGAAAGCTCAAATACACAAGAACATCAAATTGCACTGTCCACTCAATGTGAGTTACTTCCAGCCATTATGATGATAAATACAGGAGATATAGCGGAGTTTTCCTATGCCGCAATACATAGCATGGATAATAGTCTGACTAATACCAAAAGTACCCTTACATCAAGCATAACTATGTGAACACAAAATGAAATGAACAAGCATATGTCAAAGTCAACATCCCCACAACAAGTAAACAAAACCCACATACACGGCTTGTCTGATTGGAATAGATCAGAGTATACGGAGTACTGCAATACAAACCAAAACATACAACATCCACAAATTGAGTCATACATATGCGTGCAGATAACATGCCCACCAATCAATCAGATGAGAAATGCACCGAACCAAGAGACAGTCTCAAAACTTAAAATCCAGAACAAGATATAAGAAACACGAACATATATGAAAAAAGAAGCAAATATGAAATTCAAACTCACAAATTACAAGCAGATAGATATATATCTTGATAAGTCATGTCCACTGGACTCTGTTATATTTATAGGACTCCAAGTGACTCTCACCTAGGTCACATCTTTTTGAAAATATGTAACCTAATGAAGAGACACAACTCTTGGTAAACACCTTCTATTTGAATTCCAGATTTTATATCTCCAACATGTCTTGGCATTTATCCACCCTTTTATCTTGAAACCTCTCCAACTCTCTTTCCAAGTCAATATGTTGACTTACTTTCAGGATGGAATTCACAATCAAGGTGTGCCCTTGCCAAAGGTATTTTAATACAACCCCTCCGAAGATATCTAAGCTTTCTTCCTTAATGCTGTTATATCTTTTTTGCAGAAAAAGCAGCCCCACAATATATGCTACACATCCACAGCCACTGTGTGGATGCGTGTTACAGTGCGCCAGAGTTGTCACATCTCCTTGCTTTTAGAATATGCAGCCCTCACAAGGGATTTGAGTCGTCAACCAAACAAAACCTTGAGTCCTAATCAATTGAGGTAGGCTACAAGGATCTTTTTTGTCCACACTTATCCGTGCTACACAATCAATTTAGTTTGATAGATTCATATCATCTTTACCTACATATATCCATGCACATTTAAGCTTTCCCATCCCCTAGCATTTCAATTACCATTTACATTAATGATTTCCTTCATTGTTGCATCCATTCGTCTCCAAAACGTGCATACATCTAGCAACTACCATTATAATCGGAACACCCCTTTAAGGTGTGAACTGTCAGTTTTGAGGCTGGCTTACACTTCTTTTTACTGAACTACCCTTTAACTGCCTAAAGAAACTTCCAAGACGAGAGAGAGGGAAAAAAAACTTCCTAGCTAATTTTTTTTCTCATTTTTTCTACTTCATTTTTTTCTCATTTTTTCTACTTCCACATCTCACTTCACTGCGAACTAATCTCAATTGAAGATTCTCACTTTTCCTATTTCACGTAACACGATTTGCACCCAGGTGTCTAGAAAAACACACACGCAAACACATATACTTCGCATAAATCAATGTTCTAAAAATTGCTAGGCGCAAATCAGGCGGACAAGGAGGCCTAGGCACCGACTAGTCGCCTGCCAAATCTAGGCGTTGGCACTTGCCTAGGCGGGGACTAGGCAGCTGACTTTTAAAACACTGGCATAAATATACTCCTGAATGATAAGTAGGTGGGTTTATGAAGTCATTTCGTCGGGGTTCATCTACTTCTAAATATATTACCACATCCTCTATTTAAAATTAAAATAGAATCAAAGCAATAGTATATTGGGAGATACACACAAATACATAGACACATACGGATATGAATATACCTCGAAGTGGGATTGGATTTTGCGGGGGTCGATGGGCTGGCCCTGAGGATCGACGCCGGGGGTGACCATGTCAGGACGCTGGTACATGTTGGCGAGGACTAGGGTCGGGCTGATGCTGGGCTTGGTGTGGAGCCTCGAGCAGCGATCGCCGTGCCTGCACGCCCCGATCTTGAAGTAGAACGGGCAGTTGACCCTGTCCTTCTCCGTTCCGAATATCGACGCCAAGTGCTCCGCCATCTCACCCGACCACAACGATCCAAGATTCCAATTCAATACACACAACTCTCTCTCTCTCTCTCTCTCTCTCTCTGTGGATGCCTCGGTCGGAGATCTAGGGTTTCTTAGCCCGAAGTTGTTCTAATTTGTACTCGTCTTTTTGTTTCGAATTTTCTAATTAGTAGTCGTATTTATACAAAACGGAGCGGTCAACCAAAAATAAAGGGATTTATAAAATTTATTGCGAGAAAATGAACAATAAGCTGGTTTGCCCGAGAGGTTAAGGGGGAAGACTTAAGATCTTCTGCACATAAGTGCGCATGGGTTCGAACCCCATAGCCAGCACGTTGCTTTTTTTTTGGATCCTATGGTCACTACTGGGGTGTGGCCCCTCTTGAAAACAACAAACAACGCAGCTTGCTACATACCAATTTTTACACACAGATCTCGGTGTGGGGTCTACTATGCATTTCATACAAATGATTCGAACTGTTCATCAAATGTAAAAAATATTTTTCCAAGAGCGCCGCGAAAAATCAGCTCAATTTGATATCTGTAGGTGTTCGATCCAATCATCTAACTTTTTATTAAGATACTGAAAAGTTAGATGATTGGATCGAGCACCTACAGGCATCGGATTGAGCTAGTTCATTGCAAAACCCATGAAAAATTATTTTACACTTAGGCCCCGTTTGTTTGGACGTAAAATGTTTTCCGGTAAAATGTTTTATCTATTTTCCGATGTTTGGTTGAGTAAAAAATGAGGAAAACATTTTACATGTAAAACATTTTCCATCAATTGAATGAAAATGACTTACCCTTAAACTCTTTCGTAAGTTATTTTCCGAAATGAACCCACTGCCTTCTACTGCAATTCTCACTGCTCAGTTTCCTCGATCTTCAGTCCTGACCCACGTTCAATTCTAATAATCTCATATCTCTCCACCGTTTAAACTCTCCATCTCTCTCTCTCTACACTATTTTGTTGATTTTTGAAAATATTTTCAAGTGCCAACCAAACACCGGAAAATAAAAGTTTGAAATTTGTTTTCTAAAAAAACATTTACATGAAAAATATTATCGAAACAAACGGAGCCTTAATAAACAGCTTGGATCGTTTGTGTGGGACCCGTAGTGAACCCCACACAGTGATCTGTGCATGATTTGTGCACAAAAATCTGTGTGTAGTGTCTTAAAAATGGATCCAGATCCTTGTGAGGGTTTTGTTGTGGAGCTGCCATGTCATTAACGAGGAGATCCAACGGTAGACAAAAGCCTCTCCTTTTTCCTCAAAAAACACCTCTCCTTTTTCCTCAAAAAAACGTCGTTTAGGGATAAAAAGTATAACAGCAAGAAAATGCCGTCAACCCTCACCTTCTTCACCGTTCCCAGCCCGTATTTTTTTTTTTGGAAATTTATAAAAATGGTCCTCCTAGTTTCACCCGAGTCTCATTTTTATTCTCCAAATATCAATTGCAACTCTTTTGACCTTCAAGTTTGGTTTCCGTACCAAGTTGGTCCAATTGATAACGTCTATTAGCCAAATTGGATGGAAAAAATCATATTGAGGGCAGACGTTATCAATTGGACCAACTTGATACAAACTACAATGTCCAAACTGCCATCAATCTGATTTGTTCAGTCCAGTTTGGCTGGCAGAAGTTATCAATTGGACCAATTTGATACGAAAACCAAACTTGAAGGTCAAAAGAGTTGTAATTGATATTTGGAGAACAAAAATGAGACTCGGATGAAACTAGGAGGATCATTTCTATAAATTACCCCTTTTTTTTGGCCAAGTTCATCCAATTCAATCCAACTGAACCCCCTATGTCCCAATGCTCCATACTACAATCCCATTTCTTCCAAGGACCCAAAATGCATTGCAAAACCGTATACTTTGTTGCTATTTGATCATAATATAGTTGATTTGGAGCTTTTTCTTCATGAATTACAAAAAGAAAAAGAAGCAAAATAAGTCCTAAATTTGGTGGGACGAACTGAAAATGGAAGGTTTTCATTATAGATCTTTGAATGAAAATCAGAAATTGGGAGGAAGAAGTATGAAGTTAACAGGGGAGAATAAAAAACAATTTCCATACAATTTGGAATGAAGACCTCATCCCCTTCGTATTATTTGAGAGAGATATCCGCCGGAAGCATTAATTTTTGCCATGAATTTGGGTGGGACGGAGAAAAGAAGAAGAAACGTTGGGTTATTTACCCACAAAAAAAGAAGAAGAAGAAGAACGTTGGGTAACTAATGGGTATTCCTCTCGCCGTTAGAGCATCCACAGTGGTATAATCAAAACCAAAATGTTGCTAAAGTTAGCAACATTTGCTCAAAAAAGTGCTTACATTGGAATAACTAAACTTAGCAACCTCTTACACGTTTTATTGGCACTACCAATCTATGCTATGGCTTGTGTGAAGATTCCGATCAGTTTGTGCAAGCTATTAAACTCGATGATCGCGAATTTTTTTTGGAGTGGCACTGATGAAGCAAGGAAAATCCATTGGATGAGTTGGGATAGAATGACACAGGTGAAGGGATTGGGAGGATTGGGGTTTAGAGATCTTGAAGCCTTTAACCTTGCAATGTTAGCAAAGCAGGGCTGGAGACTGATGATTGGGGAGGACTCTCTATTTTTCAAAGTGTTTAAGGCAAAATATTTTCCTCATACTTCATTCCTACAGGCACAGCCGAAACAATCTTCATCTTGGGCTTGGCAGAGCATTTTAGCAAGTAAAGACGTGATTAAAAAGGGCTGGCAATGGAGGATAGGGTCTGGAAATAAGGCAAAATTTTGGGAGGATCCTTGGCTTAATGATACACACTACCCTAAAGTTTTGACACCTAAACCTAATGCTTGCAGTTTGGAATGGGTCAGTGACTTAGTTGATCAGAGTCGAATGGTTTGGAAGAGGACAGTGATAGAGGAGGCTTTTATTCAGCGAGATGCAGAACAGATTTTGAGCATTCCTCTGAGCGCCACAGGGCTTTCGAACAAACGTATTTGGAGAGGCACAACTACTGGGCAATTTTCTGTTAAATCCGGTTATGTTATAGCAAAAGAAATGGTCCAAAATAGAAGAACAACTTGCAGCAGCGGGCAGGCCAGTGGGTTGGAGGAGGATGCAGATATGTGGAAATGGATATGGCAAATGAGGGCACCTGCTAAGATTAAAATGTTTCTCTGGAGATGCTTGCATAATATTGTTCCTGTTAATAGGGTATTAACCCAACGTCAATTACCAGAGGATCCTATTTGTCCTCTTTGTGGGTTAGAAGAGGAAACACCTTCTCATATGCTTCTTAGCTGTGCTAGAGCTTTAAAAGTTTTGGTGTTGTCTCCATTTCGACTTCGACCTGAATTAACGAGCAGTGCACAAATAAGGGATATATGGAAAAGTATTGGTGGTTTGGCCAATGGGGAGACGAGAAAAGAAGCTACGGGCCTTTTTGCAGTTATTGGATGGCACATCTGGATAGCCAGGAATAATTGGGTGTTCAAGCATGACTGGAAGATGGAAATAAAGATTATTGACGAAGCGGTCGAGGACTTCAATCTATTTTTGCAAGCTACTAATACTAACCATCAGAGTCCTCATGGGGGGTATTTTGTCAAGTAATATTACTTGGAAACCGCCAGAACTTGGAATTTTGAAGATTAATGTGGATGGGGCCTTTGCGGCTCGGACACGGAAAGGGGGTGTGGGCGTGGTTTCCGGGATCATGAAGGGAGGCTGTTGGGCGCTACAGCTGTTCCTATTCCAGATAGATCATCTGCAGAGGTAGTGGAAGCCGAGGGATTTCGGATTGCTTTGGATTGTTCGATATGTTTGTCTGGGGGATCTTATATTGTCGAGGGTGATGCGCAAGCGGTGATTAATATGCTGCAAGGAAAGTGCCAGATTAAAGCATGTTTGGAGGTCGTAGTTAGAGACACTTTATCTTTTGTTAGTCGTTTTCAGTCTTGTTCTTTTCAATTTATTCCGCGAGATGGAAATAGGGTGGCTAATGCTTTAGCCAAACATGCCCTATCTTTAGAGGCCCCTCTAACTTGCCAACGGGACTTTCCGAGCTGGGTTCAGGGGGAAGCTTCCTTTGATGTTTCTGTTATGCAGTAATTAATAATACCATTATCGATTGGAAGAAAAAAAAGAATAAATAAAATTAGCAACATTTTGTTAATAATCAAATTTAGTTATCCCCACATTTCCTCAATCAAGTACACAAAAACCTTCTCTCTCTTCCATTTTCAACATTTTTCGGCCATCCACAGTGGTATAATCAAAAAAGGATAACCAAAAGTTGACACATTAGCTTTTGATTATTCACTTAAGAGGTTGCTAAGCTTAACAATGTTGAGCTTCACAATGGTCACTTCTAATCCATAACCAAAATAAGGGTCCACTATAATTTCACTCTCTCTCCCCCTCTGTTTCGTGCCATTCACTTCCCTCCATTTACATTTTTTTTTTGGCAAAAATATATCGATTCCCTCTCTTAATTTTGGGGGGGGAAATCGGTGACTTTCTTCTCTTCTATTATGATTTTTTTTTTGGGAAAAAAAATAGAAACGGAAAAGAAGAGTGAAATACCTTAATCCGGTGATGATGGGTTAAATTGTAGATGATTGAAAGATATGAACTTCACTTTTTAAGGGAAAGAAAGAGAAATAGTTTGTGGGTGAAGTGAAGAAGATGTAGAGTAGGCGAAGAAGAGAAGGAAAAAATACTAATTGAAACATGCATGTATACAAATTTTGGAACTAGTTAACTTATGTGGTGTGGAGTCCACAAATTTTGATTATTGAAAAAGGTTACTAGTTTTGGTTATCCAAAGCCCAAAATTTGATTATTTCTAAGGATGTTACTAAGTTTGATTATACCATTGTGAGCTATCTTTTACACCAACATTGTTAACTTTAAAAACAATTGGCTTTTGATTATACCACTGCGGATGGCCTAAGAAAAGTACTTTTAAAAACAGTTTTTATTTTTTTTGCAAAACAATTTTTTTATTAAAAATGTTTTTCCCAAAATTGAAATAAACTGTTTTTTTATTAAATTTTTTTTTTATTCAAAAACTGATTTTTTTTTAAAACTTTTTCCCGAAAACTATTTTTTTTTAAATCAAAATTTTCAAAAAATTATTTTCTCTTTTCTAATAAATTGTTTTCTATGTCACAATTTCTAGATTTTTATAAGTTGAAAAGGTGATTTGACAAGTTTTTGTTATTCAATTTTGATTGTCCTGTTGTGGATCTATACATTGCTAATTATAACAACCCCTTAATTGGAAAACCGAAAGATGATGTAGCAACTTTTGATTATTCCACTGTGAATGCTCTTACCATCTCATCCTCTAAACCACGTCGTTTATAGAAAAAAAGAAGAAGAAGAAGAAAGCTTTGTTTTTTACCATTGAATCTCCTTGTTATTGAGGAGGTGGCACCTCCACAACAAAACCCTCACAAAGAAATCCTCACAGAAGATCCGAATCCCTTAAAAACTGTTGGAAATTTTTTAGATTTTGTGAATGATAATTGGGACATTCGGAGGGTCTCCCGAGACAACCGAATGTCTCCCGTAAGTTCATTGTATCTGGACGAGGCCCTACAAGTTCCAGCCGTTATCAGCTAGTTTATACCCCATTATGTATGGATTATGGCAGAATTCATTTGGTTATTCATGTCAGCAGTTTTCCCCTCTTCACTGCTGGGTATTCAAGGCCCGAAATCAATATTCTGGTTGTTACAATTTGCAATCGGAGGTGTATATATTCAGTATCCCGTTTCAGATGTTCCTCACAAGTTCAAGTATACACAAATCTACTCTGATATTGTTCTTGTGTGAGAGAGAGATGTAGCATTCAGTTCGCCAAGGTGGCTTTCCGATGGTGTTTCGATAGCCGTGGTCTAACCGTTCTATCCTGGGAGACAGAGGCCGGTCAACCTCCAACAACCAACGGTGAGGCAGTGAATCTGTTTTAAGAAGACTGATTTAGGGCTCGTTTCGGTGTAACAAATTTTCTGTATATTTCGTTTCTGGTCATGCAAAATATAATCTGTAATTCGTTTTATTATTAGTGGAATTGTACTCTGGAATTTCCGATCATATCGCAATATTTTTCCCAACAAAAACTACCTTAAATGAGTTGTCGCCCTAAAATCCTCTTTTTATTAATCCTCTAATTTCCTTTCGAAACAAAATTAAAGTGAGTCCCAACTCAGTGGATCCTTCTTCATAATAGGACATATCGACCAAGTCCACTTCAACGCTTATTACCGCCGTTCCTTCACCGCCGTTCCATTTCTGTAGGTGTCTGATAGAAGTGGTGATAGAAATAGAAAAAAATGGAAAAAAAAAATTGGGGAAGAATAAGAAGAAGATATATTAATGCCAAAGGAAATGGTTACAGACTAGGGAACACTGGGTCCAAGCTTATCACATTACTGAATGCCTTCACTCCTCTCACCTCATCTTGAAAACTATCTAGCTAACAGCTTTTTCCACCAATCCTAACTAACGGCTCTTAATTAAAGTGCGTAATAGTGTCTCTCATCTCCACAGCTTCATTCCTACTGGCGTCGCCCAAAATCGCTTGTGATTCATCTTTACCGGCGTCTCCGAAACATGAAGAATGGCTTATCCCATCTCTCTCTCTCCATTGAGTATTTTTTTTGTTTTCTCTCTCTTTCTACATAGTGAATTTTTTTCTCCATTTAAAAGCCCTAAATTCTAAGGGGATGCTTGGATTCTTTTCAAATAGAGAAACTACGTAAAAAATCATGATTTAATTTGAAACGTTATTTTTAACTTTAAAATGTTCATAGCATTGTTCCAGAATGGGAAATGATGGAATTGAAGAGTCTACGAGATCGGTAATTTTACTAGATATTAGAGTTCCAACAAAGATACTGTTGGGCTCGGAGTGCCTCAATGGATTTGGTTACTCAATGTCACTCTTTGCGACCGCCCTAAAAACATACTTGCGGGTGCGATGTCGAATGCCATAAAAGACTTAGTTGAAGCCTTCGCTAACACCAATTGTTATCAGAGCCAGGAAGTCATGGGTTTGAGTCGCGGGAGCGTCATCGTGAGGGAGGGATTGTTGGGCTCGGAGTGCTCCCATGGAATTGGTTACACAATGCCACTTCCTGCGACCGCTCTAAAAACAGACTTGCGGGTGCGATGTCGAATGTCATAAAAGACTTAATTGAAGCCTTCACTAACACCAATTGGTTTTAGGAGAGATGGTGAAAAGCGGTCCGACATATACGAATTAAGATTTAATATGAAGCTGTAAAACCTATTAGAAGTGCAAAGTTGGGAAAACCTGTTCAAGTAATAGATACTAAACTCACCTATACTTTCAATAAACACAACAATCCGTTTCAACTTGATTTGTTACTAGAAAAACATGTGAAATATAGAGTACATATAAACAAGCTACAGAGAGCTTCTACTTTGCCCTTAACAGAGAATAGGTTCTCAGTCATTGGTATCCTCTATGTTGTATCACTATCGCCTTCAGTTAAATAGCCTTTCGCAATGTTATCCCCATCCGTTCACTCATGTCCATCTCCATGGGCGTCACTCCATTAGCCAAGAACCAATTAAATGCAAGCAATATTGAGCCCAAAGCTATTGGCAGCACTCTAGAAGCAAGCGGAACAACATGACACATTCTTCTACCAGTCCCAAATGGTAGGAACTCAAAATGGTGTCCCTTATAATCCACAATGTTTGGTTTCAAAAACCTCTCTGGTCGAAACTCTAAAGGGTTTTCACATGTTAGGGGGTCCCTCCTGATTGCCCAAACGTTGACAAGGATTTGGGTTTCCTTCGGAATGAGATAGCCGAGGATGTTGTAGGAGTCCATGGCCATGTGAGGGACCAAGAATGGGAGAGGTGGGTGAAGCCATAAGGTTTCTTTGATCACTGCTTTGGGGCATGGATGATTTTCCATGTGTTGTTCTTCGAACTTTTTGTTTGCTTTGACAGTAGTTCTTAGCTCAGCTTGGAGTTTTTGCAGAGTTTTAGGGTTGTGGAGTAGGTCAGCCATGACCTACTCCAAGGTGCTCGTAGTTGTGTATGTTCTTGCAGTAAACATTTCCTTTATAAACTTAAACAATTAGATCCAAGCTATGGTTAGTATATAAGATTGCTTAGTGCGTGACAATATAAAATTTCTTCAGGTGGACTTGACTAACGATCGGTGTGGCGCTTGCCATGGCCGTAGTTGTGATTGGCCGGTTACTATACATGGATTGTATTTGGGGCCTAGTCATGCTACCAGCACATGAAGTGCTCACTGGACCAGCAATAGACAACCCAACAATTTAAGAAGATCCAACCCAGAAGCAGTTACTTAGTTAATTAAATTATTTTCAGTTAATTTCATTAGTTAATTAGTGTTTGGATTAGCTTGTTGGATTTGTGGTAGTTTGTTACGCTATGCTGGCGAGTATAAATTGAATCAGAGAGAGAGAGAAGGGCATGCTTATGTAATCAAGTAAAAGGATTGGGACGAGAGCTCCCATTTCTGTAACCGCTTTCTCTATCAATAGAATTCCCCAATTCTCCTCCATTGTTCTTGTTTCTTTACCAAATCCGATTCAATTCTTTTATCATTGGTATCAAAGCAGTAGTTCCTTGGACCACCCATGGCTGAGACTCGCGCGCAAGAGCAGAAGAGGATCGAGGATAAACTTCGTCAGCTCCGAGAAACCACTGAGCTGTTGATGGCAAAGGATGACAAACGATCGAGTTCCATAGACCATCTCAAAGAGATGGTGGTAGCCCTCACCGTCATAATGGACCAGAATTCAGAAAAGGGTAAACTCACCTCCGATGCGGAATTGATCGAGTCCTCGAAAACTCCACTAAAAACCCCAATTAGTTCCTCCAATTCTGTGCAAACACGATATGCGAGGATCGATTTTCCCCATTTCTCAGGTGACGACCCGACTGGTTGGCTTTACAAATGTGAACGTTTCTTTGAATTTAATCACATAGATGAGGATAGTAAAGTTAAACTAGCTGTGATGCATCTAGATGATAAGGCTATTTCATGGTTCCAATGGTTTGAGAAAAACCAGAGTACTTTGTCCTGGTCAGAGTTTACTTATGGAATTCAAATGCGTTTTGGTATAAATGCTTTTTAGGATCCTATGGATACAGTGAACTATCTAAATTGAAGCAAGTGACCTCTGTTAAAGCGTACTAGGAAAAATTTGAGGAGCTGGCCAATAAAACTAAGGGCCTTACTGTGGAGTTTTTTATTAGCTGTTTTCTAAGTGGTCTCGAGGATGAGATTAAAGCTGGTGTGCAGATGTTTCAACCCACAACCATCACCCAAGCTATTGGGTTGGCTAGACTGCAAGAAGAGAGTATTGAAGCTATGGCTCGTCGCTCTAAAATTTTCCCTTCCCCTAACCCAGCCATCAGTGGATGGCCCCTTTCCCTAGCCCCCTCAAGTTTTACACTACCTAAACCTACTTTCCTTGGTGGAACCAAACCTGAGACCAAACCACTGATAACACCCACCACCAACCTAAATTCTCAACCAAACAACCCTACTTATTCAGCTTCTCATAACCCTACCTTTCCCATTAAGCGACTGACCCCAAGGGAAATGGAATTGAGGAGAGAAAAAGGTCTATGTTACAATTGTGATAAAAAGTATGTTAGGGGTCACAGATGCCAAAAGAGGCAGCTCTACCTTATGGTGGGAGAGGAAGAGGAACCACTTGAGACTGAACTAGGGGGACAATGGGAGGAGGATCCACCCCTATGGAATGACATGCAAATCTCCATGCATGCTCTCTCTGGTAACACCTCTTTCAGAACAATGAGGGTAGCTGGCAAGGTAAAGGGAAGGGCTATCACTATCCTAATTGATTCTGGCAGCACCCATAATTTTGTGTAGCTGGGAATAGTCAAAAGTTCTGGACAGTTGGTGGAGGCAACCTCAGAGAGTTACCAGTCATTGTGGCAAATGGCTCCAAGTTGTGTAGCAAAGGATTGTGTCCAACTTTTACTTGGGAAATGCAAGGAGAGACATTCTCTGCTGAAGTCCGGATACTAGCCATAGGCGGTTGTGACATGGTGCTAGGGGTGCAGTGGCTCTCTACTTTGGGCCCTATCCTTTGGGATTTCAAAAACTTACAAATGCAGTTCCAAGTTAATGCTCAGCCTTTCTTGCTCAAAGGCAATACCAACTGCAAAGTGGAACAGGTTTCCACCAAACAAATGAACAAGACTCTCCAGCAAACAACCCAAGGGTATGTATTCCAATTGTATAGTCTTACAACAGCAGTGGAGGAACTTGAGGTACACCCTGACATAGCTACTATCTTACATAATTTTGATGATGTGTTCGTGGAACCTAAGTCCTTACCACCCCAAAGGAATATTGACCACAGAATCCCACTACAGTAGGGTAGTGAACCTGTGCATGTCAGACCCTATAGATACCCCTACATACAGAAGAATGAGATTGAGAAAATATTTAAGGAGATGCTTGAAACTGGTATTGTGAAACCAAGTGTTGGTCCATTTTCCTCACCTGTCCTTTTGGTTAAAAAGGACAACACCTGGAGAATGTGTGTTGACTACAGGGAGCTAAACAAACTGACCATCAAAGATACGTTTCTTATTCCAATCATTGATGAACTGTTAGATGAGTTACACGGAGCCAAGGTGTTCACCAAATTAGATCTCAGGGCTGGCTATCACCAAATCAGAGTGCACCAAGGAGATGTGGCCAAAATTGCTTTTAGGACTCATGACGGCCATTATGAGTTTCTAGTTATGCCATTTGGCCTTACCAATGCCCCTTCTACCTTCCAAAGCCTAATGAATTCTGTTTTTAAACCCCATCTCAGACAATTTGTCCTAGTTTTCTTTGATGACATCCTGATTTACAGCAAGACTTGGATGGACCATCTCACTCACTTACATTCTGTCCTACAGTTACTAAGAACCAACCAGCTATATGTTAAAAAATCCAAATATGCCTTTGGACAGCAATTCATGGAGTATTTGGGTCATATCATCTCTGGTGATGGTGTTGCTGCAGATCCAGTCAAGGTGAGGGCCATGCAAGACTGGCCCACCCCTACAACCATCAAGTCCTTAAGGGGTTTTCTGGGATTAACAGGTTACTACAGGAGATTTGTGCAGAGTTATGGCAAAATTTGTGCTCCACTCACCCAACTACTGAAGAAAGACGCTTTAGGATGGAATGAGGAAGCTAACAGGGCATTCAACCAGTTAAAACAAGCTATGATCACCACACCAGTCTTGGCCCTACCAAACTACAATAAGGACTTCATCTTGGAGTGTGATGCTTCTGGAAAAGGGATTGGGGCAGTATTGATGCAAGAAGGGCACCCTATTGCATTTATCAGTAAAGCCCTAGCACCCAAGCACCTAGGGTTGTCCACCTATGAGAAGGAGTTAATGGCAATTGTTTATGCTGTGAGAAAATGGGGGCACTATCTCTTAGGATGACATTTCATCATCAAAACTGACCATTTCAGCCTTAAGTACCTGTTGGATCAAAAGATTTCGACCACAATGCAGCAAAAATGGTTGACCAAACTGATAGGGTATGACTATGAGATTGTGTTCAAAACTGGCCAAGAAAACAAGGTAGCAGATGCTCTGTCAAGATATGGAATCAGTCAAGGGGGAAGCCTTTTAGCTCTTTCTGTGGTTCAAACTGACTGGCTTAACACCCTTTGAAACACCCCAACTTTTATAAACAAATAAGGCGCTAAAAAGAACAAGAAAAAAATAACAAATAAAGAGCTAACTTTTAGCGGGCTGCTTACCGTTAGATTTTAAGGAGTATATCGACCGTGACTCAGGGTTTATTAAAGATTAGAGTATTTTTCTAGCTATGTGTCAATTTTTATTAAACTCTACAAATTCGCTACAATCCTGTTAAGAATATTGCGACATGGAAATGAGGCACGAGTCTCCGCGAGACAGAAAGCCGTAAGATTCAAAAAATGGTCTAAAAAGATAATCCTAGATTTTGTGGGATAATATCTAAGGGATATACTTGAATTTTATAGGATTTACTCTAGATACTAATAGATAATATTAGATAATTCTAGATTACAATGGATTCTATGGGAGATAATTCTAGAAGATATGGTTAGATTTTATGAAAGATAATGTTAGATTTCATCTTGATATTCTTAGATATTGTAGGAATACTTTAGATATTCATCTCACACAATAAGATTACATGGGATACACTTAGATTTTATTAAAGATAATACAAGATATTATTAGATAATGTTAGATTATATTAGATACTCAATAGATATAGTTGGATTTTTTTAGATTTAGTCTAGATATTATTGGATATTCTAGGCATCAAATGAGTATAATTCTAGGAATATTCTAAGCATCAAAGGTATATACTTGGAATATTAAGATATGAATGGAAAAGATAAGATTAGATAAGATTTGCTCTAGGTATTATTAGATAATGCTAGATTATATTAGATATTCAAGGATAATTCTAGACTCTTGCCACCTTAATATAAATAGGCATGCCTATTCCTTCCCATCTCATTCCACACACACCACAAGCACACATGACACCAATAAGAAAGAAACAAAAGAGATAGGGAAAGAAAGAAAAGAGAGAGAGGAGGAGGAAAAAACTTGGTTCCATTAACTAATAAGTGGTTGTTAGTACGGTAATTTGTGCTTCAGAGGCAAGGTGAGTTACGAATATACTCTGGCTACATAATTCTTTCAAATTGTTTTGAGATTGTTTTTTATAAAATGTTATGTTTGGGTATATATATATATATAAAAAAATAGACGTCTCTACGGAAGTGTCATTGTGCATGTTAAGCACAACTTTGCGAAAATAAATTTTAAAAGAATAAACATGGGATTAAGTTTCGGAAAGAGAAACAAAAAGCTTTGTGGCAATATTTGGGCAGCGAGTTATATGTGGGCAGTGAGTTATTATGGGCAGTGAGTTGCTCTTGGCACCTATCGATGGATACTGTCGGGTATCCCTTTGGAATTGATATCATTCCCCTTGTTTTGCTAGGGTCGCTCTCCATGCTACCGCCGGTATTTCGCCAATTGCGGATTCGATCCTGGAAGTTGCTACTAATAAATATTGTTGATTTTATGCCTACGGGATGTTTTATTATGCCATGGTTTATGTTAATGCCACGTTTTTATTGTAATTTGTTTACACCTTGCATGCTTTATTTAAATTATCCCATGTTTTTATGTAACCTCAGTATATCGTAACTTATTGAATTGGTTTTGTGTTTTCATAAAACCTTTTCAGGTATTCAGGGTTAAAGAAGGTTTTCATTATATGTGGAAGATTCTTGTAGTTATGGCTAAATAATAAAAGGATGTGATGATAAGTGGCACGTGTGTGTTGGCCACATTGATGTATTTTACTTACTGTAGTTCAAAGTTTGTACTGGGTTCGGACGTCAATTAGCTTTGTTGTAATGTATTTTAATTTACAGACCTGGGAGTTTTTAGAATAAAATTTTATGGTTGTTGATATCAAGGCCTGTGGTGATTTTTAAATCACTGACCATGTCACGGTTTTACCCTTCAGATTTAGGTCGTGACACTCTTAAACAAGGTTGGCAGTCTGATCCAGCATTGCAACTCATCATTGATGAACTGGTTCAAGATCCTAACTCTCATACAGGGTACTCTTGGGCTCAAGGGGTGCTTACCTACAAAGGAAAGTTGGTAGTTAGCTCTGATGTTCAGCTTAGAACCTTGATTATGCAAGAGATTCATGCAACACCATTGGGGGGCCATTCTGGGACTGAGAGGACCTACAAGAGAGCAAAAAGATCTTTCTACTGGTAGGGAATGAGGAGGGAAATATTTGCATTTGTGGCTGATTGTGACACTTGCCAAAGGAACAAAACTAAAACAGTGGCAATACCTGGGTTGTTACAACCCTTACCTATACCTGAAAGAGCTTGGGATGACATATCCATGGATTTTGTGGAGGGTCTTCCAAATTCCCAAAATAAGACAGTTATTTTTGTGGTAGTGGACAGGCTGTCCAAATATGCACACTTTATGGCCTTGTCTCACCCTTATACAGCATTAGAGGTGGCACAAGCTTTTATGGACACAGTTTTCAAACTATATGGAATGCCCAAGTCGATTGTGTCAGATAGGGATCCAGTGTTCACCAGTGGCTTTTGGCAGGAGCTTTTCAGGTTGCAAGGCACACGATTGAATCTCAGCACCTCCTACCATCCACAGACTGATGGCTGAGGTAGTGAACAAGTGTCTTGAAGTATACTTAAGATGCATGGCAGGGGAGAAGCCTAGAGCTTGGGCACAATGGCTCCCTTTAGCTGAATGGTGGTTCAATACCAACTACCACTCTGCTATAAAGTTAACCCCATATCAGGTTGTGTATGGCCAACTACCACATCCATTACATTCCAGGGGCCTCAAATGTGGCAGCAGTGGAGCAGTGGGGAGGGGACAGAGAAGCTACCCTTAGACTGTTGAAGGACCACTTGGTGCAAGCTCAGAATCGCATGAAGCAGCAAGTTGATCAACACAGGTCAGAAAGGCAGTTTGAGGTGGGAGATTGGGTTTTCTTAAGGCTCCATGTAGAAACTTTATATCCATCTCAAAACCAATTGGCAATGAGTGGAGAGGTCCCAAATGTTATTAAGTGATCACCCATTCTACTCCCAAGCAATGTGGGATTCTATTTCCTTAACATCCCCCCTCACGTGCAGCTGCATTTGAGGTCTGTCACGTGTGGCCACTTTTGGGTCCTATCATCGTGCAGCCTTTTTTGCTGGTCTGTCATCGTGGGGTGTGGATTGTAAATTTTTTAAAATGTGGGGTGGAATGGGCCCTGCTCTGATACCATGTAGAAACTTTATATCCATCTCAAAACCAATTAGCAATGAGTGGAGAGGTCCCAAATGTTATTAAGTGATCACCCATTCCACTCCCAAGCAATGTGGGATTCTATTTCCTTAACACTCCAACCCTATAAGCAAAGCTCATTACATTGCAGATCTAACATGAAGTTGTCCCCAAGGTTTTATGGGTCTTTTCAAGTGCTTAAGAGGATTGGGCAAGTGGCATACCAGCTGGATCTTCCTGCTGCCTCACGATTACATCCAGCGTTCCATGTCTCTCTTCTAAAAAAGAAGTTGGGCTCATGTGGTGCCCCACACAACTCTACTTCCTGTGGACAAGGATGGGATCATTGAACCTCAACAAGTGGCCATTATGGATAGACGTTTAGTGAAGTATAAGGGGCAACCTGCTACTCAGCTTTTGGTGCAATGGTCCAACTCCTATCCTGAAGATGCTACGTGGGAATGGTACAAGCAGCTCCGAGCTAAATTTCCTGAGTTTGGACCTTGTCCACAAGGTCCAAGCCAAGGGGGAGGGAATGATAGGCCGGTTACTATACATGGATTGTATTTGGGGCCTAGTCATGCAAACCAGCCCATGAAGTGCTCACTGGACCAGCAATAGACAGCCCAACAATTTAAGAAAATCCAGCCCAGAAGTAGTTACTTAGTTAATTAAATTATTTTCAGTTAATTTCATTAGTTAATTAGTATTTGGATTAGCTTGTTGGATTAGTGGTAGTTTGTTACGCTGTGCTGGTGTAGACACCCCAATTTGAACTTGTCGAATTTCCTTGATTTGTGGCCCGGAGGCTCCCCGATGATGACTTTGGATTGAAACAAGCCTCACACCGATAGAGACTTTGCTCCTTGAAAGATTTGAAAAGGGAATAAAAATGGTCAAAAGCATTTCCAAGCGCTTGGGAGTAGTCCCGAGCGCTCAAAACCATTTTCCAAAACCTTTGGCCTGGCTCACTCCCGAGCGCTCGAGAGTGAAGTCCCAAGCGCTCGAGACTGCTCCCGAGCGCTCGGGACTGTTTTGTGGCCCAATGGATGGCAAGACTCCCCACTATCCATGCTATCCATCATTACAGCCACCTTGAGCCGGCTGAGGGTTGAGTCAACACTCAACCTCAGTCAGAGATATTCAGGCCAAAGATTTTCCCATTAAAAAAATGATTTATTCAAAACCATTTGATTTCAAAACTATAGGTTATTTTGCCTATAAATAGGAGGGTCTGGTTTCAGGCTTGAGGGCTACGAAATTGCTCTCCTGAAGAACCCCATTCTCTGCTCTCTTTCTCTCCCTTGCTAAAGACCAAAAACTTCCAAACTCACCTTCCAAACTTCAAAGGTTTTAGAAATCACCAAGGAAAAGGGCAAGAAATCCAGAATACTCTTCTGATCCCTTGCACTCTTCTCTCTTCATCCACATTTCAAAGCCATTCCAAAGAGCAAAGTTCAAGAAAAAAGGTAGAAATCTTTACCTTTGATCAAACAAAGAGGCTGTTCTTCCCTTCTGAGGGGGGTCTCTTAGCCTGACCCAGTCTTCAATACTGGGTGCATGGTTGGGAGACCCTAGTGTAAAAACAAGAGCAATGGGGTACAAAAAATGTTTTCACAAAACTTTTACTGGAAACACTCCCGAGCGCTCGAGAGTGCTCCCAAGCGCTCGGGACTGTTCCCAGTTTCATGCATGGTCCTTTGTCACATAGTAGGTTGGGAATGAGGTGCACCCTTAAAAGAAATGGTTTCATTTTGGCATGCATGCACAAGGAAGTCATTTTCCATTAAAACAGAAGCATTTCTTACAAGTTTTCATGTAAAATAAGGTATTTCCAAAGTTAAAAGGTGTTCTCCTCTTGGGAAATATCAAAACAAAGGTGTTGGCATGTCAAGTCAGTACCATTTCTTGTTTGAGGGCAAGCTGATATGCAGCTCACTCCCAAGCGCTTTGAACCATTCTCGAGCGCTCGGGAGTGCATGCATGCCATTGCGTCCTATTGTCCCAGTCTGCCGTGTTCTCTGGTTTCTGCATGCATAAGTGTGGTCTTTTGCTCTTTTAAATTTATAGATATAGCCTTGATGAGGCAGGGATGCAAGATCTGAAAGATTGAGGGTTTATTCCAGTCTTTCAAGTCCTCTGCTGAGCCAGTAGTGTATATAGCAACTTTTTCAGTTCCTATTTTAGCATTATATTCTGTTTGTTCTAACAAAACTTGCAGGTTGGGTATCAGAACTCCCAAGCGCTCGGGACCCCTCCCGAGCGCTCGAGAGTGAAGTCAGTGACAGATCCTCAGTTTCTGTGATTATGCATTTCATTCACTTACCATTTTATCATCCACTGTACAGTTGCACATGCATGCACTTCCTACATGATATTACTGTGGATACCTGCTAGTTGTTTTAACGAAACAAAATCCCTTTTGAAAATCCCGCAAACGCTTAGTAGAGACCGATTTCAAATCGGGCGAGGGGGGTGCTGTAAAACCCTTCCCCCCTCGTAACATGGCTTCCGGACCCTCAAAATGATCTCTGGTTTTCAATCTAAATCAACCATTTTCAAAATAAAACGGTTTCTCGGGTGATATATCACAAATCCGAGTGGCGACTCTTCAAATCAATTTTTTATCTCAAAACGGAAGTATATTTTTCGGGCTGGTAGCCCACAGCTGGCGAGTATAAATTGAATCAGAGAGAGAGAAGGGCATGCTTATGTAATCAAGTAAAAGGATTGGGACGAGAGCTCCCATTTCTGTAACCACTTTCTCTATCAATACAATTCCCCAATTTTCCTCCATTGTTTTTGTTTATTTACCAAATCCGATTAAATTCTTTTATCAAGTTGGATGGCCCGGTATTCACCAAACGGCAAGGTGCAGCGTCGCGGCAGATTGGGGATGTTCTGGGTTTGGTTTTCACTTCCGTGGGGAAGCCGGTGGTGGCTAGGTGGATGTCGGTAGTGGTTAACTGGCGGTGGGGGTTGATCTGTTTGAAGCGGTGGGTAGCGGCAGCATCATGCAGTCCTAGGGCTAGGTTTTGGGTTTCTTTGGGCTGAGCTTTAATGTTTAATTTGGGCTTTTTAGGCCTTTCGGGTTGTATGTGCTTGTATGTTGTTTTATATGAGCACTTTAGACCGTCAAGTATTGTATTGGGCTTTGTCCCTTTGGCTGTTTGTTCTAACTTTTGGTTGGAATTCCTCCCGTTTTTCCTTAATATAAAATGTTACTTTTGCCGATAATTTTTTTTTTGCTGACATACAGTTTCAATCCCGTACTTAGATTTCGAGGCTACAATGTATTGAAAGCGTTAGACTGCTTCTAATTTAGCCGACTTCGAGTTCTACTCCCTCACCCCATTTGGTTTGTTTTCTATGAAAGAACGATCCTTTTTAACCTAAAAAAAAAGATATTTGAGAGAATAATTCTTTTAATTTCTTTTTGCATCATACAAAAATACTCATTGAAATCTTTCGATTGGCAAGAAAATCAAGAATTATTTTCAAAAGTACTTTTGTTTAGCTCAAACTGACACCGTCTTTCTAAGAGAACAAAAAAAATAAGACAATGGAATTTTTTTTACTAGAAGTCAACGAAGCTCGTTGCGTTGTCATTATGCAGTTTACTCCCTGTTTTTCAAATTAAAAATATATTTTGTGATCTACCAAATTTTGACGCAAAACTAACAAATGTGATTTTAGAAACCTAGGTCGTAATTAGATTTGCTTTGGAGGAGGACAAGAGGGTAATTTCACATACCAACCCACCTAGGCAATTGTTGACTAGGGAGAGGCATAATGGACCCTTTAAACACACAATATCCAAACTCCCGATGTGGGAGCTAGCCTAGCTGACGCAGGCCCAAGAGCCTTGCCACTAAAGAGTGGCACCACGACAAAGGGCCCAAGGGGCTTGCACCAGAGGTCAAACACCCAAATCACAACGGGTGGGCAAGACTTGGGTTGCTTTGGAGGAGGGCAAGAAGGTAATTTCACATACCAACTCACATAGGCAATTGCTGACGGAGAGGCATAATGGACCCTTTAAACACATACACTACCCAAACTCCCGATGTTATGAATTACGATTTGGTATAAATGTGTGGCTACGGCTTAGCGGTAGATCAGGCACGCACCAACTGGGAGATTAGGGGTTCAAGTCAAAATATCCCAATTTTGACTACAAAGATCAATGGTCAGAGCGTTGTTGGGTGTAAACAAACAAAAAAACGTTGCCGTTGGGATTTGAGCTCAAAAACACACAAAAAATCTTAGGTGCAAATAAGGTACGATTAACGTGGTACCCATCGCGCATATCCGAACCGTTCCAAAATGCAACCGACGGTCTAGATTCATAAATCCATTTGGTACTTTCAATCCGGGCCATCGATTGCATTTTTGGCCAGCTTGAATGTGTGTGTAAGGATCACATGGTACCCTATTAGCCACCAAGAATTTCTTGGCATCCCCGCAATGCAATGGGGAGCAAATCCTCTCCAGTTTTGCTAGCATCAAGTCCGGTCTAGTTTAGTCCATTTATGGGTTCTTTCCGAATCCACAACAATGATCGGATCCGTTCATTTTTTAGAGTTCATCAAGAACATTGACCATGTCGAAAATCAAGTTGATTGGATTTCGTTTGATATGATTTCAAACTAGACTGGACTGGACGCTAGCAAACTGGACCGGATCTGCTCCCAATGCAATGTACTTTAGCAGAGCACCAATTACTTGGAACATTAAAATAGACTACTACAAATACCAAAATTAAATTAGTAGAGCTCATATAGTTATCATTTCTTATGAATGCATTATAGAAAGAGTTAAAATTAAATTATATGAACAAGAATCACTTAATTTTGGCTTCAATGGGCCTTTTTTGCTAATATCACAAATGCTTTTTAGTGTTCCAATTCCACTATTGATTACTACGAGTCAAAGAAGTATACTTAAAAAGAAGAGTCGATTATATATTTTCACACCAAAATAGAAGCTGTAAGGTGTATTGAAGTACTTTAACAATGTAATTCACGATATGAATTGCACAACAGTGAAATTTTTTCTAAAAAATAACACATGAAGAAAATATTATTACTCACTCACATCTTCAGTATCAACTTTATTTCGAATTAGTTAAATGTGGAGTAACATAAACCTAGTTTTATGCTGTATAATCCTTACGATAATTTTCATTTTGGAGATAAATCGATTGTTTTAAGTTTGTATATGTAAACATATAGGGCCTTATGTGTAGTTTTGCATGGGGCTCCGACAGTGGCGTAGCCAGAAATCTATGTAAGTGGGGGCATTTTTTAAACACATTTCAACCAAAAAATTGCTTACTAAGCAACGTTAAAACGTTTGTGCTAAGAATTAAAAAACCTAACATATTTATTGATATAGTAAACTATATAGAATATAAAAACAATCGAATTGCTTGAATTGTCTCAGCGTATCAAGTCTAAGAGCAATTCACTATACAATATTTAGCAATATTGCTCCCATTATTAATAATTGCTAAAGTATAAAACGTATAGCCCATGGTTTAGGCATTTTTGAATTTTGGACATTATGCATTAGTAGCATTAGAGAGTTCCAATTAGTAAGTGACTGCTATTTTTCACATTAGACATCTCATTTCGCTAGAGTAATGACCATGTTCAAAAATGCGAAACAAAAAATTGAGAATGAAATGATATTCGATATGTCGTAGAAAGATTAAAAGTAGATTTATGAAACACAATTAACTAGACAAAATACAAAATATACACTTTAAAATCTTAAATTTTAAAAAAAAATCGAGTGGGGACGCGTGCCCCCGCTCGTCCCATGCTCCCTCCGCCACTGGGCTCCGAACAAGACCGGCTTTGAGTTAAGCCAGATGAGACCGCCAACTTAAGCCCCCGAACTTTGGCTTAAAATTAAGAGCCCCAATAGGTATAATAAGGTATGTAATATATATTCAATATAACAATTATATAATAGATGAGCTATCTAGCCTAGTGGAAATGCTTAGTTTTGCTATCCAATAGGTATATGGGTTAAGTCTTAAGGGCCTCTATTTACCTACAGAATATTTTTTTCCCTCACAATTTCGTTTTAGGTCCCGAAAATCTTAAAACCGGCCCTGGCTCCGAAAATCTTGGCCCTGTGTGGAAATACGTCCTTTTAGAGAACCACTTTACCCTTTTTCTTTTTCTTTTATTTTATTTTATTTTATTTTTTTCACGTTAGGATTCTCAAGTAAATCGATGATGCTAAAATGCTTTCAATGTAACATTAGAGATTGCCTAAATGGAGAGGTGGCCTGGTGGGGCTGGTTGATAGCTTTACTTGTGTTCTTGAGCATCAAGAAACTAACCCACGTCACATGTTTCCCAGCCCATTAAAATACACGGCCCTCGTGTCGAGCTACCCCCGCCCGATAGCAACCTCATACTTTACTTACGCACGTGGGTTTTTCGTAGACATCTTAGATCCACGCCCACACGTCTCCACCTAAACCCAGGTCACGGGCAGGGGCAGCTTTCATATAGAGAAATGTTAGGGGTACAGCAGTTCAAGTACAACAGTCAAGTACAGATCCGTTTTGCGCCCGTCTTGGGTCTCACAAAGATGATCGGAGTCACTCATTTTGTTCAAAATATGTTGTTTAAGATCCCTATAAAAAATCATCTCAATCCGATATCGGTAAGGGCGTTTACGAATCATACAATTTTGCTTCAGAATTTCAGGCCAAATTTTGAAGCAAAGTTGTATGATTCGTAAACGCCCTTACCGATATCGGATTGAGATGATTTTTGTAGGGACCTTAAGCAACATATTTTGAACAAAATGAGCGGCTCCGATCATCTTTGTGAGATCTGAGACGGGCACAAAATGGATCTGTACTTGACTGTTGTACTTGGGCTGCTGTACCCCTAGCACTTCTCTTTCATATACCCTACCCAACCCAATCAATCTTCATTAACATTTCATTCATACTTCAACTCTCAGCGGGAATCTTGAAAAATATGGATGTCGGACGTTTAGAAGCAACAAAAATAAAAATGTGATCTCACACTTCTTTGATTGCTACATTTGGAAGAAACAGAATTATGATTGTGATTCCTGATGACACATTCAACCAAGAATCATATTTTTAAACTGAGTAGGAATCTAATCCCTCCTTTACCCCATGGTAATCTGAGATTCTTGGTTGAATCATTTAAAAAATATATATTTGTTGACTTTAAATTTTTTCCAAATTAATTGTTTACCACATAAGATTGCTGAATTAACTCAACCGCTATAATGAAATTACTCCATGAATCAAATTCTTAGAAATCCTAGTAATCATATTCATATTCATACCTAAGAAAATTCCATATTCCTATTCCTACTCAAAATTCCATTCATCCAAACTTAGCCTAAAATGCAAGTATTCGTGATACCTTAATAAAAAGTTTGACCCAATCTCTATTGGCCAGTGGGTTTGCTCCCATTCTAGAGGTGTGAGTTTGATTCTCAGGGGTAGGCCAACCGGTTGGTAGGTGAAAGTCCATGTGGCCATGTGGGTAGCCTCATGGGCGCGGTTCACTTTTTAGTTGCTTCTAACTGCTTTCTGTGAATATTGATTCCCCTGGCCGACCCTAGGTGGATTAATTTCATCCCGTTTGGATGTGAGGATAACTCCTCGTTAAAAAAAAAAAAGAAGAGAGATTCTGATGTACAATAAAAAAATCTTAAATTAAAATCTTGAGAAAAAAAACAGAGTTTTGTGGGGAAGGGATGAGTTTTTTTTGGTCCCCGAAGAGCAGAGAGAGATAAAATATTATGGTAGTGATTCTCTCAAAATATCTCCTAATGATTGTGGTATATCGAATCTCCAAAATAAAAATTGGGTTGAGATGTTCAAATTGATTAAAGTTTGTCAAATATTATAATTTGGTTGTTTGTTGACCTTCCGTCCTTTGGCAAAATATTTAATACCAAAATTTATAATTTGAAAAACTATGTGGATTAACTAACAATAACATACATAAAAACAAAACAAAACAAAAAACAATAATATTGCCCCAAAAAAATTGGTGAAGGATCTGTATTGCAAAGCTTGCAAGCTTTATACCTTCATAGTCAACTTGCTTAATTAATAGAGTGTGGTGTGTCCTGACTTGTTTAATTTGTAAGGTTGGTGTGTTTGACTCAACAATTTTATTTAATCTCTTTCGCATTGACACAATTTTTTCTGTATGAAATAAGATACTAACTAATAAAGAAAAGCAAGGGAAATCACTATCTTTTCTTCAAACACGCTTTATCAATTCATTTGGCTTGAGAAGCCGTGAAAGTTGTTGGAACGGCTTAAATTCTTTTGATCCAAAGGCTGTAGTGCATCCTCCCACTTCCCGGTTAAGTACCCATGGTTTTCACCTAAATCACACAACTGCCATCTCCTTCCAACCGGGATGCGTAGTGCCATAGGCACGGGTTAGCACTAGTAAGTTAATAAAATAAAAAGGTAAAGTTATTTTATCCACTCTAAAAGGACCATATGTAATTTATAATAACGAAGAGTCTATCAAAAGAAATAAATGGTCTAGTCCGGCTCCGTTCCGCTCAATGGCAGAGCCATAATTCTGAACCTGGGGGGCCGGCTCAGTAAACATATATATATATATATATTTTATCGAAACGTATACTTACTAGATATTGCCCGTGCCTGAAGGCACGACGCAACACGTTTTTAAACACAACTAAAATGAATTATCAAGGAGTGTAATTTGTTTTCTTGGTCGAGGAGTGTATTCAAATTTTGAAAAATGTCCAACTTCAAATATCTGAAATCTAATATGAGTGAGAAATAAATTCTCTTTCACAGTTAGTACAATTTGAATTTGCACACACAACACACACAGACACAGATTGAGAGAGGGAGAGAGCTGCTGCTTTGGGATACACGTGAGTCAGAGAGAACAATTCAATATGAGAGTCTTGTGTTATTCTATTTTGGAGAGCCTCCTTCGGGCATGATCAGCTTGTGTTCCTCCAGGGCTTGCCCGTATTGGCATGAATCAAAGAATTCGTTATTCAATATGATTTAGAGTGCCTGTTTTGGCATGAATCAAAGAATTTATTTTTCAATACATTACTTTTGCACATTGAAATCATTCTAGTCTAATGCAGTTACAGTATACCAATCATTTTGTATTTTTTCTTTAGGCTACTTCAACTGTTACATGCTTATTTTTTATTTATGAAAGAAATTGAGAAATAAGAATGTAAACGAACTGGTTTTTATCAAATCAAACCCAAATTATAAAGATAATAAGTAGTAATACACGAATAATTATAGTAAATAATATTAAAAATTAAGTATATACAAAATTTTTTTTTAAAACTCGAGAGCTCAGGATGCCGGGGAGCCCGGGGCCCAATATAGCTCCACTAATCTTTTTATTTTTTAAGGACTTATTTTCCGCTTTATATTTGAGACGATCATTCTCTCAGAATATATTAAATTTAATTCAACAAAAATAAGTATTTATTTTAATTAATGAAACAGAGCCCCAATCAATTACTTCTGTTACGAGCCCTTTTTTTAAGTTCACTAAAAATTATTAATTATTTTTAAATATATTTAGAACACCAATCACGTTAAAAATTCAATTGATTTCTTTCCTTTACGAAAATGGAAAATAAGATACTATAGTAGAAATTAGGTTAAAGTAGCGAGATGCCAAAAGGAGAGAATTTTCTTTTCTTTCGCGAAAAGAAACCTCATACATAAAACCAGGTGCGAACTTCAAAAGCAGGAACCGAAAAAGGCCAAGGAAACAAGCATATTCTCTTGGTCAAACCTTCTTCGTTTTGTACCTAACCCCTCGTCGGCTGATTCACGCTACTACTACTCTCTCTCTCTCTCTCTCTCTCTCTCTCTCAAACATAACATCACAGCAGAGTCGCTCTCTCTCTTTCTCTCTCCAAATCTCTGTTCTCTTCGCAGTTGTCGAAACTCACCGTCAATCGATCATCATCAGCAAAAATGCATGCGAATCACTTGCTCCTCGAAGAGCCGATCCGTATGGCTTCCATCCTCGAGCCTTCAAAATCCGTAAGTTTACGAATGGATCTGTAGAGATACGCATGTTCGTTTTTGTTTAAAACTATGTAACTGTGAATTTGGTTTCGTACTTATTATACGGTGGTGGTGGATTGGACAGAGTTTCTTCCCTGCAATGACGAAGATCGTGGGGACTTTAGGCCCCAGGTCTCGATCCGTCGAGGTCATCTCTGGTTGTCTCCAAGCTGGAATGTCTGGTACTATACCCTTGCTCTTTTATATTTTCAACTCCTATTTGTTTATTTTTATTTTTTGGTACAAACTCCTGCCCCCTCCGTCCCATTTTGATAATCGCGACGGAAAAACATGCAATTGTCGGATATAAAGATGCAGTGTTTCCGTTCATAATTTTTTGAATTTTTTTTCACCGAATTAAAGAACGAGATCTTTAACTTGGTGGAATGGAACTCGAAAAATCATGTACATAAATACTTTATCTTTTGATCCAAAAAATTTGAACGTGTTCGGAGGGACTATCATTTTAGGACGGTGAGTATTTGTTAATCAGGCACAGGTACTTTTATAAGTTTTTTCTTTGGTAAGTAATTTCTTGATAGAAACACAAAAAAAAAAAAAAAAAGAAGTCAAGGGGATGGCCTTGAACCCCATACTACAGGAACACTAGATACAAAGCAACACCAAATACAGCAACAGTAAACCAGTACAACACAAGCTACAACACTAGAATAGAAAGACCACACCTCTCTGCAGGGGCAACTCTAGGATTTTAGTTGAGCGGTGACAAATATGTATTAAAAAATTTTTGTATACCAAAAAATATATAAGTAAAGATATTTATTATGATTGAAAGATTATCGGGCCTAATTTATTTTTATTTTGTTGAGCTATATATGATTTACTTACTCACAAGTTCAAGTGAATGGTAATTTATTCTGGCCTTGAATGTATGATCCAGTGCAGACTATATTGAGGAAAAATCAAATTATATGTAAAAAAAATGTAAAGTTTTATTACATCTTCTGTACCCAGGGGTTCGTTTGAACCATCTCAAACACTACTACAGCCGCCCCTTCCTCTCTGCCCTATGCCTGCAAAATCTTCAACATTTTCCAGGAACTGATACAAACCTTGATATCCCTTCTGCAGCTCAACACAACATTCGTAGCCCCCTTCGTGGCCTGGAAAATGCTAATATTCCTCTCCCCCCAAACTATGTAGCACAGACATGGATACGGACATAGACACATTAATTGTAAACAACGGACACGGCGGGAGACACGCCACGTGTGTGTGTGTATATATACATATATGTATTCGGTATTCCCTGGTTTAAATTGGAAAATGTAAACAAAACGAAGTGGATGAGAGGAATCTGATGTTAGGGTTTCTTCTCTTTAGGACTTGTTTTTATAGGTTAACTTACACTTAAATCCAAAACATTTCAGTAATAACATAGTTACCCTCAAAAGAATTTAAAAAAATACACTTACACCCCATCTGTGTCACCATACGTGTTCCTGCCGTGCTTCAGAAGTGTTCCCCCCCTAAAAATTAACTTAAATTGGACACCCACGTACACGTATCTAGCCGTGTCACCGCGTCGGACACGGCGATACCTCGACCTCTAGAGGTGTTGGTGCTGCATAGCTCCCAAATGTGGGATATTTCTACAAGTTAGTCGTGTGCATATGTATCTCCCTAATTTGGAATTGAAGTTCTCTAATTTTATGAAGTATGGGATGTTTTTTGGAATTGAATCAGTCCTTGCACAAAGTTACAGTACAATATATGAATGTATCTTAGGTAAAGAAAGATACTCATCTAATACTACAGTTGATTCTTATAGAAGGAAAGTTGGTGTGATAAAGCAATATTCAGAAGTTGTCAAGCTGACGAACCCTTGTTGGGTCATAACGTGTCCAAAATCTGTACCGATGCTTAAGAGATTGACTCTTGTCTCTTAAACTGGTACCTATTCTCAAAATGGTTTCTCAACACTTCGAACTTGTGTGCAATGTCATTCTTGAGTTACAAAAAATTAAATCTTTACAAGCGTATCCTGGCTGTACCCATTTCATATTACAACTTTCCCCTATGCTTGTCCATATCATATCTGTCTCTCTATCCATGCTACGTATCTTTTTTAATTGATTTGTGTAAATGCACAAAGGTCGTTGATTGACAGTCTGATTTGTGAGTGGCTCTACAGAGGTTTTTGCTTTGTAGAGTTTGGGTTTTAATTTTGCTAAGATGTTTGGGATGCTTTTAGTAATGTTTTTGAATGCGTGGTTTGGCAGTGGCTCGATTCGACTTTTCGTGGGGGGACCCCCAGTATCACCAGGAGACTTTGGAAAATATGAGGGCTGCTGTGAAGAAAACAACGAAGCTTTGTGCTGTATGTATTCACATCTTGGGTTTTATGGGAAGAGTTCAAATGATGCTTCTGAAGTTCCTCCTTAGCACTCATTAATGATATCTAGATTATGTATTCGTATATATGTATGTATGTGCTTTTATGATTGTTCTTACTTATCTTGTTGGTGTTGTCAATCCTTTTTTGGTCGGTAATCGTCATCAATTTTTAAGTGTGTGTGTTTTTTAAAGTTGGTTTTGCATAGACCCCCATTTGGTTGCTGAGAAGACTGATGGGGAGAAAAGAAAAATGAAAGTGGATTTCTCGAAAATTTGAATCTGTGGTATAATGCATTTTTGGGTCTCGAGGCAAATGCATGTGCCAGTAAACCCAATATTTTTTGGGTGCTGTTTTAGTTCGATTGTTCTAAACGACTGATCTTTTAAAAGTTAGCTTTATGTATTTCTTTTTCTTTTCCTACATTTTTCTAGTAACCTGATTTAACAGCTATGTCCAAAACTAGGCTGAGGGTTTTTGGAAAAATTTCAGGTTATGCTAGATACAGTGGGTGCCGAGTTGCAGGTTGTCACCAACACTGAGAAATCTATTTCACTTGAGGAGGATGGTATAGTTGTTCTAACCCCTGATCAAGGTCATGAAGCCTCTTCTGCAGTGTTGCCTATCAACTTTTCTGGACTGTCAAAGGTAAAAAACTTGCCTCTCCCCATCATTATTCCCTAGTGAATTACTTGTCTGTGTTTTGAGCCTTAATAGATTGTTGACACTTGACTGTGTGAATAAACATGTTTTGTGGGTTCCCAAAGTATTCAAAAAAGATACTGCTGAAATTGTGTTCTATTGAATCACTAGTCATAATTTTCTACCAAAATTAGTATCGCTTTACTTGTCCAAAAATTGTTTAAGGTGTGCATACCTTAACTTTAACAATGCAATATGATTAGTCGATACTTCTTTATATTTCAGCCCTTGGATCTAAATACTGTATGGTGGTTCCATACAAGTTGACATTGTTTCATGCACTTTCGGTGGAAGTTGGGGACCAATCCAGGTTATAGATTGTTAATGCAGAATGACTATATTGTCTCTTATGCGGCATTGGTTTTTTGTTTGGACTCTTGGGGGAATAAAGTCAATGGCGCTTAGTTATTTCTTGTGTGGAATAATGCTGCTTCAGCGTGCTTGATACCACGCATGTATAGCTCTCCATTTGTTATGGCAAATTATTTGGGAGCATATTGTTCGATAATCACGGTGACAAACTAACGATGTTGTACAATCATATGACCTCTCTGTACATCATGCTAAGCAGGCTTCTGATGTGTGTTTTGCAGGCAGTGAAGAAAGGAGACACAATCTTTATTGGTCAATATCTCTTTACAGGAAGTGAGACTACTTCAGTTTGGCTGGAGGTAGGAGGCATACTGCCCCTCCCTGATGACTGGACTTGTTTCAATAGGTTTTGTTTCACTGTGCACATGGGTGTCCTTTATTGGTGCATGTTGGGTATGTCCGTGGGATTTTGACTTAGGGTTGTTTGTTTTGACGTAAAAGCGGGATAGCATTTTTCCTGTAAAATGTTTTCGCTCAAACAGTTTTATAATAACATTTTCCACTTTCCAGTCTTTGGTTGGCCAAAAAATCTCCACAATAAAAGACACTTTAGATATATTTAGTTGATGAAAGGGTAAACGTGAAAGGGAAAAAAAAGAAGATGTATGAAGACAGCTTGTAGCCTATACGATGGCTGTAGTTTCTTTCTCCCCTTTCTCTCTTTCTGTGGGTTGTATATTACTGCTCTCTCTCTTTCTCTCTCTCTCTCACACACGCGCGCGCACGCACGTGCACACATTCTCACATTCACACACACACACACACACATGGTGCGGTTGTTGATAGTGTCAAAGGGCAATAATCTCTCCAGGGTCGAGAAGCCTGGGTATGAAGATTCCAAAAATGACATACTGGTTATTTGAGAGGAAATTAATTTTTTTCCATATGATGTAAAACATTTTACTTAATCAAACGCGTTACATTCTTTTTGTCCAACCAAACAATGGAAAATGTGTAAAACATTTTACCATTTATTCTACCGCAGGAAAAAATGGCCCCTTAAATTGTGAATCTATTACTTAGCAAGTTAGCATAGTTAGTTGGAAGTTGAGGTCATTCAAGTGAAATTAGTTGTAGTCTTTATCTGCAAACAATCAGAGAGAGACATGATGCATGGCTGACAATGAAATTGGTTGAGCAGGTAAATGAAGTGAAAGGAGAAGATGTGGTTTGTGTGATAAAGAATTCTGCAACATTGGCTGGCTCATTGTTCACCCTCCATGTCTCTCAAATTCATATCGATTTGCCTACCCTCACTGAGAAAGATAAAGAGGTGAGTCCTGCTTTTAAGCACTACAAAGTCTAAACATGAGTTTGTATGCTCCTGATAAAGTTTAAGGCTGAAACATACGGGGGGAAATAGTCCTCTGATAGCATTTTTGTGAGTTCAAATTCAATCAAACCCTTTTCTACCAATGTGTACTTTTGTATCATTCCCTTGTCATGCAAGGTTTGCTATATATAAGGGGTATTTGGGGACTCTAGAGTTCATGTGACTGTTACGGTTACAATCAGCATGCTGTAGTCTCCTATTTTTTAATGAGATTTCCCTCATGATTTTCTCCCATGGACATAGGCTTTACATTGAACTACGTAGATAGTTTGTGTTGTTACTTTGGATAATCTGTTTCCCATTCTCGTTTTTGTGTTCCAACGTAAAAATCATTGCAAAGGATGTTCCATCGTTGGCAGAATGATTGCACAATATTGCTCACTGTTGACTTTGCATTCCTAAGCTTTATATAACTTGTGTGCTTTAGATCCAAGTATTTGGTCATCAAAGTGTCTCGTGATCAAGAATTGGCATGATTAATCTGGAATAATCTTTGTTGTAATACGCGTAAGAGATTTTTCAAGATTGTGCTCCTCCCAACTAACACTTACCTTTTGATTCTATTACCTAGTACTTTTGGTGAAAGTTTATTGTTCATTCAGGTCATTAGTACTTGGGGTGTAAAAAACACTTATCCTATTTTTTTTCAAGATTGTGCTCCGCTGCTCCTCCCAACTAACACTTAGCCTATGATTCTATTACCTAGTGCTTTTGGTGAAAGTTTACTGTTCATTCAGGTCATTAGTACGTGGGGTGTAAAAAACAAGATTGACTTCCTCTCACTGTCATATACTCGTCATGCAGAAGACGTCCGTGAAGTAAGGATGACTCAATTTTATTGCATCTATATTGGGTCTGCTTTCTTTAATTTCCCCAACATTCTAATTGTTTCAATGACTCTGATACGACAACTCTGTGTGCTACATTTTAGGCACGTGACTTCCTATCTAAGCTTGGTGATCTCAGCCAGACCCATATTTTTGCAAAGATTGAGAATGTAGAGGTGAATTTTAATGGTAGCTTGAATGAGCTTTGGCTTTGCTATCTATTGGCAAGTCCACAGAGGATTGTTGGCGATTGTTTGAGAGTTTGAATTTATAAGTATCGTTTATACTTCTCTTTTCAGGGTTTGACCCACTTTGATGAAATCCTACAAGAAGCAGATGGGATTATCCTTTCTCGTGGAAATCTTGGCATAGATCTCCCACCTGAGAAGGTTAGTTCATTCTATTTAATTGTTTTGCTTACTTTCTGCACGACGAATGGAATGGTAATGTAGGATGATATGATTGGCCGATTATGCATGCATAAGATTTGTCCCACATAAAAATGTACATTTATTGCTTCAATGAACACATGCATCCAGATGTTGTGTGAGCTTGATATATGTTTTCGCTCATTTATCTTCAGTTTTTTTAAGTACGGTTGATTATTGGGCGTGGCAATAGAGTTTGGAGCTGTTCGAGTTTTGGTAGGAGTTTGCTCTGTTTAGCTGGTTGCACTATGTTCTTTTCTTTGGGCCCTGGACATGTCTGAGGTGTTTCACTTGTGAAGCATGTGTGAAATTTGCGAAGTTGTTTGTTTGGGTAATTTTCTAAAAGCTTGACCTTTTGGGCATACTAGCTATAACTCGTGTGTGTAGGCTCGTAGCATACCAACACCATCATCACCACCCTGGACTAACCAAGTACCTTAAATTAAACTTTTAATAGTGTATGTTTCTACTCAAAGATGGCACAGTTTGATAATAACATCAAGAATCATCACATCATGTTGGAGAATTGACGTATCATCTAAAACTTTAACCACATCGTATCCTAGTTTTCCTTTCTCCATTATGCCAAATAACATAGTAACTGGAAACTAGCAAACATAAAATGGAGAAATGGTAGTTTCAAGTTCTTTTCAAACCCACGTGTAGAAAGTCAGCACAGGGAGGGAATCATCATGGAGCTGTGGCCTCCAAACACCCAAAATCGTAAGATTTGGAAACCGCACCGCTTCAACTTTTCTTTTGAAACAACAATATAATTCACAAGAACCATTACTTCACTGTTGAAGAGCCTGGGGAACACGTCTGCAGTGCATCCATCCACACCACTTGATCCTCTCGAGTCTTGGCCCTCAATTGCAGCCTTTTAGTACCCGTACGTATACAGATTCCAGTGATACCGCCATGCAAATGGATTTAGATAAGAAATATTGTCTTCTAATTAAATAAGTGGATTTATAGATTGCAATGAATATAAACCTAAGGGTCTTCCAATGAAATTGGGATCATAAAAGTCGCAACCTAAACAAAAAATAATAAAAAAGGCTAGAAATAAACTTGAATCTTTGTCCGAAGGTATATATATATATATTTTAATGTCACTCCTGCAATGAATAGAAGGATGGCTAAGGAAAGAACTAATCTAACTCAACAGAGAAAGCGGTAGTCACTGTGATTAGGAATCACTAAATAATAACTTATTGCAACCCGTGCATGCAACACTATCTGATTTCAGTTAAAACAACTTTCATGATGTTATAATTCCTCTCCTCCCCCCCCCCCGATTGGATGTGGTCCTTAGCAACAATCCTCTTACGTGAAAAATACGAACCAAGTATTGTCACCAGTGGCTAAATCACCTCTGGTTTTTTAGGTAACAATTGAAGTTTTGTTGAACAGAAAAGTGGCCTACTTAAGTTTGAATTTGGCTTCTTGTGGACTGATTTGGCTATTCGTACAAATCAGAGATCTGTGCTTCTTTCCCAGTCTACCATGTGGACTGGATTTGGCTTAACAATCTGTGCTTCTTAGGCCCCACCTCACCCTCATCGGTCAACCAAACACTCTTATCCACTATTACTTTCTTCTTTTATCACTTACAATCACTTAGAAAACTTGGGATCATCTTTCTATGATATTTAATTTTGTTGTCATAAGCCCATTGATCTTTAATTGAAGTGTGTTCCATATTTCTAATTTTTGAGATGGATTAGAAGAATAAAAAGTACTGCTCTTGGAAAACCCAGGTGAATGTCAACAAAATTCTCATGATTTTGTGTGCTGTACTGTTGAGATTTTTTTAAAACTTAATAAAGATGGTACCCAGTGGCCCTCTCTCTTCTCTTATCATTCTTCTTATCTTTTCAGTGACTTTGAGTACTTCAAGTTTGGAAACTCAAAATTTCTTTATAATTTTATGCTTGCAGTTGAACATTATCCACTTCCGTGGGGGTCTTGGTTCTGTTTCTTGTGTATGTAATCATTGAAGAAGTGTGGGCTGAGAAACATTAGGCAACCCTTTGGTTATTAATAACGCGAAGAGGAAATACAGTTGCATGCCAATGATGTTAGAATTTGGCTTTCGGCATTTGAAATCAAATTGTCATGCCTTATGTGGCACAATCATCCAATTTATCTCGTATTAAATGAAGCAAAAATCAATTTGGAGGTCTAATGAATAAATTTTGGTGAACTTGAGTCTTAATTAATGTAGAGGGAGAGTGTTTTATTTAAACTAAAGTTGAGCTTTCTATAGCCACTCCGGTAAGGCAGTAGAATTTACAAAGGAAGAGATGGCAAAGCATCTGATGGGAAAATAAGAGAACACTCATCTGCATTCAAAGACTTACTCGTCGCCAGTGGTGAAGGAGCTGATGGAGGTAAGTGTGGTGGTGAGTGGCAATGGGTTGTGGTGGCCATCGATGGGATTTGTAGTGGTGACTATGACTGGGTTTATGTTTGGATTGAGTTTTTTAGCCTGTGTGAGAGTTGCAAGCATCCTAGGTACGTGAGAGAAGATGGAAGATGGTTGAGGTAGCAGGGATTCTTGAAGCGTCGGTGATGGCATCTTGAAGGGTGACTATTGAGAGAGAAGAGAGATGAATATGTGAAGGGTATTTTGGTCAAAAAGTTGCATTTATCATTTCACGTGCCCAACCACATTACATTTTCTGTTCAAAACACTAACAGATTGGTAACAGAAGGTGTTAACTGCAAAAATCCAAATACTTTAAGGGGGTTAAGTGTCTGAGTTCATACTTCGAGGCTGCAACTCGGAAGCAAGTCATAGTTGAAGGGCATTTAATATGGTTTACCTTATATATATTAGACAAGATTCCCTGATAGATCTTAACTTATTTATGGTTTTCTTACTATTACTGCGGTCCTTATGGGGTTTTGATGGTGTAAGCAAAAGAACACAAATAGAAATCTAATTCTTCGTTTTATTCATAAAATATGGGAACTCAATGACACTAGTCTTGTGAATCATTTGGTTTGGTAGAACATATATTTTTAATTGTGTAAGAAATGGCTTTCATTTAGTCAAACTTTTGTACTATCTGACATTGCTTTCATTTAGTCAAAACTCGTGTACTGTGACCTTGGGGGAAAATGAGAGGTGGGTGGGTCCCACTTTAATTTTTCCCAGTTCCAGTTGCCTTGTCTACTTACTGAATTTGACCAAGATCTAAGCCCCTTCTTGCCCAGCTTTATACGGGGCATTAGGACAATTTAATATTACTGCAGTACCTTCGGCAAAGCTTATGGTTGCATTTCTATTACCACTCGTCTCACTTTATATGAAATAAAAATGCTAGAGTTGAGCATGCATTGATTTGATTCTTGCTCATCTTCCTCTTACGAGCACGATGAATTGTATGTCTATAAATCTATTTGGTGTTTTCTATTGAGGCAGGTCTGTGTCTTGGCTGTTTAATGATTGGGTTGTGGTTGTACTTGTTTTCAGTTGTGGATAAATGGACTACTGTACCGTAAAACTTGGTGCTGACCATGCACTTCATACCTTATGGAATGTGCAGGTGTTCTTGTTTCAAAAGGCTGCTCTTTACAAGTGTAACATGGCTGGAAAACCTGCAGTTGTGACTCGTGTTGTAGATAGTATGACTGGCAATCTTAGACCAACTCGTGCAGAAGCAACCGATGTTGCCAATGCTGTACTGGATGGTTAGCTGCTTTTTGAAACAATTGCCTTCTTGCCATTTTAACTGTTCATTGAGATTCTTCTTCCCATCATTGGTTGTGCATGTTGTATTCTGTGATGATGAATATGATAAGCTTACTGACATTAGGATTGTGTTGTATTCTGTGATGATGAATATGATAAGCTTACTGACATTAGGATTGTTGTTATCTGACTGTTGTTTGGGACGATTTTGAAAACAATTTGTTTATTCTCTATTTGAAGTTTGAGAGGTCCTTTTTTTTAAATTTTTTTATGAGATATCAACTTGCAAATTCTGGAACCTTAATTTTCTTTCTTTTCTGCTTCTTAATGGATGTAGGAACGGATGCAATTCTTCTTGGTGCTGAGACTTTGCGGGGATTGTACCCTATAGAGACAATTTCTATTGTTGGTAAAATTTGTGCCGAGGTAAAACTATCTCAACAGTTCTCAATAAATCATTTCACTTAACGAACTGTATTTAACTGCACAGAGCTATTACATGCAACCTTGATTAAAAGTAAACTCATTTTGCCTCTTGAATTCGTTTGCTGTGAAATTTCTGTCTAAGTTAGTTCTGCATTACATGCAATCCCGCGCCACTTGTTTTGGCCTTGAAATGAGATCGTAGTTTAGCGAGGTGGTCTGTACCTGTTTGTCCAGCCAGCCCTTGTATATTAGTTGGCATTGTTTGCTGAATTTGTTTTTGCAGTCTTTGCTAATGAGAGTATTGGATCTGTTTTGGCAACAAGGGGGAACTCTGATAAATATTTTACTTCATTTTCATTTCGTTTCTTCATTTGTGAATTATTATCTACTCGATGACTAGCTTCACAGATTTCTTAACATTTGGCATGAATCCTTCAGTGATTCTGTTATGCCACACTCCTTGATATGGTAATGTGATTAACTCTCATGTAGTCTTTGAGCACGAGTTGAGTTATTGCTTTTTAAATGTGTTGCAGCTTTTAACTAATGGCTCAACTCAAGTGGATAAAATCCTTATTTTGTCTAACTGCATTTTGTGCGTATTTTCAATTTCATAAATATCAATCCGCAAAACTGCCATGGGAACTATATACTTCAGTTATTCTTGTTTTCTAAGAGGGCATATGCTTTTTTCTTATTGTTTTCAATTAATTCCACGTTTGTTGTGCATCATCATGTTTGGTGCAAATGCTTTTTTTTGTTTTTTTTATCGATATTCAATTTGTTCCACATGAATGTTTTGGCAGCTTTTTTTTTTTGATCCGAGTTTTGGCAGCTTAATTGAGTTCAAATTGCCCTGCAGGCAGAGAAGGTTTTCAACCAAGATCTGTATTTTAAGAGGACTGTAAAATATGTTGGAGAACCAATGAGCCACTTGGAATCCATTGCTTCCTCTGCGGTACTTTATTATAGATGTTCCTGCTATGCTCTCTTTTTTGTTTGCTAGCTATGGTTATGTTGTTGCATTGGTTTCTTTTGAGTCTTGTTTAGTTTGCTTACAAGTGCAAAACCAGATTACTTGTAGGTTAATATTCAGTTCTTGTATAGGTACGAGCTGCCATTAAGGTGAAGGCATCTGTTATTATTTGCTTCACCTCATCTGGAAGGGCTGCAAGGTATTCTATAATGGATGGATATAGTAATCCCTGGTTATTGTCAATTTTTTAGCATTCTTAAAAATTGATATATGCAACTTGTCCACATTCAATGGCGTCCACTAGACTCAAACTAGATTATTATACGTGCAGATTAATTGCGAAGTATAGGCCCACAATGCCTGTTATATCTGTTGTCATTCCTCGGCTCAAAACAAATCAGCTAAAGTGGAGCTTTAGTGGTGCATTTGAGGTACTCGGCTCGAATTTAATTGTAGGATCTCATGATTCTTTTTAGTTTTCTTCCCTTTCTTTTTCCCTTTCTTCTTCTTTTCTGCCTTTTCTTCTTCCTATCTACCAACTAGTTATTGTTCAAGCTGATGGATCTTTGCAATTTCCTCATTTCTGGGAATGGTCAGGCGAGGCAGTCCCTAATAGTCAGAGGTCTATTCCCCATGCTTGCTGATCCTAGACATCCTGTAAGTTCTTATTTGATTGGCAATATTTGTGGTTCATATTTCATTGTATATCACCTACGATAGGCCACTGTGGACACCCGGATATTTTTCATTTACTCCGTGAGAAACCTTGGAATACTAGAACATCGTTTTAGAGTCGCCACTTGATTTTAAGGTTAACCAAGCAACCAGCAGATGCACAGGAACCTACAAAAGTTGATGGGAAAAAATTACACTTTATCTAAACAATACAAATAAAATACAGGAATTTGAACTAGGGATATCGTAAACCACAGCCGTACTTGAACTACAATGCAAACCTTTCTTTGGTAACCACAAAGCATTTGTTTATCTTAATGAAATAAACATTATTCGTCAACTTCTGCTGCTTTGCACTGCCATTACTTTTGCCATCCTTGTGCAGACATCTTTCAATATTCCATATTTGATGAGTATACTTCTGCAGACATTTCTTGTTGCATCAAGCAATTGAATGTGGAAAGCTACATAAAGAATAACAGAAATATCACTTTGAATCAATTAAGGAAAATGGTTTTGCACCATTGAAATTTATTTGATGAGTATACTTCTGCAGACATTTCTTAATGTATCAAGGAATTGAATTGAAGAACTACACTAAGAGTAACAGAAATATCACTTTGAATCAATTAAGGAAAATGGTTTTGCACCATTGAAATTTAGCTATACAATCGTAACAACATGGGATAAAAGTCTGCAATCATACTAAAGAACCAAAGGTTATTCTGGCGGATCCCAAGTAGAAAAAGAGATGCTGGGTAGAACCGTAGAATCAAGTGGGGAGGTATTTGCCTTGGAAGGGAACTTAGCATCGCTAGCTTGATCCCAAGTAAAATGGCACGAACAGAATTTGGTAACTGACAGCCCAATCTCTCATTCCGAAGCAACATAAATCCACCAACCACCGAAGCCCCCCCTCCCAAAATTGCACCACAAGTCCACCCACAACAGAAAATGCACAAATTGGCCCGACCGCCATCTCCTAACCCCCTCCTCCCTTAATCAGCACCAAACGGCTTCTCTCAATCCTCTGCACAACACATCGGAGTAGCTTAGAGAATGGGTTTGGTTGTACTTGTATCCAACAGTAACTGCAGTAGTGAGGTGGCGGAGCAAAAACCATAGAGATTAGAGACCAATGAATAGAGAAGGAGCCCTATGAATGGTTTTGTTGCGAGGGTAGCAGTGAATTATGGCATTTTGTTTTTCCTTAGCGCATGGGAGGAGGGTTTTGAGAGGGAGGCCGACGAAGCGTGTGCGAAGGTGGAAGCCATGAGAAAGCCGAGGTTCTTAGAAAATTACTTGAACAAAAATTAGAGTGGGTCACTTGAATAACATGTGCTTAGTATATAGCATCGATAGATAATATTTTCTTTTAACCTCATTTTGAAGGGTATGAGACTTGAGCATTTTCTGCTGGTTATTACTGTTTAAAGTTTCTAAGTCATGTAGTGAACCTTTTGAAAGAACTGGTAATTTCGGAAGTGGTTTCCATTTTCTGTTGGTTTTTACAACTTGTTTGATGGATTGCTTCTGTAAAAGGTTTACTGAAACATTTTCTGGAAACAAACCGAAGCTTAACAGACTCTAGATACTAGTTATGTTTTTTATGTACTTAAATTGATATTCGAGTGGATTTCAAGTATTCTGTGGCTACCCACTTGACTTTGTAGGCTGAGTCTACAAATTCGACGAACGAGTCAGTTCTGAAGGTTGCACTTGATCATGGAAAGGCCTCAGGGGTAATAAAGTCGCATGACCGAGTAGTTATTTGCCAGAAAGTGGGGGATTCATCCGTCGTCAAGATTATTGAGCTTGAGGATTAGAATGCTTGGCTTTCTGTCATTTAGCCATTCTGTTCGCTATTTTTGGACGTGGTGGCGGACTTTATTGCCGTCCCTTGTGAGGTTCAGAATTGGAGGTTTTGGACACAACTTAATATAATTCCATACAGGATGAATGGAACACTGGGCAATTTCCTGCTTATTAACATTGCAGTGATGGAAATTATGCCAGTGACTGTTCAATTTTCCAATGCATTTACATGTTGAATGGCATAATTAAATTGTTTTGGCCTTTGGGCGTTGCATCCATGAACATCCTTCTGGTTTTGCCAAACTGTTGCAATCTCATTTCCTCTAAATTTCAGCTTTGGTGCTAGATTGTGTAGTACTCCCAATTTTATTTGCGAATCAAGGTAGGTGTAATTTGTCTTCTCATAATCTGTAAATCAAGGAGTATCTTTCCCAATCAGCATATGTGTTTTTTGAAGATTTTAATTTTTGAGTCCTTGATAGCATTCACTCCTTGGGTGTTTTCACCTCACATGCTGAGACTTATTAGCTGCCTTTTTAGGGTTATACTGTCACGTGTACCAAAAAGTGGTTGTAATATTGTGATGGGACTTGAGGGAGGGCCTCTTTGAAGTTAAGTCCCTGATGGAAGTTAAGATATGTTACGAACCCATTAGAGTAGTTCAACAGTTTTAAGTCTGGATGTCTTGCTGTTACGAACCCATCAAGAGTAGTTTGACAGACTGTTTTAAGTAGTGGATGCCTTGCTGTGTTACGAGCCCATCAAGAGTGGTTCTGACAGTTTTAAGTCTGGATGTCTTGCGTTCAACTCCTTCAACTCCTATCAGCATATGTTGACTTCACAAATGCATGTGGGTTCTTGAGGATAGTAGGTATCATGAATTTGCTGTAATTTTTTTTTAAACAAAAATCACGTCTGAGATTGCCTGGTGGACAATTCTCTCATCGCGTAAATGTTAGAAGCTCTTAATGATAATTGTTATATGAGATAAAAATCATTTTAAAAACTTAGTTCGGATGAGAGTACAGTTTTGCCTTCAAGTTGTTTTGAAAAAGAATGGGACAAAAGATTGCGTGTTCAACTTTTTGCTATTTGCCTTAAGTTACAATTGCGAGGAGATTATTTGTGTCTTTTGAGGGAGATTGTATTTAATCTGTTTTACTTCTTACTGTAAAAATTCAAACCTAACTTCGAATGGATGGCCCCATTGGACAAACAAGCAGGGTTGAGCGCACAAGGTCGCAGAGGAATTACCAAGAGAAACGACAGATGGTAGGGAAACAAGAGCAATAAATTTAACCTTTTACTTTCATTATGTTCTTATTCTTTTCCTTTTATTTATTTATTTATTATTATCAAAAGGCATGAAACCTAATTATATATATTGCGTCACCGATTTAAACTGGGACAATAAAGTATATTGGTGTATAATAAAACTCTCAAAAGAGAGAAGGCGGCCTCCATGCAAGAGGTGAAAGAAACCACAAAGAGTAGATCACAAACCTCCATGCAATGACAGTATTATTACACAACAAACATAAAAGAAAACCTCCACACGGGGTAGCTAGGTCCAGGGGTGGAACCACAACAATACCATGGTGTTTGGTGAACGATTCTTCATGGTTTTAATGCGAGATTTATATTAATTGGTTTGATGTAAGTTTTTAGTAAAGTTTTTGTTCTGTACGGAGTATAATTTATTGATTTCTCGTTAACTCCGGGTACGAGTACTAATTTGAATTCCCTGCGAACGAATAACTAGTTTTGATCTATTTTGAATCAACTGATTCTATAAATCTATATTTTTTGGGTTAATTATTATGAGAAAAATTGTGTCTATCTTCCTGTTAAGATAATCTTTTGTATGAATCTAGCTTGATTGAGTTAAAAAAAAAAACCCCATTAATATCGTACGATTGTTGTGTGGTGGACCCTCGATGCCATAGTGTTTTCCAAATACTGTTTTCACAAATCAACTCTCAGTTTTCAAACAATCAATTTTCAACACGGACGCAACGGAATTCACGAAGAGAATAGTTTGCGTACTATTTCAAACGAGATAGGTACTCATAGCCACAAACAGTTCTTGAATCCATAAGCAGAAAGATAAAATTCAGAGATTTTATTAATGAAAAGTTGAATAATTGAATTAGGTTACAACCTTTTTTATAAGACCTTAACCCTAGAAACCCTAGTGAAAAGGAAATCCTAAATCATGCCAAAACAAGGTCATTAAAGACAAGATAATTTATAGTTAATAAATTTCTAATTCTTGTAGACCAAGAATTCTAATAAAGTTGAAAATCAAAATCAAACCGAATACAGAAAGTTAATAATTCTAACCTAAACAAAAATACCCCTAATTAAAATCTTATTCTAAAGCAATAAAAATAAAATATAAAATATAGAAACTTCCCACTTTTGTCCTACATTAGTCTTTTTTTTCTTCAAAAGAACTCGTCCTCGAGTTCTCATTAGAAATTTGTCACCTTCCATTCCAAAGAAATAGACATTTGGAATACTTCAACCTCTCGATCGTCTTCCAAAAATCATTCAAAGAGGAGTGTACTTGTGATGATCTCTTCTCTTGATTCTTCAACTTGTTGATGAAATTGACGAAATTCACCAGACAAACATCGGGAACCCAATCAAATTGTTGCACTCCAAGAAAATCGACTAAAGCAACATTAATTTTGTTGTGCCCGCAATCATGGTTTGAACTCATTCCGTGGATGTATGCTCCAACTTGATTGTTGGCCGATTCTCTTGAAGTTATTTTCCCGAACACTAATTTACCTTCACCAATGTTGCTGACCAAAATATCTCCTTGGTACAAATATTAATATCAAACACCTCCAATGAAAAATTATTTTGGTCCTCAACAACTTGATCACCAACATCGATATCAATTTTTTTATTATCAACTTTAATTATAGAATCTTGAACAACTTCTTCAACGACATCTTTGGCAATAATGATTGTATTTTGTTGCTTTGGCCCATATGTTTCTTTCAATATTTTCTCATAGTCCCATGGCAAAAATCTCCCCACCAAACGTCTTTTATTTGTCGACCATGCATGAATTCAACGCTTACCCAATCGATCTCTTAGAAATTGCATATCTAGCCACCATCATAGCACTAGACCTGTAAGTTTTACCAAGTATCTCCACCATTCTTCAATCGGAATTCCCGCATACTAGGAATCTTCGATGTCTAGAATTCAATCTAAAATATCTTCAAAATACTCATAACCCCTGAATTTAGGTAAATTATCATAATACCTGAAATCTGGTTGTCGTTTTATCAATTGATAATCATTGTAGTTCTTGAATATCTCGCCTACAAATTCATTCTTACTATCGTAGTGATAATAAGAATATCCTTCGGAGACGTTTTAGTTAATAGGTTGGTTGCGGGCAAATCTCTCAACTTGCTTCCTATCAACATTGTGTTTAACAGATTGACCATGGGCAAATCCATTGGTGCGAGTCCTGTTAAATCCTTCCCTACGATCATCGTCAATAGGGTTTGTGCATCTTCCACAGACGAATGCCATTGAACTAGGTAAAACCTTGCTCTGATACCAATTGATGCGGTAGAATTAACAAGAGAATAGTTTGTGTACTATTCCAAACGAGATAGATACTCGTAGCCATGAGCAATTCTTAAATCCACAAGAAGAGAGATAAACTCAAGAGATTTTATTAATGAAAAGTTGAATAATTGAATTAAGTTACAACCCTTTCTATAAGACCCTAACCCTAGAAATCATACTGAAAAAGAAATCCTAAATCATGCCAAACAAGCGGCATAAAGAAAAGATAATTCCTAATTAATTGAAATAAAATTCTAATTCTTGTAGACCAAGAATCCTAATAAAATGGGAAATCAAAATCAAACCGAATACGAAAAGTTAATAATTCTAACCTAAACGAAAATACTCCTAATTAAAATCTTATTCTAAAATAATAAAAATAAAATATAGAAAGTCCCCACTTTTCACTTTTGTCCTACATCAAACTCTCTCAAACTAGTTGCGTTATTTCACTTTTAATATTTTGCTTGTGCTCTAATCATTCTTTTTCCCTATGGATTGACCTTGGATTTTTCGACTTTATTACTTCGCGAAATCCTGCACTTGGGATTGCATTATGAAAGTCGCAGCATTAATGCTTGAAGGATATGCTAGAGCACTGAATTAAAGCATCCTTGCAAAACCTTAATTATTTTGATATTTGGTGTTGGAGGGATTTGTCAAATAAAAGTAGTGGAAGATGCATTTGGTTTTTGGGGTGTGATTTTGGAATTTTCGGTGGAAGCCGTTAAACCCCAATAAGGTTTTTGAAATTTTGGAGACATCAAAAAAGGGTCAGGTGCTTTATTTATCACAAATTATAGATGAATATTGTATATGGGAGCGTCATAAATTTTTTTTGTCATGAAGAGAGTCAGGATAATTAGGAAGAACATGTTGTTCGAGTTCGATACCATCAAGAATTCATGACTATTGCATAGGAATAGGTTCATCTTCAAAGTATTTTTCCCTTCCAATTTTTGGATTGGAGTTTCTTACAAGGAGTAACATTAGGTGACTTAAAGAGCAACTATTATATTTTCTGGAAAAACAAACTTCCATTGCAATGGGGACAATGGGGGTACAGAATGGTGATCCTTTTTCTCCTAGGAGGAACTAATGGGCAAGTCTCAATATTGCCCCTTATATTCCTCACTCATACAATGAAAAAAACCAAATTGCTTACAAAAAAAGACACATGGACGAAATGAGAGAAGAGAAAAGAGAGAAAACTGAAAAAAAAAATGAAACACCCAACCCAAAACATTCCTTACCAGATGCGTACGTTTTCCGTTTGGTCAAGGACAAGATCTTGCTTCTTCTTCCGTGGAATGGAAAGAGTACTGTACCATAGAGAGAGATGAAGTCAGAGAGGAAGAAGAGATGAAGGAGAAGAGGTCGAGAGGAGGAAAGAAGCAGAAGAAACCCTACCTCTTGTTGTTCACTTCCAGTCGGTGGTCCCCTGTCCAGAGCCGTGTGGGAATGGGGGGAATTGAATGAGAATGTGGGTGGGTTTGAGGTTTAGGGTTTTTTTGATGAGGGGCTTAATAGTCTTTTCAGGTGACCTTTCCATGTATTGGGAAATACTTTTCTCCTTCCCATATTTACATGAATTTCCTAGAAACTACTCCATCACTTGGGCATTATTTGCCCCTTTACCCACTGATTTGCAATTCTCCCCTTTTTGGATTGGAGTTTCTTTCATCCCTTGGCGTGAAACCCCATTGAGGAGTGCCCCTTTGACTTCTTTATTGATGATTGAATTATAAACATTACGGAGTATTGTAAATCCAGTTTTTAAATATCGCTTCCTATGCTCTTATCGGTTGCAGGAATATCCATTATAAAATATGCAGAAGAAACCACCAAAGCCATGACAAGAACACTTTTTGACCATTCATTTCTATTTTTATACACCTGGAGGCTGGAAATGTCGACATTAATAACTTTTTTTTTTTGTAATGTAAGGTGTGGAGTGAGATGTCCCCAAGAATTATTAATAAGAAGAATCGAATGTATAGTATAGTGAACCAAAGTCAACTGAAAACAATAGACGGAAGAATCTACTAACATTTGAAGCCATTATTTTACTAATATCCGGTAACGATATAATTTACCAGTACTTTTACATTAAAATTTACAATACATAGTATATTCCATTAAAAAGAATGGTTCGCAGCTCTTATCACTTATAATAGTGTTTGTGTTTGTGGGTCCACTTGATAACCCACAGTTTTGCTATAGCAATAGCAGTATCAGTGGCAGCTGATATTTGAATCCATGATCGCATTACTACCACCTAACTTGCACTCGAGGCCATAATTATATGATTACATCATGCTAGTTACGTAGTGTTATCGGCCAATAGAAAGTTGCACGGCTTTTCTTTTCCTTATTCACGTGAAATGACAAAATGGCCCTTCATTTATAAAAAAAAATAAAAAAAAATAAAAAAACTTAACTAAGAAGTAGGGGTAGTTTACTAATTTCTCTCATGAATAAGAACAAAAAACCAAGGAGAGTGCATAGTCGCTAAAATTGACAAAAGAAAGAATGATGATGAGTGCATGGGAGCATGGCCCATGAACCATTCTTGGTTGGAACTTGGAACCCTAGTTTTGTTCAAGAGTACTAATTACATAAGAATTCACAGCAGTGTTCAGGAAATTACTCAAGAAATCTAAACACGGAAATGTCAAAAAGACAACCGACATATATCATCGCAAATATCCGTAGAGAGATATATAAGCACAAGTAAAAGCATGGAAATCAGGTGTATTGGGCAGGGGAGGTGGGGAGAGAGGGTGTTGGGCAGGGGATCGAATCTTCCCTCCCAACTGTATGTTGGGTAGATTGAGAGGCACGTAATCGTCGTCCTAACGGGACAGCGAACAACTTTAAGATTCCACTTGTAACACGATGGCATAGCACAGAATGCGTCCGCCAAGAGAAGATCTAAGAACCGGTCATGGCACAAGACATATTTCAAGCTTAAAAATTCCGAGCAAGAGCATAACAGTGACATATTGAAACAAAACAGAGATTCTATCCATCGTTTCAAATTTAATCGACATCACAGCAGAAAAAAATAAAAAGCAAACAAAGAACTACCATGTATCTATCTAAAGCACCAACTGAAACTTTACAATTCACCCATGACTGACGATGGATCACTTCTCTAGATTGAAGAAATCTATTGCTGCTGCAGTTGCTGAAGATCGAGCAACTCGAGCTCCTTCTGGCGAAGAATAAGCACCATCCTTTCACTCTCAAGCCTCATCCGCTCAATCTTCAACTTATCCCTCTCCATTTCCCTCTCCTTCTTGCTACTGAACTTCACCCACTTAAGTCGCTGCTTCTCAATCTCAAACGCTTCGAACTGATAACTCACTCGCTGCTCCTCCAACTGCATTAATCGGTTCTTCATCCACTGCCCTTTCTCCCTCAAACTCTTGGTGACATCCTCAACCACACTCACCAGTTCCGCGCTCAATTGTTCCATCAAAGGTGAGGGGGGCAATGTGGTCATTTCCTTTCTCAGCCTTTTCCTCGAACACTTGTCATCACCCCCTTCCTCCTCCTCGTACCCCTTGCCATTCTCCCTCATTCCCCCTCCTCCTAAAATCTCATCTTCGTCGTCCCCATCCTCATCGTCATCGTTTTCGTCATATTCATCGTCTTCCTCTTCCTCAGGGCTCCCCCCTGAAGCCATTTTGGATCCATACGTATCGGCTCTTCCAGAATTAAGAGACACAACTGGGGGATTTTCTGACAAATGGAAACAACTTTGTTGCTGCAACTGTGGATGCATCTGGTGAGATGACTCAACAGCCACCTCTGGGGATTGATGACCACCTGAACCTCCACCGCCACCAACGCTGCCCCCACAACTATTGTGATAAGCACACATTTCCCTAAAAAACAAGTGCTTAGAATTCAATAGTTTCTTCACTTCTTCCTTCTTCTTCGGGGACAAATGGTCCATTGTTTCTAGCAAATTCTGATTCTCCACAACCCGGCACGCTGTCCCCTTCCCCAGTATGTCATTAACCCTCTTATACCTCTTGTTCAGGTCATTGAACTTGTCTTCACACTGCTGTGGAGATACATAAAACCCTCTCTCCATCATCGCTGTCGACACCGATTTCCACTTCCCTTTCTTCTGTAAAACCCCCCCTCCACCACCCTTTTTCTTCCCCCCTGCCGCCGGATCATTATTCCCTTCCGATCCAGCTTCGTCCCCGATATAAAAAACCACCATAATCAACAATCGAACCATACTGTCAGTCCATTTCATCCTATGCCATGGGGATATGTTTTTCCTTTTCCCATCACCAGCACTGTCCTCAGTATTGAGTCCAGGCTCATCCTCATCACTCAGGGTTAACTGCTGTTGGGTTTTGGTTTTGGGGGCAAATGGGTAAATTTGGCCAACCATTTGGGGGTGTGGTGGGTGTTGTTGCAGCTGGTGAGGAGGGTTTGGTTGTGGGGTGTGGTGGTGAAGTGACATTTCTAACCCTAACATCCCAGAGCCCTTAGTTGAATACATTCCACCGGGTAAACCATTATGTTCCATTAAAGCTTAAAACTACTTCAATTACCAAAAACATGAAAACCCAGTTGGGAGAAAATCTCAAAATACTCTTTCACATTCTATACATAATCCATTACAAGATTAGAAAAAAAAAAAAAAAAAACCCCCAATTAGGAAAATTGCCAAAAGCACAACTTACTAAGAAATTTGAGATGAATTGCCAAAAGCACAACTTACTAAGAAATTTGAGATGGAATACATCACCAGAAACAGAGTCACCTTCTTCGGCTTTTGCAGCAATTTTTCTTTTGGTAATTAATTGGCAATTCAGTTTTTTTTTTTAAAAAGTGGCGATTGAGAGAGAGAGAGAGAGAGTAAAGTAAGAGGTGATTTTGGTGCGTGCAATGTACTGAGAGAGATATAGATGAATGGAGACAGAGAGATGAATAGATGGGATATACAGGGAGCGGAGCAGATGGTTTTGGATTTGAGGGGTTTTGGTTTCATGGTTTGTGCAAAAGAACATGGTTTTGCATTCCCTGCATTTCTCCACCAGCTTTGTGGTGGGGAGAGAGAGAGAGAGAGAGAGAGAGTGAGAGTATGCGTCCACGGTATTGTACTAAACTGTTATTTCGGTCTTTTCCGTTTTTTGACTTTTTGCTTTCTTTTTTTTTACCCTTCCAGTAAATGGATGTATTAATGGGATCCGGTTCTGGGATTTGGATCCTCGGTAAGGATCATGTGGTTTTCATCCAGATCATCATCTTGATAATCAATGGTCCAATCGTGTTTTTATTTTTAACCGGTAATAATCATATATTACCGTTTAAAAATAAAAACACATCCGGACCATTGATTGTTGAGATAAAGGATCCGAATTCTATGTAAATTCTCACACGATCTTCACAGGGAAGAATCCTCATAGGGGATCCAAATCGGTATTAATGGGAGTAAAAAGCATTTTTCACAGAAATTGTTGCCTTTTATTTTGCTTTTTGTTCATATTTGTGTGAATTTATATTATTATTTTCATTTTTTTTCTATTTTACGCATGTAGGAATATATAGTAACACAAAGAGCCCACAAATGATAAAAAGAAGTGTGCGAAAAAATCAATTTCACTAAGCTAACTTTTGGGAAAGATTAAGGTTGAAGAAAATATAAATTAAGGTCGAAAAAATTAAAATAAGATTTCGAAAAAAACTAAAAATTACTCTTTTTGGGAATTGTTATCTTTTTGAATTTTTTTCGTCGTCTTATATGAATTCTTTTCAAATTTCTTTTATATATTTGTACTTTTTCGAATCCTCTCATCTAGACGTATTTGTTTTGGCTTAAAAAGTTGAGGGACTTTTTTTTTTTCGTCTTCATTCAATTTTTTTTTTTTGCATTTGTTTTTTTTTTGCGTTAAACTTTTGTGACTTATTGATTCGTCTCGTCGAGAGTAATAAAAAAATAAAAAATTACATAATCGAAACTCGATATCTCTTTTGGGATGGATGGCAAAACTTTAGCATTTTACAAGTTGTAAGGTATCGAATTCTCTCAATTATGCTTTAGGTCATCCAAAATCATTAGGTTGACTCGATATCTCTTCTTTCGAAAAGGACATGGATCCTCTCCAGGGAATGGACATCTAGTTTTCTCATTTGTGGGCCTTTTTCGGGTCTATTTTAATGATTGAAACCGTTTGCAATTTAGCAATCGTTGATACTATCAACTATGACTCATTACGGATCAAAAAAAAAAAATGACTCATTAATTTTATGTTTGTCGGGTACTCCCTCCGTTCCAAATTAATAGTCCGGTTCGGTCTCCAACGCAACTTTTAAATTGTTAATATCTTTCAATCTATAATGTCTTAAAAGATTTTAAAAACTTTGTATAATAGAACTAATTGAGATCTATCATATGAGATCCATATTGCACATAAAATTTATTATAGATTGAAAGATATTAGCATTTTAAAAAATGCATTGAAAACCGAACCGGACTATTAATTTGGAACGGAGGGAGTACCTATTAATATCAGTACAAAACACGTTAATCTTGAAAAGGAATTCTTGTTCTCGCCGAATCAAATCTATTTGCATCAAGATAAGTCTATAGCAATCATAGATATCTTTTTAGAATCAATTTTGGCATGATTTATGGTCTCAAGGAACTCTAAAATAAGAATGAATCCTGCTGTCAAGATGGTCCTTCGAAGGGCCCATAAATGAGCAAAATTGGGTACTCTGTTTTGGCTTACATTTTCCTCCGCTTACTTTTCAGGTGTTCATAAGAGTTTTGGTCCATTGAAGTGTCTAGATGAGTAGTGTTGTGTAGTTGTCTTTCGTCATATTATAAACTTGCGGGAAATATATGTATAGTTAGACATTTTTTTTTTTCCTGCATGAGGATGATTCATAGTATTTCACAACCTGGAATGAGGTGTGACAATCACTTGTCACTTTCATATCATCAACATATAGCAAGACTAGGACATGCACAGATGAATACTATTGACAAAAAAAAAAAACTTGCATCAACACTTGAAACACAAAAACACATAAATTTAGAATTAAACAATCTACCAAGCCACGATGCTTGCTTAAGCCTGTAAAGAATTTTCTTCAACATGTATACATAATTTGGAAATTTAGATGACTAGATCTAGGAGGTTGGTCCATGTAAATCTTAATCAATTTCTCTGTAAGCAAATGCATTCTTGACATCTAGTTGCCAATTATTTTGTTAGATGTTGAGCATCACTCACCGGAGAACTAAAATAATCTCTCTTTTATTATCAAAATAACTAAACTATTCTCTATTGATGCATTTGGTTTGGGTTTTTTTTTTTTTTTTATGTTCTTCTTCTTGGTGAACTTTTATACTGGTCATTCGTCTAGGAGGGGAGTTTAAAATTAGAAAACTATGACCTAAAGAAATAATTCTTTTACTAAAGATAAAAAAATACCAAATAAATGTCTTTTTTAGTATTGTCCTATATGACTTTTTTTTCTACTTCGATCTACAATTTTATACTTTTCTGATTTCTCTCGTTAAGATAAAGGATGAATCCAAAAAGTTACTACAATAAACTAAATAAAAAATGATTAATGTTAAATAGTAATAACAAAAAAATAGTAGAGCGATAAATTTGGAAGAATAGGCCTTAAATTTGTAGTGGTTTAGCAATGATCTTAAAATTGAATTATGCTGTCAAATTGTGTGTTATGCCGTCAAATTGTGTAGATAGATCTGAGCATTAATGGGATAAACGGCTCTTAAAAATCAGCCGTTGGATTGGAGGGTTATGGAGGGTTAAGGAGAAACTTGAACTAGGATTAGGATTAATGTAGCATGTCATCCAAGAAAGCGCCGCAGGATTGCTTACGCCAAAACCTTGCCTTCAAATAAGGTTTGAAACCCCAAGCGTAGGGCTAGGTCGTCGATAGCATAATAATCGGAAAGTTCGGGATCGTACCCACAAAGAATCGAATATAGCTTGATCGGATTGTAGGTTTTATATGGTGGATTCGGCGTTTAAGACGGCCAACTTGGTTTTGCTTTAAACGGTGGAAATACTAATGAAAAGACTGGAAATACTCTTAATGAACTAAAAGAGGCAAGTCTAGGGATCGTCTATCCCTTGACAAAGGCCGTTACCGGTTCTCAATTATAACTCAAACGAGAGACACGACCGCGTGCTCACGCTCGGAAGATTTAGCTTTAAAGACTACGTTTAACAAAAGATGTGATTAAACGGAACTAAGCCAACCTATTTTTGCTAATGTATCTAACACGTAGGAGGTCACGAGGCCTCAATATGTCGCTTGCCAAGACTGCTTGACTAAACTTCATATCAAGGAGTTAACACTCCTCGCTTAGACCAAAATGGCTAGGTTAGTTCAATTCCGAAAACCATGATTTTAAGCCCGAAGATTTGAGAACCAAATAACCACCTAAATCTTTGGGAAAGATTACCCTGAGACTTAGCCAAGAAACTACTCACACATAGCTAAAAGACTAGACATGGTAAGAAAATGGAGCGAAAGATTTAACCGAAGAAAACGTAAATAAACTTGATTTATGCAAAGATCCGAAGCGTAGCTACAACATTAATAAACGAGAAATTAACATAAGACAAATACTTACTTGAGTTCTTGAAGGAAAATACTAGAAAAGCTTGAAGAACATTAATGGAGTTACTAGAAAGCAAAAAAGACTTAGGCCTAAAAAAGACTAGAAATGGCCATCCCTTCCATAAATGGCATACACCCATATATATAGGGCTTGCAAAATATCCATTACAAAAGACCAAAGGGTCCCTAAAATATCCCAAAAACATTCCACAAGTGGAAACTTTCCATAAATGGAAGGTTGAAAAGTTAACCAAAAATCTGCAGATTTTCCCAGGCTGTACCGGTACTGGAAATGCCTCAGTACCGGTACAAGGCCTTCAAACGGCTGGAAAAATTGAACTCTGGACACCTTGTACCGGTACTGGGAGTTGCCCAGTACCGGTACATGCTTGACAGACAGATTTTTTGGGTAACTTCGCGGGCTCGCTCCGGACACTCCCGAACTCGGATTTGGGTGTTCTTTGGACCGTTGGAAAGCTTGTCGAGTCTACTTTCTAACCCAAGTGGTTTGGATCCAATATCATTTGTACATCAAAAGTTATGACGATTCTACCCTCAGCTAGTCGGAAGATGAGTAGCTTTGGTAAAATTCCACTTCTCCTTCAATTCCCTTGACCCTTGGGCAACCCGAGCAACCTCCAAACCACCTCTTCATGACTCCTTGGGCACCACAACATGGTGGCACATGGCCTTGAGCACTTGGTTGCATCCGGAGCATTCTTTGGCGTTTAAACGCGACTTATTTATACGAATTACCTGAAATACACAAAAACCTACCTTACGAGCAATATCGCATAAAAACGACAACATATATATACAAACACAACATACTAGAGGACTTAAGCACTATGAATATGCATTATTGGGTGCTTATCAAGGATCGTTCGACTCTGTTCTCTCTCTCTCTCTACTGTTACAGAGGATAGATATTTTTCAGTTCAAATTCTTTCTTTCTTTTTTGAGAGCGTCATCATTACCTTTCAATGAAGTAAAAACCAATAAAGACGTGGTAAGTGTTTGTGAACAAGAATTAGCTTTATAATGAAATTACTTTTAAAGTTTATGAAAATAAAGGATTAAATGAATGAGACATTACAATTTAGTGATCCATTAGTGGTTACTCCTATGTTCCCCAAATAATCAATGTTAACCACCGAGACTGTTACCCCTTTCATTTGCCAAGTAATCAACGTTAACCGCTAAGTAATCAATTTTGAAATTTGCTAATTGTGTTATTTGAAGGATTGAAATAGATAAATTAGTGGTTAAACAATTAAACAAATTAATCACTCTACTTTAGCCAATTACATTAATCTTCACTAATCACTATCAATTAATATCTTTTTAACTACCATATCTGCTAAATACTAATGATCTTAATTGATTCAAATTGTTCGATCAATTGGTTGAATTTATAATCAGATCAATCAATTGCAAATAAATCAATCCTCGTTGACTGATCACTATCAAGTATATTAGCGCAACACTATTAGTTGTTAGATTTGCAAATTATGTTATATAGATAACTGTAAATTATATTAATCGAATTGAATAGTCTAATTTCATTAAATACTATCATTAATTCAATTGAGAATTTACTAAGTCATTCAACATTTACTAAGCAAAAAAATATTTATCGTTGAATTTTGTTGTATCAACTTATAGCGTTAATTTATAGTATATACTATTAACTAAATTTGTAAGTAATCAAAATATTAAATAAATACCTTATTTTCACAATAATATATATATATATATATATATATATATATGTAGACACCTCCCAAACGGGGTATCGCCATACAGATTGATCACGTTTGTTTGCTCGATTGGTTGCTTGATTCGTAAACCAAAATCATGGACATTCCCATGGCTAGGAACATCGCCACATGATAACGGTTATCATCAAAACAGAGTCGCCACCCAGTTTATTAAAACTGGGAAAATAGATAGAGATTCTGGATACGGGAGCCAAAAGTACAATAAGGGAAAGGTGTTAGGCACCCCTCTTTGCCCAGTCGTGAGACTGGCCCATAATCATTCAACATAAGACATGTTGATGCTTTGTTTAATTCTAACATATAATCTGTTTATTTATTCCTTTAAACAGTAAACAAAGTGAGCCAGTGCGATAAATAAGCATGCATCAGAAAGCAGAAAAGCAAACAAAATGTCCCAGGGAGATGGATCCCGCGGCCGGTGAATGGATGTCACGGCCGAGGGATCCTCCTGGTTTGATGTACCGGCCGAGGGATCGAATCCCCGGTCGGCGTTCTTCCTCACACCAGACAGAAAGATAAACAGATGACCAAAACGCTACGGTTAGTCAAAAATGCAGTAAATAAGACAAACCAGAGGCCGTTGGGCCTCACCACCTTGATCCCTCAGTTGCTTGATTGCTTTGGATTGAGCGTGATTGACTGATTGCTTGATTGAAAACCCTAGGGTTAGGGTTTGAACTTCGGGGTTTGATCGCTGGATTGACGGCTGCCTTCGGGAGGTTAGGGCTTTTGAAGAGTGGGTATAAGGGGGTATTTTGGCAGAGTTTCGTGGCTTGAGAGAGTGTATACTCTGATAATTTCGTGTATATTTTCGGAGTCCAAAGGCCCTTTATATAGGCAATTGGTGACTCACTACGGCCAATCAAATCACGAGATGACAATTGCAATTGCAATGCATCTCTAACTCTACGTCGCAATCTCTGAGCGTAGCCCGAACGCATCGGGAAGGTAGTGTAGTTGGATCAAACGTCTGATAGAACACGTTCCAGAGTCTGGGAAAAGGTCGATCTGGCGGCCGAGTAAAGGATATCACGGCCGAGGAATGGATGTCTCGGCCGAAGGATATATCTTGCGGCCGAGAGATTGATCTCTCAGGGAGATTTTGCTAGCAACAGGTTGCTCGGGTGAGGAAATGATGTTAGGGCCGTGGGATCGATGTCACGGTCGACAGATGGATTCTCCTAGGCTTCTGTATTTCTGTCTGAAAGGCTGTATGGCTCTGAATTGGGTCCTTTAAGTGGCTCAAAGTTCTTACCGAAAGTCTTAAGGTTCTTAAGAAAGCAATCAGCAATCAGCAATCACTGTATCCGTTTCATCATCGGGATGGTCCCAAGGTGGGACTTGAAATAATCGTTAGGCCAAATTGGGGTGTCTACAGATGCCCCTCTTTGACTGAACTCAGACGGATCGCGAGACATGTTTGAGTAAGAGTCAAAGCTGTAAAAAGCAACTCAATTTGGTCCAACCACTATTCCAAGGGGTTTTCGAAAAAGGTTTTGTTATGGTCGGGCCGGGAGGCTGCCTACGTATTCCATAAGGGAAATTCAGACCAATCGTAGTTCGGGCAATAAAAGTTTTGTTCTGGTCGGGCCCGGAGGCTGCCTACGTATTCCGCAAGGGAAATTCAGACCAATCGTAGTTCAGGCAATAAAGAAAAATAAAAGTTTGGAGGGTTAGAGACAGAAGACGTACCTCAGGGCTTAAAAAGCCGTAGTGTGACGTACCTAGACTGAGCCAGGATTTTGGCGAAGAGTAGTTGAAGGAGCGCGGGGCTACCTGGGGAGTTTTTGCGGAGAGCTTCCTTAGTATTTTGGGGTAGATCAATACACTGCAGGTGCGTTTGCTTTTCTTGATCATCCTTACTTTGACTGAAAGGAGCTCGGTGGAGTAGCCTATCCTTGCGAATGAGCTGGAAGGAATTGATGTAATGGGGTGGAATCCAAACCATCTGCTGAGATAAGTTGGACGCCGGTTTGCTTTTGAGATATGGGGGCGCAGGGCCAGTAACTGGAGCATGGAGCTTTGGTGATGAGGGAACCGAGGCACGGAGCCGGTTGTAGTCATGAGGCGAGAGCCTGAGGTGTGATGGAATCGAGGCGGGGAGCCTGTTGCAGTCTTGAGGCGAAGGCCTGAGGAGATTGGATTGAGGCGTGGAACCTGCTGTGGTTATGAGGCAAGGGCCCGAGGTGAGCTTAGAGCTTGATGGAACCGAAGCGCGGAGTTGGTATTGATCATAAGGTGAGCCTGTGGTGTCAGAGCTTTGAGCTTGACGTGCTGAACCGAAGCGTGGAGCTGGCATAAGTCAAGGGCCTGAGATGAAGGAACTGAGGCGTGGAGCTTGAGGTGATTAGATTGAGGCGTGGAGCCTGCTGCAGTCTTGAGGCGAGGGCCTGAGTTGTCGGAGCTTAGAGCTTGACGTGATTTGAACCGAAGCGTAGAGCTGGTTGCATTCTGATGGTCTGTGCACAGAGCTTTTCCATCATAAGTGTTGGCGTGGAGCCAAAGGATCGAGGCGCTGAACCGATCAATAAAACCGAGGCATAGAGCCGGTTGATTGCAGGGTTGACCTGTTTCATGAGAGATATGCAGAGTGTATATGGTGATGATGGTTGTTAGAACATATATGATGATGCAGACTCGATGTGATAATGCAATATGTGCATGGGCCCGTGCGTGTGTGTTTGTTTTAAGCTTAGAGCTTCTATCAAGTTCCGGACTTGAGCATTCAGAGCGTAGAGCTCGAGCATTCGGACAGCAAAATTCGAGCATTCAAAGTACAGGCTTTAAGCGTCCAGTACGCAGTGGTTGGGCATCCAAGCGTAGAGCTTGAGCATTCAAGTGTATAACTTGAGCATCCAGTACACAGTGGTTGGGCATCCAAGCGTAGAGCTTGAGCATTCAAAAATGTTAGATTTTTGAGCATTCAGGCGTAGAGCCTGAGAATAGTTGTCTTGATTGTTGGGGCAGCGTAGAGCCTGTTGCTTGTTTACGGCTTCGAGCCAGTTGAGATAATGGGCTTGGAGCCGCTGAGATTGTTTGTTACGGCTTTGAGCCATTTCAGATGGTAGATATAGGCTTCGAGCCTATTGAAGTAATGGGCTTCAAGCCGCTGAGTTGAAGGCGTAGAGCCACTAAATGAATTGCTATGGCTTTGAGCCAGCTGAGATAGTAACCATAGGCTTCGAGCCTGTTGAGGACTTGATTGTGTACGGCTTCGAGCCAGTTGAAACGATGAGCTTGGAGCCGCTGAATTGATAGGTGGGGGCGTAGAGCCGCTGAGTTGATGGCTCTAAGCCAGTTGAGATGGTAGATATAGGCTTCGAGCCAGTTGAGATAGTGGGCTTGGAGCCGCTGAGTTGTGTAGAGATGATAGGCACAGGGCCGCTGAATTGATATGGGCTTCGAGCCGCTATGATAAAGGGCTTCGAGCCGCTGAATTGTGATAGCGAGCGTAGAGCTGCTGAACAAGTGAATATGGGCGTAGAGCCTGTCGATAATGGGCTTCGAGCCGCTGGGTGATAGTAGACGAAGGCTTCGAGCCTTTTAAGGTAATGGGCTTTGAGCCACTGAGATCGGTTGTCATGGCTTCGAGCCTATTGAAATGGTGGGCTGGGAGCCGCTGAGTTGATAGGTGGGAGCGTAGAGCTGCCAGGTGTCTTGTTTTGCCGTAGTAGGAGCTTCGGCCAGCAGTTTGTGGAGAGAGATTTTCCTCATGCTTGGATATGCCCCCAAGACTGGTTTTGATCATGTTGCATTGGCTCGGCGATGCCCCCAAGGCTACTTGGTTGGTTGAAGACTTAGGAGTCTGTAATTGCTTGAATTGGTGCATTGAGCAAGATCCACTGGGGCTGAAGGAAATCGATTGGGGGGGGCCAGGAGATCGATCTCTCGGCCGAAGGATTGATGTTTCGGCCGAGGAATTGAAGTCTCGACCGCGAGAACGCCAAAAGTCAGAAAATCGATTTAAGTTAAACTTAATCAATCTCACGGGTTATTTCTCCCTTCCTTTCTCTATCCCTTACTCTCCTCTCCTGTTTCGAACGATCGCCGCCGTTCCTTCTCCTCCGATCGAACACCGCCGTCTTCCACGTTCACCGCCGTCGTTTTTTCCTCGACCCCGCAGTTCCGGCCATCACTTCCCTTGGCTGTCATGGCCTCATCTCCACCTCCTCCTCCGCCATCTGGCACTCTTGTCGCGTCTAGAGACACAGGTAAAGCTCCGGCCGTCGAGGCCGCGATTCTTGGCGGGGTTTCAAGTTCCCGCGTCTTGCGTTCGAGTCGGTGTAGGGCCACTGTTGGGGGGAGCTCGTCGCAATCCATTCCTCCTGAGATGGAGCCCGAGGTTGGTGCTGATGCTGGTGGTGATATTCTACCCCCATTCGATGTTGCCACATACGCTCCTCAGGTTCACATGGTTGGACGTGGTGGTTCATTGCGATACCGTCCTCCTATCAGCGATATTCCTCCCGAGGTTTTGCACAGGGAACCAGAGCAACACTTTGGTTTCACAAATAGGAAGGTAAAATCCTGTCAAACAACTTTGTATATGAGATTTCATGAAATGATAATTTGAGATTTGATAGGAATTTTGAGTTTTCAGAAGTTGCCCCTGCATAGGTGATGTTTTTGTATTGATTTTCTTCTTCGTATTTTGTCAGGTGAACGAGAGGTTGCGCGTGTGGGGAAGCTGCCCCCAAGTGTTTGAGTGGTATGAGAGGCTTCCTTGAGAAGCCAAGGATGCGGTTGCTTTGGCTGGCTTTGAGCAGCTGATACTTGGTTTCCACCTTCCGAAGGCGGAGTTGGGATTGACCACATCCTTGGTGGAGCGGTGGTGGGATACCACCAATACTTTCCATCTTCCGGAGGCTGGGGAGATGACGATCACTCCAGGTGACTTTGCTTTGCTTACAGGCCTGAGAGTTGGCGGTGATCCTCTTCCAATTGACCCGCGGATCCACGAGCGAAAGGGTGCCCTTGGATATCTTTTGGGGAAAGTTCCCGTTGTGTCGGAGAGTGGTCATATCACATATACCTGGCTTCAGGAAGAGTTTGATCAAGCTGACATCCTGACGGAGATTCCCCTTTCTCAGCTGGTACGAGCTTTCCTGCTTTATCTCCTTGGGCAAACTTTGTTTTGCAACAAGGAGAATTCAGTGCATGTCCAGTTCTTGGCTGCTTTGGTGCACTTAGAGACCATAGCAGAGTTTGATTGGGGAGCTCCCGCCCTAGCCACGTTGTACGGACACCTCAGTGCTTGTTCCCGGGGGGTTAGTTTGTCGCTCGGCGGACACCACTGCATTCTTGAGGTATACATTTTGATTTCTGCGTTATTTACTTGTTGTTTCTATCGTTGTTGTTCACGTTTTTCGTCTTTGCTTGTAGCTCTGGGCTTTTGAGCACTTGTTGCAGTTTCCTCCTCCGACTAGGCACAGAGAGCCTAGGTTTGTTCCACGGGCAGCCCGTTGGTTGAAAGGAGTTCGGAAGTCACGGTCGCCTGCCATGGACTTGCTGGCTTGGAGGCGAGTTTTGGATCGCCTAACGGTGGATCAGGTATGACATTTCTTTATCCTCTGATTTTCGTGCGGTTTCCTCATTTTGTCATTTTGATGCTATTTCCCTTGTTTACAGGTGCGTTTTGACCCATGGGGCGTGCTACCTGATGATGCTCCTCTGGAGTTGACCTCAGCTCGGGCGTTGGACAGCCAGCACTTCCTTCTGGAGGGGCCATTTTTGAGAGCCTGGTATCTAGGAGAGAGGGTAGCGAGCCAGTACTTTCCACATTCCGAGGCGTTGCAGCTTGTTCCTCTCCCTCCTCCTGTTGGTATGAGATTGACCCATCTTTTGACCGGGGAGGGCTTGCTACTCGCTCTTGAGAGACAGCCAGCCATGAGTTTTCTCGTAGTGGGAGATTACTCAGCCTTTCGTTCGGCCTCTTTGACCCTTCCTACCGCTACTGCTGCTGCTGCTGCTCCTCCTGTTTGGCCGCGGGCCCCCAGTTTCATTTCTTTCCACAATGCAAATGGAGAAGAGGAGCGTTTGACACTGACACCGTGTGCTACGCAGTTCTACGTGCTTCCTGCCGGAATTCAGCAGGTAATATTGTAGATTCTGCTTTGGTTTCCTTCAGCATTCCTTGCTTATTTGATTGTATATGCAATTGCTTCCTCTGCAGGTACCCGCTGAGGTGGTTCAGGAATGGTTGCGTGCTTTCCAGAGTGCAGAGGCTTTGGCTCGGCGGCAGCGTGGCCGAATAGCTGCGGTATACATCCTTTGATCTCTCCTTTTTCCATCCTACGTTTCATGTGAAACTGAATGCCTATATCCTGTGTCTCTGCAGCTTGAAGCAGAGCGAGTACCGACAGTGTCGGTCACCCAGAGTGCTAGAGTTAGCGAGGGTGGGAGTACCGGAGTTGGTGATGGAGATGCCGAGGCTGGTGAGGGACAGAGGATCAGTGTCCCAGTTCCTGAGCGTTTTCGTCCTGCGCCCAAGATGGGTCGTGGGCAGTAGCTAGCTTTTCCTTTCTCGTACCTGTATTTGTTAGCTCTAAAAATAGATAATTTGTATTTTTTGTTTGTGTTTGAAGCATCCTCAGCATGTATGGGAAATTAGATACTTCTATGCAATATTTTTCAAAGTTTTGTGAATGTTTGGATTTAAACATGGGCCGAGGAATGGATCACTCAGCCGAGGATTCCATTCTTCGGCCGCTACTTCTATTTCCTAAAGAAGTTGGATTTTTGCTTTTAGCCAAGTGGCGTTTTTCCCTTCTTACACTTGAATTTGATTCAGGCTCTTTATTTGCTTTTGCTGTTCCTACAACCTCTTTGCCATGTTTTGGGATTGTTAGAATGCTTGGTCCCTTATGTCGACGACTTTTGAGTCAGAGAGGACGAACGATGATTCTTACGTGTCTTTGTTTTTGCCAATTCCCTGGAAAATGACTAACTCATCTTTTGCGAGCTCAATACGCAGGGTTAGCTATGCCTATCATTGAGTACAAACCTTTTGGTATTGTCTTTCTTCTCTCCAAATGTTTGGGCCGCATCTCGATGCGAGATTGCCTACGTATCCCTATCAGGGAATCAGGCCTTTTACGTAGTTCCGAGACCACCACCTTTGGGGGTTGGGTTTTCACTCTTGGTTTTCCTTTCTCTCATGCTCTAAGTTTTGCCTAGGTTACCTGATAGAGGTTGAGTTCCTAGCGAGCTTTCCTTCAAATGCCTTAACTTTTGCCTAGGCTGCGTTTTTTGCGTCTTCTTGTCCTAGCAGGCTCTGCTCTTACTTTTGCTTGGGTGTATAGATTGCCCAACGAGCATTTTTCTCTCAAGAGGGTTTTAGTGTTTTGGAGAGGAATCTAATGGAGATGTTTTTATGAATCTCCTGTTGCGTTTGTACTTTCACAATGGGCAAGCTAACCCTAAGTGTTCTTACGGAGATAGCGTCTTCTTCCTGAGTTTTGATAAAAACCTAGTTCTAAGTAATCAGGGTTCATCCCTTCTTTCCTTTTGGTTGGTAACATAAAGAATTAGATTCTTAAAATCCTTTTATTTGGCAGAGAGATTGTAGTGTATAGTAATCACATTTTAAAGACGGAATCATTCGTCAAGCATAGAAGTGATAAAAGGGGAATTTATTTAATCGTAGATAATGCCCAAACAGGGGCCCAAAACATGTCCTAACTTGTCTTTAGGAAATGAAAGTAATGTTTTTGTCATGCGATTTACTGCAGTATCTCGGGAGTGGCTCCTTTTCCTTTTGCAGTTTTATACTCTTCTTCACCCTCTTTGCCAAACAGAATCTTTAGGTCAAATTCAGCTAGCACCTCAATCTAGTCTTTGGGAGTAGGAGGTGAATTGGTTGGTTCTTCTTCCAAATCACTGTTAGTCCATTCCTGATCAAAGAAGATTTTCATTCCGGGGTACCTTTGCTCGGTAACTTCGTCTTCCCATGTTTCTGCGAAGCCGCAGAATGGAAAGTCTTCTCCTTCTCTTACAAACCAGCCATTGAGTGTTTTTGAGATTATGAGTTTCTCTTCTTTGACCCTGCTTCCTCTTGCCTTAGCCTTTTCCATGCTTCTCTTCCTTTTTACCTCGGCTTCTGTCGGGGTGTAGCCAAGACCAAAGGCGTATTGATTATGCGGAGGATCAATCATTTGCGGGATGCCTTGTGATCTTTTGCCTAAACCCAACCCAGGGAGGTATTTTTGCTTCTTCATCATCCATATGGCGGGGGTGCTTACGTAGAAGTTTCTCTCAGCCATTAAGGCTTGCACAGCGGTTGCTTCCTCAAGACTGAATCCAGTAAGGAAGGTTTCCTCGGTTTCTACCTCTTGGACAGGCGTATCAGAATGAGTTCGGATTGATGAATCCCCCAGAATGGTTACGACCCTTCCGTCTACCGCGAATTTGACTTTTTGATGCAAAGTGGAAGGTACTGCCCCAGCGTCATGTAGCCAAGGCCTTCCTAATAAGAGATTGAAGGTGGCCGGTATATCCATTACATGGAACTCCACGTCCCTTTTGATCTTCTCCACTTCTACTGGCAGTGTGACACACCCAACTACTCTTCTCTTTGAATTGTCATACCCCCTTACTCCCTGGCTTGAAGGGCGTACGTCGGTGGCGTTTATCCCTAGCTTGTCGAGGGTCCTTTGAGGACATACGTTTAAAGCAGACCCATTATCCACCAAGACTAGTGGGATCCATTTAGTGAGACATTTAAGTGAAATGTAGAGAGGTTTGTTATGTGCAGGCCCTTCAGGTGGTAGATCCTTGTCAGTGAAAGCTATCGTCGGTTTTGGAGCCTTTGACGCCATTATGAAACCCACCAGTTCTTCGGGGGTGATGTCGATGGGAACTTTGGCTTTTCCCAAGGTTTTGAAGAAGGAATTACGATGCTCGTAGGAGGACATAAGCAATCCCCAAATAGAGATATCAGCTTGGATTTTCTTTAGTTGTCTTAGCACCCTGTCTTCCTCAGGTTCGGTCTTTTGGCTTTCTTCTCCTTCTTCTTCTTCCATTACTCGTGTTGAGGTTGAACTTTCCCCACTTAGTTTAGGAGGTTTATACACCCTTCCGCTTCGGGTGAGGTGACCCACTTCTTCTTCTTAGGTGCCCCAAGGATCAGCAGGCTCAATTCTTCCAACTTTCCAATCATTTGGCAGGGCTTGACGCATGTCCAACCACCAATCCCCATCATCAATGGCATAGATGTGGGGTTCTCCCCCTGTTGCAAAGCATTCCTCATTCTTAGAGAAGATTAGGGATGGTTTGGCTTGGGTATTTGGAATAATGTGTAAGGTAGGATTATATGTGGGGCTATCGGATAGGCTTATGAGATTGATATTTTGAGGCAGTGGTTCGTTGTTGTGAGCGGGAAATGGATTGGTTTGTACATTAGGCTTAGGAGGTTTTATAGCTTGGCTATCAATGAGATCCTGGATGTCGTGACGAAGACGCATGCAGCGGTCTGTCTCATGTCCAGGGTGTTGGTGGTATGCACATTGCTTATTGGCATCATAGCTTGGGCCATAAGGTGGCTGAGGAGGTGGATTATTCAAGAGCCTAAGGTGCCCTTGACGGCTTAGGATGGCTAAGGCTTGGGATGGAGTCATATAGAGTGGGCTGAAATTGTGGCGAGGGTGATTTCTAGATGAGCTAATTTGAAAAGGGTCTTGTGGCAAGACTGAGTTGAGGGTGCTAACTGAGGCAGGAGATGCACGGGTTGAAAATGTTTTTCTGGGTGGAGGGGTTTCTTCTTTTCCAATGAGGCCCAACTTGATCCCATCTTCAATTTGTAATCCAGTGGCGTGTAGGCGTTTGAAATCAGTGATAGCTTGAGTGTAAATGTGGGTGAGGTATTTGGGCTGTAGGTTCTTGACAACTATCCTCACTTGATCTTCCTCGGAAGGGCGGCTTTTCATCTTGGCAGCCTTTTCTCTCCATCTTGCCACAAAGGTAGCAAAGTCCTCACTGGATTCTTGTTTAGTCATCTCCAAATCTCGGGTAGTTAGCTCAATTTGGACATTGTACGCGTACTGCTTGACAAAAACGTTGGCAATTTCAAGCCAAGTTTGATAGTGTACAAATTCCAAAGTGAGAAACCAATCGAGGGCGCTTCCAGTGAGAGTTCTTTGAAACAATTGAGCGATGAGCTCGTCGGTCAAGCCCATAGGCTTCAGAGTGTTGATGACGTGGCGGACATGGCTGGTAGGGTTACCAGTCCCGTTGAACTTCTCGATGTTTGGCATTTTGAACCGTTCAGGCAGTTGAGATTCTGGAAAGAGGCAGAGTCCTTCGAAATCTAGAATTTGGTCTCCTTGTGAACGAGCCAAAGCGTGCTTGATCTCCTTGACTTATTTGACCAATTCAGGGTTTTCTATAATTTCATGAGGATTTTCTGTTTTCTCCTCGTTTTTCTTGTCTTCAGCATTTCTTGCTGCTTTCTCAGCTTGTAGATAGGCAATTTGGGCTCGGAGCTCGGTGATGCATTGTCTGCCATTTTTGGAGTGTAGGTAGAGAGATTGCTTGGTGAGGCTTGGAATTGGGTAGATAATCGGGTTTGTTGAGGAGACGACCGCGAAGTCCCTGAAACCGATTGGGACCGTTGCGGTGAGAGTGTTTTGGTAGATGAATGTGACCGATGAGGTGACTGTAAATACCTCTGTTTGGCGTGACTTCGGGTATTGTAAGAGTATAAAACTGGCTGAGGTTGCTTTTTTAACCTACCTATTGTGCCTGCTTGAAAAATAGAATACCTGGAAGTTAGTATTTGGCCTGTGTAGGGTTAGGATTTGGGTTGAAAATCCCAACCCTTCTGCACAGAAAGAATTAATTACAACAACAGATGGTACAAGGTGTGAGGAAGAACTTTTGCAAGTAAGATGCAAGTAGGTTCCTAGCCTGTAGGTTCCTGTCTTAGTTTGATAAGTTCTATGGCTTTCTAAAACATGCAAGGTTTTTGGTAGTCTCAGGGTGCTCCGTTGTCAAAGGGCACCAATCCTCTCTCCAGCCCATCATAGGCGGTGATTGGGTGATTCCCTTTTTGATATACCACTAGGTACGAGTGACTGTGGAGTTTGCTGGAACCCCCAACATAGCCCGTGTCATGCCGGGATATCAGGTGAACTCAACGGGTTGCCCGCTCGATGCATATGATAAATGAATTAAACAAGGCATGTATTAGTCTTATGTTGAACTTTTTTGGTTATGGCTCTCATAGTCCCCAGCAGAGTCGCCAAAAACTGTAGACACCTCCCAAACGGGGAATCGCCATACAGATTGATCACGTTTGTTTATTCGATTGGTTGCTTGCTTCATAAACCAAAATCATGGACATTCCCATGGCTAGGAACATCGCCACATGATAACGGTTATCATCAAAACTGAGTCGCCACCCAGTTTATTAAAACTGGGAAAATAGATAGAGATTCTGGATACGGGAGCCAAAAGTACAATAAGGGGAAGGTGTTAGGCACCCCTCTTTGCCCAGTCGTGAGACTGGCCCATAATCATTCAACATAAGACATGTAGATGCTTTGTTTAATTCTAACATATAGTCTGTTTATTTATTCCTTTAAACAGTAAGCAAAGTGAGCTAGTGCGATAAATAAGCATGCATCAGAAAGCAGAAAAGCAAACAAAATGTCCCAGGGAGATGGATCCCGCGGCCGGTGAATGGATGTCACGGCCGAGGGATCCTCCTGGTTTGATGTACCGGCCGAGGGATCGAATCCCCGGTCGGTGTTCTTCCTCACACCAGACAGAAAGATAAACAGATGACCAAAACGCTACGGTTAGTCAAAAATGCAGTAAATAAGACAAACCAGAGGCCGTTGGGCCTCACCACCTTGATCCCTCAGTTGCTTGATTGCTTTGGATTGAGCGTGATTGACTGATTACTTGATTGAAAACCCTAGGGTTAGGGTTTGAACTTCGGGGTTTGATCGCTGGATTAACGGCTGCCTTCGGGAGGTTAGGGCTTTTGAAGAGTGGGTTTAAGGGGGTATTTTGGCAGAGTTTCGTGGCTTGAGAGAGTGTATACTCTGATAATTTCGTGTATATTTTCGGAGTCCAAAGGCCCTTTATATAGGCAATTGGTGACTCACTCCGGCCAATCAAATCACGAGATGACAATTGCAATTGCAATGCATCTCTAACTCTACGTCGCAATCTCTGAGCGTAGCCCGAACGCATCGGGAAGGTAGTGTAATTGGATCAAACGTCTGATAGAAAACGTTCCAGAGTCTGGGAAAAGGTCGATCTGGCGGCCGAGTAAAGGATATCACGGCAGATGAATGGATGTCTCGGCCGAAGGATAGATCTTGCGGCCGAGAGATTGATCTCTCAGGGAGATTTTGCTAGCAACAGGTTGCTCGGGTGAGGAAATGATATTAGGGCCGTGGGATCGATGTCACGGCCGACAGATGGATTCTCTTAGGCTTCTGTATTTCTGTCTGAAAGGCTGTATGGCTCTGAATTGGGTCCTATAAGTGGCTCAAAGTTCTTACCGAAAGTCTTAAGGTTCTCAAGGAAGCAATCAGCAATCACTGTATCCGTTTCATCATCGGGATGGTCCCAAGGTGGGACTTGAAATAATCGTTAGGCCAAATTGGGGTGTTTACAATATATACACACACACAACACACACTAATCTTCTAATGAGGACCTAAAATGAGGACTACCCTATTTCTTCCCTTTCCTGATTGAATTTTAATGATCCGAGTTGCTCAATGTGTTCAGAACGTGATTTTAAGGGTACCCGCAAGAAATCGGCAAAAAAAAAGACCGGGAAGGGCTTGATTTGAGCAGTTTTTATTTAAACCGTTCAATAAAAATAAATAAAAACTGCTCGGATGAAGCCCTTCCCTGTCTTTTTTTTTCCTGATTTCATGCGGGTACCCTTAAAATCAGGTTCTGAACACATTGAGCGGCTCGGATCATCAAAATTCAATCGAAAAAGGGAGGTCTTCATTTTATTAAAATGAGATGATTTTTATTAGAAGGGGACTATATATATATATATATATATAAGGGATCCCTTATTTTAATAAAATGCGGACCTCCACTTTCTCGATCAAATTTTGACGATTCAAACTAGGGCTGCTCGCGGTCCGGTTCGGTTCGGATTTCTAGGAATTCGAGGACCGAACCGTTAGTCACGGTTTTTATAAAATGAAATCCGTGTCCGGACCAAAAGTCCTACGGTTCGGTTTTTACAAAATAAAATCCGATCCGTGATTCGCGGATTGGTTACGGTTTTGTCCACGGATTTTAACAAAAATAAAGCTTAAGCATATATCCCACACTAAAAGGGAAGAATGTTACATTCAAAATTAAGTTTAACACCACCAGAAAATACTTGTTACATAAACTACCAAAAACCTATTTTAAAAATCAAATTCAAAAGAATCTAAACACTAGTAGAATTGTATCATTATAGTACATAACATTAAAAAAATAAAAAAAGAAACGAACTAGTGAAACTCAACTAGGGTTACCCGTTATTTATATGAAAACACTATAATTTACTCCTTATATTTTATGTACATCTACATTATATCCCATTATTAAGATAAAATACTAAAATTGGTAGAAAAAAGTGTTAACATTACTAACAATTTATTATATAAATACACATATATATTTATATAAAATAAATATCTCACGGTTCGGTTCGGTTAATCCACGGTTTTGTAATGAAAATTCGTGGACCGAACCGCGAGTCACGGTTTTCTAATTTTTCAATCCGTGTCCGGACCATTAATCCACGGACAAAATCCAAAAGGTACGGATCGGATCGGTCTGGACCGGTTTCACGGTTCACCGGATTTTTTGAGCAGCCCTAATTCAAACCATTCAATGTGTTTAGATTGTGATTTGAAGGGTCTCCTCAAAAAACTGGCGAAAAAAAATATCGGGAAATGCTTCATTCGAGCAGTTTTCATTGAATGGTTCAATGAAAAATTGCTCGAATGAAGCACTTTCCAGTCTTTTTTTTTTTTTTGCTGATTTCTCGCAAGAAACTCTTAAAATCACGTTCTGAACACGTTGAGCGGTTCAGATCATCAAAAATTGATCGAAAAATGGGAGGTCCACATTTTAGCAAGTTAAGGGATCCCTTAGTGGAAACTCCCTGATATACATCTCTATTATAAAACAGAAGGATGTGGGGATAAGTTGTTGGAACGGCTTATATTCATTTGATTCAAAGGCTGTAGTGCATCCTCTCACTTCCCGGTTAAGTGCCCATAGTTTTCACCTAAATCACACAACTGTCATCTCCTTCTAACCGGGATGCATAGTACCGTAAGCACGGGCTAACACTAGTATATTTATAATAGATATTTATCTAAATGGTCTTGCTAACCCCTGCCCACTAGGTGGAGGATAATACGTCAATAATTTCAAAAAAGTTCAGATACCAATGTATAGCTCACAAATATTAATACACCTTTTTTGGATATCAATGTACCTTTTATCTATTATCCTACACCGTTTGGGCGGATGTTAGAATAATCATTATTTAAAATCAAGTTAATTAAATATATTCATAAAATTATTATTTGGAAATTACGAAGAATATTTGTATAATTTTTAGTTATCAAATAATTGTTCTAATTATATCTTTATTTAAACCAAATTAAAATTTTAAACTAGATTTATAATCGAACACTATTTTTAAGATTGCTCACTCCCCAATTGTTAGCAAAAAGAAAAAAAGTATGGTGTATATAGCTTAAAGTGGCGTGCATATATAAATTTCCAAAATCTCAAATTTTTCCCGCAGAAAAAAAAGGTACTTTTTTTTTTTTAATCAATGATAACTTGTTAACTGAGCAACTGGTTGTAGTAAGTGTTGTCATACTCTATAGTAAGTTTAGCCTTATTAGAGTATTCACAGTGGAATAATCAAAAGTTGCCACATCATCTTTTGGTTATCCATTTCCGGCCTGTTTGGATGCCGGAGATGAGGGTGGATTTGGCAAGAGCCCTGATTTGCAATCATGGCCCCACACCATCTCCGGTCTTTGGCATCTCTTGTGCGCAGGTGGATTTGTGTGGATGCAGATTACATATCCGGTTGGAGGGTGGATTTGTAACGACAGGGGGTACCCCTGTCGTTAGCTAATCCGGGTGTTTTGGGACGATTTTGCCCTTACAAATCCGAGTGACTCTTCCTCTCTGTAACAACAAAGAAGAAGAGAGAGAGAGAGAGAGAGAGAGAGAGAGAGAGAGAGAGAAGTACTGTTCATTTCTGGAGAGGTGGATGGAGAGAGGTAGAAGTTGTAGTAATGATCGGAGCAAGAGACTGACGGCCGGAGTGGTGATGATCGACGGCGGCGACGGCAACGGGTAGACGGAGAAGTCGAGGAATTGCAGAGGATGGTTTTTTTTTTTGGAAGAACAGAAGTAAGAGGATGGGGTTGAAAAAGGGGCCTGGGTGGGTTTTGTAATGTATTAGACTTCTAGATGTATACTGACATATACATATACATATACATATATACACGTTATTTAAGTATTTTTTTAATAAATTATGGTTTACTTTTAATTTGTTTCGGAAAAAATATTTTTCTAAAATGAAATTAAGTTTAAACATTTGTGGGGGCAATTCAGTCATTTAACATATAATCTCATCAAATCCACCCTCTAAATCCCCTTCCAAATAAATCATCCAAATATTGGATTACAAATCCACCCTTCTTAGGAGGTGGGTCCACCCTTCTTACATATCCACCATCATTACATATCCACCATCAAATCCACCCTCCTTCTATATCCACCCAAAATCATATCCTCCATCCAAACGGGCCGTTAAGAGGTTGCTAAGGTTAGCAATGTAGAAGTCCACAATGGTACATTCAAAATTAAATAATCAAAACTTGCCACATCACATTTTCAACTTATAAAAATCTAAAAATTGTGACATAGAAAACAATTTTTTTAAAATAGTTTTCAAACTAATGAAAATAGGTTATTAGAAAAAAAGAAAATAGATTTTTGAAAACTTTGATTTAAAAAAAAGGTTTTCGGGAAAAAATGTAACGCCCCGATTTTCGGACACATTAATTAAATCATTTTTAATTGATTAATAATCCATAAAACTAATTTAAGAAATAAAATTTTATTAAACAGAGTTTAGTAGCAGAAATCTCAAACTAAATTCAAAACTACTTAACTGTCTGACAACCTAACGAAATAAAACAGAGTTTGATTAATGTGATAACACTTTTGGAAATTAAAATAACAATACTTTAAATTAACAGAGCTTCTAAGGGAAGGGCATCCAAGACTCGACAAACTCCCCTTCCTCAGTTGGGAGGTCTTCATCTTGATACTGATCATCTCGAATAGGATTCTGTTCTTCGGTCTCCGGATTATCTGGCATGAAATGCCAGCCCAACGGCACTATGATGAGTTTTGAAACTCAGTAGATAATCTCAACCCTACCAACCCCTTACTCTACAGTTAGCAATTCAACAATATAATAATTTACAATACACAGAAGGTACAGAATAATAGCACATCGTCTTTTTCTTTACTATCCATCAACTTACATGAAATCTAAGGATCATCTCCACGAGATCCTTTCCTCCCACATCCACCAACTTTGACCGTCCCATGGAATAACTCTTCCTTTATTTGTCCTGCACCAGGGTTCTAAGCGAATACTACTAAATTATGTACTCAGTCTGGATTCACTTACAACCATAATAAAGGAATAGCTCACCATGACAACTCAGCATTAGGGGTCACACTATCTCATTGCCAGGATCCTTTACCGTCTCCCAACTCTACACATTGGGTACTTTACCGTACCCATAATCTACACACTGGTACTATACCGTATTCAGGGATCCTTTACCGTTTCCCAAAATACTGTACCCGAAATCCTTTACCGTCATTCACACACACACTGGGTACTGTACCGCATTTAGGATCCTTTACCGTATCCCAAATCTTGTACCCGGAGTCCTTTACCGTCCTCCACACACTTTGAGTACTTAACCGTACTCGGGGTCCTTTACCGTTCCCCAACTCAACGAAATGTACTTTACCGTACCAGGGTCCTTTACTGGCACCCAATATCTTCAATCAACTTTACCATTTTTATCATTTACTTATCCACGTCTATATGTTCACTACTCGAAACCATCCCATGAACCTAAGTCTATTCTAGCACATACAACATGATACAATCAATAATAGCTCAATTCATAACATAATACATTTCAATGCAAAAGCTGCAAGCATGACAATTGATATTGCGTGAGTAAGTAAACACATAAGAGTTTTGGATTGGGCCGGTGCCTTTCGAATTGTTAAAAATTCTTTATCGAACACGTAGTTAGTTATAATATTAACTTGTGATAATCAACTAATTGTTTTGTAGACCCTAAAGTGTTGTTAGTAATCTCTAATAATAATAATAAAATGCCACGTGCAGCTAGATGAGCTTTTCTGGCTTCTAAGTGTAATCTAATGACTTTAGGGAATTAATTTTAGTTGTACTGACTTTTCGTAGTAACCAAGTATAACCTAACAGTTATTCAAAGTGGTCTAATAAGTTATGTAGATCTAGAGTTTAAGTGAATAGTTTAGCTTTTAACTTTTATCCTTAATTTTTGGAAGCCTAGATATATTGATGTCAACTTATAGTAATTTAGTGAATACTTAAGTTCAGGGCTAATAGCTTTACACATTTTACTATTAACTAGTTTTGTATATTAGCTTAGAACAGTTATTGATTCCCCATTTATCTATTCGCATCGTTTCAACTAAGTTTTCTACCTTTTTATTTTTTTTATAAAAGTATTTATCGTAAATGTTACTCCAATAGTTTTCCATTTTATTTTATTTTAGTTTTACCTTTATATGTAGAAATAGTTTGGTATTGTGGGCAGCATGCCCTTGGAAAAAGGATTCCGTTCCTTTCGCCATTGCGGCCCTTTTTTGAAAATCGAGGGAGCGCGAGCGCCGGTGGCAAGCGCTCAAAAATACAGAGTCGCCACTTGAGTTTTGAAGGTCCGACACTCAAGGAACCGTATTTCGAAGCACCTGCCGCGCTTTATTTGAAAAAGTGAAGGAAATCAGTCCGTCATAACCATATCTGGGTTCGGGAGCCAGGTTACAAGAGGGGAAGGGTTTTATGGCACCCCTCTCGCCCAATCCGGAGATCGGTCTCTACTTAGGCATTTTTATGAAAACCTTTGTGATTCTTCCTCTTTTAATTAATTTTAGCCAATTAGGGCGGGGGAACAGTTAATCGGGGATTAAAACTGTAACAATTCGCAGGATGTGATCAAATAATGACATGGATGAGTAGCATGATGAATAATAAACGGAATGATCTTGAAATAGCGATCAGATGCCAAAACCAGGCTCGGGGCAGATTTGCCCTGCACGATGATCAACTTGCATGCCTGAACAGATCTGCATGCAAGTCAATCATCGCGCGAGACACGCTGACTCTCGCGCGAGTGTTGTCATCTCACCACAGTCCCAAAATCATCCCCTTCTGGGCTCTGGAAGGACCAGTGCACACCCAGGAAGCAAACCAAGCAGTGTATTGGAAGACTGTAAAATGCTAATTATTACACAACACTCCAAGCAGGAGCCAAATAAGATGAAACACAACCCCTAAACAGTGGGGGTATCAAAACAGAGGCCAAGGGCCATTCATGGAAATCAGAGAACTGTCGCGCGACAGAGAGTAAACCTCGCGCGACACTCCTGACTGGACTTCCAGGAATTGCTTTACATGCTTGGGGTCCTGAGACAGATTCAGGGGATCCCAAGGGCATTCCAAACTGTTTAAAGCAAATAAACTAGCTACTGTATTTTGTTTTTGCATGCATCACAGTGATCTAAAAATCAAAGTAAAGTACATCAGGCATGAAAATACTACAAAACAGAAAAGGGGTAGCTTCCCTTCCCCACGAGGTCCATTCTCTTGCTGACACGAGTGTCGCGCGAGTAAAGGGGACCATCGCGCGAGGGTGTGGCTGCCACGAATTCTTGTAACTTTGCTGGCTTTAGAACCAGGACATGGTATTGATTATCAGCCTTGGTCCTGTCAGCCCCCCTCAGGGATCAAAACAGAAACAGCTTGAACATTATACCTTTGCTTGGAAAGGGTTTGGGAGTAGATTGGATTGATTGGTGTGATCTTGCTACCAAGAGTGTATGAACACCCTGAGTTCAGAGGCTTAGGAAGTGGTTTGAGGGTTAGTAACTTTGTGCTAGCTAGTGTAGAGCTTGTGAAATGACTAATGAATCTCTTAAGCAATTTTTGGAACCCTTAACATGGAAGACCAATGGGGGTATTTATAGGGGGAATGTAAGGGCTGAGTAGAGGCCAAACAAGACCTTAGGACCAGCCACCAAGGCTGGTCACAACTTGGTTGTGAGGCTAGCCAACAAGGTGAGAGAGTGGTTAGGGGATTGCATGGGGTTAGAACCTGCCAGCACGCCGTTCAGCTGAGGAGAACGGGGTTCCAGCCCATGGGAACCCATGTGCCAAGCAATCATCACAAGTCCAGCTGGATTCTGTGATAGGGACAGGAGGGAACCATCGCGCGAGTGTTCGGAAGTGTCGCGCGAGGGTCAAAAAGTCAACAGTTTGACTTTGACTACACGTGGCAAGCTAAGTGTCGCACGAGGGACAGAAAGGCTCGCGCGAGGGTCAACTCTGGTTTTAGGGGTTTGACTGAAGGTTCAGAAGGGTTCAAAGGGGTTCGAGTAGGGTTCTAAGCGTTCCAAGCCTAATCCATTCCCGATCCAAGCTCTGTTTGATCCGATTTCATCATCGGGGAAACAAGAACCGTAAGTAAACTAATCTGAAAGCCCAGATTGGGGTGTCTACAGGTATCATAAGTGTATGGTTCTCATTTTGTAGTTAAAAATATATATATACAGTTAGTTGTTACTATTATTAACTTCAATCTAACTAATCTAATCATATACGTATATATATATATATATATATATATATACACACTCCGGATCCCTTTCGGATTTTGCTGTTGGTGCGGGACTGCCGTTCCAGCCGTTGGATCTAATCCAACGGCTCACGTTTTAAAATGGGACTCGCGGGTAAGATGGGGAGTTGGGTCGGGTAATTTTATCTCGCGGATCACGGGTCTTTCACAAACGGGTCCCTCCCCTTTCAGCTTCCATTTCACGCTGAAACACAAAATAGAGAGAGAGAGAGAGAGAGAAGAAACGAAGAACAACCAAGAAGAGCGGAGAACGAAACAGATCTGGACGAGTACTAGAAACAAACAACCAAGGTATCTCTATCATCTCTCTCACTCTCTCTCTCTCGTTCCGTACGAGAACCAGAAACCCTAACCCTCGTGTTCGAACACAGGAGAAGGAAGAACGAAATCGACAGACGACGAAGGGTTGGACAATCGATCCAGTAGAAGAAGAACGAACCACACCACCAAGGTCTCTCTCTCGATTATAAGGGGTTTTTTTTTTCCGAACCAGTTTAGGGCTTTTTTTTTTGCTCTAACCCTTGATTCACTGCTATTGTTGATATTCCTCTCTCGATCTGCTTCAAAACAGAGAGAAGGCCAAATTAGGGCAAAACGGTTCTGGATCTGGTGGATAATCACTGACTATTTTCAGCTTTAGTTCATAACTTTTTTTTTTCTTATTTGGAATGGTAATAGCACATTTTCCCAAAAAAAAAAAAACTTAAGTAAGAATGCTTCTATAAAAACGGTTCTCGATCTGGTTGTCAATACATGTAGAACTTTTTGATTTTCTTAGCTCTTCGCATTTTATTAAATTTGTGCTATAGAGGTCAAGTTTTTCCAAAGCCATGGATTCTTCATCTTCAACAAGCACAAATGCAACCATGTCTATCTTACAAAAAGTTGAGAAGACCTATATGTAGCCTGAATTAGAGCTACGTAGTTAGTATGAATTTGTGATGTTAATTGGAAAAGATGCTCAGGGGGAGTGATGTCTTACACCTTCAAATTGAAAATGGAACTTGTAAATTTAACTCTTGAAGGATTCGTGCTGATGGGAGAACCAGAATTGAACAATAATTAAGTCACTCTTTTTCTAATGGTCTTCCAGGGCATACAAACATCATGCTTGGCTTATTTTTTATTTCTTATTTTCTTCTAAATTCTAGTGCAATTATTTTTCTCAGAGCATTGTTGGAGAGACAAAAAGTCAAAACCCACATGACTAAATATGCTACTTTATGGTTCTCATTGCGTTGTAATTATTTTCCTTATGCTGAGATAATGTCTGCAATAAGTTCTTGACTGTATAGTTGCTAATTTTCACTCTTTGAGTTTGGTTCCAGTGAAATGTATACCTAATTTTTGGAATTAATGTAGAAGCCGAATGGTAGTTCCTTTTTTACATGGTATGACCCCCTTACTTGTGCTAGAGGAATTGATTATGGAAGGCATATGTCAAGAAAATTGGTCAAATTGCAGGCGAAAAATGAAGAGCTTCTAAGGAAAAATGAAACAATGGTGATGAATTGAGGAATTGATGAGCTCAATTGAGAGTGTGGCCAAAAAAGTTTGAGAGTTATTGAAGAGAAATGAAAAGTTGGTGAAGTCCTTGACATTGTCTGAAGCCAAAGTGTTGAAGCTCCAGCTTTTGTTGATTGTTATGTTAGTTATGGGCTTTGCCATTTGTTTTAGGGGTTTCAGGTTTGTGAACAAAGGAAACATATTGTTCTTGCAATAAGGTCTCAGTTGTAGCATTTGCAGTTTATTTAGTCTTGAAATTGAATACAGATTATGTCAAAGACAGTTGATTCCAAACAGAATGATTTATATGCTATTTCCATTTTTTGCACAAATCATCCATTCTATTTGGTACACTCTCAGAAAGGTGCTGCAATGAACTTTGTTTGCCTAGATTGAAAGTGCCATATCAAACTGAAAGTGTCCTATCAAAGTTTGTAGGTGGTGTTGGTGTAAAACCGTTGTACGTGGGAAATGCTATGATTCTTACTTAATGCTACTTAGTCTTGCACACATACATAATTGAAATGTGGGGGCATGCATGTTTTACCAAACGGAGCCAAGCACACAGTGTCTATCTCTCCTACATAAATCCAGAGAACACTTTCTCTCCTGCCTTGTTTTCCAGAAAAGCCAACAGTTTTGCAACACCCAAAAATCAAGTCTCCAAAAGATGTGTACAACACCCAACCGTAAAACAGAAATGGTGGTGGTTGTGCTTCTTGAAGTGTTAACTACACAAAGTTACAGAACTGAACAAAATTTCAATTAAAGGGCTGTCGAAAAGCCAATTACAAGCATCAAACTAGCAAATACTGTATTAACTGAAACAATAACAACATAGCACAAATGGCCATAAGTCTGGCCCATTACACACAATGCAGAGAATCACTTGGTCCCTTAATCTTCAAAAGGAAAGCTCTTATAAGTTTTACACACAATGCAGAGAATCACTAGGCACAACCCGTAACTATTTTGCAAACCATCAGGTGGTGTTATTTGCTAGTACTCCTACATAGTCTTTAGAATGGAGGAAACTTGATAGACGCAGCACACTCCCCTGCCCCATTGGGATCCCTGGACAGTCTATGATCCTGTTTCCATCAAAGTCGACACACGACTATTTGATAGAGCTGACGGTTCCCCGATTTGTCATCCGTGTGCTGCCCCTTCCCCATTGGGATCCCTGGACAGTCTATGATCCTGTTTCCATCAAAGTCGACACACGACTATTTGATAGAGCTGACGGTTCCCCGATTTGTCATCCTCCTCCATGACCATGCCTGTCTCGTAAAACCTCCCATTTGGTTGGATTCCTGTAAGAAAAAAAAAAGAAAGACGTGGGTCTTGTGAGTTGTGACTAAGATTGATACTAACAAGAGTAATATGAAATAACAAGATACTAATATGTACTAATATGAAATAACATGAATCCATGGCTTTGGAAAAACTTGACCTTTATAGCACAAATTTAATAAAATGCGAAGAGCTAAGAAAATCAAAAAGTTCTACATGTATTGACAACCAGATCGAGAACCGTTTTTATAGAAGCAGTCTTACTTAAGTTTTTTTTTTTTTTTTGGGAAAATGTGCTATTACCATTCCAAATAAGAAAAAAAAAATGTTATGAACTAAAGCTGAAAATAGTCAGTGATTATCCACCAGATCGAGAACCGTTTTGCCCTAATTTGACCTTCTCTCAGGTTCGAAGCAGATCGAGAGAGGAATATCAACAATAGCAGTGAATCAAGGGTTAGAGCAAAAAAAAGAGCCCTAAACTGGTTCGGAAAAAAAAAACCCCTTATAATCGAGAGAGAAAGAGACCTTGGTGGTGTGGTTCGTTCTTCTTCCACTGGATCGATTGTCCAGCCCTTCGTCGTCTGTCGATTTCGTTCTTCGTTCTCCTGTGTTCGAACACAAGGGTTAGGGTTTCTGGTTCTCGTACGGAACGAGAGAGAGAGAGAGAGAGAGAGAGAGAGAGATGATAGAGATACCTTGGTTGTTTGTTTTTGTTACTCGTCCAGATCTGTTTCGTTCTCAGCTCTTCTTGGTTGTTCTTCGTTTCTTCTCTTTCTCTCTCTCTCTCTCTCTCTCTCTCTCTATCAGCGTGTAATGGAAGCTGAAAGGGAAGGGACCCATTTGTGAAAGACCCGTGATCCGCGAGATAAAATTACCCGACCCAACTCCCATCTTACCCGCGAGTCCCATTTTAAAACGTGAGCCGTTGGATCTGCTGGGACGGCAGTCCCGCACCAACAGCAAAATCCGGGATCCCTTAGGGGATCCGGAGTGTGTGTGTGTGTGTATATATATATATATATATTTTGGGACTTAATTAACATTTAGCTAACATCTATACATTCCAGAACACTTAAAAAAAATGTTGTCATGTATTTAACATTTGCAATCGTTCAAAGCTTGTTCTACCATAACAAGACAAATATATACAGTGGGATGAAACCCCAGTTTGAGGTTAACTTGTAAACCATTTGGGTTAAATCCGTAAGCATAAAAAGTCTAGGGGTTATAGTGTAATAACAACTTAGTCTCAAAACAAATCCAGTAACCAAAAAAAACGGAAACAGAGTACTGCCTTTGTTCTTTTTATTTCGACATGGAATCCGATTCTTGTCACTTCTAAGCATTTAAACTAACACATAGGAGTAAAAATATATTTAGGGGAAAGTAGGGAAGCGATTATTCTACCTTTAATCCGGACAAAACGATTCGGTGGAGTCCAGTGGGTTTTCGTTTGGCGGTGAATGATCGGTATTCTAGCAGCAACTTTGGACTGGAATAACTTGACCAAACCTCTGCCGTTTTGGACGATTCTTTTGTCTAACACAAAGATCTTGAAATTCTCTACAACTTTCGTGAAGAAGTCTAAGCCCGAAAACCACTCTAAGTAGGAGAAAAATGGAGATTTAGAAGGGTCACCGAATCTGCCTGGAAATCAGAATCCGAGAATTTTACCAAATTTTGGACGGTGATAACTCTATCAATACTTGATCGTTTGGGTGATTCTTGGGTTGAAATCGAAGCCCTCTACAACATTTGTGAAGAAACTCAGGCCTAAAAACGACATTAACTAGGAAGAAATAGGCCGTGAACGTATGTGATATGGACAAGAATGGAGTTGATTTGGTTTTTGTAGAGAGATGGGAGGGAGGCGGAGAACTGATAGTAGTGGAGGATGATGGGAGAGTGAGATGTTATAGAGATATGAGGGATAGATAGTTTAGGAAGAGTTTGAAGGGGAGTGGATAAGTGAAAAGATAGAGATAGAGGGAGAGATAGGTGTGAGATGGTTACAAGCTAATTAATAATGTATATGCTAAATAAATTTTAATCACCAAAAATTAATTCTAGGTTCTAGTTTAATTTAATTACACTTTTAAATAATTAATCGATTACTATAGACTATTTGATTAAAAATAATTTCTTTATTCAAAAAAAAAATTGGGCAAAAATTCGAGTCTTTACAAAAAAGTTTTAAAAAAAAACAGTTTTTGAAAAAAAAGTTTTATTTTTTTAAAAAGAACAGTTTTAATAAAAAATTGTTTTGAAAAAAACTGTTTTTGCAAAAAAACAGTTTTGAAAGAACAATTTTAATAAAAAAATAGTTTTTGCAAAAAAATAAAAAATATTTTTCTTAGAAACATGTTGAAAATGAAAAAGATAGAAGGGTTTTGTGTAATGATGGTGTACTTGATTGAGGGAATGTTAGGACAACTAAATTTGATTATTGGCAAAAGGTTGCTAGTTTTGATTATCCAAGGGCCAAAATTTGATGAGTTGCAGAGGTTGCTAAGTTTGGTTATTCCAATGTGAGCTCGTTTTTGAGCCACATCACCTTTTTAAATTACAAAAAAAAGACTAATAACTGTGAACATAGAAATAGTTTTTTTCTAAAAAAAATTTTGAGACTAATGAAAACTATTTATTAGAAATAGAAAATAATTTTTGAACTTTTTTTTTGAATTTAAAAAAAAAGAAAAATAGCTTTTGCATGTGTAACTACGGTTTTTGAAAAAATAGTTTTTATATAAGAAAAGGTTTTGAAAAAAAAAAAATTTCTTATACAAATAATTTTTTGAAAAAAGAACAATTTTTTTTGTATAAAAATGTTTTTTAAAAATAGTTAAAAAAACAATTCTTGGGGAAAATATTTTTTAAAAACAAAGTCTTAAGTAAAATATATTTTTGAAAACATTGTTGAAAAAGAAAAAGAGAGAGAGGGGAAGTGAGAGAATGTTTTTTTTGTAATGATGTGTGTATTTAATTGAGAATGTGAGATTCATTAAATTTAGTTATTGGCAAAATATTGCTAGTTTTGGTTATCTAAAGTCCAAAATTTGATTATTTCTAAGGAGGTTGTAAAGTTTGATTATAGCATTATGAGCTATATTTTGCACCGACATTATTAACTTAAAAAAGGGAAAATTTCAAAATGGCACCTGAACTTTGGCTCAAATGTCCCATAAACGCCTAAACTTTATTATATTTCAATTAAGCACCTGTACTATAAAAACCCCCTAATTTAGGCACCTGTCGTTACATTCCGTCCAAATTGTGACAAAACGTGGTGACGTGGCATTGTTCTTCCGTTAAGTACCCCTTTGGCACACACTTGCAGCCCAAAAAATTAGAGAGAATCAAAACCTCTCCTTCCCTTGCCTTTTCTTCTCCTGTGAAAACCCACCACTGTCGACACCCCTAGCTCCGGCTCCCTTCTTCTCCGACGAGCGGCGAACCGCTCTAGCGATTTCCCTATCCGACCAGCTCTCTCTCTCCACGGTAATCCTTCTTTCCCCCTCTTGGTCTCTTCCTCTCTCTCGGCTTAAACAAAAAAGAAATGGAAAAGGAAATGGAATTGGAGCACGCATGGCAACCATGGCCGCCGGCCCGCCGCGGTCCATCACCGTCCACCACCAACACTGACCACTTCTCTCTCCCCGACAACTTCAATTTCTGCGAACAGTAGCTCTTTATCATGGCATTCCAAGTAGCACTACTCCTCACAGCAATTTCATCAAACACTCAGCGCACGAAACCCACGTCCCGATTACTCGCATAGAAATGAACAGCAGTGGTTCCCACAATTACATTAGACAAAAACCCATGTTTGATCACCCGAGCGTGCACTTGTTTCCCTTCGAACAACGCCGGAACCGCGGTGCAAGACCAAGCGCAGGCACCAAGCACGAACACGCAAGTGGAATCGTCGAACGAGAATGCAGATTTCGAGACCCAGTTGGAGAAGAGATGGATTGAGTCTCTGGTGATCAGGTTGTTGAAGAGGTAGAGATTTGGAGGGTCGAAGTGGCTGAGGATTAGATGGGCTGAGTAGTGGCGGAGATACAGTGGTTTGCGGGAGAAGAGGGTTTTGATTTGGGGAGGAGGGGTTTGATTGTCTACAACTTTTGGGGTTGCTTTTGTGTGCCAATGGAATATTTAACAGAGAAAAAAGGCCACGTCACCACAAATTGGACTGATATAACGGCAGGTGTGTAAATTAGGGGTTTTTTTATAGTACAGGTGCTTAATTGAAATATAGTAAAGTTTAGGTGTTTATGGAACATTTGAGTCAAAGTTCAGGTGCCATTTTAAAATTTTCCCCTTAAAAAACCTATTACTTTTGGTTATGCAATTACGAATACTCTAGTACATGTTGCCTTAGTTAATGGGGGCGACTATTCGCAATCCTCAAATTTTCTCCCGTAGCCCGTTAAAAATTTTTGAAAATTATATTTTAGTAACTACATGTCGAAAATATGTTCAACCTTCGGTAAACAACTGCCGAACATACATTTCGGTAAATAGCTGTTGAAAATAAGATTATATTTCGGTAACTACATGTCGGAAATGCACAAGAAACATATATTTCGGTAATTGGATGCTGAAAATGTATCTCAATTTCGGTAATTAACTGTCGAAAATGTATCTCAATTTCGGTAACTAACTGTCGAAACATATGGAAATTTTTAACGGGCTACGGGAGAAAATTGAGGGGTGCAAATAGCAGCGCTCTAGTTAATGGTACATAAAATTTGTTGGGGGCGACTATTCGCAATCCTCAAATTTTCTCCCGTAGCCCGTTAATAATTTTTAAAAATTATATTTCAGTAACTACATGTCGAAAATATATTCAACATTCGGTAAACAACTGCCGAACATACATTTCGATAAATAGCTGTTGAAAATAAGATTATATTTCGGTAACTACATGTCGAAAATGCACAAGAAACATATATTTCGGTAATTGGATGCTGAAAATGTATCTCAATTTCGGTAACTAACTGTCGAAAATGTATCTCAATTTCGGTAACTAACTATCGAAACATATGGAAATTTTTAAAGGGCTACGGGAGAAAATTGAGGGGTGCGAATAACAGCGCCCAATTTGTTTATGGGGTAAGTAATCCAATATTTTTTGGGAAAATTTCAAAAAAACCCCTGAACTTTGAACCCAATGTCAAATAGGCACCTGAACTTAAATAAACTTCAATTGAACACCTGAACTTTGAACCCAATGTCAAATAGGCACCTGAACTTAAATAAACTTCAATTGAACACCTGAACTTTTACTCCGTTATTCAATTTACCCCCTGCCGTCTCAATCCGTGACTTTCCTAACGGCAACCGCTGAGCTGGGGTTAATTGGTTCTTAAAGTTGGTTATCATCATTCAGGCACCACATGGGCCACGCAAATTCATTGGCCCTAGGACTCATTTTATTTTATTTGTTGTTTTTCTTTCCTATAAATGCAGCTCTTGTTGCATGTTTGGGGGATCTAAAAGAAAAAAGAAAGGGAGCCAAATCACTGCTTCTCTCATTCCAAAACCAAACGTCTCTCCTTCCATCCCAAGCCAAAAGGCCAAGAGCAAAGCTCTCATTTTGTCACTCACATAAAACCTCCTTGTTCCTCTAGAAAGAAACCACCCCCCTCCCATTTGAGCCCAATCATGTGTATAACGTCTGTTAGGAAAGTCAGGTGTTCAACTCAGCGGTTGCCGTTAAGAAAGTCACGGATTGAGATGGCAGGGGGTAAATTGAATAACGGAGTAAAAGTTCAGGTGTTCAATTGAAGTTTATTTAAGTTCAGGTGCCTATTTGACATTGGGTTCAAAGTTCAGGAGTTTTTTTGAATTTTTCTCATATTTTTTGGGTGCGACTATTTGCAGCCCCGTATTTTCTCCCTTAGCCCATTAAAAATTTTCAATTACCGAAATATGTTTCGACAGTTAGTTATCGAAATTAAAATACATTTTCGACAGTTAGTTACTGAAATTGAGATACATTTTCAGCATCCAATTACCGAAATATATGTTTTTTGTGCATTTCCGACATGTAGTTACCAAAATATAATCTTATTTTCAACAGCTATTTACCGAAATGTATGTTCGACAGTTGTTTACCGAAAGTTGAACATATTTTCGACATATAGTTACCAAAATATAATTTTCAAAATTTTTTAACGGGCTATGAAAGAAAATATGCAGCTGCGAATAGTCGCCCCCTATTTTTTTGGTCTAAAAGTTTACAAAACCATCCATCTCGTTTTATAAAACTACTCTAATGTTTGCTGGTGATTTTGATGAAAGGGCTATAATTTAACTATTTTCAATGTATAACGCTGAAAACCAGAAACCCCACACTGATTGCGAAAATTTCACTACTAAAAGCCAACCACCGAATTCCATCCGAATCGACTTTACAAATCAAATGGACGAGAGGATTCATCATCACCATCACCGTCACAAGGGTAAGGAAGAGGAAGAGGAAGAGGATGAGAGCGATGAAAGCGGCGACGAATACACGTCGGAGGACGAAGGGACGGAGGACTACAGGCGCGGCGGATACCACGCCGTCCGTGCAGGCGACGCCTTCAAGAGTGGCCAGTACGTTGTCCAGAGCAAACTCGGCTGGGGCCACTTCTCCACCGTCTGGCTCGCCTGGGACTCCCTTAACTCTGTACCCCTCTCTCTCTCTCTCTAGATATCTTGCTTGTCTCTTGGTCTTGTGATTCATAACGTATGTACCCAACAGCTTCGGGTTTGATCTGATACTCCGTTGAGTGAAGTTTTTTTTGTTTTTTTTGGGTAAGTTAAATTTTCATAGAGAAAGAACCAACCAAGCACAGACCAAAGGAATGCCCTTACAGTCCAATACAAGCTAGATACTACTAGCTAGAAATAAGCAACAAAAGCAAACTAGAGGAGCAGCCCTAACAACAGAACTAGCATGTATTTAAACAAAAACAGAGGGAGGATATTCCATGCAAGGCATAGTAAACGATTTTCATCTGTCTTGGCAACCCCTTTCCATGGCATGAAGGATGCTCTCTAATCTGTTTTGATCCTGGCAATAAGGGCTTCATGAGTAAGGGTCTGCCTCTTGAAGACCCTGCAATTCCTTTCACACCATGAACTGTAGATTACAGCAGCCAAAGAAAGCTTCAATATAGCATACTTGAATTTGGATCTCCTACTATGCTGCCCCATCCAAGCTACCTCATCAGGAAAGCTATGCCCAGCCCTACTAATATCATTTGCTTGGAGAAAATGAGCCCAGACTCTAGCAGAATATGCACAACTGAAAAAAAGATGAGCATGCGTTTCTTGCCCCAATCCACACAAATCACAGCCATCATCAGAGATGACTCCCCATGCATGAAGCTTGTCCTTGGTAGGCAACCTACCTTGGAGTGCAATCCACTCAATTATTGCCCATCTAGGCACATAATGTGAACACCAGATAACTTTGTGCCAAGGCACAATAGGAACTTTCACTCTAATGGCCTCCCAAGCAGTCTTGGTAGTGAAGGAGCCAATAGGGTGTAAAGTCCATTGGACTGAATCTTCACCAGTGGTATTGAGTAACAAAACTTCTCATTCTAGGCCACTTCCAACTCCCATTCTCAATGATAGTAACTGACCTTAGTAGATAGAGCCAGTGGAATGTGTTCTGCCCATTACCCACAACACATTTCATCCAAGCTTGAACTAAACCTCTGAGTTTAAGAAGTTTCCTCATTGTCCAAGAAGCATTCTAAGGAATCTCCATAGCCCAAAAACAAGAATTCTTGATGACAAATGTATGTATGCATTTGACCCAAAGAGTGTCAGATTTGTTACAAACATCCCATATATGCTTGACCATAGCTGCTTTGTTCCTTTCTTCAAGAAACCTAAACCCAAGGCCTCCTTCATTTTTAGGTTTGCAAACTGACTGCTAATTCCCTTTGGCCCCAGTTCTCATGTCTGGACCTGTCCAAAAGAAAGCTTTAAGTGCACTCTCAATCTTGGCTAAGACTTTGAACAGAAGAATGAAGGTTGAACTCCAGAATACTTGAAACTAAATAACATTGCATTTATGAGTTGAGCTCTGCCACCATTTGATAGGAGTTTGCTGGACCAAGAGTGGACTCTTTGCAGAATTTTCTCAATCAATACATTACAGTCTTGAGCTCTAAGATCAAGTCCAATGGGGGGATGAAAAATGAGGGATGGATAGTTATTTTAGTGTGAAAAATGGATTAAAAAAAAGGGGGAAGGAAAAAAAAAACCCAACGGGCAGATTAAAGATAAAAAAGAAGAAGAAGCCCAACGGGCAGATGCCCAGCCCCCCCCCCCCCCCCCCCACACACACACACCTTTTCATATCCTCTCTCTCTGTTTCTGTCTCAGAGAAGAAAAAGGGGGAAGAAAACCTCCAGCTCTCGAGATCTTGATCGATCGAGACCGAGAAAATCTCGTTCTCTCTCTCTCTCTCAACCCTCCTCTCGATCGACCCCAAAAAATTTCCCGATCAAACCCCCTCTCTCCTCTCTCAACCGTCTAAGAATGGAACCCCCTCTTTCCATTGACTCTCCGACAAGGGTTGTTGCCGGCGTTCAACCTTTCAGCTGTGGTTCAAGCTTCAAGCGGCCAGATTTTGAGATTTCCAGATTCTGGCGAGCTACAACCTTTTCCGACGACTCAGGTATACTCCGGCCGTCCATTTTTCTGGTAAATTAGTTGCTTTGCTGAGCTATCTAGGGATGGAAAGATGCATCTAGGGATGGATATATCCATCCCCATATACATCAAAGCCATTTTCCATCCCCCATTGGAGACCAGATTTCCCATTTGGGGCTGGAAAATGGCTATAACAACCCCCCATTGGAAGTGCTCTAAGTCTGGAAGTGATAAGGGGAACACCAAGGTATTTTGCAGGAAGAAAAGTCTCAGGGATTGCAAGGGTAGTGTATAAAGCATTCTTAACTTGTTGATTCACCCCAGCAAAAACAATGGAACTCTTTTGGAGGTTAGGTTGTAAACCAGCAAAATTATGAAAGTCATATAACACATCTTTGATCAACTGAAAGGAATTGGTGTCTGCCCCACAGAGGATAAAAAGATCATCTGCAAAGATGAGGTGACTAATATTGATAGCTCTGCACTTGGGGTGGAAAGTGAAAGCCAAGTGATTAGCCGTGTAACTGAGCACAGCAGTAAATGCCTCCATAACTAATAGAAACAAATAAGGAGAGAGGGAGTCACCTTGTCTCAACCCCCATCTTGCCAGGGAAGAAACCAACCAAACGTTGAGGAAGTTACTTGAATTGTTACGGTGAATATTGATATAGACCATCTCCAGCCCTTACTCAAACTTATACTAAAACTGAGTAAAAAGCTTTGTTTGGTATGAATAACTTCAATGGGCAAACTTATTTCTAAGCACAAATCTGAGTAAAAGCTTCCTTAATGGCATAACTATAAATTGTGAAGAGCAAAACAAACCTTTCAAGATTTCAGTAATAATTTGGGTCTCGCGTCTCCTTTGATTTGGTTAAAATTTTGAGTAATACTTTTGAGTCAAGGATTGGAATGAGTTTAAACCGCTTTTATTTAGGATTGGGTTCTATGTACTTAATTTGGGTAAAAGTTTGATAAACACAAGTGGGAAGCAGCCTGCTGAGTTTAGTAGGTTTACCGATGAATTGGGAATTACAAGAAGAATAGTGATATGGAGACAAAATCGAACTTGATCACAAGGCAAAGACCACCTTCTATATCAAAACACTAGCTGCCCGTTCCATTGTTTAGTCATCCAATTCGTTGACATCTACGCTTGTGAGTGAATGGTCTCATCGATGGCAAGGATATGAATTCCGTGGCCACAAAAGTTGAAGAATTTGGATAAAGAAAATATTGTCCCTTGATTTGAGTGGAGAGATTTATTCAGTTTTGAGTAAAGTAGTGGAGATGGTTAGGAGTTTTTTTTTTTTAACTCAAGTTTAATTTTGACTCTAGATTGAGCAAGGGCTGGAACCTGGAAGATGCCCTTATTGGTTGTTTTCTGATAATCCTCTACTTGGTTACTAGGGAAGATAACAAAAGAAAAAAATGGTTTTAGTCCTTCCACTCTGCTTAGAAAAATATATTTTCCTGAGGTGGAATTCTTAACCCGCCTTTGTTTCATCTCTCTTGCTCTCTCCAAATCTTGTGTCTTTGTATTGAACTTGTGATTTTGGCAGTATAATGAATGGAACAGCCTCGACCTTGATATGATGCTACGTGGAGGAAATTAATCTTCGTCTAGTTCCTTATTTTCTCTGAATAGATGTTTAGTAACCGAGTTGGTTGGTTTTTCAGTCCTCTCTATTTGAATACCTGAGAAAATGGAGGAAGGAAAAAAAAAACTGCAGGTAGGTTTTAGTCATTTCAGTCTGCTTAGAAAATGTACTCCCGGGTTAAACTCTTGGAAATCCTTCTTACCATGTTAGTAGAAGCACACCAAAACAAATACCTGTACACACGACAGTGAAACACCAAAATTCGACCCATATTTCCTAAATCCACAAGGGAGAACGATGCACTATGAGATGGAAAAATACTCAAAACCCACAGCATTACCGCGACCCTTGCTCAAAATTAACTGAGACCTCACTAATCGATTATCACTGAGGCATGAGCACCTTAGCAGAAAATTCAATGCAGTGTGCTTGGAAGTCCCACCCCTACTGAGTCATTGCCGTGGCGCTCCTCCCATGCAAAAAACCCAGTTGAGTTTGCAATGTAGAATTCTACTTATCCATGAATTTCCTCCCCCAAGTGAAAAGTAAGGAACTGCTCCCATTTCGTCTACTTCCTTTCACCATCTAACCCAAATGGCAATTTTTCATTCCACCTCAAACAGTACTCGCATGGCTGGAGTCCTAACTTTTTTTGGGGTTTAGACAGTGGTTGAAAGGAAGAGGAGGTTAATATGAACATCCGTTTCGATACCTTTCATCCCTGAGAATTCTGAGTGCTGGACATTGAGAGTCTGATACCAGTATTTGTTTAGCTCAGTTCAATGGAGCTGTTATTTTTAACTTCTTAGATCCAAAAGATACGAAGCATGTACTTTTTGGTCTTTTTTTGGCGTGCAGTATCTCAGACTGTTCTATGGGTGATAAAATTACTGTGTAATGCCATGTACTTATTTTTTGGATTCCAAAAAGTTAGGGAAGTATGTCTGAAATCCCAACCAAAATAGTAACTTCAACTCAAAATTAGCTTTCTTTCTTTCACCGCAATCAAGGAACCAACTGCTTCATGAGTGAGGTGCTTCTCGTTTCCTGCTTAATGTATATTTTCATGAACATTGCAGCGATATGTGGCGCTGAAAGTGCAAAAGAGTGCACAGCATTACACGGAGGCAGCCATGGATGAGATTACCATCTTGCAACAGATTGCAGAAGAAGACCCGGAAGATAAGAAATGTGTGGTGAAGCTGTTGGATCATTTTAAGCACTCAGGTCCAAATGGGCACCATGTTTGTATGGTCTTTGAGTATTTAGGGGATAATCTACTGACACTTATCAAGTATAGTGATTACTGTGGAATGCCTATTCAGAGAGTCAAGGAAATATGCTTTCATATTCTGGTGGGGTTGGATTACTTGCACAGACAGCTTTCGATTATACATACTGATTTGAAACCGGAGAACATTTTATTATTGTCCACGATTGACCAATCTAAGGATCCTAGGAAGTCTGGCGTTCCTCTTATTCTTCCTAACAGCATGAACAAGACTGTGTTTGGGACTACTATTACAACAGATGTCAAGCCATCCAATGGGGACTTGACTAGAAACCAAAAGAAGAAGATTAAAAGAAAGGCTAAGCGAGCTGCTCAGGGTTGTGCAGGGAAGGAAGCTTCAGCAGAAACTGAGACTGACCCTGAAACATCTGGTGCTGTCGAGAGTTCTAGTAATTCAAATTCAAATATGGGTTCTGTCTATGCGAATGCAGTATCTACAGCTGATGGAACTGGGCAAGGAAGTCTGGGTCGTAAAAGAGGAAGCCGATCCGCAAGGCAGCAGCTGTTGGCTTCGGTTGACCTGAAATGCAAGTTGGTTGACTTTGGTAATGCTTGTTGGACTTACAAGCAGTTTACAAATGACATCCAAACGAGACAATATAGGTGTCCAGAGGTTATCCTGGGGTCTAAATATTCTACTTCTGCTGATCTTTGGTCATTTGCTTGCATCTGTTTTGAGCTTGCAACCGGTGACGTTCTTTTTGATCCTCATAGCGGTGACAACTTTGACAGAGATGAGGTATGGATGTGTCTTTCAAATATCATATTTGTTTATCGTGATTTGATATGCTTTTAGTTGTGTGTGAAAGTTGAAGATCATAGTCATTCGAGCAATTAACATGTGTGTGAAAGTTGAAGATCAGAGAGGGAGAAAGTGAGGGATACAAATAATACAAGGTGGTGAAACCTGGTATGGCGTAATGCTTGCTAAATAACATATATGTTCATTCTTTCTTTCTGTCTGTCTTTTTCTTTTCTTTTTGCGTGCGGTGTGGTGTGTGTAGGGGGGGGAATCATGTACTGAGGCAGTCGTTTATCCCTGTTGTTAGTCTGCTGTAGCGGTGAAGGTGTACGGTCATATCATTTATCTCCACATTAGTTTTTCTTTTTCATCTACTTTAGCCACTATGGTTTAGGCCTGGTGTGGAGTGGTTCCCAGACTTTTAAACTTGACCACATAACCTCCTTAGGGTTTGTGTGGTAAGAAGTACAATTAGAGAACTCATGCATATCAACTCTTGTCATACATGTGACTAGCCAAAATGTCGTTCTTTTTAAACTTTAATATGAATTTTCCTCCAAATATAATGACAAAAACGCCCGTAGGCTAATAGAAAAAAGCAATTAAACAAGGCTCGTGAAATAAGTTCTAAAAAATCTCTCTCTCTCTCTCACAAACGACCATCCCCTCTCTATCCCACCCCCCTCCTCCTCCCTACGCTGTCGTTCTTTCTCCTACTGTCACGAACGACCATCCTCTTTCCATCCCACCCCCTCCCTCCTCCCTACGCTGCCGTTCCTATACAATCATGTGAACAGAGTGGACTATCAGTGGCAGTTTATGGGATTATTATTGAAGCATGCTGAAAATAATTTGACGGGCCTTAAAATGTCACTTTTGCATAAATGTTGCCTAAGACTTTCAACTGAATCAAAGGGAGTTTGTGGAACCCGCTACGCAGTGATATTGTTATCTATTCTGCACATGCAAAAGGTTCTTCAATGCTCTACTCTCTTTTTTTTGCTTTTCATATCCCCTCATACTCATTATAAATTGAATCCATTTACTACAAGGAACAGCTAAATCTGAAACTTGGTAGAAAACGCTATCATGTGGCTCAGGCTTGTTACACATCTTGTTGTGAGAGAAAGAAGGAAAAGTGTATAGGGTGTTGTATTAACTAACCCTAACACAATCAACTCTTATTTATATAATGGAAAATCATAACATAAGACTACATTAACCAATGTGGGACTAATACCAATACTATATTCTAACACTCTCCCTCAAGCTGGAGACTCTCCTCCTTGTTACATATCAACCAATGAAATAATTACCTCAACTAATAACAACAATAACGAAAAACAACCAAATTGTTAAAAACAATGGAACAACTTTCAATAGCAACGACCAACGAATCAACGAACGAATTCAACGACCAACGAACGATTTTAACGACCAACGAATCAACGAAAGAATTCAACGAAATAATTTCAACAACCAACAAAACCAATTTCAACTATCAACTTCAACGACCAATAACAATCAAATTCAATTACCAATAAACAACTACCAACTTCAACGAAATAGACGACAAAACAAGATATGTTGCCACACTCACCAAAGCATGGCCAAAAACCCGACTAGGAAACCCAGAATTCTGACCATGTCCACAACTGAATGAAAAACCAACAGCAACAGAGACAGCGGAAGCAGAATCAGATTTCATTGCAAATATATCACCGTATAATTAGAGGCAACCAACTAATACATGCAGACTGTTTCGAACATAACCCAGTGGTGGTGTGATGATTTCGAACGCTCCTTAGGGAATTTCAGAGGTTGTCAGCACCTTGGGGATGGAGATCAAGTATTTTCGAAGTGAAGGAGAGCTGTTTTGGAGATTTTGGAGACTTGGCTACTGCCGGCGAGGGTCGCCGTGATTGGGTTATGGCCGACGAGTACAGTTTAGGCGCCAACGAGGCTATTCAGGTGTCGACGAGTACAGTTTAGGGACTGGGTAATCGATTTTGAGGGATTTTGGCCACGATTTGGAGTTTTTGAAGGTCAGAAACTTCGATTAGGGCTTTGGTTATGGAGTTTGAACATCAAAGGCTTTGATTTAGGGTTTCGAAGGTTGGGATTTCTGGATTTATGGGATTTGTGGCTTTGATTTAGGGTTTCGGTGGCTGTTTGTGGCTGATAGTGGCTGACAAAGAGGTGGGTGATGCAGAAAAGAGATCGCGTGAGGGTTTAGGGGAGTGTATATCTAAGGTGGATTGTGAACCCGCTCTGATACCATGTAGAAACTTTATATCCATCTCAAAACCAATTGGTAATGAGTGAAGAGGTCCCAAATGTTATTAAATGATCACCCATTCCACTCCCAAGCAATATGAGACTCTATTTTCTTAACATCCTCCCTTACGTGCAGCCGCATTAGAGGTCTGTCACGTGTGGCCACTTTTGAGTCCTATCATCTTGCAGCCTTTTTGCTGGTCTGTCATCGTGGGGTGTGGATTGTGAATTTTTTTTAAATGTTTTTTTTTAAATGTGGAGTGGAACGGGCTCTGCTCTGATACCATGTAGAAACTTTATATCCATCTCAAAACCAATTGGCTAAGAGTGGAGAGGCCGCCCAGGCTCATATACTAGTTATAGAGGAGATAATTAACCGATGTGGGACAAATCCCAACACATCTCAGCTACCCACCTCTCATTCTTCCTTCTGGAAGTAGGCATTCTGATATTTTTATGTGCTATGATTTCTTTTCTTTGTGGGTTTTATGCAACTGCTACTGGTTAGCTTTGCCTATAATTGGATAACTGTTATCTTCACTGACTTAACAGTTTTATTTTTTTGTTAATATTCCATGTCAACTTTTAAGCTCCTCTTCTTTTTTGAGATACTTATTTGATACATTCATTTAAATATTGTAGATACTTTGATGGGAAGGAGATACCTTTTTTTTAAAATTAAGAGCCTTTTGATTTCTACTCTGTTTAGTTCGGAGTCAAGAGAGTGCAACCATACTTTGAGATAATTTTTTGACATGTTAGATATTTTTGGGGTATAGAGGGGTGTATAGGTCCTTTTTTATATTTTGACATTTTCCTTTCTATACTTTGCTGTCTTTTGTACATGGGTGGCATCCCCTTAATTTCAACAAATTCTTAGTAGAAGAATTATTTTTTGTGGGCTGTTAAGACTTATTTTATTCCAAGCATCAAGACATGTATCTTTGTATGACAATAATTAAGTGACACGCTTGTTCCCCAAGAAAGAGACTCAAGTTCCTAGTCCAATTAGAAAAGGTTTGAACTGGAGGGAAGAAATGTGATCGCCCACCTTGTTGATTTCCTCCAACAGGCACTGCATTTGCTCCAGTCAACCTCAAGCAATTCTAATGGATGTGGCCCTGCTGTCCACAATTAAAGCTTATTTCCACATGTTGCCCACTTAGGTACATTGCCACCTCGGTTCTTATTCAGCTGATTCCCCGGGTTACCATTCCCAACATTTAGCTTCTTGCTACTTACATTGTTGTTACCGCCACTAATTCCCCCCTTCCTCTTATTATCATGATCATGAAACTGGCGGACGGTCACCTTTCCTTGATCAATGAGTACCGCTCGATCAAATACTTGAGCATATGTCTCCAACCTCATTGGTTTGATTGTTATCAAAATATCTGGCCTCAACCCATCCTCAAACTTCCTTGCCTTTTTATCCTCTGTGTCCACCAGATGTGAAGCGTATGGGGACAACTTAGTAAACTCGGTGGGATACTCAACCACTCGGTGGGATACTCAACCACATTAATCTTATCTCCCTGTTTAAGCAGTTGAAACTCTGCACTCAAGGCATCCCGTATTGCTCTGGGAATGTACTTTTCCTTGAACAATGTTTCAAAGCGAGTCCATACCATGGCCAGCTCCGTTGGTTCTATGATCTGCCACCAGGCATCGTCATCACCTTGGAGCTGATAGGCAGCAAAACTTGCCTTTTGTTGTTCAGTACATTGCAAGATTTGAAAATCTTTTTCAGAGATGCTAACAATGCTTCAGCCATTATGGTATCAATCTCTCAATGGAAAGTTAGGGGTTTTAATTTCAAGATCTCGGTGAGCTTGATGATGACTTCCTTTTCGTGGGAGTAGACGTGCCGCGTGCGGATGAAGAATTCATTTCAAGGTGGGCATGCGCACAAGAGGATAGAATTCCTTAATGTTAACCTCTCTCCCAGGCTCCTCAGGCTGGTCTACATTTTGAGCGGGAGGTTCAATTGGAACTCTTTGTGGTTCAGTGGGACCGGGAGGTACGATTGGAGGGGGTGGTGGTTGTGGTGCTGGCAGTGCTTGAGGTGGAACATGTGGTGGTTGTGCAGGTATAACAGGGGGGGTTGTTGGTTACTAACTGTATCCTGAAGATTGGTTACAACGCCTACCAACCTTTGTAAGATTTGTTCCATTCGATTCATGCACTCATCTGACGGGGGTTGACTTGACGAGGCGTTACCACATGTGTTTACCATGGTTCCTAAATAGAAATGTAAATATAAAACTACTTAATTATTAAATGGCAATTAATATTGCCAAAACTACCAGTGCTTCTATGGGCGCGCGCGCGAGGGAGAGAACCCACGCCGGAGATGGGTGCGCCGAAGAGGAGACCGCCGGAGATGGAGGTGGCTGAGATGGAGGGGCCAGGGCCGGAGTTGTCGGTGTACAGAGAGAGAGAGAGAGAGAGAGAGAGAGAGAGAGAATTTAATCTCAGCCATTGAAATTTGTGGCCGAGATTGGGTGTCAAATTAGGTGTCAAATATGGTGTTAGCGTATTCGGCCCCTATGTATATATATTTAGTCCGTCTATGTCCTACGATGCCCCAAAAATAGTGGCCATTGTTCAGGCACGTTTCCCCTCCAATGCATAATTAAATGCATAAGATATGCTCAAAGCAAGAAGCATGAAACTATTCAAAGGAGAGGAAGTGTACATTTTCGTGTTGTTTTAGATTTTATCTATCTCCTGCTCCTGGAAAGGATTTGAGAGTCCTGGCATGACGCTTTACGAGTTTTCCTGCTTGGCAATTCCCTTGTGCTGAACTGGAACACATTCATCTGTTTTACAACTAAGTCGATTTGTTGGTACATAATTCTGCAATTCAGTTAGTTTGATGATGCATATCACTTGCTATTCAAATCTGGAAACTCATTTGGAAAAGGTTCTTGATTTTACGTCAAAGTAACCTATCTAGGGATGGCAATTTGAACCGAACCGATGGGTACCCGAACCGTAACCGAAGTTTTTCCCCGAACCATAACCGAAATTTTCCCCGTGGGTATGGGTATGGTTGAGGCCTTGGATAACCGAATGGGTATCGGTTCGGTTATGGTTTCACTATTACCCGAACCGATACCCGAACCGAACCGAACCGAACTCCTAAAATTATATATTATATATTATATTATATTATATATATATATATATATAAAATAACTACAACCAGTAGATTTTTAACCCTCAGTTAACCAATCCCAACCACAGTTAAGCCCAAATAAATACCCCCACTCCACCCCAGTCACACAAAAATCCAAGGTCCCAAACCAGTCGGTCTCCTCAAACACGATGATGATGATCGGAGAGAAAAACATTTACCCACACTCAACGGTCCACGTCCCGCCGTGGTCCCTGTCCGACGATCGATGATATCTCCTTCGATCCCCTAGTCTCTCGCCCCCAATGTCGACGACTACTCTCTGTTCGACCCCTTAACGGAGCAATCCGGGTGCACAAAGTCTCTCTCCGTCAAGCCATCTATGGTTCTCCGTCGCACCATGACGCCGACGATTCAGGATGTCTGATCTTCTCTAGTTCTCCAATCTTGTTTCTAATTTGTAGATTTAATAGAGTTACCAAGTTTTGTCAGATCTAGATTTCTTCTTCTTCGTGCAAGTGTTTTGGGCTTCATATACGCAATTGATTTTTGTTTATGTGGGTGTGATTTACTTCTGTTGTGCATCTCTGGTTCCCCGATGGAATAATTTGTTGTGGACTGTGTAAATCTGGGATGACATCGGTTACCCATTCGGTTCGGTTATTACCCGAACCCCGTTTGGTTCGGTTATGGGTAGCTTTTCCTCTCCCCGTTCGGGTTTCGTGGCGGATTCGGTTAGGCTTTCGGTTTCGGGGATCGGGTACGGATATGCCAATATCCGCCCCGAATGCCAACCCTAAACCTATCACCCGATGTTGCATGTAATTGGTTGCTTAATTGTGGTTTTTTCCCGCTTATAGAGTAAACTGTGTAGTGAAGGTTATCAAAATATATTATAGTCTATTGAAGAACTATTCAACTCCTCTTTGGCTTTCCGCTGCAGACTTGCAGTTGACCATTATCAACCAAATTTTATTCTCTATATACAGGACCACTTAGCATTGATGATGGAGCTTCTAGGGATGATGCCACGGAAGGTAAGATTCTCGTTTCCATAAACCTTAGGCTGTGTTGGGATCTCAGATTCGTGAAAGGATTTGCAGAAGGGAAAAAGGTGAATGAGATTTGTGAAGCTAAAATTTTCTGTTGTTCTTTTGATCTTCTTTCCCCTTCTCAAAATCCTCCACAATTCAAAGATCCAACCCAGCCTTGTTGCACTCAGCCCTACGAATGTGACCTTGAAAACCTTGATACCTCGACAGATTGCCTTGGGTGGCCGTTATTCGCGGGACTTCTTTAACCGATACGGTGATCTAAGGCACATCCGTCGCTTGCGTTTCTGGCCCGTGAATAAGGTTCTAATGGAGAAGTACGAATTCAGAGAGCAAGATGCCACTGAGTTGGCTGATTTCCTTGTCCCCATTCTTGATTTTGTCCCTGAGAAGCGGCCAACTGCTGCCCAATGCCTACTTCATCCTTGGATTAGTTCAGGTCCTCGTCTTTTAGAGCCTTCAACAACGTCTACTGAATCCCAAGCTGCTGATACTTTATTTTGCGAGAAAATGAGGAGGGAGAAAGAGGAGACAGAAGTCGTGGAGGTTGGAATGAGGAAGATAGCAATCAATGCAGATTCGAAACAAGTAAAAAATCCTCAGTCTACGAGTAAACTGTCAAAGACAGATACAGCAAGTTCATCTAGGTAGGTCCATTTCAGGATGCAACGACTTCCTTAGGCTGTGGTTGGACCTTAGATTGCTTAAAAAGAAAAGCATAGAAAAGAAGGAAACAATTAGCTTTGCAAGTCCCTTTCCGTGTTCTCTTCCTTCATAAATCCTTGATCCACACAGCTCTATTGTTTCTCCACTACCTGGGTATGTATAGTTTTTCATCACCAACATTTCATTGCTTGCAAGGCATATAATAATTCCCCCATCTATTTGAACTTTCATTTGGTTTGCGGATGGGTCTGTTAAGATGTGGGTAAAAAGTTGGAGCATTTGGTTAAAGCTGTTGGATTACACCAGATGAAAAAACAGATTCTCCTCTCTGGCTCAATCATGTAACATGTGCATACACTACGCCAAATTTTTCCTTTAGCGGCATTAAAAAACCGCCGGTAATAGTCTCAAAACCGCCAGTAAAAATAAATTACCACCGGTAAAAATAAATTACCGCCGGTAAAAGTTCTGTCGGTAAAACAATTGTCGGAAATACAAAAACGGCGGTAAATTACTGTCGATAAAGGTTTTGGACTATTAACGGCGGTTTTACTACCGCTGCTAAAAGTTTCGGGAAAAAAATGACATTGCCGAGATTTGAACCCGCAACCCATTGATTAATACCCGAGCACTTACCCACCGAGCTACATAAAAATGTGTTTTATTAGGAAAATAATAATATTTATATTATAATGCATTATTACCGGCGGTTTTTGCTTACCGCCGTTAATAGTTTATTCTACCGGCGATTTTACATTACCGCCGGTAATAGTTACTTTTATCTGCGGTTTTACTCATGCCGTTAATAAAGAGCGTTTATAATTACCTTTTGCGGTTTTTTGTCATTACCGCTGGTAATAGTACCCTTTACCAACGGTTTTATTACCGCCGGTAAAAAAACCGCTGGCAAATGCAATTTTTGGCGTAGTGATAGGCAGAAATAGTCTTACTGGAAATAGTTATGCTTGGTTTATTTGTGAAGGTTTCATTCTATATTTTAACTTCTTTTACGTCAGGATAATTGTCATCCCGAATCGTTTAGGGTCTAGGGTCCTTTTCCGCTAATCGACAATGAGAACCATTCCTTGTTGTCTCCGAGCTCCAACCCTTGTGGACTCTATTTTGAGTCTCAGTAGACGTGCAACATTTTCTTATTTGCTGGCCGTCAATTAGGTGATTGTAGGCGCGGCCAAAATTATTGACATGTCATCAGAGAAGACTTTTTGACCAGCCAATTGGTTGCGGACACGTGGTAACTGCGACCCCGCGGGAAGTCAGTCTTAGTCAAATTTCTATTCTAAGAAGACGGTTGACTGCCCAATAGGAGGGAAGCACGTGTGGCACGTAAGAATAATGCCCGCGGAAATGACCCGCGGGGGAACTAAAGACGTACCGGGATGGGTACAGAGGATCACAGGAAGACCCCGGGGTCCTATTCAGGCCTAAAAGGCAAGGCCCGAGAGGGGCCCCGCGGGAGGCAAACGATCGCCGCGGGTCACGACCTTGCTCTTGCGGGAATTGGGAAAACTCTTGTGGTTTGGGATAGAGGTAGCGTCGCGGAAGCGCGAGTCCTCCCGCGGAAAGTCCTCCGCGGAAGGACGAGCCTATCCGGGACCTGGAGGTACGGGAGGGACACGTGTTGGGGTCTTATAGGAACGCCGCTCTGGGCCTGACCTAGGCCCAGCAGCGCCGCTCTGGGCCTGACCTAGGCCCAGCTGCCCTATAAATACTTCTGACATTCCCAATAATTGCCAGAGGCTGACTTTTCTGGAAAAGGAGAGTGTGAGCACTGATTCTGAGAAATGAGAATATTCTTCTCCGGAGAGAAGGTGACCTCACTCATTTGATTCCAGAGAAGGCAGACATCATCCCCGCAGAGAACAAATGAGACACGTTGCCTTTGTCCTTTCCGTACCTCTTGTTCCATCCCTCACCCCACGAGATTATTCGGCGATGATAAATGTTTCTCTTGACCGTGGGTCCCACCCACGCCTATGTGAGTGTGGTGGTTTATATTGTGGCTTAATTTAATCTCATCTTCAGAGACAAGACTCACCTTAGCCTGCCTCGCCTTCTCTGCCGCAGACTCCGTCGTCTCCTTTGCCTTCTCCTTTGCCTTCTCCGCGGCTGACTCAGCCGTCTCCTTGGCCATCTCCTTTGCCGTTTCGGCCTTTTCCTTTACCGCCTCTTTCGTCTCTCCCGCTTTCTCTGCTGCCCTATCCGTAATCCCTCTTTCTTCCTCCTCCTCCTCCTCCTGGGCCTGCTCCTCGTACCCGCCTTCCCTCGGCTCGTCGTAAGATTTGCCGATAACGGCCTCCTTGGCGCTTTCGAGAGTTTCAGCCACCGAATTCAGTATGGTTCCGATGACGCCGGGCCTTTCCTCTTGTCCGTGTTCGTAGTAATCACGGTCATGAGACTCCATTTTCGGTCGTCTATCTTCTTCTTCTTCTTCTTCTTCTTGTTCGTGCTCTCTCTCTTTTCTTTCTCTGTTTATATCACTGAGCTCTTTTTCTTGCCTTGATGCCATTTGACTATCCTCAAAAAAAACTCTCTCTCTCTAGATTTTTCCGGCAAATCTAAACACCGAAAGCTCAACAACAGTAAATTGTACAGAGACAATGAAGTGAACTGTTGGGCAAAACTTGGTTTTATCGTTTTTCTTGACGATAAGAGTTAAAGAGTATGAAATGTATGGGGTGGGGATCCGAGTTTGTACGTTGTTGTGAATAAATAACACGTACGTGTAGCTGTGGGGTTGTTGATGTACACGTGGATGAGTAAGCTGGATGACACGGAGACGAGTATAGGAAGCTGCCAGCTGGGGTGGGTGGCAGTTCGGTGTATGCTCATCGCAATCAAGTAAGTTCTGGGGGTGGGGCCGGATGACAAAGCCAGTTCTAGCCAAAGTTACTCCGAGTAGGGGAAAGTTTTTCAGTGCCGAACGGGTGTACCACGTGGTGCTCGTTTGCGCATTTAAGCCGTCCATTACATGTTTGAACAGCTCAGATTTGGAGAGAGAAAAAGGAGAGAGAAAGTGTTGAAATAAGAGGAGAGAGAGGGTTTCAATCCGAGACGTCCAAAAGTGTATCGGACGGCTCGGATGCGCCGAGCGGGTACCATGTAGGCAATACCCGCTCGGCACTGAAAAACTCCTCCCGAGTAGGAGTTTAAATTCTTTACGTCAACGGTGAAAACCGTGAATTTTATGCTACCGTCATTGTTGGTTTTACCGTACGTGTATTGTAGCAATTTAAAACGTTCATTTTGGCTCACAGAGTAGTGTCTCCACGCGAATGATCAGTTTGATAGGACATCGATAGATATATTAAATATTGTAAAACTTATTGATAGAATCATAGGCTAATTCAATTAAGGCACAGGTGGGTCACGTGACCCACCTGAAATTATCGGAAATTTTTTTTGTGAACCGAAGAAGTTAAGTACTATATATAAAATTACCGAGAACCAAATTGTGCGTCTTGCGCCAGTGGTAAAGGCTTGCGCTTATACCCGCGTGTTCGAATCCACGCATGGTCTATGCCTTTTTTTCTTTCATTTTTATGCTGAAACGTTGAAATAAAAAAATCTCAAAACTTGTGGCTAATGGGAGAGTCAAACCTCACCCATCAAATGCTTAGTTTGAGGCACTACCACAATACCAACTGAGACAATTTGACATTACCATCAAATAAAAATATTAAAATACAAAAACACTAGTCCACTCATTTTTTTAAATGTTTACTGTATGTTTAGTCTTCTTTCATCACTGGCGTGTCTTCATTATGTAATGGCGACAGTACAATTGTACTTTTCATATTATCATATATTATTATTAATGATGATCAAAAAATATTGGAGTATTATTAATGCATTTCTTGCTCTTTCAAAAAAAAAAATTCAAAGTTTTGTGCTCTATAAAGAATGCTTAAATATTTTCTGTTCTCGTTATAATTTTTTCTTGAATGCATGTTCTCTTTATATTAGCTTATGAGAATTTTTATCAACTTTATGCTCGAAAGGTGACCCATCTGTATTAGATTTCTGAATCCGCCACCGGATAGAATCAGATCGTCCATTTCATAAATCAAAATTCAATTTTTTGATATACCCTATCGATATCTAATTAAGCTGATTTTTGCATAAACATACCACTTTGAGGGCCCTACAAGATGAATGATTTAAATTATACTATAAAAATACACGGTGGGGCCAACAATGGCACCACTGCCGTCGTAAATAATATAGTACGGCCTGGATTGAATAAGTTTCTTGAATTGAACAGTGAGATAATTGGTGTCCTAAATTAATCGGTTTTACACTTGAAAATTAAAAGGTAAAAGACCTAAACTTACCTTTGAAAATTTACGATCGATCAAACAAAACGCCAACGATGACAAAAATAGTCGAGGAGAATGAGTTTAAATTGAAGAAAAGAAATTCCTATATGGTCATGATGCGAGTTTAGGGGTTGTTTGGTTACCCTATTTTTTGGCTTTTTACATTTTAGTTATTGACTTTTTAAATTTTGGTCAAATATATTTTGAATATGGTAGAATGTTTTAGAGATAAAGAAATATATTTGTACAAGCAAGCAAACATAAGATTGAACACAAAATCATCTTGTCCAACCCATATAAAAAATAATGATACTATCTGCTTCTTCTAAAAGAAGACAGCTAAAATCGTACATATTTGCTTCTTCTTGCATTGACGCTATAATGCAAAGAAGAATACTAATAATTAATTGTCGAGATGGACGACCAAGATAGAACTGCATCGGCGCTTCTCTACAGTTGGATTGCCGAGAAGCCCATTTTTCTGTGGCACTAAGAGCATCCACAGTGGAATAAGCAAAACAAAAAATTGTTAAAGTTACCAATGTTAGATCAAAAAAGTGCTCACATTGGAATAACCAAACCTAGCAATCTCTTAACAACTCATCAAATTTTGACTTTTCAATAATCAAAGCTAGCAATATTTTGTCAATAACCAAATTTTATCTCTCAATCAAGTACACCAACATTACACAAAAACCTTCTTTCTCTTCCATTTTCTCTCTCTTTCTCTCTCTCTCAACAATGTTTTCAAAAAATAATTTTAAAAAACTGTAACTTTCAGATTTTTTTTTTGTTTTTTTCAGAAACTTTTTTTTTACAAAAAACATTAAAAACTGTAAGTAAATAAAAGTTTGTTTTTCAAAAAATCATTTTTTACACAAAATCTGTTTTTAAAAAACTGTATTTATAGTTTTTAAAATTTCAAAACTATTTGTGTAAATACAATTCTTTCAAAATATTTACAGTTCTTAAGTGAACAAAGTGTGTTTTTTGAAAAACTGTTTTTTGTTTCGAAAAACTATTTTTTTTTGAACTGTTTCTAACATAAACTGTTTTTTTTTTCCTTCCAAAACCGCTTTTTCAAAAAATATGCGTGAAATGAAGGGAAAAAGTTTGGAGGGCCCATTGATTTTGATTATGGGCCAAAAATAACCAATGTGGGATTTGACATTGCTAACTTTAGAAACCTCTAAATGGATAATCAAAATATGACGTGGCATGTTTTGATTATTCACATTTGCTTATTCCACTGCTGATGCTCTAACAATACTTGATGCATTAACTACTTCTACAATTTTTAATACGAATAAGGGAATTTAGTTGTTCGCGTTTAATGATTATTAGCATATGCACTTGACAAAGAGTTTTTTTTCTTTTTATCCCCTAAACTATGCACTTTTTCTCTACTTAGTCCCTGAACTATCAATTTGGCGATTTCATCCCCTTAACTATCATTCCGTTACCTACTTAGTCCAATAGATAACGGAAGTTAAGAATTTGGACGAAAAATGTCACATAAGGCCCTGTTTGAGACCCTGTAGAGCAGATACTTGATTATGACAGCCCTAGAGATAAAAATTAATTATGACCCTTTAGGATAAAATGATCAAAAAAATAAGACCTTCGCACTGGTTCAAGCGGATTGAAAATTGGTGCACTTAATTTTTTTAGAAGGTTTAAGTGCTTCAATTTTCAATCCGTTTGGACCAGTGCAAGAATCTTATTTTTTTAATCGTATTATTCTAAAGGGTCAGAATTAATTTTTTTCTCTAAGGCTTTCATAGTTAATTATCTACTTTTTATTTGAGACCCCTTAGAGCAGATACTTGATTATGAGAGCTCTACAGACAAAATTAACTATGACCTTTTAGGATAAAATGACAAAATTAACAGACAAAATTAGTCTCTATAAAGTGCCATGTAAGATCTTGATATATGAACCTCGTAAAAAAAATTAAATGCTCCAATTTTCAATCTGTTTGAACCGGTGCAAATGTCTTACTTTTTTGATTTTTTTATTCTAAAGGGTCATAATTAATTTTTATCTCTAGGGCTGTTATAATAAAATAACTAGTCTATAGGGTCTCAAACAGGGCCTTACGTGGCATTTTCCATCCAAATTCTTAATTTCCGTTATCTATTGGACTAAGTAGGTAACGGAATGATAGTTGAGGGGATGAAATCGCCAAATTGATAGTTCAGGGACTAAGTAGAGAAAATGTGCATAGTTTAGGGGATAAAAAGAAAAAAAACTCCTTGACAAATGGCTAAACGAATACCAGAACGAGTAGGCCTCAAGTCCAACGGGCCGTGTACCCAAAAAGGTCTAACGGGCCACATTCCTAGATGGACTGTAAAGGGCCAAATTCCCATATTAAAAGTAGGCTCAAATAAGGGCCTACTAGAGCCACATCTCCCGGTGAAGACTCGGTCTAACGGGCCACATTCCTAGACTCGGGTATTGTCTGAGGTTTTTTTTTTTTTGATATTCTCTGAGGGTTTTTATTTATTTATTTATTTATTTATTTATTTATTCTCCGAGGTATTGTTCAATGCACGTTGATGCAAGGTCTACATATTTTGAGACTGGTTCTACATTAATATGCAGTGAGAAAGGCCATTGAATTTTTTCATTAAATATTTATCTTGAGGGTTCTTGTCAAAAATAATTTCTAACAGATATCGGTAAGGATTTTTTCAGAAATTGCAAGACAAAACAAAATGATTCGCCCTACGATTGGGGGTAACAAAGATGTGGTTCCGACTTTTCTTTGTCCGTATTGTCAATACTTCAACAAGCAAGAACTTGAAGGTCTTAAGAAATACAAGCTTGACCTCAAGTTGGGTTCCAAGGTGAGGTTTGTAACGAGGTTAGTGCCTGAATGCATCATGAGGAAAGAGAAGGTTTTAATCTTTTGCCACAATATTTCCCCGATTGATCTTTTTGTTAATTTGTTTGCATCCTCCTATGGGTGGAGGAAAGGGAAATGCTACTCACACAACAATTCAAACACAACAACTTACACAACCTCTCACATACATGTGGGCTCCACACACTACTATGTGTGGGCACCACATATATGTGAAAGGTTGTGTAAGTTGTTGCGTCTGGATCGTTGTGTGAGTAGCATTTTTGTTTCTGTTTCCATCCCAAGCCAAAAGGCCGAGAGCACTCCCTCTCCTCTCCTCTAAAAAAACAACTCTCCTTCCACAGAAAAAACCTTCTACTGTTCTACATATTTCCTCAGAAATCCCAACTCCTTCAAAAACCAATAAACTCTCCACACCCCCTTCAAAAGAAAACCAAAAAAAACTCTCCAAAGTCCAAACCATCAGGAAACACCAAACCAAAAAAATACCTCTTTCCCTTTACCAAAAATCCCCAAACGAGCTATCTCCAAAATCTCCGAGGCCGAAGCTCTCCTAGTTTAGGTTCAGAAAAAAAACTCCCGATCTCCATAAGTTCATTGTAAGCCAGAATTACACAACAATTATATAGCTAAAAATAAGTACGGATCGAATTTTGTGCTATTTCTAGTTATATTTTTGTCTAATTTAATTTTTGAGCACACTTCTGTTAAAATCCACCGCACAAGGTGAGGAAGATGTAATCCTACGCAAGGGGTATTTCCCCCTTTTCAATTCAAATTTTCAGTTCAACTCAAATTTTTCTTTTTTACTTAGATTAATAACACGACGATGTTCTTTTCACTAAAAACCAAAAATAAGGTTGCACTGTTCGGATTACCGTTTTGCACCCCTATTTCGGTATAAATGAAAAGAAGATTGTCGTGTTGGATTAATTAACTGAGGTGCTCTTTTCGTGTATATAAGGATGGCGCTAAAACTTAAAAGTACCCAGTGACCTTTTGTCGGTGACAATGTAGCCACAATCGAGTCCCGGTGATTCTAGGATTCCACATGCCTTAAACACAAAAAGAGGACTGAAGGTCATTTCATCAATCAATAGCTCCATTGTATGCATTCTATATTTTATTTATTTGCCAACGATAATTACTCGAAAAAGGCCAACTTTGAAAATTAAGTACTGAGAGGACGATGTGGGGTGCCTAACACCTTCCCCACACGTAACCATAAATCCCTGAATCCATCTCTATTTTCGCAAACCCTTGAATGAGAGTCAATTACAAGTCACGTTTGAAAGAAGAATTTGCTCAAACGGGAATATAAAAAAATAGTTAAAACCATTTTCTTCGCAAAACACTTTTAACGGGTGACCTGACACACCGAACTCAATGTTAGGTGGTGACTCGTTTTTTTCAAACAACAGTCCGAGTCACGGCTATCAAACTCAAAATTAACAATCATCGCATTTAAAAGTCGTGATTTTTAAGGCGTTGCCTCTTTTGCCCTAAAAAGTGGGTTGGGCGACCGCCGGTAAAAATCAAGACGTGCAAGTCCAACTTATTCACAGTCAAAAGTGCTACAAACTAACACCATCTACGAAACCCAGACAACCACGCCAAGCTATGTACACAGTGGACTGCTTCTATCAACCACCAACTCAACAATTCCAGCACTTCGGGCTATCAATTTCAGCAACTAGACATGAAATCGCAGCTCTTAAAAATAGTTTCCAGCATCTAGAAACTTATTTTTCCACAAACATAACTCAATATCAATTGGCTCAGATATTTCAATGGAAATGAATTCCTGGTTACTACTTATGTTGTCAAACGGTCGTTAACCCGTTGACCCTCACAAGTGTCCTACCAAGATGAGTGTCTACCCTTGAAATTTATTTCCATATCATCATAGCCATACAATAGCAGCACACTACACTGCACCGATGCCAAGGAAAACCCAAAAAAGGGACTGCACAAATGCACACTACACTACACTTTGCAAACCCATAAAACAATAACGGAAGAAACTGCGGTTTCCTGCCATTCTATGGCATTACGTAGAACATTTTTTCTGCCCATATAACAGCAAAAAACAACCTCGGCAAAGTGCAGTGCAGAAAACAGTTTTCATTGCCCACAAAACATGGTCTTAATAAACTGCAAAAAATAGCAGCACAGGACAGCACAACACACGCATTGTCCAGTGGCCAGCAAAACCCAAAAAATGGATTGCACAAATGCACACTGCACTGCACTTTGCAAACCCAAAAAATGGACTGCACAAATGCACTGCACAATGCACTTTGGGCACAGCTTGGACACACACACCCCTGCACTTCACTCACACCTGTACCCACACAAAAAACTGCACACACCACATTTGCACTGCACTACTAGATCAGCAGATTGGCATGCTGTTTTTCTACAGTTTGCACACACATCATAGCCCACAAAAACCAGCCCAGAAAACTGCAATAAAACTCTCCATTAAAACTGCCTCCAAAACAGCTTAGAAAATAGCATGCCCTGCACTATCAGCAGTTGCACCACAACACAACACACACATACTTGCATAGCAGAAAAGCAGAACCCATAAACCAACAGAAACCAACACCTGCACTGCCAAACCCAGGTACAGCAGAAACCAGCCCAGAAAGACACCATAAACCACTATACTGCATGCTAACAATAGCCAAGAAACCATAGAAACCAGCCCAGAAAACAGCAAGCCAATGGCAGAAAATAGGGGGCCAAGAGGTTTGCTTATGCCAAACCACAAAAACTGCAGAAAAGTTCTGCAGTGAAGTGCAACAAATACTATGCACAAACGAATACTTTAGAACCTGCATTGCAGAAATCAACACACACACATAGGCATGGCATAGTAATAACAAGCACAACTTAAGACTTGATTGGGCTCAAACAATACATAGGAATCATAAGGGTACTCATGGCTGCAACTAATGTTACCCCGCCAAGGTATCTACCTTAATTAAGAATTGAATCGATTCATCATTGCCCTAGTAAGACTCACATTATTGGCCAAAACCTGTCATGCAAAGAAACTTCATATTACATTTCCAAATACGACAAAAAAGTATGCATCAAATGTACCAAATTCATGAGTTTAAGATCATAGTGCATAGTTCGTAGTTCATAGACCCACCATAGTTCGTTGTTCATCCTCCATTGTTCATTATACATTAACAAATGGCTTCCTAATTAAGGGTATGACGATAAAGTTCTGCCACTTCAAAAAAAGTGGGTAAAGTACCATTCTTGCTTCTAATGGTACTTAACCCACTTCAAAAAGGCACTACGTATCGCACTAAATGGGACCATACACAGACTGCTAAGGATGGCCTCCACATATAGTTGTCTCTCCTCGAGCTTCGTGCCATAGAAGTTGTCAACCATTTGTTCCTCTTGACAAATTACAGCACTTAACTTGAACTTCTCCATCAAGGTAATATCAAGCTTTGATAGCTCATCTTGCACCATCGTGCGTCGGGCAGATAGCTCTTTGTCATACCTAAACGAATTGACCATCTTTTCCATATGGCCCGAGCTCATCTTCAGCCAATTGTCCATACTTGCATGGATGGGCAACTCTTCTTCAGCCATTCTTGTCCTCTTCCTCCCCTTTTTAACTCTGGCATTGACCTGCGGCGTTGAGCAACGGGGTGTGGATGTGGGGAGTGAGCTGTGAGGTGTGAATGTCTGAGGTGTAGGAGTTGTGGGAGTTGTGGGGAGTTGTGCACCGTTGTCTTCACCGAATAGAGCATCATAGAAATCATTTGACTGATCTCCCAAAGTTGGTGGGACAATATCCGGGCGTGCCATTTCCGAGTAATCTTCCGTTGCCTCCCCCGTAGCCCTGTCCTTGCCAAATATGAGTTGCCAATCATCAAAGTACGAGAAGGACTTCCCGTACAAGCCTTGGGCCTACACAAACATTAGAACTTAGTAGGAATTCTCATGCCTTAATATTGAATTAAAGCATTTGAATTCACAAATGGGAGTTACCTTTTCATACTCATCCCATATGGTTTGCTCCACGGAGATGCGTTTGTTCACATCATCCCACCCGAAGCCACTAAGGGCAATAATATCAACAATTTTAGCCCACGTCTGTTTCCAATACTTCACCTTGGAGTTAATGTGGGGGTGACCCTTAAGGTTGCTCCCCGGTAGCACCTTTTCTAACTCTTTCTCCAAGTGGGTGAAGAAACCCGTTTTGAACCCATTCTCGGCCCTCCACTTGTCCCCTATGTCATTGACCATGCACTTCATTAGCGCATCCTCTTCCTTACCCCTCCAAGACCTACGTTTTTGCTTTGTAGGCCCTTCCACTACTTCCACTTCATTAGTATCCATTGTTGCAAATGCATTTAAGTTGTGCAAAGAATGTAAAAAGTACGACCGTAAACTTTAAGTAATACACCGGGAAATATAATGGTACGTTACAAGTTGTTCAAACACAAATGTTACCAAGAAGTTACAAATAGTACAATTACAAATATTTGTTCAAACACAAATGTTACCAACAGAAATTCGTAAAACTAATGTTTTTCAAGGTCAAATATTTAACTCTCCACCAGTGGCTAACCAATGGTTATACATGAAGGCAGCTAGAGCATCCCTCCCCGCGGTCCACTCATTGGAAGTCTCTACGGTAGCAATGTGATCATCAACGGGGACATCATTCACGTGTTCTTGTTCCCCTGCGTCGTACTCTTGTTCAATGGGATCGTTGGGAATCTCTCTCTTAATTAGGTTATGGAGAAGACAACATGCTGACACGATACGGCATTGAGTCCTTATGGGGTAATAGGAAGGAGATCTCAAAATTGCAAACCGCATCTTCAGAACCCCAAAGCTTCTCTCAATGACATTTCTAGCAGCGGAGTGCTTCATGTTGAAGTACTCCTCTTTGCTTGTTGGCATATGACCTTGCCTCCAAATGTTAATGTGATAGCGTTGGCCACGGTATGGTCCTAGAAAACCGTTCCCATTTGTGTAACCAGCATCAACAAGGTAATAATGTCTTGTAACCAATGGAAGATAACAAATTCTCACTACGGACACATTCACTATGGGTGGATAATTGTAATGGAGTGAAAGGAAACATTAACTTTGAATATGGAACATACCATGGGGGACTCTGAGACCATGGGGTCTATCCATGGCGTTCCTAAGGATTCTAGAGTCAGTGGTCGACCCTTCCCAACCAGAAAGGACATAGACAAATTTAAGGTCTCGAGTACAAACACCTAAAACATTTGTAGCAATCTCACCATTCCTTGACCTATATCGGGCCTTATCAGCGGTCGGGGGACTAACTGGCACGTACGTCCCATCCAATGCCCCAAGACAATTCTAACAACTGAGGAGAAGAGTATTAAAAGGTAAATATAGGCGACTATATGAAATCTTTACAATGGAACAAGTAGGAACAATAATAGGTTTAAGTGTACCTGAAACCAACTCCATCTACTGTCTTGGTAGTTAGGAGGTACAGGCTCGGGCGTTACTAGGAGCATGTTGTAAAGGCGCAAGACAGCTTGGAGTACAGCATTGAAATGCCTACTTATTGTTTCGATAGATCTCCAAAACTCAAATTTAGTACGCCTCTGCTTGGTATGGTGAGAGAGGACCCACAAGAATATTGCTACCCTCTCCTCAAGACATACGTTGCGTGAGTCCCCTAACCCAACACCTCGAACTAAACAGCACAATCTCAAAAAAGTATGCCTATTCACCCACAATTGGTCGTGGCAGTCGACGTTATTACCCCTAACAAGCCTATTGATATTGTTTGCGTGCATCTGGTAAAAGTTCGGATTCGGAGACAACTCGGGAGGAGGATGGCGAGCCGTGGACATGATAAATAAGTAGAGGTGAAAAATACTCATTGCAGCGTTAATAAAGGCATGTAATGCCATGACAGCCTCTTGCTCTTCTCTTCTCCTTACTTGTTTTCTGTTTAATCTTGGCATCCTAACAAAACCTAACCAATGTTTTAAACAAGAAATATAGAACGACGTAAACAACACAAAATTGTCTCCTCATACCCATCTAGGAGGACGTAAACAAGACAAAAAATCTATGAACAGCCAGCCAAGTAAATTATGCATAAGTTACAGAACAGCCAGCCAACCAAAGTTTTTAAACATGAAATAAGTTACAGAATTTACTTACAAGTTACAGCCATCTTTTTTTCCTATGCTAGATGTCAAGTTACAGCCATCTCTTTTAAATTATATATAGTTTTTGGCCTATGCTAGATGTCAAGTTACTGTTCCTTCGTCACAAACATTTTTTGCATGTCAGAATCATTTTTCTCAAGGTCCAATAAGGCTTAATTTTTACAGCAACAATCACAATAAGAGTCAATGTCAACTAAATCATCACAAAATTAAGCACCATCAGCTAGGGCTCTGCATTTAACAACATAAGTACAAATCTAAGCACCACCAGCCAAGGCTCTGCATTTAACAACATATACAAATCTAAGCACCACCAGCCAGGGCTCTGCATAATAAGAGAATACTTACAGATTTGAAGCCTAGCAAGTGAATGGGAGAGATACACTTGAATCAATCTTCCCCGTAATTTTAGGAATTTAGCGAGTAGTTTTATAGATATATATGATGGAGGAAGCTCTATCAATCTTCTCGGGTTACAATGTTACACCCTCACGATGAAGTCGACGCCAAAACAGCAAGAGCTTTTGAAAAAACTTGTATATCAAGTAGCCAAGTATAAAGGGTTTCCACTGGAAAATGAGTTTTTGGCCACTCTAGTTTCGATACATCCTTGGTTGCTTAAAACTACACCTGCTTCCTGTCAATACTTCAACGAGCAAGAGCTCAAAGGTCTTGAGAAATACAAGCTTGACCTCAAGTTGCCTTCCAAGGTGAGGTTTGTAACGAGGCTAGTGCCTAAATGCATCATGAGGAAAGAGAAGGTTTTAATCTTTTGCCACAATATTTCCCCGATTGATCTTTTTGTTAATTTATTTGCATCCTCATACGGGTGGAGGAAAGGGGAAGAAGTTTTGGTCCTTCAAGGAAAAATGGAACTATTCGAACGTGGAATTGCAATGGATAAGTTTGAGCAGAGGGAAGGGGTGTCAAAAGTAATGCTGGCTTCAATTACAGCTTGTTGTGAGGGCATTAATCTAACTACAGCGTTGAGTGATCTTATCGGATCAAGAGTGGAACCCTTCTAAGACAAAGCAAGCTGTGTAGCGCTGGCTTTTCGTCCAGGAGAAAGTAGTCTATGTTTATCACCTATTGGCAAGTGGCTCAGAAAAAGACAAACCTAAAGAGGTGAAGTCTTGAGAAAGAAATTGGGAATATCTCTTGAACCTGGATTCCCAAAACCCGACTCCAATGCTTTCCATATTGTGGACTTGCATTGAAAAAACTCAAAAGCAGCTTGATCACCCGAGTGTGCTTCTAATGAGTTATTCCTATTTTATGACACTCACATGAGAAGATTCAAAAGATTCTCACACGCGGTATTTAGGCCATTTGTTGCAGCAATGCCCTGAGATCCTAATCCTTGATGAGGGGCATAACCCTAGAAACAATAAATCGAGGCTGAGAAGGCTCTGTTGAAAGTTGATACGAAGTTGAGAATTTTGCTCTCCGTACATTGTTTCAGAATAATTTTGAAGAGTATTTCAAAACTCTCACTTTGGCAAGACCACGGTTTGTCGACGATGTGCTGAGGAAGTTAGACCGAAACTCCGGGACGACAAACATAGGCGGAAATACATGCACTGCAATTGAAAACAGAGCAAGAAGATTATTCATAAATAAAATTGCTAGGAAGATTGATTCTATTGTAGGAGAAAAAAGAATGTGTGGTATGAATTTGTTGAGGAATTTAACAAGTAGTTTTATAGATGTATATGATGAAGGAAGTTCTGTCAATCATCCCGGGTTACAATGTTACACCCTCACGATGAAGTCGACGCCAAACCAGCAAGAACTTTTGAAAAAAACTTGTATATCAAGTCGCCAAGTACAAAGGGTTTCCACTGGAAAAGGAGTTTCTGTCAACTCTAGTTTCGATACATCATTGGTTGCTTAAAACTACACCTGCTTCCATTCAATGCTTCAACGAGTAAGAACTTGAAGGTCTTGAGAAATACAAGCTTGACCTCAAGTTGGCTTACAAGGTGAGGTTTGTAATTAGGCTACGGCCTAAATGCATCATGAGAAAAGAGAAGGTTTAAATCTTTTGCCACAATATTTTCCCGATTGGTCTTTTAGTTAATTTATTTGCATCGTCCTACGGGTGGAGGAAAATGGAAGAAGTTTTGGTCCTTCAAGGAAAAATGGAACTTTTCAAACGTGGAATTGCAATGGATAAGTTTGAGCAGAGGGAAAGGGTGTCAAAAGTAATGTTGGCTTCAATTACAGCTTGCTGTGAGGGCATTAATCTGACTACAACGTCAAGAGTGATCTTATTGGATCAATAGTGGAACCCTTCTAAGACAAAGCAAGTTGTAGCGCTGGCTTTTCGTCCAGGTCAGGAGAAAGTAGTCTATGTTTATCACCTATTGGCTAGTGTCTCAGAAAAAGACAAACCTACGGAGGTGAAGTCTTGAGAAAGAAATTGGGAATATCTCTTGAACCTGGATTCCCAAAACTCGACGCCAATGCTTTGCATATTGTGGACTGTATGGAAAAAATTCAAAAGCTACTTGATCACCCGAGTGTGCTTCTAATGAGTTATTCCTATTTTATGACACTCACACTAGATGATTCAAAAGATTCTCACAAGCGGTATTTAGGCCATTTGTTGCAGCAATGCCTTCGGATCCTAATCCTTGATGAGGGGCATAACCCTAAAAACAATAAATCGAGGCTGAGGAAGGCTCTTATGAAAGTTGAGACGAGGTTGAGAATTTTGCTCTACGGTACATTGTTTCAGAATAATTTTGGAGAGTATTTCAACACTCTCAATTTGGCAAGACCACGGTTTGTCGATGATGTGCTGAGGAAGTTAGACCGAAAATCCGAGATGGCAAACAAAGGCGGAAAAACACACACTACAATTGAAAACAGAGCAAGAAGATTATTCATTGATAAAATTGCTAGGAAGATTGATTCAAGTGTAGGAGAAGAAAGAATGTGTTGTTTGAATTTGTTGAGGAATTTAACGAATTATTTTATAGATGTATATGATGGAGGAAGCTCTGTTACCTTCCTGGATTACAATGTTACACCCTCACGATGAAGTTGACGCCAAAATAGCAAGAGCTTTTGAAAAAACTTGTATATCAAGTCGCCAAGTACAAAGGGTTTCCCTTGGAAAAAGAGTTTCTGGCCACTCAAGTTTCGATACGTCCTTGATTGCTTAAAACTTCACCTACTTCCAGTCAATTCTTCTACATGCAAGAACTTGAAGGTCTTGAGAAATACAAGCTTGACCTCATTTAGGCACTAGCCTCATTACAAACCTCACCTTGGAAGCCAACTTGAGGTCAAGCTTGTATTTCTCAAGACCTTCATGTTCTTGCTCGTTGAAGTATTGACTGGAAGCAGGTAGTTTTAAGCAAGGATGTATCGAAACTAGAGCGGCCAGAAACTTCTTTTCCAGTGGAAACCCTTTGCACATGGTGACATGATATACAAGTTTTTTCAAAAGCTCTTGCTGTTTTGGCGTCGACTTTATCGTGAGGGTGTAACATTGTAACCCAGGAAGATTGACAGAGCTGCCAATCTATAAAATTATTCGTTAAATTCCTCAACAAATTCAAACCACATTCTTTCTTCTCCTACGCTTGAATCAATCTTCCTAGCAATTTTATCAATGAATAATCTTCTTGCTCTGTTTCCAATTGCAATGCGTGTTTTTCCGCCTTTGTTTGTCGTCCCGGAGTTTCGGTCTAACTTCCTCAGCACATCATCGACAAAACGTGGTCTTGCCAAAGTGAGAGTGTTGAAATACTCTCCAAAATTAGGGAAAAATTCAAAATACCCCCCAACCTTTACACCAAAATTAATTAGACTCCCAACCTTTTAAAAATTTCAATTTTACTCCCAACGTTATCTTCCGTTAATCAAAATGCCCCCTTCCGTCCGAATGACTAACAGATTTCGTTAAAGACTCCGTTAAATATCGTCCCGATAGAATTTTGATGATCCGAGCCGCTCAATGTGTTCAAAACGTGATTTTAAGGGTACCCGCAAGAAATCAGCAAAAAAAATGACCAGGAAGGGCTTCATCTGAATAGTTTTTTATTAAACTATTCAATAAAAAACTGTTCAGATGAATCCCTTTCCGATCATTTTTTTTGTTAATTTCTCGCGGGTATCCTTAAAATCACGTTTTGAACACATTGAGCGGCTCGGATCATGGAAATTCGATCGAAAAGGGGAGGTGCAGACCGAAGCAAAATCCGGATGTCCGGACTTGAACAAAATCCGGATCGATCTGCACCTCCTCTTTTCCAATCGAATTTTGATGATCTGAGCTGTTCAATGTGTTTTTTAAGGGTACCCGCGAGAAATCAACAAAAAAAATGATCGGAAATGGCTTCATCTGAACAATTTTTTATTGAATAGTTTAATAAAAAATTGTTCAGATGAAGCCCTTCTCGGTCTTTTTTTTTGCTGACTTCTCTTGAGTACCCTTAAAATCACGTTTTGAACATATTGAACGGCTCGGATCATCGAAATTCGATTGGGACGCTATTTAACGGAGCTTTTAACGAAATCTGTTAGTCATTCGGACGGAAGGGGGCATTTTGATTAACGGAAGATAACGTTGGGAGTAAAATTGAAGTTTTTAAGAGGTTGGGAGTCTAATTAAATTTTGGTGTAAAGGTTGGGGGGTATTTTGAAATTTTCCCCCAAAATTATTCTGAAACAATGTACCGAAGAGCAAAATTCTCAACCTTGTCTCAACTTTCGTCAGAGCCTTCCTCAGCCTCGATTTATTGTTTCTAGGGTTATGCCCCTCATCAAGGATTAGGATCCCAGGGCATTACTGCAACAACTGGCCTAAAATATCGTCTGTGAGAATCTTTTGAATTTCTCGTGTGAGTGTCATAAAATAGGAATAACTCATTAGAAGCACACTCGGGTGATCAAGCAGCTTTTGAATTTTCTCCATACAGGCCACAATATGCAAAGCATTGGCGTCGGGTTTTGGGAATCTAGGTTCAAGAGATATTCCCAATTTCTTTCTCAAGACTTCACCTTTGTAGGTTTGTCTTTTTCCGAGCCACTAGCCAATAGGTGATTAACATATACTACTTTCTCCTGACCAGGACAAAAAGCTAGGAATAAGCCCAAGAAACATGAGATTGATCTTCCACAAGTCCAAAATTGGCACTAAGTACTTCAGCTACGTTGAGTAGCACATACCAAGCACTTGAGATTGATCTTCCACAAGTCCAAAATCAGCACTAAGTACTGCAGCCACGTTGACTAGCACATCCAAATTCAAAACACAAGTTTCAACATCAGCTGGCGAAGAGGCTGGCACAGCAGAACAAGAATGTTCTCCTGAAAGCCAATAAGATCACCACTAAGGAACCAGCAGAATCGAAAAGGAGAAAAGAAAGTAAAGAAATAATAGGATAGATTATATAGGCATGCGACATACTGGGCACTTGAGATTGCTCTTCCACATGTCCACATTGGGCATCAAGTGTTTCAGATATCACCGACCATGGGTTATTCAGGATCTGAGTTACCATCTCCACTCTTAAGTTATCTAAAGCATTTGATGGTAAAATGCTATTTATGCTTCCATGCTGGAAATATTGTTTCATGTTGTAGCATACAACAACACCACAGTCAACCCTACAAAATAAAGGTTTTCTTTACAAGGTTAGTACAGCAACAATAACGTCACCAATATGAGCATGTCTTTTTCAATATAATCATCACGCAAGAAATCAACAAAGCCCAAAGTGATTTCCCTTTCGCCTTCAAGTTTACCTACTACAGTACCCGAGTGTAGTCCTTAGCACTTAGTATATATACTAAGTTATATATATACTTTTCTTTACAAGGTTAGTGTTATCTGTCAAGAATTGAGACATGTCTCAACTGTACTGGAACAAGGAACTTAAAAAAATTGAGGATTCTAAAAACCTAATGGACATAAAAACTAGGGCTTCCCACGGATCGGTCCGGTTTTCAATCCGATCCACTCACGGCGGATTGTCGTTTTCTCCATCCGTCAACCATCTGTAGCGTTGTTGGATTAGTTCGGTTTGGATGCGGTTTTGGCAGATCGGTTTGGGCGGTTTCAATGGATTGGTTTGGGCGGTTTCAGCGGATTTGAGCACACAATTTATTTTTTTTATATTTACCAAAAAATTGAAAAATAAAGTCCCGAAATTTCAAGTCCAATCAAGTCCGCCACAAATTCAAACAAATCTAAACCAACATTACTTAGAATTAAGTTACATTCATCCATCATAATATCTAAAAATAAACTATTAGACGTCAATAACACTCAAACTTGGAGTTGGACTAGAATATGAACTTGATTCAGATTCTAATGTACCAAAAAAATAGAGAAGATTATTAATATTTTCAACATAAAACATAAAAACATCCTAGAATAAATTTTTATTACCTTATTCCCTGTGAAATTTTGTTCAAATTACTCAACATCGTCCATAACCTTCGGAAGAAAATAGGAACATTGTGGATGGGGTGGATTGGGCGGAACCGAACCGAACCGAACCAGATCCGTCAAAATTAGTATTTTTAGATCCGTATCCGTCCGTAGCATGCCTTGGTTTGGTGCGGATTGGGCGGTTCGGTTCATCCGTTGGACATCCCTAATAAAAACCCAATGTAAATCGGGTGCAGAGGGGCCATTCGAGATTCCATTTTCGGTATTCGTCAAGAACATACTTCTGCACGTACAGGCCACTATCTCCTCGTTAACGGGGCAAGGCTATAACGGTTGTTTCATCTTCTCAAACAAACATTTTGGTCGAACGAATCTGCAACTGGGTGATTTTTTTTGTAAACAAGACTACCCTTTAAACGGATAGAGAGAACATTTCTTTCCCTTTACTCACCTGACACTTGTACCCGAGTCCAATAGAAAACTTGATCTGTTAGTGGTGCATTCGAAATTCCATTTACGGTGTTCGTCAAGACCCAACCATTCCAAATTCCATTTTTGGAGTTGGAAATGTTAGGGACAGAGATGGGGGAAATGAAAGCCAGCCACACCAACCTTTGAAATTAAAGCCCAAAATTTCATTAATGGCAGAAGATTCCACACAATAATATGCCAATAGCTCCCTGCTAGTAGTCAAGGTAGAAGAACTAATGCAGGAAGAAGCTGCGCAAGAAAATAAAATTCAACCACCAAGTAAAAACAAGAAAGATTCAAACGCAACTTCTTGGTGAGATACCAAAGATGCAAGTAGCCATATACAATGCTGTAAACTTCTCCATTGTCAGACCACAGACTTTGACTGTGGTATGTCCCAGCAGTCACTAGCAGAGTCAATGACTAAACTATCGACTTTTGAATTGCCATGTCGCAGGCGTTTACGTCTCCGCAAAGGTTCCTCTAGCATGTCTTTTTGGCCCTGGGTATCCACCAGGGACACTATCTGGGCTCTGATTTTTAATACCGCCGAAGAGGTCTTCACAAAGGCTCCCCAGCATTAATTGATTATTGAGGATCCTAATCACAGTTCCAACGGGAAAAGCGAGAAAATTGTGCAGGAAATCAATGAAGTCTTCCCCTGCTTCCTTGAAGAGCACTCGTTTGGCGTCAATGTCAATTAGTAGTTTTCGGCTCACAATCATAACTTCCATCGTTCTAGTTGCCATTGCTTTTAAGGTGAAATAGTTATGGGCTTTTTGGTTGTCTCTTGTCTCAACCTGCATGTACTCAAAAATTCATTTAATGGCATTTACTGTTTATATGTAAATGTGGTACTAGTGGCTTTTCAATTTTTGATCCATTATCAATGTGGTGAAACGTCATACAAACTCAATACCCCCATCCTCTATCCTCAGGCCTCTACTTCTACTCCAAACGAGACCGCTCATTATGTAAAGACCCGTATTTTTGAAAATCGTTTAAAGGATTTATTGAAGTTAGAATATGGAATAAATGAGAAAAATGTGAAATTTGTTGGATTTATTTGATGTGGGGCTTAGGTGATAAGGATTAGAAGTGGAGGGAGTGCAAGTGTGATTAGTGTGTGTCCTAGTATATATATATATATGTGTGTGGGGGTGTAGGGGATCAAAATCCCCAATCCCACTCTCTCTCTAACTCCCGGCCTCTCCCCCCTCTCACGGCTCCTCTCCCTCTCTCACTCTATAACTCAAAAACTCCACCCAAAACTCAAAACCCATGTCAACCAACCTCCAATCCATCATCTACGTGCGTATTGGAGCTCGTACATCGTTGGCAAGTGCTCGGTGGAGGTGTATTGCTCTCGGAGTCGATTTTGGAAGCTAGGGCTTGATCTCTCGTTGGGGTTCGGCTTGATACTCGAGGTAGGGATTTCTTACACACTCTATATGTTTATGAGTTGGTCTTGTACATGGAAATCGTGCTTTGGTTGTTGTTGTAATCGAGTTCTCGAAAAGTTGCTAAAAATCTGCTCGAAAGCCTCTCGTATCGATATGGCCCTTAATCCGTATCGATACAACACTCGCTGGACAACTGCAAAGCTTACCCGTATCGATACAGTTTTTCCTTGTATCAATAAAGTGAGCCTAAACCCAGATTTCTCTGTTTTGTTCCGAAACACATTGTCTAGAACCCCGATCACTTCTAACACCTCTAGAACACTTTTAAACTATCTCTAAGCTTGGTTGCTTGTCCTTTGGTGGCTCACTGACCATTCCCTAGGGACTCATTAAGTTTAATCTTAGTGTCGTTGTGGACGAAAAACGTATCATAGAGTGCATATGAGTACCGTAGGTTGTATGAACATCATGGTGGGTATAAATGGTAAGTGGGAGTAGTACAAAGACTTCAAGGGTAAAGTGATAACTTGTATCTTCACAACTAGCTGAACCTCTCGACTTTTCCTTGCTACTCTTGCTACGGGATTCAAGAATAGGAATTAGTGGATTGGATACTTTAGAACTGTTTGTGAGTAGCATGTCGTGTAGGTAAGGGGATATACTTAGAGGTACGGTGAGGACGTATGAAATTGCTTACATGCGATACGGTAGATTGTGGGTCTCGTTGTGCCATGTGATTGGTCAAATGACTTTTAGATTTGATTGAATGAGTTGATGTTTGTGAAATGGAAACATTGAATGAACGTGGGTGACAAATGGTCACAAAGAGAACTTTCAGGGCTCTTAAATGAGTAAATGCCTGGCAGGAGCTGAATGCTCATATTGCATACTTTCAGGGCTCTTGAATGAGTAAATGCCTGGCAAGAGCTGAATGCTCATATCGTATGCTTTCAGGGCTCGTTGCCGAGTAAGTGCCTGGCAGGAGCTCCGGCTCAGACTTTTAACGACATGTAATTGGTTTAAAAAGTTAATCAGAGAATTTTTGGTTTGGGTTAACGGATTTTGATGGAAATCCTCCTGTATTCTTGAGCGAATCAACAGATTCCGGTATTCAAGCTCGATTCAATGGATCTTGACCCGTTTTGGTTTAGTTTTGTTTTCATAAGTCACTTTGCAATAAAAAGGAAATTTTTAAGGGAAAGAGATTTGATAATTAGTAATGTGAAATTGAGATAGATTGTGGTAATCATTCATAAAGTAAGTGAAGTGATTGAGAATCTGTTGTGGGTTTGTTCGATTTGATGAGAGTTTTGTACAGCTTCTAGTTGACTTGTGCTTTGATAGGAATCCCGATATGACGCTTAGAACATTGAAGTTGATGTCCGTTTATCTATCGTGGTAAAACCTCGTTGCTTATGCTTGTTCATTGAAACTCATTCTTCCCTGGTGCCTCTCTCATCACATTTTCATATAGCTTGTGCAAAGATTTCTCTACTGGGCGCGTGTTTGCTCAAACCTATTATAAATTTCAGGTATAATTCAAGAGTTGACTTGGCGTACGTGATGCACATGCATGATCATGTTATTGAAGGGTTTTCAAGAGAAGCGTTCGGAAGAGTAATTATTGTAAATTGTAACGTTATTTAGCTTCGGATACTTATATGAGATAATTTGGGGCCTCGAGCCAGGATTAAACAGGTGTATTTAATTTGAGAACAGGAAAAAGAAATGTTATTTGGGTATTATCTATACTTCAGCGAGGATTTTATTTATTACAAATGATTATTATTTATGTTGAAAATCGAGGGCGTGACACATTATCCTTGAACGATCAAATCACCCACGTCTCGGTTAACGATCACCCACGAACGAGTCTTCCAAATTTCTCATTTCTTGATGGATTAGGATTCGAAACAAAACTACTTCACTCTCTAACGGCTTGATGTTGTGCTCAACTGGGGAGAAAAGTAGACTGTGGTTTATGATCGTAAGAGAGATTGCAGGGCTCTGTAGTAAGGTGTCTGAAAAGAATCATAAATACCCTGAGGGTGAGATCATTCACATCTCTCATGGGTATTTATGTCTCTCATGATTCTGGGTATTTATGTCTCTCATGACTCTCGCGGTGTGTTGAGAAGTAAAGGGGGAAATCATTAATGCAGAGTTCCAATTCCTCATCTACATGGCGAAGCATGTCCTTAAGACGCTATGAAGCATGGATACTCTACTTTGGCCTCCGTATCACATATCGTATCCGTATCGGATACCGATACTCTCGGATACTCTCCGGATACGTATCCGATACGTTTTTTTAAAGTATCCTGCTTTTAGAATTATTTTTGGGTATCCCGATACGTTTCGGATACGCGCGGATACTCTCGGATACACTCCGGATACGTATCCGATACGTTTTGGATACGCGCAGATACGTGTTGGATACGCGCAAATATGTTTTGGATACGCGTGAGGGTAAATATGTTATTACTTAAAATATATGGGCTAAAATTGCAAGTAGAACTATATTTTTCTTTTTCCCCCACCAATCGACACCAGAAACATTCCGACGATATCCTCTCTCTCGACAACCTTGTAAGTCTCTCTCTCTCGTTGTGTATGTAAATATATATATAACTACATAGATACTGTTATATATATATAACTATACGCGAATCTATCTCTCGGCATGTGAAATGGTGAACTCGTGTAATGGAAAACTTTAATTATTCATGAAATTTTAGGAATTAAAAATTATATATAATATATTTTTTATTTACTTTTATATTCAACGAATCCCCCAATGTATCGTATCATTCTTTTTGGAAAAATCACGTATCTGCGTATCGTATCGTATCCATATCCCATATCCGTATCCGTGCTTCTTAGTTAAGACGGGAGGCCTCTCGCTCAAGATATCACAGGTGCTGATTAGAGGCTTCCAAGTCAGATAAAGTCTGAGCATGGCCATGAGAAACAACTTCTAACTACAGGTCTTTTCTGATTGTAACTATCGAAAAGCTCCTCATAATTGGTATATGAGGACCCCTTATGACTGTTCATGGACCATCAGAAAACTTGTGCATTTGAGAGACATGGCCCAGAACTTTGTGAAACACATTATTGGGGATGGACAAGGTACTTTCCTTTGGCTCGACAATTGGCACCCTAGTGGTCCCCTTTACAAACTATTCACAAACTATTCGATGCAAGACTTATTTCTACCCTTGGAAGATCTATTTTCGCTACTATTAGTACTGTAATTCAGAATGGGGAATGGCACGGCCCAGACCACGAAATTCTGTGATTCATCAGATATAACACTCCATTCCTAGCTCTCTTGTTCCTCAATCTGATAAAGCTGATGAAGTTGTATGGACTGTTTCCCCTACACGGCAGTATACTACCAAGCACACATGGGAGGCCTTAAGAAATAAAGGAGAGAACTCAATAGGCTACTATTGTTTGGTTTTCAAAAAATGTGTCTAAATGGTCCTTCATCCTATGGCTAGCTTGTCTTAAGAGGCTGTCTGCTAAGGATCGTCTTCTGCGTTGGGGTATGGAGGTAGACCCTATTTGTGTGCTATATTCCCAGAGTGCAGAATCTATTCAACACCGGTTCTTTGACTGCTATTTTTCTAGGTGTATTTGAGAGCCTATCCTACTCAGATTTCAGATCCAAAGAAGGGCAGATACCTGGGATTTAGAACTGAATGATGCTTGTGGTTTTTGTAGAAGTAAGACATTCCGCTCTTTGTTGTTTAAACTGGCATTAGCTGCTGGGGTATACTTCATTTGGGTTGAGCGTAATTCCAGAATTTTTGCAGGCAGGCCAAAAATTCAAGTGCAGTCTGAGCGTGTATTGATGACAATATAAAACTAAGAGTTTGTACTTGGAATCAGTTCCCCAACTCTTTGGAAAACCAAAGACTCGGTGCTCATTAGAACATCTCTACTAGAGTTCTTGGATCTGCAACTCTCTAAAGATGAGTTAGTATAGTTGTTTGGTAGCTTGTAGTGGGATGCTTTTCTTTTGTGTAAAGCAGTCTGTATAGTGGGTTTTGTACCCTGTGATTTTTCTGTTTGGTTGGTTATAAAATGACACATTTACCAAAAAAAATTGTCAATAGACAATTCAACTCGAGCGAGTAATTCTGCACTGCCTATATACTTCATCACTTTTTCTTTGAAGGGTTCGTAATCAACAAACAGTCTCTCTAGAGCACCAAAAACAGAACAGGATTCCTCAAGCATTGATGTGTGATCATGAAAATCCATCGACACTAGAAGAATGAGAAGCTCCTCTTGAAGACTCGCTGCTGCCTGCTTGAATTTATCCAAGATTGATTCTTTCATTATTTTTCCTTGGAAATTTTTGGGAGGTGGCTTGAGGCCTGATGTCTCACTGAGAAGAGCAGTTGACGACTCAAAAGAAGCAAGCAGAGACTGCTTGACAGATTGAACTGATAAAGGGCTGCGTATTTCAAAGGGTATATTGGCATCTTGAGGAAGGGAAATGGGGTCGAAACAAGGAAAAAAACCTGCGAAAATAAATGCTAAGTAGATATGAAACTAAGTTCTTGTAGCTAGAGGTGACTAAAGAAACTAACTTCATACAGCCATATTTAGTACATTTACCACAAAAGAAAGGCTTTGGAGCTAGAAATGTTAGGGACAGAGATGGGGGAAATGAAAGCCAACCACAACAACATTTGAAATTAAAGCCCAAAATTTCATTAATGGAAGAAGATTCCACACAATAATATGCCAATAGCTCCCTGCTAGTAGTCAAGGCAGAAGAACTAATGTAGGAAGAAGCTGCGCAAGAAAATAAAATTCAACCACCAAGTAAAAACAAGAAAGATTCAAACGCAACTTCTTGGTGAGGTACCAAAGATGCAAGTAGTCATATACAACGCTGTGAACAAAATAAAACAACATACCAGCAGAAAGAGAGACCCTTTCTTTTTTATCTGAGTGAAAGAGAGACTGAGAGAGAACTTTGTCTCGGCAGCAACCTACAAATCCAATGTTTCACTACCAAATTGATTGGAAAAGAATAGCAACAGACAAGTTTTGCTTTGGCCATGCCCCTGCCCCTGCCCCTGGCTACACTTTTTTGAACACAGAAACAGAGAACGAACAAAAGCGGTGGTCATCAGTCATCATTTTTCTAGAACCTCTGCGGATCTTGTTCTCAACCTAGCTTTCTAGACACAATGACCTCCAACGCATGACAACCTTAACCATAGATCACTGACTTGGGTCGCAAAACGATATCCGCATGTAATGAACATTTAAAGCCAACAACAGGTGATAACACCAGCAAAAATACTGCAGCAAAAAACTGGCCTTCTCTCTCCCTCTCTCTTGTCAAGTACGCTCTGTTTGTTTGCTTTGTTTGTTTTGGTGGCTTTGAAAAAGTAACAAGTGTGTTAGGACAGCATTGTTTTGGTTGGCAATTCCATTGACAAAACACATTTTCTTTTGTATCCCATTCTTTATCGAGTTGTTTTTTTTTTTAATCTTTCCTAAGCATGGCGAGTCTATATAGGATTAGAGTGGAGGAATCTTTTTTTGTAATTGAGAGTGAAGATTTTGTATGGGTAGATCGAAAAGGAAAGATTGTTCTTGGGAGGAAAGAAATTGGTGCTCATGGAAAGATTTGCATGGAAAGTGATGCACTTCAAATTAAGCCACGGTGGGAAAACAGATTGGTTAGATTAAATTATCGATTGATCGGTAAGTCTATTGGACGGTTCAATTAAGTCACGGCATATCTCCATGACCTAGAAGATTTTATCTATACAAGGACATGTGGACTAAGGCTATAAAAGGTGTGAGATGCTTTCATCCTTGGTTGGAACGAAAGAAATTAAAAAAGGAGGCAGCCATATTGTGTTACACGGAAGAGGGATTTTTGTTCATTGGAGTACAATGAGATCGATGGATCATTGAGTGTACAAGACATCTCCAAGAGGTTTCAGTATCTTCTTCAACTTATTTGAGAAAAGCCCTAAGGTGGATTCCTAGGCAAGTTGAAGTCCTTCGGTGGATTTCTGGGAGGCAAACGGAAGGCTTGTGGATTCAAGGCAGTGGCGGTCAAGCACTGGGTGTGGTGAACGTGGATCCGGCAAATAGGTCTTAGGCTCGATTGTGATGATTCAAATCGTAGGGTAAGATTACTTGTAACTACACAATGTTTATAGTGCTTGATTCCTTCCTGTGGTTTTTTCCCATTTAGGGTTTTCCACGTATATCTTCGTGTTCGTTATTTGTTTGCTTTCCATTTGTGAGATTGATTTTCTTATCGGTTGGTGGGTTGATTTATTAAAGAGTTCATACATAGCAAATATTTATATACCTAGGCGATCTACGATTTTTCAAAGTGAATGAAAAGGAAAGAAGCTGTAAACTTACTATTTTAACTTATTCCTTTATGCCTATTGTCTCCAAGTTATTGTTTCGAGTTTATAACATCTTGGATGATTTTTTTGGTACCAATTGGAGATGGTGAATCTGTGAATGATACTGGTTTTTGCATGGCTTAGTCACTTGTATTGCTTGTTGGGATTGCCCTATGTTTTTAGTTGGTTTGTTTACAATGAATGGCAAATTTACCCCAAAAAACAAAAAGTTTTCAGGTAAATGGCAAATTTTCCCTATTGCTTGTTGGGATGGCAATAACGACAACATCAAAGCAGAATCCTTCACAATTCTTCCAGCAATGTAGGCACTAGGCATATTTAGAACAATCATATACAAATTTTCACATAATTTGATCAGTAAACTCCTATTAAGTTCTTAGTCGGTAAGTGAAATTAAACCAGCAACAAAACAAGACATAATTCAGGTAGAGCATCAATTTTAGTTCTAGTAATCTTCACTGATACCTTCCTTGTACTTTTCTAGAATCTGCACCACGGCTTCCGAAAACACACCTTGCTCCTCCACAAACGCATCCAACATGGCCATATCAGCATCAAAATCACCATCAGCATACAGTTGGAAGTTAATAATGGCCACCCCTTTCATCACATACACAGGGAGCTGTAAAACAGGGAAATACCCAACCCTCATATTCTCTTGCGTCCATGCCTTGGTCCTTTTGGACGAAATCATTGAGCACATACCCACAAGCTTTTCACCTCCCAAACAGAACTTCACCCCCTTGTTATTTGAATCGGTGGTGGTGATGCTCTCGAGCATCAGGTTCTTGGGGATAACATGAGACAAGATTTCCAGCCACAACAAATGCCTCTTTTAGCCACTGAGTGGCAAGATTGACTCGGTAAATCTGCTCATACTGAGTTATCTCATTCTCAGTTTCGTTTTCTTCTTGTTCAGATTCCATCGTTTTTTCAGAGAGAAATGCTGCGTATAGAAACGTGAGGCTGTCTAGATTTGAGGTGAATTTGGCACCCAATTTGAAAACAGAATCATTGTCAGCGTTGAAATCGGAGACAAGGTCGAGATTCAGAGACTGCATGTGTTTGAAGTGGAAGACGAGAGGAGGAACATTCAGAAATAAAGAAGGCGGCAAGAGAGCGAGAGTGAGGAGGTATGGAAGTGGTTTGATGACCAAGTCTCTGTTGATCAGCGACATGACGTCAAACTGGTTGAGGCCGAGGCTGACGAGGAGTTGTTCAATATCTTCGTCCGAAAGGACCGAAACATTTCTTTGGTGAATTACGGATTCGGGACGGGGAATGGAGCCCATTCCTCGGCACTGGTTTTGACGGAAACTGCTTGGACGAGAGGGATGAGGGAAGAGAACCTCTTGGAGACCACGAGGCATCTGCAGAGCCATTTGATGTCGGAGACCTTGTCGAAGAAGTTGACTACCACGTCGTCCGGCAGACGATCGAACTGGTTCTCTACTTCATCGTTCTTATTCTTCGCCCGGTGCTCCATCGATGTAGCTCCTCTCTCTCAGCTTTATCTGAGCAGAAAGATAAGGAGACTGGAGAGAGAAGACGGTGAGACCTACTAGAGGGAGTTGTATTTTAATCGCAAATTTCTGCGCCTCGGTTAGCGCAATGGAAACTATAAGGTGAATGAACGGTGGAAAGTAGGGTTGGGCACGGGTCGGGTCCTAACCCGCCACCCGACCTGGTCGGGTTGGGATTTTTGGAATCGACCCGTCCGAATGAACAAGGGAAACCGTTCGATCGGATTTACAGTCGGGCCGGTCGGGTCCGTCGGGCCCGATAAAAGTAGATCAAGAAAAGTGATTTTGTAAGAGATTCAGTGAATCAGATCGAGAAGAAGAAGTAGATCAAGCAGAAAGAAAGATTAAGCACTATAATCCCAGAAAAATATCAGAAATTTGTAGATCATAAATTAACTTACATAGTTACATGAGAGAGAGAACGAGAAACAAAGGGCAAGGTGATGGCGCTGTGGCGGTGGGCCGGTGGTTGTAGCTGGTGGGTCGACATGGTGAGATGTGGAAAAGGGTCTCCATTTCCCGGCCCAGAGTATGAGAGAGAGAGAGAGAACGGTGTTCGTAGAGAGGAGTAGAGGAGGATTGTGCGGCGCTTTTAGGGTCCTCCTTGGACTCAGTCAGAGGAGTAAGTGTATGTGTGGGAGTGTGTGTGTATATATATATATGGGTCCGGTTGGACCCGACGGGTTGGAAACATAGAGACCCGAGAACCGAACCGAAAATCAAATTTTTACAGAAACTAACCCGTACTCGACTGCAGCAGTGGTTCGAAACCACCCAAAACCCTTCGGGTCGGTGCGTGTCCGCGGGTATTTTGCTCACCCCTAGTGGAAAGTTAAGTTTGGAACTGAACGGTGCAAAGTTTGGCTACGTACTGGACAATTGATTTTGGCACTCTCTAAATTTATAACCACACTCCCATGAGAGTGTCAAAATCAATTTTATATAGGGATGGATTTTGGCACTCTCCTTTGAAAGTGTGGTTATCAATTTGAGGAGTGCCAAAATCACTCCCCTAAACAAGATAGTCATTTTTTTTAATACTCCATCCATCCCAATTTAATTGTCCTTTTTGAAGTTCGTGTCATTTTTTAATTAATTATATCTTATAATTTATAATATTTTATGTAATTTCAAAAATATTGTATTATAGAATTAATCGAGATCTATCAAACAATATTCATATTCGATATGAAATTCATTACATTTTTATAGATAAAACTTGTTTTTTAGCTAGTTTGAATAGAACGAGGGACAATTAAATTGGGACGGAGAGAGTAGAACAAGAAGAGAGTTGTTATTCAATAACCTTGTTTGGATAGTGTTTTGAAAATTTTTGAATTTGATATTTGGTGTAATGGGTGGAGAGCGAAATTAGGATAATATTTGAGATATGGGTAATGAGTGGAAAGAAATAGAGCGAGAAATGAGAATAATGATTGGAGATATGGATAATAAGTGGATGGAGTAACGAGAATAATGATTGAAAGTATGGGTAATGAGTGTTTTTTTAGTTGAATTTTTTTTCCAAAACATCATCTAAACAAGGCCTGTTGACACAGATAAATTGAACATAGATTGCGCATAGATTTTGTGTGGGGCACACTACGGATCCCACACAAATGATCCGATCCGTTCATCAAATGTAAAACATTTTTTAAGGGCTCCTGCGAAAAATCAGCTTAATCCAATATCTATAGGTACCTGATCCAATCGTCTAATTTTTCATTATCTTGAAATCTGAATGAAAAGTTAAATGATTGGATCGAACACTTATAGGTATCGATTGAGCTAATTTTTTGCAAAGGCCCTTGAAAAAATATTTTACATTTAATAAACGGATTGGATTATTTGTGTGGGACCCGGAGTGGGCCCCACACAAAAATCTATGGGCGATCTGTGTCCTATTTGTATGTGTGAATAGCACATTATTAGTACTTGAAAGAAACAATAATGCTGACGGAACCAACCACCACCCATAGCGACGGGTATGTGTAGAGTGTATTTTGTAACATGGTTAGTGTTCGGAAGATATATGCAAAATACATTATGTAAGTTTTTTTGTTAACTAAAATGAAATAAGTCAAAAATGAAAAGTCAAAAAGCTCTTCTTCCCCTACTTTTGACTTATTTCCTCTAAACCGTAAAATTGGAGAATGAGTTCTCCTGTAATGAATTTTAAAAAGAGAAAGCCAAACAACTAAAATGAGAAGTAGAAAATGCAATAACTGGGAACCAAACAAGCCCTTAGACTTACCAATATCTCATTTTGACAATTCAAATACTGCATTTTGAAATCTCAATTTGATTATCATTCATGTAAGAAAATAAGTCGATTGGATACCGGCTTTCATTTAAGCGAAGTAATTTTTTTTTACAAGAAAAAAACATACTCCCTCCGTCCCATTTTCTTTGGACTTTTTCAATATTCGTGTCATTCTATAAACTATTGTATCTTCCAATATGAATCTTCAAAAATATGCAATATGAATCTTGTTTGATAGTTCTCGATTAGATCTATAATACAAAGTTTTCAAAATTATGAAAAATATTATAAATTGAGAGATATAAAAGTTTCAAAAATGACACGAGTATCGAAAAAGACCAAAGAAAATGGGACAGAGGGAGTATATTCAGACTAAACATTTCTCTTAGGTCAAATACTCCTATGACTCAATTACAATTTTATTGATATCCAATCAATTTGATTTTTTCGTTGAACAATAAGTATGAAAAGACTTTAAAAAAAATACTAGAAGACTCAAATTTTTAATAAAAAAATAATCTCCAATATTTGGTGTCACGCCTTGGATTTTCAACATAATAGTAATGGCATTTCCAATAAAAGTCCATCGTAATAATACATCATAATACCCCAAAATGTTTCCCATAATTCATCCGAGAGAAAATCAAGTTCAAATGGTGTTACAATAATGGCACCTCGGCCCAATTTCCAGAATAAGTTAAATTACGATAAGTTTAGCGATTACATGATTTCCAAAGTCAAAGAGTTCAAATGAAGTTACAATTTCATCTTTTCAAAATGGTGTATACAAAAGATGCTAGAATAACTCCACGATGCCAGCTTTCAAAAGATATGATGTCAAACAAGCACTCCATGCACTTCAAAATCAATTCCCTTGCGGTGTACCTGAAAATGATGATAGGTTGAGCTACACTAGCCCAGTAGAAGTTACTATGCTCAAGCTATAAGTAAATGAGATAATCAATGTACCGAAAGGAACATAAGCAACGACAATATTTCCATATGTTCAACAAAAAGGACATGAGCCTCGAAATCAACTCCATTCAACTACAAGTGGCAAAATGACCTCCAAAGTTCACGATATTCATTAAGTTATGTGTTTGAATCTCATTTCCGGGCATTCGGGACCCCGTGCGTCCCACATTCATTCCGGCATCACACCCTATGGTGGATCTGTGGCTTTCTTGTGCACTTCCGGGCATTCGGGACCCCATGTGTCCCATTTTCGGCATCACACCTTACGGTGGATCCGTGGCTTTCTTCGTATCATTCTTCCGTATTCATTCATGTTAACCATTTCTCAATTTTTAATAACCTCAAGTTTAACATATATCAACTCTAATACAATCATGCCAACATGCCACACATGTCCCCCAAATCAATCTAAAGCAAGAACGATCAACGAATATCAAGTCCATTAAACTCACCATGTTCTTATCTTTCAACAAGGGCCAAAAGATTTTGAGAGATCAAAGAACCATTCGAGATACCAACAATCAAGTCGAGAAGTGATTCAAAGGTGTTTCGGGAGTGCTAGAAGTGATCGGGGTTCAAACGAGCATGAAAAGAGCAAAACGTATCAAAGCTGTCCAGAAAACAAGGGGGTATCGATACCCCAAAATGAGGTATCGATACCTGGGCGACTGTTGTCCAGAGAAGGTTGGGGTATCCATACCCCGAAATTTCGCGACGAATTTTCAGACTTCGAAAGGTAAAACCCCAACAATAACAACGGATCAAGGCACGATTCAAGCACACAATCAACTCATATACGCATAGAGAGAGCAAGAAATCCCTACCTCAATGAACAAAAACGAAGATCCAAGCCCAATCAATCGAGCCCTAGAACTTGAAATTTGAATTCCTCCAAGAACACTTCTTTTCGAGCTTCAACCAATGAACCCCGAGCTTACAATCATGCCTAGAGGGTGGAATGAAGGTTGAACTTTGTGGGTTTCGAGTCTTGAGTGAAGTTTTCAAGAGAGAGAGTGAGAGAGAGTGAGAGAGACGAGAGAGAGGGAGGCGTCGGGAGAGAGAGAGAGAGAGATGGGAGATTTTTCTCCTACAACACACACCCCCCCCCCCCCTTCCTTATATACTAGCATATATGTAAATTGCACAAACACTCCTTCAAATAACAATCCTAACACATTAAACCCAATTCGAATAATTCAATAAATCCCTCATTTATTCCATATTCCAACATTAATCAAACCTTTTAATAAATTCCAAAAATACGGGTCTCTATATTCTGCGTGCCTTTTCTCGCTCGTGGGTCCCATTTAATATTACATATGACATGAGAGATGAGAGATGAGAAGTCTTTTAAAAGAGCATTTGATTCACACAGGTCGGCTCCTATCTAATGGCACCAATCTTGATTAGGGGGGAATTGCACGTGTGTGACGGACCTACCATATCAGAAGTCCCAGAACACGGAATAATATCTGTGCTCCCTCTCACATAACATATGGGACCGATGAGATGGTCCCACAAAATATATGTGGGTTCGGCATCTTACATGAGAGGGAGCACGAACACTATTTTGTGCTCCGGGACTACCTAATACTGTAGTTTTCGGCCAAACACACCCATTCCCACAAAACCAGAGGGCCAAATCCAAGGAAAGACCATATCCAAAACTTGAGATAAGAGCCATGTTTTCAAAATTTTGGCCGGCCCTATTTTGCCATTAATTTTCCAATTGAACCCCTTGGTGGGAGAGCTCGTAGTGTAATGGTCGGGGGCATTTTTGTCTTTTCGCGTGTTTTGTGGTGGGGCCTTGACACTGTTTGGCGATTTACCAACTAATATGGGTTTTTTGACTTTCCCACTATTCCGTTTGTGTTCCAAGATTTTTGCCTGTTTTTGTCCTTTAGTGGCGGGTATTTCTAATTTTCGTAAGGGGTGTTTTCATCTTCTCACCTTTCCGCACCTGACAAGTTCACGTGTTTTCTCTAGCAATGATTTTTTTTTTGATCAAAGATAAACTGCATATATAACATAAAACAACATTACAAACACGTTAATGCCGCCCTAGCTTTAACATGGGCAGCTTTAACGTCCAGTCTTGGTACCTTAACAACTTTTACAATACTAAAATTAGAACACAAAGAACAGAAATCAGAAAGAGCAGCTTGAACATCATAAGGGGCACTCTACCGATCTACAAGCCCTTAGACAAACACTGCACAATCAGTCTTGATGCAAATACTGTCCATCTTCTGCTCGAGCGCCCATTGTAACACCATCAATCTTGCTCGAATCTCCACAAAAGTAGCAGATAATGCCCTGCACTATACACATTGATATGGCGGATCCTCTTCACTTGATTCTAGCACCCAGACCGCAGCTCCTATATTTGAATCAGCTAACCAAGCCCCATCCGTGACAAAATTAACCCATCCTGTATGATTCTCCCCCAACCCAGGCTTTGAAAAACAAAAACTAAGGGACTGACTCATATCACCCCCTTCACTGATGCTTCTACACCTTACAACACTCCTTTGAATAGACCTGCAAACACTCAGAAGGCTTGAAAAAGAATGTAAAACATTATCAATATCAAACTTAGCTCCTTTAAATTAAATATCATTACGCGCACACCAAATCAACCACATAACAAGAATGGAGTCCTGAACCAATTCCTTGTCTGGAGCCTCTTTCAGGCAACGACTAAACCAGTCATTAAAACCAACCGGACTTCCTTTAGAGAAATCAAAACCCAAATGGGAAGCTCTCCACACTCTCATTGCACACCTACAGCGTAGAAATAAATGTTCAATAGTTTCCACATCCTGCCCACAAAGAGGACACAACGGATCCACCATAATGTTTCTTCTTAGCAAAGTGTCTTTAACCGCAAGAATTTGGTGAATTACCTTCCAAACAAACAACAAAAATTTTGGGGGCATCCCCAAAGCCCATACCTTACTCCAACCTTGGAACCTACCCTGTTCACGCCGGAAAACCTCTCCAAACTGGCTCTAAACCCGTAACAGATAAGCCGACTTGACTGAGAACAAACCATTCTTGGTGTGCTCCCAAACTAACTCATCCTCAGCTTCCTAGACTGGGAAATAAATAGACCGGATAATTTCTACCACCTCTTTTGGGAAAAGAACCTCAAGTAGAGGTTCCCTTCAAACACGGCAGTTCATATCAAACAAATGCAAAACCTTAAAATCTGGTAAACCACAACTAAGAGGTGACCCTTTGATAGGGTTAGCTATTTTTGGGATCCATTCATCTCGGAACACACTAATCCTCTTGCCATTGCCCACTCTCCACTTAAGACCTTTACACAACAACTCCTTACCCCACAAGATACCCCTCCAACCCCATGACGCTAAAGAAGACGAGTCAGCATCAAGTAAACCCACCCTCTGGCAATACTTACCAACCAACACCTTAGAAAGCAAGAAATTTGGGTTTTTCAACAATCTCCAAGCAAGTTTAGCGAGCAAAGCTTTATTGAGGCAACCCAAATCTCGCAGACCTAACCCTCCCTTGGCCTTAGGCAAACAACACACCTCCCACCGACGCCAAACTATCCCCTTCTCATTCTCCCCATGCCAAAGAAAACATGATGCCGCAGTCTTAACTTTATTTAGGAAATAGGTTGGAGCTCGAAAAATCGATAACAAGTAATTAGGAATAGAGAGCAAAACATGCTTAACCAAAATAAGCCGTGATGGAAAAGCAAGCAAAGGAGCCTTCCACAAACTCAGCTTAGCACCAACCCTCTCCAATATTTTAGAAAAAAAACTACCTTTTTGCATAGGAAAATCCATGTTAGCGCCAAGATACACTCCCGGCCTGTCAACACATTTCACACCAAAAATACGTTTCAAGTAGAACACCTCCTGAGATTTCATATTGGGGCTAGTGAAAAGCTCCGACTTATTAAAATTGATTTTTTGTCCCGCTTGAGCACAATAAACATCAAGAATCCACTTCAGACACCATGCATGATCAACATTATGGTCCATGAAAATAAAACAATCATCCGCAAACATTAAATGGGAGACACGAGAGGAACAAGAACTTACAGAGATACCTTTGCAAATGTCATGAAAAGCAAATTCCTCTAACCCATCTGAGAAAGCCTGAGCCACCAATATAAACAAATATAAACAAGTAAGGCGAGAGCAAATCCCCTTGTCGAAGCCCACAAGCTGGGATAAAAGGGCGAGACCTCCTCCTATTAACCAACACCAAAAAGGATACATTGGAGATACATTGATGAATCCACCTTACCCACTTCTGACTAAAGCCCAAGGTCCGCAAAACTCCTAACAAAAAGTCCCAATCCACTCGATCATACGCCTTAAACATATCTAGCTTAAGGGCATACATTGCACGCTTTCCTCGTTTCCGTTTCTGTATGTATTCTAACATTTCATGAGCAATTAGCACATTGTTTGAAATCATCCGTGTTGGAACAAAACCATTATGATATTGAGAAATCAAGTCTCCAAGAACCAAACGAAGTCTATTAACCAACACCTTGGTCAGCATATTGCACAAGCTTATAGGTTTGAAATCACTCACACATTGAGGATTAGGAACCTTTGGAATTAGCGTAATAAGAGTTTGATTTAATTCCTTTAGCATGTAATCCGACTCAAAAAATGCCATTGAAGCTTGAACAATATCCTTTCCCAACCAATCGCAATTTTCCTGACAAAATGTTGCCACAAAACCATCCGGCCCCGGCGCCTTGCGTCCATCCGTTTGAAATATAGCCTTCCTTATCTCGTCCGAAGTAATAGGTTGATCAATGTCCTTTCGCTGATCCTCCGTTAGCTTAGTCTTAATAATGGCCAGCAAACTAGGACTAGCCCGAACCCCTTCCATAACTCCACTTTCATAATCTGATTGCCCATGCCTTGACACACTAGAACCCTCCTCACATCTGAAAATTGAACGAAAGTGATCCAGAAACATAGATTCAATTGCATCAGAATGTGTCACCAATGCCCCATTCAAATCTTTTAATGCGACAATATGATTCTTTTGGGCTCGAATAGTAGCCATCTTATGGAAGTATTTAGTGTTGCGATCTCCCATCGCTAACCAATTCTGCTTAGCTCTTTCAGCCCAGTAACCTCCTCACATGCCAGTAGGTCCTCCAGCTCTCTCCTTACCAACAGATCTTGCTTAATGATTACTTTCGTTTCCAAGCCACAATGTTGCCCACCTAATTGTGCCTGGATTTTTTCCAGCTGACGCTTCCTACTTTCAATCTCCTCGGTCAAGTATCCTATTGACAGTTTCTTCCAATTCGCAAGGTGCCTAAGTAGCATTTTTTTGCTTTTGTATGACTTCAAAAGCAAAAGAACCATTCAACAGCACATCCCACACCTTCTTGGCAATCTAACGAACTGCATCAATACACACCCAAGCCTCTACAAACCGCCAGATTCGTTGATACGATTTCTGCTGCCAATGAGTATCTAAAATTATAGGACTATGATCTGATCTGAAAATAGGTAAAATTAGAAGCGCCGCCTTGGGATACATTTGAGACCAAGCTGCATTACCCATAGCTCGATCCAACTTTTCATATGTAGCAGCATCTCCCGATCTATTGTTAGACCATGTGAACATGACCCCAAAACTAGGCACATCAGAAAGCCCCCATCTATTAACAAAATTAGAGCACCAACCCAAACCTCGGATCTGTCTCGTACTCTTAGACCACTTCTAATCGTCATTTAATACCTAATTAAAATCCCCCATGGCAAGGAACAGTCCTGAGAGCTTGGACGCCAAATCACCCAGAAATGCCTAAGTGTCCTCTCTTCGACTGAGAACTGGATGTCCATATATTAGCAGTAAAAACCAGTCCCCATAAATACTGTAATACCCGCCCCGAACATTTAGTGTTTTAAACTCATATTCTAAATTGAATTATATGTTTACGAGGTTGAACTGCATGTAGTAGAAACTCGAGGGCCTTGTATGTGATTTGTGGGTTGGAGTATAAGTTGTATATGGTTTCGCTTGCATGCGATAATTTTCCTTTGGACCGAATAAATATCCTGGGAGATATTTTCTCCCTCATTTTTATCTCTTACGTTAGAGAAGAGAGAGAGAGAGAGAGAGAGAGAGAGAAAGAGAGACGGCAGAAGGGGAAGAAGAAGGAGAAAAAGGGAATAGCTATGGGTGATCCTTATTTGCTTTGATTGAAGCACACACTTGGTAAGTTCATTGTTCTCTTACTTGAATTCTATGTTGTCGTTGTTGAATTTCGTGTTTGTGTAGTAAATTCGTGGGTTTGTAGTTCGGTTGGGATGGAGTTGGGTTTTTGGGTTGAGTTCTTGGTGAACTCATGCTTTTAGTTTTGAATCCTTGGATTTAATGTGTAGAACTTAGTTTGATTCATGGGGTTTGATGTTCTTGGGTAACTCTTTGTTATGTATGAGTTTGAGCATGATTTGGTATGGTTTTGATGAGTTTTAGATGTGATTTGGGTGGAGGAAATGTTGGAAATCGGAGGAAGAACGAACTGATTTTTCGTTGGAAACCCAGGTGGTACCAGTACCAAGTTTGGAGTGGTACCGGTACCCAAATCTCTAGATTTTGGTTTTGCCCAGTTGGTACCAGTACCAAGTTTTGAGTGGTACCGGTACCACTCAGACAGGTGAACTTCGGACAAGCATAACTTTTTCATCTGGGCTCCATTTTGGGCAAATTTTATATCGAAATTGATGTACTAAAAATGTACTTTTTAATGGTGATGATTTCATGAGCTAATTCTAATCCTAAAAGAAGTTATGATTAGAATACGGTAGAATAATTATTGGATTCTTTACCGGTTTTTGGGTTGTGTTATGATTAAGCGCTATGCTTGCTTGGGGACTCTTGGAGGTCTTTGAGATGACATGTTTAAGTTTGTTGGATATCGTTTAATACCTTGTTAGCTCTATAACTTGATATCAAATGGTTGTAAAATGGATTAGGGGACGTTTGGTGATCTTGTTAACGTTTGGGCATGTGTTAGCTTAGTAAAATGTTATGGGGTGTTATCATACATTTATTTGATCATTCCAATGGAGATGTATGCTAATATGAGTTAGCCTGTGATTAGGTAGCGAGCTGGTCAAATGGGAGGTGTTAAAACCGTAAGTTTGGCATACTCTAGTCGAATCGAAGGTGAGTGTGTTTGACATGATTATGTTCAATAAGTTATTTCTTTGGTGGTGAGTATACATATTGCTAAACGTAGTTTAGCTTTCGATATGGTTATCTTTATTGAGATATTGCTGTGGTGGTGAGTGTACATATTGCTAATCGTAGTTTAGCTTACGATATGGTTATCTTCATTGAGATACTGTTGTGGTGGTGAGTGCATGTATATCATGCTATTGTTGTTTAACTTTGATATGTTGTGGATGTGTGCGTGTGAGGCGCACCATGTCGTATGCCATATCGTTCAATGGACGATGGTTGGGAGCATGATGTGTGGGACACGAGAATTGTTTGTGATATGCGTGGTTAATGAGTGTGCATGCTGTTGGGTGTTGATTATACCGCCGAAGGTTTGTGTGTGAGGCACACCATGTCGTAAGCCATGCCGCCTAATTAACGATAGTGGGAGCATGGTGTGTGGGACACCACTCCTAGGGTATATGGGATTGTGGCAGACGTGCCACTGCATGTGTTGTGATTATATTCATTTTGTTGAGTATTGAATATCACTACTCTTTTTGGGTGGGCATGTTGGATAGTTAATTGTTTACATTCAAGTGTTTCAGTTACGTTGGAGTTTCATAACTATGTTGATATTCCTTCGGGTATTGTGATATCTTATCGAGCACTTCTATGTCTCACACACTCTGGTTTTCCTTTTTGGATTGCCAGATAGCAGGTGGCTTAGAGTGGGTCCACTACTGGTCAACATTTTAAGGAGTACTCGAGTGATAGCTTTAGGAGATGGTGATGGTCGAGCTTGTTGTACGTGGTTAATGAAAGAATTGATTTATGTAAGTTGTAAATAAGTCGTTGGTGGATATGTTGAAGTATAGAATTTATTAAGTTTTGTAATTGAGGTTGGAGTTGATTGGTCCATACGTTGACTCATTTTTATGTTGAGGTGATAAGTCTTCCGCTGAGTGTTTATTTCTGACAGGTTGTGAGGTGTGGTTTAGTCTTCTGTGTGGAATGCCACGTGGTCGCGCCGGCTCGGGCCCACTTTGGGTACCGTTTGCGGGGCGGGGCGTGACAGCTTGGTATCAGAGCTAGTACGCTCTAGTCTCTGTGTTGAGAGTCGATTAGGGGTTTTGGTAGTGGACCATAGGGTGTTGTTCTGTCAAGTAGGAGTTAGTGGGTGACTAACGTGTGATTATTTAATACTTGGCACTGTGTTTGCTATTGGTGTTTTAAGTTGTTAAAACAGGTTATTGAGATTACTCGGTTCATGGAGCAGCAAATGGAAATTATTCCATGGCAGAGTGAGTTGGCACGGGTGGTGTCATATGTGGGCTGTGTTCTGTGTGTTAGAGGTAAAGGGACTGGAGGGTTCATAGCGTTATGGAGAGTATATGCTTATGCATGTCAAGGAACTCGGGGTTTGCCGGATATGGTGATAGGTATTTTCAATATTGAATGTTGTCAAGTGTAGGTAACAGTAGATGTGGAGTTAAACTTATTTACTGTGTTATTAATGCTTATTGTGCACTTAGAGTAATTATGTGCTTTTGTAAGATGTGGTTTATGTTGTAGTGAGAAGGTGTGTTGTTATGTGGTATGTCAACCTTGCTATAGTGTAAGTTGGCGGTGGGAAGATTCTTGAGAGGTGGAGAGCCACGCGCTAGAGAGGGTTTCATTTTGAATTTGAAGTGTTAGCGTCAAGGTTGTAGGTTTCGTAGTAAATTGGGAGGATATTGAAAGAAGTGTGATAATTTATGGGGTGACGTGCATATGAGAATACTTAATAATCTTAATGGTACTCGTTCACATTTGTAACCGTTTGGTGTAATTGAGAAAAGGAGTGTATCTCTAGAAGCTATGTTGCTTCATTGATGTATGATTGGATATGTGTGTGTTCGGTACACGCGAAGGAGGTGACCCTCACATAGGGATATATGTATTGCTAAATACAAGGTTTAAGATGGTTGTTATCCCTCCGTTGTGTGGAAAATATTAATTGTTATAAAAGTTGAAAACTTTTGAAATGTGTTGAAGATGTGTAGAGAATGTTGAACTTTATGAATAAAATGTAAATACTTTCGTTTAGTTGAAGGGTTTAAATAAGGTGGAGGTTGATAATCTTACAGATGATGGTATTGTGTTGAGTGGGTGTGTTCGGTAACGATACAATGTTATTTATGCAGACCCGAATGAACAATGAATGTGTATCTGTGTACTACTTGCATCTATTTAAGTAATCTTAAGTGGCTTGTATGGTATTGTGGATATGGTGTGTGGTACGTTGTTTAAAAATTGGAAGCATGTACAGAAGATTTTGTATTCTTGAAAAACTTTTGAAAAGCTACACTTGGTGGTCGTAGAAAATAAATCCATATTTGGTATTGAAAGGACCGAAAGGACTAATAAGTCGAGTTTTAATTGATGGTGAGAATTTGGGAATGCATAATTTGGGTTTGTGAACATGTTTTGAAAAGGGTCAGCAATGCATACGTCACTTGCTTTTTGTAGCATGAATAGTATGTTATAGTGTTGCTAGTAGGTTAGCTTATGAGATGGGGTTTGAGGATGTGATTACATGCGTGTGAGTATGTAGGTACATGTGTTATGAGTTGATGGGTGTAGATATAAAACATAATGGTTTAGTGTGACGTGGAGATGGTTTTATTGACTTTATGTGAACTAGTATATGGTTTCGGTTATCTATTGAGAGTGATAGGTGTAGGTGAGTGTTTCTATGCCTTGTTACATGTATGGATAAATTGAGAGAGTTTGGTGTTGGTTATTGGAGGTGGAGTAGATAGGGGAGATAGTGTGTTTAATGCTTAAATTAGTGAGTTGAGATTCGCAGCAACTGGGGGGGGGGGGGAATCGGTTACAAATGGCTATTGTGTGTGTTTGAAATTTTACAAAGGGTGAGCTGAAGATGGGGTTTGTTGTGTTAGCGAGGTTTGAATGATACAAGTCTGGGGAATACAAGTCAAGTTGGGATTGAATTATGTTGGGAGAGTGAGCAAAATCTATAAACAGTTGCAGGTGTCAGATGAGGAATGTGTTATCTTCACGAAAATGAATCTGAGGCAGAGTTCTGGTAAGTTTGAAAACCATTCTGAAAGAATGGGACAGGTATAATTTTTATTTGTTGTTTGGTTTGATAACATGATCATGCATTGTGGCTTCGTGTCAGAGTCGGTCCAGTCGACTGGAGTGTCAGTGGTGTTGTGACAAAGTAGGCAACGTGCCTATCAAATCACGACACGTCTTGCATATTGTCATATTCGCATGCCATCAAAGATATATATGTTGTGGACTAACCTTGTTTTGAAGGGACACGTTACAACAAACTGAGTTCAGGTTTTTTTTTTTTTTTGAAATGGAAGTTAGGGATGGTACTGAGTTGACAATGAGGCATGGAACAGTGTTGAGATTTTGTTGTGATGGAATGATGGAGAGGATGTGGGGACTATGAGGGAGTGCATAGAGGAAGTAGATTAAGTGAAACACAGGTGATTGTTAAGGTTAGATGTGAAATCTGAGGTGATAGTTGAGTTACGGTGGTAGCAAGTTTTGTGGTGAGTTGAAGGTTAGGAAGTTAGGTGGGTTGTCGACTCGAGTTAGTATGCGTTGGGTTGGATTGTATACTAGTATATACGAATGTCTTGAGGTGTTGTTTGCGTGTGATAGATGTGCTTGTTTTGGTATACCTAAGTGATAAAATGGTTAGTGGAGTATAATTATATAATATACATATAATGTTGTTTCAAGATCGATGTGTGTTGGTGTATCAAGTAGTGTGATTGTGCTAATTGATAGTAGGAGGGTAAAACTTAATTTTCCTAAAAGTTTATACTCATGTTTTGAGAGTGCAAGGTGATACGGGGGTCATGGTGGTTTATTAAGTTGGTACTGGTGATGAGATCAATTTCACAAAAAAAAAAAAAAAATTGTTGAGATTGCGTTATATTGATTTTAACGAGAGTTAGGGAGTGTCAGGTTGGAATTTACTCTGTTAAAGGATAAGCTCATAAATTTCCTGCGATGGAATCGTGTGAAGTGGTGAAAGTGGTTTTAGCGTATAGGCGTGTTGGATGCCGTGATGTAAGTTGAGGGTTGCGTGTCCTTCTTGAGAAGTAGAATTGGTATTGTATTAGCACCTACGGGGCTTATGTGATTGTTTTTGTCAAGGGGTGATGTGAAACAAGAAAGTTTTGGAAAAAGAAGTTTTAGATATAAATCTTAAGGGTGTTATTCTCTATATTTTTTGTGTGATAAAGGAATGGTTAAAAAAAAAATAGGGAGTTTTGGTTAGGAGATGAAGATGAATGGGTAGGGATTGCATGATGGTGTATTTGAAGGAGTAACTTGTTTGTGGTATTGTATACATGTTGTTCTTGTTCTTACATGTAGTTGTGAGGCAAAAATGAGTAGGCAACTTGTTGGTTGTTGTTGTCGCTAGTGTGGGGCGATTGGTTCTAATTTCGGGGACGAAATTTACTAAGGGGGGGAGAGTTGTAATACCCGCCCCGAACATTTAGTGTTTTAAACTCATATTCTAAATTGAATTATATGTTTACGAGGTTGAACTGCATGTAGTAGAAACTCGAGGGCCTTGTATGTGATTTGTGGGTTGGAGTATAAGTTGTATATGGTTTCGCTTGCATGCGATAATTTTCCTTTGGACTGAATAAATATCCTAGGAGATATTTTCTCCCTCATTTTTATCTCTTACGTTAGAGAAGAGAGAGAGAGAGAAAGAGAGACGGCAGAAGGGGAAGAAGAAGGAGAAAAAGGGAATAGCTATGGGTGATCCTTATTTGCTTTGATTGAAGCACACACTTGGTAAGTTCATTGTTCTCTTACTTGAATTCTATGTTGTCGTTGTTGAATTTCGTGTTTGTGTAGTAAATTCGTGGGTTTGTAGTTCGGTTGGGATGGAGTTGGGTTTTTGGGTTGAGTTCTTGGTGAACTCATGCTTTTAGTTTTGAATCCTTGGATTTAATGTGTAGAACTTAGTTTGATTCATGGGGTTTGATGTTCTTGGGTAACTCTTTGTTATGTATGAGTTTGAGCATGATTTGGTATGGTTTTGATGAGTTTTAGATGTGATTTGGGTGGAGGAAATGTTGGAAATCGGAGGAAGAACGAACTGATTTTTCGTTGGAAACCCAGGTGGTACCAGTACCAAGTTTGGAGTGGTACCGGTACCCAAATCTCTAGATTTTGGTTCTGCCCAGTTGGTACCAGTACCAAGTTTTGAGTGGTACCGGTACCAGTCAGACAGGTGAACTTCGGACAAGCATAACTTTTTCATCCGGGCTCCATTTTGGGCAAATTTTATATCGAAATTGATGTACTAAAAATGTACTTTTTAATGGTGATGATTTCATGAGCTAATTCTAATCCTAAAAGAAGTTATGATTAGAATACGGTAGAATAATTATTGGATTCTTTACCGGTTTTTGGGTTGTGTTATGATTAAGCGCTATGCTTGCTTGGGGACTCTTGGAGGTCTTTGAGATGACATGTTTAAGTTTGTTGGATATCGTTTAATACCTTGTTAGCTCTATAACTTGATATCAAATGGTTGTAAAATGGATTAGGGGACGTTTGGTGATCTTGTTAACGTTTGGGCATGTGTTAGCTTAGTAAAATGTTATGGGGTGTTATCATACATTTGTTTGATCATTCCAATGGAGATGTATGCTAATATGAGTTAGCCTGTGATTAGGTAGCGAGCTGGTCAAATGGGAGGTGTTAAAACCGTAAGTTTGGCATACTCTAGTCGAATAGAAGGTGAGTGTGTTTGACATGATTATGTTCAATAAGTTATTTCTTTGGTGGTGAGTATACATATTGCTAAACGTAGTTTAGCTTTCGATATGGTTATCTTTATTGAGATATTGCTGTGGTGGTGAGTGTACATATTGCTAATCGTAGTTTAGCTTACGATATGGTTATCTTCATTGAGATACTGTTGTGGTGGTGAGTGCATGTATATCATGCTATTGTTGTTTAACTTTGATAATGTTGTGGATGTGTGCGTGTGAGGCGCACCATGTCGTATGCCACATCGTTCAATGGACGATGGTTGGGAGCATGATGTGTGGGACACGAGAATTGTTTGTGATATGCGTGGTTAATGAGTGTGCATGCTGTTGGGTGTTGATTATACCGCCGAAGGTTTGTGTGTGAGGCACACCATGTCGTAAGCCATGCCGCCTAATTAACGGTAGTGGGAGTATGGTGTGTGGGACACCACTCCTGGGGTATATGGGATTGTGGCAGACGTGCCACTGCATGTGTTGTGATTATATTCATTTTGTTGAGTATTGAATATCACTACTCTTTTTGGGTGGGCATGTTGGATAGTTAATTGTTTACATTCAAGTGTTTTAGCTACGTTGGAGTTTCATAACTATGTTGATATTCCTTCGGGTATTGTGATATCTTATCGAGCACTTCTATGTCTCACACACTCTGGTTTTCCTTTTTGGATTGCCAGATAGCAGGTGGCTTAGAGTGGGTCCACTACCGGTCAACGTTTTGAGGAGTACTCGAGTGATAGCTTTAGGAGATGGTGATGGTCGAGCTTGTTGTAGGTGGTTAATGAAAGAATTGATTTATGTAAGTTGTAAATAAGTCGTTGGTGGATATGTTGAAGTATAGAATTTATTAAGTTTTGTAATTGAGGTTGTAGTTGATTGGTCCATACGTTGACTCATTTTTATGTTGAGGTGATAAGTCTTCCGCTGAGTGTTTATTTCTGACAGGTTGTGAGGTGTGGTTTAGTCTTTTGTGTGGAATGCCACGTGGTCGCGCCGGCTCGGGCCCATTTTGGGTACCGTTTGCGAGGCGGGGCGTGACAAATACCATCCTCCAGCTTGAGGAGCAAAAAATGCAAGTTTGTTTCCACCACCTGAACATTCACTGAGTTATCCCAAGCTGCCCATAAACCACCTCTACTACCACATGCATCTAAACCACAAAAATGACAAAAACCTAACTTAAAAGCCAAAGAACGCAAAGAGTAAACTGTACATTTAGTTTCCATAAGAAAAAGCAAATTGATGCCATTCCCCCGGGCCAGAGAATGAGCTGCTCGAATTGTGAGGGGATGGCCCAGCCCTTGACAGTTCCAACTAAGGAGCTTCATTGATCGGGAGGAGGTTGTTGAGGTACAACTTCCTCCGAAGACCCATTTTTTGACCCATTCTGACTCAGTGCAAATAGTTCAATGAGCTTATCTTTGATCAGCTATTTCAACTTTTCCTTCAAGTTCTCCGATTTTTGCTCTGCATCCGAAAGATTTTGACAATACTCATGAATCACCACCTTCAAATAATCACCCACATTAATGCCCTCCACCCCTGTACGCTGGACCGCGTCATGACCCAATGAAATAGTTACCTCTTCTATGCCGAGGACAGCACTAGACGGACCCCCAGCCCTCCCCCTTCTTTTAAAATCCAACACATTATCCGGTGTTGTAGCAGGAGCTTGGGAGGACGGAGTTGACCTCGGAGAAGATTCTGAAGATGATGAAGAGGAAGATCGTGATTTCCTTTTGGGAGGACCCTCATCCTCATCCACTGGAGGGCATGCTCTTTTCAAAGTCCTCCAAGCCCTCTGCACCACCATCTTAGCCAAACAACTTCCCCAACTAAAACCTTTTCCGGTATTCGAAGATTGGAGCATTCTCAATCTTATTCCACTAATCTTTCTTGCCAAAGAGACAGCATCATACCTCTTCTTGTTCAACCCCCTATTCTTTCCCCACACATGCGTTCCAGTTCGCATTCTTTCTCGAACATTAGGGGCCAGTCCTCCCTTCCCTTTAGCAACTCTTTTGTGTGGAAGCATGAGAACCACCATTGGATTGCTACTTTGCTTGAACGAATTAGCAGAACCACAGTCCTCAGCATCCACACCCCAGTATGAGAACCCACCCCCATCCTGCCTCCCAACAGCACGTCGTTTAGGAGGAGGCGGAGGGTGATCCAATAGAATGTTAAGTTCATCCTCACTACTAGATTCAGCCTCACAAATCACAACTTTCCCTTCATTTTTACGAAAGTGCTACAGGCACTTCATCCTCACTACTGATGTGGCTGGGTGTGGCACATAGTGATGTGCCTGTAGCACTTTCGTTGTTCGATTTATCGTCCACTTCTTGATCACGAGCCCTTCGTCTATTATTAGTTCTTGCTTGATGTTCAGGCCCAGGCCCAATACCAGACCCATGCTCTGACTCAACCTCGCGAATAACCAAAGGCGCATTAGAAGTTGGGCCAGGCCCAAATAAATCTTAAGCCCAGACCCAAAACTGCTCGCAAATCTCCCCTACATCTTGGCCCAACGAATTAAGCCCAAGATCCAAATTATGGCCGAAATTAAAGCCCACCTCATTCTCATTAATGCTCGACAGGTAGCCATCATTCAAAACTAGCTCCAAATTAAATGGAAAAGTTGCTCCCCTGTTTGACAGAGGATCCCCTAAGATTTGATCAGGAACTTCATTCAATAACCCCTAACTGCCAGCATTAATGCCAAAATGCGTGAGAATCACACTCCAATCCTGCCACCTACCATCCATCTCCTTCGGTGCCGGAATAGACATTTTCGTTATCCACGGCAATTGGTTCAGCTCGGCATGTAATGCGGACAAATTCATCCCCCCTGCTCCTTGTTCAAACCCAGCTAACGACCCAGTATTGATAGCATTTTGGGCCACTCGATTTGCTCCTCTTCCAACTCCCTAGATTGCACTCCCCATTCCCACTCTTGTTCATACACAGCCAGGAAATGATCTGCATTTTCTTGTAACGCCTCTGTCTTCGTCGCCTGAGCAACCTGATCTAAATGCAACCGCATAGATGGTGGCGGCGGCGGCGGCGGCGGAGATTCAACCTCTGTTCGCTCTGCAACTCTAGTTCTAGGCTCAATAACCTTGAGTCTTTCCTCCACTCGACTCCGCGACATGGCCAACCCCAGGTTCAAATCTTGCTCTGGGGGTTGTTCCGGAGGAACTCTCATTTGGGTGTTTCAATGTTCAGGATGGTGAGCATAAGCCCAATTGAAGGCCCCATAGAGAGGAAACCTAGGATCCTCCAAAATGGGTGCACTTAGCCGATCACCCATTTCTTACAGATGATTATCCACCATAGCCCTAGCGTCCTCCTCCATTAGATCACATTGAGGATAGGTATGACCAATCCTCCCACAAGCTTGACATAACTTACACACCCTCTCATATCTACAGGTAATCCACCTTCTAGAGCCATCCACACAATGCAAATAAAAGCCACTAACCAAAGGCTTCTCAGGATCAATCCATACTCGAACCCTAACATACCTGATATTCCTCGTAGGTCTCTCATCCACATCCACGCGGACCACCTCGCCAATAGCACGACCCAACAGAGTTGCTTCCTCGGCGTTCTTGGCTCGGTTCTCCGCAACCACCCTCTCTCCATCAGCCCTTATGAAGTCCGCCAGATAAAGGTCGCAAGCCTCCCGAGCCACCCTCATGTCCTCCTCTTTTGACGCCAGGGCCCTCTCAATTCTTTAATTTTCAAGTCATGCCCCTTGCACCTCTCGTGGATAGCCAAAGCCTGAGTGCCAGCCTGCCAATAGGAATGGAGGAAAACATTACAAAAAGCCCTGCATTCAACCGAAGGAAAAATGGGGAAATAAGGAAGCTTACATTGAGAAGTGACTGCGCCATCTCCCCCACCAAGTCTTTTGTGCTCCCGATGACGGCTTTGGCATCCCTCGGGAGAATGTAAGCCGTCCCGATGTTCCGAGACGCACTGTCAGCATGGTGGATCTGGCGTCCACTATAGTGACGAAACTCGAGGGCCCAAGGGACCTCACTTGCCCGAACCTTGGCTTCAGTTTCGGTCTCTCCCCGGTGGACTCACCGTCCTGCTCCTCCTCCGGGATGTTGATCGTCTCCTTCTCCATTCCCCGGCTGCTACCCCCCTCCTCATTCCAAGCCTTTTTCTCCACCGGCTCCTCCAGCGAAATGGAAACAACCCTCGAACTGCCCACGCCTGCTGCCCCGGGCGGAGAACCAACACTATGACCCCTCGGCCTCTGCCTCAAGTTCAACACCACCCTCTCACCACAACCTATCATGTCGCCACTTAGCCCGGTCCGCTCGGGAGTCTTTCGGTCAACCTCTTTGCAAATGACACCCCGAGGGGGAGAGTTGCTCGCCGCGGCCTCCCGTGCTCCGAGTCCTCCTCCTTTCCCTCTTCCTCTAACTCTTCCTCGACATGCCCTCGGAACCCTCTACTGCCTCGGTTTCTTCTTTAGGTAGCCTGTGTAAGTTGGGATATGACCGAGCAGGTCCGGGGCAAATCGGTTTGTGAGGGGGATGGCAAAAGCAACGTTGATGAGGCCTCGGTTCACCCTCTCCCGAAAGCTTTGCACGACCCCTTCACTTGCAAGATGTCACCGAAAAAAAGAAATCAACATATGCAAGAAGGAGAAAAAGTAACATGCAATGTTTGGAGATGGGAAATCTACTGACCAGGTGTACCGGTCCCAAACTAAATCGTTGTCCCGGTGTCAAGGTTTTCACTGGGCCCAAACATGAAGTTTCCGGTTATCGAGACGTATATACTCGCCCATTCCTCGGAATCAGGTAGGTGACCAATCAGGAACTCGTCGTACCCTGATCGACAAGATAGATAATAACGGTTGTAGTCTCGATGGACCCCGACCTGGTACACCCCGAAGAGCTCCTCCAACCTGAACGTCAAGTTGTACTGCCTCCTCAGCTCTATGATGCTTGTTATGACCCGGTAGGAGTTAACCGTGAGCTGAGAGGAGGTAAGTGACAAGGTCCGAAGCACCCGATGTACGAACTGGTAGAGGGGGAACCTGATTCCCCCCTCGATAATGGCCATGAGGGGGAAGATCAGCTCTCTCAGGCGGTGCTGCAATTGATGGGGGTTAGTGGTTGGCAGTAATCGAACCTGGACGTTCGGAGGAATGCTATAGACCCTCCTAAATTTTTCATAGGCGCCCGGTGTGCCACTAAAGAACTGGTTCTGATAGGGACATGGCCTCACCGCCCTCCTGCGTCCTAGAACCTCCTTGGGAGAATTCGCAAAAGGTCCCAGTCCTTGATTCGAGGTGCTGGGAGTCTCCATCTCCCGAGGATCAAATGACGTGATCGGGCGCAGGGTTTTCAAAGGATCGAAGGGCTCAATGAAATCGATTGGAGTTCGATAGAATGCTCGTAGCCGAAGGGCTGCTCGTCGATAACAGGAGAGGAGGTTGAGCTACTGGAATTGTCCGAGGAGATCTCAACGACCATCCGCCCCTACCTAGCAAAAAGGGATATGCAAGACCCGTTAGCTACAAGCTTAGGGGGAAAAAGATCTAACACTCGGGACTGGCCATCACTCCTCGGAACCTCTAGGTCACAGGCAATAACAGGATATCCTTCCTCGAGAAGAACACCCGGGGCCGGGGATTATCGCGATGGCCTCGGGAAGAAAATATACGCGTCGGGAAGAACATGAACAGTGCAATGAATAGTGCAAGGTCATGTTTCAGACGATGGCTAACGGTGTCTCCGCCTCAACGCACCCAAAAAACGACGAAAAACGCAGAAACAATGACCAGAAACTGAAGATTAACGCAAAGAGATCAACATACCTGAGATTCATAAGAAGATCCGCTACCAAATCGCTTGGAAACTCGATCGAACGACGAAGAACAGCAGCAACAACAATGGAACGAAGAGAGAGAAGGTGTCTTCTTCTCTCCACCCACCCCTTTTATAGGGGGAGATTCGAAGGGGCGTGCGAGAAACGAAGCGACTCGCACTGAGCTGTCAAATCCTTGACGCGTGGCAGTCATCAGACGGTCAGTACCGAAAAGCCTGCACGAGAGTCGAAATGCCGCTTACCAAGCCATTGGCTGGCTGACGCTTGTCCCCGAAGGGACGTTTCGTACCAATCAACTGCCGCGGCACGTGCCACCTCGCATGTCACGTCCTCGATTTTCAACATAAATAATAATCATTTTCAATAAATAAAATCATTACTGAAGTACCGACAATACCCAAATGACATATCTTCTCCTGTTCTCAAAGTTGAATTCAAAAGTTACAATCCTGGCTCGAGACCCCAAGTTGTCAAAATACTAAAATAGTATTACAGTTTACAGTAATCATTCTTCCAAAAACTTCTTTCAAATCAGATGCAAATGATCACCTCTTTTATACCTTTGAAAGACATGATCAACAAGCACGTCATGCCAACTTCCTTGCTTTGTACCTGAAAATGATAGGTTGAGCTACACTAGCCCAATAGAGAAATCTATACTCAAGTTATATGAAAATGCGATGAAGTATGTACCAAACGCGAATGAGACTCAACAAGCGAACATGAGATACAAGAGGGGTTACCCAAAGAACTGACGAGTTTAGGTTTGCGGGATTCCGGACGTCTTAGAGATAACACTAACCATTCATACGTCAACTAGAAGCAACATTTAAACTCATATCAATTTAACAAACTACAACAACTGTTCAACCATCTGATAACCTTTCGAATGAATGCCACAAACAACTTTCCCATTTCATACCATTCACCTAGAGCCTCATTTCATAAAACTTTCCTTTTCGATTTTCCAAAAACAATTTAGAGAAAACTCAAGACCATTACGGGTCAAGCTCCGTTGATTCAAGCTTGAATGCCGGAGTCCTTTTTTTTTGCCCAAATACCGGATCCGTTGATTCGCTCATGAATACCGGAGGATTTTTTTCAAAACTCAAATTTCTTTCTTTAATAAAACCTTGATAGAGTCAACTGTTTAATCCATTTTTTAACAACCACAATCTCAAGCAACAAACAGTCCAAACAACAACTTGAACTTCTAAAGCCAATCATAATTTCCTTCTTCATGTGAGATATTCAACTGTATTACCACACCTTGCATTGCGAGACCCTCTATTCAAATTCTCAATTCACACATACACACACACACACATCATCATCAATCGACATACAAGTAGAAAACTTCCCCTAGTTCACATTCTTTCTTTTATCCTCATACAAGGCAATACAAACTTTATAAACATGTCACAATGCACATTGACTAATACTCATGTTCAAGTTATTCTTCTAAGTCTATCACGACGTCACTTGTCACGTACCGAACCTGATAATAGCTCTACGACACACCACCCGCAAGGTTCTAAACTGTAATCTTATAGAACAAGAGCCAAGGGAATTTAAAAGGATCAATGAGACAAATCACGAGGATACGCGTTACCCTATTCTCACCTGGACCATTAGACAAGCCTCTATCGACCAACTATGCACCCCACGATATACCTTATCATCTACGATACTCGATAACCTCTCTATTATACGTTTTCCAAATTACTGATCACCATTTCAAGTCATAGCACCTAACGTGTCTATATCGTACATCACATCATGCCACAATCATTCCCAAGTACAATCAATCTCATTAGATGCATTTTGATCAAGCGTTAACCAATTAAGTTACTATTCTTTCTTTACTAACGGAAGACCAACGAGATGAGGGTAACTTAGATTAACTAATGGTATTCAATTGAACATGCTTGAAATAGGTTAGAAGGTGTCCAAAAGGGTTTAGAAGTGTTCGGGGCTCAATACGGTCGAGGAAACACAAAATAGCGAAGTTGCTATCCAGAGAGGAGGGGGATCAAACCCCCTTCACCCAGGATCGATCCCTGGTACTGTTGGTCCAAAGATGAAAATGGGGGATCGATCCCCATGCATGGGGATTGATCCCTACGCGGTTTTGGGCGATTTTCTGCAGATTTTGACAGCTTTTCAAGGACACCAAGATTGACGATCCAAACTCGATTGAAGCACGAAATCAACTCATAAACACATAAAGTGAGTAAGAAATCCCTACCTCGAAGTGTAAGCACAAAGATCCATCCCAAACAAGCGAGCCCTAGCTTTTGAATTCGAAATCCCCCATGAATACTCCTCTCCGAGCTCTATCCAACGAACCACAAGCTTGAAATCACGTCTAGAGGGTGGGATGGAGGTTGATTGCCATGGATTTCGTGTTTGAGGTGAGGATTTGTGAGATGGAGCAAGAGAGAGAGAGGGAGTCGAGAGAGAGAGATGGTGTGGGAGGTGAGAGATAGTGAGATGGGTTTTGTGATCCCCGGCACACACACACACCCACATATATATACTAGTACATATACAAATTACATGTGCACCCCTTCAACTTACAATTCTATCATTCAAGCCCCAATTCACACAAATTCACAAATTTCTCTTTTATTCGATATTCTAGCATTTATAAAATCTTTAAACCATTTTTGTAAAATACGGGTCTCTACATCGCATCACGAAATTGCCTGGTGATGATCAACACGTGGCACCTAAGGCTGGGGCTAAGAGTCTGACGATTACAGAGGCTGCTTTCCGCTTCGGTTACCTACGAATAAAGGACTTCAACAATATGGTAGTTCACGAGCATAATCAACTCCCCCGAGCTCGAAAATGATGCTCCAGCGAGTTGAGGGGCTATTGTGGTGGCTTTGGAACTGGGGCTCGATCATCCCACCGAGCCACACTGCACCGAGTGAACACAAGGGTGTCGGTCCGCTATTCAGTATGAGAGTCTGGAGGATCACAACACTAACCTCGGAAGGTCGCTCGGTAAGGGGGTCCGGTTGGGGCTTTGTTGCTGCTGAAGGGTGCGGAGTATACCCAACCCCAACTCCCCGAGGCTGCCTGAAGGAAAACGGTTACTCCAGGAAGGCCCCATGCGATTACACCATAAGAGTAATCATTGGGATCTGACCTGGCCAAGTGCTCCGTAACTGCCTTATCCCCTACATCACATATGACGTCGCCCGAGGCGGTTACCCAAGCAAACCTTCCACACGCTAGCTTGGAGGCCAAGCAAACCAAGTTCAATAAATACAAAGCGACTCTAACCTAGAGAGGTATGTCATTCTACCCTAACCCTAGACCTATACACTTCTCCCTACATCTAACTTGATCGCCGGAGGGTCACTGGGCTACCACAGCCCTAGTGACTTGTTGCAGGTCAGGCGACGGCGGGCGCACGGAGCAGCGGAGGAAGTAACCAGACCCTACCCACGGTCAAGATCCCGTCAAATTAAACCCCCACAATAAGCCTTCAGCATCCCTCGAAACACAACCCTCTAGCTCGGCTTCAACCACCATGATGCATGACACACTCGTAGAAGAAGAAATCAACAAGAATCACAACTACTTTTGAAAGCCTAGCAGATTAACAAGGAGGCAAAGCTTTTGGTGTGCATGCTTTGCTTCCCAAATACCTACACCTGAAGAACGACTACATCAGGAATCACAAGATCTTTTCAGATTAACAAGGTTGCAAAGCTTTTGGTGTGCATGCTTTGCTTCCAATATAACTAAATCCATAACCTTTTATCTGCAGAACTTTGGCTGTAAATCATGTTCTCGCTTCCAAACTCTTAATGTAAATTATAAGACATGCTTCTTTTGGAGAAATTCTCTGAAACTATCACAACGGGCATGATCCTCGTGCATAGAATTCCATGGCGGTTTCGAGTCTTTCCTGATCATACACAATTCTGAGCCTAACTCCTAATGAACAATTGAGACTTGTTAACATGATGTTTATGAATATTTATGTCACACACAAGTAACTTTATCCTGGTAATTCAGAATTTTTATTGCTCTGTTTATGAATATTGCTCCTTATTACAAACTGAAAAACACTTCACAATTCTAAGATATTGTTATTCATATGACACAATAAAATACCCTAAACATCTTATATTTGTGTTGAACTTTAAATCGTATCCATGTATGTATGTGTGTGTTTTTAAAATCATCTTCTAAATCAGCCAAAATGACCCAACAATTAAAACACATTTACCCTAAATACATTTAATTATTGAATCAACAGGTATGACCGAATGTGCGTAGCACGTGGGTATACCTCTAGTTCCACCCATTACACCAGTTTAAAGATCTTTGAATTCGTGTGAGATAATTCTACAATTATGAAATTACTTTAGTCTTTGTTCAAAAAAATCGCACGATTATTCATAACGAACTATTAAATGTGCACTTCATTTAACAGATAGGCTTTTGGCTCCCAATAAACTTTTTATGGAACTAATGAATGTAACGCCCCGATTTTCCAAGGAATTTCGGGCGCATTATTCTTAAAATATGCTGAATTTTAAAAACTTCTGGGCCCCTATTTATCCTTATACAAAAATTGCAATTTCAAAAGAATACAAAAATCTATGCACATTTTATTCAAAAAAAACAACTCCAGAGCAACTCTAGTTTTGACACGGATTCCAAGCAACGTTGGCCCAACCTCCGTTCTAGGGGTTCTACCTGTATCAACTGCTCCACTGTAGAATCCTGCACATACTCTAGCAAATTGATCGCCGAAGCAACCGATTTGCCAGGATACAAACGTATCCTGAGTGATAATTCACCAAGTAGAAATCCTAAAACCCAATACCACAATTTGCAATTTAAATGAAACTACACAAAGTACACAACAATTATAATACACAGTCACAAGTAGCCTTTTATAAATTTCAAATAGTGGCAGAAACGTAACACATCATCTCTTTCTTACTATCCATTAACTTAAGTGAACTCTAAAGATCTTCTCCACAAGATCTTTTCCCCCCACATCCACTAATCATGATTGTCCCATGGGTTCACTCCCTCTTGTCCGTCCTGCATCGGAGTCCTAAGTGAATATACCTAAGTTATGTACTTCGCCTGGATTCACCTATGACCATAACAAGGGGGGCAGCTTACCATGCCGATCCATGACTAGGGATCACGCAGCACTACCTCCATCTCACAGGGTACTGTACCGTATCCGATGCCCTTTACCATTCCCCAGATACTGTACCCGGGCAATCTTTGCTTGACCAACACTTCAAACATCCATCTCACACAGGGTGTTGTACCGTATTTGAGGCCCTTTACCGTTTCCCAAATACTGTACCCGGGATCCTTCACCGTCCCCAACACTTCAATCTATTTTACCATTTTATCATTTACTTATTATCGTCTGGGTGATCCTCTAATCGTATACCACCCCGGGAACCTATTTGTCCAATCTACAACCACAATAAAATATCACACGGTTCAACATCTCAACTAAAAGTACTAACATGCTAACAACACATAAACATGTGATACAATTAATTATGCGAGAAAATTAATCCTGTCATAGAATTAAACATGCGATTAACAAGATAAATATTCAGTCAAACAATTAATTACTACACTTAAAACATTTCTACTATTTAAACATTATCTTTAACTCTCATATTATTCATAGATTTTACAAACTAATTTTTATTGGAAAATACTTATTGCTAAATTTAATATTTACTAACTCTATTAAATATTAATATGAGATTTTCATGACAACAAAATTATGCGAGGCTATTCTAGTCAATATTTATTAGGGTTAAAGATTAACTAATATATAATCTAAAATGTTTCTTGTTTACAATCTAAATAAATTTTTACTAGTAAAATATTCTTATTAATATTTCATAAACATTTATCTACCCCAATAATTTATTAAACACGTAGACGTCCACTCAAATACAAATCAACAATGCATCATCAACAATAATTTTGCAATCAAACACTTGTTAAGCGATCATAAAATTTCACAGGGTATAACGCTAATTATTCCAGCACAACCGGACTGAATTTTAATATAAACAGGACTAAAAATAAATTAATAATTTAACAGCAAGTTATCATCTTCAATAAACTTTAATCTAAGTCCTAACTCCATTAAAATGGAGATTAAGGTTTTGGGTTTCCGAAAAACTACCTCAAACGCGATTCTAAGCTCAGGTAAATGTTGTACGGGGTCAAAAGATCGCCGTGGTGGTTCCGAAATCTCGAGGCGGCGTCCGGTGGCACTCCGTCGGGGCCAGCGGCAGCGGTGTGTCCACGAAACTCACGGCGCGCACACACCCACGGCCACAACTCTCTCTTTCACTGATCGTGGTGGGGTACGGCAGTCCTGTGGTGGCGGGTACAGGCCGGAGGTGATGGGTTCGGTAGTGGGTGGTCCCGGCGGTGGTGGGGTCCGGTGGTGATGATGATGCTCCGGCTCCTCCTCTCTCGCTGTTACTCTCTCTCTCTCTCAGCCGAGTTGTTTTCTGGAAAATAGGAAGAAGAAATGGGAAAGGGGAGTATATAATATGGGTTTGGATTATATGAGGGATATAAACCTAAGGGCAAAGATTTGTTGTCTCATTGAGAGGGATTTAAGGAGTAAAATGGGGGATTTGTTCTCTCCCTCTGCCGAAGTGAAAGGTTGGATTGGAAAAAGAATGCTCCGGTGCAACACATGCACACACTCGGATAATTACTCGCCGGATACGCGCGTACATAGACTATTACGGAATAAAATTTTGTGTGACGACATAAATAATTTTCCGCAATAAATAAATTAACAAAACAAAAATTAATCGGGTCTTTACAATGATATTTCTAATTTCTAAAATAGCAGTGGGATGCCTTTGCAGTTTAATTTCTCTCCCACCCCGGGAATTTTTTTTGGTATCTTAATGAGTTGCTAGGATGATTTGTAAGTAGATGAAGTCGAGCAAAACTTGCTTTGAGATCATACTTTTCGTTGATATATTATCATTCATGATTTTGTCTGGAAGAATATTGGCATGCCCATACGTAGTTTGATCTTCCCTCGAGTTTGAAGGAACATTTGTGACTCCCAACTAGAATGATACTTGACGAGAGGATCAATACAGAAATGATATTCATTCAGCAAAATAAATGACAAAATAACAGAGTTTACACTAGAATCAGTCCTTGACATAAAAAAATATTCATTTCTGTAGAGAAGTTATTAATTAAGTTAATTGATCTGGTCATTTACATATTCCGCCAAGAATTACCAACTACACAAACATATCTTACAGCAGCTTGAGACTCTTCAATGAGCCAAATGAGAAGTAAAGAATGAAAATTGGGACATAGAAAACCTGAAACAAGAGAGGCAGAGCTTAACCACCGTACCTTGTCACCAGTAATCCTTGCACGAGCACTGACCCTTTGAAAAAACATGAAAACCTGATGAATCCCTAACTATTATCTCTCTCCTAACAACAACTGAAACAAACTTCAAGAACGTATGGCAGTCCCCACAGATAGCGACGTTCTTCATTACCCTAATGGGTTCTCCACGCTTAGTCGTGAGCAGCCCATAGGTAGCAGCTAATTTTGCACTGTGGTAATACAAAAAATCCTTCTTTTGATACTCCTCTACATCTTGAAGCACAAAGCTCGTGTCCGGAGCATATCCAGATTTCATGCACTCCAATATCAGTACGTCTATTGCACTGTATATGTCTCTGGATTGGAAATGGCGTTCATCCCTTGTGTAGAACGAATGGACCTTGTTTTCATTAATAATCCAACTTCTACTAGGGATTTTCCGAAACCCCTTCTTCCGCATCTCCTCCCTTGTCTTTTCAGCACATTGCCATCTACCAGATGCAGAATACAAATTTGCTATGAGCACATATGTAGATGGATCCAGTGGCTCTAAAGCAAGTATTTGCTTAGCAGCCATTGCCCCTATCCTTGTATTCAGAGAGATTCTGCCAGCATCAAGCAAAGCTCGCCAAAAAGTGGCATTTGGCTCAAAAGGCATACTGTTGATTAATTGCCCTGCTTCTTCGAGAAGATCCCAGTGACCCAAAACGCCAACAAAGGCGGCGTAAAGCTCTGGAGTGGGCTCAATGTCATATGTAGTTCTCATTGACAGAAACAGTATCCGGCATTTCTCAACTAAATTTGAGTTAGTGTATCCATAAGATGAAATAACCAAGCGTAGTGTATCTTCATCCGGCTGTGGACCCGCCTTCTCCATCTTTGACCATAAATCTAAGGCCCCGTCACCCTGCCTGTGAAGAAGATGCCCACCCATCATACTGTTCCATGAAACTGTATCGTGCGTTGACATCATATCAAAAAATTTAATTCCACCTTCCAAATTTCCACACTTGCAGTACATGCTAGTTAAGGTATTTCCGATCCCTGTATCGTTTAGCAAACCAATTTTAAGAGCAAGGCAGTGGATTTGTTTCCCAAACACATGGTAACCAAGAGCTCCGCAGACACCAAGAACTGTAGCTAATGCAATTTCATCAACAACCACTTCTGACGGCCTATTACAGAAAAGAGAAATTGCCTCTTCTAGTTTCCCATTTCGAGAATATCCACAGATCATTGACGTCCAATTTATAGGACAACTCACATTGTCCAGTCCTTGATAGAACATCTTCTCTGCTTCGTCCATCCGTCCACACCTTGTGCACATATCAATCAACGCTGATTCAATACAATTACTATTTGACCCGAAACCACATTTGAGGACAAACCCATGAACTTGTTCACTAATCTTCATGTCTGTCGACAATCCACAAGCGTTGATAACAATTGTCAAAGTGAATTCATCTAACTCCATGCCCTCCTCCACCATTTTGCAAAACAAACCCAAAGCCCTCATGCCTTCTCCATTTCGACAACACCCTGCTAAGAGAGCATTATAGGAAACGCAGTTCTTTTCTGGCATCATATCAAAAGTCTCTGATGCCAAATCAACGAGCCCAAAGTCCATGTACGCGGTTATCATTTCTGTCCAAGTTATTATATCTTTCACAGGCATCGACTCAAACAAAGTCTCCACATCTCTTATACTCCCACATTTGGTGTAGAAATCAATAAGGGCATTGTTCACATTCAAGGTGGGCTGAAAACCCATTCTGATCCCATGAGCGTGAACTTGTCGTCCTCCATTCCAATTCCTACCCCCAGCACAGGCAACCAAAACAGTCGAAAGAGTAAACCGGTCTGCGCTAAACTCATCAACCCTTTGCATATCCCTAAATAATTCAATCGCCCAATCATACATGGACTCTTTCACCACAGTGGCTATCATCGTATTCCACGACACCACATCTCTTTCAGGCATTTCATCAAACACTTGGAGCACAAAATCCAAGCGCCCGCACTTGCTGTACGAACCCATGAGCGCATTCGAAACATAAGTAAAACACACGTAACCCATCTTAACCACCAACGAATGGACTTGAAAACCCAACTCCAAATCCAATAAACGATTACAAGCGGTCAAAATCGCCACGAAGCTAAACTCATTAGGCTCAATCTCTGTCTTTCTCATTCGAAAGAACAGGCTGACCGCCTCGAGCTCGTAACCGGACTTTGCGAGGCCAGATATCATCGTACTGTACAGCACCACGTCAGGACAAGAAAGGCACTGGCGAAAAACCCTGACGGCGTCAGTTGTGAGGCCCAGCTTGAGGTAAGCGGAAACAAGAGCGTTGGACAGCGTCGTTTTGGGCTCTTCTCGCTTGAGAGCAGAGGCGTGGACCGCCTTAGCGAGTTCGACGTCGTTGTAGCGAACGGATGTTCGGAGCAAGTTGAAGTGGTTTTCGGTGGGCGGTCCATCGGTGTCTGATGACGTGGCGTGGTTTTGGGGAAGTGGGTTTGTGAGGATTTGGGCGGAGAAGGGGATGGGAGGGGGTTTGGGTTTATTGGGGAGGGAGAGAGAGAGGGAGGAGATTGGTGATGAGGAGGGTGGTTTTGATGGGTGGGGAAGGGATGGGCGGGTGGATGGAGGGTGAGGAGAGAGGATGGAGTGAGGGAAGGTGGGGAAGTATGCGGCGGCGATGGTGGTGGTCGTGGTGGTGGCGACCATGGAGGAAGGAGGGGCCAAGCATAACACCTCCTTTTCAAACGGATAGAAGAAAGCTTGCAATTTTTTCCCTGGCTGTTGTCTCAGTGAATTTGGTTAAAATTTGGGAAGGTCCAGTCCAGTCAGTTTTTATTAGTATCTGGTCCAGTCCAGTCCAGTTTTAGGCCATTGTAGGCCCCTCCCAAGCTCACAACAACGATCAAAATTGTTTATTTTGTAGAGCTCGTAGAATATGTTATTCACGCAAAAAATTAGTTTGATTGAACATTGATAGATACATAAACGAAATAGATTTGTATAAAAAAAATGTGGCGACAAAAAATAAATTGAAACTATAATTGCCCATTTTTTTCTTGTACAAATATATTTCGTTCATCTATCTATCAGTGTTTGATCATGCTAATTTTTTGCGTGCATAACATATTCGACGAGCTCTATAAAATGAACGATTCCAATCGGCCCACTAGGCCCAAAACTAGACTGGAATGCCGGATTAGATACCAATAAAACTGGACCGGACCTTCTCCCTTCAATTTGACATGTGTTTGATTCCACAACTGGAATGAGATTTAGGGTTTTTTTTTTCTCCAGATTTTGGCTCTGTTGGAAACTTGAGGATGGAAAGGGAAAAGAAGAGAACATAATAAAAGAGAAAAATTAGAGGAAAAATTAAATAGAAAATTGAACTTGTTTTTCAAACTTTCTCTTCTATTTCTCTATAAACCAAACGATGGAATTTTTTTTTCCTTTTCTATCTCTTCCCACAAGTTCCAAACACACAGTTTTAGTTATGAGTTTACAAGAGATTAAGGGCTCTGTCAGTCAAGCTCATTAAGAGTTAAGTCAGTTACTAGTTAGTTACAATAAGTCTACAGCCATTGAGTTTGTTATGGTTGTGCACGTACCAAGCCATGTGAGGAAGTTACAGCTGTTATGTATGCTGATAGAGTTCAGTTGTTATGATCTCTGACACAGCAACTGCTATACTATGCAGTCTGTTATGAAGGTGGTACTGGGCTTGACCATTCGGTTGTTTTATTCTTATTTGAATTTTTTTCGCAATTGTTAGTTTTGCACTTATATTTTGCTAAAAAATGGTTATTTTCCAAAATACTTGGGTAAAAGTAAATATTTTTTACTTTTCCGATTCCTTTCGTTGAGACGAATTAATAATCCATAAAAATTTTGCATAAAACTAACAAATGCGAAAAAAATTCAAATAAGGACAAAACCAACTTAATTTTTTTTAAGTTTAGAAGAACTCACCCTAAGACAAGATTGATCAATGCAAAAATCTCTTTTCTCTCCCTCTCACACACACACGCAGAAATGTCTCTAAAAAGGAGATTAAATTCAATCTTCCACAGGCTCGAGGCCAGGTTTTCTTTGTGATCTCACCCTAAATTTTTTTTTTTTTTTTTGGTAGTTCCACTTTGTGATCACATCACACAGTCTGTTTTGAAGGGTTACCACAAGGCTAGATGGCCATGTTTTCTTAATTACAGAGCAACCCCCAAACATTTACCCGACATAGAATAATTTGATACAGAATACTACGTATACATGTAAACCAAAATCCAACTATTCTATTTCTAACACTAGTCACTACATTCAATCATTTCCTCCTCCCCCACTGCCACTATCATTGTCCTCACCATCATCACTACTCTACCAACACCACCGGTCCACCACGACCATCTCCTCCTCCATTACCACCACTCCGCTATCACCACCACCATCACTCCAACCATTGTCGTCACTACCATCACCACTTCACTAACACAAACAATTTGTTGCAAAGCCTACAACCGCCGCCACTAGCACCGCCACCATTCCCACCCCCACTAGCACTGCCACTGCCACTGCCACCATTCCCACCCCCATGCCACCACTCACTACCACCCCCGCCACTGCTACTTGCACCACCACCACTACTGCTACCACTCCACCACCACCCCATTATTCCTCCTCACCACTCCACAACCACTAACACAAATACATGGTGACCATTAATAAAATTAATTTAGTGCTTAATATATATATCAAACAGTTTTTCAAAAATTTCAATATTCAGCTTCCAATACTTAATTTTTCAAACTTTTAGTTTTCAATTTTATCAAACAGCACCCCACTCCAATACTCAAAACTGTGCTCTCATTTGAAAAGAGACCTCATCAAATGGTAAGGATAATATGTACGAAATAAAACATAATAAGCTCGAACATGGAAGGTGAAATCAATGCTCAGATGCTACAAGTTCGCATACCTGGAACGTGGAATAATGATGATGATCATGAAATGCAGCGTACCCCATTCAAAGTATGTCGGATAATACCTCGATGGCCTTGACTCGAGATGTGTTGTGTCGAAATAGAGCTGACCCCTCAGGTTGATCTAGCCTTGATTGCGTCGCAATTGGAGCGTATTTGTTTTACACTATATACTCGAATTCTAATAATTGTTCAATTTTTTTGAAGACAATATAATCCGATCAAATGGCTACTGCCATATACCTAATTAAATTTTCAGCATGAACGACCAACCCAACAAGCTCAACTAATTGATCACGAGTAAATTATAGGACCCGCGATGGACCCTGTAGTGTTAGGAAATAGCAAGCCTATACCATGCAGCCACACTCAAAAGCTATCCCGAATTCTCATAGCCTATGCCTCGCATTTACATGATGTTTGAGAAAAGACTACACATACCTATACATTAATCGAGGCAAAGCAAACTCTCTCCAGGCATCACCAATCTAAGATGACATATTAAGATAATGGACTGCAATTCCAGATTTCTGTTGCAAGAAAACTGTTTAACCCATCACAAAACTTAAGATATTCTCCCGAGCAACACTTGCCAAGTTAGTTTAAATCTCTTCATCACAAGTAGAAAAGGACGAGAATCCTTTTACAAGGAAATGCAAATAAAATGCCTGACTTAAATAGAACCTAGACAATCTACTGGGTACACATGGTACACATGAAGATGAAACACTTGTGCAACACTTCAGTTCGCATCATTTGAGATTAAAGAAAAAGCCCTAACTACGGATAAGAGAAAGATTGATAAATGGTGAAGTATGGAAAAAGCTTACACTCCCTTATCTCTGTCAGGAATGTAGAATTCGGAAACTACACTTGAACAAATAAGAAAATCTACTACTCATTGCACTAAAAGCCGGAATGCCTCATTATCTGTCTCAATAACATAATCGTAACCAAGGTTGTTGGCGCGAAACCGGAACTCATCCATCTCAGTCTGTGCAACTTGGATTCCGACCAATACATTGGCACCCGTTTCACCCTTTTGACATGAAGAAAAACAGAAACAACAATTAAAACTGATGGCATTGAACATGAATTTCTACAAACCCAATTAAAGATTCCAACAGATGATTGATAGGGATATATATCTCAACCTGTCCGCGGTAGTGGAACAAAGTAATATTCCACTGTGGACTGAAGGCATCCAAAAATTTCACTAAAGCACCTGGCCTCTCCGGGAAAACAAACCGACAAAGAACTTCGTTCTGAACATATGATCGGCCACCTATCTGAAAAATATCCAAAGTAGAGTAGAATCAGGGACCTAAAGCAAATGACCACTATTGAGTACACTTTTCCCTTAAAGGGAAATCACCCAATTAAACTTTTAAAAAATAAATTACTGAAATCAGTGTAAAGTACATGTCCTTGTATGACAATGTGCGGCATTTGCAACGTCCGACCAAAAGGAAGGACTCCATTCCATTGGAAAATTGTTATGGTGCTCCGCATGTGCGTAGAGCAAATTTGGTTAGATTTGAATACACATCGGTGGACGATGTTGATAATGAACTTCCCAAGTTTTGTGGAAGCCCACTAGAGTTCATTGGGTGAACACCATTGAGAGTGTTCTCGAATATTGTTATCTTAGCGAAGAAAAGAAGGTGAAATTGTCATCTACTTGTAACCTGCCTTAAGGGGAGAGCTTCGGATTGGTGGACAAAATTTAAAGATAATCGACAAAGGATAGTCAAAGAAAAGATTAGGGAATGGGGTAGGATGAAGAAGAAGCTCAAGGAGGAATTCCTACCTTTCCATCAACGTCCCAATGCTGATTCCTTGACTAGTTTTGGTAAGAGTAAATCCTTAGGGGCTGTCCCAACTGAAAATCAACCTTTAAATGGCACCTTGGAGGCTAGAAATCCGTCACCTTGTGGAAAATTTGAATGCTTCAAGTTTGGGGAATCATCGCTTCAGTTGGAAGTTGGTGAAAAGGCTAGTGAGCATGTTCCTAATCCTCTCTTTGTCAAGGAGGTGAAAGAACCAAGTTGTAATGATGATTATGAGTACACTAATGTTCCAATTTTTTATGAATATCCAAGTGAAGACCTTAGGATGTTCTTGGAGATGAATGTGTTTGAGATTGAAGATGGGTGTGAAGATTTGCCCATCTTTGTTGAGTCTCCAAATGAAGACTTTGGAGGTGATTTTGAAGATGTTCCCGCGTTCAATGACTATCCTAATGAGGAGTTTGACATTGATAGTAAAGAGGGAAGATATGTTGACATTGTCAAGGAAAGGTTCCTCATGTCTAGGGAATAAAGATAGGAAGTGCAAGAAGGGAAAGGAGTTGATCTTGCTTTGGGCGTGCTACCAAAGTCCGAAGAGGTTGTTTTTTATTTCCTTCTAGAGGATTTCATAGAGTCGAAGCTTGATGATTGGTTCCATGAGATGCCTCCCAAATCATCTTTGGTGCGAGATAGCTAACAAAGGGATAAATGCTTTTTGGGACAGCTTGAGGATCCTTTGGGTATGGTATTTACTCAAATGAGCCTTCGGTATGATGTGAAGTTGAAATTCCCACATCCTATGGTTGATGACACTCGGTGTGTTTTGGAACCAAGCATAGTTGCATATGTTGAAGATGTGTACCTCTATAAGAGACACGACAAATGGGTGGTTTCTTGGCACATAAGCATGGATACGGTGGACCTACACAAACGAAAGCTCATATTGAAGATGGGTTATTGCATGAGGGTGACATGGATCAAGAAAATGCAGCCACATGCCTACTTCAGAGCTACATAATAAATAGTTCTATAGTTCTATGTTTTCTTCATTTAGTTGTCTTGTGTCTTGTGTCCAACTTGAGGACAAGTTGTGTTTTTTTAGAGGGCGAGTCCTGATCACTACTGGCTCTGAGCTAAGCCGAGTAAGGCGGCGGACTTAAGCCCCCGAAATTTGGCCAAAAATTAGAGCCCCTATACCTAGGTACGTAATATATATTTAATTAGTGGCTTCCAGTTACCAGAGGAGATAGCTAACCAAGTAGTAAGTTTAAGTTTTGATATCCAACAGATTCAAGGTTCAATTCTCAGCCCAAGCAACTCTCAACTTTTATTCCCCTTCTTTTGTTTTCCTTGAGATTTATTTATTTATTTATTTTAAAGAAAAATAGGGCCCCTGTTTTACAAGTTCGACTTAGACCCCAAGAATCTCAGGGCCGGCCTCCAGATGCAGTAGGTTTGAGGGTGTTGTTATCATTTTAGTGTCTTTAGTAATAGTAGGTTTCTTTGAGTCTCTATATAGGTGTCCTGAGTCCTCAATATATTGATAAATAGTTTAAATATTCTTTGAATCTATATTTAGGTGTCCTGAGTCCTCAATATATTGATATATATAGATTAAAGATTCTTTGAGTCTATATTTAGGTGTCCTTCTCCTTGTATCCCTTTTAGGGTTGATATATAGATTAAAGATTCTTTGAGTCTATATTTAGGTGTCCTGCTCCTTGTATCCCTTTTAGGGGTCTCTCTCTTTCTTATGAAATCTATCTTTGATTTGGTTTGCATCAAAATATCTGTACTCTTGGATATTCTAGAGCTCTTCTAAAAGCTAGATATTCTAGATCTCCTAGAAACTAGATATTTATATCTATATCTCGTTCCATAATATCTTCTATTTGGGCTTCTTTATTGGGCTTTTTTAGGATTTATTTTTATTGGGCCAAAATACCAAATCAGTTTATGCTCCAACACAGGATGCTCTTTCAAAAAGAGAGTTAGAAATCCTCCCACTCATCTAAAACAAAGAACTATTGTAAGAAGGTTACCAAATGGCGTAGATGATCTTTAACCAAGTCATTGCTTGTCAGATTAATGGTTCGAAGTTGAGAAGATTCCAATCGATCCACCATGGCACCAAGCTCTGACACTGTATGAAGGCCAACACTGCACGCAACCGAAACAACTGTTACTAAATAGGTAAGTGCAGCTTATAACCTTTTCTGCTTAACATAAGACCAATCATCAGATAATCTTACTCAAACGAGCCGGACCAAAACATAGCCATGTGCAATGAGATAAATTACGTGTCATTTGGACAAGAAACTATGCGTAAGGGTTGTTAAACTGATGCAACATCTTCTCCCTGATATTAGAGACAAAATCCTTACCTATACAAGACTTGAGCTGGGTTTTTATCAGCATTATATCTATATTTGAACTCCGTGATATTCATTGGCCCCACCTGCCACCAAGTTGCAAGTTGAGAAAATCGTAAACAAGGACACAATTAAGCAACACAGTACCTAATAGTTTAAGCAACAAACCAGTTCACAAAATTGTTTAAATCTGCCAGGCTCCTCTGGCAGGTAAGTAGCAAGCACAGCCTCGCGTTGCCTACCAACATCGGCAAGTTCAGTTACCAATCGAAGTCTGTCAAAGTTCATGTTTGCCCCACTGGTTATTACCACAACGTTTTCATCCTGAAGGCCATAATACTTGCAATATGCTTCGGCTCCGGCAAGGGCAAGAGCACCTGCTGGTTCTAGAATGTTCCTTTTCTCCTCGAACATGTCCTAAAACATAAGCACAAATTCTACAATTACTAAGAAGTTAACAGCATGAATCAATAGTCTTTGCTAAAGTTCTTCAACCAAGTAAACACTCGTTTGTCGGGCTGGATTAGAGCATAACCAAAAAACCCATGTTTGGGTGGAACTTTTGCACATAGGATTAAATATTCAATCCTCAAAAGATGTGGTATTATTAATCTCTCCGTTGTTAATTATCCTATGGGATCGTTGTGTGTATGGAGTATAGGCCGGTGAGACATTTGAGGGAGATCCGGAGAAACCACCAATATACCGAAGACTTGAGATCCCGAAGGTGGAGGAGGAGAGAGCCCAAGGCAATCCTAGAGAGAGAGAGAGAGGCAGTAGAGAGGTTGAGATATGAGAGAGACCCATGTAAGTGTTTGTAAGTAAGGTGGGAGAGAGATGAGATCTGCTTATGGTTGGCGAAGTGTCCATATATATAGGAGCAGATGTGTCCCTGAAAAATTCCGTTTGACCCAAAAAAAAAAGATGTGTCCCTGAAGGACGTCTGGCTGAAGGACACGTGGTGACCTTCTAGTGGTTCCTGGTCTTAAGGTCAGTATCTGATGTCAGAAGGGCAGACCTTGATAGTGATGTATCAGAGGTCAAAGGTTATGGGGAGTTGAAGCCATATGGCCTCTGACGGGTCAGAGGTAGCAGATGTCAGGTGGTAGGTGAGATAGTGACGTGAGGTCTGAGGTTACAGTGGGTAGGTAGGTACGAATCTCAAGGGAGCTTGGCCTTCGGCCAGCAAATCTTCCTCTCTCTCTAGGATAGGTCTGAAGTCTGAACTCCCGAAGGGAGTTCGACCCTCCAGACAAACCCTTCGGCTCTAGCCTCCATTCCATAATCCTCCTTCGGTCCCAAGTCACTCAGGCCCTGCCTTTAGCCCGAGTACGAAAGGTGTCTTTTCTCCTGAAGGTGCCTTGCCTCCTTCAAGCCTTACCATCTGGTATCATGTACCTACAATTGTCTATCCCTTCCCCATTAGTCCAGTCAAACAAACGTGCCTTCACAATTAGTCCAGTCAAACAAACTTCACCTAAGTGACAGGTCGTAATGCTGTTTAGTACTTGCGGCAAACTGAAAAAATAAACTTTAACTTACCGATGCAATTGCTGGTGACTAAATACATCAACTACTATAAATGTTACAAGGTCTATAAGTGTGAATGGAAGCAATAGCCCCAATGGCCGGAATAGGGAGAAACTAAGGGAGGCAATCACTAACCAGGTTCAGCGAACAGTAACAAAAGCCAATCAAATATTGGTAAAATTCTATTAACACTTATCATTCACCTATCATGGCTTTGCAACAAATCTTTCTACTATTACGAAACCTCTTTTGGGAATGATAAGCAGCTAATAGATGGAACAATCTATCACAAAAAAGGACACCTAACCTTTCAACCATCTTTTCAGATGACATCCCAGAACTATTCTGCACTGCGCTATACAGCTTTAGGCCTTTGAATAAACAATTAGACCCATTCATGAAGTTTCCTTTGACCTTTCTCAACAATTTTGTTGCACTTCAACTTTTTTGTGTACTGCTTTTCTGTTTCCCCATAGGCAAGATTTCATTACACCTAAATCTTAGTACCATTTGCTGACTTCGGTAATCCTCTCAGTTGAACATATATGCATTTTCTCATAATCAAAGTTGGTCTTGGCATTCTTGGATGAATTCAATAGCGGATCCAGAATTTGAAGTCAGGAGGTGCGCTGTTTGATAGAACTCTACTAATCTTGTGTTTGTTGTCCATAAAATTGTGGAGAAGAAAGTTGTGTACACTAAAATAATTAGATTTTGTGGACTTAGTTTTTTTTTTTTTTGTCGACTATTTTCTTGCTAGAGGTGCAGACCGCTTGACATGTAAGGATTGTAAGGTTATTCCCGGAGAGAGTCTAGTGGCACAGCATAGACTTTTGGTTTTAGATATCTGTCTCAAGGGGAATATTAGAAGGAGAAAAGAAACCAGTTGCCCACGGACTAAATGGTGGGGCCTAAGAGGGGAGAAATTAAAGGTATTCAAGGAAAGAACATCTCAAGAAGTTTGGTGGGAAGTGGAAGGCGATAGTGACAACATGTGGAATACCATAGCCGACGGTATTAGAAGAATATCGAAAGAAGTTCTGGGGAGTCGAAGGGAAAAGGTCCAATTTCTAAGGAGACATGGTGGTGGTGTGACGAGGTTCAAACCATGGTAAAAGCTAAGAAGGAGTCCTTCAAAAAATGGCAAAAGGACCGGAATGAAGAAAATTTTCAAGGTTATAAGCAAGCTAGCAAGGAGGCTAAGAAAGCCGTTAGGGAGGCTAAGTTGAAAGCCTATGAGAATTTCTACAATAGACTCGATAATAAAGATGGAGAAAAGATTATTTATAAACTTGCTAAGTCGCGAGAAAGGAGAACTAGAGACGTTTCTCAAGTTAAGTGTATAAAAGATATTGATTCGGCGGTGTTGGTAAAAGACGAGGCGATCAGGGATAGATGGAAGTCGTATTTCGAGAAGTTGTTAAATGAGAAACATGAAAGGAGGCTTTGGTGGGGAGCTATGATGCACGGACACGGATACCGACACCGCGCTGACACGGGCACGGACACGGGGACACGGGAATTTTAAAAAAATGGGGACACGGACACGGCGGGGGACACGCCACGCGTATATTTATTTATTTATTTATATAAATAAATTTATTTATTTATATAAATAAATAAATAATTTTAGTTTGACACCCAGAAATTTAAAAAAATTACAATTTGGCCCCAAATTTTTTTTAAAATTACAGTTTGACCCCCAATTTTTTTAAAAATTACAGTTTGGCCCTAAAAAATTTTAAAAAATTACAATTTGGCCCCTGCCGTGTCCCCATCAGTGTCCCTCCCGTGTCCCCAGCCGTGTCCCGCCGTGTCCCCCTCAAAATTTAATATTAAATTATGGGACACGCCACGTGGCGTGTCCCGTACGTGTCCCCGAGGTGTCCCGCCGTGTTCCCGTGTCCTGACACCGTGATACTTCGACCTCTAGAGGTGTCGGTGCTTCATAGGTGGGGAGGAAGTGTATGTACTTGGTGAGAACATAGAATATGAATTCTATCGGAAAATACAAAAGTTCGAAGTGGTTAAAGCTTTGAAAATGATGAAACCGGGTAAGGCCTTAGGACTAGATGGTATACCTATTGAAGTGTGGAAAAGTCTAGGTGACCTGGAGGTGACCTGGTTGACGAAATTGTTTAACAAGATTATTATGACTAGGAAGATGCCCGACGAATGGAGAAGGAGCACGCTAGTACCTATCTATAAGAATAAAGGGGATATTCAAAGCTGCAACAACTATAGAGGTATTAAATTGATGAGTCACACGATGAAGTTGTGGGAGAGAGTTATTGAGCATCGCTTGAGGATGGTGACTACGGTGTCAGAGAAACAGTTTGGGTTCATGCTTGGGAGATCAACCATGGAAGCTATCTACCTATTAAGTAGAATGGTAGAAAAGTACAGAGCAAAGAAGAATGATCTTCATATGGTTTTCATAGACTTAGAAAAGGCATATGATAGGGTGCCTAGGGACATCATTTGGTGGGTTCTGGAGAGAAAGGGAGTGACCAAAGGGTATATCGAGGTGATTAGAGACATGTATGATGGTGCCGTCACTACCATTCAATCACCAGTAGGGGAAACGAGTGAATTTCCAATCACTGTCGGATTGCATCAAGGGTCAGTCTTGAGCCCGTATCTCTTTGCCTTAGTTATGGATGAATTGACCAGACAATTTCAGGAGGATATCCCTTGGTGTATGATGTTTGCAGATGACATTGTCCTCGTAGATGAAACCGCTAGAGGTGTTAATACAAAACTAGAAATTTGGAGGGAAGCATTGGAGTCAAAGGGTTTTCGAATAAGTAGGAGTAAAGCTGAGTATATGGTGTGCAAGTTTAGTGGCACCAACAGTGCGCTCGAAGAAAGAGTGATGATCCAAGACCAGGAGATACCTAAGAGTGATCATTTTAGGTACTTAGGCTCAATTATTAGTAGTGATGGAGAGATTGCCGATGATGTGACCCATAGGATCCAAGTGGGGTGGCTCAAGTGGAGGAGCGCTACTGGTGTACTTTGTGACAAGAGGGTACCCACAAAATTGAAGGGAAAATTCTATGGAACTGCCATCAGACCATCGATGCTTTATAGGACAGAGTGTTGGCCTATTAAGAGACAACATGTGAACAAGATGAGTGTAGCGGAAATGAGAATGTTGAGGTGGATGTGTGGTAAGACTAAGCGAGACAGGGTTAGAAATGAAACGGTTCGTGAGATAGTAGGTGTAGCACCTATAGAAGAGAAGTTGAGGGAGAATAGGCTAAGGTGGTTTGGGCATGTCTACCGTAGACCAGGAGATGCAATAGTAAAGAGAGCGGATAGGATAGCTTTGGGTAGCAATGCTACGGGGAGGGGTAGACCTAAATTGACATTAGATGCTGTGGTGCGCAAAGATTTGAGTATATAATAGGTTTGTGCGAACAAGGGGCCCTTGACAGAGCTCAATGGAGAAAACGGATTCATGTAGCCGACCCCAAGTGATTGAGACATAAGGCTCGGATTGGTTTGGTTTGCTAAAAAGAATAAAAACTTGGGTTAACTCTCTTGTGGTCTTGAAATGAAAGCGGTTGAAATATTATTATCATGATTTGAACTGTTTGCTCTTTAAATTATTTGCATAAAATATAAAGTTGTCTGAATATCAGTAGGTGCCTAATTGAATCAGGATAGTATAAAAAATATTTTTTGTTGAAATTTCGGGTGGGGTGGTTCCTACCCCCAAACCCCTAACCATGTGCCACTGGGTGTATTTTAAGATTGTTGGCCATTCACTTTTATTCTTTAAGGACTCAAAGGAAAATTAAATATCTAATGCATAAAGTAACCATGATACGCAGAGCTAACAATGGATTGACTATCAAACAACATGCGAGCCATATTTTAACCTGGAGATGAGTACTTGAGTAGTATTGGCTCATAACTTGCATCAGGCTCAAATTTCAGAAAAATCTTGTATCATTTTCTTTTTCCATTTTTCCGATAAATTCGCTAACATAGGTATAAATATTCTATAGAACTCAAAGCAACAACCCCCCCCCCCCCCCCCAACTTTGGTTATTCGCAGTCATAGTGATTTATGAAACAAATGAAATCATTGATCTTTGAAGGAAGAAACACATTAGAGGAAATCACAAAGTACTAAGGAGAAAAATCATGAAGATTATACAGAGGTCTTTGCAGGAAAACTTTGAATATAAAAGCTTAGTCTGCATTCAGTTGTAGGTATCTAGAAGTTGTGATGCAGCAGCCACAGAGATAGAAGCAGGAGCGACAGAGGATGGAAAGGATACTAGTTGCACAGAAGGGTAGAGTAGCAGCCCAAAAGTCTAGGAATTATTCCAACTCAGCTTCTATTCAGAATAAATGGTCAGAACTAGTTTTAAAGAGACTAGCTGTAGATCCCTCATGCTCAAATTTCTAGATTCTAGTTTACCACTTGTTGAGTAATTGAAGTGAAAAAGAAATCAATCAACAGGAAAAACAGGAGGCCAACAGAAAGGGTGCTAGTAGCACTGAAGTAGAGCACATAAATTCACTTTTGCAAGTACAAGAAAGAGAAGATTACCTTTATGGATGCACATATAGCATCACGGCTAACAAGAACTACCCCATCTATCAATTCCATGCATAAACGAAAAGTCTCTACACCGACTTCTTTAACTGCTACACCATCTGCAAAGCCTCCCACTTGGTCCAGCATGACTCTCTGACCATGATGCAACGATAATGCCATCGCATTTGCATCAGAGGGCTCCACTCCAATAACCTTTACCTGAACAAAACATGTAACAATGCTCTATGAAATTCTTGTAAGGAAAAGGTTCCGAAAATGAAAGTAAAAAAGAGTTGAGGCTCCAAAGTAAAGAAACGGTATATATTATCAAAACAGAACTGAACAGAAACCAATTGTATCAACAAAAGAACCAAAGGCATTTCGAATCAGCATGATCCAATGTCCATAAGTCAGGTGGCAGTTACAAAGGTTAGAGAAAAAGCACATACTCAAATAATGTCAAACGGTATTCATTGTTTACTAACTGGATTTGCTCATTAGTCGACAAAACTACTAAATATTGCATCAGAGATTCCAACTACATCTACCTCAGCCTCAGAAAAAATCACCAATTTATCACCCCATCAAACTACTAATGACCACCATTAAATAAGAACAAATGAACTCGATAGTTGTCATTGGTCTCTCTCCTTTCTCTCTTTCCTTTAAATCTGAAGCCACTCTTGGCTTTTATCATGCTTGTATTATATCTTTGCAATAGGAAGCCCAAATATCAATGCAAGAGGACAATTAAAGCTACATAGCACATAGGCTAACAAGTGAAAAGACCAAAACAATGATTTAGATTGGTCACATCAAGAAGGTCAACTGCAAAACTATACAAACGAACACTTCTAACGCAAATGCAAAATTAATTTCTCTGACAGTTTCACACACAAACCTCGGGAGAAACCCTCTTGATGTAGGCAGCAATACCAGCTATTAGACCACCACCACCTATGGGCACGAATATTGCATGTATTGGGCCGTTTATTTGACGTGCAATCTCCATCCCAACAGTTCCTTGCCCCATGATGATATCAGGGTGATCAAAAGGAGGTACAAAGGTACGCCCCTCCTCCTGACCACGATTCTTCGCATATTTTTGTGCATCGTCATATGCATCCCCAACAAGAACAACAGTAGCACCTAATCTCTCAACTGACTTCCACTGCACATTTATAATAAAAATATAAAATCCAATTTTGAAACAACACAAATTTAATCAAATTAGATAAAGAAACCAACAATAAAGACAATCTAACCTTGATTTCCGGTGTGGTAACAGGCATGACAATTACAGCGCTACAGCCAAGCCTCTTGGCTGCTAATGCAACCCCTTGGGCATGATTCCCGGCAGATGAGCAGATTACGCCTCTTTCCAACTGTTCTCTTGGAAGTTTAGCCATCATGTTGTAAGCTCCTCGAAGCTTGAATGAAAAAACCTACACATAAATTAGCAAAACAAATATTCGCTGTCATCTCAATGCTTTCATCTACTTGTACCAATTTCACATTATTGTATTTATTAGTAATACCATCTTATGTTATCACATCTTACAAAACCATATCCAAACTCACTTTAAAACCTAGGAAACAATCTTAATAGAAGCAAAAATGCTATAATAATTTTCGAAATGAAGCTTGTAATAATGAGCATAAAAAAATTACTCATAAACATAAATATGAATTGGAAATAAAAAGTTCTTCAATAAAAAGCTGTAAAAATTTCCAACTGATCTTGCTAGAGGAAAGAGCAATGTCGAAAGTCGAAAGAAGCAAAAAAGTAACCAAAAAAATAAAAAAGACTTGCATAAGAAGGTCACAGGTTTCTGAACCGCACACAATCAGGCCGTGGGCATAATTTGAAAATTGGTAAATCAAATCTTGACTTCCTCCAGAACCTCTATTACAGAAGATAGGTCACTAAATTGAGCTTAAATTTGACAGAATCTTTTTCATTCACTTATAGGTAAAAAAAGGTGAATACTAACAAAAATTCGAACAGTCGGATATGAAATTTAAAACAGCCAGATAAAAGCTTTTTTACTTTCTCACAACCACAAACCTAAAAACTTATTGCAGTACACTTGCCAAGAAAACACAAAGTGTTGCCACAGTACAAGTATTACACATTTAATTAAAATTAACCTAATAAGATATTAAAGAGACCAGATAATTTGCAGGGCATTTGAAAAATTCACCTCAGGCAAATATTTGTGAACACATATAATGCAGTTCAAATGTTGCTACATTGTGAGTATTAAGAATTGCAGAAAAGCTAAGTTAAAAAAGAGGCGTCTAGAGTATAAGTCAAATTTCAGCTCAGGCAAGTTTTGGAGAAATCAACAAGCTGGATATCATCACTACACATGTTGTTCCTACATAAGCACACATGACAATCTCAAAATTTCACCACATTGCCACAACTAAGGAATGAGCTAAAGTTAAGCTAAAAGAATTTCTCCCTCCTACTCAATTTGTTTGTCCAATTTTGGAAAAATCTAACTTAATAAGAGCATCTCCAACCATACTTCAGACACCAGGTGAAGCCGTCAAAGGTGGAACCCGGAAAAAAGAAAGGGCAATCCTGAGCCAAAATCTTCATTTTGAAGTATTTCACTACACCAAGCATACTTCATTTTTGTTCTTCAAATTGAAGGACCACTAGTCACTTCATCTAAAACTCCCACTTCATCCTATATATCATTTCCCATCCAAATTATATTACCAGCCATATCCTTTCTACTTTTATTGCTATTAATATACAATACATGAATTCTTCAAATTATTGGTTCAGTTTTTTTATAATTGGTACCAATGGAAAGATATAAACAAAGCATATAAAATGAGACTAATTAATATTGGCTATACTAAAATAACTAAATAGGCATTTTTTGAGGAAAGTTCGGAGAGAAATTTTCGAAACAATGGTTATGGGCCTTATGGCGTTGAAATGAAGAATTCGATTTGGAGATGGTGTATATAGTCACTTTCTTCATTTGCAATTTTTGAGTAACGAACATTGTTTTGGTAATTTGAAGAATTGGGCTGGAGTTGCTCTAAGGAAACATAATCATTACATCTTAAAAATTTGCACTTTTCACAAATACCCTTCCATTCAAGTTGTACTTGTATTGAGAGATAAGGGTAAAATGGTAGAACTGATCTTTGCTTTTAGACAAACAATTGGGAGATTGAGAAGTAAAAAAGAGGAAAAACAAGAAAAAAATGGGACTGGGTGAGTATCAAAGACGCCACATAATTTGAGCCACAGGGTTAGTCCGGTTGGTTGGTGGGTTTGCTCCTCACACAATTGACCAAGGTTCAATTCTTGGATCAGTCCACAAATAAATAAGTTCTTGAGAATTCCCTAGTCTCAGTGTGGAGAGCTAGCCTTGGTGCGCGAAAGCTCGCCTAGACACCCTTGACTATCGGAAAAAAAATGAAGAAAAGACGCCACATTATTTGACAAATCTGCAAATTGGATATCATTGCAATGTACTATACGTCTATACAAACATCAATACTTGCATAATTTGACAAATCAGCAAATTGGATAAATTCATCTTACACTCCTCGTTTTTTATAACTACAACCCCTTTTTGTGCTCTTGTGATGTTTGTGATGTGAATTGACAAAACTAATCTTATAATCACACACCCTTTTTGCTTTTGTCCTCTTGTGATGTGAATTGACAAAATTAATCTTTAATTTGCATACTCTTATCACATTTGGAAAGACAATGTAAATTTACATCACAAAAAGACCCAAAAAGGAAAAAAAAAAAAATACTGCGACCCATTGCAGTCATTGCAATGTACTAACTACTATACGTCTATACAAACATCAATACTAGCATATATACGACCGTATAGGCGTATACGTTAGGATAAATTACTCACAGGCTGCAAATCCTCTCTCTTGAGCCACATCTTCACCCCCAGCCTCTCCGAGAGCTTGGACGCCAACTGCAACGGTGACTCGATCGCCACGTCGTAAACCCTAGACGCGAGTATGTTCGTCAAGTACTCCATTGCGTTGAGAACGCCGTCTCCCTCACATCCGCCGCCAGCCCGGTCCGGCACGGCGCCCAGGAAACCGGCCGGGTACTGCAGCGAATCGGGCGAGACCCGGAGCTGGGGCGCTCTCGGGAGAATCTGCAGCTGTTTTTCCCGGGTGGCGACGGCCGGTTTTATGGAGATCTCGGCCGCCGGTTTGGAGAGCGTTGCGCATACGTACGGCTTGATTTTGGCGGATGGGTTTGAGAATTTGGGGCGGAGGAGAGGTAGCGGGGGAGCGAACGTGTTAGCCGCCATGGGTTATATACGTATCTGTGTAGCAATTATAGTCGGAGGGAGAGAGAGAGAGGTGGGGCTGTGGAGCGATGGACGTACGAGAGGGGGCGCGGGATGAGTAACGGCCTTCCTGCCTTCGGGTTTTATAAGGGGCGCGAGGGCTTTTGGTGAAGGTGCTTTGATTACAGGGCAAGTGTGAGGAGGAACTTATGATGTTCTGACACGTAAGGAATTCGGTTTTGGGTTCATGGGTTCTTCGTGCATCGGAAGAGTGGGGGTGTGGGAAGGTGAGTTTTTCGTTTTTTATTTCTTGGGAAAAAAACTGAAATGGTCCTTATAGTTTAGTATTTGTATCAATTTGGTCCCTGTAGTTTAAATTGGTTCGATTTACACTCTGTAATTTTCATTTTGTTCCAACTTGGTCCAATTACTAATTGTCGTTAGACTCCGTTAATCCTAGACACGAATGGGCCCATTTCCTAGGGTTAAAACCATAATCTGCCATTCTCCTCTTACCCTAATGTTACTCTGAACCAAAACACAGAGCCTCATTATTCCATTCTTCATTTTTTTCACGGCTTCCATTCTCCATTTGTCGCGCCCGGGATTTTACCTTCAACTGAAATGTGTCTCGTTCGCCTTTGGGGGAAGGAGTGAAAGGGATTAGGGCCTGAATAAGTGATCCGATTCCTATGGATTGCGACGTGGTTCTTGAAAGAAAGGAAAAATGAGGAGTTTTGTGTTTTATAAAAGGGGTTCGAATATTTTTGAAAAATATTTGAATTTTAGAAAATGAAGTGGGTTTTATTTTCAAAAGGGTCCGAGCTTTCATCAAGCTGCCTACATATCTCCGAGTAAAGGAGAATCAGGTCTGGCCATAGTTCGGGCCACAAAAGGGGTTTAGAAAAAAACTTATCTCCACCGGGCATAGAGTTTAGGTGTGTCTGGTCACCTCTTGAATATCGGAAGAATAATTCAAGTATTTTAGAAAAAAGAACACGGGCCAGAGAACCCGATTTTAGAAAAAAGTGACTTCATTTTACTTTTTAAGAAAAGGCTTTAGGTCTGCGAGGTTCGAGAAGAAAGGGTTCAGTAATTCACTAGAAAAGGGACCCATTTGTGTCTAGGGTTAACGGATCCTAACGGCAGTTAGTAATTGGACCGAGTTGGAACAAAATGAAAATTATAGAGTATAAATTGAACCAATTCAAACTGTAGGGACCAAATTAATACAAACACTAAACTATAGAGACCATTTCAATTTTTTGCCCGTCTTTCTTTCATTGAAAGGGATAGGGGGGATAGGAAGGTGAGTTTTTCGAGTTTCTATTTTTGAAAGGGATAGGAAGGTGAGTATTGTTTCCAATATTGCAGCCGCCGTGGAATTAATAATTCAATGACTCTTTTTATATTAGGATGCCTACCAACACAAGAACTATAACTAATATGTTTTTTTATTTTTTCCTCAAAGATGACAACCGGTTCAAATCACCTAAACGCCTCTCTAATTCTTTGTTTGCAACTTGTGGAAGATAAGGAAAAAGAAGGGAAAAACTAAAAATTCTCCTCCTCTCTTGTTTGGGTTCCTAAAGAAAAAGGAGGAAAAATAACAAAATCACAATTTGCATTTATTGACAGCAAAGAGATTCACTTTTTAGGGAGATCATAGAGATCTTGTTGACGCACTAGCACCCGCTTTTTTCTCTATTTTTTCTCCAACTTTCCCTCTATTGGGGCTATTTGATAAAACTGAAAATTGAACCTGAAAGTTGAAAAGTGTTGAAAACTTTAAATATTTTAAGCTGAAAAGCTATTTGATAATAATATTAAGAGCTGAATTAAAATAATTGATTTTTTTATATAGCTAAATATACATAGCTCAAATTATTTGTGATTGTTCTCTTTTAGTTTTATTAAAGAATGTCATGTGTTTGTAGTCGTGGTGGTGGAGAAATGGCAATAATGGTGGCGGCAGTTGGTAGTGTGGTGGTAGCAAAAATGGTGTGGTGGTTGTAATAGATATGGTGTGGTGGAAGAATGGCGAGGGTGGTGGTGGAGAGACGTCAGTAATGTAGAGCGATGCAAGTGATGACAATAGTGAGCGATGGTATGGTCATGGAGTGGTGATGGTGTGGCGATGATGGAGTGGTGGTGGTGGTGGTGGTAGTTGTGGTGCGGTGGTGGAGTGGTGATGGTGGTGGCGATCGACAGTGGAATAGTTGTGGTGTGGCATGGCGGTGGTGGTGGCAATGGTGACGATAGTGCTAGTGGCGGTGTAGAGGTGAAGTGATGGTGATGCTGGTGGCGATGATGGAGTAGTACGTGGCACGACGGTGGCAATGTGGTGATAATAGTTGTGATGGTGGTGGCATGTTGGTGTGGTAGTGGTGGTGGCGGCAGGAGAGGGTGGTGGCAATGGTGGTGTGGGTGGCGGCGGCAATGACGGTGGTAAAAGAATGAGTTATATGCAATTACCAACAAATTCAGTCAGAATTAATGTAGGTACCATGCTACTTAATTTTTGTAACTTTTTAAGCCTACACTTTAAGAGGTACTTAAAATATTAAGTACGGGAAAATATGGTTATCAAACCAATAACTTGTTACTTAATACATTCAATTTTAAGTATTGAATTGGGTTATCAAAAGACCCCTTCTCTTATTATTATTTTTTCTTCATTTCTTTTCATTTCCATAAGTTTACAACAGAGTTATAACAGAGCATAACTCTGTTCCCAATTTTTTTTAATAAAAATTAAACTGTTTCCAAATTCAATTGCAGCTACAGGTCCTGTCTTTTGTTTTATTTTTAGCTGAAATTGTGCAAAACAGAAGTATCTATCTATCTTCTATCTATATATTATAGAAATGTATTTGAGCCTTCCAAGCCTTCAAACATTCATTCCTAAATTTGTAGATTTTTCATTTTCTTTTAATTTTTGAAAATTGAGAGAGAATGGTGTGCGTGTGGGACGGGAAGACTGGAGAGAGAGAGAGAGGTGATAAAAAAACGTGGGGGAGGGGCTGTGAATAGTGGGGTGAGATTTTAGGAGATTGGGTTTGAGTTTTATTATTACATAAAAGAAGAAAAATAAAACAAGAAAGAGAGGGAGGACGTGGGAGGTTGGGTGGAGAGAGAGAGAGAGAGGGAGTTATGTACGAAACAACAAATATTTTCACTCCAACATTTTTTTTTCCCGTGCATCGAACATGACACAAGGCTATTTTTTTTTCCCGGTCAAACGGAAATTCAACACAAGGCTATACTATTATAGAAATGTAGTTGTCTCTTGGTTAACAAATAAAGAGAAAATAACTGATGAATTATATTTCATTCTTATCAAAGATACTAGCGTTTGTGTCTGTTCGATGCACGAGATAAAATAAACTACATTAACTTTTTCAACCCCGTGTATCGAACGAGCACAAACGCTAGTAGTTAAGGATGGTTGAACCCGACCGCCCTACCCAAAGATTGAAAATTCCTTTAGAATCATAATAATTTTATTCTAAAAGACGTCAAAATTATATAAGTTCACTCACGCAATGTATTTTAATTTACGAAATCCAATAACCTTCCGTCCATTGAAAAAAAATTTATTTAGAAACCGTCCTCTTATGATTGTTTGTATTATCTATAAAAAGTAAGGTAAATTTCACTTACCCCTCTGAGATTTTTCTTAATGACAGGTACTTCCATCACGTAAGAGAAATGAATAATGTTCATTTAAACGACACCCATCCAACAACTATTCGGGCAAAGTGAGATATTAATAAATTTTACCCGCGCGTTTTGATCAAAACACCTCTCTTTTAATGGGTAAAAAAAGTCATTTTGATTTAAAATAAGTGAGAGTCGATAGATTTTGTTACTCCTTCCACCCCATAAAGTTAGTCCGGTATTTCATTTATGACTGTCCCAAAACTATCGTTCATTTATGGAATTCAATGTCCAAAAATTATCAAATTTCCCATTTTGCTCTTTTCTTTTTGTTTCTTTGAGGTGACTGTTACCGAGCAAATTTAACCCGAAAAAAAAACATGAAGTTAAAGAAAGGTTCACTGGCTGATACTAAAAAAAACACGGTACACACCCGACATGACTAAAAATGTTACGCCTCTCAATAATTAAGGTTATGTCTCTCAATGGTTAAGGTTATGTCTCTCAATAGTTAAGAGCATACGGTGTGCATAGTTACACCTAAAATGTTATGCTTCTCTATGGCTTGATTACGCCTCTCAATGGTTTAGTTATACGGGTGCATATGGTACGTACTTGTGTACCATAGTTTTTTCCCAAAAAACGAAAGAAACGTGCAATAATTTCCCAAAACAAAAGTCACTCCATTCCTTACTAAGCTGTACATTGGGGATAAACAAAAAGAAATGGACAAGAGATGCATAAAACCAAAAGAAATGGACAGAAGAGAATCTCTGCTTCAACTTCACACTAGATTTCTATACATTGTCCATTTGCAAAAAAAAAAAACCCACATAATTTGATTTCTCTGATTTCGAAGAACTTTGCAAAAGTATGAACAAACAGGGAAGTCATGGAGCTTGGACATGAAAAAAGAAAACAGAGGGAAAAGAGACAAAGTTCTTTTTCAATTCAGTGTATCGCCTCTCCAATGTACAGCTGATGGAGTGACTTTTCTCTTGGAAAATTATTGCACGTTTCTTTTGTGTTTTTTAGTATCCAGTGCACCTTTCTTTGACTTTGTGTTATTTTTCCGGTTAAATTTGCTTGGTAGCAGTCACCTCAAAGAAACAAAAAGAAAAGGGCAAAATGAGAAATTTGATAATTTTTGGACATTGAATTCCATAAACAGACAATAGTTTTGGGTGGTCATAGATGGAATACCGGATTAACTTTATGGGACGGATGAAGTACGCACAAAGATTCAAAAGATAAATGTGGGACTATGCAAACAAAATCCAAGACCAAGAAATAAAAAATTGAAAAGGGTAATTTTGGAAAGTAAAAATTTGTACAACGCAATAATTATGTCCTCGTAAAAAGTTAAAATTCCGAAACGAGACAAACTTTACGGGACGGAAGGTGCACTTTTATTATTAAAAATGGTGAATTTTGAGGTATAAGTCACTTTCGATTCATTCTATCATATGTATGGATAGACAATAGTTGATTTGGGGTGTCAGTGAAACAAATCAAATAAAAATCAGAAGGGGTTCGTTGTTATTTCTCATACGTGAAGGACTATCTATTATTAGAGAAAACCTCAAAGGGTGTCAATGATATTTTTTTTCTTTTGAAATAAATTCATGCGGCTAAAATTGCATACAAAGTACAACCAAGGATGAATTGTGGGACTTGGATGAGCCTGACGACCTTCTTCCTACCGAAGTTTTAAATTTCCTTTAGAATAATATCCATTTTAATCAAAAAGTCAAAACTACATAAGATTGTTCGCACGATGTTCTTTTTAGAAAATTTAATAGCCGTCCTCATAAATGTTTTTATTGAAAGAAATTAAAAAAAAAATGACACTTGTGATAGTTTGTGTCTATAACGAATATAATGCTATATTCTATACTTTTTCATTTTGGAATGAAAACAGATACACAAGATTATATGCATCTACGTTGTAATTTTATACATTGCTAAAACTTTTGTATAAAATATGCAAAAGTATTAGCATATCATGCGGCTAAAAAAGATCTTGTGCCTCGATTATATGGGTGATGAAGAAGTTATAAGTAAAATCATGATCATGAAAGCCGAAAATAACGAAAGAGCTAATGTTCAGGTTTCTCAGTATGATGATTGATCCTTAGTCATCTCTGGAGATATATTCTTTTAGGTGTTCTTTTGCCATGATTGGGTTTTGGGAGTTTGGCTCCTCTCCAATTCAAATCCAACGGTTGAAAATCAGTTCTTCATAGCATTCTTTTTATCCCGTTAACACCCAATAATATATATATATATCTTCACAACCCAAAGCTCCAATTGAAAATAAATCTCTCTTCATCACAGCCCGAATCTCTCTCCATGACCATACCAAAATCCTTACCTTCCTATTTTCTCTGATTTTTTTTGGTTGCAAAAACTATCCAACGAAACTACTGTTCAGCAAAATAACTGGTACAAGATGAATTAATTAAAAAAAAGTGGGTTCACAACAATTGATTTTTGAATCCACCATTGAAGGTTGGGGAGCAATGGTCATTATCATCTACTCGTAATACTTATGTTTTTCATAATTATAACGTACTTTGCAATCTGATTGCATGGTTTGCCATTCAAATTCAAGTGGGTTAAAAATAATCTGAAAAGGCTGTTGCCGAAAGTCCAATTTTAACTAAGTCCGAACACGATCTTCGCTAGTGTTCGAAATGGGTATGTACAATTTTGTGGAGAATATTTTTGGGGAGGGGAGAGAGAGAATATTGAACGGAGAGAGAGAGGGGAAAGCAAGAGATGGGTCGCTGGAGAAGAGGTGAGTTGGCTGGTCGTGAGAGAGAGAGAGAGATTATTGGGTGTTAGCGGGATAAGGAGGATGTTATGAAGAATTGATTTTCACCCGTTGGATTTAAATTGGAGGATCCTCCAATTATTAGAGGATTGGAGAGGAGCCAAATTGGGGTTTTGGGTGTTATGTTTCTCTTTGGGGTATTAAAACCTGGTTGGCTTCTTGTCATCATCAGGTTATTTTTTTCCCTTTTGGTTCCTAGTGGGGCATGATGGTCGGGGTGAGGGAGTGCCTTCTTTCGTGGGTTCGCTCTTGCTCTGTTTTGATGCCTTGTGCATAGAGTCTTTATAATTTATTTTTGATTACTAATAATAAAAAATTGCTGTTAAAGAGCAATTGGTATCACCTCTCACGTGTGACAAAAAAAAAAAAAATGATCCACCAACTTGCGTCCAATCCTGGGTATTGCAAATGGGTGCAGTGTGGCGCCTTAGTACAACAGTGGTCTCGTGTGATTTACATATGAACGAATTATGATATGTTTTTAATAATAGGCCAGGTGTCGTTAAGATATTAGTTTTGATAATATTGGCCGATTTCCAAAAATAAACATTCAGAGTATTTGCAAAGAAAAAGCTCGATTTAAGGCATCAATTTTCTCAATTTTTAAAAAATCAATTAGAAATCTCTCACTTGTTGAGAAAAAAAAGGGGTTAAAACTAAAAGTTTATAAATTTGTGAAATCGTAAAGAAAAGGGTTAAAAAATGATAAGAAAAACAAATCAACAAGGAAGGTTGGGGGAACAAGAATGGAGTATGATGAAATGTGAGGCTTCCCCTGGTGAGGTGAAGTTTTCCTAATTTTTGAATTTTTCTCTCAGAAAATAAGGGCTCGCAAATGTTCACTAAACATATTAAAGTATATGTCGTATAGATAGATAGATAGATGATAATCTAACATTATTATTAAACCTTTAATATTTCATTAAAGGTTTAACAACAACAATCTAAGGGTGTGTTCACTAACTAAAATAAAGTACTTATTTTTTAAATAAGTGTTTGTTTTTTGAATTAAAGGTGATGTATTGTGAGAGAATGACATGTCTCGTAAAACAAAAAATAAGTATTTTGAAAATAAGAATCTTAGCGGAACGAGCCTAACTAATTTTCAACAGAACTCATATTAGTGCATGTATTGTCTTAGGAAATTGATTTTGGCACTCCTCAAATTGATAATCACCCTCCTTAGGGAATGAAATTGTTTTTGACACTCCCCAAATTGATTTTGGCACTCCCCTTTGGGAATATAATTATCAATTTGAGAAGTGCCAAAATCACTCCCCTTGTCTTATTGTGAGAGCCGACCCTGGCAATTTTGAAGTCCAAAAGCCAATGTACGACGAGGGCTTGCAGGGTGAAATAAAAAAAGTTTTGTCATATTTGCCCTTGCTAATTTGAAAGTACTTTAAATATTTATTTTCAGATGGTGAGAAATGTTGTAGGTTTTTGTTCTTTATTGCTAATGCTAATGTAGTTTGTTCTTAAAAATTAAAGTCAAGGTTTGTGCTTTAGTTATAAGGGAGAAAATAAAACAATCTCTACAAAATTTTTCTGCTAAACGATAACGTCAAATTTTTTTTTGTTTATGTCAAAATTTTCTGGCCTCGTTCTCCCTAACTTTATTGTGGTATTGTTGTCTAAATAATTTTTTTGGACCCATTTTTTTCTTCATGTTATAGATAACTCATTCTCCCTATTTTTTGATAATATCCGGTATTATTTACTTTTGTAATTTTTTTAAAATTTTTGTCGTAATTTTTAAGACTAATTATTTGTCTCGACAAGAGAAATCAGGAAAGTAAAAAATGTGGATCAAAGTTAAAAATAATTTAGGTAAGACGACACTAAAAACTAAAAATGTGGATCTCCAAGAATTTATTTTTCTATTAACTAAAAAAGTGATCTTCTCCCTAAATTGCTTGTTCATGATTCTATCGGTTAACAATAATGTTGGTAGCAGTGAAATTTAAATTTATTTTTTTGATAAAAAAAAATAAGAAACAATTTTAAAGGGTAATGTTGGTAGCAGTGAAAGCTTACACAACGATGTATAATAAATACTACAGAATGATTCTAGAGAGTGTTTGCAACCTTTCAAAATTTAAATGTAAAGGAACTCATTTAAGGGAGAGAGATCATCATTAATTACCCTGGGCACTAGTTCGCATGACCGTTTTCAAATACACAACAGTCACACACCAACGTCTCTCTCTCTCTCTCATATGGAGGGCGAACAGACCCTATGGGTGTTACGGCGTTCCCGCCGCTGAAGACGGTGGCCAAGGCCGGAATCACGTGTTTGTACGTTTTTTATTTTAATTTGGGGTGGGTTTGTTCAAGCTTGGGGACAAGGTAGGCGTTCTCGTCGACGAAGATGGTGCAGCCATGGTGGTGAGGGCATTCCAGATCGAGGGTTTCGTGGGTTAGCCAAAGACGACGAAGTTGCAGTTGGGGTAGCAACGGAGGACGGCGGCGACAGATTTGAGCTCGGCGGCGAATGGGCAGTTGTCGTTCGTGGAGTTTGATATTGAGGCATAGTGGAGGTGGGCGTCGAAGATGGGTTTGGGTGAGAGGGTGCTGTCAGCAATGGCGGTGACGGTGGCAGTGGTGGTTTCTGTTTATTGGGACTCTGATTTGTTTTTTGTTTCTGGGTTGTGTTAATGGCGCGGATTTGTAAAGAGCAATAATGGGTTGATAAGGGTTCTTTTTCCATTCCATCACTCTCATCTTGTTGAATTCTTGATCTGATCGAAAATCAGAAATGGGTTTTGTGAGTACTGTGATGGGTTTTTTTGGATTTGTCTTGTTGAACAAGGGACCTCGGTTCTGTCAAGAGGATTCAATTCAGTCAATTACCGCCTAAAGAAAAAACCATGCAACGTATACACTACGTACCTTTATTCCTTCGAATTTAAGGAAGAAGCATAAACCGTCGGATCTAAGATCACCTCTTAATCCAAGCCGTGTATCATCACCGAAATAGTGCAGCACGTCGAAGGTTCAACGCTCCATTCCTATTTCTAGGGCAAGCCTGGGGATTCTTAATCAGTATCCTCTCTCTATTTCTACTTCGTGTTTTACAGTTTTCTAGGGTTTTGAATTTAGTTTCTAGTTTGGTTCCATATATACGATTTTAACATTGGTAATTTAGTTTCTAGTCTGGTTCTTGGAAATTTAGTTTCTTGTTTGAATTCCGTTCCATTTGTGTTATGGCTGGCGATTCTTTATCGGTAGAAGATAGTTTTGGGTTGAATAGATATTCTTGTTGAATACTAATTCGGGTTCCTTTATCATTCAAATTAGTACTTCTTTGTTATCCTAACAAAACGGCTTGTTTAATTGCTGTATCGATTTAGTATTAGTGTAACATTTAATTTTGGAATGTTTTGTTTTCAAGGATAAGTTATGTTCCAGTGAAACTTGAATGCTTCTCTGTTTTAATTGCTGTATTGTTTTAGTATTGGCGTAACATTAAACTTTGGAATGTTTTGTTTCCAAGGATGAGTTATGTTCAGGTGAAACTTGAATGCTTCTATGTTTTATTGTCCTACCCAGATTTTAGTTATTTTACCACAGGTGAAGCTGAAAAGAACAAGATAGTTATTATTATTATTATTATTATTATTATTATGTGGCATTATAAACAAATACTATGACGTTTTGTAGAAGAAATGATGTGATGTATGATAAGCACCCGAGAATGTAATAAAGGGTGCGCTAGTGTCTAGTTTTGGTTTATTTCATCACTTAATTAATTGCTTTTATTTACTTTTGCTCGTAAGGTAGTTTGGTGGTGTTTTGTAGAAAATCATTTCAAAACAGGGGTTTTCAAAGCAAAGGCGTGCCAAAGCTAGACAAGGCCCGACGGTGACCCGAGGGCTCGAGCGAGGCAAGCAAGGAGGCAAGGCAAGGCAGCCAAGCAAGTCAACGGTCAAAGCCAAGAGCAAGACCAGGTTCTGAAGATAACGGGCTCGACATCGATGGGAGACATCTTCGCCATCGGTACCGAGATTGGTCCAGCAGCCCCTCCAAACCCCTTTGACATCGATGGGCAGAAACAGAGCCATCGGTACCGAGCCCATTAACAAAGCAGCTTAAGGGGTTCGCCATCGGTACCGAGGTGTTCCAGAGGGAATTTTTGGATCTTTTAAGGAATATTCTGTGCGCATCTGATAAGCCCTAAATAGTGTAAATAAAGGGGCTTATCTCTCTCATTTTGCTACACTCACGTGCACAATTAGTTTTATTTGAATGATATTGCCCGTAGTTTGTGTTTTTGATCGTTATAGGTTGAACGTGAGAATAAGGCGTGTTTTTGGCGCCATGAATGACTTCCAAAAAACACCCAAGGTCCCAAGGCCGTGGAATCCCGTGGACGAGCTCAAAAAGTTATATTAAGAAGCCTCGAAGAGTGAACGGAACGGCCAAGGAAGCTAACTGTTTTCCAGTTCAGTTCCGGAACCCCCAGAAATGCCAGTTCCGGAACCAATCATCCAGTGGACAACCCTTTCTGATGCAGAAGACCAGTTCCGGAACCCCCAGAAATGCCAGTTCCGGAACCCCTTTGACAGTGGCCAGCTTATTGAGTATTTCGTGCCCAGTTCCGGAACCCCTAAAAATGCCAGTTCCAGAACTCAACTGGAAATCTGTCAGATTTTTGTACCCGATCTCAGATTAACTCAGGGGTATTTTGGTCACTTGTAACTCAAATTCTAAGGGGTATAAATAGGTTTCTACCCTATTTTGCTGGGATATCTTTCATTTTTACTAACCTAGAGCTTTCTCTCTCTACCTCCCTCTCTTCTTCAACTCTCAATCCCTCCTTAAAGAGCATTGATTGTTGGGTTTTGAGGTGGGTGTGCTTCATTAAAGTTGTAAGAATTTCTCTCCTCTTCAAGGATCTTGTCTTTATTTCGAGTATTATTGATGTTTAGCTTTCACCTTGTCTTTACCTTAGCTCATTTCATTTCTCCATTCGATATGTGTGAGTAGTGTAGCAAGGCTAGGTTGTGGGATGGTTAGCATCCCGTAACCATGGGTGTTCTTTGTTCTTCTCTTGTAAATTTTCGTTTTGCTAGCTTAAGCATGTGTTAGGGTTAATTTTATGTATCAAAACTAAGAGGTGTTAATCTTTTTGATCAAATGTAGGCAATGGTTAAGCTTCTTGCCACATTTGATGCTTGAAGCTATGTCCCTCTTTGTGTTTGTCCAAATGAACCAAAAAGAACCCTAGACATGTTTAACACTTTTGTTAAAAAGAGAAGAATCGAGCTTATCCTTGCGTTATGGGTGTTTATTATCCCTAAACCTAGCCTTTAGTTTAATCTCCAGTCAAAAGCCGTAGTTAGGTTAAATAGCTATTCTCCCAAATCGCTCAGTTGGCCGTCTCAACGTCGAAATTGGTTGGCGGCCCTAACGCTAAAACTCTCGACACTCGCTAATCTCCGAAACAAAGTTATGGACACGCTCCCTGTGGATTCGACCCCGGACTTCCGGGTTTTATTATGCTTTCAACCGACCTAGCCCTACGCTTGGGGTAATCTTATTCTGACGCACATTAAGGTCGCAAGCAGCATCCTTGGGGGTTATAAATACCCGTGATGTCATTTTGTACAAACAATTAGGAATTAGATTTGAATACGTTTTTTAAATCTAGACTTAGATTTGAATTGTTCTTGCTTGTTCTTGAGGTGTTCTTTATTTTCAGCCTTTATTTCTGTATTTTCTACCTTAGTAAGTTAATTTTTACTCTTATCTCCTTCATTAAAGTTGTTTATTATCTCCCGATCTATCTTTCTAGCTAACTTTCTTTTAGTGTTGTGTTCACAAATATGCTCCCTAGATTTTTGCTTGCTTCTATCTTCATGGATATGAGTAAGTAGTTTCTTAAGGTTGGGTCATGGGGTGATTAGTACCCCATGGCTTGAGTAAAAATTGCATTTTTCACCAAAAAGTTTGCAACTTTGGTTCGAAAATTGATGTGGGGCTTGGATTTGTTTGTTAAATTGCCGAGGTGTTAATCTCCTTGATCATGTGTAGGTAAGAGCTTCGCCTACTTACCACACATGATGCTTGGAGCTCTGTCGCTCGAGGTGTTTGCTAAATAAATTCTATAGCTAGCTTGATTTTCGAACCATCTTATCTTCCGGGTTAAACCGTGTATTCGGGTGGAAAATGTAGTTTTGCTTGAGTCGTGGGAGTTAGTGATTTCTAGACCTAACCTGCTTTTTATTCTAGTTTATTCTCGTTTAATTTAGCCCGTTTTTACTTTCCACCACATACGAAAAACCAAGTTGGCTGCCTAAAAGCCGGAAACCTTACTTGCATCTACAAATCCAGCAAAGCCGTATTAATTATCCCTGTGGGTACGATCCCGGACTTCCGGATTTATTATGCTTCAATTGGACGCTTATACCCTACGCTTGGGGTGATCTTATTGGATATATCGACGAATGAAGCAATGTATTGGCCCAAATGCCAAATACTTAGGAATGCTTTGTATTGAGAATCTACATGTAATAGGGTAACATGCTTATTGCTTATTTATTACTTATTCTTGGCTACTCACATTGCTAACACTCATGATTATTGTTTCAAGGAAACAAGTGTTGGTATAAATACAGAGTGGGGATTGCTAATGGCGAGCATCTCAGAAGATACTGGTGAAGAAACACCATTGCAGTTTTTTCTCTCTTTTTTTTTGGGTAAATTTTTGTTATTTTAAGTTGGTTTGTTCCATTATGGTACATCTTGTGATTTTATGTTTATGTCAATGGCTTGCAAATTACAATAGGTACGGTTGAATGGGGTTGCAACGTTTATAGGTTTCGTGGGACTCACAGTGGCTGTACTTGTTCTAGTTGTCCTGATGGTCAGGTAATTCAATCCTTAGTGTTGAGTTGTCTTGTCATTCTCTCTTGCTCTATCTGAGCTATTAAGATCTACACAGTCGCTATGTGTGCCTTTTTATGAGAGAAATAGTATGTTCTCAGATATGCCTTTGAGTATTTGATTAATTCCTGTATCGTTTCTAGGTCACTATAGTGGTTGTTGCAGTGCCTGAAAGGCTTCCCCTAGCTGTTACCTTAACGTAAGCTTGAGTACCTCTTGTATCTTTTGAGTATCCTTATTTTTCTTCGTTCAAAGCATCTTGGGAAGTACAAAATTGGCGTTATGGAGGGCTTTTCCACCCTCTCTCTTGTTTAAGTTTATTTGAGATCATGTCAGTACTTTCTAGTTTTACCTTTTTTCCTTCTAAGTTACTTTAGTACTTGACCCATGGTTAAGCTGGAAAATCTCCTTACCTACTTGTGCAATCTTTAGTTCTTGCTTCATATCTTTTGTCTATTTCGTTTTAATCTCTTAAATTGCAATTGTTGTTATTTTCCCTTGTATGTCTTATGATTTACAATTGCATTACAGGCTTGATATGTCTTATGATTTACAATTGGATTACAAGCTTGCCTATTCAATGAGGAAAATGATGGCAGACAAGGCATTGGTATGTACAATTTTTGAGTGTAGCTTGTTATTAGATATGTTTGGTTATACACATATTTAATAGCACATGTTTACTGAGTTCAAATAAATTGAACTGCAGGTCAGGAGGCTTTCTGCTTGTGAAACTATGGGTTCTGCTTCTACCATTTGCAGTGACAAAACTGGAACCTTGACACTAAATCAGGTGTGTTCGATAATGACATTGTCTTTTAACATCTTACGCTTAATATTCCAATGGTATTGGCACATTCGCAGTTGGATGTTCTGTTGAATGATTTCTTAATTATTGAGTGCTCTTCAAGAAGTAGGTTTTAGGTAGGGATCAAACTGGGCCACTGGACATTCCTTGGAGGGTTATTTTATATTTCTAGGCATTATTTGCTTTACTTGAAGTAGATGTTTATTGAATTTTTGAACATATTATCTTCTTTTTTGTCTTTTATTACTACTTGTAGGTTTAAACCGTTTAGTTGTGTAGACTTGGGTGGTGGGAAATTGGATGTGATAGTTATGGGTTTGGTCTCCTCTGCTCTCTCTCTCTCTGGTGGGGGTTGTGATAGGGAGGGTTTGAAGGTTTAGGTAGAAAGCTTTTTCTTTTTGTTCCCTCATTTTTAATCTGTCATAGTTTCCCTCTCTTACAGATGACAGTGGTTGAGGCATATGTTGGTGGAGAGAAGGATGAGTCTCTGGACAGTGTATTTGTGCTTGAGGTGAGTTAAACATGTATGAAGTTTGTTTCAGATGGAACTACTCACTGAGCTTTACATCATTTCATCTGGACATGCACGGTTTCAGAAGAGATTACTTGCTGAGTTTTGCATCATCTCATCTGGACATGCACCATATCATGGCATTTTGAAATTATATCCGTGCTATCTTTCATCATTGTTTCAAGTATTGGGAGCGCTGTATTCTATCGATTTGTTCTAATTTTGTTTTAAATTGTTCTTGACTCTATATTTCTAGAAAATAATGTATTTATTTAGTTATGTCATTCAGTTTATTATCCTTCAATATGGTTGATATTTAACAGGGTGGAGGAAAGATGGAGATTTCTGGATCACCAACTGAAAAAGCCAATCTCTAGTGGGGGATCAATGTAGCTTTACTACTTTTTCTACTTAATGGATTTTTATTTTCATATGTTTCCAAAGAACATATTTGATTGTTGACATCCCTTTGGCAGCTTGGAATGAATTTTGATGCTATTAGATCAAGTTCTTCAATCATCCATGTTTTCCCTTTCAACTCGGAGGAAAAGAGATGAGGCGTTGCATTAAAAGTGGTATGAGACTGCAAACATTCCATTGGAAATGATACTATGCATTGATTGATTGCGTGTGTTTTATGTGGATCGTAGTACTTTCTATTACATGCAGTTTTTTTTTTCTTTTTATTGTCACCTTTGAAGTGGGATATATGGATATGTTATTAGCGCATAAGTTTGTAAGATATTTTGAGTGCAAACTATGCGTAACTGTTGAGAAGGCTAAACAAACAACAAACAACGCGGGAAAATAATCAAGGACAAAAAACAGAAAACCCAAGACACATAGATTTTATGTGGTTCCCCAACAGTTTGTTGAGTATATTCATGGCTCACACCAATTCCACTATTTATCGACTGAAGAAAGAGTATAAAGTTACATTGGTTGCTACGTATTGCAAATATTTATAACCTAGTGAGTGAAGTTATGAATCAATGCGGGTAGCTCTAAGCTCAATCCTATATGATTTAGCTATTCATATTGTCAAACGGCGATGCAATTAAACAGCAGGAGATTACTTGAATCATGGTATTCTCTCCTTGCATAAACTCCAGGAGTTTAGATCACATATGAATCTTTCTTGAGTAGTGCTTGACTATCAATTTTTTTTTTCACATTTGCTCTTTTCTTATGCACTGTTAACCCAAGTGAATCTGTGGGGTCGAAAATAAAGAGTCTCTATTGAATGACGATGAACTTTCATTCCGTCCAAATGCCTAGCATTGGATGTAGATGGCATTTTGACTTAGACAGTTTAAATGGCATATGTGCTCTATGAACTGCACATTAATAGTTTGTGTTGAGATGACACATTAAGTTTGAAGAAAACACTAAATCCCTTGATTGACAATACCTATCCCCTTCCAGGCACTTTTATGATGTAAACAAAAAGGTATTAGACAAAACACAAAATCCCTTGATAGGCAGTACTTATCCCTCTTCCAGGCACTTTATAATGTACACTTTAAAAACAATGGGAAGCCATTTATACTTTTCCTTCTGGGCTGCTACATCTTTGAATTTTAAAATCCTGGCGACAATTGGGTTTATGCAATAAGATATTCTCAAATTATGAACCATCAGACAAGCATCTGCCTATTTAACTTTGGGGCTGCACACATTTTCACCTGGTTTAAAAGTAGCCTATAGAAATGCCAGACATATTGATCTAGTGATGTCTTTTTCTATTTTTTGACGTTATATTGAATGCTTCACTGAATGATTATGTGGGATGGGAGCTCTGGATTTTTCTGGGGAATAATCCTTCCATTTAAATTCTTCCTTCCTTTTTTTTTTCTTTTTTTAGAACAAGGGTTTATAGTCTGCTTTTCGAGTAGTAGTAGAATGCTATCCTTGTACAATTCCGAAGTAACTTTTACTTTTACAGCCTGATTCCGAAGTTCATATACATTGAAAATGTGCGGTTGAAATAGTCTTGGCTTCTTGTACCAGATACATTGATACTAATGATCAAGTCGTTCCAATGGGTGAAGTTATGGTTTGAGATAGTTTTCTACTTTTCAGATTAATGAAGTTGAGAGTGAATGGTTAAGAGGTTTGAGCTGTTACTTGGAGTCAAAGCAGTTTAAATGAATTTGAAAAGTCTTTCGTAAAAATCATTAACTTCTCATCATTGTCGTCTTGTTATTGTTTTCTTAACTTTTTGTGCTCTCTATTGAACTTGGGCTATGGTGGTGTACTAAAATATGACAATTATTGAAGGATCTTTCCTGATTTTAGATATCTGTTAGATGATTTCGTAATCAAGTGTTCAAGAATTGCCTAAGTTTGATTTTGTGGAATGTGTTCTGTCTGCAGATGACTCTCTTTAAAAATGCAATTGACGATATGGCCGGTAGAAGTTTGCATTGTGTTCTAATTGCTTATAGATCTTGTGGAATGGAAAATGTGCCAACCACTGACGAGGAACTAGCTCATTGGGAAATAACTGATGATGGGCTTGTATTGCTAGCTATTGTTGGCTTGAAGGTCTAATTACGTCCCCTATCACTTAGAATGAAAATCTGCACTTTACTGCATCTATTTCTTTACTGAATATGGTTGGATCCTTCAACCAAATGTAAACTTTTGAGTTGAAAATAGAACTATTATGTTGACATTGCTTGTAACTTTTATGATTGTGCTATATTCAACATAGTATTTCAGAAGGGCTTGCAATTGAAGATTGCCAAACACTTTTTATCTTTACTCTGTTCTTTTAATTTGTTTATGAGATGCAATTTCTTTTCCCTTCTTTACTATGTAGTATAACTAAAAAAAACCTACAACATAATGATGCTTGATTATCTAAGAACATGTGTTGAACACATTCAAATGTGGATTTTTTTTTTGTTAAATATTTCTTAGTTGAAGACACGTATTGGTGTCCTTTCTGCGACACCATGCCCTGCTCTATTTCTGTTTCAGAATTGTACAATTTTGAGTCAAACAAAAATTGGAAGTAGTGTTTTAAATGGCGAAAGGCGCACCGAGGCGCAACGGTTCCCTGGGGTTTTAGTGCTCTATTTCTGTTTCAGAATTGTACAATTTTGAGTCAAACAAAAATTGGAAGTAGTGTTTTAAATGGCGAAAGGCGCACCGAGGCGCAACGGTTCCCTGGGGTTTTAGTGCTCTATTTCTGTTTCAGAATTGTACAATTTTGAGTCAAACAAAACTTGGAAGTAGTGTTTTAAATGGCGAAAGGCGCACCGAGGCGCAACGGTTCCCTGGGGTTTTAGTGCAAGGTGCAGCGTGCGCTTTATTGACGCAAAGCGTAAAAAAAAAAAATCTTCGCAACGAGGCAAATTTCATTAGAACAAGTTTTCAACACAAATAAACACTTGTAAAACTTTCAAATGTCATAAAACATAACATGTCAATGGTTAAACGAAAGTACCAAACACTAAACATAACATATCATCTATGAAAAGCTAACATAATAGTAATGTTTAGTCTTAGAGACATAACAAAAGGATTAAAGGCAATAAAATCTAGAGGCATGCATAGGCATTAATCATCATTCTTAGAACCAAGAACTTCATCTTCTTCATCATCATCATCTGATGATTCTGATATATATCCTTCCACATCTTCTTCCACATCATCCGTCTCCCATTCTTCCTCTTCATTCTCCTCATCTATAAGAGATGTCTTTCCTCTTGAAGCCTTAGCCTTTGGAGTTGGTTTTGCCATTTTCGCGATAGGTGTTGAGTCTGTTGACTTTGAACTTGATGCTCTAGTTGTTTTCCTTAGTTCTTCGGCTCCAGAAGCTAAAGCAACATCATCCCAATTCAAATGGCCCAGGACCCAGGTAAAAAAAACAAAAGAAAGAAGAGAGACGTGAGTGACTGGAGTGCAGAAAGAAGAAGAAGAAGAAGAACCAGAAGATGTCGCGAAGAAGAAGAGGAGGATGAGGAGGTTATCGTCGCTGAAGCCTGAAGCTGCTATCTCGATCAATTGATCGAAAAGGACTAGAAGATGTCGTTGAAACTGTTCTGCTGGGAATGAATCGTATGATCGATTAGGGTAAAGCAACAATTATTCAGTGCATCGCGTGTGTTTTCTGCATCGGATCAATTTTGGATCACATACAAAAGGCGTGAGCCTCTGCGCTTTGCGCCATAGTGTGTGCCTTGACGCCTATTCTACGCCTTGGGGTTTTCTGCCATAGCACAATTCTTCGAAGTGCAGAACTTGCATTGCGCTACACCTTGCGCTATAGCGCGCGCCCCATGCGCTTTTTAAATCACTACTTGGAAGATCATATGAGATATTATAAACTTAGATTTCCTCATTGCTTGGATGTATGCACACTTAACTGCTCTTCACTGTTTACGTTGGTGTAGTTACATTGTTCTTGTTCCAGTGTTTCTTTATGGTCTTGTTTGAAGTTTTAGTACTTCTATGATACTTTCTGAGCCGTTCTTTAATTTTATTTGTAATACTGCCTGGATAAACTTTCAACTCTCACGCTAGCCCATCTGTATCTTGTGACGTAGGATCCTTGTCGTCCAAGTGTGAAGGATGCAGTTCGGTTATGCACAAAAGCTGGTGTTAAGGTACTTATTAACCTATCAAAAGAGAAATGGAGTTGAAATATCTCTTGATTAATACTCTTGATCCTAGATTTATCATTTGGGATCTTATATGCTTCATGCCTCTAACCACTATGACTTTAAGTCATGTAAGATTCCTCTCAACTGCTATACTGCCTACTCCTTCAACCTTAAGATGCAGTCACTCAATGAGTATCATTTTCAATTTCTTGTTGGATGTAATCTCTTTTTCTGTTTTTCTTTCTTTTTCCCCTATTATATGCCCTCATTTTACTTTTGAGGCTTGGATATGACTCCAAATATCCTCGATGTACCTTTTATCAAGTTTTAATAAAGTTTGTTGCTGATCCAAAAAAATATATAGAATTACTTGCAGGGTCTCTTTGTTTAGAAGATAATTATTAGCGTAATCCATTTATTATCAAAGGCTAAATGATTTATGTATCTGCAAATAAGATATACTCAATACCCTAAATATTTCTCTATGAAACCACTATTGTTCGAGCTTAACCAAAATTCTCAAATATCGAGCACGCAGTGTCGTGCGAAGCACGCTGAATTACACTAGTTTCAGTAAACAATTCATGCAAATGCGTACAAATACAGTTGTATGTTTGTGTGATTCCCTTTTAAGCTTGGTAGAGATGTATCCAACACATGTAGCAATTAGTCAAGCCCTCAAGTTTTGGAAAATATATTATAGTTTGTTGTGATTAAGCTTTCAAGAGTTACTCCCTCCGTCCCATAGTCTTGGTCCAGATTAGAACGAAAGGGAGAGATCGGTCGTCCGCAGGTTTAAATTTGCAGAGCCACGTGTATGTGCTTTTAAGTGTGTACATTGAATGTGTCTTCTAAGTTCTATGCCATTTGTCCTATCTGAAGTTGAGATATTCTTAATTGTATGTTTTCCACTGAATGATGGTATGAAGTATTTCATAGAGGATTTGCATCGAAAGCTTCTGAGCACAGACTTCAAGATTCAGGTTGATGGAATCGAGATGCTGCATAAGGTGATTTTTCAACTACCACTTAGGGTTACTTGGATTTACTCTCAAGTTTGATTATGCAATTGGCATGTTAAATTTAAACTTATGGACTCCATCTGTTTAAGGGTTTTGGATTTTGGATTCTAATCATTATCCTATTTTCCTCCAATCATTACTCTCATTTTTCTCTCTTCAATCATTACCCCTATTTTCAATCATTACTCTATTTCTCTCTACACTCTTTACCTATAATCCAAATCCAAAATCCCAAAATGAACAAGGCCATGCTGACTTTCCGGGCACTCCCATAAATTGGAAAGGAAATGATTGAAGTTCTTGATATACTTCTGAGGTGGTTTGTTCTACGGTTCTGTGCATCTAACACGTCATGCCTACTCAAGGTATAGAATTGATTAGTTTTGTTTTTATTTACATGTCCATTTGTATTTTATTCCAGGGATGCATTTGGTACTAAGTTTGGTTATTGTGTTTCTAGGAAAAAATGATTAGGTACTCGAATTTCTTCTCAAACTTTTTGACATGTTGCAGATTGAGTGGTACACATTGACTGAGTCAGAAGTTGCCATTTTTCTTTCTTATTGGTTGAGAAGGTACTTGCAACTTTACCCAGGGCTAACTTGCTTCCAGTTTTACTTGTTAATGCTAAATTGGTAATATAAATTACTGTTCCTATTGCTGTGTTTTAGTTTTCATCTAGCTTGGCATTTTTCTGAGCTTTTAGCTTAACTCCAGAACAAGATGGTGAAGTTCGGAAAGCTGCTTTAAATACTTTGGCTATTGGTTATAAGATTCTTGGTGAGTTATAGCTTTCTGCGGTAGACTGATTTGGTGTTTGGTTATCTTGGATACATAGTGTTAGGACCACGGGTCATGGTCTCTCTGTGTTGGCAAATTCCAAGACAAAAACACACATTTAATTGTATCCCTATTTATCGAGTTGTAATTTCTTTTTATCTTTTCTAAGCATAGCGAGTCTGTATAGGATTAGAGTGGAAGGAATTTTTTTTTTATGTAATTGAGAGTGAGTGTTTCGTATGGATAGACAATGAAAGAATTATTATTGGGAGGAAAGGAATTGGTGCTCACGGAAAGATTTGCGACACATGGTAAGATTGAATTACCATTCATCAGTAACTATATTGGAAGACTTTTTTTTAAGTCTCGGCATCTCCAAGGATATATAGAAGGCTTGTTTCCATGTGAGGATATGTGGACATCTAAGGTTATAAATAGGGAGGCGTTTTCATCCCTAGGGTTTATCACGAAGAAGAAGAAAAAAGCTGCACTTTTTATTTGGAGCAAAGAAACTTTTCAGAGGTGCTCTTACTTTGTATCTTGGAGTTCCAATCCAATTGATGGATTATTAAACATACATGACATCTTCAAGAGGTTTCAACATCTTCGTCAACTTATTTGAGTAAAGCCCTAAGGAGGATTCCTAGGCAAGTTTAAGTCCTTCGGTGGATTTCCGGAAGGCAAACGGAAGGCTTGTGGATTCAAGGCAGCGGCGGTCAATCATTCAGAGAGGTGTACGTGGATTCGGCAAGAGCGTCTAGGTTTAGGTTTGTGGAGTTCAAACTTATCGTAAGAGTTCTTGTAACCTCGTATTTAGTAGTGTTTGATTCCTTCCCGTGGTTTTTTCCCGTTTTGGGTTTTCCACGTATATCTTGGTATTCGTTATTTGTTTGCTTTCCGTTTGTGAGATTGATTTTGTTTATCGCTTGGTGAATCGTTGATTGAGATTAAAACATAGCAAATCTTTATACCTAGAGAAGCTAGGATTTTTCAATTGGTATCAAAGCCAGGAAGTCATGGGTTCGAGTCGCGGGAGCGTCATCGTGAGGGAGGGATTGTTGGGCCCGGAGTGCCCCCATGAATTTGGTTACACAATGCCACTCCCCTGCGACCGCTCTAAAAACAGACTTGCGGGTGCGATGTCGAATGCCATAAAAGACTTAATTGAAACTCTTCCTATCACCAATTGGTTTTAGGAGAGATGGTGGATAATTCCAGATTCACTCATGCATGGGGTTTATACGAATTTGTTCATGCATTTTTAAACTATAGTGATGCACATTAGGCCTCATGGTTGCAAACTGACATCCCGATTGAATGTGTTCGTCTTGCCGGTTTTTAAAAAAAAAAAACAAAGGGTATGGACATGCAATTTATTTTTCTCTCAACAGTTGCTTAATTGAGTATTTTTACAACAAAAGAACTCTTTTTGGTCTATGTACCGCCAAATGGATGTTTTCTTGACTTACGCTACTATGATCGATATTGCTTTTCTAGACTTCTTTCCCATGGCGTATTAGTTGGCTTAAATTGTATTTAGTTTTACTATGGCTTAATTTGGGCGTATTATCTTTCGATTTGGCGCTGTTTTGATTTGGGTTTATTCATGTATGCTCTACCTTTGCCATTCCGTGACAAAAAGGGGGAGTAATTTGTTGACTAACAGATTGTGCATTTTTAGTGTTTCTGCAGCTTCACAGGTCGTGATCACAATCTGTGTTAGGGGATAGGTTTTTCGTGTTGAGTGTGTTTTGTCATGGAAGTGCCAAAGGGGGAGATTGTTAGGACCACGGGTCATGGTCTCTCTGTGTTGGCAAATTCCAAGACAAAAACACACATTTAATTGTATCCCTATTTATCGAGTTGTAATTTCTTTTTATCTTTTCTAAGCATAGCGAGTCTGTATAGGATTAGAGTGGAAGGAATTTTTTTTTTATGTAATTGAGAGTGAGTGTTTCGTATGGATAGACAAGGAAAGAATTATTATTGGGAGGAAAGGAATTGGTGCTCACGGAAAGATTTGCGACACATGGTAAGATTGAATTACCATTCATCAGTAACTATATTGGAAGACTTTTTTTTAAGTCTCGGCATCTCCAAGGATATATAGAAGGCTTGTTTCCATGTGAGGATATGTGGACATCTAAGGTTATAAATAGGGAGGCGTTTTCATCCCTAGGGTTTATCACGAAGAAGAAGAAAAAAGCTGCACTTTTTATTTGGAGCAAAGAAACTTTTCAGAGGTGCTCTTACTTTGTATCTTGGAGTTCCAATCCAATTGATGGATTATTGAACATACATGACATCTTCAAGAGGTTTCAACATCTTCGTCAACTTATTTGAGTAAAGCCCTAAGGAGGATTCCTAGGCAAGTTTAAGTCCTTCGGTGGATTTCCGGAAGGCAAACGGAAGGCTTGTGGATTCAAGGCAGCGGCGGTCAATCATTCAGAGAGGTGTACGTGGATTCGGCAAGAGCGTCTAGGTTTAGGTTTGTGGAGTTCAAACTTATCGTAAGAGTTCTTGTAACCTCGTATTTAGTAGTGTTTGATTCCTTCCCGTGGTTTTTTCCCGTTTTGGGTTTTCCACGTATATCTTGGTATTCGTTATTTGTTTGCTTTCCGTTTGTGAGATTGATTTTGTTTATCGCTTGGTGAATCGTTGATTGAGATTAAAACATAGCAAATCTTTATACCTAGAGAAGCTAGGATTTTTCAATTGGTATCAAAGCCAGGAAGTCATGGGTTCGAGTCGCGGAAGCGTCATCGTGAGGGAGGGATTGTTGGGCCCGGAATGCCCTCATGAATTTGGTTACACAATGCCACTCGCTGCGACCGCTCTAAAAACACACTTGCGGGTGCGATGTCGAATGTCATAAAAGACTTAATTGAAACTCTTCCTATCACCAATTGGTTTTAGGAGAGATGGTGGATAATTCCAGATTCACTCATGCATGGGGTTTATACGAATTTGTTCATGCATTTTTAAACTATAGTGATGCACATTAGGCCTCATGGTTGCAAACTGACATCCCGATTGAATGTGTTCGTCTTGCCGGTTTTTAAAAAAAAAAAACAAAGGGTATGGACATGCAATTTATTTTTCTCTCAACAGTTGCTTAATTGAGTATTTTTACAACAAAAGAACTCTTTTTGGTCTATGTACCGCCAAATGGATGTTTTCTTGACTTACGCTACTATGATCGATATTGCTTTTCTAGACTTCTTTCCCATGGCGTATTAGTTGGCTTAAATTGTATTTAGTTTTACTATGGCTTAATTTGGGCGTATTATCTTTCGATTTGGCGCTGTTTTGATTTGGGTTTATTCATGTATGCTCTACCTTTGCCATTCCGTGACAAAAAGGGGGAGTAATTTGTTGACTAACAGATTGTGCATTTTTAGTGTTTCTGCAGCTTCACAGGTCGTGATCACAATCTGTGTTAGGGGATAGGTTTTTCGTGTTGAGTGTGTTTTGTCATGGAAGTGCCAAAGGGGGAGATTGTTAAGACCACGGGTCATGGTCTCTCTGTGTTGGCAAATTCCAAGACAAAAACACACATTTAATTGTATCCCTATTTATCGAGTTGTAATTTCTTTTTATCTTTTCGAAGCATAGCGAGTCTGTATAGGATTAGAGTGGAAGGAATTTTTTTTTTATGTAATTGAGAGTGAGTGTTTCGTATGGATAGACAAGGAAAGAATTATTATTGGGAGGAAAGGAATTGGTGCTCACGGAAAGATTTGCGACACATGGTAAGATTGAATTACCATTCATCAGTAACTATATTGGAAGACTTTTTTTTAAGTCTCGGCATCTCCAAGGATATATAGAAGGCTTGTTTCCATGTGAGGATATGTGGACATCTAAGGTTATAAATATGGAGGTGTTTTCATCCCTAGGGTTTATCACGAAGAAGAAGAAAAAAGCTGCACTTTTTATTTGGAGCAAAGAAACTTTTCAGAGGTGCTCTTACTTTGTATCTTGGAGTTCCAATCCAATTGATGGATTATTGAACATACATGACATCTTCAAGAGGTTTCAACATCTTCGTCAACTTATTTGAGTAAAGCCCTAAGGAGGATTCCTAGGCAAGTTTAAGTCCTTCGGTGGATTTCCGGAAGGCAAACGGAAGGCTTGTGGATTCAAGGCAGCGGCGGTCAATCATTCAGAGAGGTGTACGTGGATTCGGCAAGAGCGTCTAGGTTTAGGTTTGTGGAGTTCAAACTTATCGTAAGAGTTCTTGTAACCTCGTATTTAGTAGTGTTTGATTCCTTCCCGTGGTTTTTTCCCGTTTTGGGTTTTCCACGTATATCTTGGTGTTCGTTATTTGTTTGCTTTCCATTTGTGAGATTGATTTTGTTTATCGCTTGGTGAATCGTTGATTGAGATTAAAACATAGCAAATCTTTATACCTAGAGAAGCTAGGATTTTTCACATAGGACTGAAAGCTTTTAAATTCGAATCAAACTTGGCTATTTTGGATGGTAGGGATTATTTCGTATTTCCTTGTATGTTTGTTTATAGTTCCCTCAGTAAGAACTAAAAGTTCATAGTAATTTTGGCAAGACCTGCCATTTTGTACAAGATATCCGTTGGGGTGGTTTTATTCTTTTTTTGCAAGTGATGACGTATGGAGATATTTTGGAAAGCTGATAGATGTTCGAAGGAGCACATAGATGATCTATTATACAAATTGCGTTGGTGTGGGGGCTCACATAAAATCCCTCCATAAATCTTAACCGTTGGATTTAATACTATGGGCAACATGCCCTTAAAAAGGATTCCGTTCCTTTTTAAAAGAGGCCTGCGGATCGAGGGAGCGCTAGCGGATGGGGCAAGCGCTCGGAATACAGAGTTGTCACTCGGGTTTGATGGTCCGACACCCAAGGAACCGTATTCGAAGCACCTGCCGCGCTGTTTGATTTGAAAAAGTGAAGGCACCAGTCCATCATAACCACATCTGGGTTCGGGAGCCAGGTTACGAGAGGGGAAGGGTTTTAAGGCACCTCTCTCGCCCAATCCGGAGATCGATATCTAATTAGGCATTTTATGAAAATGTTTGCGATTTTTCTTTTATTATCAATTTATTAGCCAATTAGGGCGGGGAACAGTTTAATGGGGATTAAAACTATAACAGTTCCCAAGATGTGATAGATGGCATGGATGGAAAAGCAGTAAACGAGATAAATGCCAAATACTGCTTGGATGGGCTAACACAGTGCACAACTGGAAGTTGGCATACACAGGGGCAAGCTTGCGTGCACTGATCTGTTTCACGTAGATCACTGCACGCAAGCAGACCTGCGCGCGCAAACCCCATAGTGGCGCGCGTGTGTTAGCTTGCTCCAACAATCTTTGGTTTTATCCCCCTCTGGGCTCTAGAAGGACCAGTGCACACCCAGAACAAACCAAATGATCTACAGGCAGTAAATATACAGTTTAGGTGGTTTTAACAGGCTACAAAGCCACAAAATGAATAAAACACCCCATAAACAGTATGGGGACAATCACAGAGGCTAAGGCCTAGTTACCCATGCAAAGGCCAGCCACTGGTCATAGGTCAACCTGCGCGCGCGGGTAAGCCACAGGCGCGTGCGGGTTCAGGCCTGGAAACCAGTGCTTGGAAACTAAGGCTAGCAGTTTTAACAAAGGAAAGCAGTAATCTAGTTGTTTGCATGCTTACAGTGGCGTATAAATATGAAAAAGCATAAAAGAACTAGACACCAATCCCCACATAGGATTTGCGCGCGCTGCCATGGACTGGCGCGCACGTTCTTATGACCTGCGCGCGTTGGTTCTAGCCACTACGGTTTTTGAAACCTTGCCAGCTTTAGGGCCCGGGCATGGTATTGATTACTAGCTTTGACCCTGCCATCCCCCCTCAGGGATCAGAACAGAATACAGAACAAAAGGTGTTATACCTTTGGCTTTTGAGTTTGAAAAAGTGTTTGAGCTTTTGAGCTTGAGAATTGAATAGATGGATGTGTGATGCTAGGTAGGAAATCAAGTGTTTTACTTGCTAATGAAGAAGAGATGAACAAAATGCTTGAGTTAGAACCTTTGTGCTTGGAATTTTTGTAACCCTTTAGAAGAACAAATGAGAGGGGTATTTATAGGAGAATGAAAGGTGCAACCAACCAAGCAAAGGTTGGCCTTGGTGGCTAAATATCCTCCTTTGGAAAGGTTGGTGTGAGGTATAGAGGAGAGGAGGAAGTGGGGATGTGGACACCTCCTGCCCGGATACTGCTTTTCAGGCAAAATGGAAGCTTCCAACGCGCTGTACTCCACTAATCATGACTTTTGCATGCTGAAAAAAACAAGTTTGACCAGATGCTGACCAACGCGCGCGAGTCTAGGACATGCGCGCGCGAGTCCAAGCCACCCAAAGCTGGTCCACGGTCAAACTTGACCATTTGACCAATACCTGGCACTTTGACCCACGCGCACTGGGTCTCAACCAATGCGTTCTAATAGGGTTTTGGGGGTTTTAAAAGGCTTAGGCTAGGTTCAAGGGTTCAAAAGGGTATCAAACACTCGACATTCCCGGGGTGTTCTTGATCCGATTCATCATCGGAGAATCAGAAACCGAAAGTAAACTATTCTGGAAGCCCAGATTGGGGTGTCTACAAATACACATTTTCCGCATATATCTCCGCCCTTTATTTAACCCTTGGCATTTTGGTAAATGCGTTGCATTTTCTGGAATAAATGGTACCAGGCATGATTTTTTCAGTTTTGGTAATGATTTTTTCAATTTTGGTAACGATTTAATAAATTCTAATTGCAATTTTGGTAAGGAATGCCGTTGAATGCTATGAACTTTTGGTAATGAATGCTGGTAAAACAGAGCACTTCGGGAAAGCCTCTCTCACAAAGAATTTTTCAGTTTGAGAGCTGTTAATCGCCCCCCCTCCTGTCAGGCCCCCCCTGACGACTTCCCCCTTTTACCTCCCATCCCAACGTGCTCTCTCTCTCCCAGCAGTCTCTCTCTCTCTTTTGATTTTTTTTTTATAAAATTTTAAATGTTATTAACTTTTTTTTCACGTATTTTTTTAATAAATTTTATATATTTGAAATCTATTCAACGAAACCGATCAAACGAGCCTAATATTGATGGTGAAATAACGTAAAACGGAAAAATTATATTTTTGTGGTAGCTTAAACTGTCTAAAGAGATTGAAAAATTAATTGTTCCAAATTTCAATCCGTTTGAATCGGTGAAAAGATTTTAATTTTCTGATCATTTTATTCTAAATTGTCATAATTAACTTTTGACTATAGGGCTCTCGTTGATTAACCCTAAGAAAGTCGTAGAGTCAAATATCTCTTAGAGTTAATCAACAAGAGCCCTAAAGTCAAAATTTAATTATGACCATTTAAAATAAAATGATCAGAAAAATAAAACCTTTCCATTGGTTCAAACGGATTCAAATTTGGAACACTTAATTTTTTAACCATATTTTTTAGTATATAAACTATATAAAGAGGTTGAAATCACGTATTTTTTAAAATAAATTTTATATATTTGAAATCTACTCAACGAAACCTATCAAACAAGTCTAATATTGAATATGAAATAACTACACGCGAACTCTTCCGTTTTACATTATTTCACCATCAATATTAGGCTCGTTTGATAAGTTTCGTTCAGAAAATTTCAAAAATATAAAATTTATTTAAAAAAATACGTGAAAAAAAAGTTATTAATATTTAAAATTTTATAAAAAAAATTAAAAGAGAGAGAGAGAGAGAGAGGGAGAGAGAGGAATTTGGGAAAAAGGGAAGAGAGCTGTTAATCACACCCCCCCGTGTCAGGGGGGTCTGACACCGGACCAGCCATTTCCCGTTTTACCCCCATCCACCTTCTCTCTCCCCGCTTTCCCTCTCTGACACCGGGAGTATTTTATTTTATTTATAAAATTTTAAATACTAATAACTTTTTGTTCACATATTTTTTTAAAATAAAGTTTATATTTTTAAAATCTACTCAACGAAACCTATCAAACGAGTCTAATATTGATGATGAAATAATGTAAAACGGAAAAACTAATTTTTGTGATAGTTTAAACTATCTAAAGAGGTTGAAAAATTAAGTGTTCCAAATTTCAATCCGTTTGAACAGGTGGAAATATTTTAGTTTTCTGATTATTTTATCCTGAATGGTCATAATTAAATTTTGACTATAGGGCTCTCGTTGATTAATCCTAAGAAAGTCGTAGAATCAAATATCTCTTAGGGTTAATCAAGGAAAGCTCTATAGGCAAAATTTAAGGCTGCGTTCCCGAACCCTTCTTATAAAATAAGTTCTTATTTGCTCACTTCTTTTTCAAAAATAATCCAACCTTCTTATTTTTCCCAACTACAAAATTCCTTCTACATTTTCAAACTCAAATATAACATAAATGAAAAAAAAAAAAATTTTTTTTACACCGTATTAAAGATCTCAATGAGATCTATCAAATAAGATCCATAGTGGTAGGAAAATTATTTGCGTAAACACATTATTTTTAAGCTTAAAGTTGCCTTTACAAAAAGAAGACTGTTTTTACCAATATGGGGGCCAGCGGAGGGAAATCGGCTGGGCCGTCTCCGGCCACCGGACGGCCGATCCGAGCCGTCCAAAAATTCTAAAAATTAAAACCAAGGGGGCTAACGCGGGAATCAACATCATCCGAGGTGTGTAGGGTGCTTGATCCGAGCACCCCTTTTCCGTGTACATATGAAGTTTCAAATGTACACGGAAAAGGGTGCTCAGATCAAGCACCCTACACACCTCGGATGATATTGATTCCCGCATTAATTTCTCTTCCGCCGGCCATACTACCTAATGGTGAACAAAAATAAGTTCTTATTTTGTGGAACACACCTTATTATTGGACAAAAATAAGTTCTTAATATTTTTGTGGAACACAATTAATTATGACAATTTAGGATAAAATGATCAAAAAAATAAAATCTTTCCACGGTTCAAGCGGATTGAAATTTGAAACACAAATTTTTTAACCTTTTATCCCAAAAATACCGATAACCGATTTTTGTTATTTTTTAATTTAATTTATAATGTTTATACTTTGTGTCTTTGTGTCTTTTTATTTATTTAAAATTATTTTAGTGTTCGATTTGCAATCCGGTTCAATCGGTGGAAAGATCTTGTTTTTTTTTATCATTTTATCTTAAATGGTCATAATGAATTTTTGGTCTCGTAGAATCAAATATCTCTTAGGGTTCATCAACGAGAGTCCTAGAGTCAAAATTTAATTATTACCATTTAGGATAAAATGATAAAGAAAATAAAATATTTAAAGCAGTTAAAGAGGATTGAAATTTTGTAAAATTAATTTTTTAAATATATTTTTGAACATATAAACTGTCTAAAAAAGTTTAAAAAATTAGTGTTTCAAATTTCAATCCGTTTGAACCGGTGGAAAGATTTTAATTTTCTGATCATTTTATCCTAAATGGTCATAATTAAATTTTGACTCTAAAACTCTCGTTGAATAACCTTAAGAGATACAGTATTTAATTCTACGACTTTTTTAGGGTTAATCAACGACAGCCCTAGAGTTTAAATTTAATTATGACCATTTAGGATAAAATGATCACACAACTAAAATCTTTCCACCGGTTTAAAAGGATTGAAATTTGGAACATATTTTTCAACCTCTTTAGACAGTTTCAACTACGTAAAAAATATTTTTTTTTCATTTTACATTATTTCACCATCAATATTAGGCTCGTTTGATAGGTTTCGTTGAGTAGATTTCAAAAATATATAATTTGTTTCATAAAAATATGTGAAAAAAAAGTTATTAGCATTTATAAATTTATAACAAAAAAATCAAATGAGAGAGAGAGAGAGTGCTGGGAGGGAGAGAGAGAGAAAGAGGGAGAGAGGGGGGTAAAAGGGGGAAGGAGGGCCGTGTCAGGGGGGGGTCTGACTCCCAGCACTCTCTCTCTCTCTCTCTCTCATTTGATTTTTTTGTTATAAATTTATAAATGCTAATAACTTTTTTTTCACATATTTTTATGAAACAAATTTTATATTTTTGAAATCTACTCAACGAAACCTATCAAACGAGCCTAATATTGATGGTGAAATAATGTAAAATGAAAAAAAAATATTTTTTACGTAGTTGAAACTGTCTAAAGAGGTTGAAAAATATGTTCCAAATTTCAATCCTTTTAAACCGGTGGAAAGATTTTAGTTGTGTGATCATTTTATCCTAAATGGTCATAATTAAATTTAAACTCTAGGGCTGTCGTTGATTAACCCTAAAAAAGTCGTAGAATTAAATACTGTATCTCTTAAGGTTATTCAACGAGAGTTTTAGAGTCAAAATTTAATTATGACCATTTAGGATTAAATGATCAGAAAATTAAAATCTTTCCACCGGTTCAAACGGATTGAAATTTGAAACACTAATTTTTTAAACCTTTTTAGACAGTTTATATGTTAAAAAATATAGTTAAAAAATTAAGTGTTCCAAATTTCAATCCGCTTGAACCGGTGGAAAGATTTTAGTTTCTTGATCATTTTATCCTAAATGGTCATAATTAAATTTTGACTCTAGGACTCTCGTTGATGAACCCTAAGAGATATTTGATTCTACGAGACCAAAAATTCATTATGACCATTTAAGATAAAATGATAAAAAAACAAGATCTTTCCACCGATTGAACCGGATTGCAAATCGGAACACTAAAATAATTTTAAATAAATAAAAAAGACACAAAGACACAAAGTATAAACATTATAAATTAAATTAAAAAAATAACAAAAAATCGGTTATCGGTATTTTTGGGATAAAAAGGTTAAAAAATTAAGTGTTTCAAATTTCAATCCGTTTGAACCGGTGGAAAGATTTTATTTTTTGATCATTTTATCCTAAATTGTCATAATTAGCTGTGTTCCACAAAAATATTAAGAACTTATTTTTTGTCCAATAATAAGGTGTGTTCCACAAAATAAGAACTTATTTTTTGTTCACCATTAGGTAGTATGGCCGGCGGCCGCGCTGGGCCGTCTCCGGCCACCGGACGGCCGATCCGAGCCGTCCAAAAATTCTAAAAATTAAAACCAAGGGGGCTTGCGCGGGAATCAATATCATCCGAGGTGTGTAGGGTGCTTGATCCGAGCACCCCTTTTCCGTGTACATTTGAAACTTCATATGTACACGGAAAAGGGGTGCTCGGATTCCCGCACGGGGCCCCCTCGGTTTTTTTTTTAGAATTTTTGGACGGCTCGAATCGGCCGTCCGGTGGCCGGAGACGGCCCAGCGCGGCCGCCGGACCGATTTCCCTCCGCTGGCCCCCATATTGGTAAAAACAGTCTTCTTTTTGTAAAGGCAACTTTAAGCTTAAAAATAATGTGTTTACGCAAATAATTTTCCTACCACTATGGATCTTATTTGATAGATCTCATTGAGATCTTTAATACGGTGTAAAAATTTTTTTTTTTCATTTATGTTATATTTGAGTTTGAAAATGTAGAAGGAATTTTGTAGTTGGGAAAAATAAGAAGGTTGGATTATTTTTGAAAAAGAAGTGAGCAAATAAGAACTTATTTTATAAGAAGGGTTCGGGAACGCAGCCTTAAATTTTGCCTATAGAGCTTTCCTTGATTAACCCTAAGAGATATTTGATTCTACGACTTTCTTAGGATTAATCAACGAGAGCCCTATAGTCAAAATTTAATTATGACCATTCAGGATAAAATAATCAGAAAACTAAAATATTTCCACCTGTTCAAACGGATTGAAATTTGGAACACTTAATTTTTCAACCTCTTTAGATAGTTTAAACTATCACAAAAATTAGTTTTTCCGTTTTACATTATTTCATCATCAATATTAGACTCGTTTGATAGGTTTCGTTGAGTAGATTTTAAAAATATAAACTTTATTTTAAAAAAATATGTGAACAAAAAGTTATTAGTATTTAAAATTTTATAAATAAAATAAAATACTCCCGGTGTCAGAGAGGGAAAGCGGGGAGAGAGAAGGTGGATGGGGTAAAACGGGAAATGGCTGGTCCGGTGTCAGACCCCCCTGACACGGGGGGTGTGATTAACAGCTCTCGGGGCAAAAAGGGGAAGTCATAGGGGGCATGACAGGAGGGGGGCGATTAGTAGTTTACTTTCAGAGTTTTCAAAATATGATCTCTCTCTCTCTCTCTCATCTCTGATCTCCTCCGACCCTCCTCCCTCCCAATGGTAGGTAGCTCCCACTCCCCTAACATCTACATCGAGCAGAAGGAGGAGTCCAGCGGCAACGCCGACCACGTCACCGCCATCAAGGAGTATCGGGCCAAGATCGAGTCCGAGCTCATACCGTCTGCTGCCTCCGGCGACTCCAAGGTGTTTTAATACACAAAACTGAAGGCACGTCTCTCTCTCTCTCTCTCACACACACACACACACACACGGTCTCCCTCTCTCTCACCGATCTCCCATTTTCTGATCTTTGTTCTTGTTATACAATTTCTGAGCCAAACATCAGTTTTCTATAGTTTTTTTTGGGATTTGATTCGATTTCTTACCCAATGAAGTCAATTGGGACACCACAAATCAATGGGGACACTACCAACCAAAGTTGCCACTGAATCTGTAGGTAATCGGAATTTTGAACTTCGAATCTATCCTGTCTTTGCATGTATGTAGTCCTTTTTTTTTTTTTTTCCGATTTTAGTGCTTTAGTCAAATGGGGAATGGGGTTTCTATGTTGAATGATCTAATCCAGTCTTTGCTTGCAGATTTGAAATCACCAGGATTCTAGGTTCTTGATCTTTCATGCACGAAAGGTGTTCACCAATCTCACCCTATGTTTTATTTTTCCCCCTTTATCAAGAAAATTTGATTGTGGCCATTGTTTCCGTCGTTGAACATGTAAACTATATGTTTTGAAATCGTGCTATGTGGTTTGGTAATGGGTGTCTCCGTCATATTTATTTTTGGATGATGGTGTTTTCTCCTCTTTCGGTATTTAGAGAAAATCAAACTCGGAATACAAAACTGAATTTTATTAATGCACACTGGGACAATATAATTGAAATTTGGTGGACTCTCTTTAAGCTTAGTGAGGGAAAAAAATATTGGGAAAGAGAATACTACCTTTACCTCTTCCCTCCCTCCCCTCTCTCTGAAAATCGAATGATGTTAATAGTGGGAAGAGAACACTATTTTTATCCCCCTTCACGCAAAGGTAATTTTCAAAATTGCATTGTTGTATGTAAGATGAGTTAGGAGAGTTTGAAATTAACCGGTGGCATTGTTTGTGCTTATCTATTGTTTGGTTAAGTGCTTATGTTGCATATGGGTAGGTCTCTTATATTGATTTTCAAGGAATGATCATGTGACTATGTGTTGTCTTTCTCCATTTTAGATCTGCATTTTGTGTTCCCTAAACTAGAGGTTGACCAATAGTGAAGTAGTCGTCGTTTGAGCAGTAGGCTCGAACATCGATCAGCCATAGAACCAGTTTTTGATGAGTGATAGGTAGCACCGAGTTCTAATCCTTTCTCGATTAAAGAAGAAAAAGGAAAGGGAAAAAAAATTTGTGACTTGGGTTTTTTAATTTTTTGAATGCAAACCTGTAATTTCTTCCTTTCTTACGTTTTTTCTCCGTGCTCTGTTGTCTTTTTGTCCTTTTGACTGACCTTTGTTTCTCCTTTTTGTAATGGCTTAAATTGTTTGATTTCTCAGGTTCACTTTTATCCTACCAAGGAAGGGGCCATATCAATGTGGTAAAATAGGTGGAAAGACATGTATGATTAAAATAGGTCAAAAGATGAAGAGTTGGTTGAGTTATGAAAAAACAGTGGAAGATCCCTCAACTTAGTTCCATATTCCTTCCGAAATTGCTTTGTACAGATAATTCTTCAACAGTTATGTGATTCTGAAGGTCACACTCTCTCTTTCTCACACTCACAAGCATGGACGCACTATTTAAATGAATCAATTCATGTGGTAAATGAGTGAAATCCCTTTGGTTTGAGCATCTAAATTGGTTGTTTGTTTAGATTTTAGTGATTTATTTGTGTCAATTATTCCTAATCTTAATTTTCTATTTCATGCTTTTCTATATTCCTAATCTTAATTGGTTGGTTGTGATCGATCTTTAGTTATGGTTCCTCCTTTCATGTAGAATTTAAAATTGGAGCAAACTAGGTCGTGTGTTATTTGTTCAAGTTCTAGCATTACCATGACTAGCAAAGTGGGCCGTGTGTTATTTGTTTCGTTACTTACGTCTTCGTTATATTATAGAGAACTTAAATTCTCAAGGTTGGTGATGAGGATATGACGCATACTTTTGGCAAGGTTTTTTTTATTTCATTCAGAATTTATAACTTCTACACACTTCTTTAGATACTTCATTAATTTTGTGTGCGTGTTTTTGTGGGGTTTTCAGAAATTGTTGGCGTTACTATAAGTATAAGGTGTAATGAAACTCTTCAGTTGCAAAAGTTTGTTTTTAATTGATCACTGAAACTTGATTGGACATGATGACATGATATACTCCTGTTTCTTTGTTGGGCTTCTCTTTAAGAGTTTGAATGTAAATGATCCTTGAAATAGTGAGGGAGTCTTTGAGTTATTTGTTTTATTTGTACTATCTCTGCTTTATTTCATTGGTTTCCACTACTTTGAAGTCTAACATCTATAAGTGAGTATTTTTCTCGACCTGCTGCCGATTGGCGCGACGAGTGACCACTAGAACCACCACCGTTCGAGGCTCTCACCATGCCCACCTTTGATAAATCAGGGTTCGAATCGATGGCATGTAGATCACCCCAAAAGGTTTGAAATCTAAGTGTGCATCTTTCACTAAAAAACTACGAGTCTAGGTTTTGTTCATTCCCATGGCATAGACCATTAGACACCGATTACATACTTGATTCATGTTGTCGTAGGTATGAGTACTTCTCAGGTTAGGGTTTTTCTCTCTCAAGGGATTTCTTCTCTTTTCGAGCACCATCGACTGTGGCCGATCTGTTAGGTATGTTCGTCCATCTCCCTCTATGTGGCCGATCAGTCAGGTGTCTTTTTCTTTGCTTTTGTTGGTCACTTGTTTGGTGTTGCGCTGATTGGAGATATGCTTCTTCTATTTTGCGCATTTGGTTGTGTGAGGTCTTGAATGTTCTGTGTGGTGTTTAGGCCTCCTTTGTGGTTGTTATATCCCCTCTCTTGGGATGGCTTCCCGTTCTATGGGTGTTTGGCAACCCCATTTTCACATTTTTGCATTCCCATTTTCCCATTTTGGGTGTTTGGCACCCCATGATGAGAATGGATTTTGGGAAAATGGATTTTCGGTTTTTGAGTTTAGAAGCAAAAAGCAAGAATCTGGGTTTTAGGAGTTTTTCGGATTCTCATTTTCAGATTTTGAGTGTCTATTACGAAAATACCCTTATTTACTCCCTTCATTTTACGATTTGCCCCTCCTTCTTATCATCCACTTCCTTCCCATCTGCTAACCACACAACCGACACCAGAGAATACCAACTAAAAATATCCGATCGTATTATTGTAATTCTAAAATACCAACTAAAAATAATTATTGTAATTCTAAAATACCAACTAAAAATATCGAACGTCTTCCTTCAATTTAAAAACGGAAAAATTACATATAAAAAATAATTATGTTAACACAATAAAGGCAAAAAGCGAATCTGAAAAAAGAAGAAGAACAAAACAGAGGCATAACAGCCCATAAACATATTGAATAATAAATTGAAAAAAAAATAAGAAAAAAACGCAAGTGACACCTGTTACTAAAGATAAAGGGCAAAATGGTAAAAATACAACCTATAATTCATTCTCAACAATCATCTACCAAACACTACTACAAATGAAAAATACATTCTGCACAAATCTCCCAAACACTCTACCATATTCAAAATACATTCTGGCCATAATCCAAAAAGCCAAAAAGTCAAAAAACTGAAAATGAAAAGCCAAAAAGTAGGCTCCCAAACACCCCCGTATTATCTTCATTATTATCAATGAAGTATCCTATCATTTGACCAACCCCCCAAAAAAAAAACAAATGTGAAACACTTGGCCATATTTTTTCGTTTTCCCACCATTTCCCAATGGAAGGAATTTGCGTCGCTGCTCAACTTCTTCCTCAGTGGTTACAGAAAAAGGTACCCCACACTATGTTTACATATTGAGGGAAGGAGTGGTGATTTTTTTCTTTAACAAATGAACCACCCACAGAAGGGGCACCTGGACCACCCATATCAGAAACAAAGCACTGCCTGACCTGCCAGGTAATTCGCGATACCAACTTTGAACAGGAGTCGAGCCCTACCCAAAGCTAGGCAAGGGTCCTTCCCCTTCCGCTGCGGCAAGCCCATGGGTGTGATGGTTCTTTTCGAGAGGCAGGTTTTCGTTTTTTTTTTTGGTTTCAACATTACTCCGTTGCTCTCAAGCCTTTTCACTGTTGACGATATCTCTATATTGCATTTTTCTTATTTTTGAAACCAGTGATTAATGACCTGTTTTATTGCACTACATGTCAATTAAATTCCAACCTTCGAGTAGAAAAAGTTAGGGTTAATCTTCTGTAACTTTTGTACTGATCAGAGAGCAAGAATGCCGTATCCAACTCGAAATTCTAACACCCATTGCCATGATGATCTATGTCGAAATTCAAAGCCCAAAGATCCTGACTTCCGTTCATTTCTTAGGTTAGATAAAGCTTGAATGGATGTACTAGTGCCAACTTATTGAGGCTCAATTTAGTTCAAAGCTACAAAGAGGATGCAACAATATGTACATACCCATGGTGACAATCCTTAATATAGCTGACCTGAAATGGGCAGGAATTAATGGCTATTTGAATTGGTTATGCAAAAACAATAAAGTACATGAGAGGATTAACTCCAAATAAACTCTATCATCAGAGGATATTGCGCTGAAAAATCTAGGGCATCAACTTTTGATTTCTAATCATTTTGTAACTGTATTTAAGAATTGTGGACAAAGTTCTTTTTCGTTTTGACGATAGCCCTGTTTTGTTTTTTGTTTTATTCTCGAAAAAACAAAACACTGTTAATAAGTCAGTATATCTTTTCAAAGAATTCTTATGCTTCTTTAATTTTGGCGCTGATATTCCCTTGTTAGAAAAGCTATTATGTAGCTGGGCCTTGAGTTGAAGAAGTTAGGGAAGCAAATACCATTGGCTTTGCTATTTTTACTAATTAATAGGAAGTATATACTCAGTGTAACTGATTAGTTTAAACAATCTCATGATTGTGATGCGTGTCCATGTAATCATGCAAATGAGAGATAAATGGATCAATCTGCCATCCATATAGACTCCCAGCAAAGTTAACTGCAAACAGTAATGAAGATCCTTGTGAATTTCATTTAGTACTGAAGTTCCTCTGGTTGAAGGAGCTTTCATTTTCTGCAATGAGTCTGTTAATGTGACTAACTTGTAAAGGCGGGTTTTTTGCGCAAGCAGATGACTACAGGGAGCCTTTTGATTTGTCTCATTATAGTTAAGACACTGGTTAATGCTACATAAATTGTTACAATTGATACTCCATTCCCCCAGGATTATATTGATAGCTAGAAGTCGTAAATTCATTAGGCATGGGATTTGGTGCTTGACGAAATCTACCGAGTGGTGGTGTGGGGGTTCTAGCTTGTGCGTCCTAATCTCCTTTTGGTAAAGGTACCCTTTATTGAAATCCACAGGATACCACAAAATAGGACAGTTCAGCTGGTTCAAATATCCTCACTTTTCAATGTTCTTGACTGCATTTTTGACGGTCCCCTCGAATCTTGTTCGATCAGCTGGTGAATATCATTTTGATTACAAAATATTTTGGCCAATATAAACATATACATGAGATTCTTTAGCTTTCATATTCCACAAAGGCAACAAATTTTACGTTTGACTCTACGCTTACAGTACATAATTTAGTATCACTTACATGGGGCTTTGAGCTCACTTTGCTTTTGCTTAACTAGCTTTGAAGTTAGAAATTATGAGAGTAAAGCCATTAGATATGATAAGTGGGTGGAATGTGGAAAAGAAAAATGCTTAGGTAGTAGAAACGAAGCAGAAGTTGTTAACTAACTTAGAACTCAATTTGCATGGAAAGGTTTTTCTTTGTTCAGAAGTAGCTTGTCAGTTTGGACATCCAGAGCCTTCTAAATCCTCATCACACTGTTTGTTATTCTTCATCACATACTCTTTCCACATTACATGTGTCCGGCTATTGAGGAGACATTTTTCTGCTCTTTCAAGTGTGGCTATTATTAGCGACACTTTCATGTTGCATTTATGCAATTAATCCTAACTCTCCAGTTAATTTAGTGTAATATCCCTTTCACTTTTATTAGTGTCCTTCCACTGCCTCTTTTTATCTCTACTCTTTCATGTTCCCATCTTATTCTCTATTTCTTTTCACATTGTTCCTTTTCTTTTGTTTCCTTTTTCGTGGTAGTGGTGGGGATCTGCAGTTGAACCTGGACCTAGTGGCCGTCAATCAAACGAAGCCTGTGTAATATGGATTCTAAGAAGCAGTTATGTTAACACTTACTGGTATGATTTATATATCACACCAGTGATATGTAAATCTGTTCCTGGCGCTCAAACTCATGTATGGTTTTCTTCTTCAGGTCTCATGTAACATTGTTCAGGATAAACTTAATTATGTTATCACTTATCAAAAAAAAAAAAAAACTTAATTATGTTATCTTACCTTCGGCGGCCATTTGGTGCACCAAAAGCAGAAGCAGACAACTTTCCACGAATTTCAAATAGAAAACCTGTTTTTCATTTTTCCCAGGAAAATCTGCCTTGTTACATTGGTATCACGTTCTGCGTTAATAAAAATGCTTAGGTAGCAGAAACGAAGCAGAAGCTGTTAACTTAGAACTCAATTTGCATGGAAAGTTTTTTCTTTGTTCAGAAGTAGCTTTTCAGTTTGGACATCCAGAGCCTACTAAATCCTCATCACACTGTTTCTAATTCTTCGTCACATACTCTTTCAATATTATATGTGTCAGGCTATTGAGGAGACATTATTCCACTCTTTCATGTGTAGCTATATTATTAGCGACACTTTGATGTTGCATCTATTCAATTAATCTTGAACTCTCCAGTTAATTTAGTTTAATATCCCTTTTACTTTTCTTAGTGTCCTTCCACTGCCTCTTTTTATCTCTACTCTTTCGTGTTCGCATCTTATTCTCAATTTCTTTTCACAGTTTTTCTTTTCTTTCGTTTATTTTTGTGTGGTGGCGGTGGGAATCTGCAGTTGGACCTTGAACTACCGGCAATCAGTCAAAGGAAGCCTGTTTGGGTGTGTAATATGGATTCTGAGAAGCTCATATGTTAACACTTCTGGTATGATTCATGTATTGTTTTCTTCTTTAGGTCTCATTTTACATTGTTAAGGATAAACTTAATTATGTTATCTTACCTCTGGCCATTTGGTGCACCCACAACTTTCCACGAATTTCAATTCGTAAACCTGTTTTTGTTCGAAGTGGGACCTGTATTCCGCTTTTAATTTGTTCCTGGGTGGAAAATGTGCCTTAATACATTCGTATGACATTCTGCGATTATGAAATTATTAGCTTCGTACTGTCCTGAGAACAAAATTTATAATGAGTAGGCAAGTGTAATTTATAATGAGTAGGCAAGTGTAACACTGGACAATGAAAATAGTATCAGGAAAAGTTTAATTGATAGCAATGAAAACTAAAAACTTGTAATAACATCGAATTTATAGAATTGAACTTGAAATAAATGAATTTGTTGAGTTGTTTGTTGCTTCAGCTTGAAGTGCTGAATAAGTAGATACTTATGCTGACTCTAATTTTATTTTGTGATTGTGATGGTAAAACATGTTGGAGTTTGTTCCACATCGGTTAATTATCTCCTTCAAAACTAGTATATGAGTCTGGACGGCCTCTCCACTCTTTGCCAATTGGTTTGGAGTTGGATGCTGTAACATGGTATCAGAGTTAGGATTTCGGAGAATTTATTCCCCTTGTTTGTGCCATAAGTGCACCGTTATTTGTTGTGATCCAAGTGTTATGGATCCTTTGTTTACCTCTCCACGTGCGAGTCAGGGGTTGCACGTGCGGGGGAGTGCTGGAGTTTGTTCCACATCGGTTAATTATCTTCTTCAAAACTAGTATATGAGCCTGGACGGCCTCTCCACTCTTTGCCAATTGGTTTGGTTTGGATTGTGATGGTAAAACAATAGGTTGTGTCATGCAGTATAATATTGTTCAAGTGCTTGCTCTTGCTACTGTAGATTCAACAATTGTCATGAATGATCCGCACATAATAATAGTAATATTTTAGGAAGTAAGAATTTTTGTATTGTGATTGCCATTATCCTGCAGCACTCAATCACTTCAGATTTGAATATTTCCTTATTTGTCATGATTCGTGCTCCTTTCTAAACTTCTAGATTTTTTTCGCCCTGAAAATCAAGAACCCCTTAGAGTTGGTGGTGGGTAATTATTTATTGGGGAAGAGAATCCATTATCTAATAGGTATTGCCTGTTCTGGTAAACCTGTTCCACATATAAGCTAATAAGTTAGTTTTTCATTCTCTGTGTAGTCCACACAGCAGGAATCCAACATCCTAGAAACACCGAAAGTGGTGTAGTTTTTTTCTTCTATTTTAACACAGATTCTTGAAGCCACTTTGTAAATTCCCATTTCAACCACTTTATTCTCCTTTCCACAGCCTTTATTTACCCATCTTCCTTCCTCTTTGTTCCACAATCTTTTTTAACTCCTCTCCTTTGTTCTTCCGGTCAATATGACCAAACCCAATGTGAAGCCCCCACTTCTTTGTACCTCTCTTTTCTTTCTTCTTTACTTTCTTAATTCCTCTTCCTCCCAAAAGACTTGCCCAAATTGTGGCTCCATACAAGTCCCATATCCTCTAAGCACCAACCCAAATTGTGGTGATATCGATTATTCAATCCGCTGCGATCCCCTTTCTCGCAAACTCTACTTTGATGCGCTTAATGGAAGTTCTTACCTCATTCTAACAATTTTTGCTTCCATTCAACGCATGGTGGTACAACCATCACCATGGCTGCCTGGTACATGCGTAACTCAAGACATGCCCGTGAGCGAGGGGCTCTGGCTAAACCAGTCCCTCCCCTTCAACGTCACTTTGTCCAACACCATCTTCCTCTTCAACTGCTCACCGCGTCTCATGATCTCTCCTCTAAATTGCACTTCCTCTAGTCTCTGCCACCGGTACCTGGAAAACTCAGGATATGTTGACAAAAAGCGCGCACTTCAGTGTGCAAGCGGGTTAGACCCGTGTTGTACCTTTCTTGCAGGTGGAACGCCGTCAGCATACAAGATAAGACTCCATACTTCCGGTTGCAGAGGTTTTAGAAGCATACTTCATCTGGATCCGGAGAAACCTCCAAATCAATGGGAAGAAGGGTTGGAAATTCAATGGGCTCCTCCACTGGAACCACCTTGTAAAAACCCACTTGATTGTTCTGGGGCTTCCAAGTGTTCACCTACCAGTGAAAATGGTACTCTTTTCCGTTGCCTTTGCAGGAAAGGGCATTATTGGAACTATACCCTCAGTACTTGCTCAAAAAAGAAGATTCCAAAATCCAGACTTCAAATGAAGGTTTCAATCGGAGTTGTGTCTTTCTTTGCTCTCGCGGGAGTACTGGGTGCAATTATGGTGAAAAAATCCATCAAGTGTTCGAACCGGGCAAAGCTGGCAAAGGCAAGAGAAGACATGTTGAAGTCGAGCAATGGTGGGAAACCTTCAAGGTTGTTTAGCTTAAAAGAGGTGAAGAAAGCGACAAATGGGTTCGCCAGAGACAGGATCTTGGGGAGTGGTGGATTTGGAGAAGTCTACAAAGGCGAGCTTCAAGATGGGACCGTTGTGGCTGTTAAATCAGCGAAAGTGGGTGACATCAAAAGCACACAACAAGTTCTCAATGAAGTTGGGATTCTTTCTCAAGTGAATCACAAGAACCTTGTTAGGCTCATGGGTTGTTGTGTGGAATCCCAGCAGCCGTTGATGATCTACGAGTACATCTCCAACGGGACCCTTCACGATCATTTACATCGCAAGCGCATGGTCTTTTTGGATTGGAAAACTAGGGTTAGTATTGCTTTACAAACTGCTGAAGCATTGGCATATCTACACTCTGCAGCTCACACGCCTATCTACCATAGAGATGTCAAGTCAACAAATATACTCTTGGACGACGATTTCAATGTAAAAGTTGCAGATTTTGGGCTCTCTCGGTTGGCTCGCCCAGGGTTGAGCCACGTGTCCACTTGTGCTCAGGGAACATTAGGGTACTTGGACCCTGAGTACTACCGGAACTACCAATTAACTGATAAGAGTGATGTTTATAGCTATGGGGTTGTTTTGCTTGAACTTTTGACCTCCCAAAAGGCTATTGACTTCACTCGTAACGAAGATGATGTGAACCTGGCCATTTATGTGAGTCAAAGAGTGAATGGCGGTTCGATTATGGAAGTTGTGGACCGAGATTTGTTTGGAGAGGGAACTCCGGCTAAGGTAATGACAAGTGTGAAGATTTTCTCTGAACTCGCGGTCACCTGTTTGAGAGAGAAGAAAGGGGACAGGCCTAGCATGAAAGATGTTGTTCAGGAGCTCCAGGGTATTATGGAAACTATGGAAAAAGAGGCTAGTAATGAGGTCAATTCTGCGATTGTTTGATTTTGCAATGAAATACTCTAAACTCAGGATCCTTTGTCCTCAAAAAATTCCTTCCCTGGTGTCCCCGAATGCATTTTCAACCGCCCGATGTGGTAGGAATACTGAAGCATGACAATTTTGGAGAACAATCGTACGGTTTGGAGTGTATTGGGACAGAGGAATAAGGACTTTTGGGGATGGAGGATCGTGCCCATTCTCTAAAAACTGTTACAAAGCTATGACTATTGGAATGTATTATATATGATACCTTTGCAATTCACTGTCAAATGTTGACAGATGGATGTATATTTTCTATGGATATTCGCATATATACGTATCTTTTAATCTGCTTTGGATATTTGTATTGTAAACTAAGAAAGGTCTAGATTTGAACAAGGTAGTGGAAATGATGCAGGAAACTAATGTTAGGATCAAGTGCTTACCATCTCGCCAAAACCCGCAGGTGTTAGTGAAGGCGCAAATTTATTTTGTTATTCCCTTGTCATGCCCAAGTGTCAACAGGTCAACTAAAACTTGGCCCACTTGGCCTCCGCCCCAGTAGAATGTTGGACTTGGCCCACCTAGCCTCCGCCCAACAATCTCCCCTCCAGCACCTGCTTGCTAGCAGTGTGCTATCTAAGAGAGTTGACCCTTGACCTTGGCTATGATACCACTTATTAGAATCAAAAGCTTACCATCTCACCAAACCCTGCAAGTTAGTGAAGGTGCAACTTCATTTTCTTATTCCCTTATTGCGGCACCAACTGAGACTTGCCCCACCTGGCCTTCACCCTGATTTTTATGTTTAGCCACTGAAGTTGAGATGTTTCCTGGGGCAGACAGATTTGAGAGGAATGGAAAGGCATACAAAGAGGAAAGATTGAGGGATCAGATGCTTGAGCAGAAAGTAAGAGTGATCCCCAAAAGACAGATTTCTAAAAGGAGGCAATTTGGAATCTAATGGTACTTATCATGGTGGGGAAAAGCAAACTAGCTTTTGGAAAATTGGGAAAAGCATTTTGCACTCGGACACTCTCAAATTATGATTTACGAAATGGGGAAACCACTACAATTGCAAAGTAGTGTCTCTTTTTCTTGTTATCAAACCAGAAGTCACTGTTGCACTAAATATCTAGTCGCCCAATAAATTTCTTGTCCATAGTTCAAATAGACATTCTCTTACTTTTATAATATATACTCCCTCCGTCCCTTTTTAAATGTCCTGCTTCGTAACTCCAACTTATTAAAAAGACTCATCATTATATCTTTCACATCAACTTTTTCCTCCACTTTCCCTACTTACCCATCATCATTACACTTTTACTCACTAACTTTTCAAAATGGAATCTACTTTTAGGGACAAAATAGACAATTCACCAACTTTTACCCACTAACTTTACAAAATAGACACTTGTTAAGGGACAGCCCAAAATGGAATACTGGACTGTAATAAAGGGACGGAGGGAGTATATATATTTCGAATCGTAGCTCAAGTGTGCTTCCGGTCTTGCTTCCACTTTTGCTTCCGCTCCAAACCTTGGTGTTACTAGAGGGTAGCCCGGTCGTATAAGTTGAGCACGCAAAGAAAGCTCAAACAACTCTCATTATTTTGATGTTTGTTGCTTTCATGATGAACTTCAGGCATTTGCAAAACTTGTTTCTGCCTTGTTTATAGTATATCAGAGGACTAAAGAGACAAGCAATATCTATGAATGTCTGTGTATTAAATAGCCTCGATCTCACTTTTGATAAATAGCCTCTGAATTAATTATCTACTATATGTTCTTCTTCAAGCCGTAGACCAATGATAACTTTTTGTTTGTTGGATTAAAGTTAGAGCAAAGTCCACTTTCACCCCCTGTGATTATCGTCATGTGCGGATACCCTCCTCATGGTTTAAAACTGACCACATAACCTACCTGTGGTTTTGAAAATGTTTTGAAAATGTGCGGGTAGACCCCTTGCCGTCATGTTTTCCATCCATATTAACGGAGGTGTATCTCACACGCCACTAGAATGTAATCTGAGTCGTTCATAATGTATTAAATAAAGAATCGAGTATCTCTATAAAAAATCATCTCGATCAAGCATCAATAACCCAATGATCTTATTTTTAGTAAATTCAAATTTGAAATTTTAATTTCATAACAAAATCGATTCGACCATGAGCTTTTCATTTTTTGATTGACTTGAACTTTGGCATAGATGTAGTACTCGTCAAAATTTACAATATCAACGGTTTGGATTCAATTTTTTTGTATAGAAGATGGTGTGGTTAGATTTAAAAAAGAAGAAAAATCAAGGGATATGATGATGGTATATCGGTCTTTTAATGTTGTGTCCGTTAATATGGATGGAAAATATGACGGCAAAGGGTCTATCCGCACATTTTCAAAACCACGGATAGGTTATGTGGTCAATTTTGAACCATGAGGGGGGTATCCGTACATAGCGATAACCACAGGGGGTGAAAGTGGACTTTCCTCTTAAAGTTAGGAGCCTTTCAAAAATTAGGAACCTAAGCGACCCGGCTAATCATGAGAATTACTACTATTTTGTTATTTATGCTTTGGCCCCTTCAAAATCTGAATAGTTTTATTTTAACCTCTTTTAAATAAGTATTCGATTTTTCGTTAAAGAACTTCAAAAATTGTTTGAACTTTGCTTGTTAATGAGATGAGTCAACCTCAAAGACTCAAACGACTTTTAATCAAGATGAACATGAGCCGATCTCAAAGAGCTTGAGCTTTTATACACTATAAAACCGTACGAGCTGAGTACGTAGTAACTTGTTCGAGCTTGATTTGGAATTTCATCGAGCTTCGAAAAACTGTTCAAACTTGGTTTGTTTATAAAACAAACCAATCTTGAATAAATTTTAACAAGCAAACACGTACTCAAACTCGAATAACTTGATTCGTTTAGGGGCCTTAATTACTCGAGAGAAGACTGAACTTTCTATGCTCCTTTCCTATAGCCTCAACGATAGCTATTTGGATTTGTCATTAGCATGAGCTATTCTTCCAACGCATGAAAGTCACTGAAATCATTGCATGATGGGGAATTAGCCATAATATATATAATTAAACATCATGCGATGATTCTTCTTCTAGCCAATGTCAATTCGAAACGTTGTCCGTCCTTGGACACGAAGCAAAATAAATAATCTTTTTTTTTTCTAAGTAAGCATTAGTCACAAACCAATTATCCCTTGGAATTATGGTTGAAGTTTCACACACACACACAAAAAAAGGAAAAGTGATACTTGAATCGAGCTATTTTTGCCAAATACTATATCTTATAGCAACATTTTATTGTGTTTTGGTGCATTTAAATACAAATAAATAATTAACTACATTCTAAAAAAAACTTTTAATGATTAACTACATTAAAAATAGATTTTTGATTTGGTGAAGATTGTGAGAGTCCATAGGAAATATTGTGGTGGGAGTAAAGTGTGTACTGGGGCACGATGCCATGTTAAATATGGTAAACTACACTTCGTACACTTGTACTTTATACTTGGTGTCACTCTGTCCCTACACTTTCAATTTTACTAGTCAATATACTTTTGGTTAGATTCCGTTTGTTTCTGTTAGTGAAAAATATTAACTCAGTTGTACTAGGTTCAACGCTTTTATGGACACAATTTTTGTCATATATGATTTTTTTTTTTTAAAGTATTTTTCAGACTCTACTTTTTTACATTTGAACTCTTCAATTTTTCTTTTAGTGTGCTTTGAAAAATGTACTATGTGTATTTTGAAGCATTAAAAGACAAACTTTAGAGTACATTCATAAATGATGGAGTGCATTAATCTTTTTATTTTTTGTAAAGAACGAAAAAAGGTCATACTTAAAAAGTACTCTTTCCATCCTATTTTAAATGCTCCTTACTGAAAATCATGTAACTTTGACCTCAAACTAAAATTTTTTTGGAATTAATTTTTAACTTTTTTTTCCCCACTGTTCAAAAGTGCTCATTGAGATCTTTTGAACGGTGCAAAAATAACTGAAAAAATATTCCGGGAAATACATTTTTTAAAGTCAAAATGCACTATTTTCGCAGGGAGCATAAAAAATGGGACGGAGTAAGTAAATCTTTCTATTTATCAAAAAAAATGGTATGAATTGTTTTTTGCACAAAAAGGTGAAAAGTGAGTCCAGTTAGAATTTATTGATGAGCATACAAACATAACATGTGGCTAGGGCTCTTCGTGGTCCGGATTGGACCGGATTGCTATGAATCCAATCCTAATCCGCGAGTCACGAATTTTAGAAAATACAATCTGTTTCCGGACCAAAAGTCCCACGATTCGGTTCCAATTCAATTTGTAAGTCACGGTTCGGTTTCGATTTTATCCATGGATTATATTCCATAATCACTAAATTGCAAATCCAACAAACAAAAAAGAAAAAAATTTCTTGCCACCAAAAAAACAAGTATTACAACACAAATATTACATTCAGCAAGGTAGCAACCAGGTAGCAATCAAATGAAGTAAAGTACACAAATATTACCCAGAATTCCAGATTACTTACAACACAACATACACGATTTTTTTTCCCCTAGGAATGAAATACAGTTTACCCCATGAGGTTATTATATATTGTTACAATATAGTATCACAATAAGATAAAATTGCTGAAAAAATTATTACAATTGGTAAAACTTATAATTATTTACTAAATATTACATATATAAATGTGTGTGTATTTTATTTTTATTTATTATTTTTAAATATTTCACAGTCCGGTTCAGTTAATCCACGGTTTCATAATGAAAATCCGTGGACCAAACCATATCTCACGGTTTTTTTTAATCCATAGATCCAATCCAAAAGTCATGGATTGGTTCAGTCCGGTCCAGTTTCACGGTTCTCGGTTTTTCTTGGACAGCCCTACATGTGGCATTAAATTTATAATGTAATTGCCATGAGACTTAAACCCACGGCCAACAAGGTATGCTGAATTTTCGAAAACTAAAGTTTCACAAAAGCACTTAGTAAATTTTACAAAAAAAAGGTATATGGGCGTTCTACTAAATGAAATCATTTGTTCTTATGAACAAATCGAATGACGTAGTGTTGAAAAAAAAAATTTAGCATGACAACTTGAGAATATATTTTTAAATGGGGAAAATTTCAAAATACCCCCCAACCTTTACACCAAAATTTAATTAGACTCCCAACCTTTTAAAAACTTCAATTTTACTCCCAACGTTATCTTCCGTTAATCAAAATGCCCCCTTCCGTCCGAATGACTAACAGATTTCGTTAAAAGCTCCGTTAAATAGCGTCCCAATCGAATTTCGATGATCCGAGACGTTCAATATGTTCAAAACGTGATTTTAAGGGTACTCGAGAGAAGTCAGCAAAAAAAAAGACCGAGAAGGGCTTCATTTGAACAATTTTTTATTAAACTATTCAATAAAAAATTGTTCAGATGAAGCCATTTCCGATCATTTTTTTTGTTGATTTCTCGCGGGTACCCTTAAAATCAAGTTTTGAACACATTGAACAGCTCAGATCATCAAAATTCGATTGGAAAAAAGGAGGTGCAGATTGATCCGGATTTTGTTCAAGTCCGGACATCCGGATTTTGCTTCAGTCTGCACCTCCCCTTTTCGATCGAATTTCCATGATCCGAGCCGCTCAATGTGTTCAAAACGTGATTTTAAGGATACCCGTGAGAAATTAACAACAAAATTCACGTACCCTTAAAATCACGTTTTGAACACATTGAGCGGCTCGGATCATCAAAATTCTATCGGGACGATATTTAACGGAGTCTTTAACGAAATCTGTTAGTCATTCGGACGGAAGGGGGCATTTTGATTAACGGAAGATAACGTTGGGAGTAAAATTGAAATTTTTAAAAGGTTGGGAGTCTAATTAATTTTGGTGTAAAGGTTGGGGGGTATTTTGAATTTTTCCCTTTTAAATGTGTATAGAGAAAGATATTTCACTTGAGAAAATGAGATGAAAAACCTAACCTAGGAGAAGACGGAGGATGGTTTGGTCATCAAACCTTATGGAGTATATCGAAAGTGTGAGGGCATGAAATGCTAGTGAAATTGAAATGTTAGATGCAAATTGACATTAAGTATAGTATAAGATATACATGGGTGCAAAATGTACTTCACTCTATTTACTTAAGACATGAACGAAGTTAAATTCAAATTAAAAGATAAGAGGAATAGGAATAGAGCGTCAAACTTGGGTCTAGCTAGGGGAAGAGGCCAATGTAAAGTGTGAAAATCTACGTTTATATCTTTTATTTTTTATTGGTGAAAGTCATTATTATTAGAATAGATGGAATAATATCTAGGAGGAGTTGAACTCATGACTTCATTTTTCCTACATTTAAATGCATCCCCTAATGCTGTTGGCCAAATGCCTCTTGGTGAATCTACGTTCCTCTTCATGTGAACTCTAGCTTTTACGTTGGAACAAAGGTCAACTTGTGAACGAGAATAATTTTGTTAACCCTCCGTTAAAGAATGTGAACATTATTCTCCTTGTAATTAGTTGAAATTGTGTAGGTTCCACCACAAATTAACTCCATTATTATTAAAAAATGAACTGATTTCCTGGACCATACACATTTCAACCAATTACAGGGAGGGTAATATAAACCCTCTTTAAAAGAGGGTGAACAAAATTATTGTCCTTGTGAATGGTTTAAGGTGGTAACACTAACTGGAGCAGAATAAGGTGTTTCAATGCGTCTCGCGCCAGGAAATCTTCCACCCTGAAATGTAAAAATAAAAAAAGGAAACTTTCAAAATGGCACCTGAATTTTAACCCAAATGTCGCACAAACACTTAAACTTCACTTTATTTCAATTAGACACATATACTATAAAAATCTCCAAATTTAAATACCTGCCGTTATATTCCGTCCAATGTGCGGTGATGTGTCATTTTTCTCCGTTAATTGCCCAATTAGCACCAACAACAGCCCCAAAATTGTAGACAATCAAAACTCTTTTCTCCCTCAAGCACAAGAACTGTATCTCCGCCTCTCCGTAGCCACCACCATCACCGACCCCTTTTCTCTCCCCAAATCCCTATCATAAACCCTAATTGCCAAACCCCAATCAGGAACCCACTCCATGCCCACTTCTCTTCGCACGCAAACCTCGGATTCTTCTCCAACATCTTCAAATCTTTCCTACAGCTGGTAATAATCAAACCATTATGTCTTGCATTACTCCAAGCCAAGAACAGTGACTACACCATGGTTGCAACCACAGTCGCGCGCGCGCACGCACGAGAGAGAGAGAGAGAAGAAATGGGTTACCTCGCCAAAAAACGAGTCAGGTTCTCAAAACCCGACAAATGCTCTGGAGATGTAAATATCGTAAAATCATTTAGTTCTTCCTTGGAATGTATACGATCCTCTACATTCATGGAACATAGTTTAGGGTTTGATTTCTGCTAGTCTGGATTTGTGGAGTGATGAGGGCAAAATGCAATTTCCCATAAATTATAAACGGATACAATGAAAGAACAAGAAGAAGATCGATCAACTTCAACAAACCACCACCACAAACATGCACAAAATATATACGTATATGCAGAGAGATTTAGAGGGCTTTTGATTTGCTACAACTGTTTGGGCTCACTCTTATGTTCCAATAGGCACTTAACGGCAAAATATGGCCACATCACCACATTTAACCACAAGTTAGACGGAATATGACGGCAGGTGTTTAAATTTGGGGATTTTTTATAGTACAGGTGTTTAATTGAAATAAAGTGAAGTTTAGGTGTTTATACGACATTTGGGTTAAAGTTCAAGTGCCATTTAAAAATTTTTCCAATAGAAAAATGAAACAAAGAACACTGGATCGCGCATCGAATCTTGAAAATCACTACCAAAATCGGAAGTTAAATTCCAAGAATTCGATAATTGAGTTCAGAAACTTGTTTGGAAGTTAAGTTCCGAATTACAAGGCTGTAATTATCAGAAGTTAACTTATGAATTACACTCGGAAGTTAACTACCGAAATTTCCAAATTTTTTCATGGATATCCGACCATGTCAAGGTTGAAACTGATCCAATGAAGGTGCGTTTTTTTCTTTGGATTTCTTGAAAAATAATACAGTATCTGACCTGATTTCTTGGAAAACGAATTAAGGCATCCTTGCTTCGCAATTCTAGTAGATTGATCAGTTGGAGGAGGAATGAGTAGAGAGATGGATGAAGAAACTTATTGAGAACCGTGCATAGAGTAAATTTTTCGGAAGTGAACTTGTAAGTAAGTGAACAAAGTGGACGAAGGAAAAGAAAATAATAGGGGTGAGCATGGACCGGATTGGTCTGGTTTTACTGTAATCCAATAACCAAACCACTACCTGCGGATTATGAATTTAGAGAACCAAACCAACCCATAAAATTCATAAAACCAAACCAATCCAAACCATTCAAAGGCGGTTTGGTTTCTGTTTTAAACCACGGTTCGCTTAAAATTGAGATATCATCACTATAAACTATTTTAAGTACTTAAAATTGCATAGATAACTTAAACTAAAAGTTATATTGAAATTAGTATATTAAAATCATCAAAACTCACTAACATCAATTGTTCAACTAACTAAATAAGAATAGAATACATTAGAAAATAAGTTATCGAGAAAAAAGTGTAGGAAATCACTTGACTAAGCCCAAACTGTGTATTTTTAGCGTAATGAAATTGTAGGAATAGGAAGTTTAGAAAATTAATATTGGAAGGGAAAGAAAAGAATATGGTGTGTATGTTTAGCGTAATGAAATTGTAGGAATAGGAAGTTTAGGAAATTAATATTGGAAGTGAAAGAAAAGAATAGGGTGGTCGTGGTGGAATAGAGTATTAGATAAGGAAATTAAGTTTATTAAGTATATCTAAACAAATTATATATAGTATATATATCTCACGGTTCGGATTGGTTTGGAACCAAAACCATTAACGTAAATCCATAAACCAAACCATTTAACACGGTTTTTATTTTTTTTAAACCAAGACCTAACCACAACATTAAAAAACCAAACCAAACTATTCGGTTTGGATTGGTTTGGACTGGATTCACGGTTTCATGGTTATTTTGCTCACCCCTAGAAAATAAGGGAGGCAGATGAAGACAATGGGTTGTATTTAGAAGTAAGAGTTTTAGGGCTTGTGGTGTATGCGTGTTATCTAGAAAGCGTAGTCATAAATTAGTCTTTACATAGTGGGGCATTTTGATCTTAAATTTTTTGGGAAAATGACGGTTAAGGACGTGTTTTGATAATTAATACCCGCCAAGGACATTTTCAGCACTAACAGATGTTCTCAATATGTTCTTGGCGGGTATTAATTATCAAAATACGTCATGGGCCGTCATTTTCCCTAAATTTTTTAGTTTTTAAATTGGTTGTATGGAGTAAATTATGAGGAGAATATGTCAAAATGATAATCTCGTACGTAAGCATTAAATCTAAACAACTGTGATTGAATTTGGAAAAGGACCCTATACTTAACTAGTTTCTTTAATATTTATTTTATATGGTTGATGCCTTATGGGCATTCATAGATAGAGAATTGTGTTACTACTAAAACAACTTTCAATGGTTGATCTTATCTTAATGTTCTATAGAAGTTGATATGCATTTTCATAATGAAATGAAGTTGTCAAAGAAATAAGTTTTCCTATCGTCAATCAGACTCGGATCCTCTGACCCGTCTATCTCAATCCTCAAACTATGATTGGTGTTCATCTTACCACAAACGAAAAGATCCTACTACACCCCACCCCTCCCAATCTTCCCCGTTCACCCTTGTTAGGGAATTCACTTCCCGCAACCCAAGCCACCGCCGCTGATCATGACTTCAAGTTCTCCGCCGCTCCCCTCCTCTCTGGTGTCCCTTTCAAGAATCGACTGGTAGAATAATAAGAGGAGCCCGTCTTAGGAAATGACAACACTTAAATTCTAGGGCAAAGTACGGATTACCTCCTTGAGGTTTGGACGTTTGGTAGATAACTTCTCTGACGTTAACTAATGACCACATAACCCCCCTATGGTTTTGGAGTAAACTGCAACCGTTAGGTTTTCCATCCAAACTAACAGAAGGTGTAACACACACCCCTATTGTGAGAGTGAGAATGGCCATTCTCACTCTCACAATAGGGGTGTGTGTTACACATTCCGTTAGTTTGGATGGAAAACCTAAAGGTTGCAATTTACTCCAAAACCATAGGGGGGGTTATGTGGTCATTAGTAAACGTCAGGGAGGTTATCTGCCAAACGTCCAAACCTCAGGGAGGTAATCCGTACTTTGCCCTAAATTCTAATAACTATACAAATTGTTTCTGAAGGGGTTGGGGTTTAGTTTCAGGACAAGAACGGCAGCCGCATACCATACTCGAACCTAACCACTCACGTACTTTTTTTTTTTTTTTTGATCCGCACTCACGTACTTCAATTTGAATACCAAAACCACCCCACGGATAGGGAAAGTTCAGATGAACCGCAATTATAAGGGCTGAGCGTTTTGGTTGCCCATCGGTTTCGAAGAAATTGCCATACCTGAAGAAGTAGTGCATTTTTTTTTACTAACTGGCGTACTAATATGACTCAAACAAGGAAAAAATCATACAGCCGAAGGTATTGCAATTAAGGCTAATCAAAGTTCAAATTCAGAGCATATGGTAATTACAAAAGAACCAAAAAAACATTTCCGTTGCTTCAAAAGTAGCGTTGCTTCAGCTTTAGCCACTCAAATTTTGTAGATCGTTTGAAAGTCCTATCGGACCATATGACGTTAGAGCTTGCTAGACCCAAGAGTCATCTGTATAGAAGTTGAAGACATCCATTGCTTAGCAAAAGCGACCATCTCTCCGCTGTCTTTTTTTTGTTATTGTTATCGCAACCAACGTTAGTATATCCTTGTGCGCAACAACCTTCCCCTCTATCTCAACTTCTTCCTGCCGTTACACAAATCGATACAAACACATCAACACATTCTCTCAGAGAGAGAGAGAGAGGAGGAGGAGTCTGGAAATAGTGGATCTATACATGTATCTTGGCCGGTGAAAAGTAAGAGATGTCGAAATTGACCAAGACGCTGATACGTCCATTGGAGGAAAACACAACACCAACGTTGATGTCGTCTATTAAGACTACTATTGCTCCCGCGTGCCAATTTCCGTCTTTGTCCTTCACAGTTTTGATAATTACTCCAATTAATCATCGGGTTATATCAAATAGTAACACTGTTAATGAAATTGAATGATTAAGAAGAAAATTCTAAGATAACGCAAGGTGGAATTGGGGAGAAAAGAAAGATAATTACGGAGAGGTGTTCTGGGATGACGAATTTACGGCCCGTTTGGATGGAGGATTTGTTTTAGGTGGATTTGTAATGAGGGGGGATTTGAAGGTGGATATGTAATAAGGGGGATTTGTTAAGAAGGGTGGCCCCACCTCTTAAGAAGGGGGGATTTGTAATGAGGTGTTTGGTAGGTTTTTTGAGAAGGGGGATTTGGAAGGTGGATATGATGGGATAAGATGTGAAATGACTTTATTGCCCCCATATTATTAATTTAATGGGTAATATAGGTTAATTTAATAAAAAATAATTTTTTTTATTACAAAAACTGGATAAAATTAAATAAAGTTACGTTTGAAATATGTAAACGTTAAATTTTTTTTGTTAAAAAAAAACGAATTAAATGGCATATATTCATTATTCATTGTACAATAATTAAATTATTATGAAATTATATAGAACAACAAATTTCATTTTTTGTAATAAAATAATTAAAATTACAAATCTGTTCAATGTTTAAAACATTTTTGTAAGAGAATAATGATTTTTAATGAAAAAAGTAAAAACCGAAATATCCCCAAAAAAATGTTCATTGTTAAAATTAGTTGGGTAGTTGAAAGCACATGGTCAACAAATTTGTTGGGTGTGTGGTAATTGAAAACACATGTTCACCAACTTTTTTGGGTCAATTTTTCTATAAAAGGCACACATTTATACATTTTCCTTCATCCCATTCCATATCTCTTGTCCATTACAAGTAATTTTCAACTATTTTCGTATTTTGCCTCACAATGGCACGCGCCGCACGCCGAGCTTGGAGCGATGAGGATGAGGAGTCATTACTAGAAAAACTTACGACTCTTGTAGATCAAGGTGTTTGGCAAGCTGATCACGGGTTTCGTCCCTCGTACTTGGGAGTATTGGAAGGTCAAATGAGATCTTCCTTCCCCCAAGGAGGTATTGCCGAAAATCATATTGAGGCAAAGATTAAGAATTGGAAACAAACTTGTTTCCAATTACAACACATGCTTCAAATACCCGGGTTTGGTTGGAATGCAACTGAAAATAGACTGTTGGTAGAAGATGCAGTTTGGAATCAGTATGTCCAAGTAAGTAATCAATATTCTTGCAAATTATATAAACTCATGTTTACGATAGTTTTTAAACAATTTTGCTACTATTTGTATAGGTCAATCGACGAACTAGGCAGATGAGGAAAATGCAATTTTCCAATTATGATCGATGGTGCCATTGCTTTGGACGTCAGTATTGATGTGGAGAAGTTGGAAGCTTAAGACAGATGTTGGACAATAAATTTGTACCATTCGTAATGTACCTCAACTAAATGTTTAAAATTTAATTGAGATGAGAACTTTGTGTTCATATTACAGTCTTAATTTCCATAATGTTTGAAAAAACGTACAAGTTTAATCAGAACCGAATAGATGTGCCAAGATTATACAATATAAGAAACCTAAGAAAAAAACTACAACGAATTTTGTGGTTAGACTAGTTCGATGTTGAACTTCCAAACTACTTGCGGATGTGGAACCACTATGACTTGATTGAGGTTTGGTTTGGACCGACTGCATTTGTAGAAGCTGGTATCTTTCCTCATGGAACTGTAACAATGCTCCTTCCGCTTCGTCAAACGTCTTGTATTTTTTGAAGAAGTTTCCCGAGTATCCATTAACCTGCAGTCCCGCGGTCTCCCAACTTGTATAGATTCCCGGATTACGGCCGACGAAAACCACCCAATAGGATTCTTTATCTTGACTTGTCATTGAAATATCTACAAGAAAATATCGATTATCACATTTAGAAGAATACTAATATTATGTTTATATGTACTTGGCTCAGATATTCTTACTAATCGGCGCATAGTACACCACTTGGCTACAACTTATGTTGCCGAACGGTAATTAAACCATTGACCCTCATAAGTTGTCCCGCCAAGACAAGTGTGTCGGACCGCTTATCCACCATCTCTCCTAAAACCAATTGGTGGTAGGAAGAGTTTCAATTAAGTCTTTTATGGCATTCAACATCGCACCCGCAAGTCTGTTTTTAGAGCGGTCGCAGGGAGTGGCATTGTGTAACCAAATCCATGGGGGCACTCCGGGCCCAACAATCCCTCCCTCACGATGACGCTCCCGCGACTCGAACCCATGACTTCCTGGCTCTGATACCACTTGTCGGACCGCTTATCCACCATCTCTCCTAAAACCAATTGGTGGTAGGAAGAGTTTCAATTAAGTCTTTTATGGCATTCAACATCGCACCCGCAAGTCTGTTTTTAGAGCGGTCGCAGGGAGTGGCATTGTGTAACCAAATCCATGGGGGCACTCCGGGCCCAACAAAGTGCCTTGCCTTTAAATTTGTCTGTCATATCCTCATAGCCTAGAAAAACAGCCTCAAAAACACCAAAAACTTGCCCAGGTAGAACCCAAAAACCTGCCCAGCAACCAACAACAAAACTGCCAATATTGTATGCCCAGAAAACAGTTTCACCAGCAAAATCATAACATACCAGCATGTCTGCCCACATTACACCACTAAAGTACCACCAAAACTACCACAAAAATGGACCACAAAAACTGCTCAGAATGACATTACAAAATTGTCAAAAACAACAGGCAATAATGAAATTAAATGAGCACCAAAACTGTCCAAAAAAAAGAGCCACAAAACTGCCAAGAATGCAGAACTAAAACTGTCAACAAAATAGCCACAAAACAGTAAAAAAACAGCCACAAAACTGAACAGAATGCAATATAAAAACTGTCTGAAAACCAGCCATAAAACTGCCCAGATTGTAGAACCAACACTGTCAAAAAAACAGCAACCAAACTGTCAAAAAAACAGCCACCAAACTATCCACAAACCAGCCACAAAACTGTCCAGAATTAAGAACCAAAACTGTCCAAAATATAGCCAGAAAACAGCCACTAAGTTGCCATGTAGCATATGAACACTTGGGCTCAGACAATTATAGCTTAATCAAAGTAGCACTATCATTTCCAACTAAGTTGCCATTAAGGCCGTCATAATTTGCAAAAGCAATACCAACTAATAAATTGCAATTAACATTGCATCATTGCCCAATAAAACAAGCCAAGAAAGAACACAAAAAGTGCCCAACATATAGGGGAAAAATTGGCCAAACACCAGTAACAAAACAGCCCAACTAATTTCCAGAAAACCTTGCCAATAAACTGAACATAATCCAGCCAAGAACCAGCAACAAAACAGCCCAAAAACCAGCCACAAATGAGGCCAAAAACCAGCATGCAAACCTTGCCAATCTTGCCATAAGACTAAGCCAAATAAAGTGTAGAAAAACAGTCCAACAGAAACCCAAAAAACTGCCAAAGAAATAGGACAAAAAACTGCCAGAAAGCAGCCACGAATGTGTACATATATACTGCACCCAACTTGTCCAAAAACCAGCCACAAAACAGCCCAGATTGTAGAACCAAAACTGTCAAAAAAATAGCCACAAAACTGTCCACAAATCAGCCACAAAACTGTCCACAAACCAGAATGAAAACAGGCAGAAACCAGACCACTAACAGCCACAAACCAGCCATAAAACTGCCCATAACCAACAAAACTGACTATATTTTTTCCAACAGTAACCCTCACACACACACACACAGCCACTTGAGTACACTTAGAGTCAGATTGTGCCCTTATTTCCACCTTCATTTTGCCCAACATACCAACTAACATTTGGCTCAGATGTAATCAACGTAATGAAATAAGCACTAGCATATAGCTAAGTTGCCATTAAGACCCTCATAGCTGCACCAACTAATGCATTTGGATCAATCAATAAAATACATCATCATTGCCCAACTCAAATTGGATCATCAAAGTTGCCCAAAGAAGTAGCAAGTATTAAAGTGCATCATTGCCCAACTTACATTGGATCATCATAGTTGCCCAAACATATTTAAGGTAGTAAAGTGCATCATTACAAAGCCATAAAGAGGGCCTAATTCAAATTGGATCATCATCGTTGCCCAAAATAAGTTCAAAGTACTACGATCATCATCGTTGCCCTAACAAGTACGAAATTTACATGATAAGAAGTTTAAAGTTGTACGGTGAATCATTACAAAAAGAGGAGCTTGATACTCCACAAAACGGGTCATAAGTACTTTGTAGTTAATTACAAAAATGAGGAATCACATCCTCCGCCATTTTCAACGTTGTACGCATAAGTTTGAAGACATCCTTATGTGGTCTTCAATTTGATTTGCCCCGCTAATACGGCCTCCACCCAAGCTTGTCTATAGTTTTCTGGTATGCCATAAAACGTGTCCACGTTTTCTTCTGCTGACACAATAATGGCGTGTGCAGAAAACATATCAATCAATTGAAGGTCAAGCTTTTCAAGTTCGACAAACACCCTATCTTTTTTTGCAGAGAGTCGGTCCTCATATCCTACCGAATCGGCAATCTTAAGAAATGCCGTACTGCTTTGTTCCATGAAATTCCCAAATGCATCGTGAAGGGACGCCTCTTTTGCGTCCACCTTTGCCTTCTTCTTGGGCCTTTCTGGCACGATATTCATCGCCGGACTGTTCACATTGGTTCTCGGAGTGGGGGGATTGGCAAAGCTTGTTGGAGTCCCGGCAGAAGTTGATATGTCAACAAATGCCGGGTCACCATTTGCAAAAGATGGGGTATAGTAGTCATCGAACAAGTCATTGGGGTTAAGAGTTTCAACGGGCTCGGCTTGAACATCGTCCAATTCCGCCGCATCCTCGGCTATTTCACCGGTGGCCCTATCCCTCCCAAATAACATTTGCCAACTCTCGTACATAGGGAAAGCCTTCCCATTCATCCCCTTTGCCTTCGGATGAGTCTACACATATCTAACAAATACATTAAGTGGGAGGCAACAACAATTTTCGTAAGTGATAATGGAAGAGGAGAGAAGTTACCTTCTCATAATCTTCCCACACCGCTTGGGAATCCACTTGAATGGAATTGGTTGCATAGTTCCAACCAAACCCACTAATACGTGTGTGTAGACACCCCAATTTGGCCTAACGACTATTTCAAGTCCCACCTTAGGACCATCCCGATGATGAAACGGATACAGTGATTGCTGATTGCTTCCTTGAGGACCTTAGGACTTTCGGTAAGAACTTTGAGCCACTTAGAGCACCCAATTCAAAGCCATATAGCCTTTCAGACAGAAATACAGAAGCCTAGGAGAAACCATCTGACGGCCGTAACATCGATCTAACGGCCATAACATCAATTCCTCACCCGAGCAACCTGTTGCCAGCAAAATCTCCCTGAGAGATCAATTCCTCGGCCGCAAGATCTATCCTTCGGCCGAGACATCAATTCCACGGCCGCAAGATCCTTTACTCGGCCGCCAGATCGACCTTTTTCCAGACTCTGGAACGTTCTGTCAGACGTTTGGTTTGATCCAACTACACTACCTTCCCGATGCGTTCGGGCTACACTCAGAGATTACGACGTAGAGTTAGAGATGCATTGCAATTGCAATTGCCATCTCGTGATTTGATTGGCCGGAGTGAGTCACCAATTGCCTATATAAAGGGCCTTTGGACTCCGAAAATAAACACACGAAATTGATATACCTTCACACTCTTTCAAGCCTCAAAGCTCTGCACAAATACTCTCTCAATCCCATACTTTAAAAGCCCTAACCTCCCGAAGGCAGCCGTCAATCCGGCGATCAAACCCCGAAGTTCAAACCCTAACCCGAGGGTTTTCAATCAAGCAATCAGTCAACCACGCTCAATCCAAAGCAATCAAGCAACTGAGGGATCAAGGTGGTGAGGCCCAACGGCCTCTGGTTTGTCTTATTCTTGTATTTATGACTAATCGTAGCATCTGATTACCTGCTAGTTTTTCTGTCTGGTGTGAGGAAGAACACCGACCGAGGTTTCGATCCCTCGGACGGTACATCAAACCAGGAGGATCCCTCGGCCGTGACATCCATTCACCTGCCGCGGGATCCATCTCCCTGGGACAGTTTGTTTGCTTTTCTGCTTTCTGATGCATGCTTCAATTATCGCACTGGCTCACTTTACTTACTGTTTAAAGGCTTAATTAAACAGACTATGTGTTTGGAATTAAACAAAGTGTGTACATGTCTTATGTTGAATAACTATGGGCCAGTCTCACGGCTGGGCAGAGAGGGGTGCCTAACACCTTCCCCTTACTGTACTTTTGGCTCCCGTATCCAGAATCTCTATCTATTTTCCCCGTTTTAACAAAATGGGTGGCGACTCTGTTTTGATGATAACCGCTATCATGTGGCGATGTTCCTAGCCATGGGAATGTCCATGATTTTGGTTTATGAAGCAAGTAACCAATCGAGCAAACAAATGTGATCAACCTGTATGGCGATGCCCCGTTTGGGAGGTGTCTACAGTTTTTGGCGACTCTGCTGGGGATATGAGAGTCATAACCAGAAAGTTCAACATAAGACTAATACATGCCTTGTTTAATTCATCTATCATATGCATCGAGCGGGCAACCCGTTGAGTTCACCTGATATCCCGGCATGACACGGGCTATGTTGGGGGTTCCAGCAAACTCCACAGTCACTCGTACCTAGTGGTATATCAAAAAAGGAATCACCCAATCACCGCCTATGATGGGCTGGTGAGAGGATTGGTGCCCTTTGACAACGGAGCACCATGAGACTACCAAAACCTTGCATGTTTTAGAAAGCCATAGAACTTATCAAACTAAGACAGGAACCTACAGGCTAGGAACCTACTTGCATTTTTACTTCCAAGTTCTTCCTCACACCTTGTATCATCTGTTGTTGTAACATCTCTTTCTGTGCAGAAGGGTTAGGGCTTGAACTAAAAGCCCTAACCCTAAGTCTTTATAGCCAAGCACTAATGGCATTGCCTGCAAGGTATATTCTTGGTAAAAAGCATCATTGCTTACTTAACACTCTCGCTTTACTTACAGCACTATGAAGCATGGATTTCTAGAACGAAATCAAACACTGGCTGCCTCGCCGGCAATTGAACTAGAGGTTGCTCTAGCAATCTTTGCCTTGCAAGGCTAAAGGAAAGAGGGAGTGTAAAGTAGTAGAGCAGGTTATGGATGATTGTATGCAAAGTCAAGGATATTATGGATAGAACTTGCAATACTTATTTATCCATTGGTGATTCAGCATGACAAGTGCAGGACTTTGGTTCCTATTTTCAAATCAACCTAGGAACCCATCTTTCAAAATTCAAAATTTTGAGCATACTTACCTCAATGAGCTGGTAAAATTTAGGAGGTTGTCAATGTGCTAGCAAATGATCAAGTGGATTTCAATTACCTCAATCACGTTTTGAGAAAGAATCTTCCTTAACCAAGAATTGAAAGAACTTTCAAAACTTTTTGCAATGCCTAGTCTAATGACAAGTTTTTCTGAAACATTCAAATAGCCGCTAGCACAGCGATGGACTCCGAGTCTATTTTCTGTTGTAGTCATATGCTCAACCTTTTCGGTTTGTCTCATAATATGGATTGGCTTGGAAGTGGGATCTTAAGTTGCAGCAACGAGTCTTAAGAATCATCCATATCAAAAATGGCTGGCTATCTATAGTATCCGATAAACTCATGCATACAAACGAATTGCAATGCATGACTCATCCATAATCTGTGTAAGTAGCTGTGGTGCTATATATATATATATATATATATATATATATATACATATCATTTTGATTGCCTCTTTCTAACTATGCAGGGGCCAAACCAAAAGAGGAGTCCATCCTCCTCATTTCCTTTATTTGTTCATCGCATGTCATTTGGTTGCACCACCACTAAGGGCAGTTTGCATATTAGAAAATGCGCCGCATGGACAATTAGTTTTGGATATCTCAACTTGAGCATGATTAGGTTTCTCCTTCTCTTAGATTTGGAGTTTGATATCAGACATGATGGTAATGGCTGACGAAAAATTGAGGTTTTGATCCAACCAAGTTTTAAGCAATGGCAGCCATGTCCATCACGTCTTGGCTTAGATTTTTCATACCTAGCTAACTTTCACCGCCATTTTGGCCCATGTTTTGCTTCTCTTGAAAAATTGATATCATTTTGCTCATCATGGTTTCTGGCCAATTGTCACACTCAGCATGAAATGTGGGTCTTAAATTCAAGTCTCCTCAAATATGAACTACGAATGGCCTGATTCTCTGTTGGGATACGTAGGCACCTTTTGGTCGGCCACAAATTTGAAAATGTTCCATCCTGTGCTAGTTTGCTGCCATAGAATGCTCATAATAACATCAAACGTTGAAAACAATCCTTAGGGATTTCAAAGTAATCTTATGACATCTTTTGGAACACATCATAGTCACTTGAATTGTCAAAAGCGCAAAACGAGTTTTTCAAAGCTATGACCCGCGTCATTTCTGTTGAGCTAAGAAGGAATTGACACATCTCTGCACCCTCATAGAGATCGCTTGTAAGCAAAACATGCTATTGAAGATGAAGAAGGAGAAAAGAAAAAGAAAAAAGAAAAAAAATGATGAGCTCGCTGGATTGAAAACCCGTAAGGGCGGTCTAGGCAAAAGTTAGAGCACGAACAAAGTGAGAAATTAGCCGTGTCACCATGCATCTACTATGTGTCTCAAAGGATTGTACTCAATCTTAGAAAATCCACTTGGTTAAACCTCGAAGCCCCTAATTTCTTGGTTAGGATCCTTTCCACTTTGTCGTGTGTTTCAAGATGAAGAAAGGCATTCATTTCTCTATCTCAAACACTTATCCCTTGCTAGCCACATCGAGCCTCTGGATAATTTCTTTGAACAGCCTGCTAGGCAGCCATCCCCTACACTGGGGCAAACACAAAAAAATACAAGGAGAGAGGAAAGAAAAATCAATGAGAGAACGAGCGCCCTGTCATACAAGGGGCACTTTGAAGGAAACATTTCTTCCAATACATACAAATGACATTTTTGAAGAAACCAACTCTTTCACACAAAGTGAGGCAAGAGACAACAAGAGTTGATAAAAATGTTGAAGATGGCTGCTAGCTTTTAAAACCCAAGCGTGAGTAGAAATTAGGTTTGAGCCTTTACATCCGCTTCTTTTTCAAGCCAAAACCCCAAGCCTACATTATGGTCCATAATAAAGTCCTCTCAGATTGGGGAACACGACTTAGTAGCAAGGTCCTAGACACTAGGGGCATCACCAGTGTGGGACTTAACACGAAGGGCAAGAATCCTGGAATTTGCATCATCTTGGCAAATCATACAACATGGAGAGATAAGTGAGACAAGGGGCATGGCTATGTTCCCCTTTATGCACTTCTCTCAAAAGTATCCAACCTCTCATGTGGGTCTCAGTAGGTACTTATCAATCCAATTCAAGTCAACCAAATCAAGCTCGAAGTAACAAACTCACCTAATTGACTAGGGGCATAGGTTTGCAAAATAGTTCTATGTCCTTTGATGATTGAATGACACGAGTGTGGAATAGGGATGAAATGATATGATTTTGAAATCCTTGAGGAAAAGTTCTCAAAGCTGATTTTATCCTAAGCATTCTTGACACAGCAAATACAAGCGCAGTCGCCTTTTTGCAAATTCTGAGGAAATAACATGGGTCTCTCATTCCATGAAGAGTGTAGCAATATGGCCCTTTGACCAAACAATGTTTTCAGTGGTGCCGCTATGGCATTGCGGTCTTTCAAAACACCTAGCTAGTATAAGCAATAAGTCACTACCAGTCTCCCTAAAGAGCAAAAGGAAGCATTTGATCAAATACGCGAAAGTTGAGATGTCCAGAATACATCGCAGATTTACATGCATATCAGTATCATCCTGTCTTTTGCATTGATCCCTTGATCCTAGTATTTCATGCGTATATCATTATGGCTGCTTAATGGAAGTGGTTGTTGCACAAACTAACCCCAAGTATGAAGCGTTTTTATACTCAAGCAAGGCAGGTCAATCAAGACATCATGGCCATCGTCTTTATGCAAAGAGTGAAGGGCAACAAAGGAATACACTGTAAAGTCTACCTCCCTGTCAACACGCTTGGCCTTCAAAATGAAGAAAGCTCAGCCTGAGGGGGATCAACTCTTTTGTGGAATGTTGTCACACAACATTGTCGAGAGCACGCCAAGATCTCTTCTTATCAACAAGAGAAGCATTGCATTCATGTTCATTGTCGCATATATCGCATATCTCTGTACTAGGGGCAATTAGGTTGTCATTGTCATGCACAATTAAGCTAGAATCAAGCATCCATTGCCTAAATAGGGGGCTTCTACTTCTTCCTGAATGTTCAGTTCAGTATGCATATATGTGTTGCATTGCAATCTATGTCACCCAAAATCGTTCAAGCTCTTGAACTAGGGTTCTTCAAATGTGATGGTCTTACCCCTAGCAGTCAGCATAAAAAGGACTTCGACCCGTGATTGACTCCAAGCCTGTCGCATGTTGTTTTCCTATCCATTGCTGTTTTCTAAACTATTCAAATGTGGATGGCAGGATTCTCTTGGATTTCGGTCCTTGAACCGACCATACCAAGCTTTGTATCTATGACCGACAGAGCCAAGTCAAAGAAGCTAAAAGATAGCCTCGTCCAATCTCCACAGCTCCCTCTCAGCAGTAGCTCTACTCAGCAGCCCTGCACTTACTATCAGCAGCACCGTGCTTCAAGCTCCATATTCACTATCATGGCGGCTCCACGCCGACAAACTCATTGGCGATATGCCCATATTCACCTTCTCAGCGGCTCCACGCCCATACTCGAGCCATCTCAACACTTACCTAAGTCAAGATATCAACCTTCATAAAAGTCTTGATCAGCCAAGAGACGTCAACATGACTACACGAGTGAAGAGGGGGCACCTTGTCCAAGAACCACTCCAAATCCCCTACTCGCTCCCAAAGCCTAGGGTTAACCCAAAGAGGAGCTCCACCTACTCATAGGCCAGTAAGCAAAGAAAAATCACCTGGCGTGATCGTCATCTCGCCAACAGAAGGAAAGTGGAACGTGTTGGGAGTATCCCACCACCTTTCAACCAGCAAGGTCATCAACGACCAATCCATCTTCGGAAGATTGAGGCCCAAAACAAACGGCTCAAGACCAGCAGCGCATACTAACTCCCGAGCCTGCTCCGGCAACGTCACAAACCACTTGTGCAGTAAAGGCCTCCACCACGAGCCTCCAGTCTCCTGTTTCTCTGCCAAGGACAAAAAGGGAGAAGCTTACCAAAACATTGAGGACGCTCAAGTGCTGCTCAGCGGCTCTACGCCCACACCTCAACAGCCCTATGCCACGCTATGTGCACAACCTCGCGCTCAGCAGGCCAGCAAAACAATCCTGTGGCTTCCACTCAATGCACCCTCCAGAAGGCGTTTATATTGCTAGCTTCCAGAAAGCGTTTATGTTGCCAGCTTGCAGAAAGCATTTAGCCACCAAAAGACATTTGAGTCGCTAGAAGGCGTATGGCCTCCGGAAGGCACTCCCAGCAGTGGAGGTAATGGAAATCTCCCTAACAAACTGGAATATGGTCAAGAACTAGCCTTGGGGGCAATCCCGAGCATACTCAGAACTAGCCTTGGGGACAATCCCGAGCATGTGGAATCTAGCATTGGGGACAGTCCCGAGCATGTGAAATCTAGCCTTGGGGGCAATCCCGAGCATACACAAAAATAGCCTTGGAAACATCCCAAGCATAAGGAACCAATCAAATCCCGTGGAAGATGGAAGATGGAATACTCAACAGCTCAGCAGTTCTACAAGCCCATCACCTCAACAGGCTCGAAGCCTGTATCTACTATCTCAAATGGCTCCAAGCCGTAACCATCACCTCAACAGGCTCGAAGCCTGTATCTACTATCTCAACTGGCTCGAAGCCGTAACAACCAACTCAGCGGCTCTAAGCCCATTGTCTCAACTGGCTCGAAGCCGTACACAATCAAGTTCTTAACAGGCTCGAAGCCTGTGTTCATCATCTCAACTGGCTCGAAGCCGTAACAAACAATCTCAGCGGCTCCAAGCCCATTATCTCAACTGGCTCAAAGCCGTAAACAAGCAATAGGCTCTAAGCCGCCCCAACAATCAAGACATCTATTCTCAGGCTCTACGCCTGAATGCTCAAAAATCTAACATTTTTTGAATGCTCAAGCTCTACGCTTGGATGCCCAACCACTGTGTACTGGATGCTCAAGTTATACACTTGAATGCTCAAGCTCTACGCTTGGATGCCCAACCACTGCGTACTGGACCCTCAAAGCCTGTACTTTGAATGCTCGGATTCTGCCGTCCGAATGCTCGAGCTCTACGCTCTGAATGCTCAAATCCGGAACTTGATAGAAGCTCTAAGCTTAAATCAACACACACGCACGGGCCCGTGCACATTTGCATCAATTGCATCACCATTATCACATTGAATCTGCATCATCATATCTGTTCACATCTAACAACCATCATCGCACATATACACCCTGCATATCTCTCATGAAATAGGTCAATCCTGCAATCAACCGGCTCTATGACTCGGTTTTATTGATCGGTTCAGCGCCTCGATCCTTTGGCTCCACGCCAATACTTATGATGGAAAAGCTCCGTGCACAGACCATCAGAATGCAACCAGCTCTACGCTTCGGTTCAAATCACGTCAAGCTCTAAGCTCCGACAACCCAGGCTCTCGCCTCAAGACTGCAGCAGGCTCCACGCCTCAATCTAATCACCTCAGGCTCCACGCCTCAGTTCCTTCACCTCAGGCCCTTGCCTTATACCAGCTCCGCGCTTCGGTTCATCTCGTCAAGCTCAAAGCTCTGACACCTCAGGCTCTCGTCTTATACCAGCTCCGCGCTTCGGTCCCATCAAATTCTATCACCTCAGGCTCTCGTCTTATACCAGCTCCGCGCTTCGGTCCCATCAAATTCTATCACCTCAGGCTCTCGCCTTATACCAGCTCCACGCTTCGGTTCAAACACGACAAGCTCTAAGCTCCGACACCTCAGGCCTTCGCCTCGCGACCACAGCAGGCTCTACGCCTTAATCTAATCACCCCAGGCTCTCGCCTTGTAACCACAATCGGCCCCGCGCCTCGGTTCCATCACATCAGAAGCTATCACCTTAGGCCCTCGCCTCATGACTACAACTGGCTCCGTGCCTCGGTTCCCTCATCTCCAAAGCTCCGTGCTCCAGTTACTGGCCCTGCGCCCCTCACATCTCAAAAACAACCGGCATCCAACTCATCCCAGCAGATGGTTTGGATTCCACCCCACTACATCAATTCCTTCCAGCTCATTCGCAAGGATAGGCTACTCTACCGAGCTCCTTTCAGTCAAAGTAAGGATGATCAAGAAAAGCAAACGCACCTGCCGTGTACTGATCTACCCCAAAATACTAAGGAAGCTCCCCGCAAAAACTCCCCGGGCAGCCCAGCGCTCCTTCAACTATCTTCCGCCAAAACCCTGGCTCAGTTTAGGTACGTCACACTACGGCTTTTTAAGCCCTAAGGTACGTCTTCTGTCTCTAACCCTCCAAACTTTTTACTTTTGTTTTATTGCCCGAACTACGATTGGTCTGAATTTCCCTTGTGGAATACGTAGGCAGCCTCCCGGCCCGACCATAACAAAACCTTTTTTGAAAACCCCTTGGAATAGTGGTTGGACCAAATTGAGTTGCTTTTTACAGCTTTGACTCTTACTCAAACATGTCTCGCGATCCGTCTGAGTTCAGTCAAAGATGGGCATCTGTAGACACCCCAATTTGGCCTAACGATTATTTCAAGTCCCACCTTGGGACCATCCCGATGATGAAACGGATACAGTGATTGCTGATTGCTTCCTTGAGGACCTTAGGACTTTCGGTAAGAATTTTGAGCCACTTAGAGCACCCAATTCAAAGCCATACAGCCTTTCAGACAGAAATACAGAAGCCTAGGAGAAACCATCTGACGGCCGTAACATCGATCTAACGGCCATAACATCAATTCCTCACCCGAGCAACCTGTTGCCAGCAAAATCTCCCTAAGAGATCAATTCCTCGGCCGCAAGATCTATCCTTCGGCCGAGACATCAATTCCACGGCCGTAAGATCCTTTACTCGGCCGCCAGATCGACCTTTTTCCAAACTCTGGAACGTTCTGTCAGACGTTTGGTTTGATCCAACTACACTACCTTCCCGATGCGTTCGGGCTACGCTCAGAGATTACGACGTAGAGTTAGAGATGCATTGCAATTGCAATTGCCATCTCGAGATTTGATTGGCCGGAGTGAGTCACCAATTGCCTATATAAAGGGCCTTTGGACTCCGAAAATAAACACACAAAATTGATATACCTTCACACTCTTTCAAGCCTCAAAGCTCTGCACAAATACTCTCTCAATCCCATACTTTAAAAGCCCTAACCTCCCGAAGGCAGCCGTCAATCCGGCGATCAAACCCCGAAGTTCAAACCCTAACCCGAGGATTTTCAATCAAGCAATCAGTCAACCACGCTCAATCCAAAGCAATCAAGCAACTGAGGGATTAAGGTGATGAGGCCCAACGGCCTCTGGTTTGTCTTATTTACTGTCTTTTTGACTAATCGTAGCGTTTTGATTACCTGTTAATCTTTTTGTCTGGTGTGAGGAAGAACACCGACCGGGGCTTCGATCCCTCGGCCGATACATCAAACCAGGAGGATCCCTCGGCCGTGACATCCATTCACCTGCCGCGGGATCCATCTCCCTGGGACAGTTTGTTTGCTTTTCTGCTTTCTGATGCATGCTTCAATTATCGCACTGGCTCACTTTACTTACTGTTTAAAGGCTTAATTAAACAGACTATGTGTTTGGAATTAAACAAAGTGTGTACATGTCTTATGTTGAATAACTATGGGCCAGTCTCACGGCTGGGCAGAGAGGGGTGCCTAACACCTTCCCCTTACTGTACTTTTGGCTCCCGTATCCAGAATCTCTATCTATTTTCCCCGTTTTAACAAACTGGGTGGCGACTCTGTTTTGATGATAACCGCTATCATGTGGCGATGTTCCTAGCCATGGGAATGTCCATGATTTTGGTTTATGAAGCAAGCAACCAATCGAGCAAACAAATGTGATCAACCTGTATGGCGATGCCCCGTTTGGGAGGTGTCTACAGTGTGATGTCGAGAATTACACTATACTTATCCTTCCAATTTTTCACCTTCGACTCGATGTTCGGTTGAGCTTTAAGCGTGGTTCCGGGCAATTTCTTTCTCAACTTCATTGAAGTAGCCCGGTTTAAAACCATTATGAGCTCTATACTTATCGCATATACACTCCATCATTGCAGCAAGTAGACACTCCTCTTCGTTATGCGTCCATAGCCTACGAGGTTGTTTTTCTTTACCACTTGTTTGAGATTGCGCAGTTCCTTCACTTTCCATTATGTTTGCTAACCTGATTTTAATGACAATCACAATATGACATAGGAATTGTAGTCACGAAAGGCCTAAATATTACATTGACAAACTAAACACAACCATTGTTCCACTGGTTTAACAAGTCTACAAGCAAATATGATTCAAATACATAAATAACACAGTTAAACATATTCTAATGGCTACCCCCAGGATGAGCTAACCAATCGTTGTACATTTGGGTTGCCAAGTTATCCCTCATTTGGGTCCATTGGTTTGTAGTTTCGAGGGTTCTAATGTAGTCATCAGGTGGTACATTATGTAAGTTCGCCTGCTCCCACGCTGTGTACTGAGCCTCAACGGGATCCACCTCCATTGTACGCTTAATGAGATTGTGGAGGAGGATACAGGCAGTGACGATACGACATTGAGTCCTAATGGGGTAAAAAGAATAAAATCTCAAAATTCCCCATCTCATCTTCAGCACCCCAAAGCATCTCTCCACAACATTTCGTGCTTTGGAGTGCTTCATGTTGAAGAACTCCTCCCGGCTCTGGGGCATGTGTCCTTGCCTCCAAATATTAATGTGGTATCGTTGACCCCTGTAAGGTGCTAATATTCCTGGCCCATTAGTGTTTCCGGCATCAGCGAGGTAGTAATGACCTACAAATGATATTAGTTGCGTTACATGAGTATGTTTATAGATATGGGGAGGGATGTTCACTAATGGAAAGGTTTTCAAGTCACATACCGTGTGGAATTTTCAACCCGTGAGGCCTTACCAAGGCGTTCTCGAGCACTCTTGAGTCTGTGGCAGAGCCTTCCCAACCAGACAACGCGTATACAAATTGTAAGTTACGACTACAAGCGCCTAACACATTTGTCGCGTAGTCACCCTTCCTTGACCTATAGCGTGCCTTGTGTTCGGTTGGGGGAAGGACAGGTATGAAAGTACCGTCTAAAGCCCCTAGACAATTCTACGAGAGACAAGAGAATTTTTATTATCATAGTTCATTTATAATCAATAGGTGCATTACTATAGCTTACCATATAACATTTATGTACCTCAAACCACTTCCACCTAGCATCTGGTTCATTGGCAGAAATAGGCTGAGGATGATACCACAAGACATTGTGAAGGTGCAATACCGCGATCAAAATTGAGTTGAAATGCCTACTAATTGTTTCCCCCGATCTCCAAAATTGTAAAATGGTACGCCTATTCTTCGTATGGTGCGCGATGATCCACAAAAATATCGCAACCTTCTCTACAACGGTGACATTCCTAGACGACTCTAGCCCATTTTGAGTAAGTAAATGGCACAATGTCATGAATGTATGCCTATTTACCCTCAATTGGTTGTGGCAAGTAGTGTCACTCTGGCGTACCAACCGATTAAGAGCGTCTATTTGGTGTTGGTAATAATTAGGATTGGGACGAAGATGAGGCTTTTGTCGAAGCCTTTGTCGATGTCTTTCGGCAATCAAGTCCGTAATTAACAAGTAAAGTTGAACAACGGTATTCACTACTCTCATCATACATAACACTGCTACCAATGTCTTACGGTTTGCCTTCTTTCTTCGTTCACGTTTCGTTAGTCTTGCCATCTGTTTCATAATGAAATTAAAGCAAAATTAAAGAGTGTTAGACCCATGATAGCCTACTTATGTTCTTCTAGTACATAATAACATGTTTACAACTAGTAAGATGTTTACAAGTCTTGGTTTTGTTTCTAGCATGCTGTCTTTATGTCATAACTTCATATTGACAATTTGTAGGTCAATTTCATATTAGAATCCCCAGATATTCAAATATTTGCATACCTGTATATTACAATATTCTCCATCTTAAATTTACAAAACATCAACCATTGATTATGCTTAATTTAGCACATTTACCCAATAAATTATGTGTATGCACAATTATGCACCTAAACATAGTCTAGGATATTGAAAATGTTTTTTGTGTAAGCGCCTAACTCACACAACCACTAAGTCAACCAAAAAGAGGTTCTTCCCTTTTTCCCCCCTATGTACTCCATAGTCCATACCTATATCTATTTCAGATATTCGCTGAAACCAATTTAACAGATTCAGTCCTATCACCAAATCTATGTGATTGTGTAGTGTGAGACACTGTGTGTGAATCCCCCAATCCAATTTATATGTGTTCATAACATTTTCCTGCTACCTTTAGCCATCCAAAGTTGCTGTGATTACCTAACCAATTGATTAGCTCATAGGGGTTGTCACAAAAGAGGGTATGACTAACTATTTTTTCCTAACATGAGCCATTTGCCTACAAAGCATGTTCAACTACCCAGAAACATACATAAGCACCGTAAACCCACAAGCATGTTCAAACTATTACGGCAACTCAGATCACAAAATGCGATAAATAGGGCAACTCAGATCAGAAAATGAGATAAATAGGACAACTCAGATAAGAAAATGCGATATATAGGGCAACTCAGATCAGAAAATGCGATAAATAGGGCAACTCAGATCGCATGTTCTTCATTTAAAAACCTGTTCAAATCCTGGTAGAAAATTGGACAATTAACAAGGCAACTCAGATTGCAAAATCATGGAGTATTCAGTTCAAATCACAGTTGGAAATGAAGAGAATGACAACAAATTCCAACCAATTTCGAGATTATATGGCAACTCAGATCGCAACCCCAACTGTACAACATATTAGGGCAAAATCAACAACAAAAATTTTGATCTTTAGGTAACTCAGATCCAAAAAATCATGTAGTATTCTGTTCGAATCGTTGGTGGAAACCCCAACTTCCAACATCAAAAACCCCCAAATCGATCATAAACCCTACCGTACAGTACAGTACACGAAAATGGAGTCCAGAACCATACCTCAGCCCGTGAAGGAGGAAGACGAGGGAGAGTTCAAACCGTCGAAGTACGTCGGTGGAGTCACCAGATTAGATCAGCGACCTCCGCTCTTCTCTCTCTCTCTCTCTCTCTCTCTCTCTCTCTCTTTCTTCTCTTCGTTGTTCTGGTTTTCAGAAAACAAAATAATCATCTGAGAAAACAAATACGAGGACAAGGTGTATCGACAAGGGGGATTTGGAGGGGTGAAAACGTCCCAAAAACCCCCGAATTTGCCAACGACGGGGTCAAACCCGTTCTTCACAAATCCACTTCAAAGGGGATTTGAAGCCGCTACAGTACTCTTCTCCGGCTTCCCAAAATTCCAACCAAACACCGGATTTGAGTGGGACCTGGACTCCAAATCCGGCCGGCTCCCAAATCCCCCTTCTTCTCCGCCATCCAAACAGGCCGTTAAAGCGGATGAGACCTTTCTCAACATGCTGGAACTGAAGGCCGCGTATAGTACGGGCATCCAGTTCACGAATTAAACCATTTGAGATGCTTTCATCCAACCATTTCTGGTGCTGATGATGTTTCTCACCTTCCATTCTCTCTCAAGCAGAGCGTCCAAGTAATTCATTAAGTGTTGGTGATATTTCAAAAGTTTACACCAAAAAATAAATATGACAATGGACAAATTAACAGGCTGAGTCGCGAAAATCTCGTTCTCTTTAAGGAGGATCAAGCCCTCTACGGTAACAAACCGGTGCAGTAGAAAATCTCTGACTTGTCCCCTCCAGGATATAACAGCCCGATAATTTATTGTATGGTTCGGACCTACTCTGCACAAGTAGGAGAACCCAAAGCTCCACAAAAGAACACCCTTAAACTTTGCCCAAGACTCTCACGTTTATATTAAAACTCACAAACTAGTTTTATTTTGAGAACAAAGATGGAAGAAAAGAGTATGAGAGATAGATCAAGTGTTGAAAGGAGTTCTCTCACTCTCTCTTTGGCTATGATACTACTTGCTTACACAACCATTCAAGCATGCCTTATATAGGCAAGAAAGAATCCAAATCAAATCTTTTCATTAATGACTAAATCTCATAGGATAGATATGAATCCAAACTATATCTTTTCCATTAATGACTAAATCTACTTGGATATGGATAGATTTGCTAGATATGCTCTAGATTTGCTAGATATGGATAGATATGAAAGATATGCTCCCAATTCTTTCTAGATTGGCTCGAAGATATCCAAACACCTAATTAAATGATGTGACCGTCCAAGTGGATATCCAAATAAATACTAAGATAAGAGCCTCCCACGCAGATATACACGTGACTAGTAAAAGTCTATCACCAAAAGATGTACAGAAATTTAATATTAAAATAATAAATTTCCAACATTCCCCCACCTATTTTAATATTAAATGAGACACCTGGGCAAAGAGGGATATTATGTATCATGAAGGTGTGCTCTGCATTGAACCTTCACTTAGTGAAAAAAGTAATCTCTACTCTAGAGTCAATAGTGGTCTCCGACTTGAACTATGATTGCTTAGGGGAAATAAAAAATACTGCTCACACATAATATTCCAGGTATTGACATGAGCTTTAATAGCCAGCACATTACGGCCTTGCGCTAATCCCAATTTTCATGAGCATCTTTTAGAACAAAGCCTAATTCTCATAGGAAGCGGCCCCACCACCACGCTCACATAGGTGAAATCTGTCAAGGGTGCTCCTGTAATTCTAACACCCCACTCATAAGAGCTACAAAATTTCATTAAGAGTTTCATAAAAACTCAACCTCCACAACATTACAGGATAAATGCACTCACACCATAGGGATGGACTTAATCAAAAATTTCAGTGCATTTCCAAATGACCACCATATGATTCGTTCTTCCCATTGAACCCAGTTACAGGATCTCTGGTCCCTGAGTTGGGTATCCTCATACATGGCTCATGAATTTAATGGCTTTAGCCCATCCCCCTCGATGTATTCCAGACTCTTTCTCTTGCTAAGGCCTTGGTCAATGGATCTGCTAGATTATCACATGATCTCACATAAGTCACATTTATGATGCCATTACTCAAATAAGATCTCACAGTATTGTGTTTTCTTCTGATAGGTCTGGATTTACCGTTGTAATAACGGTTTTGTACTCTACCAATCGCAACGGTGCTGTCACAATGAATTAACACGGGAGAAATTGGTTTTTCCCAAAACGGGATTTCATTTAATAAATCTCTCAACCAATTAGCCTCCTCACTCGCTGATGCTAATGCTATTAGCGCAGCCTCCATAGTAGAATTAGCAATAATAGATTGCTTTTTCGACTTACAGCATATAGCACCACCACCCAAATTAAAAATATATCCTGTTGTAGACACCTCCCTGAAGCGGGGCATCGCCATCCAGATTGATCATTGCTGTTTGTTTGGTTGTTTGCTTCGTAAACTAAGATCGTGGATATTCCCATGGCTAGGAACATCGCCACACGATAGCGGTTATCATCAAAACAGAGTCGCCACCTAGTTTATAAAAATTAGGAAAAACATATAGAGATTCTGGGTACGGGAGCCAAAAGTACAATAAGGGGAAGGTGTTAGGCACCCCTCTTTGCCCAGTCGTGAGACTGGCCCATAGTCGTTCGATATATGATTAATTCATGCTTTATTTAATTCCAACACATAGCCTGTTTATTTAACCTTTAAGCAGTTAATGGTGAGCCGAGACGATAAGTAAATCATGCATCAGAAAAGCAGAATAAAACAAACTGTCCTAGGGAGATGGATCCCGCGGCCGGTGAATGGATGTCACGGCCGAGGGATCCTCCTGGTTTATGTATCGGCCGAGGGATTGATTCCCCAGCCGATGTTCTTCCTCACACCAGACAATACAACTAACAGATGATCAGAAAGCTATGATTAAGCATAATAACGGAAAGTAAATCAAACCAGAGGCCCCTAGGCCTCACCACCTTAATCCCTCAATAGCTTGATTGCTTCGGATTGAAAGTGATTGAATGATTGCTTATTGAAACCCTAGGGTTAGGGTTTGAACTTTGGGGTTCGGATCGTCGGATTATGGCTGCCTTCGGGAGGTTGGGGCTTTTGTAGAGGGAATTCGAGAGTGTATTTCTGCAGCGTTTCGTGGTTGATGGGGGTGTGTTGGTATATCAATTTCGGAGTCGAAGCCCTCTTTATATAGGCACTAGGGATGACACAACTTGTCCAATCAAAACGCACGGTGGGAATTGGAGTTATAGAGTGATACAAACTCTTCATGGTGATCCTCTGACGTAGCCCGAACGCATTGGAAAAAGGCTGCTAGGGTTTTGTGAACGGATCAAACGATTGATAGAACGTTCCAGAATCTAGAAAATAGACGATCTGGTAGCCGAGCAAAGGATCTGGCGGCCGAAGGAATGATATTGCGGCCGTATAGATCTGGCAGCCGGCTAAACGATCTCTTAGGGAGATTTGCAAGCAACAGGCTTTACGGGTGAAGAAATAATGTTGAGGCCGTGAGATCAATGTCACGGCCGACAGATGAATTCTCCTGGGATACTGTACTTCTGTTTGAAAGGCTATTTGGCTCTGGATTGGGTCCTCTAAGTGGCTAAAAGTTCTTTACCAAAAGTCCTAAGGTCCACAGGAAGTCAATCAGCAATCACTGTATCCATATCATCATCGGGATGGTCCCCAAGGTGGGACTTGAAATAATCGTTAGGCCAAATTGGGATGTCTACACCTGTGGTAGAAAGTGAATCACCTGACAAAGTATTCCAATCGGCATCACTATAAGCTTCAAGTACTGCAGGATACTTTTTGTAAAACAAGCCATAATTTTTGGTACAAGATAAATATCTCATTATTCGCTCAATGGCTAGCCAGTGTTCTCTACCCGGCTTGCTAGTAAACCTGCTCAGTACTCCTACTGCATAAGCAATGTCAGGTCGAGTACAGTCAATAGCATAACGTAAACTCTCTATTATGCTAGCATATCCTTTTTGATCAACAATATCCTTCTCATTTTTAACCGAAAATAAATCCTTGTTAAGCTACTTGTATATGAACAGTGTTGGTTTCGAGATCTTATATTCTTGCTCTTACCTTTGTGGGAAACTTATCGTTGCTTATGTTCTTTCCAATGCATTTATCATCACATTTATAGCATAGATTTCTCTACTGGGCTAGTGTAGCTCAACCTATTATTATTTTTAGGTACCTCTCAGGGACATTGACATGGAGTGCTTGTTGTGCATTTGACCATACTTTTGAAAGCTAACACTGAGGAATTACCATGACATCTTTTGTAAAATCATTTTGAAGATGTAATCGTAATTTCAATTATATTCTTTTGACTTACTCTCTTTGGATTATTGTCTAAGAATTTGAGGCCGGCGTGCCATTATTATAAACTTTTAAACTTGATCGTACTCTTGGTGGATTATGGGAAAGATTTTGGGCTAATAAAGTGTTTATTCGCAATGGATTTTCATTTAGAAATGTAATTATTATTATGTCAAAAATCGAAGACGTGACAATCAATCCTTCCAAAGGTGAAGATATTTATCCGGAAATGTTTTAATAACGTAGTGGCAAAAAATTTAGCATTGGTATCACGCAAAGTCAGATCTGACCTAGTTTGTCCTTGCTGTGGTAAAGAGGAAGAATCTATAGCGCATGTTCTTTTCAGTGTGAGGCTACAATCAAAGTATGTCTTCACTCTCCATTTCGGCAAAGACCTGAGGAGCTGCTCAATTGTAGGCACATGGTTGATTGGTGGGAATGCATCTACGATCGTATCACATAGTATTGTTTACCCTCTCCCTTCCTAGGTATGGCTTTACTTTGTTGTTGGTGGCTATGGCGAGCAATGACTTTATTTTCAACAGAAAAGTTTGGGCAACGGATGCTGTTAGTAGGAAAGCATAAGGTGATTTTTATGAATTTCAAGACTCAAACACTAAGGTCCCTCATCCCCCCTCACGTTCCTCTCTCACAGTCACAGGGACCTTGGTGTGGTAGCAACCTGAGATGAATGTGCTGAAGATAAATGTCGATTCGACAGTTTGAAGGAGCTCAAATACTATTGGCATAGGGGCAGTGGCTCGAAGGGATGATGGTCAGGTTATAGGTATTTCTCTAGCTGTTCATGATGGGATCAATGTCCAGAATTGCTAAAGCTTTGGCCATTCGAAATGGGTTGAAATTGGGGATTGCTCTAAAGTGTCCTAAGGTGCATATTGAATCAGACGCGGAGGCAATTGTGAGGAAATGCAGTGATGATCAAGACCCTCCCTCTGACATAGCAGTAGTTATTCATGATTGTTTAGTCTTGAAGAAATCTTTCAGTTCTTGTGGTTTGCTTTTGTTAAACATGAATGTAATAGGGCTACGCACTGTTGTGCTCAAAAAACCCTTTCCAATGGCATGTCCGGCCTGTGGACGTCCATTTTACCCCATGAAGTTCTCAACTCTCTAATGTTTAGGCTCTGCCTATCAGATGAATAAAATTTTTCTCACCTTTTGACAAAAAAAATACATAAAATGTTATAACCCAACTCACCGAGATATTGATCCTGAAAAGGATCTCACTCTCTAATAAATCAAAGTCCACAACATATATATATATATATCTATTAATTATCTTTGGATTAAAAGCATAAGTATTCATAATAACCATGAGGTCAAGATCGTCTTATGAAGTCCGTACAAAAATAATTACCTCAAAACGGTCCCGTTCAATACACACAAAGTATAGGACAATGAGTTAGAATTAGTACTATTCCCCGTAGTCAAGACATACCCATTATAACATTGTGCTGCAGTCCTACCGATGGTGTGGCTTGTTCCATCTAAGACTGTGAATTAAAACTTATATTCCATAAGAACCGATAATCCAGTCTTCCGTGTGTAAGCTGTACTTTATGTAGAGACTCGTAAAATTTTTCTATTTTTTTAATCGTTTGAATATGTAGAATATTGTATTTTGAGGTTGTATTGATGTTTGGAAGTGTTGGTAGCAAGTGGGATTTGATTCGGCGACCGTTGCTAAAAAAATCATTTTATGTCCAGCTTGAACCGGTACTGGCTGTTGCCCAGTACCAGTACATGATGTCCAGAAGTTGTGTTTTTTGGCATTTTGAAGGCTCTTGAACCGGTACTGGGAGTCGCCCAGTACCGGTACATGCGGTGTTTTTCTACAATTTTCGGCACGCATTTCAGACGCCTATAAATACCCCATTTTGTCATTTTTCATATCCAAACCCACGAAATAACCCTAGAAACGCCCCCTCTCACCTACCCAACTCCAATCTCACCCAAGACTCTTGATTTCAACCTCAAATCTTCAAGATCCAAGGGTTTCCAATCTCAAAATCACTTGAATCTCACGTTTGGTGAACCAATGGTAAGTTTCGTGTTCTTGTTCACACTCCTTGGCTCTCAATCACGTTTTTCTCTCTCTCCTATTAATTCCTTGTTGATCATTGCTTGTTTATTTTGGTTTTGGGTTGTATCCTCTCTAGATCTTGTAGCCAAACTTGGGTGGAGTTTGTTTTTGGCGGATTCGAGCTCATAGCACTTGGTGTACTTAGGTTTTTGCTCAAAATTCATTGTGGTAGGGATTTCTTACTCTTGTTATACGATTATGTGATTATATACCTAGATCGTGCTTTGTTTCGTGCTTGAGGTTGGGTCTTGCGTTTCGGTCAAATCTGATAATTTCAGCCCGTTTTTGGGTTTCAGCCCAACTTCGAACGACCATAACTTCTTCATCCGATGTCTATTTCTTGCAAATTTTATGTCGATTCGAAGGTCTTGAAGTCAGCTTTCATTTGCTGCCAGAATCACCTTAGAACTCTTAGTACACTGAAAGTTATGACCATTCGAGTAGAGGTGTGTCAATCTGCCAATGTCTGTCGGCTATTCCTAAGTTGTTTTCGTTCCGTGTTATGACTCCCCACATGATTGCGATATGTTTAAGTCACTCTCGAGTATGATTGCTTGTGTCCTAATGGTTCGTTGTTCGATTGTGTCCCTTAGCACTCGTCCTATATGATTTCAGATTTCCATTTAGAACCTAGTGGGTGGTGTGTCGTGGAGTCTTTGTGGGTTCGGTACATGGCATAGGGCGTCGTGATAGATTTAGAGGACTAACGTGGACTTAAGCTACGTGTCAATGTACAATGGAGTGTGTTTATAAGTTTGTAATCCATTGAGTGTTGATAAATGAAAGAATGCGAAATTGAGAAATGTTGTCCTTTGAATGTGGATTGGTATTGCTTGTGTGTATGTATGAGTTGATAATTATGAATTGAGGGTCCTACAATGCAAGGTGTGAAAATGTGGTGACTCTAGAGGGCCCGTTACGCAAGGTGTGGTAAGATGGAAACCCGGGTAGGAGGAGAGAATTCCCTGTAACGCAAGGGGTGGTATTACAGTTGAATGTCTCTCATGATGAAAGAAGTTATGATTGATTATGGAAGTTCATGTTGTTGTTGTTTGGGCTGTGATGTGCCTGAGACTGTAATTGTTGAACAAGGGAATAAACATTGATTTCATCAAAGTTTTTGAAAATGAAGGAATTTGGTTTTGAAAAAGAATTTTTATGAAAATCCTCCGGCTATTCTTGAGCGAATCAACGGTTTCCGGTATTTGGGCACAAATTAACGGACTCCGGCTATTCAAGCTCGAATCAACGGAGCTTGACCCGTGAAGGCCGAGAGTTTTCTCGAAATTATCTTGGTAATCTAAAAGGAATGTTTTCTCTTATAATAAGGGGCTTAATACCGGATGGCAAGATATGAGGAAGCTAGTTGTGACATTCATCGGGGAGTCTTATGATGGTTTGAAAGTTTGTCGTGGGTTATTGAGATTGATGTGTGCCTAATGCTACTTCCAGTTGAATGTATGAATGGTTAAGGACGTCTTTAAGATGTATAGAGTTCCATAGTCATAGTTGGTTGGTTAATTGTGGTGCCCTTTTGTATCTCATATCCGTTTATTGGAACTCATTCATTCTAAGTGCATACCTCGTCACATTTTCATATAGTTTGTGTAAAGATTTCTCTACTAGGCTAGTGTAGTTCAGCAAAATCCTTCTTTTCAGGTTCAAATGCGGGGCAATAGCTTGCATAGCATCGTGTGCTCAATGTGGAAGATATTTTGGAAGCTAACTTTATTAGTCACTTAATCTTCTTTGTAATGATTACCCTTTGGTTAAAGATGGCTATGTAATTAATAACTTTGAAATTTCTTTTGACTAAACCCTTTGTAAATTTAAAGAAAACTTGTTTGTACTTGTACAATTTGTTAATTTGGGCCGTGGTGCCAATATTGTAACTCACTAAACTTGGAGACTTTGTTTGTAATTTAATTTGGTGGGAAATTCTTTTGGGGTATTTCTTATGATATGCGATGATCTTTTATTGAAATGGTCTATTATTTATGTTGAAATCGAGGGCGTGACACTTTACATACTGGATCATCTACTATGTAAAATAAAAGACACACATGTACAACATACAAAATATCATGCAAATATTGCCCATATGAGATTCTTATCAAAATGGATAAAACTTATTAATCAATAAACAATTAAATATTCATTCATTACAACAACAAAAAAAACATGACTTTTAGTATAAATTTCTAACAGTTAAAGCTTGCTAGACCAACGAGCAAGTCCTAAAGAAGTTGAAGACACCCATTGCTTAGCCAAAGCAACCATCTCTCCGCTTCCTTCCTTTGTTATTCTTACCACAACCATTGTGAGTTTATCCTTACGCCCAGCAACCTTCCCCTCTATCTCCACTTCTTCCTGCAATTACACGAATCAGTACAAACATATATATCATAATATCAATCACTTTTTCAAACACACCTTTTAAATACAGCATCCAATAATTAATGTGAAGTCCCACAACATAGTTTTATATACTTCAAGACAATCATTTTGTAGTCGTAGCTTTAGACGTTCTAAATCATTCATGCCAAAAATCAGATTGATCGAATATCGATAAGTGTTTTATCCAAATCAATTGAATAATTGGAAGAATTTTAACGATCCATTTATCTAAAAAAAAATGTAAATTTTAAGATTGTTACAGATGTCTGATATTCAACATGATTTTTGGCATGGATAATATTTGTGCGAAGACATACAAAATGAACGATTTCAATAGCAAAAGGTGTAGCGAAACTCACCCTAATTGGTGATGTGGTTGAGAGATGTGTAAGTACAATTACTCATATGTCATTTATATACAGAGAGAGAGAGAGAGAGAGGTGTTTGCATGCAAAGGGAGGTTGTCAGATTTCTTGGAGGATTCCAATCTAAAATTAATTAGTAATTAATAGGTGGAGTAACCTTTAGATTATATGAATTAAGCTTGGGTGGCTTAGGAGAACGATGGGGGATAAAGTCCAAAACTCCTCCTCACATGTAGCCTATATGATTAATGAGACGAGGCAATTTGACTTAGGCAACGGAGACTTGATTAACCACATGAAGTGAGATCATTCAAGACCTACCTCTGATACCATGTCAGATTTTATAGAAGGTTTCAACCTAAAATCGATTGGCTAGTAGCCTTTAGGTTATACTTCCTTTGTCCCCATTTGTTGGTCCTTTTGGGGGATTACAACTTAATAAGGGAACACAATCATTACATTTCTTATTACTTTATTTTCCTATTTTACCTAGCCTCCAATCATTATGTTTTTTCTTAAAATTTAGTTCTACTAATTTAAAAAGGGATGGGCAAGAGAGTAAATCCATTAAACATTGCCAATTTCATTTTGAAGTGGACAATCTTTTTGAGACAACAAAAATACTAAAAGGTTGTTTGGCAAAAATAAGCCAAATGGCTTCTCTTCTTTTTTTTTTGTCTTTATTCACAAAAAATTCACATTTGTAATTTTTCGTCAATTTTTTTTTTTGAGGATTATTGCTTCTTTGTGACGAGGAATCTAAAAAGTAAAGAATTGCGATCAAAACCAATTTTTTTGAATAAAGACAAAAATAATCCAATAAATCAATTTTTTCGTCTTTATTATAAAAAAATTGGATTTGGATCGTAATTTTTTAGATTTCACTCGTCATGAATTAATAATTCTTAAAAAATCGACGAAAAACTAACAAATGCAAAAAATATATATATATTGAATATGGACAAAAAAAAACTAAGCCATTTGGCTTATTATGCCAAACGACCCCTAAATGTGAACAACAAATGGGGACAGAGGGCTGGGAGTATTAAGCAAACTTGGGTGGAGCGATGTAGAATAAAGTCTAACAGTAATTATATATACATGAAATTTGGCCGGTGAAAAGTAAGAGATGTCGAAATTGACAGAGACGCCGACGTGTCCACTAGCAGAGAATGCAGTAGAAATGCTGACGTTGTCTACTAACACTGCTATTGCTCCGGCGTGCCAATTTCCGTCTTTGTCCTGCACATGCACATGTTTTGATTAATTAAGATCGACGGAAAATTGAAGATAACGAGAGGTGGAATAAGGGAGAGAGAAAGATTATTACTGAGAGGTGTTTTGGGATGAGGAATTTACAGCGGATGAGACCTTTCTCAACATGCTGGATGTGAATGCCGCCTAGACTTATGGCATCCAGTTCACGAAGTAAACCCTTTGACATGTCTTCCAACCATTTCTTTGATTTGTGCGGATGATCTTTCTCCCCTTCCATTCTCTCTCTTCTCTCCTTCGTCATATAACAACCATGATCGTTCGGTAGTATTGTGCCTGGTGGGGGTGGCACATCAAACAAATTCAATAAGCAATGCAAAGGTATATATAGGCACAGTGGTGTAGCCAGAATCTCGTACCAATTCGCTGTTTAAGAAAAACAAAGAACTACAATTCAACAGGCGACTTTGCTGGAGGAAAAAAGTAACTGACCTTGATTTTTTTTAAAGTATTTCTTCAAGGTCTCTATTTAAAAAGTATTTAACTACTATTACATTATCTTAAAGTAATTAAATAGCTATAAAGAAAAGAAAAAAAAAAGATCTCAACACCACACCACAAATAGGAAATAACTGCTCAGATTTTGTCTCACTTCACAAGGCAGAATCCCATTTAAAGAAAGAACAGCTAGCGCCGTATCATCTTAGCTGCTCCATGTTAACTAAACTTGTCGTCGTCCTCGTTAATTATTACTAGTAACTCTCTCTCTCTCTCTCTCTCTCTGGGCTCACACAACTGAGACTAATTCCTGATTCGTGTCAACTGAACCCAGGCAATTGACATTTTGTAAAAAAAATAAAATTGCTGAGCAAAGAAAGATTTTACAGTATTAATCAAAGGATGAACCGAACTATACAATGATTAATTACAAGGGATATGGGAAGATGGTATCACAACCAAGAATGTAAATTTCAACGAGGTTGGTACCTATATTTTGGACAATCATATGCCGATCGAGCCATATAACCAAAATTCAAGGGCAACGTACAATTCGAAATAGTAGGGCTATGTGAAGTGGAAGACCTAAACTGATTTTGGATGCTGTGATACAGAAGGATATGGGCTTACTAAATAAAGTGAATAGGTAGCTCTGGATAGAGCTCAATGAAAAAATAAGATTCATGTAACCGACTCCAATTGATCGAGACACAAAACTCAGTTTGGTTTACTACTATGAATTACTTGTAATTTTCCAACATTTGAAATTTGTACCTTTATTATGCCATTCTTTCAATCCTTTATCCTAACATAAATCCTGCTCAATCTTTCCAAAAATATAAAAACAATTTTTTTTCTCGAAACTGCAAACAAAATGCTACAATATCATAGTACTAGAGCATTGCTCGTGCCTGAAGACACTCATTAATTGAGATACAATGATAAGAACTTTAACCGACATGTAAGGTACTACGTCCACTGCTCCCATCTGCACTAATCCGACTAATACAAGCCAACTCGTGCCAAAATTACGTATGATTAGATATCCAAGTTTAATGAGCGAAATAAAAACGGAAAAAGAAACTAAACCATTAAAAATTGCTGCAATATGGTAAGTTGTTCATGTCATTTATTTGGCCTGACCTATTGGTTGCAGTGTTAGACTTGCCCTGACTAGATGTATTCAATCTGTGTCTGAAAAGCCACAAAAATGGAAACAACGCTAAAAACGGGCAGCATACACCTACATGGCCACGATGGACATTGCCTCAAACATGTCGTACACTATCGTTGTCTTGCGTATGCTAGGTTTGAAAGATTACGTAGTTGTTGATTAGGTACTCTCTTGCTCCGTAATAGAGGTTGTTCAAGACCCGTAAACCATATGAGTGATTGGTGTGGCCTTGAAAACTCCCCTCAAGTAGAACTCATATCATGGGCTTAAACCTTATGCAATACTTCTCATTAAACGTACATTCCCTTTTCTAACAATAAATCTGGCAAATCTTGATTGGTAGAGGATGAATAAATGCCTTACAACGTACATTTTGCTCATTCAATTACCACACTTGGTTTGATTTCTTTCATCTAATTTTTCTAACCAAAAGTACTCTAACCTTTGATCCCCTAGGTCAAGGGTAGTCATTATAGACAAAATGGGTGTTTTCTATATATAGGTCCAGGTGACTAATTAGCTGAGTGTTTGCCCGAGGTATGAATCCAACACTGTGCACCTGGTCAACTGACATCGACAACATAGTCTACTCAGTGAAACATGACATACGCTACGGTCCATATGGCGAACGCCTTGAACATCACGGCATACGTGGAGGCATCCAAGAATAGTTTAAGCATTACTAGTGGACCAAATTGGGGTGTCTTACACTTGTATTAAATCTCCATTATCCAATTATTGAGCGCCTTTTTGGAGGACTTTAATTATCAACAATTCTGGACAATACTCCTACATTAGGACGAATACAAGTGGATATCATGACTACCAGTATCTTTTTAAACTAATAATATTAAAACTAAGTTATATTCAAGCCTAGCTACCAGAATATTTTTGAAGTATCTTGTCTGAAATTTTTAACAAGGCTCCTGTCATGTGATCAAGGATGCAAAAGAAAAACGTCAAAACAAATGGACTGACCAAATCAAACCAAGCCGGTTAATTAGCTTTGGTGTGTTCGGTTTTGAAATACTAAATCAGCCACCTTTTTGGCTCGATTTCGGTTTCGAACTTCATTTGAACTTATTATTTTCCCTTGCGTCTTATACCGTCGCAATTAGTCTTGTTAGAGTTTCATTTCCGACCATATAATTAAAATCAAACTTTTTTTGCTATGGTATTCGTATTGTACTTTGATACCTAAACCGATCAAACCAAATCTTTTACATCCTAAATATAATAAACATAGTGGATAATCAGTCATAATATTAAAAACTGGATTATCAGGTCTCACGGTATCATTTTGGAAGATTTGAAAAATCTACACAATCAGCCTTAAAATAAACAACCTTCTAAGCGTACCTATATCTTTTTTATGGATATTTTTAGATATTCTGCAGAACACCCTACAAGATTACGAATATATAAATGGATAGTCAAACTTATATATTAACCTCAATTATTCGGCCTACCAATAACTTTTTGGAAAATTTTGCCGAAAACCAGACCATCGATCCATTGTCCTCCACATACTCTTGCAGTGCTTCACCATTGACTCTTCTTTTTAGGCTAATTAAACTTAAATTTCATCTTAAAAACAGAAAAACAATATCGGTCATTCGAAATTATATTTGAAGTATGAAGGACAAAATAAGTCGATGGTGCCGCCCAAGTCACTGGTATGTTACTTATCATCAAACGAGACAACACCAAAAGAAAAAGGAAAATTAAAGATACACACGTATATACATATAGATAGATACGTATGTATGGATGTATGTATGTGTGTGTATCTCTTAAAACTTGTACTGCAAACACTCTAAGCGGCGCTGAAGTGAATACCTCAACAATCGAGCTATTAGTGTTCCAACTCCTTGACTAGCTACTAGCTAGTTGAATACAGCTTTAGTAGGTACATACTTGAATTTTCTCGCTCGATCAAGTTTTCAGAGTCAGCTTCGTGTTGAAAGTTGTGAACTTTACTACAGTAATTTAACTAAATTACACACAAGCGTGGTTCATGTACTTGGAGTGGTACATGAATGTTACTCATGAAATTGTTAAGCTCAAGATACATTCATGTACGTGACGTACGTCAGTGATATTCATGTACATATGAGTGTTGTTTACGCATGGATCTAAGGGTCATTCATGAATCTATTAGCTATCTAGGTTTGCGTACTTGATTAGATACATGTTAGTAGAGTCCTATAAATTGTTCTGGTGTTTTCTCTTATATGAGGATTGCTTCTGCATTATTTTTCTTGTTCTAATAATTAAGATTTAGATCTTTAACAGTCGTGGGTGTGCAGTCGTGGGTTCTAGTTGCATTATTGGAAAGTGCACTCTCAAGTTGGGATCAAACTGTATTGAGAGCTCGGTATGAGCACTGTGAAGATAGGACAACATAAGTATGTTTTGTTGATTAGTTTGTTGCCTTGATGGGTATCAACGATAGTCCCTTGAACCAGTTTGACATGGAGAAGCTGAATATCACCAACTAGGATTATTGGAAGCTGTGTATGGAGGTTGATCTTCAAGGGCAAGATATGTGGGATATTGTTAATGGAGGTGACTCTAAAATTCCTACAAACACATTTGAGAGTTGATTAAACATACTCGAGCCAAGGAGAAGACAAAGGAGATATGGGAAATGCGGTAACAACTCTTTGAAAGAGGCACACGGCTAGACATTCAAACACTACTCTTAAGAATGAGTAGCAAACACTACTTAAGAATGAGTAAGAAAACACTACTGAAGGTAGTATCACTATTGCTCAATATTTGCATAAAATAAAGAGAGCATGTATATGTTTTCTTGACATCCATTCAAACAAATAGTGAGTGCGTCAATACCTCTGGAAAAGAAAAGGCATAATTTGCAGGGAATGACGAGAAGAAAAATCAACAACACTGGAAAAAGAAAAAGTTCGGTGGAGCAAACCAAATATTGGAAGGGCAAAAACAAAAAGAATCAAGATAAGAAAAACCAAGAAGAGGTGGTTCTCAAGGCGGAAACACAAAAGGTTCATGATTGCTACAGGTGCGGTAAACCTAGGGATATTAAAAAGTTTGTTGTATTTGACAATTACTCCCTCCGTCCCGCAATGTTTGGCACTTTTGTGCTTTTTCTTGTCCCATAATATTTGGCTAGTTTGAAAAGTCAATAGAAAAATTAGGTGAACTTCCCATTTTACCCTTTTCTTTTGCACTCTAAACAACAATCTATTCAAAATTCAAAGAAACAAAAATACACTTTGATCAAAAAAAAAAAAAAGTACACTTTTCAGAAACAAAAGTACACTTTTCAATTTGGGAGCCACAAGTGGCGCCAAAACAGTTTGGTATCCGGCCAAAATTTGAAAATTTTCAAATAGTGTTGAAATTACATAAGAGTAAAATTGGAAAGTTAACTCATCAATTGTACATCAAAAATTTTCTCTTAAAAGTGGGAATTCCCAAAAGTGCCAAACATTGCGGGACGGAGGGAGTACTTAAGTTTGTCGCATCAGATGAACGCAAATCCATCTAGATGTTGCTATAGGATACTTAGGTATCTTAGTGGTACATCAAGTTTTGGTCTGGTGTATAAGGTAGATGTATAACCTTTGTCTCAAAGGTTACACGGACGGATTGGGCATATTATTCTTCAACAAGGAGATGCAGGTGTTTCATGGTGTAGGAAGAAACAATCAATAATTGCATTGTCAAGCACTTAGGCAGAGTACAATGTCGCTACAGTTGCAGCTTAGTAATGTCTTCAAATTCAGTGTTCCTTTGCAGAACAAAGCATATATATTCAGTCCACTACCATTTTATCAGAAAAAAGGTGCTTGAAGATGAGATTGATCTTGTTAAAGTGGATACTAATGATCATTTGGCAGATATTTTCACCAAGGCCTTACCTAAACAAAAGTTCCAGAAGTTTGAAGAGCATTTGGGCTTGTTTTATCGTTTAGTACAAAGGGGGAGTATTGGAAGTTGTGCTAACTTTTATTAGTTTCACTAGGTTAGATACACACATTGTTAATGTACTTGTAGGGGTTACATGAATGTTACTCAGAAGTCAATTGTTGAGTCCAAGAGACATTCATGTATTTCAGTGTCAGTTATGTTGTCAGTGTTATTCATGTGTAGAGTCTAAGGTCATTCATGAATCTATTTATTTAATGTAAGTTTGTGTACTGGACTAGATAGTAGTAGAGTCCTATAAATTGAAAAGTGTTTGGGTCAGTTTCTATGGTAGCTGGAGAGTGGAGAAGAAATATTATGAAATTAAGTTCCGGTGCTTTTCTCATTGCTTTGGAATTATTCTTGTTCTAAACTCTAGACTTTTCTACGGTTTTGGACTTGCAATCTAGGGTTCTAGTTGCATTATTGAAGAGTGTGTTTTCTTAAGTCTCGGTGGGTTAAATGTATTCTTTTATCGCTCAGAGCACAAGGTGAGACCTAAGGGTCTGTTTGATAGCAAATTTTGTTTGGAGGGGATTGGTATTGAGGTAGGATTAGGATATGGAGTGGTAAGGAGAAGGGATTGGTAATGAGTATATTTGTTTTGCACCAGATTAAACGATAGGAGTATTATCTACCATGTTTGTTTTACATGGGATAGGATTGGATTGAAATATCTATTTCCATTTTTACCCTTGTGCCAAATGGTAAAAAAAAAATGAAGCAAAATGGTAATTGTGTCAATCTATGTAAAAAGGGAGGGCATAAAAGTCTGTCAACACCAATCCCAGGGGGATAGGATTGGTAATAACTAATAACACCCTCCCCCCCCCCCATTTGGGGGATTCACAATCTCATGGTACTCCTAATCCCTCCCACCAAAATCAAACCAAACAAGGTTCTTCAAGCCCAAACCACTTTATTAGTCCAATCCCAAGGACTTAGCTGGCTATCAAACATGGCCTAAGTTTCAATTCTGACATGGGTGTTGTAGGATTCCCCATAAATAGCTCCGTGAGTTGGTGGAGTTGGCCTATTAAAGGAAAAGTGATTCTCAACATGCTGGAAGAATTATAACGCACGAGTATGACAAGGGCAACCCATTGTCAACCGAATATATTACAGTGATGTGTATTGTATTTCTAGTTTCTATGTTAGTTTTCCATGTCATCCTACGGACGACGAATATGAATCTTGAATGTGTTAACTGTTAAGTGAAAACACGAGGGAAAAATAAAACAGGACTAGTTGTGCTTTTTCTTTTTTGTTTAAAAGGAAAAACAAGAAGAAAAAAGAATTCATATGTTGAAAATTTTGTTTAGTTACCCATAACAAGAGGACCAACATAAGTAAATAATTTCTCTCTTCCAAAAATTCAAGATCCAAACACGCACAAAGATCGAAAGTGTGCTTGCCTTCCCAATTCGTTTTTTTCCAAGAGAACTTCGTTTTTGATAGAGAAAAAGTACACGGAAATAAATATACGTTGTTAGAAGACAACTACAACCAAAACGAAAAAGGCAACAAACAAGTCTACCCAACAGGATTTTCCAAAACAACTTCTAATCGCACACTTAAACTGCTCTCAACATCGCCAACCCTAACACCTGCAAAGATCTACCAGAGAATGCAGAGACAAATAAATCACATGAATGGAGCGCAAAACGCTGTGAAGCCTAAAAATATGAAGACCGTTGCAGCTATTCTCAATTGCATGCAATCAATTACTATTCTCCAATGCATAATTTTGGAATGCTTGGGCAGTTTTAAACATTGTCAAGGTCTATGTGCCTTGATTTTCACCTCCACCTCCGAGTCCTCAATTAGATGACCTGGCCACAGGATGACCACCGTCCTTAGAATCATAATCCCTTAAAGTCAAAACCATGATCCACTTTTACCTTTGAACCCTATGGCACAAGACGAACTTCTTTTCTGGTCGGGGACTTCACAAAACATCGGACAACAAGGCAGAGACCAGAGATTCTAAAGTAGCTGACAAGTGAACCTCACAAACAGGCAGGTTTGCTTTGAAGGATTGAGTTCAAGCGATATATCTCCTGCGAGTAACAATTCATAGGCCACTCAAAAAGCTCGTTTCGGCATTGAACCTAAACTCCGATGCTAGATCGATAGAAAAACAGGAAGGACTCGCCAGTTTTGAAAGATGTTTGAAGATCTCTATCAATGAGGAGGAAATCTCGTTCCAAAATAACACAGCTTTTTCCCTTCATTTATACACAATACAATGCGAAATGCTTTACACTATATGCTTATCCAGCAGAATAGAAAAATGCACTCAGAAGCAACCAACTTCATCGCGCATGTCATGAAATTTTGCTTACAAATCAAATATTTCATTTCTTTATTTCTCGAAAGGAATATTTTTCATTAATAAATACCAATATGTAGTGCGACAACAAAAATGTGCCTTCAGGATTTCATGAAATTTGACATGCTAAAAATACACATTGGGCCCCCAAAAAGGACGACAACGAGAATAGAAAATAAAAAGCAAAAAAGCATAAGAAAAAGGAAAAATGAACATTCATGTGTCTTACAACAGCAAACCAGCTACAAAAGCTAACTCTAAAGCTATCACTACAAACTATCTTGTTATACTTCCAGTCCCAATGACATTAATTTCCTTCTGCAACCCTAGACCAGAGTAGAAAGCAATGCTGTGGTGGTCAAGATCGACACTCTACAAAAGAGAGCCAATTTCTAGGCAGAGTTGGCACCTTTACGAGAGAAATCTCCTTTCTCTGGTAGCTAGAAAATAATGGGAAAAGATAGCAGAGGACAGCACTATATGTGGGAACCGGTGGAATACCACCACAAGGCCCTTCTGATTGGTATAATGAAAATCAGCAAAACCAATAGGTATTATCAAGCAAAGAATGGGGTTGTTAGAGCAGAGCATTCGATTTATAGTAGGAGAAACCCAATGAAGAGTGTTATATGCACGACGTGGGAAATGAAGGTAAATATCAACTTGAAGAGTGTATTTGTTGACGAACTGCTCATACTCAGGAGTCCAGCATCCAGGAATCCATCCTTGCGAGGAGATACGGAGACATTTACCGATAATGAACCTGAGTAAGATAAACTCAAATAAATGGAGCTGCAGATAAGAGTTACCAGAGAGAGAGAGAGAGAGATTTCTGATGAACTTACAATCATAACTAGCCCACCCAAGCCGTTGACGATCCAAGTCATAAACAAAGATCTTATCTTTAAGAACAAGATCTGCAAAAAGACAAAGACGAGTCGGTTAATCTGAATGCAGAAGGTGACCGTGAGATACGAGGTGTGAGCCAGTGAGATCCTAGGAATGCTCTGACAATTTACAAGTTCCGAGGCTGAATAGGCGAAAAAAGACAACCGTGTAAATGTTTATAGACTTTGGGACAAAAAGGGTATCACCTTATTCGTTTTAGGATTTGGATTTTGGACTCTATCTCTGCGCACGGTCCCCAATAATTTTCTCTCTCTATCTCTCTCCACTCATTACCCAAAATCCAAATCCAAAATTTCTAAAACGAACAGGCCCATTTGTCTATTATGCTTCTCATAGCCGAATAGAAAAGAACCACAAAAAAAGAATAAAATAAATACTTAGGACAAAGACAAGCCTCAAGTTCAAACACACCAAAATGAAAAGAAAAGAAAAGAAAACGATCTAATACACACACACACACATGCCAGTAAGTGAGTTTCAGACCTTCATTAAACCAATGAATTTAAAACCTTGGATGAAAACTCAAACTTGGAGCCAGTATTTTCTAACTCAAGGCATGTTTTAGAGTTAAGGGTCTAATCAAGTTGCAAGACATGAATCTCACAAGAGCCCCCAACTACACATATGGGACAATAATAGGTCTCAAACCTCTTACATTGGAGTCCGATTTTGTTCACCCTCACCCAATGAAGGTGAACATTACCCTCACTTTTATTGGCTCCTTTTAACCTTGTAGATCCCACCAATTTTAACCATAGTTATCATTAAATACCACAAACTATGGAAATGATATAGATCTAGTGATTTTAGAAATATATCCCCTGCAAGTTGTAAAAAATGCACGGGCTCACCCCCTCGGAAATCCAAATGGATTTTCCTTGCCCCTTGAATTTGCTCCGATGAATAAGCTTTAGCTTGTTTTTGTTGGGTATTTCATGGCAATATAAGCATTAGTTTTTTTTCTGCTGTATCCTGAAACATGTTTAGCCTTTGTGATAATGAAATATGTACACCATGCCTCTTCTGATTAATTTATAAACACCACAAAAAAATATACAAAAACTCATTCAAGTATAAAAATATAGTTGAACATTGCTCGTTTAATCATCGGAGCAAAAGCGGCATCCAGATTGAATGTTCCGAGGAGTAAAACATATACATTGCTCCTTCAATCATCGGAGCAAAAGCGAAAAGAGAAATATGTTTGGATTTTCTGAGGAGTGAGTCCATGCGTTTTTGACGCGATGCACAGGATCATTTCCAAATAAATGGATCCTGTATCATTTCCATATTTTTTGATGTTAAATGCTAACTATGGTTAGAGCAAGTGGGACCTCCAAGGTTAGAAGCAACCAATAAAAGTGAGGGTAATGTTCACCCTCATTTGATGAGGGTGAACAAATCGGAGTCCTTACATTGGCCCTTCAGAGCATCTCCCTGAAAATTGAAAATTCACATGCCTGTGTCAATAATAAACCTAAGCTATAATGCATCAGACATTTTTGGCATCAGGAACTGCTGTGATTTGGCCTTTTTTGGTCCATCAAACTTTCATTTCATAGTTCCTATATATCCACATCAAGTACGTAGTGAAATAAACTTCCAAACATCAGCCACAAGGAAAACACTAGTAGGAAGGGAAATTTGTGAAAAAAGAACCTAAAAAAACAAACTCAAAATGCTTTACTCCTTCAACTTATCGATGACTTCTCTTCTACGGTAATACTTATAATCATTTGAATTTCCATTTCTACTCACAAGTCATAGCTTCTTTCCATGGCAAAGAACTTCAAAACCCACACTGACACACACACACACACACCCCAAATACAGTAGAATAGGCACCCGAATGAAGAATTTCTGCGGAAGAAGATTTTGGTACCAAAAGTACTTATGCTTCAAGACTATTCGATCTTGTTCCACATTGGTTCATTCTCACCTCCAAAACTAATGTAAGAGTCTCGGCAGCCTCAATTTGGCCCCAATTTTTTGGTACACAGGCCCCAATTATTAGTATGTTGTAAGTGTGAAGTGAAGTGTGTGGTAGGTAAAGTAAAGTATGTTGTAAGATAAGAATAAAGTGAGAGTGTGATGTAAGCAAGATATATTCTTGCCTAAAGCAAGAAGATATTCTTGTTCTTAACCTACACGTGTAAGCTAAGAATAGTATCCTATCATGTTAGTGTTTGTCCATCCAAGAAGGGATTCCCCTCCTGCCTTCGTTGGCTCTAAGTGCAGTGAAGAAGGCATCCATTGTTGGAACACGGCCATAGAGCCTCTCGGGTGTAAGATCTTCACTGCACTTAGAGCCAACAAAGGCAGGGGTTGGTGGCCCTGTCTTCAAGCCCAGTCATGAGATACCCATTAACTTATTTGAGCCTAACAACATGGCTCTAAGTGCTTAAGCCAAAGTTACTATAGATTACTTAGATTGTTCGTTCTGTACCCAACTCAAAATCACCTATTTAGACTTCTGATGCGGAATGCGATATTGCAATTAGGATTGCAGTTTGTTGCCACCTCATCAAGCATTGTCTACTTCCACTTAAATTATGTTGCGATAGATTTCTCGTCTGCTTTCTCCCCTTTTTTCCGTGTGGTGTGCTTAGTAGTCCTCAATTAAAAATCTACTATAATCATGTTTTGAGATGACCTAGCATATTGAATCAACCAAATGGAATAACAATTCTTTTGAGTTCTTTTGAAATTTTTGTGCCCAGCGGTTATACTCGAATTTTCCTACTTCCAAAAAACATATTGATCATAAGCATTCAAATGTCTCAATAATGTGTGGCTTTATGGTCTACATTCCATGGATGACATAGAAGTTGATTCTTATTAGATATGCGAAAATTTGCTTTTCCTTCCAACTTTCTTGGACATGTGCATTGGTAAAGCTTAGATGTAATTAAGGAAGGACAAAGGTGATTGAATTATTAAAATTATCCACCCAGCAGTATTCTGCTAAAACTGAATAAAATTGTTATGGGGTTAAGGATGTTTTTGCTGAATAATTGAGCCTTTTTTTTTTTTATCCTTATTAAAAAAAAATCGAATTTGTTAGTTTTACGCCGATTTTATGTGGATAATTGGTTCGTCTCGGTGAGAGAAATCTAAAAGTAGAAAATTATTATCAAATTTTTAAAAAGTTCACTAAAGCCAAAAATAATACAAAACAGGCAGACTTTTTGAATTAGTTTTGTCTTTATTAAAAAAACTTTAAGTTTGGTTCACACTTCACAATTCCTTACTTTTAAGATTCCTCTCATCCATACAAATCAACAATCCATAAAAAAAACTAGCTCAATTATTTAGCTGAAACACCCCTTAGTCAACTTGGTACTGACTAGATTCACGAGTACTCTCCTATGTTTGTACATAAAATGTTGGTTAACTAAAATTCCCTTGACTCCTACGAGCTACTTCCGAACTAAACGAGAGTAAGGCTTTCTGCTCAAGAGAGCAGACTGACTACTAGGAGGGGGATGCATTAGCAATTTTGTCTAATGAAATAATACCTATAGTCCTGAAACTAACCTCCTAAAATAGTTACTGCTTGATTCTGAGATTTCTGAAACCCCATGCACCACAATGCAGCACCATCCTGTCACAACAAATTGTTGAATGGAGATCAAAATCAAGCTTGACACATTTCGCAGTGAAATGGAAAGAGCAAAAATAATTACAGTGACAAGGCAAGTTTGAGAACTCACAAGAAAACCGTAATGCACAAGGTAGTCTTCTGGTCTTAAACCCATGGATGCACCACCAGCAAAGTTTAAAGCCACTGGAGGAAATATCTCATTGACACTGTACCTAAACAAAAAAGGATCTTATTCATCAGATGTCTAATCAATCTTTTGTTTTTGTTATTCTTAAAAATTAGATCCAAACATGTATCAGCAAAATACTCTATGTATGAACCTGGCAGGTACTAGATAGCACTGGTGTCCGTTTGAAATAATGGGTGTTGCAGATTGTGAAACAGAAGCAGTTATCTGCACAGTCAACAAAAAAATGAGCTTTGAGCCAAACTGCTAGCTAACTCCACAACAGTTCTTCCAAAGTAGAGCTTGCATGGAGCTTCCAAACCATCTGTTGGCAAATAGTAATTTTTTTTAAAGAAAAAAAATAGTAATTTCATTCACTAGTTTGTCCCCCTGACGATAAGTGCATTTTCACCTAATGCTTGTTAAAAAGCACATGAACAAACAAAGGATGACATTTAGGCTTTGGATGGATTTCAAATAGTCCTCTAGCTGTAAATTTACAGAAGTAACAAAAATATAATCATTCGTATACTCAGGTAGAGAACAACTAGAACAGGAAATTATAAGTGCCACAGAAACTAACTTATACATTGCCCATATGTAGGCTGTTCCCCATTCAAAGAGTCCTCATTGTGAACCAATGGAAGAGGTTAATGAGGATGGAGACACATTCAAAATGACCCGTTTAGAAAGAGCAAGCACATACACATGCAATCAACAATCACATCTCCTTTTGATGACGAAATCCCATGGTAATGTAGGAATCAAGCTTTCGAATCGAAATGTGAAAGACTGGTCTTTAGGCTCCCCATTGGAAAGAGAGAAAACTGTTGGAGAGGAAAGCACTAGAAAGTAAGGGACTGAAAAGAACAAAAAGAGAGGCAACTTTTCTACAAGCATTTGCTTGGCAAGAATGTTAGTAGGGAATATTTTAAGAAAGTCATTTATTGGTTGAAATATCATGGCAAAAAAAGATCTTTTAATTTGCGTTGTTTAACCTTCTCCATGGAACCAAAATAAACAAAGGGAGACTGGATGATGTCAGAATTGAAATAGGAAGATTTCCGCCGGAAATTCATTTTCGTGTTTTTCGCAGGAAATAACATGTCATGTTCTCTAGAAGACGTGGTTCCAATTTTTTTGGAAACATCCAGGAAAAATAGAACTTTAGAAGAACAAACAAAGGAAAAGACACTTACAGCCATCACGAAAGGATTATAAGCTTCTTCCACCAGGTATGCTAAAGTTGTTCCGGAATCAACAATGGTTCCTCGGTTGTTTGACGTGGCAAACACTGCTGGATCAACAGGCAACAATTGCCCATTGACAGCAATGCTCCGCAGGTACAAATTATAATGAGGCCTGAACATTTTGAGAGATCAAAAAGAACATCAAAACAGGCTGCAAACTAAGTTTAGACATTCTCCAAATTTCCATGTCTTTATTTGCATAAGACAATAACAAGAGTAAGTTGGAAAAAACACTTAGATATTAGTGTTATTCATAGTTGTTAAAATCATACGGTTCTCGACTTGAATCTTAAGCTTTGATCTGATTCAAACCAAACTGATACCACTTGGATGAATCAAAGAGGATCTGCAAGTCTGAATCAGTAGGTGAATCCCTGAATCAATCGAGTAGTTTGTTCACCATATTCTTCCGAATGCTTCTTTCCTACTTTAGCATTACCCCTGGTAACATCCTTCATTCCCTCCAACTCTATCAACTAAAGCTGGTTTGTAATGTCAGAATTTAGGTCTTTTTTATAGCAATATATGTCAATGACTCCTTTTTTTTTTCTGATTTTCTAATGGAATATATCCCAATATTTGGCCTAACTGAACATTGTATGCACCCGGAGTCAACATGCATCAGGCAATAACCATAGTACCATACGTGGAGTGCAGCCACAGGATAGAAGCTTCAAAACCAATACCTCCTCTTCCTAAGACATGGCTACTGCCAAATGTTACGTCCCTAGGGTAATTTCGAAAGTATGCTTAATGGAAATAAATAATAGAACATCAGCCAAATACTGTATAGCCTACAATATGCTAATATAACACTGGATTTTTTACAGACTTAAATAAAACCAGCTATCGCATGCTTAGGGTATCACTATTTAGAAACCGATTCTTATGGCTGGGATATTGAAGAAGGCTACATTAAAAAGTTGAGAACCAACATAAAATCTGGTAAAGAGCACTAAGAATACATACTGTGATGGGACAAGGGGACTGTAGACAATGCTTGGATCCAGAATCTCACCAAGAACTAGTATTCCGCCACCATTGCCTTCCCCTTTCAAGCAATGGGAGAACACCCTGGGAGTAATCCCTCGTGAGGACAACTGCGATATGACAGACAGATCCTGTTGACCAAACCCAAATATTCCATCAATTGCTCTATCAGTCTTGATCAAGTCCCCAGACTGATAGGTGCTACACCTGGTTACAATTCGAAGAGCCAAATGTTTAAGTCCCAACCAACTTGAATCAGAGATGAAGATTGACAGCTGATTAAAACAACCACAATATAACAAGGAGAAAAGTATGTAAGAATTAAGTCCACAAACATTTAGGTTGAAAAACTTGGTTCTCCCTTGAACCCTCCTCCCGCCAACCTCCATCATCCTTTTTCACAGTTACCATTGCCAATCCTAATCTTCATCAAGTTACATAATTACCCGCGACAATAATAAGGTAGAATATCCTAACAGATTGGCACCACTGACACTTCGTCACAAAACATAAGTTAGTGGATGCATCCAATTAGAAGATGGATGAACACTGTTGTGATTGCTTACAATTTTCCCAACAATTAAGAAAATGCTCTTTTTTATACGATGCTACTTCTTTCATTCTTCTGGCCAGTGTAGTCTCTCCATCTAGTCGTCAGTTTCAACTGCACATTGATACACACCATGTTTAGAAGTCTTATCACTTACCCAAAAACAACTTCAGCGGAAGAGTTAGCGACCAAAGAAGCCTCCAAAATTGTGTCAAAATAAAACAAATCAGCTACATAAAATCCAGATGTTCCGCTTAAATCTTCATACTGAAACGAATAACTACACAGATGACGTGGTTCAGAGCAGTCAGCTGCAGCAGTTTGAACTATAGAAGAACATATTGGGTCTGAACAAGAAACCAAAGAACCAGTAGTTGAGCTGGCAGCATCAAAGAAACTGAGCTCGATCTGCATAAATGTAGCAGAATGAATAAATGGGCACACTTTAGATTACCTGATCATTCTATTAACATCACTAGCAAAAACAAATACTTACACCAAGTCCACTTGATTGGGGGCAGTTCGTGCACGAACTGCAAGTAACCCACAAGACATCACTTCCAGTATCAATCTGCACCATGAATTCCTTTGGCGGGGAGCCCAATTTCACTTTTGTATAATAAAGCCTGTAGTGAAATTCAACAAAACAAAGAATATAGTCCACTCCATAAATTATTGAATATACTACAAGATAGCCATAGATCCACTAAGCTGAAGTTTGTAATAGAGAAAAAAGTAATAAAATTCAAAAACTCTTTACAAGGTAAATAAACAAGAAACGAGAGTTGAAGAACATAGCCAACCAACTCAATGCCCCGACAATTTAAATGATACCATTCAGGTTTTTTCAAAAAGAAAGTTTTGAATGATGAGCAGGATAAGCTTGAACTTTCCAGGTTTTTTGGGTTTCAACCAAGGTTGTCAAATCGTAAATCGCATCGAGAATTGGATTGGCCGTTTTCAAACGTGAATTGAATCATATTGTAATAAATCGGTCAACAAATCTCAAAGCTTAGAAAATAGACATCCATGCATACATAGTTATGCATATGAAAAGTTTATGCTCAAAAACAAAAAAAGAGGTTTTAGTTGAATGACTACCAATTTGTTTAATAATAAGAAGCTTGCTTGTATCACTAAAGATATAGGTGTTAAGTAAATAGAGTTCCACATTGATTGGGAGTGGAATGGGTGATCACTTAATAACATTTGGGACCTCTCCACTCATTGCCAATTGGTTTTGAGATGGATATAAAGTTTCTACATGGTATCAGAGCGGGGCCCGTTCCACCTCACATTTTAAAAATTTACAATCCACACCCCACGATGACAGACCAGCAAAAAGGCTGCACGATGATAGGACCCAAAAGTGGCCACACGTGACAGACCTCAAACGCGGCTGCACGTGAGGGGGGATGTTAAGGAAATAAATCCCACATTGCTTGGGAGTGGAATGGGTGATCACTTAATAACATCTGGGACCTCTCCACTCATTGCCAATTGGTTTTGAGATGGACATAAAGTTTCTACATGGTATCAAAGCGGGGCCCGTTCCACCCCACATTTTATAAAAATTCACAATCCACACCCCACAATGACAGACCAGCAAAAAGGCGGCACGATGATAGGACCCAAAAGTGGCCACACGTGACAGACCTCAAACGCGGCTGCACGTGAGGGGGGATGTTAAGTAAATAGAGTCCCACATTGATTGGGAGTGGAATGGGTGATCACTTAATAACATTTGGGACCTCTCCACTCATTGCCAATTGGTTTTGAGATGGATATAAAGTTTCTACAATAGGTTCACGGCTCGAGCCACGCTGTGATTTATGATCCTACAAAACACAATCGACTTTGCAATGATCCATTTATTCAGCAAACAAGAATCCAGTTGATAAAACTTAAAAGACATCCATTCATATAAGGTTTTATTAAACTCAACATAGACTCGTAACATCTTGTTTAACTGTTGTTCAAGAAAAGTAGGAGATTTTTTCAACAAACATCAAGTCCATCTGATTGGGCTCATATCATACTAGACTAACCTTTTTCTTCTTTTTGATCAAGGACTAACTTATTTTATCAAAATAGCAATAAATAATTCATGAGTAACAATTATTCAAGCTGTAAACATCCTTACAAATATATTTTCAAATGAGTGAGGGAAAATTCTAAAAGAAAATGTTAAGAACTGGATCCTATAAATACTCTAATCACCAAACAATCAATGTTATTGGCATGGGTATTGCATATATTCAAGCTAAACATTGTGAGTTTATATTACTTTACTAAAAACAAAAACAAAGAGAGAAAAAAGCTCTGGATTCATCGGATGTGATAGTTTCAAGAATCAAATGAATCGTAAATTGTGAATCGAACCATGAATCATAAGATTCATCATGATTCCATCCCAATCTCGATTCACATAATGATTCGTATTGTTTTTGCGTGAATCGTAAATTGCATGGTTCTGAGAACTATGGTTTCAACAGCTATCAACAATATTCAGTTGTGACTAAGTGTTAAAATACTAAGAAAAAACATCTAGTACCCTCTGACAATAGAGTGCTTCATCCTGCATTCACTTTATCTATTTCAACTGCTACATCAGAATGTGCATATTCAGCTTAAACTTGGCAAGACTAAACTATGAAATAAGATGCAAGATGATTTTCCAGCTAATTTTCGATCACATACGTTGACAACTAAATTTTATCAAAGTTTTCATGTTCAATCTACCATAGATGCCTAAATTTAGTAAATTGAGGCATATTCCAGTAATCGCTGTAGTTAATACAACAAGAGAATGTGCTCAATTCTAAAAACAGATTTATGTGCCAAATCTGTACTTTAGCAAGAGATATGTAAAGGAACATTTGAAGGTAACAGTACATGATTTTCGTGGTGATGGTAACTCATATAGTATTTTATACTTCTCCAAAATTCTGATAGGAATCCTGCAGTGTCTCGCCCCGCAAAGTAAGAATCCCGGTTGCACCCAACGTTACCTAGAACATGGATCGTTCTGGCACGAGAAACGGGAACGGGAACGTGGTGCGTCCCCTGCCCAAATTATGGTACGATGAACGTAGGCTTCTACAAATCGAAGTAGTAGACTAAACTAATTTCAAAAGATGAACATCCAATAATTAGAGTGTTATTGTCTCGTTATTAATGTAAAATACATTCTAGAAGCATTATGGACCATTTTCTTGTATAGTTTATCTTGCTATAGGTCCAATTTCACTAGTTTCTAAAGGAAAAATCTTAGGAATGCTTCGGATGGCTAGGTTTCCCGTTTCCGCATGCAGGTGTACCACATTGCGGAACATGTGTTACGTTCAAGAATGTAATTCTTTGAGGTACTAGTGCTTTCAAGTAACATAAGCTAATATGTATCCTACACAAGAAAACTAATGATCACAAGGACCCCACAGAATTTGTTCAAATATGGTAAACAAACATGATTAGACGAAAACTTAAGATCTACGTGATACCAAATTGTAACGATTGGTGCCAAGGTTGTGAATACCATATGGTACTGGTACGTACCGTTTTTTTTATAAAACTGGTACCTCACCCCTTTAATTTCATTCCGGTTCAAATACCAGTCGGTATTGGCCATACTGGGAAATAGCTGCGGGTACCGGACGGTACAGTCATACTATATATTTTAATTATTTCTGTTTTCCTTAGATAATTCGATAATTATCCCTTTTGTACTAAAAAAATTATAATTTCCTCTATATCATTATATATGATCTTCATAATCACTACTATTATTATTTTCCAGTATGTATTTTCATGTTGGTTGAATCAGCCAATCAGGTATGAAGCACCGACACTCCAAAAGGGCGCCGTATCCACGTATTGGACACGGGGACACGTATTGGACCTGCCATGTGGCGTGTCCAGTAATTTTAATATTTTTTGATAGGGGACACGCCGGGGACATGGCTAGGGGTCAAAATGTAATATTTTTAATTTTGGGGAGTTAATATGAAATTATTCAAAATATTTGGGTTAAACTGTAATTATGCCTTTGAAAAAATTATACAATTTGTGAGATTATTCATATACAATGGTTATATTTTATATACACGTGGCATGTACCCCGCCATGTCCGTATCCTCATTTTTTTAGAATTGCCGTGTTCCGTGTCCGTGTTTGTATCCGTGTTCGTGCTACATAGGTTGAATGTTTAAAAAATTAGTGGGAGGTCCACTATAGCATGTTTGTAACCCATTAAATCCACTTCTAACTTTCATAACCCCTCTAGTCCACTAATATAGTTATATAACCTAATAACTCCAATTTACTTAAAAAGATATATTTTTCAAGACCAAAAAACCCTCCTATATAACATATAGAGAGAGAAACCCTAGATCACAAAACAGATCTGAGCCTCCAAATTCTCCACGCCGACGAGCTCTCCCTCACTCACCACGTACTGGGTCGGACCCGCGCTGCCCATAACGGTGATGCTTACCAACAGGCGGCTGCTGCCGCCGCCCCCGCCCTTGATGGACCCCGTCGACATGGCCCTCGATGGACGCCGCTGCCGCCATGGCTAGAGATGGATCGGCCCGTAAATCACCGTGAATCGATTCACTAGGCAGCAAAGGAAGAACATACGCAAAGTCATGGTTATTCCGGGCTGGCTCATTTGACAAATCTGGGAAGCGACGACGAAGAAGCGATTGATTATTCCTATAAAAGTAAAGCCGAAGCCAGTCAAAAACCAATTCGCGCATTAGCTTAGTTCCCATCTCATATAAAAAGAATAGTGTTCAGGGGGCCTCTTCTCTGTCAGAAGCTGGTTGAGGAATCGATCAATAACAGTTTGACGTGCCGGGGGAATCATTCACACAAACCTCGAAATCGGTAATCTCATCTTATACATATAATACCTATTCCTCATAGTAGTACTTGTTGTTCTGTATCTTGATCTCTTTGATATTTAAGGTTATAGTCTATTTCTTGCACTAATCTTGAACGAATTTGGATTTTCGACTTGTTATGTGTGTGGAATTTGTAGTTTCAATCAATTATATAACGTTATTCCGCTTTTTCATAAACGTACTTTAAAGTTGGTTTGTCTATCGTATTAAGAATGTTGATCCGGTCTTTTATTTGTTTTACTGGAGAGAAATCTGGAGTAGTAAAAACAAAAAATATTATATTATAAGAAGGTTGATCCGGTCTTTTGTTCGTCCTGTGTCCGGTTATCATCAGATTTGGAGGTTTTTGAATAAATACATAAGGTTATATGAGTGTTTTTCCTAGTGTTAGAGATTTGAAGTTTTTTGAATAAATATATAAGGTTATATTTGTGTTTTTCATCAATCACTTATTGATTTGGTTTGCGCAGCGGCCTCTCCAACTTGTTTCTGATATATTTGGAGTTTTTTGAATAAATATATAAGGTTATATGTGTGTTTTTTCTAGGGCTAAACATATAAGGTTTGAACAGGTTGTGTTTTATGAAAAAATATATAAGGTTAAATGTGTGCTTTTCGTGTCACACAAAATATATTTTTGTGTGTTTTTGTTGTTATTTAATGTCATTTTTTTAATAACGTTATATGTTCTCTTATTGAATAGGTCCGCGCAGCGACCTCTCAAAAGCACATATGGATATATCCATATATTATCAGAAGCAAGTCGAAGAGGCCGCTACGCGGACCAATTCAATAAGTGATGGACAACAGAGCATATAACATTATATGTGAACTTCTGTCATGTGTAATATGTGTTTTTCCTAGGGTTAGACATATAATATTATATCTCATTTTTTAGATATATTAATGTTGTTTATGTTGTTTTGAATATGTATATATGTAGATATAGAGGTTATAGGAATGCTATTCGGAGGCAAAAAATCATAAATTTTGAAGGATTCGATAAAGGTTTTGATGAAGAAGGGTGAAAAAATGAAGCTCGACCCCCTATGGCCTCATCAACATTCAACTTGGGATTCAAGGCGCGACTGGAAACAAGGATAATGGTGGCATGATATGTGAACATATAATGTTATTTTTTGAGATATATAATATTGTTGGAAAGATGTGATGTTGTTTTGAGAACATATAATTTTATATGTCATGTTTTGTGAGACTTAGAGCTACAGAAGCTCAGATATAATGTTATATATTCTGTTTTTTTGTGAGATTTGGAACTACAGAAGCTCACATATAATGTTATATGTTCTGTTCTATTTTCTTGTGAGATTCAGAGCTGCAGAAGCTCAAATATAATGTTATATACTTATATGTTCCGTTTTTTTTTTTGAGCTATTTAGATATTCAAAAAACTCACATATAATGTTATATGTTTTATATAGACCAGCATATAACGTTAAAGACTAAAAACAAGAAAAACCAAAAAGAAATGTTGCATGTTAGAAAATTTTTGCCACACATATAATGTTGTATGTTAGGAAAATTTTATCACTCATATAACGTTAAAAAATCAATACAAGAAAAATAGGAAAAAACAAAAAGAAAAATTTGTCACATATATAACGTTAAATGTTAGGTGTAGCGGGTTCAATAAAAAAATCGAGAAAAATTAAAAATACGTTTTTTGTTACACATATAACGTTATATGTGGCGTGATGGCAGCGGCGACGGTGGTGGCGGCGGCGGCGGCCGCAGTGGCAGCGGTGGTGGCAGCGGCAGCTTGATTGCAACAAAAACGAAAAAAATGCCTATCAAAAAAAAAACAAAAACGAAAAAAATGGAAAAAATACATTTTCATGTTACCCAAACAAGGCCCTTATTTCTTAGGTGGGGTATTTTTGTCATTATAATTATTAGTGAACTTAGTGGGTTATGAAACTTAGAAGTGGACTAGATGGGTTTGGAAACTGCTATAGTGGACCTATGCAAAATTCTCTCTTGAATGTTTTGAGCTTTTTAAGCATACATAAAACACAACATTTATAAAGCAAAAACCGAAACGGAACCCAAAATTAAACCGGTACCGGTTTGTACCATTCCAATAAGAAAAACAGTACCGTTACGCGGTGGCGGACGCAAGATTCCTAATGCGAGTGGGCCGAAGTACATGTATTCATGTAATTCCTGAAGTAACGGCAAAATTCTTATCTTTCTACATCAATAAAATAGACATTTATATTTGAAAGAAACTTAAATTTGAAGAAAGGTTTATGAATGACGGAGGTTCTTTAATTGAACAAATTATGAGTTGCTAGTAATTACAGAGCATCAAATAGAAAGAGAAAGAGAGAGATTGTGGGTTTTGATGGGAGTAGTACCCGACTAAGAAGGGATCAGAGGTACCGAGGACAGAGAAATCCACAACGCCACCAACACCACCTTGCAACAGTCGGCCATGCCTTGCTCTGTCCCGAGCTCTGAGAACCTCCAGCTCGACCGTCTCGTTCGCCGGAAAAGCCCTCTCCAGACTGAGAAAACCCGCCGGCAATCCGCCGCCGTACGCCACCGCGGTGGCTAAGAAAGCCAACACCAGGAATTTCGCCAGCGTTCCGGCTCAACCTTCCCTCTCCGTCCCCAAAATTATTTACTCCTCTCTCACTCTCTCCCTCCCTCTATCCTTCTGTATATATAGTTACACTAAACACATATAATTGCATATCTCTCTGGCTTGGTGTATGTCGGTGCGTAGTCAAAAGTAGAGGACCCTGCTTTTCTTTTCTGGACCGCTTTTGAGAGAGAGAGAGGATGACTGTACATGTACACGATAAAAGAGGAAGCTTTGTTTTCTTTTGAAAAGACAAAAGAGGAAGCTGATTTAAAGAAGTTTTCATTGTTTAAAAACAAGGAGAGGGCTTCCCAACAGAGGAGAACCACACTGGGCCGTTTCAGAGATTTTCTTAAAAAATACAGTAAGTATTTATTTTGGAACTTCTCAAAGTAAAATAAGAAGTGTCATTCTCCAAAACTCAAATAAAAAGTTTATTTCATATTTTTAAATTCAAAAATAATATAAATGAAAAAAAAAATTTCTTTTTCACTGTATTAAAGATCTCAATGAGATCTATCAAATAAGATCCATATTGATAAGAAAATTATTTGCTTAAACACATGATTTTTGAGCTTGAAATTGCATTCTTAAAAAATAAAGAGTTGTGCTATGAGTAATGGGCGCCGAGGAGGGAAATCGTACCGACGGTCGCGCCGGACCGTCTCCGGCCACCGGACGGCTGATCCGAGCCGTCCAAAAATTCTATAAAAAAAAAAGCGAAGAGGCTTACGCGGGAATCAACGGCATCCGAGGTGTGTAGAGTGCTTGATCTGAGCACCCCTTTTTCGTGTACATGTGCTCGGATCAAACACCCTACACACCTCGGATGCCATTGATTCCCGCTTAGACCCCCTCGGTTTTTTTTTATAGAATTTTTGGACGGCTCAGATCGGCCGTCCGATGGCCGGAGACGTCCCAGCGCGGCCGTCGGTACGATTTCCCTCACCGGCGCCCATTGGTACCTATATAAATTCTAAAAAAATAAGTACCTTCTTCTTATTTTGTGGAACAAGCCTTATTATTGAACAAAAAATAAGAACTTATTCACTTTTTGGAACGGGCTCAGTGCAGTTGTCTACAGTTCCAGGCAGATGATGGGTACAATTGAATGATCGAACCTTTTACTTTGTAGAGTTTGTCGAGAAGATCGACCACGTCGAAAATCATACTCATCAAAGTCCAATTAATATATGATCTAAGTTAATTTATCTCCGCATTCCTTTCAGAAGTTGATTTTATCCAATGTGCTGAGTTTACTTTTTTCCAAATAAAAATGTCCTCCGTTCACATTCTAATAGGACTCCGATTACAATGATGTTGTACTTAGTCAATGTGTATGACGAGCTCTACAAGACAAACCATTTCTTCCGGTCATTGAATTGAACCCATCATCTATCAAAATATGAACTAAAGAAACAATTCAGGATACTTTAAAAAAGGCAGAGGTTTTTAAAGAATTTGTCTCTAAATTAAACATGAAGGATCATCATTAGAATCATCATACTTGCTAACCATTAAACATGAAGGATCATCATTAGAATCATCATACTTGCTAACCATTTAGCTTCGGTCATTATACATTGAACAAAAGTAAAAGCCTTAGTAACTAACGGATAGCAAAAAGTCAAAGCAAACCCTGCAACTACTTGTGCGAAAAAACAAGTAATTAAGCGTAATGTCTCCAGCATAGTGTGTAGCCATCTTCTCAACCTTTGAGTGGCCATCTTCTTAAACAAGTTTAAAGGGATGAAACCATTATCATTTACTAGTATCGTAAGGGGTGCTTTTGTGACAAGTCACTTAGTAGTATCTTATTGGTGCAACCAATAAGATAATTTAGAATTTGAAAAAACCTAACAATTAGGGGTCACTTAAATCTACTTACTTATCTAACTCTAGCAGTATAAATCATTTTTCCAATATATACAATTGTTGCGCATAACAGCAGTTCCTGCTACTGCTAGTACTAGTAACAGGCATGGGAGTTACTAAAAACATCAAAGGGAAGTTCTCCCTCATGGGCCCAATGAAAACTCTTTGGCACATTTGCTTCACGACACAAATGGTTCAATGTCGTTACTTTGATCGGCTTCATCCAAATTCTACAATCACAAATGAGATAAACGTACAGGTGGATGACATGGGTTAGCAACTTAGCATTGGGCACACGTTGTCGATCACAGCTATTGCATTAGATTCTATCTTCACATTGGACAGATGATGATTAATTGTAGCAAGTTGTGCGCCATCTCCAAGTTCCCAAAATTCCACGACTAACGGAGTTTTGAAACCTCGCGACTCAGTAATAATCATCCGGATCTCTGATATATAATCTCTCCAGCCAAAAAACTGAACCAATGCGAAAATTGGAAAAGGAATGAGTCACCGATTCAATTGTGATCAAACCAGAATCAAACCGTGATGACAATATCATGTCAAGAATATGTATTAAAAACACTCCTTTGTCCCCATTTATTAGTTCTTTTGGAATCTTTTTGTTGTGCAAAAAAGATTATCTCAGTCCATGAGTTTAAACTTTTACCCTTATTTTTTGAATTTAATTACTAGGAACAAGAAAATGTAATAATTTTTCTAAAATACTTGAAGGGTAAATAGAGAAAATTAAAATATGATAAGTGAAATGATGATAGTTTCTTAATAAGTATGCATATTCAAAAGAGTCCAACAAATGAGGACGGATGGAGTATCTACTAAAATGAACATATCAAATAATAACTGTATAGAAAGCTTGAAAATGTAAATGTATTCTTTATTATCTGAAGTGAAGAGGAGGAGTTGGGCTAGAGAAGCAATTTGTTCATTACTAGCTTCATGATTTATGAGAAATTTTTCAATGCCGGGTGGATACCACATGATGGTGTTCGCTCGGCACATCCGAGCCGTCCAATGTGATTTTGGATGGCTCAAAGATTTGGAGAGAGAAAGTGGAGGGGTGAGAGGAGAGAGAATGTTTTAATTTGAGCCATCCAAAAGTGCATTGGACGGCTCGGGAGTACCGAGCGGGCACCATGTGAGATATACCCGCTCGGCACTGAAAAGTTTCTCATGATTTATAAGCCTTTGACCAAGATTTTTTCAATTTCTCAAGCCATTAGAGAATCCACAGTGGAATAAGCAAAAGAAAAAATTGTTAAAGTTAGTATTATTTGATCAAAAAAGTGCTCACATTGGAATAAGCAAACCTAGCAACATCTTAACAACTCATCAAATTTTGGCCCTTGAATAATCAAAGTTAGCAATATTTTGCCAATAACCAAATTAAGTGGACCCCACCCTACACAAGTCCCTACAACTCGGAGGCCTCCTACTTGGGCAACACGCGCGTCTTAACTGGGTGCATGTCCAACGCGCCTTCTCTCTCCTCTTTCCTCTTGGGTTCTTTGCTTTCCTCTTCCATATTCTCACCGTTGCTTTCCCTTTCTACCACAAATTGAAGGTCATCCCTCTCGATCGACGGGAATCCAACTCACCATAGCTTTCATTTTCCTTGTTTTCCTTTGATTTTCTGATTCCATTTGGGTTGGAGATTGTGAATCCATAGTTTGATTCTCTGTTTCCATTGAAGGATGAAGGATGAAAGAAGACAGAATAGCTGACAATGGTAGTAGGTGTAAATAGAAGGGAAAACAAGGGAACGAAACAGCGGGAAAGAATTGGATGGGAGGGAACAGCTGGAAAATTTTTGGGGATGAAATAGCTGTGAATAATTTGGAGGGAATGAAAGTTGGCTTAGTTTTGATTATGGACAAAAAATAACCTGGGTGCTAGTGTGGGATTTGGCATTGTTAACTTTAACAACCTCTATAAATAAATAATCAAAATCTGATGTGACATGTTTTGATTATTCACTTTTGCTTATTCCACTGCGGATGCTTTAGTAGCCAACAATGTCATGTTTTCACCTCGTGCAAATAATTTTTACAATAAAAGCAAAATACTTTGGTGGAAGCACTCGAATAGAAGTTCTACTTCCTCCATCCCTATATAAATGTCCGACGTACAAATCAAGACCTGTAAAAAGATGCATTTTTCTCTTAAAAAGAATCAATTCAATTTTCTTTCATAGATCAATAGATATCAATAAGCTCTACTAAGTTTTGAATTTTTAACGAATTTTTTTTTTAAAGATCTAAAAGTTTGCGCGTCAGACATTTATTTACAGACGAAGAAAGTATTATAGTATATTGAATCAATCTCAACCGGTTATAAAAAAAAACTGGATAAAAAAAAACGGTTATAAAATTTTTTTTTAATTAATTTCAACCATTACAATAACTTCTCTTTTAGTAAGTGTGGATGGGGGGCTACACCATTTTTTTTTTGGTACACAGGGGCCTACACCATTGTGTCTTATAAATAGGAGATTCACAATGCTTGAGTTCACATGTGACAGCCAATCGATGGATCCAGATCCTCTCCCCAGCTTTTTCTTCCCATATCTACCCCATCTTTTCACCACAACTTGCCACCACATTAATGAGCTCATCCAACGGTTAGGATTAAAACACAGCCCCTCCTTTAGTGAAACGACGTCGTCCCATTAATGGCTCCAAACCGGCAGATAACTTTTCTCTCTTTCCTCCGTTATCTCTTTGACGCCATCGAAAAATTTCCCCAACACAGAGAAGAAACATCACCCCTGCTCCTCCATGTGATACCGTCCGGTGACTCTGGTTCGATAAGTCCGACAACTCCGGTGCGATTATTCCGGCGACTCTGATCCAATGATAACATGCCGACTCTGGTACGATTTTGACCTCTCTCGATTTGATTTTGTTTTGGTTTGTGTTTGTTATGGAAAATTAGGGTTTTGTTTGGACTGTAATTTGATTCGATTTTAGGAAGAGAGATTTTGACAAAAGCATTCCTTGTGTGGTACATTTGCACTTTCTTGATGTAACTTTCTTCTTTATGAGATGAATTAATCCAACTGTAATTCCTGGATTTAGAAGAATTTCATATGCGGTTGATTCAGAGTCAAATTCCATACCTATAACAGGTTTTGGTTGAATATCATCCACCCCAAGAACATCCATCTCTGCAGGAACATCTACCATCTCTTCCATCTTTGATCAGTTGAACAGAAATTACTTACAATACTTGCCCAAAAAAAAATACTTACAGTCGAGAGAGAGAGAAGGGGGGTTGGGAAAATTTTTGATGGCGTTAAAAGAGAAAACGGAGGAAAGGGAGAAAAGTTATCTGCCGGTTTGGAACCATTAATGGGACGACGTCGTTTCACTAAAGGAGGGGCTGCATTTTAATCCTAACCGTTGGATGAGCTCATTAATGTGGTGGCAAGTTGTGGTGAAAAGATGGGATAGATATGGGGAGAAAAAGCTGGGGAGAGGATCTGGATCCGCCAATCGATTGCTTGGGCTAGGCGAGGTAGTGCTCCCATGCACCACTTGTCATTAGGGGTGATACCGGTCCGGTTTCGACCGGTTTCGGCATATTTTTCGGTCGAAACCGGTTATCCGGTTTGAGATTTTTAAAAACCGGAACCGGTTGAAATAATCCGGTTCGGTTTTGATTGGCTCAACCGGTTTCGGTCCGGTTTATCCGGTTTTCATTCACGGGACATATTTTGGGCCCAACACATCAAAAAATCCACAATTCAACCCACAAAATATCAACCAAAAACCCATAATTCAACCCATTTTTTTGGGCCCAACGAAAAAGGATCAATTTTGAACCCAATACATAAAAAAAACCCATAAAAACAGTTTATATATGTATATATATGGTTGATTTTATATAATAAATATATTTATTAGACCAAAATACATATATATAACCGGTCCGGTTTTGACCGGTTTTTAAAACACATAAACCGGATCGAAATTATTTTTCCGGTTTATAAAATTTTATAAACCGGAACCGGATCGAAATTATTCAACCGGTTTAAAAAATTCAATCATGTCCAGTTTTTCCAGTTTCGATCGATTTTCCGGTTTCGACTAACACCCCTACTTGTCATCATGCGCCAGCTATGGCATTATTGTGATGGCAGGAAAGTGTCCACTTCAAAATTTCATTCCGGATTGAGTTATTGCGGTTTGGCGGAACCGTATGGTAGTTTCTCATATTAGGGGTTTGTTTGTTTGGATGTAAAATATTTTATTTATTTTTTAACATTTAACTGTACAAATCATAAGTAAATTGTTTTTTTTTAAAATTATTTTTGGGCTATGGGGAGAAAATAACTTACGGAGGAGACTCCCGTAAATCATTTTCCACCGTTATATTCACTGGTATCCCCCATTCCCTTCAAATTATGCCAATATCAAATTATCAATTTCCTTAGGGAAATGATATTGGCACTCCAAAAATTGATGCAGGCACTCCAAAATACAAAGGAAAGTGACTTTGGAGTTACACTGATTTTGGAGTGCCTGCATCAATTTTTGGAGTGCCAATATCATTTCCCTTTCCTTATTTGGTTCTTCTTTCTTCTCACTCTGTTGCATCTCTCTCTCTCTCTCTCTCTCTCTCTCATATACACACAAACACACATAAACATAGCTATCACCACCAATTATTCCCACGACACATAAATTGAAAGGATAGCATCATTGATAATGAATATTGGAGAAATGTTTTATTGCCAAGAATTATAACGCCCGCATTTTCGGGTACGTTAAATAAACATTTTATTGAAATAAAAGATGAAGAGTCAGGCTCATTATTACAACATGATTCCTACGAGAATACTTTTATTACACAAAGGAGGGGAAAATCTAAGGTTATCTACTGCTCCGCCTCTTCCTCCATCCTAGCAAGCTCCTCGGCTCCAAAAGCCTCCAAAGAGTACTGTTCACCATGTTCGTCTATCAGTTCTGACACATTATACCTGCGTCGCCCCCAATATAATATGTCAGGGTCACCAAAAGGTAACACCGTGAGCTACACAAGCTCAATAGAATAAACCATACCCACTAACCCTTAACTTATAACAAAAAGGCACAAAGACAATTATACAAGCTCATTCAACAACATAGTTAGCAATTACACATCCACATTCGCTATCTTTCTAACATTGGTGTCATGCCTTTCTGTGTTTCTCCTACGCAACATTTCGTAGACCGTGTCACTATTTTCCACTTCATTAACACTTCCAAAACCATTTTAACACACCCAACCTCGGTTCTGCCGCGCCGGGTTCCCATTGGCACACATCTTGCATTGGCTCCTCTCCACGGATAACCAAGCCACACACCCAACCTCGATTCCGCCGCGCCGGGTTCTCGAGTATCCTCACAATGGTTCCGCCGCACCGGGTTCCCATTGGCACACAAAACACCCGTACTCCCATAATGACTCCCATTCTTAGTCATTATGTAGTTTCAAAAATATTTTACCATATCAAACATTTCCTTTCCTTAGCCACACCCTAGGTGTCATGTTTCTAACTTTCTCGATTTCCGTGTCTCGTTTTCATGCATAGACTCCGCGGTAGGACTTTTCATGACAAAATCATATTCATTCTTTGTAATCTTGAAACTAAACTAGCAAGATCATCCAACTCTATATTAAGTAGCATGCTCACTTTATCACATCATCATGCTCAACATTTAATCACACAAAGTAAAGCATAGTGCCACATTGACAGACACCTTTGGAGTGGTAAACCACTTATGCTTTATCAGCAACAAGTAGACAAGTAAACACGTATACATGCTCATAATTATTCTAAGATCAAAATACGAATACTTAAAGTTAAGCTACGAACATTATCTTTCAAAATTCATTCTTCCTTTTCAAAAGTTCAAAACAACATATGTTTATTGAAATTCTACGTATACTTAGAATTTAGAGGTCATAGAAAAAGTCTACAATCATTTCAAAATACGCATACTATACGCTATACTTAGAGTTTAAGGGGTAAGATCTATCTACCGTTCTTCTTGGCGGTAGAGATGACTACGGAAAGTACGTTGGTGGTTGGACGGAGTAACTTCTTAAGAATGGCTTCCGGTAGCTTCGAAAGAGAAAGGTTTCTCTCGAAACTAGATCTTGACTAACACTACTAAAACTTTTGGATCGATAGGGTGGTCGGGTGGCGGTTTAGTGGCGGCTTTGGATGAGTTCTTTGAAGAACTTGGGAAAAATTTCAAGAACAAGAAGAAATGTGAACTTTGGAAGAAAGAAGGCTTAGAAATTCTAGAGAGAAGTGAGAGCAATGCTTGGAGGTGTGAGTTTAAGCTTGGAATGGCTTGCTATTTATAGGCCAAGTCTCCCCCCTCTCTCTCTCTACCCGAAATCTCTCTCTCTCTCTCTCTCTCTCTCTCTCCTATCTTGGATTTCTTTCATCTTTCAAATGGATTGGAAGCTTGATAGATTGGATTTGGTACTTGGATTTGATCTTGGAAGATTGGAGGAAGGTTTGTACAAGATTTAGTAATTTTCTAAAGGGTTTCTAGTCTTGTCTAGTACTTAGGAAACTTATTTGATCAAGAAAGAGTAAAAGGAAATTAGATTTGGTTGTCCTTGGATGATGTAAGAAGTTGGTCAAGATGGGGTGAGTACACTTGCACACATCACACTCTCTCTCTCCCTCTCCATCCGGCCTCCCTCTCTCTCTCTCTCTCCTTGGTACAATGTGTATATATATATATATAAGTACAAAGGTTGAAAGAGTAAGAATAAAGAATTAAGTTTGTAAGAAAATCTTGTAAGAAATCTAGTACTTTAAATCTCTCCCATATCTTCCAATCTTTCTTCTTTCACAAGTACATGTACTTAGGTAATTTTAAAACTAGAATTTTGGAAGAAGAAAATCTAAGGCTAGCACATCAATCTCTCCTTCTCTTTCCTATCTCTCCCCCTCTCTCTCTCTCCCTCTCTCTCGAATTTTCTCTCTCTCTCCCTCTCTCCCTCTCTCTCTCCCTTGTACTAATATATATATATATGACCAACTACAAAGGACAAAGGTACTATATGATCTTCTCCTAGATTTCTAAGTCAAAATTCTTTATTAAACTAAGTCAAATTGACACATGTCTCTTTAAAATATAGTATTAGGTACATAGAGAATCCTAGGGTAATATAATATATGGTATATGTCTATTTCTTTATTTAGGGAATCCCATGGAAAATCTAGACAAGGAATTATCTAATATACTCTAGTACTAGTCTATTATCCAATGGGTAATAATTCTCCTAACATTTATGGACCAATGGATAAAAGATCAAGGTTGACTTTGGTCAAAGGGTTCATTTAGGGTTCAAGGGTTCAAAAGGTTCAACGAAGTTCAAAAAGGTCTAATGAAGTTCAAAAGGTCTTTCTAGGGTTAGGAGAAGTAACTAGATGAATCGCTAGTTAGGGTTTCTCAAAGATCGGTGTAGACACCTCCCAAACGGGGCATCGCCATACAGATTGATCGTTTGTTGGCTCGTTTGGTTGCTTGCTTCGTAAACCAAGATCGTGGACATTCCCATGGCTAGGAACATCGCCACACGATAGTGGTTATCATAAAAACAGAGTCGCCACCCAGTTTATTAAAACTAGGAAAATAGATAGAGATTCTGGGTACGGGAGCCAAAAGTACAGTAAGGGGAAGGTGTTAGGCACCCCTCTCTACCCAGTCGTGAGACTGGCCCATAGTTATTCAACATAAGGCATATACTTGCTTTATTTAACTCTAACACATAGTCTGATTTTAGCCTTTAAGCAGTTAATGGTGAGCCAGTGCGATAATTAAAGCATGCATCAGAAATAAACAAATCGACAGGCTGTCCTAGGAAAATCGATCTCTCGGCCGGTGAATGGATTTCACGGCCGAGGGATCCCACTGGATTGATATATCGGCTGAAGGATTGATCCCCCAACCAATGTTCTTCCTCACACCAGAACAAATATTTAATAGATAATCAAAACACTATGATTAATGCATAAAAACATAAAAGAGATCAAACCATAAGCCCCTGGGCCTCACCACCTTGATCCCCCAGTTGCTTGATTGCTTCGGATTAGAAGGGATTGACTGATTTACTTCTCGAAAATCCTAGGGTTAGGGTTTGTACTTCGGGGTTTGATCGTTCGGGATGCGGCTGCCTTCGGAAGGTTAGGGTTTCTATAGAGGGAGTATGTGAGATGATTTCTGCAGAGCTTGGAGGTATGAGATGGAGGAATTGAATGTTAATTTCGGAACCCTAAGGCCTCTTTATATAGGCAATTGATGACTCACTCCGGCCAATCAAATGGCGTGAATCAAAAAGGAATTCTAGGGTTCAAAGATCTCTACACGTGATCTACTTCGTAGCCCGAACGCATCGGAAAAAGGCTGCTAGGGTTTTGGTGCGTCGATCAAACGATTGACAGAACATTCCAGAATTTTGGAAAAAGACGATCTGGCGGCCGAGGAATTGATCTGGCGGCCGAGGAATGGATCTGGCGGCCGAAGAATGGATCTGGCGGCCGAGGAATGGATTTGGCGGCCGAGGAATCGATCTTACGGCTGATAGATGTATTTTCCTAGGATGCTGTATTTCTGTTTGAAAGGCTGTATGGCTCTGGATTGGGTCCTCTAAGTGGCTCAAAGTTCTTACCGAAAGTCCTAAGGTTTCTCAAGAAGGCAATCAACAATCACTTTATCCATTTCATCATCGGGATGGTCCCCAAGGTGGGACTTGAAATAATCGTTAGGCCAAATTGGGGTGTCTACAGATGACCCTCTTTGACTGAGCTCAGACGGATCGCGAGACATGTTTGAGTAAGAGTCAAAGCTGTAAAAAGCAACTCAATTTGGTCCAACCATTATTCCAAGGGGTTTTCGAAAAAGGTTTTTGTTATAGTCGGGCCGGGAGGCTGCCTACGTATTCCATAGGGGAAATTCAGACCAACCGTAGTTCGGGCGGGCAGTAAAGAAAAAGAAAAAGTTTGGAGGGTTAGAAACAGAAGACGTACCTCCGGGCTTAAAAGCCGTGGTGCAACGTACCTGGGTTAAGCCAGGGTTTTAGCGGAGGATAGTTGAAGGAGCGCGGGGCTGCCGGGGGAGTTTTTACGGAGAGCTTCCTTAGTATTTTGGGGTAGATCAGTACACGGCAGATGCATTTACTTTTCTTGATCATCCTTACTTTGACTGAGGGGAGCTCGGTAGAATAGCCTATCCTTGCGAATCAGCTTGATGGAATTGATGTAATTTGGGTGGAATCCAAGTCATCTGCTGGGGATGAATCGGATGCTATTTTTGAGATATGGGGGGCGCGAGGCTAGTAACTAGAGCACGGAGCGTTGAGGTGAGGGAACCGAGGCGCGAAGCCGGTTGTAGTCACGAGGCGAGGGCCTGAGGTGATAGAACTGAGGCGTAGAGCCTGTTGTGGTCATGAGGCGAGAGCCTGAGGTGTTAGAGCTTTGAGCTTGATAGAACCGAAGCGCGGGGCTGGTATAAGGCGAAAGCCTGAGGTGTCGGAGCTTAGAGCTTGACGTGATTTGAACTGAGGCATAGAATCGATTGCATTCTGATGGTCTGTGCACGGAGCTTTCTCATCATAAATTTTGGCTTTAGAGCCAAAGGATCGAGGCGCCGGGCCGATCAATAAAACCAAGGCGTAGAGCCGGTTGATTTGCAGGATTGACCTGTTTCATGAATAAGAGAAATATGCATAGTGTGTATATGATGATAGTGGTTAGATATGAGCAGATATGATGATGCAGACTCGATGATAACAATGGTGATGCAATTGATGCTTATGTGCACGGGCCCGTGCGTGTGTGTTTGATTTAAGCATAAAGCTTCTTTCAAGTTTCGGACTTGAGCATTCGGAGCATAGAGCTCGAGCATTCGGAGGGTAGAGTCCGAGCATTCAAAGTACAGGCTTTGAGCATACAGTACAAAGTGGCTGGGCATTCAGAGCGTAGAGCCTGAGCATTTAAGGTATAAACCTTAAGCATTCGAACATAGAGTTCGAGCATCCAGTACGCAGTGGTTGGGCATTCAAACATAGAGCTTGAGCATTCAAGTATAGAACTTGAGCATCCAGTACACAGTGGTTGGGCATTCGAAGGGTTTCGAGCATTCAAAGTGTAGAACTTTGAGCATTCAAGCATGGAGCTTGAGAATAGATGATATCTTGTTGTATGGAGCTGCTGAGTAGTGAGTTTGTAGAACTGCTGAGCTGTTGAGTATTCCATCTTCCACGGGGTTTGATTTGTTCCTTATGCTTGGGATGCTTCCAAGGCTAGTTTCCATATGCTCAAGATTGCCCCCAAGGCTAGTTTTGAGTATGCTCGGGATTGTCCCCAAGGCTAGTTCTGAGTATGCTCGGGATTGTCCCCAAGGCTAGATTTCACATGCTCGGGATGTTTCCAAAGCTAGTTTTGAGTATGCTTGGGATTGTCCCCAAGGCTCGGAATGTTTGCTCGGGATTGTCCCCAAGGCTAGTTCTGAGTATGCTTGGGATTGTCCCCAAGGCTAGTTCTTGACCATATTCCACTTTGACTTTGTTGACTTGTTGACCCAAAGTGCCATAAGGTTTGTTAAATGCTTCGGTGATTAATGTTTTCAGAGATTTCCATCGTCTTTGCTGACAAGATGATCCTCATGCACGCCTAGGAGATTTCCTTCGCCTCCTAATGTCAACCTTGTTAAGCAGATTTCCAACTCCTCTACTATAGGGATGCTTTCCGAAGTGTGCGCTGGGCTAGAACTACATAAATGTGCATTAAGTGGGAGCCACAGGATTGCTTCACCGGCCTGGAAGTGATGAGGCTGCTTATCTTCAAGATGTGAGCTCGGGGTAGCTACAGAGCTGCTGAATGACTAAGATAGTAGGCACGAGGCTGTTGAGGTGAGTGCGGAGCTATTTGAGCGACTTGGGCACAGGGCTGCTGAGTATGAGTATAGAGTTGCTCGGAGTTTATGAAACCCGACAAAGTCATGAATATGACAAGGCATGTGCATGATGCTACCGAAGAGCAAGTGTGAGGCTTCCGAGTTATGAAGGTAGAGTTGCTGACATGGAGATGAAAGCACGAAGCAAGGAGCTACAGAGATGCGAAATGCGAAGCCACTTTAATGCTGCTGACATGGTGACAATTATAGAGTTTGCTCGGGACAAGTTACGAGGCTATCTTCCAGCTTCTTTGACTTGGCTCAATCGGTCATAGACACATAGCTTGATGTGTTTGGTCTTGATAACTTCAAGGACCGAAATCCGAGAGAATCCTGCAATCAACTTTTGAACAGTTTAGAAAACAGCAATGGATAGGAAAATAACATGCAACAGGCTTAGAGTTGACCAAGGGCCGAAGTCCTTTTATGCTAACTGCTAGGGGCAGGACCATCACGTTTGAAGAACCCTAGTTCAAGAGCTTGAACGATTTTGGGTGACATAGATTGCAATGCAACACATATGCATGTTAATTTGAGTATTTAAAAAGCAAGCCCCCTGTTTAGGCCATGAATGCTTGATCCTAGCTCAATCGTGCATGATGACAATGATCTAATTGCCCCTAGCATGCGATGTAAATAATAATGAATGTGAGTGCAATGTTTCTGTTCGGCAGAGGTCTTGGCATGCCCTTGACAGTGCGGTGTGACAGCATTCCACAAAAGAGTTGAAGCATTCCCCCAGGATATGGCGCTTCTCAGGCTGAGCTTTCTTCAAGTGTGTTGACAGGGAGGTAGGCTTTATAGTGCATCCCTTTGTTGCCCTTTATTCCTTGTATAGAGATGATGGCCATGATGCCTTGATGAACCTGCCTTGCTTGAGCATAAGAACACCTCATACTTGGGGTTAGCTCGTGCAACTAAGACAACTACTTCCATTAAGCAGCCATAATGACATACACATGAAATACTAGGATCAAGAGATTGATGCAAAAGACAGGGTGATAATGATATGCATGTGAATCCGCAATGTATTCTGAACATCTCAACTTTCGCGTATTTGATAATGGCTTATTGCTTATACTAGCCAGGTGTTTTGAAAGACCGCAATGCCCTAGCGGCACCACTGAAAACATTGTTTGGTTAAGGGACCATATTGCTGCACTCTTCATAAAATGAGAGACCCATGTTATTTCCTCAGATATTTGCAAAAAGTGGCTGCGCTTGTATTTGTTGTGTTAAGAATGCTTAAGATAAAACCATCTTCGAAAGCTTTTCCTTGAGGATTTCAAGGTCATATCATTCCATCCATGTTCCACACTCACGTCATTCAATCATCAAAGGACATAGAACTATTTTGCAAACCTATGCCCCTAGTCAATTAGGTGAGTTTGTTGCTTCGAGCTTGATTTGGCTGACTTGAGTTGGATTGATAAGCACCTACTGAGACCCACATAAGAGGTTGGATACTTTTAAGAGAAGTGCATAAAGGGGAACATAGCCATGCCCCCTGTCTCACGTAACTCTCCATGTTGTGCAATTTGCCAAGATGATGCAAATTCCAAGATTCTTGCCCTTCGTGTTAAGTCCCACACTGGTGATGCCCCTAGTGTCTAGGACCTTGCTACTAAGTCGTGTTCCCCAATTTGAGAGGACTTTATTATGGACCATAATGTAGGCTTGGGGTTTTGGCTTGAGAAAGAAGCGGATGTAAAGGCTCAAACCTAATTTCTACTCACGCTTGGGTTTTAAAAGCTAGCAGCCATCTTCAACATTTTTATCAACTCTTGTTGTCTCTTGCCTCACTTTGTGTGAAAGAGTTGGTTTCTTAAAAAATGTCCTTTGTATGTATTGGAAGAAATGTTTCCTTCAAAATGCCCCTTGTATGACGAGGTGCTCATTATTTCATTAATTTTTCTTTCATCTCTCCTTGTATTTTTTTGTGTTTGCCCCAGTGTAGGGGATGGCTGCCTAGCAGGCTGTTCAAAGAAATTATCCAGAGGCTCGATGTGGCTAGCAAGGGATAAGTGTTTGGGATAGAGAAATGAATGCCTTTCTTCATCTTGAAACACACGACAAAGTGGCAAGGATCCTTACCAAGAAATTAGGGGCTTCGATGTTAACCAAGTGAATTTTCTAAGATTGAGGACAATCCTTTGAGACACATAGTAGATGCATGGAGACATGGCTGATTTCTCATTTTGTTCGTGCTCTAACTTTTGCCTAGACCGCCCTTACAGGTTTTCAATCTAGCGAGCTCATCATTTTTTTTCTCCTCTCTTTTCTTCTTTCTCCTTTTTCCTACTCTTCATCTTTGACAGCATGTTTTGCTTACAAGTGATCTCTATGAGGGTGCAGAGATGTGTCAACTCCCTTTTTAACTCAATAGAAATGATGCGGGTCATAGCTTTGAAAAACTCGTTTTGCGCTTTTGACAATTCAAGTGATTATGATGTGTTCCAAACGATGCCATAAGATTACTTTGAAACTCTTGCGGATTGTTTTCAACGTTTGATGTTATCATGAGCATTCTATGGCAGCAAACTAGCACAAGAGAGAACATTTTCAAAATTGTGGCCGACCAAAAGGTGCCTACGTATCCCAACAGAGAATCAGGCCATTCGTAGTTCAAGTCCAAGGAGACTCTCATTTTAGGTTCACATTTCATGTTAGGTGCAACAAGCGAACTTACGACCAAAATAAACTCAAGACATAGACCTTTATAAATAGGAAGCAGATATGGACCAAAATAGTAGCCAAAACTAGCTAGATAAGACTCCTCAAAAGATTGACTCTTAGCCTAAGACGTGACATGCATGGATGCTGCTGCTGCCTAGTGATCAAACTCAGCTGGATCAATCTTCTCTTGATCAATGAGGTCTTGGATCGCATTCTTGAGAGCACCACATTCTCTGATAGAGTGACCATTTACTTGGTGGTACTTGCAATACCCTCCGCCTTTTTGTATAAAGTTTGGAAATTTTGGCTGTAACGGCTTCAATACCCCTTTTGCTTCCAAGATATAGAACACTTTTTCCAAATTCATTCTAAGAGGAACAAAGTTTCTCTTTTGCCTGCGGTCGAGATGAGATTCCACCATTTTAACATTACTGTCGCTTATGTTCATCCTACAGTTGTTTTTCTCTTTGAGAGATTCCTTGTTTAGATTGATGGTATCGAGAAGAAGTTGCTTTTCATGTTGCTGCTGCAGATCATCCACCACTATTTCAATTTGGTTGTGCTTAGTGGGATAAGTTTCTCTCTGAGCTGCCCTTTTCATCCATCTAGTAGGGGGAGGTGGAGGTGGAGCTTGTGGAGGACTTCTTTGCAAACTGTGAACAATGGTGGCTAGGGTCGCCACTGATTTAGCCAATACATTAACTTTAGTAGCCAGAGCTTCTATCTTCTTGTCAGCCATCGCTGTCACGTCTTAGACCAAACCCAAAATTTAGGAAAAATAAGAACTTAGTTACGCTCAGGTTGAGATGTCCAAATCAAGTGTCTATGCAATACACACATCAAACACACTTATTGCCCTTAAGATGAAAATTTAGCATGATGGGGTGGCTTGACCAAATGACACTCGATGTTAACGCATGGTCATGCAATGTGCTATGAGAGGAAATGAGGGTGATGCACTCCTCTTTTGGTTTAGTCCCCTGCATAGTTAGAGAAAGGCAAACAAAATGATAATACATAGCACCACATCTATTTGCACAAATTATGGATGAGTCATGTATGGCAATTCGTTTTGTATGCATGAGTTTATCGGATACCATAGATAGCCAGCAATTTTTGATATGGATGATTCTTAAGACTCGTTGTTTACAAATACTGCATGCCACTTAAGATCCTACTTCCAAACCAATCCACATTATGAGGCAGATCGAAAAAGTTGAGCAGATGACCACAACGGAGAGTAGACTCGGAGTCCATCGCTATGCTAGCAGCTATTTGGATGTTCCACTTTTTGGTTTTAAGAAAAACTTGTTGTTTGAAGATTTGATCATCATTAGCCATTATCACTTCGAAAATTTTTATCTCTCTCAATTCTTGGTTTGGGAAGATTCTTTCACTCCAACCAATGCTAACGTGATTCTACCAGCTTCAGGTTATTCTTTCAGCAAATGTTTATCAAAACCTATTTTTACCAAAACACATCGTAGTCGATCTATCAGAAACTCATTTAACAAGTTTTTTTTCTTTTCTCTTTCTCAAAATATGATTGAGGTATTTGGGATTCACATGATTACCTGCCAGCACATTGACAAACTCCTAAATCTTACCAGCTTGTTGCGGTAAGCATGCTCAAAATTTTAAATTTTGAAAGATGGGTTGCTAGGCCGATTTGGAAATAGGAATCAAAGTCCTACACTTGTCACGCTGAATCATCCATGGAGAAATAAGTATTGCAAGTTCTATCCATGATATCCTTGACTTTGCATACAACCATCCATAACCTGCTCTACTACCATACACTCCCTCTTTCCTTGAGCCTCGCAAGGCAAAGATTGCTAAAGCAACCCCTAGTTCAATTGCCGACGGGGCGGCTTCTTCTCTTTTTTTTTGATGTTTGATTTTGTTCTAGAAATCCATGCTTCGCGGTGCTTCAAGCGAAGTGGGAGTGAGAAATAAGCAGTGGTGCTTTCAACTTACCAAAAACATACCTTGCAGGCAATGCTATGCCTTAGTGCTTAGCTATAAAGACTTAGGGTTAGGGCCGGCTTTTAGTTCAAGCCCTAACCCTTCTGCACAGAAAGAGTGGTTACAATAACATATACAAGGTGTGAGGAAGAACTTTTGCAAGCAAATGCAAGTAGGTTCCTAGCCTGTAGGTTCCTGTCTTAGTTTGATAAGTTCTATGGCTTTCTAATACATGCAAGGTTTAGGTAGTCTCAAGGGTGCTCCGTTGTCAAAGGGTACCAGTCCTTTCACCAGTCCATCATAGGCGGTGATTGGGTGATTTCCTTTTTGATATACCACTAGGTACGAGTGACTGTGGAGTTTGCTGGAACCCCTAACATAGCCCGTGTCATGCCGGGGTATCAGGTGAACTCAACAAGGTTGCCCGCTCGATGCATATGATAAATGAATTAAACAAAACATGTATTAGTCTTATGTTGAACTTTCTGGTTATGACTCTCACATCCCCAGCAGAGTCGCCAAAAACTGTAGACACCTCCCAAACGGAGCATCGCCATACAGATTGATCGTTTGTTTGCTCGTTTGGTTGCTTGCTTCGTAAACCAAGATCGTGGACATTCCCATGGCTAGGAACATCGCCACACGATAGCGGTTATCATAAAAACAGAGTCGCCACCCAGTTTATTAAAACTAGGAAAATAGATAGAGATTCTGGGTACGAGAGCCAAAAGTACAGTAAGGGGAAGGTGTTAGGCACCCCTCTCTACCCAGTCGTGAGACTGGCCCATAGTTATTCAACATAAGGCATATACTTGCTTTATTTAACTCTAACACATAGTCTAATTTTAGCCTTTAAGCAGTTAATGGTGAGCCAGTACGATAATTAAAGCATGCATCAGAAATAAACAAAACAGACAGGCTGTCCCAGGAAAATCGATCTCTCGGCCGGTGAATGGATTTCACGGCCGAGGGATCCCACTGGATTGATATATCTGCTGAAGGATTGATCCCCCAACCGATGTTCTTCCTCACACCAGAATAGATATTTAACAGATAATCAAAACACTATGATTAATGCATAAAAACGTAAAAGAGATCAAACCATAGGCCCCTGGGCCTCACCACCTTGATCCCTCAGTTGCTTTGGATTAGAAGGGATTGACTGATTTACTTCTCGAAAACCTTAGGGTTAGGGTTTGTACTTCGGGGTTTGATCGTTCGGGATGCGGCTGCCTTCGGAAGATTAGGGCTTCTATAGAGGGAGTATGTGAGATGATTTATGCAGAGCTTGGAGGTATGAGATGGAGGAATTGAATGTTAATTTCGGAACCCCAAGGCCTCTTTATATAGGCAATTGATGACTCACTCCGGCCAATCAAATGGAGTGAATCAAAAAGGAATTCTAGGGTTCAAAGATCTCTAGACGCGATCTACTTCGTAACCCGAACGCATCGGAAAAAGGCTGCTAGGGTTTTGGTGCGTCGATCAAACGACTGACAGAACATTTCAGAATTCTGGAAAAAGACGATCTGGCAGCCGAGGAATGGATCTGGCGGCCGAGGAATCGATCTTACGGCTGATAGATGTATTTTCCTAGGATGCTGTATTTCTGTCTGAAAGGCTGTATGGCTCTGGATTGGGTCCTCTAAGTGGCTCAAAGTTCTTACCGAAAGTCCTAAGGTTTCTCAAGAAGACAATCAGCAATCACTGTATCCATTTCATCATTGGGATGGTCCCCAAGGTGGGACTTGAAATAATCGTTAGGCCAAATTGGGGTGTCTACAATCGGATAGAATCTAACTAGTCTTGCTAAGTAGGATTTCTTAGTCAAGAAATATATAATCTAGGCTTTTTTCTTACTAATTAAGGAAATAATTACTAGCACGCTTGTCTTTAGAAAATGACTGTATCGATAGGCGAGATGAAATCGATTTTACAAGTCTCGAATCTAATTAAGACGAATTATAGGAATTAAAAAGGAAATTATAAAGTCACTCAAGAATAATTAAAGAATTTTTGAATAAACAACGAGATTTTTATTCACTGAAAATCGGAGTTGTTACAAGAATATTTTCCGATCACCAACAAAACACCATAAAAATAGAAACGAAAATTTTATTTTTCCTAAAAATTATTTTATGTGAAAACTATTTTACTTCGAAACAAATAGAGTCTAGAAGCTAGTTTTTTTTAAAATTGGTAGCGATAACGCCAAGATTGTTTTTGTTGGAGCCAAAATTTGAGCGCATAAAAGTCTTATATACTGCACATGAGACAAGTCTTTTGTACACTAAAATTTTGATACCAACAAAAATAATTTTGACATTATCATTGTTTAAAATGGTTCTTTCTCTAAATCCACACCAGAGCACGGCCCGACTGACGGGCCAATCTGGCAAAACGCCCAGATAGGGCGAGTACATTATTTCCCGTAAAAGCTTTGCCAGAGTTTCCTTTACTTGATCCATGACGTTAAGCTTGAATCGCCTCATGATTTGTCACTTCCCAGTGAGAGCTCCGAACTTTAGGACAAAGGAAGGGGTCCAAAGATTTACTACTATATTAGCCTGCGGGCCTTGTTAAATGATAAAAAAAAAGAGATTTACTACATTAATTTATATAATTTACTAATTATTGCAGTAATACTTAAATTGAAAATTCAATTCATTCATATTTTCTATCTTATATTTCAATCTATATCTATCAGATTGTGGTTTCATGTAGGGGTGACCAGTGAACATGATCCGAATTGGTTCGATTTTATAGTATACACCCAGAACTAATTCAATACTTACAGATTACGAATTTGGAGAACCAAACCAACTCACAAAACACATAGAACTAAACCAATCCAAACCATTGAAATATGGTTTGGTTTCGGTTTCAAACCACGATTTGCTTTGAACTAAGCTATCATCTTAAAAAATTTAAAGTACTTAACATTACGAAGATATATTTATCCATTCAAATTACCAAAACACACTAACATCAACTAACTAATTAAGAGTAGAATACCAACAATTGTCTTAAGTCAACTAAAAGAAAATGAAATGTTGGTAAGTCTTTAAAATGAACCAACAAAGAATATCAACTACTAAACATGTTAAGACATTTTAACCAAATAAAATGTCAAAGATAATTCTTGAAACTATTGAATTGAAATGAGGCAGCAAAAGGGCAGTAGCAGCAGCATGGTAGCAACCAACTTGTGATGATTCTTATCATTATCTTGGCAAGAAAGGAAGACTCAATATTACGGTGGATTTAATAAGAGCAATAAATTAGGAAAGTAGTTGACTAAGAGGCTTCTATAGATATTTACTTGGCGAATCATAATTAAATTATACATGTAACACACACACACACACACACACATATATATATAATATGATTCGGATCGTTTGGAACCATAATTGCAAACGTGAATCCACATATCAAACCATATAACGCGGTTTCTAATTTTTTTACACCATGACCAAACCATATTACAAAAAAACTAAACCAAATCTTTCGGTTTGAATTGGTTTGGACTTGATTTGCGGTTTGATAGTTTTTTTCTCACCCCCAGTGATTTCATGTACCAAACATTTCCATATCAATCCATTCGATATTTTTGTTTTACCAATAGGATAGGATATGAGAAAGAGACTTTCATTTCCAGTCTCTTTTTTTTGGGCAAATTACATTAAACCCCCTCCAACTATACCTCGGTAAAGAGTTGCCACCTTCATCGTTTAACTCGGACACTTAACCCCCTTCATTTGTTATCATGTGACACTTAACCACCTCCCGTTAGTGAGCCGTTATGAGTTCAAACGGAAGAAGGTCATGTGAGCAGCACATGACCTTTTAATGTGTAACGCCCTGATTTTTGGAATAAAAATCAGTGGTATTAAATATAAATTTTTAATTTTTTAAAACTAAATTAAAGCTCAAAATTCAAAACAGATCGTTCAACATACAGATTCATTTATTACAAACCAATGTGGAAATACTAAAAATAGTTTTTGTGGTAATGAAATAGACAAAACACAGAGCTGGCTCCTAGGCTTGATACGGATCCCAAGCGTACTCTGGCTCGACTCCCTTCTCCGAATTCTCCTCTGCATAATATTGCTTGCCTTTAGGGTTCTGTGTCTCTTCTTGGTTTGCTGCAAAATCTGGCATGGATGTCAGGAAATCCGTACCTGAGTGATAGAGTTCACCCAATAGAATAATCCAACCCAACTACCCCCCTTACTTTACAACTAGCAGGTAACAAGATAATATTGATTCGAAGAAGTAAAGCAGAGATTTTACACATAAACCGGTTTGTTACTATCCATTAACCTAACGTGAAATCTAAGATCTTCTCTACAAGATCTTTTCCTTCCTTATCTACTAACTATGATCGTGTCATGGGACAATCCCCCCTTGCTTGCTCTGCAAAGGCACGATTACCCTTTGAAACTTCCCATGGCGTACCATGAGTTAGGGTCGCCACAATACTTAAGACACTAACTATGATCGTGTCATGGGACAAACCCCCCTTGCTTGCTCTGCAAGGGCACGATTACCGTTTGGAATTTCCCATGGCGTACCATAAGTTAGAGTCACCACAATAACATCATCGGGCCCCGCAGGTAACCCATTTCAATACAGGGCCCAACTGGTAACCCTTGTCATAGCCATGGCCCAAATCATAATCCATAATCTCACAACTCCAACACTTTACCATTTTTCCATTAACTTAGCATCGTTTAGGTTAATTCTATTCGCATACCACCCCATGTCTCTAGGTCCAATCTAGCATATAGATCAAGAATCAGAGCAATATACAATTAATCAAAAATGATAATTGAAACAAATAACAAACGAGGCAAATCATGTAACTTTTTATGAACAGGCGTTGCCCTTAGTCTTTTATGGCCAAGATAGTAATGATAAAGCAGGAAACTTTTATCTAATAAAAGTTTTAATAAATTTTTTTTTTACAGGTTCGCATTAATTATTTTTAAGAAATTAGGTTGATTAATAACTAATTACATACATTAAATAGGTAAAAATATTAGAAAAATTATCATGACCTTAATAAGAGTCCTAAAGGTCCTACGCAATATGTTCGAGTATCAAAAGTTGGGTCCGGAGGGTCGCGGGATCATTTTAGATAAGGATATTGACTAAATTTGCTGAAAGTAAAATAAATAGATAATAAATATTCTAATAAATAAAAATTGTTGAGGTTAACAAAGTTTCATCTTAGGAATGTAAAAAGTTCAAAAAAAATTATTCGGGCATTAATAACATGGTTTATGAGGTTGCAAAGTTATTCCGATTGAAAACTTTGAAATATAACTAAACAATAATTAATAAATAGATAATAAAATTAAAAAAATGATATTAACAAGATATGATCTTTGAGGTGTGAGGAGTCTAGGAAAAAAAGTATGTGTGTCAAAAATGGTGTTCAGGAGGTTGCAAAGTGATTTCGAACCAAAACAGTATACACCGCAAGGTCAGAAGACCTGGTTCTTGAGGCTGGGCCGCCCGAAGGTCGTAACTGGAATTCTTTTCTTTGTTTGTTTTGGCTACGGTTTCGTGCATGGGTTCGCATGGGCTATATCTTACGCCTAAAAATACATAATTATACTTAGAGAAGAGGTTGAGTAGGGTTATAATACCTTGGTTTGGATCGAATTGATTCAAAACCGAACTTGGAATTTTGGAGAAGAAGACGTCGGGTTTGATGACGGGGGGACCTTGGGACTGAATTGAATGATGTTTGGGGATGCTTGGGGTTGAGGAAAATGATCGGGATGGTCGAATTGGATCTCGGCTGGGTCTAGGTACAAAATCCACTTTCCTCTCTATCACTTTCTCTCTCTAAAACTCCATAGCTTGGAGTTTGGTTTTCTTTTGTTTTTCTCTTCTATTCGGACTGGTGGAGTGTGGGGAGTATCGTGGTGTGCCCGTGGGTCAATGGGATGGGGTATTTATAGGTGAATTTTGGAGGAGGAGGATAAGATCAAATTTAATGGAGTTGGGTTCATGGGATTCAAAAATGGACGAATTGGGACTATTTTTGGGGTCAAAGGAGTGGCAGGAATTGGATAGGGGTGAATTGAATTCGGATTTTTCCTTGGTGATGAAGGAATTTTTCAGTTTGGGTGAGGGGAAGTGAATTTGGGTTTTCATGGAGGGTAAGTGTAGAGACCCGAAATTTTTTATAATTTCGGAAATCGTTTAAAGTGTGAAAGAATCGTATTATTATTAAGGTTGTACGTTTGTTTGTGGGGGTATACGGATATACGTTCACTGTTGTGTATCAGACACTCGGAGAGTAGTAAAATGTAAGTTTTGATGTTGTAATGTTGTTTGGAAGTGTTGGTATCAAGTTGGGTTCGATTCGGTGTCCGTTGGAGAATTTCACTTTTCTGTCTAGCCAGTATCGGTACTGCCTCTTGCCCAGTACCGGTACCCAGTGTCCAGAGCATGGCCAAATCGATATTTCGAAGGCTCTGCTTCGCCACAACCTTGCCTTCAAAAAAAGGTTGAATACCCCGAGTGTAGGGCTAGGTCGTTGTCAGCATAAATACCGGAAAGTCCGAGATCGTACCCACAGAGATAATCTCTATAGCTAATTAGGATTTGTAGAAGTAAGTGTTTCCGGCGTTTAGATGGCCAACTTTTGGTTTTCCTTTGAAAGGTGGAGAAACACTCTTATGGAAAAGACTAGAAATGAGTTTTAACTAAGAATTAAAAGTGGCAAGGCATAGAAGTTCATGACACCCGTAACTTAGGCCAATCAACTTTTCTCAACTGAAAACTCGGTTGAATCACACGGCATAGGTTATCAACCGGAAGATTTAGCGGAGAAAATAGTTAGACTTGAAATAGAGTTTGAATAACAAGCTAAACACAAGGCGTGACATCGCTCCCGGAACCATGTGAGCATGCACATGATCACCGGAGATTAACAACGCTAAGACTTGAATTCAAACTAAATATCAAGGTCATGAACTAGAAGCGTAATTTGGAAAGCGAGCAAGTTCTTTGGTTCTTTTGGCAAACACGAGGCGAGACATAGCTCACGGAACCATATGTGCAAGCATATGATCACCGGAGGTTAACATCGACAAGTTTTGTTACATAAAAGGGCGAACTACTCACATTTACAAACCAAACCTCAAGTCTTAAGTTGAGAAAGGCAAGATAAACGTTAGTCACGAGGCGCTAATCACCCCATAGCCTAGCCTAATCAACTACTCACACATATTGAAAATACTAGAAATTATGCTAGGAAAGGTAAACATATTTAACCGATAGAATCGAAAACAAACTTGATATTATAAAGGATCTAAACCGTAGCAACAATTTTAATACTTGGAAAATTAACATGTAACGTCTCCGTATCGATACGGGAAAAAGCCGTATCGATACGGGAGAACCTGGAAGCCCACGAGGGAAATTAGTATCGATACAGATTTAGGCTGTATCGATACCAGGAGCTTATCTCCAGATCTTCAAGTCAACTTCAGCAGGCAGCTCCCAGTAACTTCCAGCTCCTCAGCATCTTATTTTCATTCTCTAAAGTTAAGTAAAGATTACATTTTAAACCTTTCTTTTACCTTTTCTTTACTTCAATTTATTTAATGAAAATAAGAAAGTACCCCCCATTTGGAAACAATGGCATTACCAGAATTTCAAGATTCCAATTAAATCAAAATGTCAACCCCCCACTTTTAGTACAAAACAGAAAACTGCACAATTTTCTCAAGAGAAAAAGGCTCGAAACGTGACATTGCTCTTCAAATAAAACCTTGCAACTTTGTAGTTACTCTTAGAAAAATTCAAGGATCAATTACCGCCATTTTTAATCTTGAAAATCGATACTTTTTCAGAAAGTCATTTTTTCATACTTAGACAGATTTGAAGAGGCCGACAGGGTCTTCGGGTACTTGGAAGCACTTGGGCCATCCATGGCGTTGAAATGCACCTTATTTGCACGTCTTACCTGAAAACACTAAAAACACACCTTACGTGCAATATCACTATAAAAGCTAAATAAAAATAAGATAAAACAACATTAAATGGGACTAGTCGCACCAAATATCTACAATATTGGGTGCTCATTAGGCTCAAGTACCGGTACTGGGAGTCGCCCAGTACCGGTACCCGCTGTGTTTTTCTGCAGATTTCAGCACGCTTTTTGGACCACTATAAATACCCCCCCTTTACCATTTTTCACACCCAAACACCACGAAATCAAATCTTAAAACCCTATCTCACCTACCCAACTCCAATCTCACCCAAAACTCTTGATTTCAACCTCAAATCTTCAAGATCCAAGGGTTTCCAACCTCAAAGTCACTCGATTCTTGCGTTTGGTGAACAAGAGGTAGGTTTTGTGTTCTTGCTAACACTTTTGGGCTCTCACCCACGTTTTTCTCACTCTCCTCTCAATCACTTGTTGATCTTTGTTTGTTTATCTTGTTTTTGGGTTGTATTCACCCTATATCTTATAGCTGAGCTTGGGTGGAGTTTGTTTTTGGTGGATTCAAACTCATAGCACTTGGTGTACTTAGGGTTTTGCTCAAAACCTGTTGTGGTAGGGATTTCTTACTCTTGATATATGTTTATGTGATATTTATGTACCTAGATCGTGCTTTATTTCGTGCTTAAGGTTGGGTTTTGCATTTCAACCAAATCTGGAAATTTTAGCCTATTTTCTGAGTTTCAGTCAACTTCAAACGGCTATAACTTTCTCGTTCGATGTCTATTTCATGCAAACTTTATGTCGAATCGAAGGTCTTGAAGTCAGCTTTCGTTTGCCACCAGAATCACCCTTAAACTCTTGGTACACAGAAAGTTATGATCATTTGAGTGGAGGTGTGTCAGTCTGTCAATGTTTATGGCTACTCCTAAGGTTGTGTTCGTTCCGTGTTATGATTCCCTACGTGATTAGAATATGTTTAAGTCACACTCGAGTATGGTTGCTTGTGTCTTAATAACTCGTTATTCAATCTTGTCTCTTGGCACTCGTTATAGTATTCTATTAGTAGCATCGGGTAGAGAATATACCGTAAGGTTGATAGGAGTACCGTGGGCTATAAGGGAATAAGCGGTGAATGTTACGAGTAGACATGAGCTTGTCTAGTGATCCGATGGGTAGTATTGTGACTCGTGTCCTTAATCTATATGATTTCCGTTTAGAACCTAGTGAGTGGTGTGTCGTGGAGTCATTGTGGGTTCGATACGTGACGTAGGGCGTCGTGATAGACTTAGAGGAATAGCGTGGGCTTAAGGTATCTATCAATGTACGATGGGATGTGTTTATGAAATTGTAATGCATTGCATGATGATGAATGAAAGAAAGGTGAACTTGGAAAACGTTGTCTTCTTGTATATGGATTGATAATGCATGTGTGTATGTGCGAGTTGATAATTTTGAATTGAGGGTCCTGCAACGCAAGGTGTGGTAATGCGGAGACTCTAGAGGGCCCACAACGTAAGGTGTGGTAATGCGGAAATCCAGATGGAGAGAATTCAATGTGATGCAAGGGATGGTAACACAGTTGAATGTCTCGCATGATGAAGAGAAGTTTGATTGACCTTAGAGGTCCATGTTGATGTTTGGATTGCTTGTTGCTTGGGATTGTGGTTGTCGAAAAAGAGAATGATTGGTTGATTTTATCAAAGTTTTTATTAAAGAAAGCAAATTTGAATTTTGAAAAGAGGATAAAAATCCTCTGGTATTCTTGAGCGAATCAACGGATCCGGTATTTGGGCACAAATCAACGGACTCCGGTATTCAAGCTCGAATCAACGGAGCTTGACCCGTGATGGTCTTGAGTTTTCTCTAAATTGTTTTGGAAATCTAAAAGGAAAGTTTTACGAAATGAGGCTCTATGGCGGATGGTATGAAAAGAAGAAGTGGTTTGTGGCATTCATTCGAAAGGTTGTCAGATGGTTGAGCTGTTGTTGTTGTTTGTTGTTAAATATGAGTCTTAATGCTACTTCTAGTTGACGTGTGGATAGTTAGGGTTATCTCTAAGATGTCCAGAATCCCGAAGTCTAAATTTGTCTGTTCATTTTGGTAACCCCTCTTGCATCTCATGTTTGCTTGTTGAGTCTCATTCCCGTTTGGTGCATATTTCATTGCATTTTCATATAACTTGAGTATAGATTTTCTCTACTGGGATAGTGTAGCTCAACCTATTATTTTCAGGTAAAAAACAAGGAAGTTGGCATGGCATGCATCTCGTGCTTGTTGATCATGTGTCTCGGAGGTATAAAGGAGGAGTGAATTTGCATTTTATTTGAAAGTAGTATTCGGAAAATGATTAATGAAATTGTAATATTATTTAGCATTTGTATAACTTGGGGACTTGGTTTGTAAATGATCGTTTGTGAACTCTCTTTGGGGTACTATCTATGTTATACGACGATCTTTTATTGAAATAGAATATTTATTTATGTTGAAAATTGAGGACGTGACAGTAAGGAAGAGAGAGAGTTATGGCTGGAGAGAGAGGAAGTTGTGGGAGGGGGAGAGAGAGACATTGCAGGAGAGAATGAGGTGAGGGAGATGAAGGAATATGCATGCATGTTACATGCATGCGGTGTGTGTGTGTGTGTATATATATATATATATATATAAAGTATTTATTACTAATACTTATGTATGCATGCAAAAAAATATATATATCTATTTATATATTTTAACAATAAGCAATACTTAATAATATTGTTATTATAAAAAAAATAGGGTCGTTACAACCTACCTCCCATAACGAAATTTCGTCCTCGAAATTAGGGTGTACCTTCAGGTGGAAATAGATTCGGATAGTTGGCGCACATAGTATCTGCTCGTTCCTAAGTTGATTCCTCAATTCCTTGATGTCGCCAAAGGATTCGAACGAGTTGAATGGTCTTGCCTCGGATGCACTTCTCACTATAGTCTTGGATCTCTACGAGCTGTTTCTCGAGAGTGACGTCCTCGTTAAGTTCGACGTTTTCCCAATTGATGATGTGGGAATGGTGCGACAAGTACTTTCGGAGCATACACACGTGGAATACATTGTGAACTCGGTCCAGTTGTGGTGGCAGTGCCAAGTGGTATGTGTAGACACTCCAATTTGGCCTAACGATTATTTCAAGTCCCATCTTGGGGACCATCCCGATGATGAAATGGATACAGTGATTGTTGATTGCCTTATTGTGAACCTTAGGACTTTCGGTAAGAACTTTTAGCCACTTACAGGACCCAATCCAGAGCCAAATAGCTTTTCAGACAGAAATACAGAATCTTAGGAGAATCCATCTGTCGGCTGTGACATTGATCTCACGGCCTTAACATCATTTCTTCACCTGAGTAACCTGTTGCATGAAAATCTCCCTAAGAGATCAATCCCTCGGCCGCAAGATCTATCCTTCGGCCGCAACATCCATTTCCTCGGCCGCCAAATCGATGGCTCGGCCACCAGATCATCCTTTTTCCAGATTCTGGAATGTTCTGCCATAGGTTTGATCCGATCACAAAACCCTAGCAGCCAAATTCCGATGTGTTCGGGCTACGTCAGGAGATCACCATGAAGAGTTTGTATCGCTCTCTAACTCTAATTCCAATCGTGTGCTTTGATTGGACGAGTTGTGTCATCCCCATGCCTATATAAAAGAGCCTTTGGCTCCGAAATTGATATACTTTCACACCCTCTCAAGTCACGAAACTCTGTCAATACACACTCTCAAACCCCATCTTCAAAAGCCCTAACCTCCCGAAGGCAGCCGCTAATCCGACGATCAAACCCCGAAGTTCAAACCCTAACCCTAGGGTTTTCTCAAGAAGCAATCAGTCAATCCCATTTAATCCAAAGCAATCAAGCAAACTGAGGGATCAAGGTGGTGAGGCCCAACGGCCTCTAGTTTGATTTGTTTTCTGTCCATATACTCTAATCGTAACGTTTTAATTATCTGCTAACTAATCTGTCTGGTGTGAGGAAGAACATCGACCGGGACTTCGATCTCTCGGCCGGTACATAAAACCAGGAAGATCTCTCGGCCGTGACATCCATTCACCGGCCGCGAGATCTATCTCCCTGGGACATGATTGTTTTATTCAGCTTTCTGATGCATGCTTTCAATTACAGTCTCGGCTCACCTTTAATTGCTTAAAGGCTAAAACCAGACTACGTGTTAGAATTAAATAAAGCATGTATATGTCTTATGTCGAACAACTATGGGCCAGTTTCACGACTGGGTAGAGAGGGGTGCCTAACACCTTCCCTTTACTGTACTTTTGGCTCCCGTACCGAGAATCTCTATCTATTTTCCTAGTTTAATAAACTGGTTGGCGACTCTGTTTTGATGATAACCGCTATCGTGTGGCGATGTTCCTAGCCATGGGAATGTCTACGATCTTGGTTTACGAAGCAAGCAACCAAACGAGCAAACAACGATCAATCTGTATGGCGATGCCCCGCTCCAGGGAGGTGTCTACAGTTTTTGGCGACTCTGCTGGGGACTTGAGAGCCATAACCAGAAAGTTCAACATAAGATTAATACATGCTTTATTCAATTCATTTATCATATGCATCGAGCGGGCAACCTCGTTGAGTTCACCTAATACCCCGGCATGACACGGGTTATGTTAGGGGTTCCAGCAAACTCCACAGTCACTTGTACCTAGTGGTATATCAAAAAGGAGATCACCCGATCACCGCCTATGATGGGCTGGTAAAAGGACTGGTGCCCTTTGACAACGGAGCACCCTGAGACTACCCAAAACCTCACATGTGTTAGAAAGCCATAGAACCTATCAAACTAAGACAGGAACCTACGGGTTAGGAAAATTTCCTGCATTTTGCTTTCAAGTTCTTCCTCACACCTTGTATCATCTGTTGTTGTAATAACTCTTTCTGTGCTGAGGGGTTGGGATTTTCAGTCCAAATCCTAACCCTATACAAACCAAATACTGTTGACTTACAGGTACTTTACTCTCAAGCAGGCACAATAGGAAAAGCAAAGAAGCAACCTCAGCCAGTTTTATACTCTTACAACACCCGAAGCTACGCCAAACAGAGGTCTTTGCAGTCATCCTGTCTGTCATCCTCGTCCGCCAAAACACCCTCACCACAACGGTCCCAATCACTTCTAGGGACTTCACGGTCATCCTCTCAACAAACCCCATCATCTACCAAATCCCAAGCTTCATCAAGCAATTCTCCTACTCTCATGGTAGACAACGACGCCACCATTGCCGATCTCCAAGCTCAAATCGCTACCTTGCTAGCAGAGAAGGCAGCCAGAGATGCTGAGGATGAAGAAAGATCAGTGGAAGACAAGAATCCTCAAAAAGTGGTGTTGGCGGAAAGTCCCGAACTGACCAAGCAAGTCAAGGAGATCAAACAATGTAACGCCCCCATTTTCGGGTTTGTTAATTAAACATTTTATTGAATTAAAAGACTAAGAGTCAAGCTCATTATTACATCATAGATCCTACTAGAGTACTTTTTATTACACAAAGGATGGAATTTCTAAGGCATTTTATCACTCTGCTTCTTCCTCCATCCTAGCAAGCTCCTCGGCTCCAAAAGCCTCCAATGTGTACTGTTCACCTTGCTCATCAATCAACTCTGATACATTATACCAGCGTCGCCCCCAGTATAATATGTCAGGGTCACCAAAAAGGTAACACCGTGAGCTACAAAGCTCAATAGAATAAACCATACCCACTAACCCTTAACTTACAGCAAGGAAGCATATAAACAATTACACATGCTCATTCAACAACATAGTTAAACAATGACACATCCACATTCGATATCTTATTAGCGTTGGTGTCATGCCTTTTCTTGAGTTTCTCCTACGTGACTCGTCGTAGACCGTGTCAACCTTTTCACCTTTACCAAATCCACAATTTCCAAAGTTTCATTAACAAATTGCTACTAACGAGGCTACCAAGTCCGGCTCCATTAGTAACACACACGATGGCTACCAAGTCCGGCCATGTCATGGTTTTCAAAACATACTCTTTCAAATCTTGCATTGGCTCCTCACTTCGGATAACCAAGCCATATTACCACATGAGACTACCATGTCCGGCCCCATTGGTAATCTTCACAATGGGCTACCAAGTCCGGCCGCATTACGGTTTTCAAACACTTACACAACGACTACCAAGTCCGGTCATTATGTAATTTCAAAATATTTTCTGCATGTTTAATCCAATCCTTTCTTTAACCACACCCTAGGTGTCATGTTTCTACTTTCTCGGTTTTCGTGTCTCGTTTGCATGCCATGACTCCGCGGTAATTCTTTTCACAGTTTAAGAAATCTTGAGACTAAACTAACAAGATCATTCAACTCTATATTAGATAGCATGCTCACTTATTCACATCATCATACTCAACATTTAATCACACAAAGTTAAGGATAGTGCCACATGGACGGACACCTTTGGAGTGATAAATCACTTATGCTTAGCACATATTGACAATAAGACAAGTAAACACATAAACATATTCATAATCATTTTAAGATCAAGATACAATTTCTTCTATCCAAGTTAATCTTTCATAAAATCCATTCTTTCTTTCTTTTAGGGAATTTCAAAAGAACATATGTCTTTATAGAAGTAAAAGTCTATTGTTCATCATGCTCATACTTTCATTAGCATAACTATCATGCATTCCAACGTTCAAGAATTATACGATAAGTTTAGAGTATTGTGGGCAGCATGCCCTCGGAGAGAAAGGATTTCGTTCCTTTTCGCCATTGCGGCCCTTTTTTGGAAATCGAGGGAGCGCGAGCGCAGGGGCAAGCGCTCAAAAATACAGAGTCACCACTTGAGATTTGAAGGTCCGACACTCAAGGAACCGTATTTCGAAGCACCTGCCGCGCTGTTTGTTTGAAAAAGTTAAGGAAACCAGTCCGTCATAACCATATCTGGGTTTGGGAGCCAGGTTACGAGAGGGGAAGGGTTTTAAGGCACCCCTCTTGCCCAATCCGGAGATCGGTCTCTACTTAGGTATTTTTATGAAAACTTTTGTGATTCTTCTTCTTTTAATTAATTTTAGCCAATTAGGGTGGGGGAACAGTTAATCGGGGATTAAAACTGTAACAATTTGCAGGATATGATCAAATAATAGCATGGATGGATGGCATGATGAATAATAAATGGGATGAAACCTAAAACAGCGATCAAATGCCAAGACCAGGCTCGGGATGGATTTGCCCTGCACGATGGCCAACTTGCATGCATGAACAAATCTGCATGCAAGAGAACCATCGCGCGAGACACTCAAACCCTCGCGCGAGTGTTGTCATCTCACCACAGTTCCAATTTCATCCCCTTCTGGGCTCTGGAAGGACCAGTGCACACCCAGGAGGCAAACCAAGCAGTTTATCAAAGGACTGTAAAATACTAATTATTACAGACAGCTTGAAAATGGAATTGAATAAAAAGGAAACACAGCCCCTAAACAGTGGGGGGATAAAAGGAGGCCAAGGGCCTGGTTGCCCATGTAAGGGCCATTCCTGGGGTTCACAGAACCATCGCGCGACAGAGAGTGAGTCTCGCGCGACAGTCTTGACTGGACTTCCAGGAATTGCTTTGCATGTTTGGGGTCCTGAGACAGGTTCAAGGATCACCCAAAGGCATTCCAAACTATCTGAGACAAACAACTAAGCTACTGTATTTTGTTTTGCATGCATAACAGTGATCAATATTTGAAAATGAAGCTCAACAGGCATACCAATATTGCAAAAATAGTAAATGGCTAGCCTCCCTTCCCCACGAGGTCTATTCTCTTGCTGACACAAGTGTCGCGCGAGTGTTATGGACCATCGCGCGAGGGTTTAGCTGCCACGGATTCTTGTAACTCTACTGGCTTTAGGACCAGGACATGGTATTAATTACCAGCCTTGGCCCTGTCAGCCCCCCTCAGGGATCAAAACAGAAACAGGCTAAATGTTATACCTTTGCTTGGAAAGGGTTTGGAAATGGATTGGATTGATTGGTGAAGCCTTTGACTAAGTGTGTGTGTAGAACACTTAATTGGAAGACTAGGAAGTGGTTTGGGTTAGTAACTTTGTGCTAGAATGCTAATTGCCTTGTGAATGGTAATTAACTTTCTTAACCTTTTTCTTGGAACCCTTAACATGGAAGACCAATGGGGCTATTTATAGGGGAAGTGAATGGGCTAGGTGGTGGCAAAACATGGCTTTGCAACCAGCCAACAAGGCTGGTCACAACTTGGTGGATAGACTAGCCAACAAGGTAAGTGGGAGTGGTTGTGAGGGTGTAGACACCTCCCAAACGGGGCATCGCCATACAGGTTGATCACATTTGTTTGCTCGATTGGTTGCTCGTTTCATAAACCAAAATCATGGACATTCCCATGGCTAGGAACATCGCCACATGATAACGGTTATCATCAAATAGAGTCGCCACCCAGTTTATTAAAATTGGGAAAATAGATAGAGATTCTGGATACGGGAGCCAAAAGTACAATAAGGGGAAGGTGTTAGGCACCCCTCTTTGCCCAGTCGCGAGACTGGCCCATAATCATTCAACATAAGACGTGTAGATGCTTTGTTTAATTCCAACACATAGTCTGTTTATTTATTCCTTTAAACAGTAAGTAAGGTGAGCCAATGCGATAAATAAGCATGCATTAGAAAGCAGAGAAAGCAAATAAACTGTCCCAGGAGATCGATTACTCGGCCGGTGAATGGATGTCACGGCCGAGTAATCACACTGGTTTGATGTACCGGCCGAGGGATCGAAGCCCCGGTCGGTGTTCTTCCTCACACCAGACAGAAAGATTAACGAATAATCAAAATGCTACTGTTAGTCAAAAATACAGTAAATTAAGACAAACCGGAGGCCGTTGGGCCTCACCACCTTGATCCCTCAGTTGCTTGATTGCTTTGGATTGGGCGTGATTGATTGATTGCTTGATTGAGAACCCTAGGGTTAGGGTTTGAACTTCGGGGTTTGATCGCCGGATTGACGGCTACCTTCGGGAGGTTAGGGCTTTTGAAGAGTGGGTTTGAGAGAGTATTTTGACAGAGTTTCGTGGCTTGATTGAGTGTGTAGGTCTATCAATTTCTGTGTGTTAAATTCGGAGCCCAAAGGCCCCTTTATATAGGCATAGGGATGACTCACTCCGGCCAATCAAATCACGAGATGGCAATTGCAATTGCAATGCATCTCTAACTCTACGTCGTGATCTCCGAACGTAGCCCGAACGCATCGGAAAGGTAGTGTAGTTGGATCAAACCAAACGTCTGACAGAACGTTCCAGAGTCTGGAAAAAGGTCGATTTGGCGGCCGAGCAAAGGATGTCGCGGCCGTGGAATGGATGTCTCGGCCGAAGGATAGATCTCGCGGCCGAGGGATTGATCTCTCAGGGAGATTTTGCTGGCAACAGGTTGCTCGGGTGAGGGATTGATGTTGTGGCCGTGGGATCGATGTTACGGCCGTCAGATGGATTCTCCTAGGCTTCTGTATTTCTGTCTGAAAGGCTGTATGGCTTTGAATTGGGTCCTCTAAGTGGTCAAAGTTCTCACCGAAAGTCCTAAGGTCCTCAAGGAAGCAATCAGCAATCATTGTATCCATTTCATCATCGGGATTGTCCCAAGGTGGGACTTGAAATAATCGTTAGGCCAAATTGGGGTGTCTACAGAGGGTGTGAGGGTGTAACCTGCCAAAACTCTGTTCAGCTAAGGAAAACGGGGTTCCAGCCCATGGGGACCCATGTGACACCCAATCACCACAAATCCAGCTGGATTATGTGATAGTGACAGGAGAGAACCATCGCGCGAGGGTCAACAGTCAACAATTTGACTTTGACCACACCTGGCAAGCTGAGTATCGTGCGAGGAACATGAAGAATCGCGCGACGGTCAAATCTGACCCTAGGGTTTGACTGAAGGTTCAGAAGGGTTCAAAAGGTTTAAGCGGGGTTCTAAGCACTCCAACCTCAATCCATTCCCAATCCAAGCTCGTTTGATCCGATTTCATCATCGGGGAAACAAGAAAACTGTAAAACAAAGTAAAACAATTGGGAGACCTAGATTGGGGTGTCTACAAGTATTCTACAATCATTTCAACATTCGTATACCTAGAGTTTAGGAGGTATAGGAAAAATTCTACGTATACATAGGAATAGCGGAGACGGAGATTTCTACATTATCGTACTATTATCTATACTTAGGGAAATGAGTAGAGATTAATCTACCTATAAACACGATTATCTATATTTCAAAGCAAACACATTTCTAATTATATTTAGAGTTCGAAAGTATAGGAAAATCGACATATACTTAGAGTTTAGGAGGTATAGGAAAAATTCTACGTATACATAGGAATAACGGAGACGGAGATTTTTACATGATCGTACTATTATCTATACTTAGGGAAATGAGTAGAGATTAATCTATCGTTTTTCTTGGCGGTAGTGATGACTACGGAGGAAAGGTGGTACGTCGGTAGTCGGACGGAGTAACGTCGTAAGGATGGCTTCAATAGCTTCGAAAGAGAAAGGTTTCTCTCGAAACTTGATCTTGACTAAAGCTACTAAAACTTTTGGATCGATATGGTGGTCGTATGGTGGTTTAGTGGCGGCACTAGAAGAGTTTCTTGAAGAACTAAGGAAGAACCTCAAGAACAACTAAGAACTAAGCAAGAACAACAAGAACACTAGACTTTCTAGAGAGAAGTTGGAGCAATGGAAGGTGTGAGTTGAAATGGGAAGGAATGGGTGCTATTTATAGCCAAAGGGTGACCTATTATCCAATGGGTAAAATTTCCCCTAGCATTTGTTATCCAATGGTTAATAGAATGACTAGATTTGATGGTACTTGGATTGGGTGAGGTGTTGGGCTAAAGGACATGACTAGGCTTAAATGTACACTTGCACACATCACACAATCTCTCTCTCCCTCTATCCCGGCCTCTCTCTCTCTCTCCCTATCTCTCTCGGCCTCTATCTCTCTCTCTCTCTCTCTCTCTCTCTTTGGTTCAATGGAAGTACATAGGTTGAAAGACTAATAGATTTTCCTTGTTCTTTCTTCTAATCTAGGACAAGGTTTAAGTTTATTCTATGGGGTTTTTGTCTAGTCTAGTACTTGAAAGAATAAGAAAACTAGATATGGTTGTCCTTAGGGTTGAAAGAATAAGAAACCCTAGATATGGTGGTACATGGTGATGCAATAGGATGACCAAATGCTAGATATGGGAGTACACTAGTCACACACATCACACTCTCTCTCCCTCTCTCAACCGGCCATCTCTCTCTCTCTCCCTCTCATCTCTCTCTCGGCCTCTCTCTCTCTCTCTCTCTCTCTCTCTCTCTCTTTCTCTCAGTCCAAGGGACACCTAAGCATGAAATGACTATGGTTTGGTGGTTAACTTGAGAAAGAGTAAGATTTTGGTGTAAGGCTTGTAAGTGATATGGTAAGGAAGATCTAGTCCCATTAGTCCACCTCATGTCCTTTACATCTTTCTCCTCGCATTAGTACATGTACATATATATATAACTTAGATTTGGTAGAAGAAGGGCCAAGGATAGTACATCATATCTTTCTTTCTCTCTCTCTCTCCTATCTCTCTCTCTCTCTCTCTCTCTCTCGGCCTCTCCCTCTCCCTCTCTCTCTTCCTCCCTTGGTTAATATATATACATATATAAGGAAGACTACATAAAAGTACAAGGTACTATGATCTTATCCTAGACTTTCTAAGTCAAAATTCCCTATTAAACTAAGTCAAATTGCCACCTATGTACTTATAAACTATATTCTAATACATAGTATCTTAGGATGACATATACATATTACATACTTTAATTAAATAAGTACATATCATATCTAGTAAGTAATTAACTAAATTTAACCTAGTACTATAGCTTGACTTGGCCTTATTGACCAATGGACTATAATTCCCCTAACTTTTATTACCCAATGGTTAATGGATGGAAGTACTATACTTATATAATCTATCTATATTAGTACAATGACTCATGGTGAATCTAATTAAACTAATAGATCTTGTACTAGGTAGAAAGACTAACCTATTGTCCAATGGTTAATAATTCTCTTAACTTTTATTATCCAATGGGCAAAGATGGTAAGTAATATATAATCATATAAAGTGTACCTAGCAATCTAGTCACAATATCCTAGGTAGAAACCTATGGTCCAATGGATAAAGATTATCCTAGCATTTATCGTCCAATGGGTAAAGATCAAAGGTTGACTTTGGTCAAAAGGGTTTGTTTAGGGTTCAAAAGGTTCACGAAGATCGAAGGTTCGATTAGGCTTCCTTAACGATTAGTTAGAAGCTAGCTAGGTTTGCTAAATAGGATTCCTTAGGGTTTACTAACTCACTTGTCTTTAGAAAATGACTAAATCGCATGGCGCAATGAAATTAGATTTTGAATCGAATAAATCTAATTATGACGGATTATTAGAAAACAAGAAATTTATAGCGTCATTAAAATAAGCAACGAGATTTTCATTTACTGAAAATCGGAGTTGTTACAAACAAGCTCTGGTCCGTTCACAAGGAGATCAAATTCTGGACTTCGAAGGACTTTGCCTCTTCCCAGAATCCAAACTGCCTGAAAATTTCAAAATGCCAAACATCGAGAAGTTCAATGGAACTGGTAACCCTACCAGTCATGTTCGCCACGTTATCAACACTCTGAAAGCAATGGGCTTGAATGATGAGCTCATCGCCCAATTGTTCCAGCGAACTCTCATCGGAAGCGCTCTCGACTGGTTCCTCACTCTGGAATTTGTACACTATCAGACTTGGCCAGGAATTGCCAATGCTTTTGTCAAGCAGTACGCATACAATGTCCAAATTGAGTTAACTACTCGAGATTTGGCGATGACCAAACAAGAATCCAATGAGGACTTTGCTACCTTTGTGGCAAGATGGAGGGAAAAGACTGCCACGATGAAGAACCGCCCCTTCGAGGAAGATCAAGTGAGGATAGTTGTCAAAAATATGCAACCAAAATACCTCAGGCATATCTATACACAGGCTATCACCGATTTCAAACGCCTGCATGCCATTGGGTTGCAAATCGAAGATGGAATCAAGCTAGGGCTCATTGGGAAAGAAGAAGCTCCTCCCCCACCTAAGAAAACCTTCTCAAACCGTACCTCTCACGCCTCCGTCAACACCCTTAACACAACCTTATCACATGACCCCTTCCAAGCTAGCTCATCCCGAAACTCAAATCGCCCTCGCCGCAACTTTGACCCTCTCTATATGACTTCATCCCAAGCCCTAGCCATCCTAAGCCGTCAAGGGCATCTCAGGCCCTTGAATAATCCACCTCCTCAGCCACCTTACGGCCCAAGCTATGACGCCAATAAACAATGCGCTTACCACCAACACCCTGGACATGAGACAGACCGCTGCATGCATCTTCGTCATGATATCCAAGATCTCATCGATAGCCAAGCTATAAAGCCACCCAAGCCCAATGTGCAAACCAACCCACTTCCCACTCACAATACCGAACTACCACCTCAGAACATCAATCTCATAAGCTTATCCAATAGCCCCACGTATAATCCTACCCAATACATTGTCCCAAACACCCGAGCCAAACCATCCCTGATCTTCTCTAAGAATGATGAGTGCTTTATAACAGGAGGAGAACCCCACATCTATGCCATTGATGATGGGGATTGGTGGTTGGACATACGCCAAGCCTTGCCAAGTGATTGGGAAGTTGGAAGAATTGAGCCTGCTGATCCTTGGGGCACCCAAGAAGAAGAAATAGGTCATCTCACTCGAAGCGGAAGAGTGTACAAACCTCCTAAACTAAGTGGAGAAAGTTCAACCTCGACGCGAGTAATGGAAGAGGAAGAGGAGGAAAGCCGAAGGATCGAACCTGAGGAAGACAGAGTGCTAAGACAACTGAAGAAAATCCAAGCTGATATCTCTATCTGGGGATTGCTTATGTCCTCCTACGAGTATCGCAATTCCTTCTTCAAAACCTTGGGAAAAGCTAAAGTTCCCATCGACATCACCCCTGAAGATCTGGTAGGCTTCATAATGACATCCAAAGCTCTAAAGCCAACAATAGCTTTCACTGACAAGGATCTGCCTCCCGAAGGACCTGCACACAACAAACCTCTCTACATTTCACTCAAATGTCTCATTAAATGGATCCCATTGGTCTTGGTGGATAACGGGTCTGCTTTAAACGTATGTCCTCAAAGGACCCTCGACAAGTTAGAGGTAGGCGCTGTCGACATACGCCCCTCAAACCAAGGTGTAAGGGGCTATGACAACTCAAAAAGAAGAGTGGTTGGATGCGTCACACTGCCAGTAGAAGTGGAAAAGATCAAAAGAGACGTAGAGTTCCATGTGATGGATATACCAGCCACCTTCAATCTTTTACTAGGAAGACCTTGGCTACATGACGCTGGGGAAGTGCCTTCCACTTTGCATCAGAAGGTCAAATTTGCAGTAGATGGAAGAGTCATAACCATTCTAGGGGATTCATCAATCCGAGCTCATTCCGACACACCTGTCCAAGAGGTAGGGACCGAGGAAACCTTCCTTACTGGATTCAATCTTGAGGAAGCAATTGTTGTGCAAGCTTTAATGGCTGAAAGAAGTTTCTACATAAGCACCCCTGCTATATGGATGATGAAGAAACAAAACTACTTCCCTGGATTGGGTTTAGGCAAAAGATCACAAGGCATCCCGCAAATGATTGATCCCCCGCATAATCAATATGCCTTTGGTCTTGGCTACACCCCGACAGAAGCCGAGATAGAAAATAAGAGAAGCACGAAAAAAGCTAAGGCAAGAGGAAGCAGGATCAAAGAAGAAAAACTCATGGTCCCAAAAACACTCAACGATTGGTTTGTAAGAGAAGGAGAGGACTTCCCATTCTGCGGTTTCGCAGAAAAATGGGAAGATGAAACTACCAAGCAAAGGTATCCTGGAATGCAAATCTTATTTGATCAAGAATGGACTGACAGTGATATGGAAGAAGAACTAACAAATTCGTCTCCCATTCCCGAAGACTGGATTGAGGTGCTAGCTGAGTTTGACCTAAGGATTCTGTTTGGCAAAGAAGAGTATAAAACTGCGAAAGGCAAGGAAAAAGGAGCCACTCCCGAGATACTGTAGTAAATCGCATGACGAAAACATCACTTTCATTTCCTAAAGACAAGCTGGGACACATTTTGGGCCCCTATTTGGGCATTTTCTATAGCTAAATAAATTCCCATTTTTGTCATCTTATGCTTGTTAAATGATTCAATCTTTAAAATGCAATTGCTATATGCTACAGTCTCTCTGCCAAAGATGAAAGGATCTTAAGAATCTAATTCTTTATGTTGCTAACAAAAAGGAAAGAAGGGACGAACCCTGATTACTTAGAACTAGGTTTTTGTCAAAACTTAGAAAGAAGACGCTGGCCATGTTCGTTTAGCACATTTGGGTATTTTAGTTTTGGTAGTGGGTGGAGAGAGAAAGAGGGTAATGATTGGAGAAAGGCGTAATAAATGGAGAGAGATAGAGAGATAAATGAAATTAATAATTGGAGAAATAGGGTAATGATTGGAGAAAGATATAGGGTAATGATTGAAAAACAAAGTAAATATGCTAAACGAACAAGGCCGCTATTTCCGTGAGAACACTTAGGGTTAGCTTACCCATTGTGAAAGTACAAATGCAACTAGAGATTCAGAAAAATATCTCCATCAAATTCCTCTCCAAAATACGGAAAACCTCTTGAGTGAAATGCTCGTTGGGTAACCTAAGCACCCAAGCAAAAGTAAAAGTAAAGTCTGCTAGGGCAAGAAAATGCAAAATCGCAGCCTAGGCAAAAGTTAAGGCATTCAAAGAGAAGCTCGCTAGGAACTCAACCTCCATCAGGTAACCTAGGCAAAACTTAGAGCAAGTAAGGAGAAAAACCAAGAGTGGAAACCCAACCTCAAATGTGGTGATCTTGGAACTACTGTAGACACCCCAATTTGGACTTCTCGAACTTCCTTGATTCGTGGCCTGGAGGCTCCCCGATGATGAATTTGGATTAAACAAGCCTCGAACCATGTGAAACTTTGCTTCTTGAAGGACTTTGAAAAGGACAAAAATGGTCAAAATCATTTCCAAGCGCTTGGGGGCAGTCCCAAGCGCTCCAAACCATTTTCTAAAAGCACTGGCTTGGCTCACTCTCGAGCGCTCGAGAGTGAAGTCCCAAGCGCTCGAGACTACTCTCGAGCGCTCGAGTCTTCTAGGCTGCCCAATGGATGATGAGATCTCCCACTACCCATGCTATCCATCATTGCAGTCACCTTGAGCCGGTTGAGGTTTGAGTCAACACTCAACCTCAGTCAGAGAAGACCAGGCCAGCAGATTTTCCCCCATTAAAAAAATGGTTTTATTTCAAATTCATTTCAAATGAGACCATAGGTCATTTTGCCTATATATACCTTCATTCTCAGCTGAAACAGGGGGCTTTTTCTCTCTCTAACCCTCTCCATCTCTAGTAAAACGTTTCTGAAAATCTCTCAAGCAAAAAACCTTCTTCTTCAACCTCAAATATTTTCCAAAAACAAGGTTTTAAAAGAGCAAAAAGACCAGAAGAGGCAGGGGGTGGAGAACGGACTTGATCTCTAATTCTCTGCATTTTTCTTCCTTCTTTCCACCTTTCAAAGTCACTCAAGGAGCAAAGTCTCTCAAAAGGTAGAAAAATATTTCTACTTTGATCTCAAAACAAGGGTTGTACTTCCTTTTTGAGGGAGGTCTCCCAGCCCACCTCAGTTCTTAATACTGAGTGTGAGGTTGGGAGATCTAGGTGTTAAAGCAAGAGCAAAGGGGCATGAAAGCGTTTCCTGCACTAACTCACTGGAACCACTCCCGAGCGCTCGGGAGTACTCTTGAGCGCTCGAGAGTGAATGCATGTTGTCCCGCCTCATTTCTTCCCCTTTTTAGCAACTTTCCTGCCTCTGAATGCCCATGCATGTGCTCTTTTACTCTTAAAATAATGTAGATCTATTTTTGTTAAGGCAGGGATGCATGATCTGAAAGATTGAAGGCTTAGCTCAGTCTTTCAAGTCCTCTGCTGAGCTAGTAGTGTACTTAATAACATTTCAAATTCCAGTTTTACATTATATTATGTCAGTGCTAACAAAGTTTTGCAGGGTCAAAGTGTCAGCACTCCCAAGCGCTCGGGACCACTCCCGAGCGCTCGAGAGTGAAGTCAGTGGGCAGGGCTTCATTTCATGTTATTTTGGCATTCTCTCACCATTTTGCCACTCCTTGTACACATGCACATGCAAGCACGTCTATTTGGATATACCTGTGGATACTTGCTAGTTGTCTTAATGAAACAAAATCCCTTTTTGAAAAATCCCACAAACGTTTAGTAGAGACCGATTCCAAATCGGGCGAGGGGGGTGCCGTAAAACCCTTCCCCCCTCGTAACATGGCTTCCGAACCCTCAAATGATCTCTGATTTTCAATTCAAATCAATCATTTTCAAACAAAACGGTTTCTCGGGTGATATACCACAAATCCGGGTGGCGACTCTTCAAACTCTTCAATTCAAACCAATATTTTTGAATCGATTTCAAACGGCACGAGGCGCGCGATTTTCCAAATCGGGCCGCCCCGATCTCACCCGGGGCTGTGGTAGCCCACAGTGGCGACTCCGCTGGGGATGTTTAATTAATACTTGAGAAAAAGTTGGTTTGTTGATAAAACGGCTCGCTTTCCTTAAGTATCAATTAAACTTGTGAGCCAAACTTGAAAAACGTTTGTGGGATTTTCAAAGTTATTTTTGTTTCATTGTCTATCTTTTGTATATGTATCTTGTGCAACCTCGCTGTTGTGTTTCGGCAATCCTACCCGGCTTGCCGGTGATGGGGAATCCCGGAATGCTCAACAACCCTCGACCGTGATGAGTCATCCCTACCGTTTGTACCATTACTGGGTGTACGCTCAATAGTGGGAGGTATACTTTGACTCTAGTCCGGGGAACCCTTTTCAAGCCAAAACCGGCCTTTGTACGTGTGTAGCAAGCCATAGATCCTTCCAAACTAGGACAGGGACCCGCAGGGTAGGATTATATGCTATATTCTGCCTTCATGTTACTGCTTTCTGCATCTTAACTTGCATCTCATCCATGTCATGCCGTCATGCTGTCTGTTCAATTTCAAGTCATGTGTTCTTAGACTCGATCGCGCGGTCTGTAGAATGTTGCCGAGGCCCGATGATGAGTCGTGCACTCTAGTGGCATGTTGTCTAAACTACATGAGTCCTTAGAACAAGGAGACTTTGGGAAATCAAAATATACTAAGTCCTTGACTAATGCCTAATCGAAAATTCAACGGAGAATAAGGAATAACAAGGAAACGACGCCGTGATGCCACTTTACTTACACCACTCTGGCTAATGGCACCATGTCATTGACACCACTCTAGTTGTGGTATCATGTCGTCTATACTAAGTTATTCCAAGTTCAAAATTGAAACTTCGAACGAGGACTAGTTGAATACTTAGTTCATTTTGACATCTCTTAGAATTTGTCGTTCCAAACAAAGGATACACCCTAAAAGAGATTCTGAGGAATGAGGCAACCTTCGAAAGACCGTGATCATATCCTGCTTGCACATTGCACCTTGCATCCTATGCCGTCTGTTTGCTTTCGTATCGCATATAGAACTCTTAGACTTGCTTGCGCAGCTTGTTTAGGATTGCCTGGACCGATGAAGAGTCGTGCTTTTTAAAAGGCACGTTGTTGAAATTAATTAGTCCTTGGAATGATGAGGTTTTAGGGATATCAAAATTCGTTAAGTCTTCAATACATTCTTAAATCATGGATTCAATGAAAATTAACAAAACAATTAGGCTACAATGTCGTGATACCCACACCACCCAGGTTATAGTGCGAAGTCACTTACACTGCTTAGGCTAATGGCACCATGCCACTTACGCCGCCCCGATTACGGTATCATGTCATTTACGCTAAACTGTTTTTGAAACCAGAACAGGAACTTCAAGTGAAAAATGTTAAAGACTTAATTTGTCTTGATATCTCCCAAATCTCGTCATTCCTAATCAAAGGGTACACATTCAAACCAATTTCTGAGGACTAAGGCAATCCTTCGTAGGATGTCATTTCTTGAGTCAAGGTCTAGGAGACCATAAATCCATGGAGTTTGGGATAACCCCAGTGTTTGCCGTGCCCGAACGGCTCCCTCTAGTTCAATCTAGCCTTAAGTGCATCTTCCAGCAGTCTTATTGCTCTGTCTCGGATGGTCTTAGATAAGAAAATTGGCTCTGATTCCCAACGTGAGGAATTTAACCTGCCTGACAATGACCTACCCGTGACTGTTGGAACTTTCCGTAAAGTTCGATCCCTTGAGTCAACGACGACAACACGTCAATAACAATTCTTTTATTCAACATGCATTTTTCAATAAATCATAACAGGGGCACATTCTGAGTTCGCTTTTTGCTTTACTGTCAGCACTGAGTCATCCATCCTACAACGAAACCATACCCTCAAAAACTCAGAATTTGTGGGAAGATATGGAACAGCCGGTGGAAAATTTGAATGGGGAACATCTGAACGGGGAACAGCCAGTAAGGATTCTGAACGAGTTGGATCAAATTCGAACCTCTATCCGACAGATGGGTGAACGAACAGACAACCAGATTACCCAGTTGATGCTTATGATAATCGGGGTTGCCAGACGATTTCCACCTCCACAAAACCCAGAAACACCCCTCGAAAATAGCCATGAACCAAACTCCCAAAGCCCAGAAATGGCCACCATCGAAGCCAAATTATCCCAACTTGAGCTGTCCTTAGCCAGAAGCGAAAGAATCACCTCAATTGGTTTCGACTTCGACGAACTCTGCCTTTTCCCGAATGCCAGACTACCCAGGAAATTCAAGCCGATCGACTTCGCTAAGTTTGACGGAACCGGTGATCCAAAAGCACACTTGACCAGTTACATTGGGGCACTTTCCATATGGGGCTTGGAGAAAGACGCCATGGCCCAAATGTTTTCTCAAACACTGGTTGGACATGCCTTGCGCTGGTTCACTGCCTTGGAAGTGACAAAGAAGAAATCTTGGGAAGACATCTGTGAGGCTTTCGTGGCCCAGTTTGACTATAACATCCAACTTGAGGTCACCACTCGAGAGTTGGAATCAATAAAGATGGAACCGAAGGAGTCTTTTATGGATTTTGTTCGAAGATGGAGAGCAAAGGCTGTTCAGATGAAGGACAAACCCTCGGAGAAAGATCAAATTCGGATGGTTGTCCGAAATCTCCAGCCCGCACTTGCCAGGCACATGATCCTAGCTCAAGCCTATTCCAACTTCAAGACATTCTTCGAAACAGGCCTGGCCGTCGAAGAAGCTGTTCAGTTGGGCATCCTCAAAAATGTTGATTCCTTCCCAGAGACAGAAAATGTAGACCCCGACAGCAGCAACATGTTGTATGGTTACACCGACTTGCCATCTGACCCTACACATACCGACCATGTCCGGACCGAGCCCGTTAGCCAGATCGTTGCTCAAGCCACCAAGCCTAAACAACCTCGTGTCTTTTCCGAGTTTTTTGTACCACTATCCATGGTATTCGAAAGACTTGTCGAAAGCGGAACCGTCAAGCCACTCTTGCCAACTCCCCTACCTCAAAAGCTCCCAGCCTACCACAACCCAAATGCCTTCTGCGCCTTGCATCAAATGCCGGTCACGCTACCAATGACTGTCACCGTCTCCGTCACAAGATCCAAGACTTAATCGACGACGGAACCATCCCAGTGCCGCACCTCAGATCTGGAGGAGGGTTTTGAGTGCAGTCCATGAATGGAATTACCCACGAGTTTGGAAAGCTTTTGAGTTTCGAGTCGAGTCTTATTCAAGTCAATTTCGAGTCAGTTTGTATCTCGAGTCTTTCATACTTTTGTGTCTGTATGTTTTCAAGTTCAAGTTTGTAGTCAAAAAAGACAAAAAAAGAAAAAAACCAAAAAGAGAGTCAGTTTGTAGGCCTGAACTACGTTATGACCTGATTCCTTTGCAAGAAGGATACGTAGGCAGCCTTATCCCGAGGCCCGGTCATGCTCATCCGAGTCGATCCCAAAATTTGGTCACGATCTTTCGAGTCAATCCTTTGTGGGTCAGTCCCGTCTTTTGAAATCAATGTGTCGAAATTGTGGTAATAAACTCGTGTTTTGTGATAATCCCTTAACTTGGAAATTGTTTTTCACCATCAATTGAAAAATCGAAACATGAGATATTTGGCCCTTGCAAGAAGAAGAATTTCATGGGACCACTCCCTGACACCATCAAGAAGCAACGCCTTGGCACAAGAACAAGCTCGCTAGATCAAAACATCAAAACATGATCTAGGCAAAAGTTAGAGCACACAAATCTCTTAACTTGCATCTAGGATCCAGTTATCAAGTTATGCAATTCAAAATGAAGAAAGGCATTCCCTTCTTTTATCAAACGCTTGAAGATAGATATGCATTGATAACCCCCTTTGAGCCTAAATCAATTTATTTGAAAGAACCCAGCTAGGCAGCTATCCCCCACACTGGGGTGAAATGAGGAAGACCAAAGTGCTCAACTCTTGGTTATCATCGGCGCATCAGAATTCAAAGCGTGAAAGTGCCAAATACATGGGTACAGTGAGATGCAAAACATCGAAGAAAAATCAGAGAAAGCTCAAAATCAACGAAAGTACCAAACACATTGGCACAACAAAAGGCAAAGCAAATCAAGTGAAAGAAGGCGCCCATCAAAAGCAAAAGGACAAAAATATTCAAGATGGCTGCTAGCTCTCGAAACCCAAAGAAAATGAAAATTCTTGAGCCTATTATCCTTTCTTTGTTAAGCCAAACCTTGGCCACGTTACAACCCGAATAAAGTCCTTTCAGATTGAAAAACACAACTTGATAACAAAAATCCTAGACACTAGGAGAAGACAAGAAGGAGGGACGAGGCATTTCATGAATCCTGTAACATCCGAGCTGGGGCATTTTCTAAATCCATGGGTTGTCATCAGCAACTTGGGGCATGGTTCACGGTAAAAATCCTCGTGTTCTGACAAAACAAGAGAATTCTGAATGAGCATCACTTGATGGAGCCAAAACAATTTCAAAAACCAGAATGGGAAAATCATCAAAACTTGATTTTATCATATGACAATTTCAAACATCAAATCCTCAAATAATTAAGTGCCTCGTCCAGTCAAATCAAACTCCTCGTCCGGTCAAGGTCTTCGTTAAGAGTCAGTCCTCTCATAAAGGATTTTTCTTGTCCTTCGAGTCATCTAGGCCTTGCCCAAATTCACACAAGGTCATTTCCGGTCGTCATTGAGGTCCCAACTCGCGAGAGAAGTTCCGACACAGGGAAGAACTCGCGCTTGCACTTGTGATAAAACTGGTTGCCGAAACTATCAGTGGAAATCAAGGGAAAGAATCAAAACTAAGGCCTGTCACTCACGGGGGCACATCAGCCCAATGTCATCAATCACGGCAAGCATACAGCCAACCTCAAGACTGGAGCATGAATGGTATAAACTCAAGCCCTGATCAAGGTCAAACTCAAGCCAACTCCCGTTCAAGCCCTGGATCCAACTCGAACCCAATTTCCATCCAAAGACAAACTCCATCCCAAATCCCAAAATCCTGACAATACCGGTCCGCTGGCCAAAAACAGTAAAGCAGAAAGGGTACTCGGACATGTCCATTGTTGTTTTTCAAAACTAAAAATCATCAGTGTTGTCAAAAGTCGAAACACGGGTCTCACTTTCTAACCTCGACCTCTCACGGTCGCCTTCTTCCTTCATATTCGTCAACATGACTGCTCATCTGCTGCCATAGATTTGGCATTGTCCTGAGGGACACCATTCACTCATCTGCTGCCATAGTCCTGAGGGACACCATTCACTCATCTGCTACCATAGATTTGGCACCATCCTGAGGGACACCATTCAATCATCCGCAGCCATAGATTTGGTACCGTCCTAAGGGACACCCCCCCCCCCAATCATCCGCAGCCATAAATTTTGCACTCTTCTTTTTCGCCATAAATAAGGCACCCGTCGAACTCGCCATAGATTTGGCACCATCCTGTTGGACACCCTCCAGTCTCTTCCTGCCATAAATTTGGCACCGTCCTAAGGGACACCCTTTAATCTCTTCCCGCCATAAGTTTGGCACCGTCCTAAGGGACACCTTTTTATCTCAAATTCAAGCTTCCTTCAAAATTCAAGCTTCTTTCAAAATTCAAGCTTTTCAAATTCAAGCTTCCTTCAAAATTCAAGCTTCTTTCAAAATTCAAGCTTTTCAAATTCAAGCTTCCTTCAAAATTCAAGTTTTTCAAATTCAAGTCTCTTCGCCACCCTTTAATCTCTTCCCGCTATAAATTTGGCACCGTCCTAAGGGACACCCTTTCTTTCCCGCCATAAATTTGGCACTGTCCTGAGAGACACCCTTTAATCTCAAATTCAAGCTTCCTTCAAAATTCAAGCTTTTCAAATTCAAACTTCCTTCAAAATTCAAGCTTCTTTCAAAATTCAAGCTTTTCAAATTCAAGTCTCTTCGCCACCCTTTAATCTCATCCCGCCATCGTTTTGGCACTGTCCTGAGGGACACCTTTCTATCATTTGCTTGCATGTCTGCATGTTTGCATTTGCCCCGAAGAACTACGCTGCTCTGATCTCTGCATAAAAGGGTACGTAGGCAGCTCGGAAGAGCACGACCTCATGCATTGAATGCTTGTACATCTTTACTTGCATTTGATTTTGAATCAAGGATTTGATTTGGCTCGAATTGGGCTGTCTCAATCTTTGGACGCCACTCGCATCCAGACGTGATGTCGAGCGTCGCCCAAAGAGGGGCAAATGTAGACACCCCAATTTGGACTTCTCGAACTTCCTTGATTCGTGGCCCGGAGGCTCCCCGATGATGAATTTGGATTAAACAAGCCTCGAACCATGTGAAACTTTGCTTCTTGAAGGACTTTGAAAAGGACAAGAATGGTCAAAATCATTTCCAAGCGCTTGGGGGCAGTCCCAAGCGCTCCAAACCATTTTCTAAAAGCACTGGCTTGGCTCACTCTCGAGCGCTCAAGTCTTCTAGGCTGCCCAATGGATGATGAGATCTCCCACTACCCATGCTATCCATCATTGCAATCACCTTGAGCCGGTTGAGGTTTGAGTCAACACTCAACCTCAGTCAGAGAAGACCAGGCCAGCAGATTTTCCCCCATTAAAAAAATGGTTTTATTTCAAATTCATTTCAAATGAGACCATAGGTCATTTTGCCTATATATACCTTCATTCTCAGCTGAAACAGGGGGCTTTTTCTCTCTCTAACCCTCTCCATCTCTAGTAAAACGTTTCTGAAAATCTCTCAAGCAAAAAACCCTCTTCTTCAACCTCAAATATTTTCCAAAAACAAGGTTTTAAAAGAGCAAAAAGACCAGAAGAGGCAGGGGGTGGAGAACGGACTTGATCTCTAATTCTCTGCATTTTTCTTCCTTCTTTCCACCTTTCAAAGTCACTCAAGGAGCAAAGTCTCTCAAAAGGTAGAAAAATATTTCTACTTTGATCTCAAAACAAGGGTTGTACTTCCTTTCTGAGGGAGGTCTCCCAGCCCACCTCAGTTCTTAATACTGATTTTGAGGTTGGGAGATCTAGGTGTTAAAGCAAGAGCAAAGGGGCATGAAAGCGTTTCCTGCACTAACTCACTGGAACCACTCCCGAGCGCTCGAGAGTACTCTTGAGTGCTCGAGAGTACTCTTGAGCGCTCGAGAGTGAATGCATGTTGTCCCACCTCATTTCTTCCCCTTTTTAGCAACTTTCCTGCCTCTGAATACCCATGCATGTGCTCTTTTACTCTTAAAATAATGTAGATCTATTTTTGTTAAGGCAGGGATGCATGATCTGAAAGATTGAAGGCTTAGCTCAGTCTTTCAAGTCCTCTGCTGAGCTAGTAGTGTACTTAATAACATTTCAAATTCCAGTTTTACATTATATTATGTCAGTGCTAACAAAGTTTTGCAGGGTCAAAGTGTCAGCACTCCCAAGCGCTCGGGACCACTCCCGAGCGCTCGAGAGTGAAGTCAGTGGGCAGGGCTTCATTTCATGTTATTTTGGCATTCTCTCACCATTTTGCCACTCCTTGTACACATGCACATGCAAGCACGTCTATTTGGATATACCTGTGGATACCTGCTAGTTGTCTTAATGAAACAAAATCCCTTTTTGAAAAATCCCACAAACGTTTAGTAGAGACCGATTCCGAATCGGGCGAGGGGGGTGCCGTAAAACCCTTCCCCCCTCGTAACATGGCTTCCGGACCCTCAAATGATCTCTGGTTTTCAATTCAAATCAATCATTTTCAAACAAAATGGTTTCTCGGGTGATATACCACAAATCCGGGTGGCGACTCTTCAAACTCTTCAATTCAAACCAATATTTTCGAATCGATTTCAAACGGCACGAGGCGCGCGATTTTCCAAATCGGGCCGCCCTGATCTCACCCGAGGCTGTGGTAGCCCACAACTACGTAAAAGGCCTGATTCCCTAATTGGGATACGTAGGCAATCTCACATCGAGATATGGCCTAAACATTTGGAGAGAAGAAAAAAAACATCAACAGATTTGTACTCAACGATGGGTATAGCTAACCCTGCGTATTGAGCTCGCAAAAGATGAGTTAGTCATTTTTCAGAGAATTGACAAGGACAAAAGTGCGTGAGAATCATTGCTCGTCCTCTCTGACTCAAAGGTCATCAACATGAAGGACAAGATATCCTAAAAATCCCAAAACACGGCAAAGAGATTGTGGAAACGGCAAAAGCAAATAAAAGGCATGAATCAAATTCAAGCGAACGCCACTTGGCTAAAACAAAAAATCCAGCTTCTTTAGGAAATAGAAGTAGCGGCCGAAGAATGGAATCCTCGGCCGAGTAATCCATTCCTCGGCCCATGTTCCGATCTGTTACAAAACTGTTTTGACACTCAAAGCTTTAAACCATAGCATACAGTATCTCGGGACGAAACACGTTCCCATTAAACAAATCGTAGAACTTGCCAAGTATGCTGAAATTGCTTCATGAAAATACATATCATTATCTGTTTTAGAAGCTAACAAGTACAAGTACAAAGAAAAGGGCAAACTACTGCCCACGACCCCTCTTGGGTACATGTCTAGAAGAAGAACAACAAAAGTGCTTAGGAACCGGGACACTAATTCTCTGTCTCTCACCTCCGTCATCAGCTCCATCACCATCTCTAGCACCTCCATCACCAACCCTGGTGCTACTGCCCTTGCTGACCCCAGCACTCTGAGTAACTGACACCGTTGGCACCCGCTCCACTTCAAGTTGCAAAACATAGTTTGTGGACATTCAAGTTCACCTAAAATATGGGATGGAAAGAGAAGAAATCAAAGGATATATACTGCGACTATCCGGCTTCGTTGTCGTCGAGCCAAGGCCTCTGCACTCTGGAATGCACGCAACCACTCCTGAACAATATCAGCAGGCACCTACAGAGGAAATAGTCACATATATAGCAAAGCAGGGGAAGAATACTGAAGGAAACTAAAGCAGAGTCTACAATATTACCTGCTGAACTCCGATAGGAAGCACGTAGAGCTGAGTAGCACACGGGGTCAGCGTCAGGCGTTCCTCTTCTCCATTGGCATTATGGAAAGAGATAAAGCTGGGGGCCCGTGGCCAAACAGGAAGAGCAGCAGCAGTGGTAGTAGTAGGTAGGGTCAGCGAGGCCAAGCGAAAGGCCAAGTAATCTCCCGCTACAAGAAAACCCATGGCTGGCTGTCTCTCAAGGGCAAGAAGCAAACCCTCTCCTGTCAAGAGGTGAGTCGACCTCATGCCAGCTGAAGGAGGAAGGGGAACAAGCTGCAACGCCTCAGAGCGTGGGAAGTACTGACTCGCTACCCTCTCCCCAAGGTACCAAGCTCTCAAGAAGGGCCCCTCAAAGAGGAAGTGCTGGCTGTCCAAAGCCCGAGCCGAAGTCAGCTCCAAAGGAGCACTGTCAAGCAGAGTATCCTAGGGATCGAAACGCACCTATTATGGGTAAGGCAACATCAGTATAACAAAGTGGAAAGATAGCATGAAGATAAAAGGATAAAATATGTCATACCTAGTCCACCGTCAAACGGTCCAGAACTCGCCTCCAAGCTAGCAGGTCCATGGCAGGCGATTGTGTCCTCCAAACTCCTTTCAGCCAGCGGGCTGCCCGTGGAACAAACCTAGGCTCCCCATGCCTGGACGGAGGAAGGAACTGCAACAAGTGCTCAAAATCCCAGAGCTACAAACAAAGATGAAAAACAAGCATGAGTTACAGAGATAAAAGCAATAAAGGAACAACACATGAAGTCGAAGTATGTACCTCAAGAACACGGTGGTGTCCACCCAGCGACAAACTAACCCCCCGGGAACAAGCGCTGAGGTGCCCATACAGCGTAGCCAAAGCAGGGGTCCCCCAATCGAACTCTGCTATAGTTTCCAAATTGACCAAAGCGGCCAAAAACTGGACATGGACCGAGTTCTCCTTGTTGCAAAACAGAGTCTGCCCAAGGAGATAAAGAAGGAAAGTGTAGACACCCCAATCTGGGCTTCCAGATTAGTTTACTTACGGTTTTTGATTCCCTGATGATGAAACGGATCAAGAACACCCCGGGAATGTCGAGTGTTTGAGCTTAGAGTGTTTGAATAACCCTTGAACCTAACCTAATCTTAAGCCACTTCTAAAAGCCAAAAACCCTATTGATGTGTGCCATCGCGCGACAGTTTGGAACCATCGCGCGACGGTCAACCGGAGCATTGACCAGCGCGCCAGGGCTCATTGTCGCGCGACAGTTTGGAACCATTGCGCGACGGTCATAACCTGTCCCCATCACCTTTATTCAGCTGGGCAGCTTAATTACCAAGTAACCCCCAGCCAGCCTCGTGGCTGACTGGCCTCCATTCTTTGGACCAGACCTGCCTTTCCATTAGTGGAAGGTGCTAAGCCTATAAAAACCCTCCCTTGTTCATCTTTCAAAAGGTTAACAAAATTTGGCAATACAAAGGGTCTTTGCTTTGTACTCTTTTAAGCTAATAAAAGAGATACAAAGACACCCCAAGAACATAACTTGTTCTTCTTCCACTAAAACACCTCATTCAACCTCAATCCAATTCAAAGCTCAAACACCTTTCAAACCTCAAAAGCCAAAGGTATAGCATACCTACTGTTTTCCTGTTCTGATCCCTGAGGGTCAAGGCTGGTAATCAATACCAGTCCTGGCCCCAAAGCTAGCAAGGTTTCAAAAGCCGTGGCCTAGCACACCCTCGTGCGATGGTCCCGTATACTCGCGCGACAGTCTTGTCTGCATGAGATTGGACCACGTGGGGAAGGGGTGCTGGTCATTTCTTATTTTTGGTTATTGCCATAGCTGTTGTGTAGTTTATTTTGGTATTAAGTCACTGTGAAGCATGCTAATAACCAGTTTACTGCTTTCTTTAGCTTAAAAATGCCAGCTTTGCACTTCAATATTCATTTCTGTTCAGTTTGGAATGCCCTTGGGATCCCCTGAATCTGTCTCAGGGACCCGAGCATGTAAAGCAATTCCTGGAAGTCCAGTCAGGAGTGTCGCGCGAGGTTTACTCTCTGTCGCGCGACAGTTCTCTGATTTCCATGAACGGCCCTTGCATGGGCAACTTGGCCCTTGGCCTCTGTTTTGATACCCCCACTGTTTAGGGGTTGTGTTTCATCTTATTTGGCTCCTGCTTGGAGTATTGTGTAATAATTAGCATTTTACAGTCTTCCAATACACTGCTTGGTTTGCTTCCTGGGTGTGCACTGGTCCTTCCAGAGCCCAGAAGGGGATGATTTTGGGACTGTGGTGAGATGACAACACTCGCGCGAGAGTCAGCATGTCTCGCGCGATGATTGACTTGCATACAGATCTGTTCAGGCATGCAAGTTGATCATCGTGCAGGGCAAATCTGCCCCGAGCCTGGTTTTGGCATCTGATCGCTGTTTCAAGATCATTCCGTTTATTATTGTCATTATTTGATCACATCCTGCGAATTGTTACAGTTTTAATCCCCGATTAACTGTTCCCCCGCCCTAATTGACTAAAATTGATTAATAAAAGAAGAATCGCAATGTTTTCAAAATGCCTAAGTAGAGACCGATCTCCGGATTGGGCGAGAGGGGTGCCATAAAACCCTTCCCCTCTCGTAACCTGGCTCCCGAACCCAGATATGGTTATGACGGACTGGTTCCTTAACTTTTTCAAATCAAACAGCGCGGCAGGTGCTTCGAAATACGGTTCCTTGAGTGTCGGACCTTCAAAACTCAAGTGGCGACTCTGTATTTTTGAGCGCTTGCCACCTGCGCTCGCGCTCTCTCGATCCGGGCCCTTGCATTTTTGGAAACTGGAATTTCCAGGGCGTGCCCTCGCGCAATGGTCCCGTATACTCGCGCGATAGTCTTGTCTGCATGAGATTGGACCACGTGGGGAAGGGGTGCTGGTCATTTCTTATTTTTGGTTATTGCCATAGCTGTTGTGTAGTTTATTTTGGTATTAAGTCACTGTGAAGCATGCTAATAACCAGTTTACTGCTTTCTTTAGCTTAAAAATGCCAGCTTTGCACTTCAATATTCATTTCTGTTCAGTTTGGAATGCCCTTGGGATCCCCTGAATCTGTCTCAGGACCCCGAGCATGTAAAGCAATTCCTGGAAGTCCAGTCAGGAGTGTCGCGCGAGGTTTACTCTCTGTCGCGCGACAGTTCTCTGATTTCCATGAACGGCCCTTGCATGGGCAACTTGGCCCTTGGCCTCTGTTTTGATACCCCCACTGTTTAGGGGTTGTGTTTCATCTTATTTGGCTCCTGCTTGGAGTATTGTGTAATAATTAGCATTTTACAGTCTTCCAATACACTGCTTGGTTTGCTTCCTGGGTGTGCACTGGTCCTTCCAGAGCCCAGAAGGGGATGATTTTGGGACTGTGGTGAGATGACAACACTCGCGCGAGAGTCAGCATTTCTCGCGCGATGATTGACTTGCATACAGATCTGTTCAGGCATGCAAGTTGATCATCGTGCAGGGCAAATCTGCCCCGAGCCTGGTTTTGACATCTGATCGCTGTTTCAAGATCATTCCGTTTATTATTGTCATTATTTGATCACATCCTGCGAATTGTTACAGTTTTAATCCCCGATTAACTGTTCCCTCCGCCCTAATTGGCTAAAATTGATTAATAAAAGAAGAATCGCAATGTTTTCAAAATGCCTAAGTAGAGACCGATCTCCGGATTGGGCGAGAGGGGTGCCATAAAACCCTTCCCCTCTCGTAACCTGGCTCCCGAACCCAGATATGGTTATGACGGACTGGTTCCTTAACTTTTTCAAATCAAACAGCGCGGCAGGTGCTTCGAAATACGGTTCCTTGAGTGTCGGACCTTCAAAACTCAAGTGGCGACTCTGTATTTTTGAGCGCTTGCCACCTGCGCTCGCGCTCTCTCGATCCGGGCCCTTGTGTAGGGTGATTTTCCCGAACAGAGGAAACACAGCCTGAGCACGTGCATAACACATGACCACATTAGAGCACTAAGTGGGGGTGCACGGTACAGCCTAACAAGTGTGCTGGTAGGCGGCACCATGTGAAGGTGCTAGGTGATAATGCCTAACAGGTGCGCTGGTAGGCGGCCCCATGTGAAGGTGCTTGGTAATGATGCCTAACAGGTGCGCTGGTAAGCGGCACCATGCTGGTAGGCATAGGGTGTTCGGCAATGATGCCTAACAGATGCGCTGGTAGGCAGAGGGTGTTCGGCAATGATGCCTAACAGGTGCGCTGGTAAGCGGCACCATGCTGGTAGGCAGAGGGTGTTCGGCAATGATGTCTAACAGGTGTGCTGGTAGGCGGCGCCATGTGAAGGTGCTAGATGATAATGCCTAACAGGTGCGCTGGTAAGCGGCCCCATGTGAAGGTGCTTGATAATACTGCCTAACAGGTGCGCTTGTAGGCGGCACCATGCTGGTAGGCAAAGGGTGCTAGGACATGATGCCGAACAGGTGCGCAACACCTGAGGTTGCTAGGCAGTGACGTTGGACAGTGTCGATTGCACCACATAAAGGTGCTCGTTGGTATAGCCGAACATGTGATATTGTTCAATGAGTTAGCCTAACACGTGGTACAGGTGGACCGTAGTAACTGTGCACCGTCGATGTACATTGGACCAACTCTATCTGGATCACTGTTCCAGAAGGTTCTAGAAAGGAAATCCTATGTGATAGGCAAGTGTCCCATGAATAAAGGGATTAAAATTGAGTTACCGTATGGAAGGGAATTCCATATGGGCTAGGATTCCTAATGAAGTTGGAACCCTAGGCAGAAAAGGAGACTTGGAGAACAAGTAAGTCTACATCTATAAATAAGAAGTAATACCCACGAAGGGAGGTATGTTGATATACATTATTAATACCTATTGTGAATTAGGGTTTTATGAGTACGAAATACTGACTTTGGCATCGGAGGGCCTTTGCCGACGAGAGGTTGTAGGGAGTAAATCCCGAACAGGCACAAAAAGGGCCCGAACACGTGGTACGTGGGACCATGGTATAATTACAATAAAGACAGTCGCCGTACAAGGCGGTGATCGGCGACAGGGACCAGTGATATGAGAAGTCCTTGATCCAGGGAGCCTGAGCTAAGTCAAGGTCCAGTAACACGAGAGGATATTGGACCAAGGGATTGACACAGGACCGGTAACATGTGAAGTTATTGGTCCAGGTAGCTTGTTCGGCAACAATGGGGCCGAACAGGGGGGATTTATACGAAAGCAGTCCCAGGCACAGGGAACTCTCCAGGAGGTTCCGGAAACAGAGATATTCCGTGAAGGAATGAGATCCCAATAAAATAGGATCTTGGGAAGATACCCAACGGGAATGGGAAGTTCAGCCAGTTATGGAAAAGAGTCCTAAACGGAATAAAGTGATGAACTGATAAGGGAACGAGGATCCAAGATGTTCTGGGTTTCCTATACGAGATAGGAAACTTAGGGAAACGTGGGAACTTGGGAAGCAAGCGTCCATAAACCTATAAATACAAGGTAAACCTAGAGGACAAAGGTACACAATACATTACGGTTTTACGTATTCTCCTACTTGAATTAGGGTTTTCGATCAGTACGTGATACTAACTTAGGCATCGGAGGGCCTTTGCCACGAGAGGCAAAGGTGCACTCACCCTTTGTCTGTTTTGCAGATAAAGACTCCGGCGACGTATTAGGGTTCCGGCGGGGATCTCGAAGTAGCCGTTACGTTCTTGTGCTGCTTAAACCACTCTCGGTTTTTCTGCACTTACAATTGGCGCCGTCTGTGGGAAACGAAAGAGATCCCTCTGAAAAGCGACCATGATGGAAGAAGATCCAAAAACTCCACATGATCCGAAACACCAGTTGGGGGGAGGAGGTGGCAATTCCCCACCGGATCCTCCAAGAAAGCCCGACGGTGGGCAAGCAAAGAAGCCCACAAACAAGGATAATCCCCTGACTGTCCATGACGACTCCAAGAACAAGGAGGGAAGGACGGCCACAGGTTCCACAAGAAGGAGTAAATCCCATCGTGAGGGAGAATCAGTGGCGCATTCAAGGAGTGCACACAACTGCGACGATATCTTGGATAAAAAGAGACAAGAGATCGAAGAGTACGCTCGTTTGATTAAAAAACGAGAATATGAGATACAGGAATTGCAACGGATACGAGGACATCCGGAGGATTCTGGACTGTCACGAAGAGATTCCAGAGGAGAAAGGCTGGCAATAGTGGAACACAAGAAAGCTCCTTCACGAGGAAGGAGGAGCAGGTCCAGGAGTCCCACTCCGAAAAAGAAAAGGGCTTCTTCACGAAAAAGAAGAAGCAGAAGCCTCACCCCCGAAGAAGGAGAGATTAGAAGACATCACAGGAATAGGTACGAGAGACCTGATTCCGATTGGGAAAAGAGTACTCCCAAGAAAGCAAAAGAGCGAGAGGAGGGAGCCATGTCTGCACGAGAGGCGGCACGGAAAGCCCTCAGCAATATAGCCTCATCCCCCTTTTCAAAAAGATTGCAGGAGGCAAGGCTTCCGAGCAGGGTGAAGCACGGGGCATTCGTACTTTACGAAACAAATAATGATCCCGTGGCACACATACAACACTACCGGCAAGCAATGTTCATGCACGACGGGGATGATGCAATCATGTGCAAGATGTTCCCATCGAGTTTGGGGAAAGTGGCCTTGTCGTGGTTCCATAAGCTGGGGCCGAACACCGTGCGAGGATGGAGACAGTTGGCCGAAGAATTCACTGCTCGGTTTCTGACGAGCAGGAAAGCACCAAAAACCTTTGAAAGCCTCTCTGTTATGAAACAAGGAGAGAGTGAGCCGATCAGAGATTATGCTAAGAAGTACTGGGAAACTTTCAACGAGATTGAAGGGTGCAGTGAGGAATATGCCATAGCCACGTTCAAAACAGGGTTGCCTGTTCGGGGAGAGCTGCGTAAATCCCTGAACATGAACCCGGTAGATACACTGGCAAGGCTAATGGAACGAATCGAGCAGCATGCCAGAAACGAGGACGACATACTGCGTGAGGACAACAGGATGGTTGCCGAACAGGCGAAGGTTCTACCGAAGAGGGCGGACAAGCCAGAGCCCAAGACCTACAAAGATAGGAAGGAGTACGGGCAGGTCAAGAAAGAACCGTATAAAGAGAAGCACGCCCCAGACCCCAAGTCTTTCTTTTCGGTGACAACGGTTTGGAAGGAACCAATCTATCGGATTCTTTACAAAATAAAGAACCGCCCATATTTCAAGTGGCCCCCAAGGCTGGAGGGGGACAAAGATGCGAAGAGGGCTACGGGTCAGCATTGTAGTTACCATAAAGACTGGGGGCATATGACGGAGGATTGCGAGATGTTCAAGCAACACCTCGATGATCTGGTCTCACGGGGTTACCTGAAAGAATTTATTCAGGAGGAGCACAAGGGTGCAGAGAAAGCGTTGGAATTGGATTATGAGCAGAATCCAAGAGGGGTAATCCATATGATACATGGATTGGCCGCACCTTACACGAGAAGTGAGGTGAGGTTGCTCCAAAGACAAGTAAAACATGACCAGCACGTGATGCAGTTGGGAAAGAAACGAGGACGTGAAGAAGAAGGATGCACCGGAGGCATAGTCTTCACGGATGAGGACCTGGGGGGAATCCAGGTACCGCATAATGATGCCTTAGTCATAACCCTACGAATCGGGGAATATGACATGGAGAGAATCTTGGTAGATTCGGGAAGCTGCACGGAGATATTGTACTATGACGCGTTTAAGAAGTTAGGGCTGACACAAGCAGATTTGGTGCAGTCAACAACCCCTTTGGTCGGATTTAGTGCAGGAGCAGTCTGGCCATTGGGCAAAGCAACTCTCCCTGTTCGGGCAGGAACAGTTGTGCTAAGAACCGATTTTTTGGTGGTAGATGTACCGTCTTCCTATAACGCGATTATTGGAAGGACGTGGTTGCACAAGATGAGGGCGGTTTCCTCCACTTACCATCAGATGGTAAAATTTCCCGGGTCAAATGGTATCGAAAGAATAAAGGGAAATCAGAAGGTCGCCCAGCAGTGCTTGGTTTCTATAATCAAGAAGGCACCGAAGGCCCAGTTAGTTCAAGCAATTGAGGTTCCGGATCAGCCGACCATTGAGGATGTCGGAGGGGATCCCGCCGAGAAAGTGGTGGAAGGCTTGAAGAAGATTCAGATCAACGAGAATGATCCAGAAAGGTATTTTCTGATTGGGGAAAATCTGAATGAAGCATAAGAGGAAGAGTTGGTAAGGTTCCTCAGGGAGCACGTTGATGTGTTTGCCTGGGTGCCCGAAGAGATGCCCGGAGTGGATGCAAACGTGATTTGTCACCACTTGAATGTGGATCCACAACATAAGCCCGTGATGCAGAAGAAGAGACGATCCGCCGTACAACACGTGGATGCTGTTATCGAGGAAGTGGACCGATTGCTCGAAGCAAAGGCTATACGAGAGGTATACTACCCAGAATGGCTGTCCAACACTGTGGTAGTAAAGAAGAAGAACGGGAAGTGGCGAGTTTGTGTCGACTTCACCGACTTGAACAAGGCATGCCCCAAAGATAGCTTCCCCCTCCCCAGGATAGACCAGCTTGTCGATGCAACGGCTGGGTATGGGCGGATGAGCTTCCTTGATGCTTATCGGGGTTATCATCAGATAGCCATGTACGGCCCCGATGAGGAGAAGACATCTTTTATCACGCCAAGGGGGCTATACTGTTACAGTGTCATGCCTTTTGGTCTGAGGAATGCCGGTGCAACATATCAGAGGTTAGCAACGATTATGCTAAAGAAGTTGCTCGGTAAGACCATGGAGGTTTACATAGATGACATGGTGGTCAAAAGCAGAGAGAAAGAAAACCACATCGCTGATTTAAAAGAAGCCTTTGAGATATTGAGAGAATATAAACTGAAGCTCAACGCCTCGAAGTGTGCGTTTGGGGTAAACTCAGGAAAGTTCCTGGGGCATTTGGTCACCATAAGAGGGATAGAAGCGAATCCCGATCAAATTACAGCGTTGCAAAGGCTCCAAAGTCCAAGGACCACGAAGGAAGTCCAGAGGTTGACTGGGATGGCAGCGGCTTTAAACCGATTCATCAGCAGGTCTAGTGACAAGTGCAGACCCTTCTTTCAGCTGCTGAAAAAGAGGGAAGGATACGAATGGGGAGCAGAGTGTGAGCAAGCGTTCCAAGACCTGAAGAAGTACTTGGCAGCAGCCCCCCTATTATCCACACCCGAAGAAGGTGAGTCTTTAACTTTATATCTGGCAGTGTCCGAACATGCTGTCAGTGCAGTATTATTGAGGGATAAGGGATCCGAGCAAGTCCCCGTTTATTATGTGAGCAAAACATTGCTAGATGCAGAAACGAGATATCTGCCCCTAGAAAAGTTGGTTTTAGCTTTAAGAACGGTGGCGAGAAAGTTGCCCCATTATTTTCAGAGTCACAGGATTGTGGTATACACCGAATTCCCATTGAAGTCTTTGCTACGAAAGGCAGATTTCTCGGGACGTATCTCAACTTGGTCGGTCGAACTGAGTCAGTACGACATAGATTATCAGCCGCGCACCGCAATAAAGGGGCAGGTGCTGGCGGACTTCGTAGCTGAGTTCTCACCCACGGTAGCTCCCCAGCCTCCTATGAGACAGGAGCCGAGAAAGGAGCAGGGAAAAGAGCAATCAACGAGAATGAAGAAAGCTCCCGCCGAATAGGATCCCACGGAGTGGAGATTATTTGTTGATGGCTCTGCGTGTAACACGGGATCAGGAATTGGGGTGGTACTTTTTCCTCCTGAAGGTGCAATGATGGAGCTATCCCTTCGATTGGGATTCAGTGCATCGAATAACGTGGCAGAGTATGAGGCACTCTTGGCAGGATTGAGAAGTGCAAGGACCCTGAAGGTGAAAAAGATACGAGTGCATTGTGATTCACAACTCGTGGTGAACCAGTTGTCTGGGGAATACGAGGCCCGGAACGAGAAAATGGTTGCCTATGTGACGGCCGCCAGAGATCTGCTTGACACTTTCGAAAAGGTGTATATTGAGCAAATAAGTTCTAGGCAGAATGCCCATGCTGATTCACTTGCCTGGCTGGCTGCAGCTGTACCAACAGAATTGAAGAGAAGGGTGGCAGTAGATTATCTTGCTGAGCCGAGCATCGGAAGAAGTGTGGAATTGGTCTTGGACGTGAACCAAGGACCGAGTTGGATGGATCCAATAGTGGAGTTTCTACGAGATGGGATACTCCCCACAGATAAAAAGGAGGCTCACAAGATTAAAACAAAGTCTGCACGGTTTTGGCTATCACCAGAAGGAAAGCTGTACAGAAAATCCTTCACTGGTCCGTACTTACTTTGTGTGCACCCCGAGATGGTGCAGAAGTTTCTCCACGAGATCCACGAGGGAACGTGTGGGAGTCATGCTGGGGGTAGGTCAATTGCCCACCGAGCAATAACCCAAGGGTACTGGTGGCCTCACATGCAGGAAGACGCAAAGGTGTACGTAAAGATTTGTGAGAAGTGCCAAAAATTCTCGCCGATGATACGAACACCAGCCGAAGATCTGGTGCCTCTGACAAGTCCTTGGCCCTTCGCACAATGGGGGATGGATATCGTGGGTCCACTACACAAGGCAACTGGAAATAGGAAATTCCTGTTGGTAGCAACAGACTATTTCACCAAGTGGATCGAGGCTGAACCATTGGCTAAGATCACCGAGCCTATGATAGAGAGGTTCGTCTGGAAAAGTATAATCACTCGATTTGGGGTCCCTTATTCACTGATTACGGATAATGGGTCCCAATTTCAGAAAAAATTCAAGGCCTTTTGTGCCCAGTATGGGATAAGAAATTATTATTCCACCCCAGCCTACCCACAGAGTAATGGGCAGGCAGAAGCGTCCAACAAAACTATACTTGATGGGATCAAGAAGAGATTGGACAAAGCAAAGGGGAAATGGCCCGATGAATTGCCACTTGTTCTATGGGCGCACCGAACAACGCCTAGGAGGTCTACGGGAGAGACCCCCTACTCATTAGCATATGGGACAGAAGCTGTAATCCCATTAGAGGTTGGTTTGCCGACCAACAGGACCCTTTTGGTTGAAAGTGGGGGAAATGACAGAGCTCTGGAAATCGAGCTGGACCTTGCCGAGGAACGTAGAGAAAGGGCCCTGGTGCATTTGGCTTCTTATCAGGAGCAGCTGATGAAAAGCTATAACAAAACTGTCCATCCACGAGAGCTTGGTATTGGGGACCTTGTGCTTCAAAAAGTGCTCGGCAATACCAAGGTGGCCAACGAGGGCAAGTTGGGGGCAAACTGGGAAGGCCCATATCGAGTTACAGAAGTTGTGGGCATTGGGGCTTATCGATTGGCGGACCTGGACGGGAACCCGGTGCCAAGGCCATGGAATGTCCACAATTTGAGGAAGTTTTTTGTTTAAAACAAACTTCAATTTTTTTTTTCTGTTTTAGGATGCACATCGTGATTGTGTGGGAATTACGAATACAGTTCCTTTGTCTTTTATTTTGTTAGTTGCAAGGGGCACGCGTAACGCCCCCTTGAGTTTTTTGAATTATGAATAGAATTCTGCGTTTTAGAATAAAAACATTGTCTTCTGTTTTGTTTAAATACGAAGTTAGGACCTAATTTTTGCTCCTCACTTCGTATTGGGGAGCAGAGGGATAGGTTTATGCCAAATACGAATATATTTGAGCAGATTCAAAACTTTGCAAGTACGAATATACTCGACTACGAATACAGGTATGAACAAACCTGGTGTGCATACGTGAATGTACACACTTTTCCCAAATATGAAGACATTTGGATAAACTAAGTATGAATACACTTAGACTTACGAACGTTTGGCGTGCATACGAAATTATGCATAGCTCCCCCAAATACGAAAACATTTGGGAATCTAAGCACGAATAAACTTAGATAGTTTTTTAGTTCAAACCAATAAAGAATGGGGAGCAGACGAATATGTACAAGTACGAATATACTTGGAGTTGTCCCCAAGCATGAGGAAAACTTGGGCAGCATATGAATACATGCAGATTTCAACTAAGTACGAAATACTCAGAGACGTATGACGAAAATACGAAATTATCTAAGTACGAACATACTTAGAGTCACCTCCAAATTATGAGGAAAATTCAGCAAGCATTCGAAAACATGCTAAACAAAATGATAAAGCTCGAATCCATTTGGTTAACTTTCCGGGCATGGGTTAACATGAGAGGCACCCTAGCAAGATTAATAGTCGGCCATGAAAGGGCCACTAGCAAAGTCAAAAGGCCACGAAGGGCCGGGCAAAACACAGTTAAGCGCCACGAAGGGCCAAATACTTAAGTTGGGAAATTTGGAAATGTATCAGTGCCACGCAGGGCCATCTTAACAAAAATATTCCGAGCAAGGGGAATTTATACCTGTTGATCAACGATAGGGTTTTGAGTGACTAGGGTTGAGTCTTGAGTGACTGAAGCTGGGGTCTGATCTTGAGGGACAGGAGCAGGTGTTTGCGCGGGAACATCTTCCACAGCAATGCTTCCATCTGTTGGACCACCACCGGCTTCCTTCTGGCCAGGGTTGGTCACTTCATCATTAGCATCAGCACCGAGCTGCTCGGGAATATCCACGTTGGGCTCCTCATTCAGATTGTCCTCCTCTTCCTCGATCTCATCTTCATCTTGGGCTACCGTAGCGCTCGAAAGATCAATTTCCGTCCACAGGGAAGAAGATTCAGCTGTACCAGACTTCCTGAGGCCAGCAGTCCAACCAGCAGCAAATACTTGATCTTGGATCTTGGGCATCTGATTTTTGTAGCTTTCAGTGGCTACATTGATCCCTTCGTTATATCCCTGCTGGTAAGACGTCTTCGCCACGCTTTTGCTCGCCTCCAGCTCTATCAGAGTCTGGTTCAGGCTATCTTCAGCACCATCCAGCTTGTTCTTCAACTCAGTTGCCACGTTTCGAGCTTGGTTTCTCTCTCTCTCAAGCCGGGTTATGGAGGTCAGGAGTTTGGCGTTTTCGCTGGCCAGCTTTGCACGCTGGGGCTCTGAGTGGCCTAACTTTTGGGCCATGGCCACCATTTTTTGTGCAGCCTGAACATATTTTGATGGCTCAGTAGCAACAAGTGAGAAGAGGATGTAGTAATGTAACTAGGAAATAAAAAGGGTGAGACAGGTTTACCTTGAAGCTGTGCACCATAAATGATCCAAGCAGGTTGTCCGGTGAGTTGACTACTTCCTTTTGCATGTCCCCGGGTAACATGAGAGCCTGGGATAGGGCCAGAGCGGTCCCTTCGGACTCCACGCTGTCCCGGACAGTGACGGTCTTGTTTCCGTGGGAAAGTTGGGGAGCCCACACTGGAGTTTGGGGTATTGGAGTTTGGGTTGAAGATGCCCCAGGTGCTTCGAGACGCGGGCGTTTGTCCCTGTGGCCTGCCTCGATTTCCTCGGGAGAAAATCCAGGAGGAGCGTCAATCTGTGTTGTTCCTCGGCGGCCATGAGGAGGCACCGGGCTCTGGGAGCGACCGCGGCCCCGAGAAGTGCCACGGCCTCTTCCACGGCCTGCTCCTGGGATTGTGAGGAGGCTTTCGAGGTTGATGGGTTGATTCATTTCTGGAGAAGGAGGAGATGGAGAGTAACCGTCGGATGACGTAGATGCTTCCTCGACAATTTCCATGGATGAACTGCGGAATGGAGGAGTCCGAGAACGTCTTTCCTCCTCTATTTGCTCGGGCTGTGCGAGCCTTGCAGCGGCAGGACCAGGAACTGGTGGGTCGTCTGCTGCTCGGATGCGCCGATCAATGAAGCCCCCGTACGATGCCCTATAGCTCAGGAGCACTTGCGCAGCTCTTGCACGGCCTGCTAGATAAGTGCCCTCACCATTGAAATTTAGGGCCTGGTTGATGTGTGCCACATGTACTTGGGGGGTGACGATGGCGTGCCCTTGATTGATGTTTTCAGCTGCAACATGTGAAGTTGGCAGTTAGAGGATAAGAAAACTAAGGAGTGCATTACGATTAAAATTGCTCGACAAGTAGATTTTATAAAGAGGAAAGAACTAACGTGGTTGCCCAAATCTGTGAGGGGCATGAAAGCCTATCACTTGACCATCCTCATTTCTGGGCTCGAAATGTCCAGTAACAACGAGGAAGTCATCATCATCTCCTCGGGCGGAGTCAGGCAACTCAACACCAATCGCCTTCTGGAATCCCTACTCTTTAGGTAGTAGGTGAGGGCATCTTTTGTACGTGAGATGCTGTACAGGTGATGGATGTCATATAGGCCTAGAGACGTGCCTAACATCTGGTTTAGGGCATGTACGCCCATAACAACCCTAAAGAAGTTGGCGGAAACTTGCATGGGGGATAGCCTGTAATAGGCCAGAACCTGGCGGAGTAATGGCGCCAGGGGGAATCTAACGCCGCCCTCGACAATGGCAACCACCGGGATGTGGAGAGTGTCGTTGTTAGGACTTTGGCGTATGGCGTCTACGGGGGCCAAACTAGTGGCGACATCATCAGGAATCTCATAACGAGATCTGAATGAGGCCATGGCCTGAGGAGTACTGCAATGACGTCTGAACCTCCCCATTATTAACAGGGATGGTACAGATGAGTAATATGGGAACGAAGAAGCCCAGAAAGCAATTAAGGGAAACCCTAGACCAACGAGAGGTAAGGGAAGAGGGAAATGATGACTTACGATTGTGATGATCAGGGGTCCTAAGTGCACAAGCAAGGAATCTCGAGGTGTTGAACAGGGCTCCAATGGCGGACGTGCTTGAGAGTTCTGGTTGCAGAGGGAATCGAGACAGAGAAAGGGGTTTCGAAATAAGGGGAAAATCCAAAATTGCCCCAAGCTTAGTGGGGTGGCGTATGCGAAACGTCATCCCAACGCCGTTTAGGCGTTCCGTTTTCCGAAGAAATGTCCATTCGCATTCAATGCGAGCGGTACGGTTTGTGCCACGTGGAAAGGTTGGGGCAGGAAAGGCCTGTCCAGCCCAAATAACGAGACGTTTTTTGGGCTGGTGTAATGATGATATTTGCACCAGTTTTGAGAAACGAAGGGTGCAGGAGCAAAAACAAGTGTTATTCGGATCTTAAGTAGCTTTGCTCGTCATATATGAAGAAATAACGAGTAAAGCTGGGGAGCAATTGTAGGAATTAAATCCCGAACAGGCACAAAAAGGCCCCGAACACGTGGTACGTGGGACCATGGTATAATTACAATAAAGACAGTCGCTGTACAAGGCGGTGATCGGCGACAGGGACCAGTGATATGAGAAGTCCTTGATCCAGGGAGCCTGACCTAAGTCAAGGTCCAGTAACACGAGAGGATATTGGACCAAGGGATTGACACAGGACCGGTAACATGTGAAGTTATTGGTCCAGGTAGCTTGTTCGGCAACAATGGGGCCGAACAGGGGGGATTTATACGAAAGCAGTCCCAGGCACAGGGAACTCTCCAGGAGGTTCCGGAAACAGAGATATTCCGTGAAGGAATGAGATCCCAATAAAATAGGATCTTGGGAAGATACCCAACGGGAATGGGAAGTTCAGCCAGTTATGGAAAAGAGTCCTAAACGGATTAAAGTGATGAACTGATAAGGGAACGAGGATCCAAGATGTTCTGGGTTTCCTATACGAGATAGGAAACTTAGGGAAACGTGGGAACTTGGGCAGCAAGCGTCCATAAACCTATAAATACAAGGTAAACCTAGAGGACAAAGGTACACAATACATTACGGTTTTACGTATTCTCCTACTTGAATTAGGATTTTCGATCAGTACGTGATACTAACTTAGGCATCGGAGGGCCTTTGCCACGAGAGGCAAAGGTGCACTCACCCTTTGTCTGTTTTGCAGATAAAGACTCCGGCGACGTATTAGGGTTCCGGCGGGGATCTCGAAGTAGCCGTTACGTTCTTGTGCTGCTTAAACCACTCTCGGTTTTTCTGCACTTACAGAGGTAAAGGTGCGCTCACGATGTCTTGTTTTGCAGAACTAGGGTTCCGGCAAGAAGGCATGCATGTTGATCTCAAGAGATGTTGATAGAATAATAAGCGGATTTTTTCCCCTTACACCTTGCATTTTTGGAAACCGGAATTTCCAGGGCGTGCTGCCCACAGTGGCGACTCTGCTGGGGATGATCGAACTAATATTGATCTATACTTAGAGTTTAATACACTTGGGAACAATCCCTTAAAAAGTCTATCAAAACGGTGAGCTTTGCGCTGCCGAAGGTTGGAATGGTGATTTAACAGGACCTCGTGTCCGGCCATTCTAATCTGGGGCTTTTTCGATTGTTCACTTGTGTAGTTTCCTCTAAAGATGGACTAAATAAAGTGAGCCAAATTTGAAAAGGCATTTTGCGATTTTGCGGTTCTTCTTCTCTTAATCAATTCTAGCATCTCATTTGCATCGATGTGGGATAAGCCTCGTTGGATCGTTTTGGCAATCCGGCACGGTTTACCGGAGCCCGGGGACCCCGAATGACCGACAACCTTCGACGATGATGGGTCATGCTACCGTTCGACTGTTACTCTGCGAAAAACGCGGGTAACGGGAGGTATATCTGTGGCCCTAGTCCGAGGAACCTGTTACAAACCAAAACCGGCCTTTTGCATATACGAAGCATTAGAACTCTCCAAACTAGGACAGGTACCCACAGGTTAAAATCTATTTGCATCTAACCCCATATACTGTCAATGTGTTACTGCTTTCCCTATCGCATGCACTGTACATACACTGTTTTGCATAGGAGCATGCTTAAGGCTGTTTTGTCTTTCGAGTTTGTTTTACACTGTCTAAGACGTTGTTGGACCCGATGAGGAGTCGTTCATTCTGTTGAATGTTCGTCATCAATCGCAAAGTCCTTAGTTCAATGAGACTTTGAGAAATCAAAATTTACTACATCCTTGGCTCATGCCCGTTTAAGGATTCAACCGACAATCTGGAACAACAAAGTGGTGATGTCGTGTCACTGGCGCCACCCAGGTTGAAGTGCATTGTCACTATACACCGCCGTGTTCAAGGTTAAGGTGCCATGACATCAACACCGAGTTGTTCCAAATTCAAAAGTCGAATCTTCAAAAGGGACTAGCCAAAGATTTAGTCTATTTTGACATCTTTTAGGATCTGTCGATCTACTCAGGGACACATCGCCGAAAAGAATTCTGAGGATTCCGGCAACGTCTGAAACTTGTGAGGCAAACTTGTCTCTGGAACTGTGCATGCATACATTCTGTTCTGCGTAGGAGCATGTTTAGGGCGGCTTCTAGGTTGTCTCGCTTTCGAGTCTGTCTTATGCTTATTAGGATGCTGCTATGACCCGATGAGGAGTCGTGCATCTCGATGGTGCATGTTTTTAATTTTTCAAAAGTCCTTAGATCAACGAGACTTAGAGAAATCAAACCTTACTAAATCCTTGGCTCATGCCCGGTTGAGGATTCAACCGAACATAAGGAACCACAAAGTATTGATGTCGTGATATTGATGTCATTTTGGTTATCGTGCTTCGCACGTACACCGCCCCGGCTAAAGCACATTGTCGCTCACGCCACCCAGGTAAAGGTGTCACGCCATCAACACCGAGTTGTTTCTAATTCAAAGTCGAATCTTCAAAAGGGGCTAGCCAAAGTTTTAGTCTGTTTTGACATCTCTTAGGATCAGTTTGATCTTTCCAAAGGATATACCCTCGAAAAAAAAATCTGAGGATTCTGGCAGCGTCCGAACATCATGAGACAGACTTGTCTCTAGTTCTAGAGTCTAGGGTGGACACTGACAACGATGATCGTTGCATTTTGCTGCAGGAAAGCCACTGAGCTTTCATTACTTTACTGTTAAAGCTTCGGGCCATTGCATCCTCGGAAAGAGTACCGAAAAGAAGAGCCAAACCTGCTTAGAAGAGTCTGCCAGGGCTGTTACACCTTTGCTTCCAAGGTCATATCACCTACCTCGCTCATCAATTCGGGATGACAGTACAAATGGAGCTGGCTGAGCTCAGGAAAGCTGTAGAAGAATTGGGTCACAAGATGGACAAACAGATGATTATGGTCCAGGGACTCGTTGACCTTGTTTCCTCCACAGCCTCGCAACCAGATATGGGGCTGGTCAAAGAACCTTCTCAAGCCTACCACCCTCCAACAGTTGGAATCAAGCTGTGCTCAGGAGACATGTTCAAAGACCTGGCTGAGTTTCATGAGGCCAGGACTCACTCGAAGGAGGATGCTGATTCCTTGTTCAAAGCCTTTGCCAAAGGGGAGGACATGCTTAGTGATGAATTCAGCCCTGAAGGCAAAAGAATGCATCCTGTTGATGAGGCAAACAGCCAAGCAAACAAGAGTCCTGCTTTGAACTCGCAATCCACTCGCCGGAACCCACCGAGAACTTTCTCATGCTTCTCTGCGCCTTTGGTCTCAATTTATGAAAAGCTCCTCGATGCTGGTTCCATCAAGCCCCTCGATCCAACTCCTCTACCCAAAAATCCATCACCCAATTTCAAGCATAACCTCTATTGCACCTACCATCAAATGCCTGGCCATTCTACCAATGCCTGTTTTCGGCTTCGACATGCCGTTCAAGATCTTGTCGATTGTGGTATCGTCACAACTCCACCTCCATCAACAGCCGATATCAACCAAATTCGAAGCGCTCAAAGCCTCCGATCTCGAACACAACCCCGAAGCTTCTCTGCCTTCGAGGCATCTCTGTCCGCAGTGATGGAGAAGCTTGTCAAGTCTGGGCATCTCAAACCTTTGACCCCAACTTTTCCACCCAAAGTCCTTCCGGCCAACTACAATGCCAACCTTTTCTGTGCCTTCCACCAAATGCCTGGCCATCTCACTGATAACTGCTTGCGTCTCCGACACGAGATACAAGATCTAATTGATGATGGCACGGTTCAATTTCCACCAAAGCCCGATGTCATTTCCGATTCCTTGCCTCAGCACGAGTCTGACCCTCTGGTTGGTCAGGTATCTATCACCTCCACTCAAATCAACCCGAGCTCCACCATATTCAACCCTAGCCACTATATCGTCCCAGCGAATCAACCCAAACCCATCGTATCCATCCCGTCCGAATCGGAGGTTAACATGATGGCTGTAGGTGGGGCAACCGAGGTTTTCACTGCCAACGTTTGGTTTGACAGTGATGAGGGGCTTACAAAGGGGAAGACCGATTGGCTGAGTTCTAGTGATCAAAGGAGCATCGAGTAGGTTTGGCTGAAGAAGCTGAGGAGGCCGAAGTGCTGTTGCTTGGGCCTGACACCTGCTGGATCCTACCTCTTTTTGTGGAAGCTATGGGTAGCTTTTTAACAATTGCATTTTCAAAACCACGTCTAGTTTGCATTGGCGTCTTGTCTGAGTCTGACACAGAGTCTTTTGCGTTCGTCTAAGTCTAGCTCTGAGTTGGAGGTTGTGCCTCTTGGCCCTCCACGCCGTAGCTTTTGTTTCAAGTTTCGAGTCTGCTGTACTTGGCAACCCCGAGGGTTTTTATGATATGCATCATCTTGCTTCTACATGCTTCGCTGGCTTTTATATAAATTGTGTCGACCCTGACGACGAAGGGATAGATTTCGATGGGATCATTCCCAAGGAAATGTGTTCCCTCGCCAAAAGGGAAGACGAAAGGCATGGTCAGCCTATTGAAAGAAGAAGTAATTTCAAATAAACTTGAAAGACAAGTATAACCTCCCGAAAGGTTCAATTGGTTCAAGGCCGCCCCCAGAGGAGCATTGTGCCCGGTCAGACAGGCTCGAAGAATTCATAGACGTCTTGGCATGGTCTCATCAAGTCACGCCTCGCGTTGATCCTAAGACAAAGGAGCATCAAATCCCCTGCTACCGGGTGCCAATCTAGAAAGCAGAAGCACAGAAGGCTCTGGGCCTTGTACCATGTTCAAAGCAATAACAGTGGCATTCCGCCAAGCACAAATGAGAAAGTGTACAAAACGGCCCGGAGCAAGACATTTCCAACCGAAGCACTCTTGACCCTGCGTCATCAAAGACATTTATCTGAGGCTACAACCAAAGGTCTTCGACCTCGACGGCAACAAATTCAATACCCTGGGTCAACCTGGATCAATTCAAATGTTGTTTTTCCCTGTGAGAAGCTCGTTGGGCTGAAAACCCCAAGGGTGGGCAGTTCCAAGCAAAAGTTAGAGCAGCCTGCTAGACCAAACCCTATGAAGGTGGTTTAGGCAAAAATGAATAGGCAATCAATCAAAGCTCGCTAGACCGAAGACCCGAATGGGCGGTACTAGGCAAAAGTTAGAGCGTAAAAGGAGAGGTAAATACTCGAGAGTTAACCCTTAGCCTGAACTACGTTTTGACCTGATTCCCTAGCTTGGGATACGTAGGCAGTCTCTCTTTGAGGCTCGGTCATATCTATCAATTGGATCCATAGTTGACGTTTTGGTACACATCAAAGGTCGGAAAGGATCGAAGATCAAATCAAGCTGCATTGGCCTGAACTACGTTTTGACCTGATTCCCTAGCTTGGGATACGTAGGCAGTCTCTCTATGAGACTCGGTCACAATCTATCAATTGGATCCATGGTTGACATTTTGGTACACATCAAAGGTCGAAAAAGGTCGAAGAGGATCGAAGATCAAGTCAAGCTGCATCGAAGGAACCAGAAGGGGAAAACCTTTGTCTTTCAATTTTATTACCAAATTGCTTCTTCAATTTACAGGCTGAGCATAAGTCTTAAAAAAATAATTGAAGCATCAAAAACAGAACGAAATGCTAGAGGCCTTAACAGGCTCACAGTTTATTCTAAGTTCAGCAAAGTCTAGTGTAAGCAACCACAGCGCATTTGTTCAAAGCGATACGCGTTGGTCTCAAACCTGCGCACTCTTCTTGCAGCAGGCAGTAGCAGTTGGCTGCTACCCTCGAATGTCGTTCCAGGGGCTTTTGCCAAGTCTTGTCAAACCATGCAAGTCATATGGACTTAATGTGACTGCACGGGGGTGTCGGTTTCAGTCCGGGCCTATACGTGTCATAATCTGCGTCTTATGTCCATTTTTGCGACTTTTTTCCAGTTTTTCAATCAATTGTCATATCGGGATGCTTTTCTCGATTTTGTTTGTACAGGTCTTTGTACCTTTTCCACTTTTCATAAGTGTCGGTTTCACCTGTTCAGGAATATTGTGAGTTTTGGCACATTAATGCCCAAAATTTCATTGTGTTCCGTGTGTCTAAGGGTTCGCATTGTACCCTGGGGCTCTGTCTCCTTTTTCATTCGAGCTAGGCGAGTTTGTACATATGTGTGCATGTCTGTGTGTCGATTCAAAGCACTTGTCAAAGCAAATTAGATATTAGTGGTTAGCTTTTGCATTCTCTTCAACACTTGCAAAAAGAGAGTCAATAAACTGGAAAACGCAATTGTTACATTGCTACCCTAGTATCTGTAATCCGCAAGCAACGGAATCTCTTGAAAGCAGCAAGGGCACGTCAGCCCAAGGCCAAGCAAAGCATCTCTGGGGCACACCTGCCGAAGCATCAAAGAAAGGGCGTGCAGGCCCAATTCCATTACTAAACGTCAACTGGGGCATGTCCGCCCGTTCAACGTCCATCTATCTGGGTGCATATCTCAGAAGCACAGACAGTACAGTGATGAGGCTCAGTGGTAGTCCTTAGGTGTCGTTGTCCTTCTAGGAGCCGCCCTAAGTTTGCATCTGCATTTTCAATATGTTATACATATCATTGCATATTGTGTGTATATCAAATGTTGAACGCAGGAAAAATCAATCAAAATGACAAAGCAAGCCTGCCCGGTATCGAAGGCAGCAAGTAAACAGCCCAACAGTTGTCACCAATTTCTCCCCAACTGCAATCCGCCTTGCTTCTATCCATGATATCCACTGTTTGTGCTACTTGGATCAACACAACGACAGCCGGTTCTGTCCAATTTCCAATGGCTCGGTCACTTTTTATAGTGATCCGCCGTCTCTATCAACGACAGCCGGTCCTGTCCAACCTCAATGGTTCGGTCACTTTTTATAGCGATCCGCCGTCTCCGTCAACGACAGCCGGTTCTGTCCAATTTCCAATGGCTCGGTCACTTTTTATAGCGATCCGCCGTCTCCGTCAACGACAGCCGGTCCTGTCCAACCTCAATGGCTCGGTCACTTTTTATAGCGATCCGCCGTCTCCATCAACGACAGCCGGTTCTGTCCAATTTCCAATGGCTCGGTCACTTTTTATAGTGATCCGCTGTCTCAATCAACGACAGCCGGTCCTGTCCAACTTCAAACGGCTCGATCACTTTTTATAGCGATCCGCCCTCCCAATTCAACGATGGTCAGCCATATCATCCATGACGGTCAGCCATATCGGTCATTCAACGGTTTGATCATTTATACTGTTGATCCCCATCCAAGCTTCAACGGTTTGGTCATTTATCTGCTGATCCTCTCATCCAGGCTTCAACGGTTTGATCATTTATCCTGCTGATCCCCATCCATGCTTCAACGGTTTGATCATTTATCTGCTGATCCTCCCATCCAGGCTTCAACGGTTTGATCATTTATACCGCTGATCCTCCCATCCATGCTTCAACGGTTTGATCATTTATACCTGCTGATCCTCCCATCCAGTGCTTCAACGGTTTGATCATTTATACCGTTGATCCTCCCATCCAGCTTCAACGGTTTGATCATTTATCTGCTGATCCTCCCATCCAGGCTTCAACGGTTTGATCATTTATCTGCTGATCCTCCCATCCAGGCTTCAACGGTTTGGTCATTTATACTGCTGATCTCCCATCGAGGCTTCAACGGTTTGATCATTTATACCGATGATCCTCCCATCCAGATTTCTCCAACGGCTTGATCACTCGGCACAATGATCTCCCCTCGCTTCAACGCTGATCCTGTCAATTCCCCAACGGCTTGATCACTCGGCACAATGATCTCCCGTCCGCTTTCAACGACAGCTTGTCAATTTCCCCACCGGCTTGATCACTCGGCACAAGGATCTCCCCGTCCGCATCGACAGCTGATCCTGTCAATTCTCCCAACGACTTGATCACTCGGCACAATGATCTCCCCGTCCGCTTTCAACGACAGCTAATCTGTCAATTCCCCACGGCTTGATCACTCAAAGACAATGATCTCCCGTCCGCTATCAACGACAGCTGATCCTGTCAATTCCCCCAACGGCTTGATCACTCAGCACAATGATCTCCCCGTCCGCTATCAACGACAGCTGATCCTGTCAATTCCCCCAACGGCTTGATCACTCAGCACAATGATCTCCCCGTCCGCTATCACTGACAGCTGATCCTGTCAATTTTCCCAGCGGCTTGATCACTCAGCACAATGATCTCCCCGTCCGCTTTCAACGACAGCTGATCCTGTCAATACCCCCCACGGCTTGATCACTCAGCACAATGATCTCCCCGTCCGCTATCAACGACAGCTGATCCTGTCAATTCCCCCAACGGCTTGATCACTCGGCACAATGATCTCCCCGTCCGCTTTCACCGACAGCTGATCCTGTCAATTCCTCCAACGGCTTGATCACTCAGCACAATGATCTCCCCGTCCGCAATCAACGACAGCCGGTCCTGTCAAATCCACAAACAACGACCAGAACATCGTTCGATGGTCCGTTCATCCGCAACTGATTGTTCCCCAGGAGAGTCCGCCTTGGCCCTTCCCGAACGACAATCACCCTCAATCTAGCCGAAAGTGCATCTTCCAGCAGGCTTATTGCTCTGTCTCGGATGGTCTTTGATAAGGAGATTGGCTCTGATTCCCTACAGATGGAATTCAACCTGCCTGACACGACCTACCCGTGTTTGTTGGAATACTTTGTGCCGAGGATAGCTTGATCCCCAGCAACGACGGCCGGTCCCGTCAACATCTGCAGCGACAGCCTGTCCTGTCCAAATTCAATCAACAAGCGGCGATTGTCCGTCCATTCAACCAATCAGGTTCTGTAAGTATGCTTGTCTACTTTGTTAGTATGTTCTGCTCTGGATTGCCTTGAGGGGTGTCTAGAAACCTTTGACGTTACTTGTACCAATTCAATGGTGCTCCAAGTGCCATCAAAGGGGGGCTACTGTAGACACCCCAATCTGGGCTTCCAGATTAGTTTACTTACGGTTTTTGATTCCCCGATGATGAAACGGATCAAGAACACCCCGGGAATGTCGAGTGTTTGAGCTTTGAGTGTTTGAATAACCCTTGAACCTAACCTAATCTTAAGCCACTTCCAAAAGCCAAAAACCCTATTGATGTGTGCCATCGCGCGACAGTTTGGAACCATCGCGCGACGGTCAACCGGAGCATTGACCAGCGCGCCAGGGCTCATTGTCGCGCGACAGTTTGGAACCATCGCGCGACGGTCATAACCTGTCCCCATCACCTTTATTCAGCTGGGCAGCTTAATTACCAAGTAACCCCCAGCCAGCCTCGTGGCTGACTGGCCTCCATTCTTTGGACCAGACCTGCCTTTCCATTAGTGGAAGGTGCTAAGCCTATAAAAACCCTCCCTTGTTCATCTTTCAAAAGGTTAACAAAATTTGGCATTACAAAGGGTCTTTGCTTTGTACTCTTTTAAGCTAATAAAAGAGATACAAAGACACCCCAAGAACATAACTTGTTCTTCTTCCACTAAAACACCTCATTCAACCTCAATCCAATTCAAAGCTCAAACACCTTTCAAACCTCAAAAGCCAAAGGTATAGCATACCTACTGTTTTCCTGTTCTGATCCCTGAGGGGGGCTGGCAGGGTCAAGGCTGGTAATCAATACCAGTCCTGGCCCCAAAGCTAGCAAGGTTTCAAAAGCCGTGGCCTAGCACACCCTCGTGCGATGGTCCCGTATACTCGCGCGACAGTCTTGTCTGCATGAGATTAGACCACGTGGGGAAGGGGTGCTGGTCATTTCTTATTTTTGGTTATTGCCATAGCTGTTGTGTAGTTTATTTTGGTATTAAGTCACTGTGAAGCATGCTAATAACCAGTTTACTGCTTTCTTTAGCTTAAAAATGCCAGCTTTGCACTTCAATACTCATTTCTGTTCAGTTTGGAATGCCCTTGGGATCCCCTGAATCTGTCTCAGGACCCCGAGCATGTAAAGCAATTCCTGGAAGTCCAGTCAGGAGTGTCGCGCGAGGTTTACTCTTTGTCGCGCGACAGTTCTCTGATTTCCATGAACGGCCCTTGCATGGGCAACTTGGCCCTTGGCCTCTGTTTTGATACCCCCACTGTTTAGGGGTTGTGTTTCATCTTATTTGGCTCCTGCTTGGAGTATTGTGTAATAATTAGCATTTTACAGTCTTCCAATACACTGCTTGGTTTGCTTCCTGGGTGTGCACTGGTCCTTCCAGAGCCCAGAAGGGGATGATTTTGGGACTGTGGTGAGATGACAACACTCGCGCGAGAGTCAGCATGTCTCGCGCGATGATTGACTTGCATACAGATCTGTTCAGGCATGCAAGTTGATCATCGTGCAGGGCAAATCTGCCCCGAGCCTAGTTTTGGCATCTGATCGCTGTTTCAAGATCATTCCGTTTATTATTGTCATTATTTGATCACATCCTGCGAATTGTTACAGTTTTAATCCCCGATTAACTGTTCCCCCGCCCTAATTGACTAAAATTGATTAATAAAAGAAGAATCGCAATGTTTTCAAAATGCCTAAGTAGAGACCGATCTCCGGATTGGGCGAGAGGGGTGCCATAAAACCCTTCCCCTCTCGTAACCTGGCTCCCGAACCCAGATATGGTTATGACGGACTGGTTCCTTAACTTTTTCAAATCAAACAGCGCGGCAGGTGCTTCGAAATACGGTTCCTTGAGTGTCGGACCTTCAAAACTCAAGTGGCGACTCTGTATTTTTGAGCGCTTGCCACCTGCGCTCGCGCTCTCTCGATCCGGGCCCTTGCATTTTTGGAAACCGGAATTTCCAGGGCCTGCTGCCCACAGAAAGCTCGTACCAGCTGAGAAAGAGAAACCTCCGTCAGAACATCATCTCGATCAAACTGTTCCCGAAGCCAGGAATAGGTAATGTGACCGCTCTCTGACACGAGAGGGACCTTCCCCAAAAGGTATTCAAAAGCACCCTCTCGCTCATGAATCCGTGGGTCAAGCGGAAGAGGATCGCCGCCAATTCTCAGACCTGTGAGCAAAGCAAAGTCACCTGGGGTGATCGTCATCTCTCCAGCCTCAGGAAGATGGAAAGTATTTGTGGTATCCCACCACCGCTCCACAAGCGCTGTAGTCAAACCCAGCTCCGCCTTCGGAAGGTGAAAGCCCAGTATTAACTGCTCAAAGCCAGCCAGAGTAACTGCGTCTTTTGCATCTTGAGGAAGTCTCTCATACCACTCATATACCTGGGGACCACTTCCCTACATGCGCAGCTTCTCATTCACCTGGCAAAGCGATAAAAGATCAAAACAAACACGCAAAGATATCGCCTACATAGGGGGCAATTTCTAAAAAGTTCAATTTCATTCTCAAATATTGATCATTACTTTCATGGACTCTCATATAAACAATATCATTGGCAGGACGAAATTTACCTTCACATTCGTAAAGCAGAAGTGCGGCTCCGGCTCCCTATGCAAAACCTCAGATGGAACATCACTGAGAAGAGGACGATATCGCAGTGAACCACCACCCCCGATTATGTGAACTAAAGGGGCATATGTGGCAGCATCAAACGGCGGCAAGGAATCATTGCCTGCATCAGAAGGAGTCTCAAACTCGGCATTAGAGGGATTCGATTGCGAAGAACCCCCCTAAAAAATCGGCCTACGCCGACTTGAACGTAGGACGTGGGTACTTTAAACTCCGCCAAGAATCGAGGCCTTAATGGCCGGAGCCTTGCCCGTATTTCTCAGTACAGCACAGTGAAAGATGAGGGAACATTGGACGATGGAGGAGGAGGCGGTGATAAGGCCATGGCAGCCAAAGAAAATAACGGCCGAAACCGTGGTGGTCGAAAGAACGATGGCGGCAAGATGGGAAACAGCGGTGACCGATCAGAAGAGAGAGAAAGGAGCGGCGGCAGTCGCTCGAACGAGAGAGAAGAACGAGGGATAGAAAGAATGACCCGTGAGATCGATTAATTCTAACTTAAATCGATTTTCTGACTGTTGGTTATCTCACGGCCGATGTAAGTGCAGAAAAACCAAAGGGGCTTTGAGCTGCACAAGAACACAACGGCTACTTCGTGCCTCTCGCCGAAACCCTAATATGTCGCCGTAATCCTTATCTGCAAAACAGACAAGAAGTGAGCGCACCTTTGCCTCTCGTGGCAAAGGCCCTCCGATGCCTAAGTTAGTATCTTGTACTTGCAAAAAACCCTAATTATCAGTAGGTAATAACTCAATTGCAATAAACAGCATACCCTTTACCTCCAGGTTTACCTCATATTTATAGTTTCACAGATGCTTGCTGTCCAAGTCTCCTTGTTGCCCTAGGTTTCCTACCTCGTATAGGAAACCCAGAATATCTTGGATTCTCGTTCCCTTATCAATTCATTAAAAGAGTCCATTTAGGACTCTTTTCCATAGCTGGCCGAACATCCCATTCCCGTTGGGTATCTTTTCTAGATCCTATTCTATTGAGATCCTATTTCCTTACGGGATATCATTATTCTGGAACCTTCCAGAACGTTCCTTGCTACTGAGGCTGCTTTCCCCAGAATTCTGCTCTTGTTCGGCCTTCTCATTGCCGAACAGATTAGCTGGTCCAGTGATGCCTCATGTCTATGATTCAATCTCCTGGACCAATAACATCTCATGTTACTGGTACAGGCCCCGTGCAGATTCCCTGGACCAATATCTCCTCATGTTTTTGGCCCCTATCTCCGACCATTGCATTGCACGGCGACCGTCCCCACCGTATCTATACCATGGTCCCACGTACCACTTGTTCGGGCCCTATTTGGACCTATTCGGGAATACCTCCCTACAATTGCTCCCCAGCTTTACTCGTTATTTCTTCGTATATGACGAGCAAAGCTTCTTAGGACCCGAGCAGCGTTTCTTTGCTCCTGCACCCTTTATTCCTAAAAATTGGTGCAAATATCATCATTGAGCCAACCCAAAACGTCTCGTCGTTGGGCTGGACAGGATTTTCCTGCCCCAACCTTTACACGCGGCACTAGCCGTACCGCCCGGATTAAATGCGAATGGACTTCCTTGGGGAACGGAATGCCCAAACGGCGCTTGGGATGACGTTTCACTTACGCCTTCCACTTAATAGGGTATATTTGGGTTTTCATCCCTATTTCAAAACCCCATTCTTTGTCTAGACTCCCTCTGCAGACAGAAATTCCAAGCGTACCCGCCATTGGAGCCCTGTTCACCGTCTTGAGGTTTCTCTCTTGTGCTCCTAGGACTTCGATCGTCACAACCGTAAGTCACCGTTCCTTCTTCCCCACTTCTCGTCGATCTAGGGCTTCGTTTAATCGCATTTGGGGTTTCTTCGTACCCGTGGTTCTTGTCTGTTTTACTTCTGTCCACAATGGGGAGGTTTAGACGTCATTGCAATACTCCTCAGGCCATGGCCTGATTCAGGTCTCGTTATGAGACCCCTGATAATGTTGCCACTAGATTGGCCTCTGTGGATGCCGTCCGTGAGAGTCCTGATAACGACACTCTCCATATTCCCGTTGTTGTTGTTGTAGGGAGTAAATCCCGAACAAGCACAAACAGGGCCCGAACACGTGGTACGTGGGACCATGGTATAATTGCATTAAGAACAGTCGCCGTGCAGAATGGTGATCGGCGATAGGGACCAGTGATATGAAGGATCATTGGTCCAGGGAGTTTATACTTAGTCAAGGTCCAGTAACACGAGAGAGTATTGGACCGAGATATTAACGAAAGAGCAATGACATGCGAAGTCATTGGTCCGAATAGGCTGTTCGGCAATAGAAGAGCCGAACAGGAGGGGGATTGTACGAAAAGCAGTCCCAGGAGCAGGAAACGTTCCAGAAGGTTCTAGTGACGGGATATTCCGTGATTACTATAAGATCCCAGTAAAGATAGGATCTTGGAGAGATACCCGACGAGAATGGGAAGTTCGGCCAGTTATGGAAAAGAGTCCTAAACGGACTAAAGTGATGAACTGATAAGGGAACGAGGATCCAAGGTGTTCTGGGTTTCCTATACGAGATAGGAAACTTGGGGAAACGTGGGAACTTGGGCAACAAGCATCCATAAACCTATAAATACAAGGTAAACCTAGAGGAAAAAGGTACACAATACATTACGGTTTTACGTATTCTCCTACTTGAATTAGGGTTTTCGATCAGTACGTGATACTAACTTAGGCATCGGAGGGCCTTTGCCACGAGAGGCAAAGGTGCACTCACCCTTTGTCTGTTTTGCAGATAAAGACTCCGGCGACGTATTAGGGTTCCGGCGGGGATCTCGAAGTAGCCGTTACGTTCTTGTGCTGCTTAAACCACTCTCGGTTTTTCTGCACTTACAATTAGCGCCGTCTGTGGGAAACGAAAGAGATCCCTCTAAAAAGCGACCATAATGGAAGAAGATCCAAAAACTCCACATGATCCGAAACACCAGTTGGGGGGAGGAGGTGGCAATTCCCCACCGGATCCTCCAAGAAAACCCGACGGTGGGCAAGCAAAGAAGCCCACAAACAAGGATAATCCCCTGACTGTCCATGACGACTCCAAGAACAAGGAGGGAAGGACGGCCACAGGTTCCACGAGAAGGAGTAAATCCCATCGTGAGGGAGAATCAGTGGCGCATTCAAGGAGTGCACACAACCGCGACGATATCTTGGATAAAAAGAGACAAGAGATCGAAGAGTACGCTCGTTTGATTAAAAAACGAGAATATGAGATACAGGAATTGCAACGGATACGAGGACAACCGGAGGATTCTGGACTGTCACGAAGAGATTCCAGAGGAGAAAGGTTGGCAATAGTGGAACACAAGAAGGCTCCTTCACGAGGAAGGAGGAGCAGGTCCAGGAGTCCCACTCCGAAAAAGAAAAGGGCTTCTTCACGAAAAAGAAGAAGCAGAAGCCTCACCTCCGAAGAAGGAGAGATTAGAAGACATCACAGGGATAGGTACGAGAGACCTGATTCCGATTGGGAAAAGAGTACTCCCAAGAAAGCAAAAGAGCGAGAGGAGGGAGCCATGTCTGCATGAGAGGCGGCACGGAAAGCCCTCAGCAATATAGCCTCATCCCCCTTTTCAAAGAGATTGCAGGAGGCAAGGCTTCCGAGCAGGGTGAAGCACGGGGCATTCGTACTTTACGAAACAAATAATGATCCCGTGGCACACATACAACACTACCGGCAAGCAATGTTCATGCACGACGGGGATGATGCAATCATGTGCAAGATGTTCCCATCGAGTTTGGGGAAAGTGGCCTTGTCATGGTTCCATAAGCTAGGGCCGAACACCGTACGAGGATGGAGACAATTGACCGAAGAATTCACTGCTCGGTTTCTGACGAGCAGGAAAGCACCAAAAACCTTTGAAAGCCTCTCTTTATGAAACAAGGAGAGAGTGAGCCAATCAGAGATTATGCTAAGAAGTACTGGGAGACTTTCAACGAGATTGAAGGGTGCAGTGAGGAATATGCCATAGCCACATTCAAGACAGGATTGCCTGTTCGGGGAGAGCTACGTAAATCCCTGAACATGAGCCCGGTAGATACACTGGCAAGGCTAATGGAACGAATCGAGCAGCATGCTAGAAACGAGGATGACATACTGCGAGAGGACAACAGGATGGTTGCCGAGCAGGCGAAGGTTCTACCGAAGAGGGCGGACAAGCCAGAGCCAAAGACCTACAAAGAAAGGAAGGAGTACGGGCAGGTCAAGAAAGAACCGTATAAAGAGAAGCACGCCCCAGACCCTAAGTCTTTCTTTTCGGTGACAACGGTTTGGAAGGAGCCAATCTATCGGATTCTTTACAAAATAAAGAATTGCCCATATTTCAAGTGGCCCCCAAGGCTGGAGGGGGACAAAGATGCAAAGAGGGCTACGAGTCAGCATTGTAGTTACCATAAAGACTGGGGGCACATGACGGAGGATTGCGAGATGTTCAAGCAACACCTCAATGATCTGGTCTCACGGGGTTACCTGAAAGAATTTATTCAGGAGGAGCACAAGGGTGCAGAGAAAGCGTTGGAATTGGATTATGAGCAGAATCCAAGAGGGGTAATCCATATGATACATGGATTGGCCGCGCCTTACACGAGAAGTGAGGTGAGGTTGCTCCAGAGACAAGTAAAACACGACCAGCACGTGATGCAGTTGGGAAAGAAACGAGGACGTGAAGGAGAAGAATGCACCGGAGGCATAGTCTTCACGGATGAGGACCTGGGGGGAATCCAGGTACCGCATAATGATGCCTTAGTCATAACCCTACGGATTGGGGAATATGACATGGAGAGGATCCTGGTAGATTCGGGAAGCTGCACGAAGATACTGTACTATGACGCGTTCAAAAAGTTAGGGCTGACACAAGCGGATTTGGTGCAGTCAACAACCCCTTTGGTCGGATTTAGTGCAGGAGCAGTGTGGCCATTGGGCAAAGTAACTCTTCCTGTTCGGGCAGGAACAGTTGTGCTAAGAACCGATTTTTTGGTGGTAGATGTACCATCTTCCTATAACGCGATTATTGGAAGGACGTGGTTGCACAAGATGAGGGCGGTTTCCTCCACTTACCATCAGATGGTAAAATTTCCCGGATCAAATGGTATCGAAAGAATTAGGGGAAATGAGAAGGTCGCCCAGCGGTGCTTGGTTTCTATAATCAAGAAGGCACCAAAGGCCCAGTTAGTTCAAGCCATCGAGGTTCCGGATCAGCCGACCATCGAGGATGTCGGAGGGGATCCCGCCGAGAAAGTGGTGGAAGGTTTGAAGAAGATTCAGATCAACGAAAATGATCCAGAAAGGTATTTTCTGATTGGGGAAAATTTGAATGAAACCGAGGAGAGAGAATTAGTGGGGTTCCTCAAGGAGCACGTCGATGTGTTTGCTTGGGTGCCCGAGAAGATGCCTGGAGTGGATGCAAACGTGATTTGTCACCACTTGAATGTGGATCCACAACATAAGCCCGTGATGCAGAAGAAGAGACGGTCTGCCGTACAGCACGTGGATGCTGTCATTGAGGAGGTGGACCGGCTGCTCGAAGCAAAGGCTATACGGGAGGTATACTACCCAGAATGGTTGTCCAACACTGTGGTGGTGAAGAAGAAAAATGGGAAGTGGCGAGTCTGTGTCGATTTCACCGACTTGAACAAAGCGTGTCCCAAGGATAGCTTCCCCCTTCCCAGGATAGACCAACTCGTCGATGCAACCGCTGGATACGGACGGATGAGCTTCCTTGATGCTTATCGAGGGTACCACCAGATAGCGATGTACGGCCCCGATCAGGAGAAGACATCCTTTATCACACCAAGGGGACTGTACTGTTATAGTGTCATGCCTTTTGGTCTGAGGAATGCCGGTGCGACATACCAGAGGTTAGCAACGATTATGCTAAAGAAGCTGCTCGGTAAAACCATGGAGGTTTACATAGATGACATGGTGGTCAAAAGCAAAGAGAAAGAAAACCACATTGTTGATCTAAGGGAAGCGTTTGAGATACTGAGAGAGTATAAGCTGAAACTCAACGCCTCGAAGTGTGCGTTTGGTGTAAACTCGGGAAAGTTCCTAGGGCATTTGGTGACCATAAGAGGGATAGAGGCCAATCCTGATCAAATTACTGCGTTGCAAAAGCTCCAGAGTCCTAGGACCACGAAAGAGGTCCAGAGATTGATGGGAATGGCAGCAGCCCTAAATAGATTCATAAGCAGGTCCAGTGACAAATGTAGACCTTTCTTCCATTTGCTGAAAAAGAGGGAAGGATACGAATGGGGAGCAGAGTGTGAGCAAGCGTTCCAAGACCTGAAGAAGTACTTGGCAGCAGCCCCCCTATTATCCACACCCGAAGAAGGTGAGTCAATAACTTTATATCTGGCAGTGTCCGAACATGCTGTCAGTGCAGTATTATTGAGGGATAAGGGATCCGAGCAAGTCCCCGTTTATTATGTGAGCAAAACATTGCTTGATGCAGAAACGAGATATCTGCCCCTAGAAAAGTTGGTTTTAGCTTTAAGAACGGCGGCGAGAAAGTTGCCCCATTATTTTCAGAGTCACAGGATTGTGGTATACACCGAATTCCCATTGAAGTCTTTGCTACGAAAGGCGGATTTCTCGGGGCGTATCTCGACTTGGTCGGTCGAATTAAGTCAGTACGACATAGATTACCAGCCGCGCACCGCAATAAAGGGGCAGGTGCTGGCAGACTTCGTAGCTGAGTTTTCACCTACGGTGGCTCCCAAGCCTCCTATGAGACAGGAGCCGAGAAAGGAGCAAGTGAAGGAGCAATCAACGAGAACAAAGAAAGCTCCGGCCGAACAGGATCCCACGGAATGGAAATTATTTGTTGATGGCTCTGCATGTAACACGGGTTCAGGAATTGGTGTGGTGCTTTTCCCTCTTGAAGGAGCATGATGGAGCTGTCCCTTCGATTGGGGTTCAGTGCTTCAAATAACGTGGCGAGTATGAGGCACTCTTGGCGGGATTAAGAAGTGCAAGGACCCCTGAAGGTGAAAAAGATACGAGTGCATTGCGACTCGCAACTCGTGGTGAACCGGTTGTCCGGGGAGTATGAAGCCCGAAACGAGAAGATGGCTCCCTACGTGATAGCCGCCAAAGATCTGGCTTGACACTTTCGAGAAAGTATACATCGAGCAAATAAGTTCGGGGCAGAATGCCCATGCAGATTCTCTTGCTTGGTTGGCTGCTGTACCAACAGAATTTAAGAGAAGGGTGGCAGTAGATTATCTTGCTGAGCCGAGCATCGGAAGAAGTGTGGAATTGGTCTTGGACGTGAACCAAGGACCGAGTTGGATGGATCCAATAGTGGAGTTTCTACGAGATGGGATACTCCCCACAGATAAAAAGGAGGCTCACAAGATTAAAACAAAGTCTGCACGGTTTTGGCTGTCACCAGAAGGAAAGCTGTACAGAAAATCCTTCACTGGTCCTTACTTACTTTGTGTGCACCCCGAGATGGTGCAGAAGTTTCTCCACGAGATCCACGAAGGAACGTGTGGGAGTCATGCTGGGGGTAGGTCCATTGCCCACCGAGCAATAACCCAAGGGTACTGGTGGCCTCACATGCAGGAAGATGCAAAGGTGTACGTAAAGATTTGTGAGAAGTGCCAAAAATTCTCACCAATGATACGGACACCAGCCGAAGATCTGGTGCCCTTGACAAGTCCTTGGCCCTTCGCACAATGGGGGATGGACATCGTGGGTCCACTACACAAAGCAACTGGAAATAGGAAATTTCTGTTAGTAGCAACGGACTATTTCACAAAATGGATCGAGGCAGAACCATTGGCCAAGATCACTGAGCCTATGATAGAGAGGTTCGTTTGGAAAAGTATAATCACCCGGTTCGGGGTTCCTTATTCCTTCATTACGGATAATGGGTCCCAATTTCAGAAAAAGTTTAAGGCTTTTTGTGCCCAGTATGGGATAAGGAATTATTACTCTACCCCAGCCTACCCACAGAGTAATGGGCAAGCGGAAGCGTCCAACAAAACTATATTTGATGGGATCAAGAAGAGATTGGACAAAGCAAAGGGGAAATGGCCCGATGAATTGCCACTTGTTCTATGGGCGCACCGAACAACGTCTAGGAGGTCTACGGGAGAAACCCCCTACTCATTAGCATATGGGACAGAAGCTGTAATCCCATTAGAGGTTGGTTTGCCGACCAACAGGACCATTTTGGTTGAAAGTGGGGGAAATGACAGAGCTCTGGAAATCGAGCTGGACCTTGCCGAGGAACGTAGAGAAAGGGCCCTGGTGCATTTGGCTTCTTATCAGGAGCAGCTGATGAAAAGCTATAACAAAACTGTCCATCCACGAGAGTTTGGTATTGGGGACCTTGTGCTTCGAAAAGTGCTCGGCAATACCAAGGTGGTCAACGAGGGCAAGTTGGGGGCAAACTGGGAAGGCCCATATCGAGTTACAGAAGTTGTGGGCATTGGGGCTTATCGATTGGCGGACCTGGACGGGAACCCGGTGCCAAGGCCATGGAATGTCCACAATTTGAGGAAGTTTTTTGTTTAAAACAGACTTCAATTTATTTTTTCTGTTTTAGGATGCACATCGTGATTGTGTGGGAATTACGAATACAGTTCATTTGTCTTTTATTTTGTTAGTTGCAAGGGGCACGCGTAACGCCCCCTTGAGTTTTTTGAATTATGAATAGAATTCTGCGTTTTAGAATAAAAACATTGTCTTCTGTTTTGTTTAAATACGAAGTTAGGACCTAATTTTTGCTCTTCACTTCGTATTGGGGAGCAGAGGGATAGGTTTATGACCAAATACGAATATATTAGGGCAGATTCAAAACTTTGCAAGTACGAATATACTCGACTACGAACACAGGTATGAACAAACCTGGTGTGCATACGTGAATGTACACACTTTTCCCAAATATGAAGACATTTGGATAAACTAAGTATGAATACACTTAGACTTACGTACGAACGTTTGGCGTGCATGCGAAAATATGCATAGCTCCCCCAAATACGAAAACATTTGGGAATCTAAGCACGAATAAACTTAGATAGTTTTTTAGTTCAAACCAATAAAGAATGGGGAGCAGACGAAATTGTACAAGTACGAATACACTTGGAGTTGTCCCCAAGCATGAGGAAAACTTGGGCAGCATATGAATACATGCAAATTTCAACTAAGTACAAAATACTCAGAGACGTATGACGAAAATACGAAATCATCTAAGTACGAACATACTTAGAATCACCTCCAAATTACGAGGAAAATTCAGCAAGCATTCGATAACATGCTAAGCGAAAAGCTGAAGCTCGAATCCATTTGGTTAACTGTCCAGGCATGGGTTAAACATGAAAAGCACCCTAGCAAGATTAATGAAAGTCAAACAGTTGGCCATGAAAGGGCCACCAGCAATGTCAAAAGGCCACGAAAGGCCAGGCAAAACACAGTTAGACGCCACGAAGGGCCAAATGCTTAAGTTAAAGTATTGAGAATGTATCTGTGCCACACAGGGCAAACTTACAGCCGCTCAGGGCCACCACGATGTGTCAAAAATTATATTGTTCCAGGAGGAGGAGTGCATACCTACTGATCCACGATGGGATCTTGAGTGACTGGATTTGGGGTTTGATCTTCAGCAACTGGAGTTGGGATTTGTGCGGGGACGTCTTCCATAGCAATGCTTCCATTAGTTGGACCACCACTGGCTTCCTTTTGGCCAGGGTTGGTCACTTCATCATTAGCATTGGCACCAGCATCCTGCTGTTCGGAAACCTCCGCATTGTCCTCCTCATCGCGATTGTCCACTTCTTCCTCGATCTCATCTTCATCTTGGACCACTATATTGCTCGGAAGATCAATCTCCGTCCACAAGGCAGAAGAATCAGCTGTACCAGACTTCCTGAGGCCAGCGGTCCACCCAGCAGCAAATATCTGATCTTGGATCTTGGGCATCTGATTTTTATAGCAATCAGTAGCTACATTGATCCCTTCGTTATACCCCTGCTGATAGGCCTCCTTTGCATCGTTTTTGCTCGTTTCGAGCTCTATCAGGGTCTGGTTTAGGCTATCTTCAACACCGTCCAGTTTAGACTTCAGCTCATTTGTTGCATTTCGAGCCTGGTTTCTCTCCCTCTCCAGCCGGGCAACAGTGGTCAACAACTTGGCATTCTCACTAGCCAGTTTTGCACGTTGGGGCTCTGAGTGGCCCAGCTTTTGGGCCATAGCCACCATCTTTTGCGCAGCCTAAACATATTATTACTAACTCAGTAACACAGTTGAGAAAGGGCCAAGTTATAAGAACAAGAGACAACAACTTTACCTTAAAACTGTGCACCATGAAAGATCCAAGCAAGTTGTCCGGAGAATTGACCACCTCCTTCTGCATGTCCCCCGGAAGCATGAGAGCCTGGGATAGGGCCAATGCAGTCCCTTCAGACTCCACACTGTCCCGCACAGTGACGGTCTTGTTGCCATGAGTGAATTGGGGGGCCCAAATTGGAGTTTGAGTTATGGGTATCTGAGTGGAGGACCCCCCAGGCGTTTCCAAGCGCGGGCGTTTGTCCCTATGGCTAGCAAGTTCCTCGGGAAAAAATCCAGGGGGAGCGTCAAGTTGTGTTGTTCCTCGGCGGCCATGCGAAGGCGCCGGGCTTGGGGAGCGACCTCGGCCACGAGCAGTGCCGCGGCCCCTTCCTCGGCCAGCTCCTGGGATTGTGAGGAGGCTCTCGAGGTTGATCGGCTGGTTCATCTCTTGAAAACGCGGGGGATAGTCGTCCGATGATGTGGATGCTTCCTCACAGATTTCCACAGATGCACTACGGAACGGAGGGGTCCGAGAACGCCTTTCCTCCTCTATCTGCTCGGGCTGAGCGGGCTGTGCAGCAGCAGGTCCAGGAACTGGTGGGTCGTCGGCTGCACGGATGCGCCGGTCAATAAAACCCCCGTATGAAGCCCTGTAGCTCAGAAGCACTTGTGCTGCCCTTGCTCGGCCAGCCAGATAGGTGCCCTCACCGTTGAAATTTAGGGCCTGAGTGATATGCGCTACGTGAACTTGGGGGGTGATGATAGCATACCCTTGGTTGATATTTTCAGCTGCAACACGAGAAGTTGACAGTCAGAAGATGGATGAAATTGAATACGCAATACGAATGAATTGCTTGGTGAATGAATTTTACGAAGAAGAAAGAACTGACGTGGTTGCCCAAATCTGTGAGGGGCGTGAAAGCCTATCACTTGGCCGTCCTCGTCTCTGGGCTCGAAATTTCCAGTTACGACGAGGAAATCGTCGTCGTCTCCTCGAGCGGAGTCGGGCAATTCAAGCACCAGCCGCCTTCTGGAATCTCTACTCTTTAGGTAGTAGGTGAGGGCGTCTTTCGTACGGGAAATGCTGTACAGATGATGAATATCGTACAGGCCTAAAGATGTGCCTAACATCTGGTTTAGGGTATTGATACCCATAATCACTCGGAAAAAATTGGCAGACACCTGCATAGGGGATAGCCTGTAGTAAGCCAGAACCTGGCGGAGTAGTGGCGCCAGGGGGAATCTAACACCGCCCTCTACAACGGCGACCACTGGAATGTGTAGAGTGTCGTTGTTAGGGCTCTGACATATAGCGTCTACAGGAGCCAAACTGATGGCCACATCGTTAGGGATCTCATAGCGAGACCTAAACGAGGCCATGGTTTGAGGGGTGTTGCAGTGACGCCTGAACCTCCCCATTTTTGAAAAAAAAAGTGGGTCTATTGCAGTGGGAGATCACGGGTACGAAGAAACCCTAGATATGATCTGAGAAACCCTACAGTAACGAGAGGAAAGGGGCAAAAGGGAACGATGACTTACGATTGTGATGATCGAAGTTCTAAAATGCACAGGAGAAACCTCGAGATGGTGAACAGGGCTCCAATGGCGGGTGCGTTTGAAAGCTCTGGTTGCAGAGGGAATCGAAATAGAGAAAGGGGGTTTCGGAATAGGGTGAAAACCCAAATGTACCCCAATTAATGGGGTGACGTATGCGAAACGTCGCCCCAGACGCCGTTTGGGCGTTCCGTTCCCCGAGAGGTGTGCATCCGCATTTAATACGAACGGTACGATAAGTGCCATGTGTAAAGTAAGGGGCAGGAAACGTCTTGGAGAGCCCAAACGATTACACGTTCTGTTTGGACTAATGATGATCTCTACACCAACTTTACGAAGGATATGGGAGCAAGAGAAATGTTGCTCGGATCCTGAGAAGCTTTGCTCGTCATATTAAGAGTAAATAACGAAGTAAAGCTGGGGAGCAATTGTAGGGAGTAAATCCCGAACAAGCACAAACAGGGCCCGAACACGTGGTACATGGGACCATTGTATAATTGCATTAAGAACAGTCGCCGTGCAGAATGGTGATCGGTGATAGGGACCAGTGATATGAAGGATCATTGGTCCAGGGAGTTTATACTTAGTCAAGGTCCAGTAACACGAGAGAGTATTGGACCGAGATATTAACGAAAGAGAAATGACATGCGAAGTCATTGGTCCGAATAGGCTGTTCGGCAATAGAAGAGCCGAACAGGAGGGGGATTGTACGAAAAGCAGTCCCAGGAGCAGGAAACGCTCCAGAAGGTTCTAGTGACGGGATATTCCGTGATTACTATAAGATCCCAGTAAAGATAGGATCTTGGAGAGATACCCGACGAGAATGGGAAGTTCGGCCAGTTATGGAAAAGAGTCCTAAACGGACTAAAGTGATGAACTGATAAGGGAACGAGGATCCAAGGTGTTCTGGGTTTCCTATACGAGATAGGAAACTTGGGGAAACGTGGGAACTTGGGCAACAAGCATCCATAAACCTATAAATACAAGGTAAACCTAGAGGAAAAAGGTACACAATACATTACGGTTTTACGTATTCTCCTACTTGAATTAGGGTTTTCGATCAGTACGTGATACTAACTTAGGCATCGGAGGGCCTTTGCCACGAGAGGCAAAGGTGCACTCACCCTTTGTCTGTTTTGCAGATAAAGACTCCGGCGACGTATTAGGGTTCCGGCGGGGATCTCGAAGTAGCCGTTACGTTCTTGTGCTGCTTAAACCACTCTCGGTTTTTCTGCACTTACAGCTGTCGTTGAGGGCGGTGTCAGATTTCCCCTGGCGCCACTACTTCGCCAGGTTCTAGCCTATTACAAGCTTTCCCCTATGCAAGTCTCTGCTAACTTCTTTAGGGTTGTCATGGGTGTGCACACTCTTAATCAAATGTTAGGCACATCCCTAGGCTTACATGACATCCATCACTTGTACAGCATTTCTCGTACGAAAGACGCCCTTACCTACTACCTAAAGAGTAGAGACTCCAGAAGACGACTTGTGCTTGAATTGCCTGACTCCGCTCGAGGAGATGATGACGATTTCCTCGTCGTAACTGGAAATTTTGAGCCCAGAGACGAAGACGGCCAAGTGATAGGTTTTCATGCCCCTCACAGATTTGGGCAACCACGTTAGTTCTTTTTTCCTCGTAAAATTACTTATCGAGCAATTTTTCGTATTGCATTTTTAATTTCTTATCTTCTGACTGTCAACTTCTCGTGTTGCAGCCGAAAACATCAACCAGGGGTACGCCATCATTACTCCTCAAGTTCACGTAGCAGACATCAACCAGGCCTTAAACTTCAACGGACAGGGCACCTATTTGGCTGGCCGAGCAAGAGCAGCGCAGGTGCTCCTGAGTTATAAGGCGTCGTACGGGGGTTTTGTTGATCGGCGGACCCGAGCAGCTGACAACCCACCAATTCCTGGACCATCCTCCGTACAGCCCGAGCAGGAAGAGGGGGAAAGGCGTTCTCGGACCCCTCCATTTCCCAACGAATCTATAGTGCTTGCCGAAGAAGCCTCCACGTCATCCAGTGGTTATTCTCTATCCCCTCCTCCTCAAGAGATGAACCAACCTATTGATCTCAGCAATCTTCTTACCATCCCAGGAGCTGGCCATGGAAGAAGCCGCGGCACTGCTCGTGGCCGAGGTCGCTCTCAGAGTCCGGCGCCATCTCATGGCCGCCGAGGATCAACTCGACTGGACGCCCCTCCTGGATTTTTTCTTCCGAGGAAATTGAAGCCAGCCACAGGGACAAACGCCAGCGCCTAGAAGCATCTGAGAGGCCCCCTCCTCAGACACCCGCAGTCCCAACTCCGATCTGGGCTCCTCAATTCACCCACGGCAACAAGACTGTTACTGTCCGGGATAGTGTGGAGTCTGAAGGGACTGCAATGGCCCTATCCCAGGCTTTCATGCTCCCGGTGGATATGCAGAAAGAAGTGGCCAGCTCCCCGGATAACCTTCTTGAGTCGTTCATGGTGCACAACTCTAAGGTAGACTATCCTTTCATCTTGAACGCATACTTTACCATTTTCAACTGTGTTACTGAGTTGCCAATGCTTTGTTTAGGTTATGCAAAAGATGGTGGCCATGGCCCAAAAACTGGGCCATTCAGAGCCTCAGCGCGCAAAATTGGCCAGTGAGAATGCCAAGCTACTGAGCACCATTGCCCGACTTGAGAGAGAGAGAAACTAGGCTCGAAGTGCAGTGAATGAGTTAAAAAGTAAACTGGACGGTGCTGAAGATAGCCTGAACCAAACCCTGACAGAGTTGGAATCAAGCAAAAATGAAGCGAAGGGTGCCTATCAGCAGGGGTACAATGATGGAATCAACGTAGCCACTGAAAGCTACAAAAACCAAATGCCCGGGATACAAGATCAGGTGTGGGTTGCTGGATGGACCGCCTGCCTCAAAAAATCTGGTGCAGCTGAATCTTCTTCCCTCTGGACAGAGATTGATCTCCCAAGCGTCATGGCAGCCCAAGGCGAGGACGAGTTTATGGAGGAGGAGGATAATCTGGACGAAGAGCTTGCTATTGATGTCTCCGAGCAGAATGGTGCATATGCCAACCGAAATGATGAAGTGACCAACCCTGGCCAAAAGGAAGCCAGTGGTGGTCCAACAGACGGAAGTACTGCTGTAGAAGACACTCTTGTGCAAACTGCGACTGCCGTTACTCAAGATGTTCCTATAGAAAAGTAAGTATGGTTTTCCACACAATGATTTTAATTCCCCACTGGTCGTTGGCCCTGCGTGGCTGTAAGATTTGCCCTGCGTGGCACAAATACATTTTCAAGGCTTTTAACACAGGAATTTGGCCCCTTTGTGACGTTAACTCTGGTTTGCTTGGCCCTTCGTGGCCTTTTAATACTGCTGGTGGCCTTTCGTGGCCAAACGTCCAATTTTAATTGCTCAAGTGTCTTCGTACGTTTTTCAATTTTATTCATACTTGGATAACCAACTAGGCGTGCTTGTACCTAGTTATGTGCCCAAATGTACTCAGATTTGGCAACATTATGCACATATTCGTATGCATGCCAAGTGCTTCATACTTGGACAAACACCTTAGTTTGTTCGTACTTAGGTTACCCAAATGTATTCGTATTTGGCAACAGCGTGCATTTGTTCGTATGCACTCCAAGGTTCACATGCTTGGATGAATCCCTAAGTTTATTCATACCTTGGATAATTAGCTAAGTTTGTTCGTACCTAGCCGTTTATCAGCATGTTTTCGTATGCTCCCCAAGTCTCTCGTGCTTTGGATAATTTGCATGTCCTTGTATGTACTCTCTGCTCCCCAATACGAAGGGAGGACACAAAACAGTGCCTGGCTTTGTATTCCAGCACCCAAAAAAAGAGAGATTAAACAACCAATTTGCGATAACAGAATGTCCTACCAAGGGCTGAGAATTTTATTCATAATTCAAAATTCAAGGGGGCGTTACGCGTGCCCCTTGCAACTAACAAGTCAAAAATAAAAAACAAGGGAATTTTATTCGTAATTCCCACACAATCACGATATGCATCCTAAAAACATAATAAAAAATAAATTGAGGTCTTTTCAAACGAAAAACTTCCTCAGATTGTGGACATTCCAAGGCCTCGGCACCAGGTTCCCGTCCAGGTCTGCCAAGCGGTAAGCCCCAATGCCCACAACCTCTGTGACTCGATATGGGCCCTCCCAGTTAGCCCCCAACTTGCCCTCTTTGGCCACTTTGGTATTGCCGAGCACCTTACGAAGCACAAGGTCTCCAATACCAAACTCTCGGGGGTGGACATTCTTGTTGTAGCTTTTCATCAGTTGCTCCTGATATGAGGCCAAGTGCACCAGAGCCCTCTCTCTCCGTTCCTCGGCAAGATCCAGTTCAATCTCCAGGGCTCTATCATTGCCTCCACTTTCAACCAAAGTGGTCCTGTTGGTCGGCAGACCGACCTCCAATGGGATTACAGCCTCTGTTCCATATGCCAATGAGTAGGGGGTCTCTCCCGTAGACCTCCTTGGCGTTGTTCGGTGCGCCCATAAAACCAGTGGCAACTCGTCAGACCACTTTCCCTTTGCTTTATCCAACCTCTTCTTGATCCCGTCAAGTATGGTTTTGTTGGATGCTTTCGCCTGCCCATTACTCTGTGGATAGGCTGGGGTTGAGTAATAATTCCTTATCCCATATTGGGCACAAAAAGCTTTGAACTTCTTCTGAAATTGGGACCCATTATCCGTAATCAGTGAATAGGGGACCCCAAATCGCGTAATGATATTTTTCCACACGAACCTTTCTATCATAGGTTCAGTGATCTTTGCCAGTGGTTCTGCCTCAATCCACTTAGTGAAATAACCATTGCTACCAACAGAAATTTCCTGTTGCCAGTTGCCTTGTGAAGTGGACCCACGATGTCCATTCCCCACTGTGCGAATGGCCAAGGGCTCGTCAATGGAACCAGATCCTCGGCTGGTGTTCGGATCATTGGCGAGAATTTCTGACATTTCTCACAAATTTTTACATACACCTTTGCATCCTCCTGCATGTGCGGCCACCAGTACCCTTGGGTTATTGCTCGGTGGGCAATGGACCTACCCCCAGCATGACTTCCACATGTTCCCTCGTGGATCTCGTGGAGAAACTTCTGCACCATCTCGGGATGCACACAAAGTAAGTAAGGTCCAGTGAAGGATTTTCTATATAATTTCCCCTCATGGGATAACCAAAATCGCACACACTTTGTTTTTATCTTGTGAGCTTCCTTTTTTCCGTGGGGAGTGTCCCATCTCGCCAGAACTCCACTATTGGATCCATCCAACTTGGTCCTTGGTTCACGTCCAAGACCAATTCTACGCTTTTCCTAATACTCAGCTCAGCAAGATAATCAACTGTCACCCTTCTCTTAAATTCAGTTGGCACAGCTGCGGCCAACCAAGCAAGCGAATCTGCGTGAGCATTCTGCCCAGAACTTATTTGTTCAATGTACACCTTCTCGAAGGTGTCAAGCCAATCCCTGGCGGCCTCCATGTAGGCTGCCATCTTCTCATTCGGGGCCTCATACTCTCCAGACAACTGGTTCACCACGAGCTGTGAATCACAGTATATCCGTATCCTCTTGACTTTTAAGGTTCTTGCACTTCTCAATCCTGCCAGGAGTGCCTCGTACTCTGCCACATTGTTCGAAGCGCTGAAACCCAGTCGAAGGGACAACTTCATCATTGCTCCTTCAAGGGGGAAGAGCATAACTCCGACCCCTGAGCCTTTATTGCATGCGGAGTCATCAATGAATAACTTCCATTCCAAGGGATCCTGTTCGGCAGGAGCTTTACCCTTTCTGTTACCTGTTCAACTGGCTACTTCTTTTTCGGAGGAGGCTGGGGAGCCACCGCAGGTGAAAACTCTGCCACAAAGTCTACTAGAACCTGTCCTTTAATCGCAGTACGCGGCTGGTAGTCAATGTCGTACTGACTCAACTCGACCGACCAAGTCGAAATACGTCCCGAGAAATCTGCCTTTCGTAGCATAGATTTTAACGGGAATTCAGTGTAAACCACAATCTTGTGACTCTGGAAATAATGAGGAAACCTTCTTGCTGCTGTCCTCAATGCCAGGACCAACTTTTCGAGGGGCAGATATCTCGTTTCTGCTTCCAACAATGTCTTGCTTACATAATAAACAGGGACTTGCTCGGATCTCTTGTCCCTCAGTAACACTGCACTCACAGCATGTTCAGAGACCGCTAAATACAAAGTTAAAGACTCACCTTGTTCAGGGGTGGACAACAGGGGGGCTGTTGCCAAGTACTTCTTCAGGTCTTGGAACGCCTACTCGCATTCTGCTCCCCATTCGTATCCTTCTCTCTTTTTTAGCAACTGAAAGAAAGGTCTACATTTGTCACTGGACCGGCTGATAAATCTGTTTAGAGCCTCTGCCATCCCTGTCAACCACTGGACCTCCTTCGTGGTCTTTGGACTTTGGAGCTTCTGTAATGTTGTTATTTGATCGGGGTTCGCCTCTATACCCCTTATGGTCACAAGGTGACCCAAGAACTTTCCCGAACTTACTTCGAACGCACACTTCGAGGCATTGAGCTTCAGTTTGTACTCTCTCAGTATGTCGAAGGCTTCCTTTAAATCGGCTATGTGGTTTTGTTTCTCCTTACTTTTGACCACCTTGTCGCCTATGTATACCTCCATTGTCTTGCCGAGCAACTTCTACAGCATAATCGTTGCTAATCTCTGATATGTTGCTCCGGCATTTCTCAGACCAAAGGGCATGACACTATAACAATACAGCCCACGTGGAGTGATAAAAGAAGTCCTCTCTTGGTCGGGCCCGTACATGGCAATCTGGTGATATCCTCGATAAGCATCAAGGAAACTCATTCGCCCATACCTAGCCGTTGCGTCCACCAGTTGATCTATCCTGGGGAGGGGAAAACTGTCCTTTGTCCTTTGGACATGCCTTATTCAGGTCCGTGAAGTCGACGCAGACTCGCCACTTCCCATTCTTCTTCTTTACCACCACAGTGTTAGACAACCATTCTGGGTAGTAAACTTCTCGTATGGCCTTTGCTTCGAGCAAACGGTCAACTTCCTCAATAACAGCGTCCACGTGCTGTACGGCCGATCTTCTCTTTTTCTGCATCACGGGCTTGTGATGTGGATCTACATTCAGGTGATGACAAATCACGTTTGCATCCACTCCGGGCATCTCTTCGGGTATCCAAGCAAATACATCAACATGATCTTTGAGGAATTCCACCAATTCCTCCTCCTCCTCGTTGCTTAGGTTCTCCCCAATCAGGAAATACCTTTCTGGATCAATCTCGTTGATCTGAATCTTTTTTAAAACTTCCACCATTTTCTCGGCGGGATTCCTACTGACATCCTTGATAGTCGGCTGGTCCGGAACCTCAACGGTTTGTACCAACTGCGCTTTCGGTGCCTTCCTGATTATAGAAACTAGACACTGTTGGGTAACCTTTTGATTTCCCCTGATCCTCTCAATGCCGTTTGACCCGGGAAACTTTACCATCTGATGGTAGGTAGAGGATACCGCCCTCATCTTGTGCAACCAGGTTCTTCCTATAATCGCGTTATAGGAAGACAGTACATCTACGACCAGGAAGTCGGTTCGAAGCACCACTGTCCCTGCCCGAACAGGTAGGGTTACTTTGCCCAATGGCCAGACAGCCCCTGCACTGAGGCTGCTTTCCCCAGAATTCTGCTCTTGTTCGGCCTTCTTATTGCTGAATAGATTAGCTGGTCCAGTGACGCCTCATGTCTCCGATTCAATCTCCTGGACCAATAACATCTCATGTTACTGGTACAGGCCCCGTGCAGATTCCCTGGACCAATATCTCCTCATGTTTTTGGCCCCTATCTCCGACCATTGTATTGCACAGCGACCGTCCCCACTGTATCTATACCATGGTCCCACGTACCACTTGTTCGAGCCCTATTTGGACCTGTTCGGGAATACCTCCCTACAGCCGAGACATCGATTCCTCGGCCGAGACATCGATCCTTTGGCCGCTTGATCAATCTCCTGGCCCACCAATCAATTTCCCTTAGCAACATCAGGTCTTGCTAAGTGCACTAAAATTCTAGCAATTATGAAGTCCTGGGTCCGTGACCAACAGAAGCAAAATCAAGTCAGCCTCAGGGGCATTCCCGAGCAAATGCGACATGATCAGAACTAGCCTTGGGGGCATGCCCGAGCATGAAGAAACTCTCTGTCCATAAACCCCAAGCCCACCACACAGCGGCTCTATGCCCGTATCACCATCAGCAACTCTACACTCGCCAAATAGCCCTGCGCCTAAGTTACTCAACGGCTCTATGCCCCAAACCATTCAAACGGCCTCGTGTTCACTATCTCATCCGCCCCACGGCTTTTATTTACTATCTCGACGGCTTTACGCCTATGTTTACGGCTCAACGCCTGCACTCATCATCTCAGCGGCCCTATGCCTGCTTATTTAGCAGCCCTGTGCTCACCAATTCTATATCCACCATCAGCAGCTCTATGCTCGTTCAGTGTCTCCACGCCCGTATTCACTAAGTTCACTTCGGCAACTCTATGGGCTCTACGCCCGTATTTATCACTTCAGCGGCTCTACGCCCGTTATCTCAAATTGGCTCTACGCTGTAACAATTATCAACAGATTCTATGCCCATGTTCACCATCTCAACGGCTCTACGCCCGTATTCGCCATCCCAGCGGCTCTATGTCCATCTTTACCATTAGCAGCTCTACACTTGTAACACAGCGGCTCTACGTCCATGCTCACATTAGCTCACTTTGGCGGCTCTACGCCCACCATCTCATCAACTCAGCGGCTCCAAGCCCACTATCTCAATTGGTTCTGCGCCGTGACTATCTCAACAGGCTCTACGCCGCCCCAATCAACAAGATATCATCAACTCTCAAGCTCAAAGCTTGAATGCTCAAAATTTAACATTTTGAATGCTCGAAGCTCTTCGAATGCCCAACCACTATGTACTGGATACTCAAGTTCTACACTTGAATGCTCAAGCTATACGCTTGAATGCCCAACCACTGCGTACTGGATGCTCAAAGCTTGTACTTTGAATGCTCGGATTCTGCCGTCCGAATGCTCAAGTCCAGAACTCGATAGAAGCTCTAAGCTTAAATCAAACACACACGCACGGGCCCGTGCACATAAGCATCAATTGCATCACCATTATCACATCGAGTCTGCATCATCATATATGTTCATATCTAACCAATCATCATCGTCATATACACACATATTCTGCATATCTCACTCATTTCAACAGGACAATCCTGCAATCAACCGGCTCTACGCCTCGGTTTAACTGATCAGTCCAGCGCCTCGATCCTTTGGCTCTACACCAAAACTTATGATGAGAAAGCTCCATGCACAGACCATCAGAATGCAACCAAATCAAATCAAGCTCTAAGCTCTGACTCCTCTGGCTCTACACCAAAATTTATGATGAGAAAGCTCCGTGCACAGACCATCAGAATGCAACCGGCTCTACACCTCGGTTCAAATCACGTCAAACTCTAAGCTCCAACCCCTCAGGCTCTCGCCTTATGACAGCAACCGGCTCCGCGCCTCGGTTCCTTCATCTCAAACGCTCCGCACTCCAGTTACTGGCCTCGCGCCCCTCATATCTCAAAAACCGGTGTCCGACTCATCCCCAGCAGATGGCTTGGATTCCACCCTAATTACATCCATTCATTCCAGCTCATTCGCAAGGATAAGCTATTCTACCAAGCTCCCCTCAGTCAAAGTAAGGATGATCAAGAAAAGCAAACGCACCTGCCGTGTACTGATCTACCCCAAAATACTAAAGAAGCTCTCCGCAAAAATTCCCCCGGCAACCCCGCGCTCCTTCAACTATCCTCCGCCAAAACCCTGGCTTAACCCAGGTACGTTGCACTATGGCTTTTAAGCCTGAAGGTACGTCTTCTGTTTCTAACCCTCCAAACTTTCTCTTTTTCTTTACTGCCCTCCCGAACTACGGTTGGTCTGAATTTCCCCTGTGGAATACGTAGGCAGCCTCCCGGCCCGACCATAACAAAAACCTTTTTCAAAAACCCTTAGAATAGTGGTTGGACCAAATTGAGTTGCTTTTACAGCTTTGACTCTTACTTAAACATGTCTCGCGATCCATCTAAGTTCAGTCAAAGAGGGGCATCTGTAGACACCCCAATTTGGCCTAACGATTATTTCAAGTCCCACCTTGGGGGCCAGCCCGATGATGAAATGGATACAGTGATTGTTGATTGCCTTCTTATGAACCTTAGGACTTTCGGTAAGAACTTTTAGCCACTTAGAGGACCCAATCCAGAGCCAAATAGCCTTTCAGATAGAAATACAGAATCCTAGGAGAATCCATCTGTCGGCCGTGACATTGATATCACGGCCTTAACATCATTTCTTCACCCGAGCAACCTGTTGCATGAAAATCTCCCTGAGAGATCAATCCCTCGGCCGCAAGATCTATCCTTCGGCCGCAACATCCATTTCCTCGGCCGCCAGATCAATGGCTCGGCCACCAGATCATCCTTTTTCCAGATTCTGGAATATTCTGCCATACGTTTGATCCGATCACAAAACCCTAGCAGCCAAATTCCGATGCGTTCGGGCTACGTCAGGAGATCACCATGAAGAGTTTGTATCGCTCTCTAACTCTTATTCCAATCGTGTGCTTTGATTGGACGAGTTGTGTCATCTCCATGCCTTTATAAAGGAGCCTTTGGCTCCGAAATTGATATACTTTCACACCCTCTCAAGTCACGAAACTCTGTCAATACACACTCTCAAACCCCCTCTTCAAAAGCCCTAACCTCCCGAAGGCAGCCGCTAATCCAACGATCAAACCCCGAAGTTCAAACCCTAACCCTAGGGTTTTCTCAAGAAGCAATCAGTCAATCCCATTCAATCCAAAGCAATCAAGCAAACTGAGGGATCAAGGTGGTGAGGCCCAACGGCCTCTGGTTTGATTTGTTTTCTGTCCATATACTCTAATCGTAACGTTTTAATTATCTGCTAACTTTTCTATTTGGTGTGAGGAAGAACATCGACCGGGGTTTCGATCTCCGGCCGGTACATAAAACCAGGAAGATCTCTCGGCCGTGACATCCATTCACCGGCCGCGAGATCTATCTCCTTGGGACATGATTATTTTATTCAGCTTTCTGATGCATGCTTTCAATTACAGTCTCGGCTCACCCTTAATTGCTTAAAGGCTAAAAACAGACTACGTGTTAGAATTAAATAAAGCATGTATATGTCTTATGTCGAACAACTATGGGCCAGTTTCACGACTGGGCAGAGAGGGGTGCCTAACACCTTCCCTTTACTGTACTTTTGGCTCCCGTACCCAGAATCTCTATCTATTTTCCTAGTTTTAATAAACTGGGTGGCGACTCTGTTTTGATGATAACCGTTATCGTGTGGCGATGCCCCGCTCCAAGGAGGTGTCTACTGTATGCCACTTCTCCAATCTTCTCAAGGATTTCAAAAGGTCCAATGTAGCGTGGTGACAGTTTTCCTTTCTTTCCAAATCAGATAACTCCTTTTCGCGGTCTGATCCTTAAGAACACTTGTTCTCCAACCTGAAAGGTCAATGGTCTGGTCTTTTTGTCAGCGTAGCTCTTTTGTCTGCTCTGTGCGGCCAGGAGCCTTTGGCAAGTGGTTTTGATCTTTTCTGTTGTCTCTCAAACTAACTCTGGTCCTAGTAAGCTTGCTTCTCCCAATTCAGTCCAACAAACCGGCGATCGACAGGGTCGCCCATACAAGGCTTCGTATGGTGCCATCTCTATGCTGGATTGATAGCTATTGTTGTAGGCAAACTCGACTAAAGGTAGGTGTCGTTCCCAACTTCCCTTAAAGTCCAGAACGCAAGCACGAAGCATGTCTTCTAAGATTTGGATTGTTCTTTTGGATTGTTCGTCCGTTTGAAGGTGGAATGCGGTGTTGAGACGGAGATCGATTCCCAATGCTTTCTGTAGGCTATCCCAAAAGTTTGACATGAATCTCGATCACATACAATGGATATGGGTACACCGTGTAACCGCACGATTTCTCAAATGTAAAGTCTGCTGAGAGTGTCCATTGAATCCGTCATCCGCATTGGTAAGAAGTGGGCGGATTTAGTCAAACAGTCGACTATCACCCAAATGGCGGTGTTCGATTGCGGAGACCTAGGCAGTCCTGTCACAAAATCCATGGTGATGTGCTCCCACTTCCATTCGGATACAGGTAATGGTTGTAGGGTCCCACCAAGCTTCTGATGTTCTGCTTTTACTTGTTGGCAAGTGAGGCATGTCAAAACATATTCGGCCACGTCCTTCTTGATTCCACTCCACCAGTATTGTTGGCGGAGATTTTGGTGCTCCCTGGGTGGACAGCGAAATTGGAATGGTGAAATTCCTTAAGTACTGCTTCCCGGAGGGTACTGATGTTTGGTACAAAGATTCTTCCTTGGAAGCGAAGGCTCTTCTCAGCGTGGATTGCCCATTCGGCTGCTGCTTTTCCAATGGATAGTTGATATATGATGAAATCACACTCTTGTTCAAAGGTTTGTGCCAGAAGAATTTCTCGGTGTAGGGCCGGGGTTGCAACCAAGGCGAGGAGACAAGCGTCGGTGCCTTCTGCGGTTGGCTGCAGTTTGAATCCGCTAATGTCTTCCATCATCCTCCATTCTCTTATAGCTGAACTAGCCACTTGTCCTCGGTTCTTGCGACTTAGCGCATCAGCGACCACGTTTGCCTTCCCAGGATGATAGGACATCGTGAAGTTGTAATCCTCCAAGTATTTTGTCCATCTCCTTTGCCTCATGTTTAGCTCCTTTTGAGTAAACAAGTATTTCAAACTTTTGTGCTCCGTGAATACCTCGAACTGCTCTCCGTATAGGTAATGTCGCCAAGACTTTAGAGCGAACACTATTGCTGCCAGTTCCAAGTCATGAGTCGGATAGTTCCTTTCATGCGGACTCAATTGTCGGGATCCATAAGCAACGACCTTTCTATAAACACCCCAATCTGGGTCTCCCAATTGATTTACTTCATTTTTTTATTTTTTGTTTTCCAAATGATGAATCAGATCAAAAACAGTCTTGAGAATGGAAAGGTTTGAACTTTGAGTGATTGGAACCCCTTTTGAACCCCAAAACCCTAAGTCAAAATCCTAATCCTAGGTTTGACCCACGTGCGTTGCACTGGCTCCCACGCGCGTTGGTCCACCTGTCAGGTGTTGGTCAAAGGTCAAAGCTTTGACTATTGACCATCGCGCGAGTTGGTATCTCACGTGCACGTCGGACCCACTCCCGAGTGCGCAGGTCAACACCTGTCCCTATCACCTTTTTCCAACTGAATTTTACAATCATCAGGGGGTCTACAGGGCTATAGAACCCCGTTTTCGTTGCCAGCACAATGTTATGCAGGTGCATGGGGTGCCTACCCTCACAACCTCTTCCATCACCTTTTAGGGTGGGCTTCCCCACCAAGCCACCTTCAACCAGCCTTGTTGGCTAGTTTTTCCATCAAGTTAGCCACCAACCTTTCACCTCCCAACCTCCTATAAATAACCCATTGCTCTTTCAAGTCAACGGTTACCAAAAATCAAGTTTAAAAGGGGTACAAAAATCCTAATACTCTTGATATCATCTCACTCAATCCATCTCCATACACTCATTTTGCCACCACTACCTCTTTGTTCAAGCCATTTTCAAATCACTCAAGCAAAGGTATAAACACCTTTTCTTGTTTACTGTTTTGATCCCTGGGGGGGGGGAGGGGCTGGCAGGGCCAAGGTTAGTAATCAATACCAGTCCTGGCCCTAAAGTCAATATGGTTACAAGAACCATGTCACTGGCCTACCCACGCGCGCTGGACCTATTCACGTGCGCGCCTATTGTAGGTTGCACGCGCTGGTCCACGTGGGGATGGGGATGCTAGTTATTTCCTGTTTTTGTAGTGTTTTAAATCACTGTGATGCATGTTAAAAATTGACTTTCTGGTTTACATGTAAAAAATTATTAGTTTAGCTTAACATACTTTATTGATTGCTTTGGAATACCCCTGGGTTGCTTCTGAATGTGTCTCAGAGCCCAAGCATGCAAGGCCAATTATTGGAAGTCCAGTCAGAACAGGCGCGCGCGTAAGCCTGATCCACGCGCGCTGGTCCACTCATTTCCAGTAATTGGTTTTGACAAGGGTAACTAGGCCTCTGGCCTTTGTTTTGGTACCCCAACTGTTTAGGGGTTGTATTTCAATTTGTTATTCTCTGTTTGTAAATATGACTTTCTGTCTGTACATATAAACTGCTTGGTTTGCCCCTGGGTGAGCACTGGTCATTACAGAGCCCAGAAGGGGATACAAATTCAACCTGTTAGTAGAGTATCAACCCACACGCGTTTGTATGGGTCTGGCGCGTGGTGGTGGCTTGCATGCACGTAGATCCATGCATGCAAGTTGGCCACTGTTCATGTCAAATTCATACAATGCATTGTTTTGATATTTGATCACAGGGTTGGGTTTTATCCCATTTATTTTTCAACATTTCATCCATCCATGCTATTTTCAATCACATCTTGCAAACTGTTACAATTTTAATCCCCAATAAAACTATTCCCCCGCCCTAATTGGTTAAAAATTGATTAATAAAAGAAGAATCACAAATACTTTCATAAAATGCCTAAGGAGAGACCGATCTCCGGATTGGGCGAGAGGGGTGCCTTAAAACCCTTCCCCTCTCGTAACCTGGCTCCCGAACCCAGATATGGTTATAATGGACTGGTGCCTTCACTTTTTTAAATCAAATTGCGCAACAGGTGCTTCGAAATACGGTTCCTTGGGTGTCAGACCTTCAAACCCGAGTGGTGACTCTGTATTCCGAGAGCTTGCCATCCGCATTCGCGCTCCCTCAATCCGGGCCTCATTTAAGAAGGAACGAAATCCTTTCCCAAAGGGCATGCTGCCCACACTTTCCATTTTGCATGAGTACAGCTCCCAATCCATCTTTGGATGCGTCGTAGTACACTGTATACCCCACATCTCGTTCAGGAATGATCAATATAGGGGCGCTGGTTAACCTCTTCTTAAGTTCTTGGAACGATTTCTCACATGCTTTGTTCCACTCGAACTTAACCCCTTTTTGGGTCAGTCACGTCAATGGTTTTCCCAAGATGGAGAAATCCTGAATGAATCTTCTGTAGTAATCGGCTAATCCCAAGAAACTTCTTATCTAGAACACCGTTGAAGGTCTTTTCCAGTCCATGACCGCTTCTACCTTGTCGTCATCAACTGAGATTCCTTTCTCTGACACTATGTGTCCTAGGAATTTGACATTCGCTGGCCTTTGCATACAAATGATTGTCTCGGAGTACTTGTAGGACAATTCTTAAGTGGTCTTCGTGTTCTTTCTCCGTTTGAGAGTATACAAGAATGTCATCGATGAACACCACCACAAATTTGTCCAAGTACGGCATGAAAATTTGATTCATCATACACATGAAAACGGCAAGAGCATTGGTTAGACCGAACGGCATGACTACGAACTCGTAGTTTCTGTAACTTGTGCGGAACGCTGTCTTGGGTATATCACAATCTCTGATTCGCAATTGATGGTATCCAGACCTCAGGTCAATCTTCGAGAAGCAAGTCGACCCTCTCAATTGGTTGAACAAGTCGTCTATTCTCGGTAGGGGGTACCAGTTTTTGATCGTGACTTTGTTGAGTTGGCGGTAGTCGATGCAAAGTCGGAGCGTTCCTCTTTATTCTTAATAAATAGGGCAGGGGCTCCCCATGGTGAGGTACTGGGCCGGATAAAACCCTTTTCTAAAAGTTCTTGAAGCTGCGTTTTCAACTCTCGTAGCTCTGCTGAAGCCATCCGATACGGGGCCATAGAAATTGGGGTCGTACCGGGCTGTAGCTCGATGGTGAAATCCATTTCCCTTGGTGGCGGTAATCCTGGTAACTCTTCAGGGAACACGTCTTCGTATTCGCAGACAATGTGAGGAAGGCCCAACTCCATTCGATCTGTTTCTTCCAACACGAGGCTTACTAACCATCCCGAAAGCCTTCTATGCCAATTTGCTTTGTGCGCGTTAGGTGCAGATAGGTCTTGTTTATCCCCCTTAAACTTGAAACACATTCCATCTGGCGAATAAGCTGTCACCATCTTTCGATGACAGTCTATGACAGCTCGGTGTACAGTCAACCAGTCCATCCTGAGTATGATGTCAAAGTCCATCATCTCGATTACTCGTAAGTCGCATGTTAATCGTAAATTCGAGACTTCCAGTTCGCACCCTTTACAGATTAGTACTACTGAAATCTTACCCCCTAATGGTGAGGTCACGTGCATAGTCGACTTTAGGGTTTCAGTTTCTAATTCAAGTGCAGATACACATGCGGCAGATATGAATGAGTGCGAAGCTCCGAAATCAAATAATGCTTGTACGCATGTGGTATAAAGAATGAGGGTACCTTGAATTACTGAAGGATCCAACTCTTCTTCAGTTCCCTGCAGTGCAAACACTCTCCATGCAGCTAGTTGAATCTGTCCATTTGGTCCGTTGTTCTGAGGTGGGCGAGACTGTTGTTGGTTCCAGCTGATACGGGATTGATTCTGACCTCCGAATTGGTTGCCAAACCCAGTTGATTTGTTTTGGTTTTGATTCTGTCCTCCATATCCAGAGCTTTCAGATCCTACAAGTTTAGGGCATTTACTCCGGAAATGACCCTCCTGGTTGCTATGGAAACATCTGAGGGTTCGGGTTTGAGGTTGGTACTGATTCTGTAACTGAAATTGTCCTTGGTTTGGGTTAGAGTTGGGATTGGGGTTAGGGTTTCTCCAGGGTTGGTTGTGCTGTTGTGGACGAGGGTTGTTCTGGTTGTTCTGAGAATGGAGTTTTGGAGCAACATACCCTTGGTTGTTATTTCTAATAGGTCCTCCTTGTTGTTGAGTGGCTCTTTTTGCGTCCCCGATCTTATGATAGTCGTTGAGTTCTCTCCCATTAATCAAAGTGGCCTGCACCACCTGTGCATAAGTCGGGAGTCGCAACCCAACTACTTTTTCTCTGAGCGAGTGGTCCAATCCCCATTCAAATTTTCTAGCCTTAGCCGATTCGGTTGGTATGCACTCTGTGGCAAAACGTGATAGTTTGTCGAATCAGGACATGTATTGGGTCATTGTCATTGTTCCTTTACGCAAAGACATGAATTCTTGTGCCATTTCATCTTTCATAAGGGCTGGAAAGTACTTTTCCAAAAAAAAAAAGCCTCGAATTGAGCCCACATAAGTGTGGCAAGGTTACAGTAGTTTTGGTAGCTTCCCACCAATAATCCGCCTCTCCTTCAAATTGGTAAGTGGCCAGAGCTATGTGGTCAGCACTTTGTTGGACTCCCAGAGCGTTCAACATTTTCTTAATTTGTCGGATCCAGTGGTTGGCGACAAGAGGGTCAGGTGTCCCTTGGAAAGTTGGGGTCTTTACTTCCTAAATTCAAAAAGGAAGTAAGCGCGGTTTTGGGTTCTTGGTTGCTGCACAGGTGGGTTGGTGGCTAGATTTTGGAGGATTTGTGCAACATTATTAAGGGCGTTGGTGATGAGTGGTTCTTGTGATTGTCCATTATGTTGGCCGTTGCTCCCAGATTCCTCATGAGTTTCCACCATCTAAGGTATATAAAATAATAAATTTTAGGGGGGTTAAATACTACACTACACCAACAATGAAACAAGAACATGTCACATATAAGTCAAACACGTAAAGCCAATGTTATCTCGCGGTATGTTCTCGAAGTCTGAGTTGGATGACAACTAAGCAGTACTTATAGGCTAAACTTAAAGTGACATATTATAGAGTAACATAAGTAATAATTAACATCTTAGGTTTACGCTCTCAGAAGGTAATCTACCCAAGGCCGAGGGGTTGAACCTGAAGCTTTTATACCAAGTTTGTAACGCCCCGATTTTCGGAATAAAAATCGGAGGTATTAAATACAAATTTTAAAAAAAAAATTTACAAAATTAAAGCTCAAAATTCAAAAACGGATCATTCAACATACAGATTCATTTATTACAAACCAATGTGGAAATACTAAAAATAGTTTTTGTGGTAATGAAATAGACAAAACACAGAGCTGGCTCCTAGGCTTGATACGGATTCCAAGCGTACTCTGGCTCGACTCCCCTCTCCGAATTCTCCTCTACATAATAAAAAATTTACAAAATTAAAGCTCAAAATTCAAAAACGGATCATTCAACATACAAATTCATTTATTACAAACCAATGTGGAAATACTAAAAATAGTTTTTGTGGTAATGAAATAGACAAAACACAGAGCTGGCTCCTAGGCTTGATACGGATTCCAAGCGTACTCTGGCTCGACTCCCCTCTCCGAATTCTCCTCTGCATAATACTGCTCGCCTTCAGGGTTCTGTGTCTCTTCTTGGTTTTCTGCAAAATCTAGCACGGATGCCAGGCAACCCGTACCTGAGTGATAGAGTTCACTCAATAGAATAATCCAACCCAACTACCCTCCTTACTTTACAACTAGCAGGTAACAAGATAATATTGATTCGAAGAAGTAAAGCATAGATTTTACACATAAACTAGTTTGTTACTATCCACTAACTTAACGTGAAATCTAAGATCTTCTCCATAAGATCTTTTCCTTCCTTATCCACTAACTATGACTGTGTCATGGGACAATCCCCCCTTGCTTGCTCTGCAAGGGCACGATTACCCTTTGGAATTTCCCATGGCGTACCATAAGTTAGAGTCACCACAATAACATCACCGGGCCCCGCAGGTAACCCATTTCGATACAGGGCCCAACTAGTAACCCTTGTCATAGCCATGGCCCAAATCATAATCCATAATCTCACAACTCCAACGCTTTACCATTTTTCCCTTAACTTAGCATCGTCTAGGTTAATTCTATTCGCATACCACCCCATGTCTCTAAGGTCCAATCTAGCATATAGATCAAGAATCAGAGCAATATACAATTAATCAAAAATGATAATTGAAACAAATAACAAACGAGGCAAATCATGTAACTTTTTATGAACGAGCATTGCCCTTAGTCTTGTATGGCCAAGATAGTAATGATAAAGCAGGAAACTTTTATCTAATAAAAGTTTTAATTAAAAAAAAAATTCCAGGCTCGCATTAATTATTTTTAAGAAATTAGGTTGATTAATAACTAATTACATACATTAAATAGGTAAAAATATTAAAAAAATTATCATGACCTTAATAGGAGTCCTAAAGGTCCTATGCAATATGTTCGAGTATCAATAGTTGGGTCCGGAGGGTTGCGGGATCATTTTAGATAAGAATATTGACTAAATTTGCAGAAAGTAAAATAAATAGATAATAAATATTCTAATAAATAAAAATTATTGAGGTTAACAAAGTTTCATCTTAGGAATGTAAAAAGTTCAAAAAAAAATTATTCGGGCATTAATAACATGGTTTATGAGGTCGCAAAGTTATTCCGATTGAAAACTTTGAAATATAACTAAACAATAATTAATAAATAGATAATAAAATTAAAAAATGATATTAACAAGATATGATCTTAGAGGTATGAGGAGTCTAGAAAAAATAGTCCGGGTGTCAAAAATGGTGTTCGAGAGGTCGCAAAGTGATTTCGAACCAAAACAGTATACACCGCAAGGTCTGACCAGTTTGACCTTGCAGGCCACCTTGCGGCCCGCAAGGTCAGAAGACCTGGTTCTTGCGGCTAGGCCGCCCGAAGGTCGCGGCCACGAGGTCGCAACTGGAATTCTTTTTTTTGTTCGTTTTGGCTACGGTTTCGTGCATGGGTTCGCATGGGCTATATCTTACGCCTAAAAATACATAATTATACTTAGAGAAAAAGTTGGGTAGGGTTATAATACCTTGGTTTGGATCGAATTGATTCAAAACTGAACTTGGAATTTTGGAGAAGAAGACTTCGGGTTTGATGACCGGGGGACCTTGGGACCGAATTGGATGATGCTTAGGGATGCTTGGGGTTGAGGGAAATGATCGGGATGGTCGAATTGGACCTCGGTTGGGTCTAGGTACAAAACCCACTTTTCTCTCTCTAAAACTCCATAGCTTGGAGTTTGGTTTTCTTCTGTTTTTCTCTTCTATTCGGACTAGTGGAGTGTGGGGAGTATCGTGGTGTGCCCGCGGGTCAATGGGGTGGGGTATTTATAGGTGAATTTTGGAGGAGGAGGATAAGATCAAATTTAATGGAGTTGGGTTCATAGGATTCGAAAATGGACGAATTGGGACTGTTTTTGGGGTCAGAGGAGTGGCAGGAATTGGATAGGGGGGAATTGAATTCGGATTTTTCCTTGGTAATGAAGGAATTTTTTCAGTTTGGGTGAGGGGGAGTGAATTTGGGTTTTCTTGGAGGGTATGGAAGAGAGAGAGTTATGGCTGGAGAGAGAGGAAGTTGTGGGAAGGGGAGAGAGAGACATTGCAGGAGAGAATGAGGTGAGAGAGATGAAGGAATGTGCATGCATGTGTAATAAGTATATATATATATATATATACACACCTATTTATATATTTTAACAATAAGCAATACTTAATAATATTATTATTATAAAAAAATAGGGTCGTTACATAATGACTGGTGTTGCCCTTATAAGTATGTAGATATGTATCCCCTCCTTTCTCTCTCTCCTGGTAATGGAAGGTAGTACTGGATCTTGCGATGGAGATTCAAATGTGTTTTGCAACTATGGCATAAGTGCACCATTTAGCGCAAAGGGGAACTTATACAGGGTACAATATGTGGGAAATGGTGCCAATTTCAAGGTCTAATTGGAGGGATATGGAGTAGAATTGGAGGGAAGTGGGTTTGGTCTCCGCTAAACTCCAGTCGTGATCTTAGGGTATGTGTTCTTACCCTTTCCCTTCATAAATTCAAATTGGCAAATTGGTAATTGCACATATTCCGTTAACGGCATCTTCAATTTCGCGTGATATAATAGATGAAGGGGGTTAAGTGTCCGAGTCAAACAATGAAGGGGACAACTCGTTACTGAGGTATAGTTGGAGGGGGTTTAATGTAATTTGCCCCCTTTTTTTTATTGAATATTGTTATCAATTTCATCTCTTTCAAATAGATAAAAAAAATAGAAAAATATTCGAAGTATCCTTCTTTCAATCTTTGACCCATGGAAAGATATACTTTGGAGCTTTCGATTCATTAGAAGAAAAAGGAAACATAACAAAGAGGACATTAAAAGAACATGAAAAAAAAGTAAATTGATTAATCAAATTTTGATACCACAATCGTTTAGTATACATGGAAATTCAAAGAATCTATTAAAAAAATTCCTTTTTCAATATTCCGAAAAAGATCCAAGAATAAGATTATGAACAGTTGATTGGACAATGGGAGGTTTGAGGGGATTGGGAAATCCTGTAGGGCACACACGGTGTCACGACCTGGATTTTCAACATAAATTAAATAATACGTTTTAATAAAAAGACCTCACCTGCCATTGTATTCCCAAAATAGTATCCCACCTGTTTAAATTACAGACAAATCCCCAATTCGGAAGAATATATAATTTTGGCACCACGGCCCAAATAAGCTTAAACACAGTTACAACTCAGTCGCAGATAAGTCATAAATAAATTAGTTACAAAGTGTAGGCAGCGTGCCCTGAGGAAAAGGATTCCGTTCCTTTCCTCGGATCGAGGGGAGCGCGAGCGGAGATGGCAAGCGCTCAGAATACAGAGTCGCCACTCGGGTTTGAAGGTTCGACACCCAAGGAACCGTATTTCGAAGCACCTACCGCGCTATTTGATTTGAAAAAGTGAAAGCACCAGTCCGTCATAACCATATCTGGGTTCGGGAGCCAAGTTACGAGAGGGGAAGGGTTTTAAGGCACCCCTCTCGCCCAATCCGGAGATCGGTCTCTACTTAGGCATTTTGAAAACATTGCGATTCTTCTTTTATTAATCAATTTTAGCCAATTAGGGCGGGGGAACAGTTAATCGGGATTTAAAACTGTAACACGTTTGCAGGATGTGATTAATATAGCATGGATGGATGAAATGACAAATAATAAATGGAATAAAGTTCAAATTATTGACCAAGCATCAAAACAGTGCCTGGTATGGAGATATCACAAGCAGTGGCCAACTTGCATGCATGGATTAAACTGCATGCAAGGGAACCATCGCGCGATACTTCCATACACTCGCGCGAGGGTTTGTGCTTTACCAACAGTTTGAACTTTATCCCCTTATGGGCTCTGGAAGGACCAGTGCACACCCAGGGGGTAAAACCAAGCAGTTTTATAAGTACTTAATGTAAATAATTATTACAAAACAGACTGAAATGAAATTGAAAATACAACCCCTAAACAGTGGGGGGAAAATAAGCAGAGGCCAAAGGCATAGTTGCCCATGCAAGGGCAGTCTCTGGAAATCAGAGAACCGTCGCGCGACAGAGTGAAACACTCGCGCGATGCTTCTGACTGGATTTCCAGGAATTGCTTTGCATGCTTGGGACCCTGAGACATATTCAGGAGCAACCCAAGGGCATTCCAAATCAACCTAAGTTAAAGACTAAGGTACTGTAATTATTTTAACATGCATCTCAGTGATTTACATACCAAAATAAAATTACAACAGTCATGCACGTAGCTAAAACAAGAAATGACCAGCACCCTTTCCCCACGTGGACCAATCTCTTGCTGACAGAACTGTCGCGCGAGTGTTCGGGTCCATCGCGCGAGGGTTTGCTTGGCCACGGTTTTTGAAACCTTGCTAGCTTTAGGGCCAGGACTGGTATTGATTACCAGCCTTGACCCTGCCAGCCCCCCTCAGGGATCAGAACAGGGAGTAGAACAAAAGTAAGCTATACCTTTGGTCTTTGAGTTTGAATGGTGTTTGAGCTTTGATGTTTGCAGTTGAAAGTAGGATTTGAGTGAGAACAAACTATGTTCTTGAGTGCTAGGTAGGAAACCAAGTGTTGTGTAGACACCCCAATTTGGCCTAACGATTATTTCAAGTCCCACCTTGGGACCATCCCGATGATGAAATGGATACAGTGATTGTTGATTGCCTTCTCGAGAACCTTAGGACTTTCAGTAAGAACTTTGAGCCATTTAGAGGACCCCATCCAGAGCCATACAGCCTTTCAGACAGAAAATACAGAAGCCTAGGAGAATCCATATGTCGGCCGTAACATCGATCTCATGGCCTTAACATTATTTCCTCACCCGAGCAACCTGTTGCTAGAAAATCTCCCTGAGAGATCAATCCCTCGGCCGCAAGATCTATCCTTTGGCCGCAACATCCATTCCTCGGCCGTCAGATCCATTACTCGGCCGCCAGATCGTCCTTTTTCCAGACTCTGGAACGTTCTGTCGATTGTTTGATCCAACTACACTACCTCTCCGATGCGTTCGGGCTACGTTCAGAGATTGCAACGAAGAGTTTGAATTGCATTGCAATTGCAATTGCAATCGTGCCATTTGATTGGCCGGAGTGAGTCATCAATTGCCTATATAAAGAGGCCCTTAGACCACGAAATTAATAAGTGAAATCACCCTCTCAAGCCACGAAACTCTGCAAAAATACTCTCTCAAACCCCCTCTGCAAAAGCCCTAACCTCCCGAAGGCAGCCATCAATCCGACAATCAAACCCCGAAGTTCAAACCCTAACCCTAGGGTTTTCTGAGGAGCAATCAGTCAATCACAATCAAATCCGAAGCAATCAAGCAACTGAGGGATCAAGGTGGTGAGGCCCAACGGCCTCTGGTTTGGTTTATTTACTGTTTTTATGCTTAATCGTAGCCTTTTGATTATCTGCTAATTTTTCTGTCTGGTGTGAGGAAAAACACCTACCGAGGCTTCGATCCCTCGGCCGGTACATAAAACCAGTGTGATTACTCAGCCGTGACATCCATTCACCGACCGAGTAATCGATTTCTTGGGACAACTTTGTTTTGTTCTGCTTTCTAATGCATGCTTTCAATTACAGTCCTGGCTCACCTTATTCACTGTTAAAGGCTTAATTAAACAGACTATGTGTTAGAATTAAATGAAGCACGTATATGTCTAATGTTGAACAACTATGGGCCAATCTCATGACTGGGCAGAGAGGGGTGCCTAACACCTTCCCCTTACTGTACTCTTTGCTCCCGTACCCAGAATCTCTATCTACTTTCCTAGTTTTAATAAACTAGATGGCGACTCTGTTTTGATGATAACCGCTATCGTGTGGCGATGTTCCTAGCCATGGGAATGTCCACGATCTTGGTTTATGAAGCAAGCAACCAATCGAGCAAACAACGATCAATCTGTATGGCGATGCCCCACTTGGGAGGTGTCTACAGTTTTTGGCGACTCTGCTGGGGAACATGAGAGCCATAACCAGAAAGTTCAACATAAGACTAATATATGCCTTGTCTAATTCACTTATCATATGCATCGAGCGGGCAACCCGTTGAGTTCACCTGATATCCCGACATGACACAGGCTATGTTGGGGGTTCCTGCAATCTCCACAGTCACTCGTACCTAGTGGTATATCAAAAAGGGAATCACCCAATCACCACCTATGATGGGCTGGTGAAAGGATTGGTGCCCTTTGACAACGGAGCACCCTGAGACTACCTAAACCTTGCATGTTTTAGAAAGTCATAGAACTTATCAAACTAAGACAGGAACCTACAGGCTAGGAACCTACTTGCATTTACTTGCAAAAGTTCTTCCTCACACCTTGTTTCATCTGTTGTTGTAAATAACTCTTTCTGTGCAGAAGGGTTGGGATTTTCAAACCAAATCCTAACCCTACACGAGCCAAGTACTGACTTACAGGTACTCTACTTTTCAAAGCAGACACGATAAGTAAAACAAAGAAGCAACCACAGCCAATTTTATACTCTTACAACACCCGAAGTCACGCCAAACAGAGGTCTTTGCAGCCGTCCCGTCTGTCCCCCTCACCGGCCAAAACACCTGCACTGCTACGGTCCCAATCACTTTCAGGGACTTCGCTATAACGACGCCATCATTGCTCATCACCAAGCTCAAAGTCGCTACCTTACTAGTAGAGAAAAGTAGCAAGAGATGCTGAAGACGAAGAGAAATCGGTGGAAGATGAGAATCCTCAAGAAGTGGTATTGGCAGAAAACCCTGAATTGGCCAAACAAGTCAAGGAGATCAAACATGCTCTGGCCCGTTCACAAGGGGACCAAATTCTGGATTTTGAAGGACTCTGCCTTTTTCCAGATTCTCAACTACCTGAGAAGTTCAATGGAACTGGCAATCCCACTAGCCATGTCCGCCATGAATGATGAGCTCATTGTTCAGTTATTTTAAAGGACTCTTACTGAAAGCGCTCTCGATTGGTTTCTCACTTTGGAGTTTGTGCACTATCATACATGGCCAGAAATTGCCAATGCTTTTGTCAAGCAATATGCATATAACATCCAAATTGAGTTGACAACTCGAGATTTGGAAATGACTAAGCAGGAGTCAAACAAAGACTTTGCAACCTTTGTGGCTAGATGGAGAGAGAAAGCCGCCAAGATGAAGAACCGCCCCTCTGAGGAAGATCAAGTGAGAATAGTTGTCAAGAGTTTGCAGCCCAAGTACCTCACGCACATTTACACTCAGGCTATCACTGATTTCAAGCGCCTGCATGCTACTGGGCTGCAGATTGAAGAGAGGATCAAGCTAGGCCTCATTGGGAAAGAAGAAACTCCTCCACCCAAGAAAACCTTCCTAACCCGTATATCTCCTGCCTTCGTCAACACCCTTAACTCAATCTTACCACAAGACCATTTTCAAATTAGCTCATCCCAAAGCTCAAATCGCCCCCGTTGCAACTTTAACCCTCTCTATATGACCTCATCTCAAGCCTTAGCCATTCTGAGCCGTTAGAGGCATCTCAAACCTTTAAACAAACCACTTCCTCAGCCACCCTATGGCCCAAACCATAATCCTAATAAACAGTGCGCCTACCACCAACCCCTTAGGCATGAAACAGATAATTGCATGCGTCTCTGCCATGACATTCGAAATCTCGTTGATAGCCGAACAATAAAACTTCCAAAACCTGATGTGCAAACCAATCCACTTCCTACTCACAATGCTGAACCGCCACTCCGAAACATCGATCTCATAAACCTATCTCACAACCCCACATACAATCCTGGCCAATACATTATCCAAAACAACCAAGCCCAGCCAACCTTTACCTTCCCAGAGGAGGATGAATGTTTCATGATGGAGGAGGAAGAAAAAAACGAGTCCGATCAATCGGAAGTGATCAATCCCGACATGTCTGACAAAAGTAATGAAGAAGAACAAGCAAAGGGGAAAGTGATTTTGACGAAATGGAAGGAAAATACGATGATCCACTCGATGGAATCTCCTTAAACATCACTATTCGGCCAAGTGGAAGTAACTAATCTCTCTTATGACTGCATAATCAACGAGGAGGAAAAAGAGGTGATGAAAACCCAGACTGACATTTCCATTTGGGGACTTCTCATGTCTCAAAGAGGTAGCCTCCGTGCAAGCAGTGAAGATGGATCCAGTTCAAAGGCCCTGTTTGGCAAAGAAGAGGGTGGAAAAGAGTATAAAATTGCAAAAGGCAAAGATTTTGAAAACAACCTCGAAATGCTACAGTAGCTAAGAAGTCACAACATGGCAAAGAACATTAAACATTGCTTTTATCAAACTAAAACATGTTTTGAGCCCCTGCTTGGGCATTTTATTTCTGCTAAGTGAATTCCTGTTTCATCCTCTAGACTGTGCTTATTCAATGATTTACTTCCTAAATTGCAATTGCCAAACACTATAGTCTCTTTGCCAAACAAAGGAAATTTCAAGGAATCAAGTTCCTTGTGTCGCTGACAAAAAGGAAGGAAATTGTAGACACCTCCCAAATGGGGCATCGCCATACAGGTTGATCACATTTGTTTGCTCGATTGGTTGCTCGTTTCATAAACCAAAATCATGGACATTCCCATGGCTAGGAACATCGCCACATGATAACGGTTATCATCAAATAGAGTCGCCACCCAGTTTATTAAAACTGGGAAAATAGATAGAGATTCTGGATACGGGAGCCAAAAGTACAATAAGGGGAAGGTGTTAGGCACCCCTCTTTGCCCAGTCACGAGACTGGCCCATAATCATTCAACATAAGACGTGTAGATGCTTTGTTTAATTCCAACACATAGTCTGTTTATTTATTCCTTTAAACAGTAAGTAAGGTGAGCCAATGCGATAAATAAGTATGCATTAGAAAGCAGAGAAAGTAAATAAACTGTCCCAGGAGATCGATTACTCGGCCGGTGAATGGATGTCACGGCCGAGTAATCACACTGGTTTGATGTACCGGCCGAGGGATCGAAGCCCCGGTCGGTGTTCTTCCTCACACCAGACAGAAAGATTAACGAATAATCAAAATGCTACGGTTAGTCAAAAATACAGTAAATTAAGACAAACCGGAGGCCGTTGGGCCTCACCACCTTGATCCCTCAGTTGCTTGATTGCTTTGGATTGGGCGTGATTGATTGATTGCTTGATTGAGAACCCTAGGGTTAGGGTTTGAACTTCGGGGTTTGATCGTCGGATTGACGGCTGCCTTCGGAAGGTTAGGGCTTTTGGAGTATGGGATTGAGGGAGTATTTGTGCAGAGTTTTGAGGTTTGATTGAGTGTGTAGGTATCTCAATTTCTGTGTGTTAAATTCGGAGCCCAAAGGCCCCTTTATATAGGCATAGGGATGACTCACTCCGGCCAATCAAATCACGAGATGGCAATTGCAATTGCAATGCATCTCTAACTCTACGTCGTGATCTCCGAACGTAGCCCGAACGCATCGGAAAGGTAGTGTAGTTGGATCAAACCAAACGTCTGACAGAACGTTCCAGAGTCTGGAAAAAGGTCGATCTGGCGGCCGAGGAAAGGATGTCGCGGCCGTGGAATGGATGTCTCGGCCGAAGGATGGATCTTGCGGCCGAGATATTGATCTCTCAGGGAGATTTGCTGGCAACAGGTTGCTCGGGTGAGGGATTGATGTTGTGGCCGTGGGATCGATGTTACGGCCGTCAGATGGATTCTCCTAGGCTTCTGTATTTCTGTCTGAAAGGCTGTATGGCTTTGAATTGGGTCCTCTAAGTGGTCAAAGTTCTCACCGAAAGTCCTAAGGTCCTCAAGGAAGCAATCAGCAATCATTTTATCCATTTCATCATCGGGATTGTCCCAAGGTGGGACTTGAAATAATCGTTAGGCCAAATTGGGGTGTCTACAGATGCCCCTCTTTGACTGAACTCAGACGGATCGCGAGACATGTTTGAGTAAGAGTCAAAGCTGTAAAAAGCAACTCAATTTGGTCCAACCACTATTCCAAGGGGTTTTTCGAAAAAGGTTTTGTTATGGTCGGGCCGGGAGGCTGCCTACGTATTCCACAAGGGAAATTCAGACCAATCGTAGTTCGGGCAAATAAAACAAAAGTAAAAAGTTTGGAGGGTTAGAGACAGAAGACGTACCTTAGGGCTTAAAAAGCCGTAGTGTGACGTACCTAGACTGAGCCAGGGTTTTGGCGAAAGATAGTTGAAGGAGCGCAGGGCTGCCTGAGGAGTTTTTTTTTTTTTTTTTGCGGAGAGCTTCCTTAGTATTTTGGGGTAGATCAGTACACTGCAGGTGCGTTTGCTTTTCTTGATCATCCTTACTTTGACTGAAAGGAGCTCGGTAGAGTAGCCTATCCTTGCGAATAAGCTGGAAGGAATTGATGTAATGGGGTGGAATCCAATCCATCTGCTGGGGATGAGTTGGACGCTAGTTTGCTTTTGAGATGTAGGGGAGGCGCAGGGCCAGTAACATAGAGCACGGAGCTTTTGTAGATGAGGGAACCAAGGCACGGAGCCGGTTGTAGTCATAAGGCGAAGGCCTGAGGGGATGGGATTGATAAGACCGAAGCGCGGAGCTGGTGTTGATCTTAAGGCGAGAGCCTGAGGTGTCGGAGCTTTTGAGTTTGATAGGACCGAAGCGCGGAGCTGGTACTGATCATAAGGCGAGAGCCTGAGGTGACTAGATCGAGGCGTGGAGCCTGCTGAGGTTTATGAGACGGAGGCCTGAGGTGAGCTTAGAGCTTGATGAGACCGAAGCGCAGAGCTGGTATTGATCAGGATGAGAGCCTGTGGTGTCAGAGCTTTGAGCTTGACGTAATGAACCGAAGCGCGGAGCTGGTTGTATTCTGATGGTCTGTGCACGGAGCTTTCTCATCATAAGTGTTGGCGTGGAGCCAAAGGATCGAGGCGCTGAACCGATCAATAAAACCGAGGCATAGTGCCGGTTGATTACAGGGTTGATCTGTTTCATGAGAGATATGCAGAGTGTATATGTGTGATGATGGTTGTTAGATGTGAACAGATATGATGATGCAGATTCGATGTGATATTGGTGATGCAATTGATGCAAATGTGCACGGGCCCGTGCGTGTGTGTTGATTTAAGCTTAGAGCTTCTATCAAGTTCCGGACTTGAGCATTCAGAGCGTAGAGCTCGAGCATTCGGACGGCAGAATCCGAGCATTCAAAGTACAGGCTTTGAGCGTCCAGTACGCAGTGGTTGGGCATCCAAGCGTAGAGCTTGAGCATTCAAGTGTATAACTTGAGCATCCAGTACACAGTGGTTGGGCATCCAAGCGTAGAGCTTGAGCATTCAAAAAATGTTAGATTTTTGAGCATTCAGGCGTAGAGCCTGAGAATAGATGTCTTGATTGTTGGGGCGGCTTAGAGCCTGTTGCTTGTTTACGGCTTTGAGCCAGTTGAGATAATGGGCTTGGAGCCGCTGAGATTGTTTGTTACGGCTTCGAGCCAGTTGAGATGATGAACACAGGCTTCGAGCCTGTTAAGAACTTGATTGTGTACGGCTTCGAGCCAGTTGAGACAATGGGCTTAGAGCCGCTGAGTTGGTTGTTACGGCTTCGAGCCAGTTGAGATAGTAGATACAGGCTTCGAGCCTGTTGAGGTGATGGTTACGGCTTGGAGCCATTTGAGATAGTAGATACAGGCTTTGAGCCTGTTGAGGTGATGGGCTTGTAGAACTGCTGAGCTGTTGAGTATTCCATCTTCCATCTTCCACGGGGTTTGATTGGTTCCTTATGCTTGGGATGTTTCCAAGGCTAGTTTTGTGTATGCTCGGGATTGCCCCAAGGCTAGATTTCACATGCTCGGGACTGTCCCCAATGCTAGATTCCACATGCTCGGGATTGTCCCCAAGGCTAGTTCTGAGTATGCTTGGGATTGCCCCCAAGGCTAGTTCTTGACCATATTCCAGTTTGTTAGGGAGATTTCCATTACCTCCACTGCTAGTGCCTTCCCGAGGCCAAACGCCTTCTAGCGACTCAAATGTCTTGTGGTGGCTAAATGCTTTCTGCAGGCTGGCAACAAACGCTTTCTGGAAGCTAGCAATATAAACGCCTTCGGAGGGTGCATTGAGTGGAAGCCACAGAATTGTTTTGTGCTGGCCTGCTAAGCGCGAGGTTGTGCACATAGCGTGGCATAGGGTTATTGAGGTGTGGGCGTAGAGCCCCTGAGTAGCACTCGAGCGTCCTCAATGTTTTGGTAAGCTTCTCCCTTTTTGTCCTTGGCAGAGAAACAGAAACTGGAGGCTCGTGGTGGAGGCCTTTACTGCACAAGTGGTTTGTGACGTTGCCGGAGCAGGCTCGAGAGTTAGTATGCGCTGCTGGTCTTGAGCCATTTGTTTTGGGCCTCAATCTTCCGAAGATGGATTGGTCGTTGATGACCTTGCTGGTTGAAAGGTGGTGGGATACTCCCAACACGTTCCACTTTCCTTCTGTTGGTGAGATGACGATCACGCCAGGTGATTTTTCTTTGCTTACTGGCCTATGAGTAGGTGGAGCTCCTCTTTGGGTTAACCCTAGGCTTTGGGAGCGAGTAGGGGATTTGGAGTGGTTCTTGGGCAAGGTGCCCCTCTTCACTCGCGTAGTCATGTTGGCATCTCTTGGCTGATCAAGACTTTTATGAAGGTTGATATCTTGACTTAGGTGAGTGTTGAGATGGCTCGAGTATGGGCGTGGAGCCGCTGAGAAGGTGAATATGGGCATATCGCCAATGAGTTTGTCGGCGTGGAGCCGCCATGATAGTGAATATGGAGCTTGAAGCACAGTGCTGCTGATAGTAAGTGCAGGGCTGCTGAGTAGAGCTACTGCTGAGAGGGAGATGTGGAGATTGGACGAGGCTATCTTTTAGCTTCTTTGACTTGGCTCTGTCGGTCATAGATACAAAGCTTGGTATGGTCGGTTCAAGGACCGAAATCCAAGAGAATCCTGCCATCCACATTTGAATAGTTTAGAAAACAGCAATGGATAGGAAAACAACATGCGACAGGCTTGGAGTCAACCACGGGTCGAAGTCCTTTTTATGCTGACTGCTAGGGGCAAGACCTAGTTCAAGAGCTTGAACGATTTTGGGTGGCATAGATTGCAATGCAACACATATATGCATACTGAACTGAACATTCAGGAAGAAGTAGAAGCCCCCTGTTTAGGCAATGGATGCTTGATTCTAGCTTAATTGTGCATGACAATGACAACCTAATTACCCCTAGTACAGAGATATGCGATATATGCGACAATGAACATGAATGCAATGCTTCTCTTGTTGATTGGAAGAGATCTTGGCGTGCTCTCGATAATGTTGTGTGACAACATTCCACAAAAGAGTTGATGCCCCTCAGGCTGAGCTTTCTTCTTTTTGAAGGCCAAGCGTGTTGACAGGGAGGTAGACTTTACAGTGTATTCCTTTGTTGCCCTTCACTCTTTGCATAAAGACGATGGCCATGATGCCTTGATTGACCTGCCTTGCTTGAGTATAAAAACGCTTCATACTTGGGGTTAGTTTGTGCAACAACCACTTCCATTAAGCAGCCATAATGATATACGCATGAAATACTAGGATCAAGGGATCAATACAAAAGACAGGATGATACTGATATGCATGTAAATCTGCGATGTATTCTGGACATCTCAACTTTCGCGTATTTGATCAAATGCTTCCTCTTGCTCTTTAGGGAGACTGGTAGTGACTTATTGCTTATACTAGCTAAGTGTTTTGAAAGACCGCAATGCCATAGCGGCACCACTGAAAACATTGTTTGGTCAAGGGGCCATATTGCTACACTCTTCATGGAATGAGAGACCCATGTTATTTCCTCAGAATTTGCAAAAAGGCGACTGCGCTTGTATTTGCTGTGTCAAGAATGCTTAGGATAAAATCAGCTTTGAGAACTTTTCCTCAAGGATTTCAAAATCATATCATTTCATCCCTGTTCCACACTCATGTCATTCAATCATCAAAGGACATAGAACTATTTTGCAAACCTATGCCCCTAGTCAATTAGGTGAGTTTGTTACTTCGAGCTTGATTTGGTTGACTTGAATTGGATTGATAAGTACCTACTGAGACCCACATGAGAGGTTGGATACTTTTGAGAGAAGTGCATAAAGGGGAACATAGCCATGCCCCTTGTCTCACGTAACTCTCCATGTTGTATGATTTGCCAAGAGGATGCAAATTCCAGGATTCTTGCCCTTCGTGTTTAGCTTCCGAATGGGTCAAGGCTGTCAGGACCTTGCTACTAAGTCGTGTTCCCCAATCTGAGAGGACTTTATTATGGACCATAATGTAGGCTTGGGGTTTTGGCTTGAAAAAGAAGCGGATGTAAAGGCTCAAACCTAATTTCTACTCACGCTTGGGTTTTAAAAGCCAGCAGCCATCTTCAACATTTTTATCAACTCTTGTTGTCTCTTGCCTCACTTTGTGTGAAAGAGTTGGTTTCTTCGAAAATGTCCTTTGTGTGTATTGGAAGAAATGTTTCCTTCAAAGTGCCCCTTGTATGACAGAGCGCTCATTCTCTCATTGATTTTTCTTTCCTCTCTCCTTGTAGTTTTTTGTGTTTGCCCCAGTGTAGGGGATGGCTGCCTAGCAGGCTGTTCAAAGAAATTATCCAGAGGCTCGATGTGGCTAGCAAGGGATAAGTGTTTGGGATAGAGAAATGAATGCCTTTCTTCATCTTGAAACACACGACAAAGTGGAAAGGATCCTAACCAAGAAATTAGGGGCTTCGAGGTTTAACCAAGTGGATTTTCTAAGATTGAGGACAATCCTTTGAGACACATAGTAGATGCATGGTGACATGGCTAATTTCTCACTTTGTTCGTGCTCTAACTTTTGCCTAGACCCCCCTTACGGGTTTTCAATCCAGCGAGCTCATCATTTTTTTTTCTTTTTCCTTTTTCTTTTCTCCTTCTTCATCTTCAATAGCATGTTTTGCTTACAAGCGATCTCTGTGAGGGTGCAGAGATGTGTCAATTCCTTCTTAGCTCAACAGAAATGACGCGGGTCATAGCTTTGAAAAACTCGTTTTGCGCTTTTGACAATTCAAGTGACTATGATGTGTTCCAAAAGATGTCATAAGATTACTTTGAAATCCCTAAGGATTGTTTTCAACGTTTGATGTTATTATGAGCATTCTATGGCAGCAAACTAGCACAGGATGGAACATTTTCAAATTTGTGGCCGACCAAAAGGTGCCTACGTATCCCAACAGAGAATCAGGCCATTCGTAGTTCATATTTTGAGGAGACTTGAATTTTAGACCCACATTTCATGTTGAGTGTGACAATTGGCCAGAAACCATGATGAGCAAAATGATATTAATTTTTCAAGAGAAGCAAAACATGGGCCAAAATGGCGGTGAAAGTTAGCTAGGTATGAAAAATCTAAGCCAAGACGTGATGGACATGGCTGCCATTGCTTAAAACTTGGTTGGATCAAAACCTCAATTTTTCGTCAGCCATTACCATCATGTCTGAGATCAAACTCCAAATCTAAGAGAAGGAGAAACCTAATCATGCTCAAGTTGAGATATCCAAAACTAATTGTCCATGCGGCGCATTTTCTAATATGCAAACTGCCCTTAGTGGTGGTGCAACCAAATGACATGCGATGAACAAATAAAGGAAATGAGGAGGATGGACTCCTCTTTTGGTTTGGCCCCTACATAGTTAGAAAGAGGCAATCAAAATGATATGTATATATATATATATATATATAGCACCACAGCTACTTACACAGATTATGGATGAGTCATGCATTGCAATTCGTTTGTATGCATGAGTTGATTGGATACTATAGATAGCCAGCCATTTTTGATATGGATGATTCTTAAGACTTGTTGCTGCCACTTAAGATCCCACTTCCAAGCCAATTCATATTATGAGACAAACCGAAAAGGTTGAGCATATGACTACAACAAAAAGTAGATTCGGGGTCCATCGCTGTGCTAGCGGCTATTTGAATGTTTCAGAAAAACTTGTCATTTGAGGATTAGACTAGGCATTGCAAAAAGTTTTGAAAATTCTTTCAATTCTTGGTTAGGGAAGATTCTTTCTCAAAACGTGATTGAGGTAATTGAAATCCACTTGATTATTTGCTAGCACATTGACAAACTCCTAAATCAAGAATGCTCAAAATTTTGAATTTTGAAAGATGGGTTGCTAGGCCGATTTGAAAATAGGAACCAAAGTCCTACACTTGTCATGCTGAATCATCCATGGAGAAATAAGTATGGCAAGTCCTATCCAAAATATCCTTGACTTTGCATATAATCATCCATAATCTGCTCTACTACTTTACACTCCCTCTTTCCTTTAGCCTTGCAAGGCAAAGATTGCTAGAGCAACCCCTAGTTCAATTGCCGGCGGGGCAGCCAATGTTTGATTTCGTTCTAGAAATCCATGCTTTGCGGTGCTTTAAGTAAAGCGGGAATGTTAAGTAAGCAATGATGCTTTCAACTTACCAAAAACGTACCTTGCAGGCAATGCTATGCCTTAGTGCTTAGCTATGAAGACTTAGAGTTAGGGTTCTTAGTTCATGCCCCAACCCTTCTGCACAGAAAGTGATATTACAACAACATATACAAGGTGTGAGGAAGAACTTTTGCAAGTAAAATGCAAGTAGGCTCCTAGCCTGTAAGTTCCTGTCTTAGTTTGACAAGTTCTATGTCTTTCTAGAACATGCAAGGTTTTGGTAGTCTCAGGGTGCTCCGTCGTCAAAGGGCACCAATCCTCTCTCCAGCCCATCATAGGCGGTGATTGGGTGGTTCCCCTTTTGATATACCACTAGGTACGAGTGACTGTGGAGTTTGCTGGAACCCCCAACATAGCCCGTGTCATGCCGGGATATCAGGTGAACTCAACGGGTTGCTCGCTCGATGCATATGATAAATGAATTAAACAAGACATGTATTAGTCTTATGTTGAATTTTTTGGTTATGGCTCTCATATCCCCAGCAGAGTCGCCAAAAACTGTAGACACCTCCCAAACGGGGCATCGCCATACAGGTTGATCACATTTGTTTGCTCGATTGGTTGCTCGTTTCATAAACCAAAATCATGGACATTCCCATGGCTAGGAATATCGCCACATGATAACGGTTATCATCAAATAGAGTCGCCACCCAGTTTATTAAAACTGGGAAAATAGATAGAGATTCTGGATACGGGAGCCAAAAGTACAATAAGGGGAAGGTGTTAGGCACCCCTCTTTGCCCAGTCGCGAGACTGGCCCATAATCATTCAACATAAGACGTGTAGATGTTTTGTTTAATTCCAACACATAGTCTGTTTATTTATTCCTTTATACAGTAAGTAAGGTGAGTCAGTGCGATAAATAAGCATGCATTAGAAAGCAGAGAAAGCAAATAAACTGTCCCAGGAGATCGATTACTCGGCCAATGAATGGATGTCACGGCCGAGTAATCACACTGGTTTGATGTACCGGCCGAGGGATTGAAGCCCCGGTCGGTGTTCTTCCTCACACCAGACAGAAAGATTAACGAATAATCAAAATGCTACGGTTAGTCAAAAATACAGTAAATTAAGACAAACCGGAGGCCATTGGGCCTCACCACCTTGATCCCTCAGTTGCTTGATTGCTTTGGATTGGGCGTGATTGATTGATTGCTTGATTGAGAACCCTAGGGTTAGGGTTTGAACTTCGGGGTTTGATCGACGGATTGACGGCTGCCTTCGGAAGGTTAGGGCTTTTGGAGTATGGGATTGAGGGAGTATTTGTGCAGAGTTTTGAGGTTTGATTGAGTGTGTAGATATCTCAATTTCTGTGTGTTAAATTCGGAGCCCAAAGGCCCCTTTATATAGGCATAGGGATGACTCACTCCGGCCAATCAAATCACGAGATGGCAATTGCAATTGCAATGCATCTCTAACTCTACGTCGTGATCTCCGAACGTAGCCCGAACGCATCGGAAAGGTAGTGTAGTTGGATCAAACCAAACGTCTGACAGAACGTTCCAAAGTCTGGAAAAAGGTCGATCTGGCGGCCGAGGAAAGGATGTCGCGGCCGTGGAATGGATGTCTCGGCCGAAGGATGGATCTTACGGCCGAGATATTGATCTCTCAGGGAGATTTTGCTGGCAACAGGTTGCTCGGGTGAGGGATTGATGTTGTGGCCGTGGGATCGATGTTACGGCCGTCAGATGGATTCTCCTAGGCTTCTGTATTTCTGTCTGAAAGGCTGTATGGCTTTGAATTGGGTCCTCTAAGTGGTCAAAGTTCTCACCGAAAGTCCTAAGGTCCTCAAGGAAGCAATCAGCAATCATTGTATCCATTTCATCATCGGGATTGTCCCAAGGTGGGACTTGAAATAATCGTTAGGCCAAATTGGGGTGTCTACAGAAATGATGAACTCTAGTTGCTTAAGAAATTAGGTTTTTGTCAAAACTTAGAAAGAAGACACTATCTCCACAAGAACACTTAGGGTTAGCTAGCTCATTTTGAAGGTACAAACACAAGGGAGATTTAGAAAAATATCTCCATCAAATTCCTCTCCGAAACGCAGAAACCCTCTTGAGAGAAGTGCTCGTTGGGTAACCTAAAAACCCAAGCAAAAGTAAGAGCAAAGCCTGCTAGGGCAAGAAAATGCAAAAACGCAACCTAGGCAAAAATTAAGGCATTCAAAGAAAAACTCGCTAGGGACTCAACCTCCATTAGGTAACCTAGGCAAAATCAAGAGCATGTGGAAGAAAAACCAAGAGTGAAAACCCAACCTCAAAGGTGATGATTTTGGAACTACGTAAAAGGCCTGATTCCCTGATTAGGGATACGTAGGCAATCTCACATCGAGATGCGGCCCAAACATTTGGAGAGAAGGAAAAACATCAACAAATTTGTACTCAATGATAGGCATAGCTAACCCTGCGTATTGAGCTCGCAAAAGATGAGTATACTTTTCTCGAAGAATTGGCAACAGCAATAGACACAAGAATTATTGCTCATCCCCTCTAACCTGAAGGTCATTAACACAATGAGCAGGATACCTCGAAAACTCTCGAGTTTGGCAATCGGACTATGGAACATGGCTAAAGCAAAAGGCAAGAAAATCAAAACCAAGCATAAGAAGTAAGAGAAAAGAGGATGCCACTTGGCCAAAACAAAATCTACCTTTGGAAAATCAAAGTAACGGCCGAAGAATCTATACATCGACCACAATATCGACTTTTCAGCCGAATAATCAATTCTTCGGCTAGTATTTCATTTTCACACAAATTACTGTCTATCAGCAAATACTTGTTCAAAAAGCCTTGTTCTGACTATCGCATGCAAACTCAAGACATCTAGGGGCATAAAAAGCATTTCTCATTTCATGAACAAAAGCTTGCCTACAAAATCATCACTGTGGTTACTTTCACTATATAAATACAGTTTCTGCTTCTCTCTTTGCTAACCATGAACAGGAAGGAAAAAGAAAATCCTAAAGCTGGTCGTGACGGCATCTTCGAGTCAATCTCTGAGATGAAGAAGGGGATTGCTGGCTATCCTCCCCACTGACAGTTGGTACTCACTCAGCCTCAAGCTACAAAGAAAAGAATACAAAACAAGGGGCAAGCACCAAGCGCTCCTCTTCTCCATCATCAGAGTGGAAGGAGACAAATGAAAGAGTCCGTGGCCAAACAGGAGCAACTGAAGGAACAGCAGGCAAAACCAAGGAAAAATGGTAGTACTCCATACAGTCACCTACCTAAAAGAGCAAACCTGCCCAGAGCATTCTCCAAGTCTACTTTAGACATCGAAGAAGTAGATCTCATCAACGCCGGAGGAGGAACAAACTGAAGATCCTCAACACGATTGCGCCACTGGTTGGCCACTCGATCACATAAGTACCAGGCTTAACAAAAGGGACCCTCGAACAGGCTACGAGTACAATCTGGAACCCTGGAACGTGCAAGAGGGGTGTCCTCTGACACACCACTCCAAGGGTCGAACCTCGCCTACAAACAAAGTCTAAATCAGCCACAGCACAGAGGAATGGAGATCTAAAGACAAGGAATGCAAGGGGTACCTGGTCAACCGTCAATCGATCCAAAACTCGTCGCCAAGGCTCAAAATTGGCGACCGTGGCTTCCGTTGCCCCACCAACCATCGCTCGTAGCAAGGGAAAAATCACAATGAGAAAAGAAGAAGGATATACCTCAAGTACTCGGTAGTGACCGCCAAGAGTCCTGTCCCATGAACAAGCCCTAAGGAGGCCATACAAGGTGGCCAAGGCAGATGCTCCCCAATCAAGCTCCCAAACAGCCTCCAAATACTGCAAAGGGGCTAGAGACTGCCTATGCACTGAACTATCCTTGTTGACAAACAACGAGGTGGAGAAGAAAGACCCGTGTCAACTACTCAACACTCACCTGAGTCAAGATATCAACCTTCATAAAAGTCTTGATCAGCCAAGAGACGTCAACATGACCACGCGAGTGAAGAGGAGGCACCTTGCCCAAGAACCACTCCAAATCCCCTACTCGCTCCCAAAGCCAAGGGTTAACCCAAAGAGAAGCTCCACCTACTCATAGGCCAGTAAGCAAAGAAAAATCACCTGGCATGATCGTCATCTCGCCAATAGAAGGAAAGTGGAACGTGTTGGGAGTATCCCACCACCTTTCAACCAGCGAGGTCACCAACGACCAATTCATCTTCAGAAGATTGAGGCCCAAAACAAACGGCTCAAGACCAGCAGCGCGTACTAACTCCCGAGCCTACTCTGACAATGTCACAAACCACTTGTGCACTAAAGGCCTCCACCGCGAGCCTCCAGTCTCCTGTTTCTCTGCCAAGGACAAAAAGGGAGTTAATCTCACGATTGCATAAACAAATAAAAAGCTAAGGGCATCAAATCGACGTTTAAAAAGCATGCATTGCCTAAACAGGGGGCACAGTTATCTTAACTTCTTTAAACAGAACAACTTCGACCCAACCACGGGTCCTTCTCATTCATGTCCCTGGCTAAGAGGGATCTCATCCCGCAAATCAAAACAAAAAAAAACTCACTCTTAAATCATACAAAATCAAAAACTCCGAACTAAAGCAAACTTTTTGCTTTTCAGGAAGCTTACCGAAACATTGAGGACGCTCAAGTGCTGCTCAGCGACTCTACGCCCACACCTCAACAGCTCTATGCCACGCCATGTGCACAGCCTCGCGCTCAGCAGGCCAGCAAACAATCCTGCGGCTTCCACTCAATGCAGTGAGTGAACATTTATACAGTTCTGAGTCAACAGCCAACAAGAAAAAGCACCTGCATGAAGCTTACAATAACCTAGTGCACAGCCCTCCAGAAGGTGTTTATGTTGCTAGCTTCCGGAAAGCGTTTATGTTGCCAGAAAGCATTTAGCCACTAGAAGACATTTGAGTCGCTAGAAGGCGTTTGGCCTCCGGAAGGCACTCCCAGTAGCAGAGGTAATGGAAACCTCCCTAACAAAGTGGAATATACTCAAAACTAGCCTTGGGGACAATCCCGAGCAAACATTCCGAGCCTTGGGGGCAATCCCGAGCATACTTAGAACTAGCCTTAGGGATAATCCGAGCATGTGGAATCTAGCCTTGGGGGCAATCCCGAGCATACTCAAGACTAGCATTAGAAACATCCCAAGCATGAGGGAACTCTCTCTCTCCGTAACAGCAAGCTCACCAGATGCTGGTCACTTGATCACTGAGGATAATCAAACTCAAGCTCTCGCTTATAAGATCAAAAGGACTCTATGCCCAAGCCAACTATGCTCCGGAAATGCGTCAGGAATCAGCAACTCAGTCATTACCACTATCCTACTCGCCCAGCGACACCACGTGCTTATCAAAGTTACTCATCATCTCAGCGGCACCAAGCTCTTGCTCCGTGCCCACTATTGACAAATCATTCAGCAGCTCTACAACCAAGCCTCGAGCTCATTACCTCAGTGGCTCAAAACCCATCTCAAACTATTCAGCGGCACTACGCCCATGCTCACTATCACTCAACAAGCTCTATCAACTCAGCGGCTCTAAGCCCACTATCTCAACTGGCTCGAAGCCGTAAACAATCATCTCAACAAGTTCTATCAGCTGCTCTATGCCTGCCATCTCATCAACTCAGCGGCTCTAAAGCCCACCATCTCAACTGGCTCGAAGCCGTAAACAATCATCTCAAGTTGGCTCGAAGCCATAACAATCCTCTATCAGCAGGCTCTACGCCCGTCATTTCATCAACTCAGCGGCTCAAAGCCCACCATTTCAACTGGCTCGAAGCCGTAAACAATCAAACTCTCAACTAGCTCCACGCCGCCCCAGTCAACAAGATATCATCTACTCTCAAAGCCTGTACTTTGAATGCTCAAAATCTAACATTTTGAATGATCGAAGCCCTTCGAATGCCCAACCACTATGTACTGGATGCTCAAGTTCTACACTTGAATGTGCAAGCTCTACGTTTGAATGCCCAACCACTGTGTACTGGACGCTCAAAGCCTGTACTTTGAATGCTCGGACTTTGCCGTCCGAATGCTCAAGCTCTACGCTCTGAATGCTCAAGTCCGGAACTTGATAGAAGCTCTAAGCTTAAAATCAAACACACGCGCACGGGCCCGTGCACATTTGCATCAATTGCATCAACATTATCACATCGAGTCTGCATCATCATATCTGTTCACATCTAACAACCATCATCACACATATACACTCTGCATATCTCTCATAAAACAGGTCAACCCTGCAATCAACCGGCTCTACGCCTCGGTTTTATTGATTGGTCCAGTACTTCGATCCTTTGGCTCTACGCCAAAACTTATGATGAGAAAGCTTTGTGCACAGACCATCAGAATGCAACCAGCTCTACGCTTCGGTTCAAATCACGTCAACCTCTAAGCTCCAACACCTCAGGCTCTCGCCTTATGATCAATACCAGCTCCGCGCTTCGGTTCTATCAAGCTCAAAGCTTCGACTCCTCAGGCTTTCACCTCATGATCACAACCAGCTCCGCGCCTCAGTCCAACGCTCCGTGCTCCAGTTAATAGGCCCCGAGCCCTTCATATCTCAAAATCGATGTCCGAATCATCCCCCGCAGATGGCTTGGATTCCCCCCAAATTACCTCTATTCATTCCAGCTCATTCGCAATGATAAGCTGCTCTACCAAGCTCCCTTCAGTCAAAGTAGGGATGATCAAGAAAAGCAAACGCACCTACAGTGTACTGATCTACCCCAAAATGTTAAGGAAGCTCTTCGTAAATCTTCCCCGGTAGCCCAGCGCTCCTTCAACTATCTTTCGCCAAAACCCTGGCTCAGTCTAGGTACGTCGCACTACGGCTTTTAAAGCCCGAAGGTACAGCTTTGACTCTTACTCAAACATGTCTCGCGATCCGTCTGAGCTCAGTCAAAGAGGGGCATCTGTAGACACCCCAATTTGGCCTAACGATTATTTCAAGTCCCACCTTGGGACCATCCCGATGATGAAATGGATACAGTGATTGCTGATTGCCTTCTCGAGAACCTTAGGACTTTCGGTAAGAACTTTGAGCCATTTAGAGGACCCCATCCAGAGCCATACAGCCTTTCAGACAGAAAATACAGAAGCCTAGGAGAATCCATCTGTCGGCCGTAACATCGATCTCACGGCCTTAACATCATTTCCTCACCCGAGCAACCTGTTGCTAGAAAATCTCCCTGAGAGATCAATCCCTCGGCCGCAAGATCTATCCTTCGGCCGCAACATCCATTCCTCGGCCGTCAGATCCATTACTCGGCCGCCAGATCGTCCTTTTTCGAGACTCTGGAACATTCTGTCGATTGTTTGATCCAACTACACTACCTCTCCGATGCGTTCGGGCTACGTTCAGAGATTGCAACAAAGAGTTTGAATTGCATTGCAATTGCAATCGTGCCATTTGATTGGCCGGAGTGAGTCATCAATTGCCTATATAAAGAGGCCCTTAGACCACGAAATTAATAAGTGAAATCACCCTCTCAAGCCACGAAACTCTGCAAAAATACTCTCTCAAACCCCCTCTGCAAAAGCCCTAACCTCCCGAAGGCAGCCATCAATCCGACGATCAAACCCCGAAGTTCAAACCCTAACCCTAGGGTTTTCTGAGGAGCAATCAGTCAATCACAATCAAATCCGAAGCAATCAAGCAACTGAGGGATCAAGGTGGTGAGACCCAACGGCCTCTGGTTTGGTTTATTTACTGTTTTTATGCTTAATCAGCCTTTTGATTATCTGCTAATTTTTCTGTCTGGTGTGAGGAAAAACACTGACCGGGGCTTCGATCCCTCGGCCGGTACATAAAACCAGTGTGATTACTCGGCCGTGACATCCATTCACCGGCCGAGTAATCGATTTCCTGGGACAGCTTTGTTTTGTTCTGCTTTCTAATGCATGCTTTCAATTACATTCCTGGCTCACCTTATTCACTGTTAAAGGCTTAATTAAACAGACTATGTGTTAGAATTAAATGAAGCACGTATATGTCTAATGTTGAACAACTATGGGCCAGTCTCATGACTGGGCAAAGAGGGTGCCTAACACCTTCCCCTTACTGTACTCTTGGCTCCCGTACCCAGAATCTCTATCTACTTTCCTAGTTTTAATAAACTAGGTGGCGACTCTGTTTTGATGATAACCGCTATCGTGTGGCGATGTTCCTAGCCATGGGAATGTCCACGATCTTGGTTTATGAAGCAAGCAACCAATCGAGCAAACAACGATCAATCTGTATGGAGATGCCCCACTTAGGAGGTGTCTACATGTTGCACTTGCTAATGGAGGAGAGATAAACAAAGGGCTAGGGTTAGAACCTTTGTGCTTTTAATTTTTTTGGAACCCTTTAATGGAAGAACCATGGGGGGGGTATATATAGGCATGGAGGGTGAATCTGGTTGGTGCCTGGAGAGGAACTCAGCCAGCCACAAGGCCTGGCTGAGGTTGCATTGGTGGCCAAGTTTCTGCCTCTGGAAAAGTAGGTGGGGAACCGACCATCGCGCGATGGTTCCAAACTGTCGCAAGAGGGTGGCCCTGGCGCGCAATGGTCAACGGTCAAACTTTGTCCACTTGGCAGTTTGACCATCGCGCGATGGTTCCAGACTGTCGCGCGACGGTGCGCCCTAGCGCGCGATGATTGCGCCCTGGCGCACGTCAGTAGGGTTTTTGGCTTTTGGAAGTGGCTTAGGCTAGATTAGGTTCAAGGATTTTTCAAACACTCAAATCTCAAACACTCGACATTTCCGGGGTGTTCTTGATCCGTTTCATCATCGGGGAATCAAAAACCGTAAGTAAACTAATCTGAAAGCCCAGATTGGGGTGTCTACACAAAGTCATCTTGACCAAAAGCTAGACTATTACAAGATGATGAAGTAACTAAGGTAGTAAGCTTCCAAAAATTCGTCTACATCCCAAGCATGCATTTCATGATGCTACTGGCTGGCATTGGAACCTGAAAAGAAGGATTTTGTTGAGCTACAATAGCCCAGTAGGAAAATCTTAACCAATGTTATATGCAAGCATGTTGGCTAGTGCAATGGAAGGAAAGGTAAGGAAACAAAGCTCGGTACTTAACGATCAATCGATTTACAATCTAAACCTCGATTCCGATTGTGAACACAAGTCACATGACTCAACAATTCAAGTATCCCAACTCAACTCACTAATCCAAACTCCCACCATCGGTATTTCCACCCCTTGCGTTACCGTACATCACTACGAGGATTACCGTGTTACCACCCCTTGCGTCACTGTGATCCCTATAACCTCGGGTTACCGTATTACCACCCCTTGCGTTACAAAACCCTTTTGAGTCTCCGTATTACCAAGCCTTGTGCTACGGGACTCCCTGAACCACCTCCCGACCTCAAACGACCAAAATCTCAAACAATATGCAAGCTATGACTTCCACAAGATCACTTTCATCAGCGTAACATTACAAGATATGCCAACACTATCGCAAATGTATCATAAATGGTCACATATTCCAACAATCACGAAATAATGCACTCAACAATGTTTAGCTAAGAGATTCCTTACTCAATTCGTACTAACGGAAAACCAACGGACAAGGATAGCATCGAAAGGTCAAAGGAAGTCGAATAGACGAACTCAAGATAGTTTAGGAGGTGTCCAAGGGGGTTTAGAAGTGGTCGGGGGTCAAAACAATCAACGAAGGATCAACAGGAGCAAAACCTGGAGTTAAGCTCCTAGTATCGATACGGGTAAAATCCGTATCGATACGGAACAACCTGTCCAAAATGATAAGTTTATGGTATCGATACAGCACAAAGTCTATATCGATACCACGGGGCTTCGATGGGCGATTTCTGCAGATTTTCAGAACATGAACCAAAACCAAAATCCAGCAATCTACAGCCCGATTCAACACCAAAACAACAGATAAACATATAAAAGAGGTCAAGATGTTCCTACCTCGAAACAATGGCCGAGATTCAAGCGTTATTGGACGAGCCCTAGCCTTACGAACCTCGAAACTCCGATTCGAACTCAACCCAAGGTTTGTCGAGCTTATGAACGTGATTGCAAGGCTTGAATGTGGTTGTTTCTCGAAGATTTTAGGTGGTAAAGTGGAGCTTTGAGTGAGAGGAGAAGAGAGAGAAAGAGGGACGGTGGAGAGAGGAGGGGGACGGTGAGGGAGAGAGGGACACAAGGAGATATTTTATCTCCTACACCCACACACACACTTATATACTCCCTCAAAGACAAACCACACATTTACTCCCTCAAACTTCAATTCTTTCACTTTGGTCCTCAAATCAATTACTCACCAATAATCCATATTTTCTCAATTAGGCATTTAATAAACATTTCGAGAATTAAAAATTATTCGAGTCTCTACAATCTATCCTCCTTAAAGAAATTTCGTCCCGAAATTTACAACGCAATCCAATCAAAATCAAATATCAGGTAAACATGCTCGTTTCACCACATATATCGCCAAACAATAAATCAATAATCACAAAGTCGAAATTCATAACTCACATTGATCAATTCGGAAATAAAAGCGGGTACTTCTCTCCTACTTCATTTTCCCTTTCCCACGTCGACTCTTTTTTCCCGAGATGACTCCACAAGACTCGCACTAACGGAATGGTTTCACCCCTCAAAACTTGCTCACGCGAATCTAGGATACGTATTGGCTCCTCCCCATAAGACGCACCAGCTTCCAACTCTAGTTCGGACCACTCTAGAACGTGTGATGGATCCGGTTCATACTTCCGCAACAACGATACATGAAACACATCGTGAACGCCCGATAACCTCGGTGGTGAAGCCAATCGATACGCGACTTCCCCAATCTTCTCGATAATGTCGAACGGCCCGATAAAATGCGATGAAAGCTTGCCCCTTTGCCCAGAACGAGATAATCTCCAATGTGGCGTTACTTTAAGAAACACGTGGTCCCCCACTTCAAATGTTAACGGTCGGCGACGACGATCGACATAACTCTTGTGCCTACTTTGCGCAGTTATCAACCGTTGGCGAATCATTTGACTTACTCGGTGGTTCTCCTTTGTGCCTCAAGAAGACGTTGACGAATCGCTCTCATGCTTTTGGAAGTTTCTTGAACTAATTCCGGCCCAACCAATGTAGCCTCGCCCAACTCGGTCCAATAAACGGGTGATCGACACGGTCTCCCATACAAAGCTTCATACGGTGCCATCTCGATACTAGATTGGTAACTATTGTTGTATGCGAATTCGACTAACAGCAAGTGATCTTCCCAACTACCCCGAAAACTCCATAACACAAGCTAGAAGTATATCTTCTAAAATTTAAATCGCCCTCGAAATTTGCTAATCCAACTCCAGTCGAGTCACCAACCATAATATCGAATCTCATATTGCAATCTCACAATCATCACATCATCCACTCTTTTCTACGTAGACTTTTCTTATCCTAATTACTCCACAAAATTCTCACTTTCGGCATGGTTCTACCACTCAACACTCAATCTTGAACTTCTATCATTTTTATCACATCCTCAAATCCCAACATCTGTACAAGAATCCTAGTCCCCACACACCAATCATGACAGTTAGACTGTAACCCGATAGATAATAACCTCACATTTTTTATTTTATTTTTCAAATTCCAAATTCTACATTTTCATTCCATGCGCCTTATTCTACCAAGTACTCCTCGAACTTCCTAAAAGGACAAATTGAACTGCTCATAGAAACTCAAATTCTAAACTCCAAGTTCTATCTTTCCTAACCAACATCAATCAACAAATGACTTCACTCACCAATCCAAATAATCTCAAATAATCTCCACTGGAACAAAACTAATAAGCCTCGAATCCTTAAACCACTTAATGCCTCATCACCCTTGGATCAATTATAGACATCCACTCACCATAGTCAAACCTTTCACACTTCAAGTTATTGGTCTTTCTCTCGACGTCAAGAATAAACATACCTCACAATTGATTCATAATATTAATACTGCTATTAACCGACTGTAACACCATTTCCCTTAACATTTCTCAAATGACCCCTTGCCTCGTGACACTTACCTCCCTCTCATAAGGACACAATTAACCTCCATCAGTACATCAATACACTTATAACACAAAACTACTAGTCATTACCTCCATTTCACATCTCTGTTACCCATACAACTCTCATATAAATTCTACATAAACCTCAAATGCCAATTTTTTTTTTCTAACATTCAAATACCATCAAAAATCTAACACTACTCCACTTTCCTTAGTCCACTCAAAATCATTACTGGTTTCTACTTTTCAAAAACCCAAACTCACTTCTATGGAATTAGATCTTTGCTATATAACTTAACACAACGCAACTTTAAAACCGTTCTGATAAATTCCCAAATTCACTATTTCTCCTTATCACAAACCATTAACTATTCCCAACTATAGGTTGACATGCACCCTACTGATACCTCCCAATTCTAACCTTCTAATCGTTTCATACAAAAAGATAACAGAGGCACATGCCAGATTCTAACTAAGAATCCTCTCTTCATACCCACATACTCATCGGTGTCTACTCCGCACCATACATTAAGGCAAATCAAACTCATCAGGATTCACATCAAATTAAGCATGCATGCTAATGCTAAACGACAAGTTTCGTACATGAAGTATATCAACAAACTATTCATACGAATTACTGACTTACACAATGCCAAATTTATCCACATACCAACGAACTCACTCAGTATCCAGTACATCACAATTCCCTGGCTCTAGCAAGCCCAATAATAATCATTTCATCTCATCCTCGCAATACCTTTCTGTAGACACTCCAATTTGGACCTATTAATTATTCTTAATTTGTGGCCTTGAGGCTCCTCGATGATGAAACGAAATCAAAACAGGCCTTGGACAAGCTTGAACGATGCTTCTTGGACTTTTTCAAAACCAAAATCCTCTTTTTTCCGACACCCTGAGGGTAAAATTGGCACACATTTCAGCATATAAAATATATTTAAATGAAACCAATTGGGTTAGAAAGAGGACTTAACGAGCTTTCCAACGCTTCGAAAAACACCCAAAACCGAGTTCGGGAGTGACCGTGGTGCCCCGCTGAAGTTTGGCAGTCACTCCTAAGCGCTCGAGACCACTCCCAAGCGCTCATGAGTACCACTCTAGAGCACTTGGGAGTGCTGACAGACTAATGCATGTTGAGCTTGACCTTTGACCATGGATTTTTCAGATTTTTCAGATCATTCAAACCTGAGGTTCAAACCTGCACGTTCCAGGCCTGGCAGGGCATCTCATCATGAAGATTTTCCCTCCCAAAATGATTTTATTGAAGTTTTAATTTCATTTTCAAATCCAAACCATAGGTTATCTTTTCCTATAAATACCCTTTCATTCTACACCCTAAGGGCCACGAAATTCACCTCTCTCACTCCCTTGTTTTCAGAAAGCCTTGGTGAAAACACCCTCAAGCATTTTCCAACTCAAACATTTTTCAACTTCCATCATCAAATAATTTTCAAAGAAAATCCAAACTTCACAAAAGCATTTGAAGTCTTAGACTTCATTTTTTCTACTGTTTTTCAGCCCTCATTCGAGCTACCATATCCATCCAAGAGGTCTTGTTCAAGCACAAAAGGAGGTGTTGATAACACTCCAGAGCGCTCGGCAGTGAATCCAGTGGCAGATTTCCCAATTTTCTGTCATTATGTATTATTCATTATCATCTCATTACATATTGTTCACTAGCACCAGCATACACCTCATTACTTGACATATCTGTGGATACTTGCTACTTGTTTAATGAAATAAAATCTTTTTGAAAAATCCCACAAACATTGAGTAAAGACCGACCCCGTGTCGGGCGAGGGGGGTGCCGTAAAACCCTTCCCCCCTCGTAACATGGCTTCCGAACCCTCAAACGAATCTCTGGATTTCAATTCAAATCAATCATTTACAATCAAAACGGTTCCTCGGGTGGCGAACCATAAATCCGGGTGGCGAATCTTCAAATTTTTTTCAATTCGATTCAAAACACGTGTGCTTTTCGGGCCGCCCCGATCCACCCGGGGCTGTGGTAGCCCACACTTTCATGTTTTCCATTCGCCCATCAATCTCGAATACTCACATTCAGTTACTCTAGCAAGCTAGGTATTCAATATACTCACAACTTTAAATATTACTGCAAATAAAATATACACACCAAACATATGTACTCTTTAACACTTAATCAAATCTATGACTCGACAACAATACAACCAAATCTATGACTCGACAGCAATACAACCTGACAATGTCTCATTACTCAAATAGTTACATGTAATAGGTGCCATGGCTGCACCAACAAACATTCAATAATCTCGAATATCTCTATGCTAATATCTAGTCACCAATACAAACCAATTGATAAAAAAAAAATTCCTAAATACCCACACGACTTCAGGATTTCAAACAACAAGTCTATATTTCTCATTATGTTCTAAGACTCCAAGTACCTCATCACTTAGGAATCAATTTTCTCGCACCAATAACTTGCAATAGTTCCGCTCACCACAAGTTTCACAGCTCACAAATTTCTTCTATCAGCTAAGTAGTCATAACGACATCAATTTTCCTCAAAGATATTTACCACAATTGCACTCAACCTCAATAATATCAACCATGCCATTCCCATCACCATCACCGCTATCACTACCACTATTTAAGCCCTAGTCCCTCACAAATCTATCACCTCAATGGCATACCTCAATGCATCCTATACAGTCATAAGTCTAGTCTACGTCGCCAATTTCACATCACACACAATTTCCGCACTCCAATCTTTCAACTCACAATAGTCCTCATTCATATTGCCCTCACTTCAAACAAGTCTTTCACCATACACTGACATCAATCACTCGCCTCAAGTCACATCGATATAGTACACCTCAAGTTTTGTCTTCTCTCTTTTTCTCCTTTTGTTTTTTTACCACACAATGCTATCACTATTTTCTACCATCCTGTCATAATGACACCACCACGACATTCACTTAACAATGAAGACTACGACACCATACTACTTCCCTTTTCTATGAAATTCTTACGTAGAGCCATCTATCTCAAGCCTAGAGATCTAACCCCTATACACAATCCTAGTGTCCAATTGACTCTCCGAGACCTCCATCTAGAAGAAGCGGTGATGTCACGCTCTCGATTTTCAACATACTATTAATAGTCTTTTCATAATTAAAATACCATCCTCACATACATACATACCCAAAATCTTATGCCAAACATCATCTCATAGACCAACATCCCCACATATTAAAGTTCCAAAGGGACGAAATTATACATCTTTTACAATCCTCCATAATTAAACATGTTATAACGAAATTACATCTTTCTTTAGCTTAAAACACTTTTTACATATGACGATAACATAACTAAACACACGGTTTTTAAATTGACTTCCGACTTGTCCTCCAAGCTCTCCACACTATATGCCAAGGTAGGTACCTGAAAATGAAGGGTTGAGCGTACACTTGCCCAGTAGGAAAAACTCCACAAACTCTATGTGCAAATGGGATGACCGGTACATAAAAAAAAGATATTCATTTAACCTTGAAACATGCAATAAGGTATCACCCCATGGTAGAACACACGAACTCACACTTCACACTTCTATTTAACTCATCATTGCTTATCAAATCCCTTGTTATTCAAAGTTACGCCTCACATCGATCCTTACCAACAAAACGTTTATCTCAAACTCAACACGCACCCACACACACCTTCTCCTAAGATTCTTGGCTTATCATCACCTATAACAATTTTGTTTCCACTTCTCCATACAACAGGTTATACACACTAAATCCATTAATGGCCATTTTCTCGTTTCTATCCCATTTCACTAACCCACTTCTCATTTGGGTTACTATGCACATTATACTACCATAATTCAACACCAAAGAAGTCACGTGCTTGCCTAAATCCATCTTTTAAATCTCTGATTAATAACTATCGTATCCTCCTATGTGTCCCATTTATGACTTTCTCATGTTAGAGCCATCGTATCAACGTCTACTCATTTTCACACACACACATGCCCTTTATCCTATACCCACGTTCCTTAAGTTTTCATTTTAACTCCTCATGCAAATATTAATCTAAACCTCCTAGAACCACAATCGCACCTCAAGTATCAACATGTCTCCATACCAAACAAATCACCAAGCCGACATAGAATTTATAAACCAGAGTAATCGAAAAGGCTGTAAGAAGAAAAGGAAGCCACGCACAGACATTTCAACAATCTAACATACCGACTCAAGTTCACTGTTCATAGTTCTCATATGATCACACCATCTTGTCTCATTTTCCATTAACGGTTACCAGAACCATTCTCATATAAAACTTCCATTTTTCCCAAATCCTCTTCATAAACCACAACTCCATGTTTTATAGTAAACAAAATATAACAATTCTAGCAGAGAATGACCATAACTCTTTGAATTTCCTCATAACTGACCAATAAAGTCATCGGTGTCCTACATTAATTGTTCCTTATTCATAATAGTCTTTCTTTATCAAATTCTCATTTATACTCTTGTGAGCGAATGCTCCTGCCGGGCATTATGGGACCCGCTTCCCCTGCCCTAGCACCACACCCGTTGGTGGGTCTAGTCCGTGTCATGAGCGAATGCTCCTGCCGGGCGTTATGGGACCCGCTTCCCCTGCCCTAGCACCACACCCGTTGGTGGGTCTAGTCCGTGTTGTGAGCGAATGCTCCTGCCGAGCATTATGGGACCCGCTTCCCCTGCCCTAGCACCACACCCGTTAGTGGGTCTAGTCTGTGTTGTGAGCGAATGCTCCTGCCGGGCGTTATGGGACCCGCTTCCCCTGCCCTAGCACCACACCCGTTGGTGGGTCTAGTCCGTGTCATGAGCGAATGCTCCTGCCTGGCGTTATGGGACCCGCTTCCCCTCTATGTAGTGAACCAACTCTTAGTTCTCATCAATCGAATGACTTCAATATCAAATCATCTTAGTGCATATCAATACCGCAACAATACATATCGTTTATACCCCGCAAGTTCTTACATGATTGGTTATCCCCTTTTCTTGTTTCAATAGATATATATTCTTAGCCAACCGTTTCACATCACATTTCCCACAATTCTCATCATCAATCTCGTCACCAACCCATTTACTGTACCACCAAGTATCTACTAATTTATCACAAACTCAACTTCATGCAAGTAGCTAGGAACGACATCACCTTCCGACTTATAGTTCAATAGGAAATTAATAGTTGTAACTCACACTTTCATTTTATAAATATAATCAATCATCGTCATTCAAGTATTCCCAATCCAACTTTAATATACAATCAACCATCTCAACCTCATACTTTCTCTAGGTGTCGATAAACATTTTCCAAGCGTGCTAGCCTACCACCCTAAGGCTCGGTAGACCATTCAAATAGTTAAACGCACCTAGGAACATCCGTGTCTCACTTAAATGATTCTAAGGAAAAAGGAATACTTAACGTATACGAACATGTCTATCTTATTTTGGCTACCAAATCTTATTGGTTCAGAATGAGGAGATGAGACCACCACCATTGGAAAGTAGACTTCCGGCACATGAATTTCGATATAAAATTTGCCCAAAACGGAGTTCAGATGAAAAAGTTATGGTCGTTCGAAGTTTTTCCAAAAATGCTGATTTTTCAATACCTACCGGTAGAAGACCAAAATTTCACAAAATGACACTACTGGACAGCGTTTCTACCGGTAGGTTCACAACTTCTACCGGTAGGACTTGGGTTTTCAGTACACGATTTTCAGACTTCTCCAAAACAATTCCAACAACGAAACCAACGATCTAGGGCACGATTTAAGTACCAAATCAACTCAGAAACACATAATGGAGGTGAGAAATCCCTACCTCAAGGAACAAAGCCGAACTCACGAACTCCGAGCAAGCCCTAACTCTCCTAGACCCGAAATCCACCAAGAACACCTCATCTGAGCTCAAACCCACGAATTTCCAAGCTCTAGAACACTTGAATACGAAAACCTTACGGCGGATCAAGGTGGGTTCGATGTATTTTGTGGTGTTGGAGTGTGAGAGTTAGAGAGAGAGAGAGAGAGCCGAGAGATGGAAAAGGGAGGAAAGAAATGGGAAAATTTTCCCCTGGCACACACATGCACCAAATTACACTAACACCTATATTTTCATAACCTTCACACATTTAACCTCCACATTCGCATTCACGTCATTTTTCACCATTTTTCCTCAATTACATACCTTTAAATTTTATAAAGAAATTTACAGATCTCTACAGGTGATCAAGCGCTTCTTCCAACTAGATCTCTTCGGTAGTCGCCTGGGTGTCCAGAAGACACACACTGTATCTAAACACCCTACCTATAACCCTCATCTTCCTAAATCAATCTTAGATACATATGGCTCCCTATGTGGGCTCAACCCACCTTACCTATACTCACAGTCACTATCTCAATAACTACCATAATAACAACTAACCACAATTAGTACCACAAGAGGTCATACCCTTCTCCAACACATGCAAGGCACACGCTAACTCACCTGCTAGCTATGATACGTCCCACTCATTTTTCAGACAAACTGTGGTTCTTGTGACGCAAAAAGAAATATTACCCTTCGTATACTTATACTTACACTCAATGCGGCTTACATCACATAAGATTCAATTAACGCAATTAAGACCCAATACGTAATCCACGCAATTTAAATAGAGCACATCCGACACTTCGCTCATAAATCTTATTAACAATCTAGCACTTCAATTACGTACTAACAAATATCAGCTTTCACACATCAACCTCGGCACTACGCACAACCACCACAATCCTTCACGGCTTTCCAGCTCATCTAAAAGGGCATCTTTCCACATAAAATCCAAGAACAAGACTGCTAATAGAAACCAAAATAATATCAACAAACGCTGCCACACCCACTACGCACAGGTCAAACTCCCATTTTTTGACATAGGTCATCAACCTATCACTATTTCATGCAAACATAGATGCAATACCAGTTCTGTGAACACACGTCATTCATGCAAGCACACACATGTTATGAAAAAGGCATGACATTTTGAACCCATGAGACTAGAAGTCTCCCCACGGTCTCAAAGTATTCAAACCTAGATGCTCTGATACCAATTTGTCACGATGATAGGCGCGCAATATCATAGATATAAGCGCCTAAGTAGGGCGTTCTAGCGCGTTAGAGGCGCGGTTTATTCCACTTTCCGCTTGATGTCGTGCTTTGTCTTGTTTTTGTATTTTTGTTAGTTTCGCAGGAAATAAGGTGGTTTTTGCGCCAAGTTTGGATTGCGAGGTATCCGGAAAGGCTATGATGGAGCTTCAGGGCAAGGAGGGCCATGGAGACTAAGTGTTGAAGTAGAATTCGAAAAGAAGTCATTGTAATCTTCGTGAGCGCTACAGAGCAAGGAGTATAGCGCTCAGAAGTGGCATAGCAAGGCCCTCGAAGTGATCAGAGAATTGGCGAGCGCTACACCCTTTTTGGTGTAGCGCTACCTAGAGCTTAAGGGAGAAACGGCCAAGGCATCGGTCAACGGAGTCAACGCCTCTAAGGGAGTTAGGTAGCGCTATAGGGGAAATGGTGTAGCGCTACCGAGGGCTTAATTGGCTCTAAAACTATGTCGTTTTGGGCCGATTCCGATTTATTTTAGGATTTTAATTGTTTGTTAAAGGGGATTACTATATAAACCCCGTTTTAACTCGAGATTAGGGTTATGCATTCATTACTTACGTTTTATTTTTGCTCTTAACTTTGGCTGCTGTTCTTTTTGAGTTTTAATTGCAGATTCAAGTTTTAATTCCAGTTCTTCAGATTTTCCAGCTTTTAATCCTTGATCTTCTTTGGTGTTTGAATCCGTTCTTCTTCCGCAAATCTGTGGTATCGTATTTTATTTTTATTTCAATTGCTAAGTCATGTTTAGTTCTAAATATATGTTTGTTGCGTCCGTTAAAATTATGAGTGAGTAGTTTCATAGAGTGCGGCCGCGGGGCGAAGGCGCCTCGTCGCTAGACTAATTGATGTTTACCTCGGGTTCAATAAAACAGAACGTTTAAGCAATTTTGGGATACGAAAACTCTTTTAACAAACAAACCCAGGCATCGTCGAAATTCGAATGCGCACGGGGTCTGGTGACAGGTGGTGTGCATTTGTTAGGGATACTTTTTCCTATTCTAAAATCAACAAATTGAATAATTGTGGACCGAGTAAACATTGGTTAGGCTAGTTGCGGACGCTGGGGTCCCACGGCTGTACTCTCCGTTTTAGATTGATATTTAATTAATCCAGTTTTGTAATTTTAGTTAATCTCAACCAATCAACAAGGGGTGGCTACCTAAGAGCCAAGTTAAACTAGAATTCAACACTTTTGAGTTAGCACCGTCCGTCCGTCTCTGTGGTTCGACTCCGATACTTCCGGATATTGTGCTACACTGGTCGAGAGTCCTACGCTTGGGACGCGTCTTTATTTTAGTACACCCGATCGGTCAAGCACACGACCTGGATTTTCAACATAAATTAAATAATATGTTTTAATAAAAAGACCTCGCCTACCATTGTATTCCCAAAATAGTATCCCACCTGTTTAAATTAGAGACAAATCCCCAATTCAGAAGAATATACAATTTTGGCACCATGGCCCAAATAAGCTCAAACACAGTTACAACTCAGTCACAGATAAGTCATAAATAAATTAGTTACAAAGTCATCTTGACCAAAAGCTAGACTATTACAAGATGAAGAAGTAACTAAGGTAGTAAGCTTCCAAAAATTCGTCTACATCCCAAGCATGCATTTCATGATGCTACTGGCCGGCATTGGAACCTGAAAAGAAGGATTTTGTTGAGCTACAATAGCCCAGTAGGAAAATCTTAACCAATGTTATATGCAAGCATTTTGACTAGTGCAATGGAAGGAAAGGTAAGGAAACAAAGCTCGGTACTTAACGATCAATCGATTTACAATCTAAACCTCGATTCCGATTGTGAACACTAGTCACATGACACAACAATTCAAGTATCCCAACTCAACTCACTAATCCAAACTCCTACCATCGGTATTTCAACCCCTTGCGTTACCGTACATCACTACGAGGATTACCGTGTTACCACCCCTTGCGTCACTGTGATCCCTATAACCCCGGGTTACCATATTACCACCCCTTGCGTTACGAAACCCTTCTGAGTCTCCGTATTACCAAGCCTTGTGCTACGGGACTCCCTGAACCACCTCCCGACCTCAAACGACCAAAATCTCAAACAATATGCAAGCTATGACTTCCCCAAGATCACTTTCATCAGCGTAACATTACAAGATATGCCAACACTATCGCAAATGTATCATAAACGGTCACATATTCCAACAATCACAAAATAATGCACTCAACGACGTTTAGCTAAGAGATTCCTTACTTAATTCGTACTAACGGAAAACCAACGGACAAGGATAGCATCGAAAGGTCAAAGGAAGTCGAATAAATGAACTCAAGATAGTTTAGGAGGTGTCCAAGGGGGTTTAGAAGTGGTCGGGGGTCAAAACAATCAACGAAGGATCAACAGGAGCAAAACCTGGAGTTAAGCTCCTGGTATCGATACGGGTAAAATCCGTATCGATACGGAACAACCTGTCCAAAATGATAAGTTTATGGTATCGATACAGCACAAAGTCTGTATCGATACCACGGGGCTTCGATGGGCGATTTCTGCAGATTTTCAGAACATGAACCAAAACCAAAATCCAACAATCTACAGCCCGATTCAACACCAAAACAACAGATAAACATATAAAAGAGGTCAAGATGTTCCTACCTCGAAACAATGGCCGAGATTCAAGCGTTATTGGACGAGCCCTAGCCTTACGAACCTCGAAACTCCGATTCGAACTCAACCCAAGGTTTGTCGAGCTTATGAACGTGATTGCAAGGCTTGAATGTGGTTGTTTCTCGAAGATTTTAGGTGGTAAAGTGGAGCTTTGAGTGAGAGGAGAAGAGAGAGAAAGAGGGACGGTGGAGAGAGGAGGGGGACAGTGAGGGTGAGAGGGACACAAGGAGATATTTTATCTCCTACACCCACACACACACACTTATATACTCCCTCAAAGACAAACCACACATTTACTCCCTCAAACTTCAATTCTTTCACTTTGGTCCTCAAATCAATTACTCACCAATAATCCATATTTTCTCAATTAGGCATTTAATAAACATTTCGAGAATTAAAAATTATTCGAGTCTCTACACACGGGCCATCGATCTTAATAATGAATGGTTGAGATATGATTTTTAATTATGACCAATAAGAATAATTTATTATCGGTCATATTTGATTTTTAATGTGGACTGTTGATCACAGCCGCCCTACATGTGCACTATATGGGGGTGCACTATAGCACCCCCAGATCCGATTTGAGGATCAATTGAAAAAGGGAAATTAAGGTGTTAAGCACCGCTCTTTGCTCAAAGCAAAGTTTGGTTTCTACTCCTTTGATTTAAGAGTTTAGATGTTTACAAGAAAATAATTGAGCACATACGTTTTATTAAGCGTCATTTAGAGACAAAAAGTAACAAACTTTTATATGGCTCGTCCCAATAAACACAGGACTCATAGGCAAAAATCACGGCTCAAGGATCACTATTCAAGCCTTCAAAACATACGCAAGGCAAAAGTGCAAAAGAGGCCATACCATTAAGATAGTTGCAAGGATCATCATGTGTTCTGGACACCACAACGTCATGTGGTACACTAATATTCTTTTTCTGCTCAGGATTTTCTAATGGTTTTTATGTAGGTGCTAGAGGAACTTTATCCATGAATGTGTTTAGTGGCTTCTGTATTCCTTTTGGGAGTAGGCGGTTAGTTTTTTATTGCTTGTTTGGTCTTTGTTCTAACTGTCTTATAAGGTCTATGTACTCTCTCCATATTGTATACGTATTGAATTTCTTACTCTTCTACCAAAAAAAAAAAAAAACACTTTCATCTTCACTGAGTTCTTCACTATAATTTTTCGTTAAAGTAACTTTTTCACTCTCATTTTCATAATCTAGGACATCTTTCAAATCTGAGTAACCATGAAATTTAGCGATTAATGAACTGAAAACTTTAAAAAATGAGGAACGTTAAATAGAATAAATGATTATGGAAAAAATGTAATCCCTTCAAATGTGTTGGTTCATGAGAAGAATGTAAAAAGATTGGATCATAAGAGCCTTAGAATCGAAAGAGTAAGGTTATAGAGGCAACTCTAATTTTCGAGCGCACTAAAAGGTTGTGGAGTTTGATGCGCTGAAAAATAGAGGGGAAGAATTCTTTTAGGTGCCAACTCTGTTAGGGCCGGTCCAAGGTATTTGAATGTCCTGGGTCAAATACTGGAATAGGGCCCTACATAAATTTTCTAATTTAAAAACAAAAAACAGAAATACTTAATTATATATATATTGTTTTTGTTCATACTATTCAACATGGTAAATATTTTGGCCTTAATGGCTTGTGCGATTGCTATAATATTCATTGGACTCATGTTTAAATCACAGCAGCCCCCAATTTGTGTGTCCAGAGAATTCTTTTTTTGGCAAACAGATACTTCAAAAAAGTATCCTACTAGGATTTGAACTTAAGCATCTTATGTGAAAGAGCAAACTCTTTACCACCAAAGGAACTTGTATTATAATTGCGCACAGAAAATAGAGGTGTCAAATGGGCTGGGTCGGCATGGCATAGCACGACACGGGCACGAGGTGGCACGACACGTCACATGCACGGTCTTGGCCGGCACGGCACGACACGGCACGATCTTAGTGGGCATGGGGCACGACACAGGCGCGGAAGTGGGCGGCACGGCACGACACGGGCACGGGCGCGGAAGTGGGCAGCACGGCACGACACGGGCACGGGCACAGAAAGTGGACGGGAACGGCACGGCATGACACGGTTCTAGCCGGGCACGACACGAGGCACGAAAAAACAAAAAAAAAATTAAATAAGTCAAATGGCTTTTTTTATTTATTTATCCTTATTCAATATTTTTTCGCATTTTTCATTTCTCAGGAAAAAAGTAAACAATTAAGACTTTTAATTTAAAATAATAATTTCTTTAAAAAATCAATTTTTTACCTTTACAAAATTATCAATTTTTATTCGGTTATTTGTTTTTGTTTTTGTTAGTGAATAGGCTTTGGGCCTTTGGTTTATAAATTTGACATTACAAGATAACAAGTAAAATTAAAAACTAATCAAAATATTATTTACCCCTACATCTAACAAGAAATAATAAAAAATAAGTTCCAAACAAGAAATAAGAAAAAATTTCAGAACAAACTTCTAGAAAGGGGCTCGGATAGGATTCAAACCCAAGTACCCCAAATACTATGTGGACAACCAAACCACCAAGCCACAAGTCATCTTGTGATTTTAAATGGAACAACTAATATATATTATATGGTTCTATTGTATAAAAACGGGCCCCTTATACGGTAGCCACACAATTGCAACACAATCACGACAATTAATACCATTCATTTTGTTTTTCTTAGTGTTTGTATCATTCTCGCAATATTTTGGTCTATCGGATTTTGAAAGCCTTTCATCGAGACGCAGATTCATTGTTAAAATAGTTTTATTACTTTTTTTTTTTTTTATGTTCGATCAAGTATGTAATGAAGAGCAATTTACTTCATTCTTGGCATGAATGATCTAATCTCTCCCACATAAAAGTTAGACGGTTCTGATTTTTTAAAAATAGCTTAGGCGGCCCTCAAATGGTGTATTATAAGACTTAATGCCTTTGGAAGCACTGAATGTGTTTCGATCATGTGATTTTCTGACATCTGATTATCAACTATTCAAGGGAGAATGATAAATTTGATAAGATGTTAAATTGTAACGGTTTGGATCAAACATTCAAAAAAATGATTCTGTAGCTACCTTTCAAATCAATACATCCTATTTCCAATTCATGCAACCTCTATACTAATATTGACACGCTGAAACGAAACCCATTTTTCTTATAAAAAATAAATGCAGTTCTGAAATATTAACATGCTGAAACGAAAAACATTTTTCTTAAAAAAAACAAAGCAGTTCTGAAAACTTACAAAATGATATCCCATGCCATAAACATGATTTGTGGCATAGCCGCATAGTCAACGTAAAGAGTTAGTTTGAAATACTGTGGCAACAATTTCCCCAATCAATAGGGGTGAAGAAATTCAAATAAATTAAATACAATTTCATACAAAGTAAAAAATACAATTTTATTACAACTTTCATTTCGGATTCAATTTTATAAAAATACAACTTTATTACAAATAATATTTCAATACAAATACAACCCATGCAATAATATTCCGGATGAAAATTGGTTGGCGATGTGCCCGCACAGATACAACATGACTTAAAATGGCACGGCCTGATCCGACACGATTAAGTAAACGGGCCGGCACAGCTTGACACGATTGAAAATGACACGACACAACATGATTTAAGAAAACGGGCCAGCACGACATGACACGATTGGCAAACGGCACGGCACAACACGACATGATTGGCAAATGACACGACACGACATGACACGATTTAAGTAAATGGGCCGGCATGGCATGACACGAAGCACGGTTAGCACAGAGTTAAATGGGCTGTGCCGGCACGACACAACCCATTTGACACCTCTAACAGAAAATATATATACTTATTTAGGAATGGGTGTGTTCCATTTTTTGCCCAAAATGTGGAGGCTCAAGGCGGCGGCATCTTGTCCTTTGCCCTTGAGCCGACCCTGAACTCTGTTTGGGGAGCACTGAATTACATATAAATCGTCCAAGTTAATCCATTTTTTTGGTATCCTCCCAATGATATGATATGCGTTTTTTTTGGGGAGGATACTAGGTATACCTGTTATATGAGAAACTTTTTGTTGGCCCCACCCACATAATAGGACTATTAAAAAAGCTAGTACGAAATTTCTAAAAATTTAAATAATTATTTTTGATCTAGTTAAACATTAAAGTGATTTTATTTTTGTCATTTAAAAAATTTCAATTTCTTTCATGGAAAATAATTATCCTGCATGGACCTTGCAAATGTTGGTAGAAAAATAAAATAATTTCATGTCAATTGTGTTATTTTATACTACTACAAAACCTACACCATATACCCATAATTTCATGTATTTTTTTGATCTAGTTAAAAATTAAAGGGATGTTAATTGGCATAATTGCTGTGGGGCCGAGGGATGGCTTGGCCGTTTAGCAAAGGTAGGGATCAGACCTGTGATATGCCTAAACCCGAAGTACCTACTGAATAATTACTCAAACTCCACTCCAGAGTGTTGGATTTGGAGAAGCTGTTTAATACGGGGGCGACTATTCGCAATCCTCAAATTTTCTCCCGTAGCCCGTTAAAAATTTTTGAAAATTATATTTCAGTAACTACATGTCGAAAATATGTTCAACCTTCGGTAAACAACTACCGAACATACATTTCGGTAAATAGCTGTTGAAAATAAGATTATATTTCGGTAACTACATGTCGGAAATGCACAAAAAACATATATTTCGGTAATTGGATGCTGAAAATGTATCTCAATTTCGGTAACTAACTGTCAAAAATGTATCTCAATTTCGATAACTACCTGTCGAAACATATGGAAATTTTTAACGGGCTGCGGGAGAAAATTGAGGCGTGCGCCCTTTGATACCAGTAGCATTCCAAAGACACGACGATGGAGAGACCCCCAAAATATACCCCCATAGTTTCGACAGTAAAATCAGTCAAGAGTCCTAGCTAGTTCGTCGCGGCTGCTTCAACTCACTGGTTTTCCCCTTCCTTTCCACAATTCCTAATGGCCGACACCGACAACTCCACCTCCACCTCCGCCCCCGCCCCCGCCCCCGCCTCCACCTCCGCCCCCGCACCGGCGGCGGAACCCAAACGCTATTGGGGCGACGAAGCCGAAGAAGAAGAGGAAGAAGCCTCCGGTGAACAGGCCCCCCCCTCCTCGATCCCCGACCTCAAAATCGACTCTCTATCCATCGACGTCGCCAAAAAGCCCAACAACTTCCTCGAAGACCCCGATGACTCCAACATCAAAGCCGTAACCCCTCTCTCTCTCTCTCTCTCTCGTTATAGCATCTCCAGCCCTTACTCAATTTATTTACCCCACATTCTTACAAAACTTGAGTAGGGATTTGCGTCTCTCTTGTTTTGGTTAAAAATATGAGTGAAACTCATTTTGATTTGGTTTTGCGTCAAGGGCAGGATTGAGATTTAAGGGATTGTACTCAGATTTTGGTTCTTAGTTCCTGATTCTGGGGTTTGAGCTTTTAGGGTTTTAATTTGTGATTTCAGGTTTGAGCATGAATTTAGGTAAAAGGTTCATTAATGGCGTGGTTGTAAATTTAAGAGCGATAAAATGGGCTTACAAAATTTGAGTGGGGATTTGCGTCTCTCTTGATTTGGTTTAAAATTTGAGTAAAACTCAATTTGATACGGGTTTGAGTCGAGGGCTAGATTGAGATTTAAGGGATTCTACTCGGATTTGATTTTGGTTCTTAGTTCCCGATTCTGGGGTTAGGGTTTTTAGGGTTTTAATTTGTGATTTCAGGTTACAACGGGGGATACTATGTATGCATCGGCGAAGGCATTTGAGGAACTGGACCTGTCTCCGGATTTGTTGAAGGGTTTATACGTGGAGATGAAGTTTGAGAGGCCGAGTAAGATACAGGCAATCAGCTTGCCCATGATTCTGACCCCACCGCACAAGCACTTGATCGCTCAGGCACACAATGGTTCTGGCAAGACCACGTGCTTTGTGCTCGGCATGTTGAGCCGCGTCGATCCCAAATTCACGGCTCCCCAGGCGCTCTGTATCTGCCCTACTCGCGAATTAGCTATCCAGGTTTGCTAATCTACACCTATAGGAATACTTTTTGATAACTTAGATGTCTGGCCACCTCACGCGCACCTCAACTAATCATGGGATTAGCAGGGCTCAATTAAAGCCGGGACAAATCAATCCCACCGTTCACAAGCGGGAGCCACTGAAAGCCAGGTCAAAGCCCCGTATGAGTGGCCGTAAAGGAGTTGATAGCAAACACCAAGTCTCAGGCATTGACCAGTGGGCCAACCAAGAGGGTTGCTGCACATACAATATTTACGTAGTGATGCTTATAGAACATAGCTGGTTTCCTGGATTGTATGTTTTTGAAATTGATTGTAGTCTCTGACTTGGGATTAAGAGTTGTGAGCACATGGAAAGTGATACATGCACACATAAGGGTGAATGGTGGCGACCCAAATTTTTTGGTTAAATTTTTGTCACATTGAGAGTGAAGTTGCAAAAATTCATGTGCATTCATTGTTAACACGACTCAATTTGAACTTCTTATCACCAATGTGTTTTTTGTTACAACCCAATTTGTGAGAATCCGGTTGCCACATAATCAAACCGATCATTATTCATCTATGTGCAGTGTTCTAAATGGCGGCCGCCGAGGCCGCCTAGGCGCTTGGAGGTACCCCGCTGCCACGCCAATACCCCTTGGCGTTTGATTTGGCGACCAGGGAGGTTTGGCGGTGGCCTAGGTGGCCTTGGCGTCCTTGGCGGTCTTGGTGGCCTTGGCGGCGTCGTTGGCGCCTTTGGAGGCCTTTGGCGGCCTAAAATGTATAGTATTAAACTAAAAGGACTTATTACATAATTTCGACAAAATCATATATATATATATATATATATATAACAATTACATAATTACAACCCACACCCACACCCATTCTCATTTCTCACTCATTCCAGTCAATCGAACGAAGAACAAGAAGTGAAAAACGAGCCCTAGCCGAATTGCTTATTCAACTTTGAACTTGGCATTAGGAGATAAACTTTGAACTTGGCATTAGGGATCTCCGATCTCGTTTATTTCTACTTATTTGCTAGTTGCTACTACTTAATTTCATTTGGGTTTGTACTTTGAAGTTTGGATATTAAACTTTGCAATGTGGTTATTTCTACTTATTGTCTTATTCAACTTATTTGCTAGTTGCTACCACTTAATTTCATTTGGGTTTGTACTTTGAAGTTTGAACTTGCATTATGGATACATGGAATATAGTTTGGTTGGTTGGATAATGATTTGTTTAAGAAAAAAAAATCTGCCGAATTGCTTGGCGCCGCCTAGGTGGCTTGGCGCTTGGAGTTGGGTCTCCGCCCGACTACTGCCAAGCGCCATTTAGAACACTGTTTATGTGTTGATTTGGTTCTTTTGCCTTCAATTAGTTATTGAAATTGAGGCATAAATTGGGGTTTGTGACTGGATGGTTCTTTGGTTTATTTGTTAGTTGACTGTTCATCTCAAGTGTCAGTTGAGGGTCCAAAAAGGGTTGGTCTCTGGAGGATGAAGATATATTTGTGTGCATATTATTGGTTTCCTTATTGGTGTTCTTTAACGGGTATTTGCCATCTTGTTATTGGAAATTTGGAAGCATGTGGATTGTGGATCATGTGTACTTGTTTTTTTTTTTCCTTTTTCCTTTGCAGTGTTTTTGAGTTTAGGATTTAGTATTTAACTAATGGTAGTGGATGGACAATGATGCAGAACATGGAAGTTCTTAAGAAGATGGGGAAATATACTGGAATTACTTCTGAAGCTGCCATATCAATGGATAGCTCCAACTATATACCAATTTCGAAGCGCCCACCAATAACAGCACAAGTAGTGATTGGCACTCCTGGGACTATCAATAAGTGGGTGACAGCAAGGAAATTGAGCCTGAGCTATTTGAAGATTCTTGTTTTTGATGAAGCTGACCACATGTTGGCGGAGGTATTATCCTTCCTATTTGTTAGATTGTCTGTTTTCATGCTTATGATGAAATCCAGAAACTAGTTGCATATTGTAGTATATTTTCCTTGCTAGGTGGGTTGTGGTTACTGATATAATTTTATGTCGTCTTTCTCCATTTAATAACTATGCAGACGTTTTTATTCTTATTAGTTTTACTATTTATATCTTCTGGTTAAAATATACTACTATTTATAGATGGTCTATAGTGTTTGTGGATGTCATCCCATGAGATGCTCTCCAGCTCTAAGCTATTAGCAGTTTTCTGTTTGTTAGCATTGTGAGAAAGTATATTCTTTACATCTGTAGCATGACAAAATTAGGGGAGCCGAGGTATTTTTTGATTCAGTTCAGGCTAGTCAACTCAGATGATGTTTGAGCTATGGTCAAGCTAAACTTGGACTTGGTAAATACAGTTTGAGCTTGGGTTGGCAATTGTTTGTTCAACCTTGAGCTTGGTTCGATTAACCTTTTCATGGATCTCATCGTTAGAGTTTCAAACCCTTCTTTGACTGTAGGACACCCTACAACAAAAGTAGACCTATAAATCCCAAAAAAATTTCTACTCAAACCTTATGTACCACAAAATCCATTTGAAACTTCACAAGTTTCTCCCAAACCAAAACACAAAGACTGAAGGGGGAAAAATCGGAGAAGGGGAGGAAGTGCAAACTGCCATTTAGCATCTGATCGTGTTGTGCTCTATGTGGTTAATTTGGAGAGAGGAAGCGAATATATTTTGACCGGTTTGAGTGGCTGTTGTTCAAAATTAAGAGTCTTTTCCTTTCTACCTTGTTTCATTGGGAGTCGAGGGAGTGCAACCCTACACTAGATATGTTACGCCCTACCTTTTCTTTTTCCTAATAATTATTTTTCCCCATTGAGAATTGGGTTTTATGGTGTGGGCCCTAATTAATATTTTTCGTTAGGGATGCTAAGTTGAAAGCCTATGAGAATTTCTACGCTAGACTCGATAGTAAAAATGGAGAAAAGATTATTTATAGACTTGCCAAGTTGCGAGAAAGGAGAGCTAGAGACGTTTCTCAAGTTAAGTGCATAAAAGGTATTGATTCGGTGGTGTTGGTGAAAGACGAGGCGATCAGGGATAGATGGAAGTCGTATTTCGAGATGTTAAATGAGAAACATGAATGAGGCTTTGGTGGGGAGGAATTGTATGTACCTGGCGAGAACATAGAATATGATTTTATTAGAGAATATAAAAGTTTGAAGTGGTTAAAGTTTTGAAAAGGATGAAACCGGGTAAGGCCTTAGGACCAGATGGTATCCCTATTGAAGTGTGGAAAAGTCTAGGTGACCTGGGGTGACTTGGTTGACGAAGTTGTTTAACAAGATTATTATGACTAGGAAGATGCCCGACGAATGGAGAAGGAGCACTTTTGTACCTATCTATAAGAATAAAGGGGATATTCAAAGTTGCAACAACTATAGAGATATTAAATTGATGAGTCATACGATGAAGTTGTGGGAAAGAGTTATTGAGCATCGCTTGAGGATGGTGACTACGGTGTCAGAGAAACAGTTTGGGTTTGGGTTCATGTCTGGAAGATCAACCATGGAAGCTATATACCTATTAAGGAGAATGGTAGAAAAATACAGAGCAAAGAAGAAGGATCTCCATATGGTTTTCATAGACTTAAAAAAGGCTTATGATAGGGTGCCTAGAGACATCATATGGTGGGTTCTGGAGCGAAAGGAAGTGATCAAAGGATATATCGAGGTGATTAGAAACATGTATGAAGGTACCGTCACTACCATTCGATCACCAGTAGGGAAACGAATGAATTTCCAATCACTGTAGGATTGCATCAAGGGTCAGCCTTGAGCCCATACCTCTTTGCCTTAGTTATGGATGAATTGACTAGACAATTTCAGGAGGATATTCCATGGTTTATGATGTTTGCAGATGACATTGTCCTCGTAGATGAAACCGCTAGAGGTGTTAATACGAAACTAGAAATTTGGAGGGAAGCATTAAAGTCAAAGGGTTTTCGGATAAGTAGGAGTAAAACTGGGTATATGGTGTGCAAGTTTAGTGGTACCAGCCGTGCGCACGAAGAAAGAATGTTGATCCAAGACCAGGAGATACCTAAGAGATATCATTTTAAGTACTTAGGCTCAATTATTAGTAGAGATGGAGAGATTGTCGATGATGTGACCCATGTGATTCAAGTGAGGTGGCTCAAGTGGAGGAGCGCTACTGGTGTACTGTGTGACAAGAGGGTACCCATAAAATTGAAGGGAAAATTCTATGGAATTGCCATCAGACCAGCGATGCTTTATGGAACAGAATGTTGGCCTATTAAGAAACAACAGGTGAACAAGATGAGTGTAACGGAAATGAGAATGTTGAGGTGGATGTGTGGTAAGACTAGACGAGACAAGATTAGAAATGAAACGGTTCGTGAGAAGGTAGGTGTAGCACCCATAGAAGAGAAGTTGAGAGAAAATAGGCTAAGGTGGTTTGGGCATGTCTACCGTAGACCAGAAGATGCAGTAGGGTAGACCTAAATTGACATTAGATGTTGTGGTGCACAAAGATATGAGTATAGTAGATTTGTGTGAACAAGTGGCCCTTGACAGAGCTCAATGGAGGAAAATGATTCAAGTAGCCGACCCCAAGTGATTGGGACATAAGGCTCGGTTTGGTTATTGCATGATATAACTATTATCGGCGCTATTGTGGTTCGGAGTGCATAAGTCTAATTATTAAATTTAGTAGTTAGTCTATCTCATTTAGAACACGTTAATTAGCTAGATAGCTGTAATATAGGGAGTAGGAGATTAGTGAGTAGTTTTACAAAGTTACTCTCTAAGGAGATATTTACATGGACTAGGGATATAATAATTAGATAACATCTGACATTGGAGAGAGACACAACTTCCAAAACTTGGAAGGAGATTTTCTTTGGGTTTCATTTGAGGTAAAAGTATTCTCCACTCTCTCTCTCTTTTTCCCTTTGATCTACTGTGTTAGAGCAAGCGAGTTCATGGATTGGGCAATAGTTTTGACTCAATTTATTGGGTTTTGCAGTGGTGTGGTTACTCGGAGAGAGAGAGATGTGCGGCGGTGTGATGGTTTGTGATGCGCGTGCTGTGAATGGCCGAAGTGGTGACTTGGGTGATGGAAGTGGAGACATAGGGATTTGGGAGTTGCTCTAAGTATTGTAGAGTTCGTAGTTAAATGATTTTATACTAACAGCAGAAGTGATTTTGGAACTAATGGTTTCTTGATGCTGGTGGACAAAGTTTATATATTAGGATAGGAGGACAGTTGTTTAGCCATGGTGGATTGGTGGTCGAGGGAGTGACAGATTCCATGGGATGAGGATTGGAGTTTGGATTTTGTAGTTTTCTGGTGGCATCTCGGGGATTTCTTTTTGTTTGACCTCCTTAGGGTGTCTCATCCTAGTTTTATTTTATTAATTGCTTCCGCATTCAAAACATTTGTCAGGTATTGAATTCTTTTTATTATTGTTGGTTCACTGGTAATATTTGGTTCATGGGATGGTTGTGTCCCATACTTTTTGTTGAACTTAATTGGTTGGAGTTGTTCTTAATGAAAAATGGTTGGCTGCGTAGTAGTTCATTGCTTTGGTATTTATTAAAGTTCTCTTAGGCTGCATGTTCTACGAGTTTGGGTCTTGTGGTTCATGGCCGGTCGCTACCATTTTGGGGTGTGACAATTGTGGTATCAGAGCCAGGTTTTGGCAAAATATTTTCCTTTTATAAATTTGCAACATTAGCATTTAGTGGAGGTTCAAGTCCCTAGAGTCCTATTGCCATTTGTGAGAATGCTATTTGACGTATATCGGTATCAACATAGTATTAAGGAGATAATAGTCGTTGGGCGACACAATTGCAGTAACATCATTTTTTTGTTGGTTTTGGATAGGTTATTGGAGGAGAAGGTAGCATGAGATTTTATATATTATTGGGATCAACACCCATATTTTACACGTACCTTAGTGACTGAGTGTAGTTGGACTGTGATGATATTGAATATGAAGAAATAGTATATGTGGTAGTACGCTTGGAAATTGATTTAAGAATGTAGCTTAGAGGATTGATGTGATTTGGTATTGAGTATAGGCTAGTTTAATAGTGTGAGGTTGTGCTATGATTTTCTTATTTGTAATGTTCGCTACATTCCGGAAGCTCTTGAATTGTTGCTTTTTGATTGGTCCATCCTTCCTATACTTGGTATCTTAGTTGAGACGTGGTTATGTTCTGTTACGAGGGGTCGATAATTATGCTTGTCTATGAAAATACTCTAGGAATTGTTGATGTTTATTAGGAGATGAATGGTGGTAAGAATGGTCAAGATTCCGATGTTACATCGTTCCAATACGATTAAAAAAAAAAACTCAAGACATTTTAAAGTGGGAGTAGTTGATTACTGAAATTTTGGGTTTTTCTAATCGTTGTAGCAGCAGTTCGGTTATGAGAACTTGTCAGTAAATGGATATCTTTTGGCAAGGTAACGACTGCTTGATTGGCAGTGGCCATGCAATGGGCTATTGTATATCGGATGTGAGTGCTTGGGTTGGTTTGAGTATATGGAAGGGGATTATTATAGTTTGTTTGGTGATTAGACAATAAAGTTATAGAGTGCACTTGTGGTGATTTGAAAGTTTAACGCATTACGGTATTAGTGTCGTGAAATTGTGGGAAGGTAGGAAAGAGAAAATTTGTGTAGGTAAACTTATGAGATTAGAGTTGTTATTGTGCCGCTGAAGTGAATATGGAGTATTACCGACTCGATCATTAGTAGTTTTAGGGGTTCTTATGTTATCTATTGCTAGAGGTTAAAACTCTTACTTTTGGGTCCTTGGGGATGATTTAGACACGTGATTTTGTATATAAAAAAAAATGAATGCAGGATTATGTGAAGTTGAATTTTGGGTTAGTGTGTGAACTTGGTCTTCAAGATGCGAGGTGAATTTAAGGATTTTCATGTAGTGATGCGTATTGGGTGTTGTCATGGGAAGTGAGACTAGGGGCCAAGTTAGTTCGAGAATTAGTGTTGAAGACACTATTGAGTTTGGGTAATTAATAAAGCGGTAGATATTATTCTATTTAAATTCGGTAGAGTGAGATTCTGTTTAGCAATATCCTTGGTACCCGTCTTGAACTTTGATTGTGAGAAGATTAGATTGCATTCATTAAAGAATTTTTGTCTTGCAGTTCTTTTTGGATATGTGGAATAGACAATGATATTTGCGAGGCGTGTTTTTACCTAGAATTAGTTTTGGATTTGATAATTTGTTGGACTCTCATGAAGACGGATTTAAGAATATTGATTCAATGAATCTTTTTGGAGGATATGGGTGTAAGACGTGTAAGCTGATTAGTAAACCAATAAATAAAAAGAGGTGATTTGTTGGGTCATGTGACTTGTGATAGGTTTGAGGTCTAAGGAGTTCATTAGTAGACTTTGGGTTTTTGTGGGTGAGTGGATTGTAGTAGTTAATTGCTGAAGATCAATTCTTAGAGCTTGGCTTAATTGGTTTAAGTTGGCATTATATTGATTCTTTCCATGACTACTAATTCTAACCTTGATTGACTAGTTGGTAGAATTCAGAGATGGAACTATGTGAGGGCTTATGGGGGCCACGGCCCCTGCGTAGTTTTGGGTATTATTTTTTAAAAAATGTTTTAAAAAATAATTTTCCTGTTATTCGTTAAACCTAATGTACTCTTGGGGAGGAGGAGGGGGAGTGGGATGGGTCCTTTCGGGAATCGCATCCTTACTATTTGCATGGGATTACGAGGATGCACCACCTGCACTTCACTCCACTTGTTTTTAAAATATTAAGATTAGTTGTTTTTTGTTTGTTAAGAGCCACTATATATTATTTTGTATTGGGTGTTATTTAAACATTTAAATGCTTTAGACTATGTTCGTTTTGAGTCCCAAAATCCAACCCCTCTCTCTGCGCACGGTCTCCAATCAATTTTCCCTTCAATTATTTCTCTCATTTTTCTTTTTATCTCTCTCCACTCATTATCCAAAAAATCTCCTCAAAACCCAAATCAAATAAGTATTAGATTCCCAAACCTTGAAATTTCAAAAGTTATTGTTCATAGTTCGGCCCCCGCGTTGAAGGAATTCTGGTTCCGTCCATGGTAGATGATCTTATTTGTTAGTTTTAAGTTAGTTCCTTTTAGGTGAAGTTGGAATGTAATATCAAGGAGATTTTTGTTGGTTTCTATGGATGGTCAAAAGATGTCATGGAGACTTATATGCATTTTTGGAACTTAACTGTTTTTGAGCTGGATGTGGAAGAGAGATATATTTCGTAGCTAAAAATGTGAAAATTGGACATCAAAGTATCAGCTTACTAAGAGGAAACATAAGAGAATACGATGAATTTTCAGACATTTGTTTTCGTTGTTGATGGAGCTTTATTGCTTTATCTTCAGGATGTACGGAATTTTTTGTGGATTAGGTGACTGTCTAATTTATGCCTTAGTTGATAAAACAATTTTAAGATAGAGTGACATTTGGTCATTGGTTGGTTGTCCTTGAAGTGTGTGGGGTGGTGGAGTAGGGATAATGTCAAATGTTTTTTTTTTTTTAATGGTGCAGTTTGTTAAGATCTTTGAGAATTGGATTTGGTTAAGTGATTTGGTACGGTTTAATAGGTGGTTAGTCGCATGTTTAATTCAATAGAAGAATGGGCAATCGATTTAAGTTATGGAGATTCGATTTTGTGGGCTAGATAATATTAGTTATGGTGTGAGTAAGTTTATTGATGCCGGGTTGTGATCTACTAGCTGGAAACTACGTTAGATACATTTAGATGCAATGCTACGAAATACAATCTACTAGCTGGAAACTACGTTAGATACATTTAGATGCAATGCTACGGAATACAATGAGGAAGTAAGTGGTTTAAGTCATAATTATTGAATGGGTATAGTTTGGGAGTTTACTAAAAATTGACGAGTTCAATCTTATACAACTTTAACATAAGGGAAAATCGGCATATCACATCTCCACACCTTTTTACTGGTATCATCCTCAAATGTTTTCAAAATATACTTTAGCATAACCGTACTTGGAATTGAAAATGTCCAGTGAAAAAGTCGAATAAAGATGTTAAAATTTGTATTGCATTCAATAATTTTTTTTTGATAGTTAATGCCGATGCGAACTCTAATAACTCTTTTTTTTTTTTGGTTAGTCATTAAGCCCAAATACAATTCTCATCACAAGGAATATGAAACCAAAATTTGAAATCACCATAAGAATTCCCGAATCTCCAAAAACTCCATAAGATTGAACTTGTCAATTTTCAGTAAACTCCCAAACTATACCCATTCAATAATTATGACCTAAACCACTTCCTCATTGTATTCCGTAGCATTGCATCTAAATTTATCTAATGTAGTTTCCAACTAGTAGATCACAACCAGGCATCAATAAATTTACTCACATCATAACTAATATTATCCAGCCCTCTAACAAAAATCGAATCCCATAACTTAAAAAATTGGTAGTGATCGGCCATGAACCACAGGACCCAAACTCGTAGAACATGGAACCTAAAAAAAAATTTAATTAAGTACCGAAGCGATGAACTACTAAGCAGCCAACCATTTTTTATTAAGAAACAACTCCAACCAATTAAGTTCAACAAAAGTATGGGGCACAACCATCCCATAAACCAAATATTACCAGCAAACCAACAATAATAAAAAGAATTCAACCAGTGAACCAACAATAATAAAAAGAATTCAATATCTGAAAAATGTTTTGAATGCGGAAGCAATTAATAAAATAAAACTAGGATGAGACACCCTAAGGAGGTCAAACAAAAAGAAATCCCCAAAATGCCGCAAGAAAACTACAAAATCCAAACTCCAATCCTCGTCCAATGGAATCTGTCACTCCCCTCGACTACCAAGGTTAAACAACTGTCCTACTTCCCTAATAAAAAACTTTGTCCACCAACATCAAGTAACCATTAATTACAAAATCAATTCTGCTATTGGTACAAAATCATTAAACTACGAACTCTCCAATACTTAGAGCAACTCCCAAATCCCTATGTTAAATCACCATAGCACTACAATTCAAGTTTGTGCTCCACTTCCATCACCCAAATCACCACTTCGGCCATTCACAGCACACGCGCATCACAAACCATCACACCGCCGCACACACCGCACCTCTCTCTCTCTCTCCGAGTAACCACACCACTGTAAAGCCCAAGAAGTTAACTCAAAACTATTGCCCAATCCGTGAACTCGCTTGCTCTAACACAGTAGATCAAAGGGGGAAAAAAAAAAGACAGAGTGGAGAATACTTTTACCTCAAATGAAACCCAAAGAAAATCTCCTTCCAAGTTTTGGCTGTTGCGTCTCTCTCCCAATGTCAGATGTCTCTAATTATTAAAACCATAGTCCATGTAAATATCTTCTGAAAGAGTAACTTTGTAAAACTACCCACTAATCCCCTACTCCCTATATTATAGCTATCTAGCTAATTAATGCATTCTAAATGAGATAGACTAACTACTAAATTTAATAATTGGACTTGTGCCCTCCGAACCACAATAGCGCCAATAATAGTTATATCATGCGATAATGAAAAATATTAATTAGGGCCAACACCATAAAACCCAATTCTCTAAACGGGGAAAAATAATTATTGGAAAAAGAAAAGGTAGGGCGTAACATCCTTCCCCCCCTTAAAAGAAATTTCATCCTCGAAATTGCACAATTAAAAGTATTGTTTCCTTTGTAAAACAGACCACTAATTACAAGTTCCAAAGTTTCTGTGGAGAGAATCTGTAGGAATTCTCCGTTATTTATACTTGACCCTATAAAGAGTTAGATATGTCTAGATTCACTTTCTAATATGCTGTATATGCATTTTTTATGTACACACCTTAGGATCTTCGACTTGCCTCTGCTCATGCACCTGCTTCGTGCAACTTTCATTCTGGTGGTATATGCATAAAAACCCTCGGGGGTTACACGAACTGGTCATGAGATTTTTGAAACTGTTATTTCCTGATGACTTGCCTTCCTAGGACCTATTGGAACCAAACAGGAACACCCATGTTAATTTCTTCGTGGGAGTGAACTTGTCATGCCACGAGTGCTATAATAAAACTGATCAATTGTGTCTTTTTTGAAAAGAAGCTGTCAAACTGCATGTCCTTGGTTATAATTCTGCTGCTGAGTTTGGGCCAATTTAGGTTTGTGGTTGCCAAGTAATTCATGAGATGTGTAATTGCAAAGAATCGCAACTACGGTGTTGATTATATACGAGTGAGATTTCATTGTTTGCGTAATTTTGATGACCTATGGTGAGTTTTCCTGCATTTGAGTCTTCTTGTAGTTTAATCTTTACCTGGATTATACGGGAAGTAATGGTCCTATTACAATGATGATGATTTAATGTCTATCTGATTTTATGTGTTCGACTACAATATGAGAAGTGCAGTTTATGCCTTACTTCTCATTATGATTATTCTTGTGCAGAGTGGTTTTAAAGATGACTCTTTGAGGATAATGAAAGCAATTGTCAGAGACTCTCCGGAGTGCCAGGTTTTTACACTCTTGTATTTTCATTCTTTTGCTATTTGTTTGTCAAAGTGAATGAAGTACCTGTAGACGGACACTGACTTGAGAAAGCAGTGAGATATGTACCTGGTGTTTTTTGTTGGACACTCACCTAGAAAGCTTGTTTAGTATCCTCATATAATGTGTGAAATACCTATATAAGTTTGTAAACACAATTTTCGCACTTGAATTAGATGCCCAACACAAGGGCACATACCTGTACCTGGAAAACTTTAGTTCCTGGAACACTGTGCAAATTGCAATAATTGATTATAGTATAGAGAAATGCTTAAATTTTAGGGGTTTTTAGATCCCAACCTTAGTTGCACGAAGCGGGGGCGGGGGCGGGGGCGGGGGCGGGGGAGCGGAGGTACCCAGAAGCTCCTAAGATTGGGAGCGGCTATGTATATTTTATTTTATATATATTTTAAATAATACCATATCTTTTATTTTTTTATTTTTGGTACTTTCCATATTTTTTATTTATATTATACAGAAAATATGTATTTTATGTCAGTTTTTTAGATAATTTTTGTATGCTTCATTTTTTTATATAACAAGTAGTATATCACAATTTACCAATAAAGGCAAGATAAGGGGTCTATCGAGTAATAAACTAAAATATAAGGTCTTGAAACTGTAATTTGGCTGAATACATAAACAAAATAACGCAGCCCATCAATCATGTTTGCTGAAATATACAAGCCCATTTAGTAGTAAAGAATAAGTAAGCCCATTAAACAACATACAAAGCCCAACTTTACAACCCAAAATAATACTTAAAACAAACCCTAGCAGCTTTTCAAAAAAAAAACCCCTAAAGCCAGGGAAAAAAACCACCGAGCTGCACGTCGTTCTGCAGCAGCGACTGCATCGACCATATCGGCTTCCACACATCGACGAAACAAGGTACGCCTCTTACCTCTTCTTCTTCGTCGCCGCCCAAAACAAGGGATCCGCGTACGATAGCCGACGACGAGTCGACGACTGATCTCTCCTCTGGCCAAGTCTCTCTCTCTCTCCATAAGCTCCCATCTACCGTAGGAGCGCGATCCCGTCTCAAGGGGAACGCGCTCCCATCGCGTTTCTGAGTGAGAAGCGGGGATTCGCGGTTCTCGTGCGGGAGCGCCTCCAAGTTAGGCGTTTCCTGCAACTAAGATCCCAACCCTTTTTTTAGCTTTGGTTTTTAAAATAGTCCTCTACATATTATTTCTATCCAATCTTTTTAAAATAGTCCTGACTCATTAATTTGGACAAAAATATCCTTGGCTATGAGAACTGTCTCTATGAGAATTGTCTATGAGAACTGTCTCTATGAGAATTGTCTATGAGAACTGTTTTTTTGAAAAGTCTATGAGAACTGTCTATGAGAATTGGGCTATATGAACTGAAAAATACATAGTTCACATAGCTATTTTTCAGTTCACATAGCTTCACCAAACATTAAAATACACTTTTTATAAGAATTCTCTCTATGTGAATTGGATTTTTTTTTTTGAAAAGTCTATAAGAACTGTCTCTATGAGAATTGTTCTCTTTTTTTGAAAAGTCTGAGAACTAGGCTATGTGAACTTGAAAATACACAGTTCACATAGCTATTTTCCAGTTCACATTGCATCACCACACACTAAAATACACAGTTTATGAAAATTCTCTTTATGAGAACTATCTATGTGAACTGACTATGAGAACTGGAAAATACACTGTTCACATAACCTCGTCACATACCAATACACACAGTTCACATAATCCATCACATAGTTCACATAACCGAAAATACACCGTTCACATAACAAAAAATACACAGTTCACATAGCCTCACAACACATTAAAATACACTATTCACATAACCCCAACATTCACACTTCACATAACCCAACACACTAAAATACACTGTTCACATTCATGGTTCACATACTAGTACTTAAATAATGGGGGAATAAAGGAATGTAATCTAGTAATCTAGAATCTGGTAAGTTCAGTGAATATATATGCACATTTACACACCTCATCATCATTAATCCAACCACAAATATTGCCGCAATTAACGAAAAAGGTTTGCCTGAAAATAGAATGAAGTTCATTGGAAACTGGTAAGAACCAGCCCTAGATAAGTACACTCTCATGCCTGAAAACAGAATGTGATTGAAGAGTTTCAACTCGGTGGTTGTCGTCGACAACTCGATAATCTCATCCGATCACAGGAAGATGGTGAGGAAGAGGACCGCATCAGAGATCGAACAGCTCCATTCAACCCTGGCCCCGGCCGGGAAGTTAGTGGAATTGGAGTTGTTGTTTCCTTTACTCGAGTCTTGGCGCTAGTGTTCTAAATGGCGGCCGCCGAGGCCTCCTAGGTGCTTGGAGGTACCCCGCCGCCACGCTAATACCCCTTGGCGTTTGATTTGGCGCCCAGGGAGGTTTGGCGGCCGCCTAGGCGGCCTTGGCGTCCTTGGTGGTCTTGGCGGCGTCATTGGCGCCTTTGGAGGCCTTTGGCGGCCTAAAATGTATAGTATTAAACTAAAAGGACTTATTACGTAATTTCGACAAAATCACATATATATATATACGGGGCGGTTCAAGGGACAACCAAATAAACACCTAAAAAAATACCCCATAGTTCCCGATTAAATTTTGATGATCCGAGCCGCTCAATGTAATCAGAATGTGATTTTAAGGGTACTCGCGAGAAGCTAGCAAAAAAAAATGACCGGAAAAGGCTTGATCTGAGCAGTTTTTAGTTTAGATTTAATGAACGGTTCAATTAAAAACTGCTCAAAACAAGCACTTCCCGATAATTTTTTTTGCCGATTTCTGGCGGATACTCTTAAAATCACGTTCTGCACACATTGAGCGGCTCGAATCATCAAAATTTGATCGGGAACTATGAGATTAAGATTTGGGGTGTTTTTTTAGGTGTTTATTTGGATGTCCCTTGAACCGCCCCGATATATATATTATATATATATATAATATATATATATAACAATTACATAATTACAACCCACACCCATTCTCATTTCTCACTCATTCCAGTCGATCGAACGAAGAACAAGAAGTGAAGAACAAGCCCTAGCCGAATTGCTTATTCAACTTTGAACTTTGCTTTAGGAGATGAACTTTGAACTTGGCATTAGGGATCTCCGATCTCGTTTATTTCTACTTATTTGCTAGTTGTTACTACTTAATTTCATTTGGGTTTGTACTTTGAAGTTTGAATATTAAACTTTGCATTATGGTTATTTCTACTTATTGTCTTATTCAACTTATTTGCTAGTTGCTACCAATTAATTTCATTTGGGTTTGTACTTTGAAGTTTGAACTTGCATTATGGATACATGGAATATAGTTTGATTGGATAATGATTTGTTTAAAAAAAAAAAATTCTGCCGAATTGCTTGGCGCCGCCTAGGCGGCTTGGCGCTTGGAGTTGGGTCTCCGCCCGACTACTACCAAGCGCCATTTAGAACACTGCTTGGCGCTCGTAGAAGGCGTTGGGATCAAACTAGTCGAACTCGGCATCCCTGAACGATTCTGGCGGAGAATCCAGCGGCTGCGGAAGATCTAGCTTCTTCTCATCGTCGTCGTCTAGAGGTTGATCGCCGGCGGCAGGGCTTGAAGTGGTTCGCATGCGATCTTGCGGTCGCCATCGCTAGAGCAGATGGAAACTAGTGTGTCGAGATCAACTTGAGTGAGAAACTTTAGAGAGAGGGTTTGTTGATGAAGGCGAGATGAAGTCGACTAAGAATAATAAGGGCAAAAAAGTCATGAGATAACATATCCGAGCCTATGCAGGTTCGGGAATAATATTCAGGGTTGGGTTCAAACCGAACCTAAAAAGGGGGACCGGCCTCTAATTTTCTATAAATTTTATGCCCCGACATAGTATACAACTAGCAATAACCCGTGCTATGCATGGGATCAAGATTTAGATCATATCTTCAGATGGGGTTAATAACATGAACTTGTTGTGTTAATTACATACTGCATAAAATGATTGAGACCAAGACTAAACTGCTTGCGCTGTTAGGAAAGTTGTAGTGGGGTCAATCATCTTATGTACTTTTTGAATACAAGGCGGATGCAGACCGGACCAACAAAGGCGGATGCAATTATTTGAAACAATTGAAACTCGAGGACGAGTTTTCTCAAGCCAGGGAGAATGATGCAGCCGGATATTAAGAATATCTATTAATTACGCATTATTTTGAGTTTACTATTTTGTTACGAATTTTATAGTTTAGGATAGGTAGAATAGAATAATTAGTTCCCTAATTTGCCTTGATTTGCTTTTTCCTATTTCCGCTAGTTCTTATTCTTCAAGAATTAGATTGCTCAGCAATATTTCTATTTCCTTTTTAGTATTTCTACGTTGTTATAAATTGATTTGTTAGCCTTAGGGCAAGGTGGTGGTTATTGATTAAAGAAAAATGAAATTTATTTCATACTTGTGTGTTCGAAGAGGGAGTACCTCTAGTTCATACTTGTTCGTGTTCTTTCGTTGCAAATAGTTTCGTTTGTCGTTCGCTTCCCTGCATCACTTACTCATACTACGGGGTAGAAAGGTAAAATGAAGATTGAAATATAAAAATGCATAGGAAGCTTAAAAATAGTTAAAACTTGAATGTTATCTATGTGCCTATAGGTATAGATAAAGTTAAAAAGAAGTTTGAAACATTTAAAAAGTATGTTTAACTCAAACATTTATCTGCATATCTACGATTTTAACAACTACCTGTGTAAATCCCTTAAATCTATGAAAAAATCTAATTAAAGAATAAAAAGAATGTGCAAATTATTAGGATGTCTTGAAAATTTAAAAGAAGTTTGAGGATTGGTGACACACGGCGACTGCAGTGAGCTTCTCAACAAAGACCCCTGCAATACTATATAGTGTATAGACAATGGTGCAGAAAATGTGATCTTATTCGCTCAATCAACTTCGGTGATGTTTGAGCTTCTTGCTTCGAGTGTACTGTTCCTTCAAGAAGTTGCTTGCTGTATACTTATTACCTTATGGTGAATCTGGAACTGTTAAAAAAAATAAAATGCTACAGTCAGTCGATGTGGTTTTATTGTGTAATTGTGTGATGGAATTTGTTGGTCAAATTGCGATCAGGGCTCTATATCTGGTATTGCCGTTCTTACTTGGGGTATTATATCCTGAAGAGGTTGCTTCAGTTATCCACATTGTTTGGTTGCTGGTTGCTGTTTTAGAATCTGTTCTGCAGAACACTTCTCGATGTAGTTCAAGCACAATCCCTTAGGGCACTTAGGAAACAAGTTTTGACAATGATTAACCAACAAGTTTGTGGTTTTTGGAAGATAAGAACAGAAGACCGAAAAAAAAGTACCAAAACAGACCATTAGTGTAACTCTACCAAGGCACTAGTCATGCGGAAGAGAGACGCCTAGTGCTTAGGCTGACTAGTTGGGGACTAATCAGGGATTAGAAATTGGTCGGTTTTTGTATTTTTTAGCAAGATATCTTCCCACCTCCCCCAGAGTTTGACTAGTTGGGGACCTACCAACTAGTCGCCACCTAGCCAATTAATCCCCGATTAATTCCCTACTAATGTACAAAATGCCTAATCAACATCCAGACCCTAAAATCTAGGAGTTGGGTGGCCACCTAGTGCCTAGGCGGACTTTTAGAAGCATTGATCTCTTCAAGGCATTAAGTTTGCTGTTCTTAATTAATTGTCATAGTCCCAAGTCATGTTATCGTCAATTATATAAAGAAAAAGTCTAAAAAGATCTGAGATGGATATATGTTGTGAAGATAGTTTACTCAGAGGGAACTGTATTTGCTGCTCCAATTACTGTTTTCTAATTTATTTCAAGATTATTGGATACGTCTTTGCCTTTTCTTCGGAAGGAGTTGAATTGTTTTTTGAAAATATGAATATATTTTGTCTCATTTCAGTACTTTATGATCTTTTGGGTAATATGAACACTGAAGTGTTATGTGTGTGTATTTTTTTTTTTTTTTGAAGATTGTTGTGTGTACAAATGTAGGATATTTTTTAGCTGATTGTTCTAAGGATGCAGTACTGGCCTATGAAACTTACCATTTAAATGAAGTGTCTCCATAAATCTTGTTGCCATGTGATAGAAGGGTACTTGTTTCTCAAACTATTGATAGTTTTGGGATTATGCTAAGAACTTTCCCTGTTTTCCAAATTGAGCTACGTGCTTGACTGCAATTTCGTTTTTCTCAAAATCAGGTGCTTCTATTTTCTGCCACATTTGATGATGCTGTGAGGGCTTTTGTTTCAAAGATTGTTAAAGATCTCTTTAGAGGAGATTACAACCAAATGTTTGTGAACAAGGAGGAACTGTCATTGGAGTCTGTAAAGCAGTACAAGGTGAAATGTCCTGATGAGCTTTCGAAGATAATGGTAATTAAAGACAAAATATTTGAGTTAGGGAATAAGTTGGGGCAGACAATCATCTTCGTCCGCACGAGAAATAGCGCAAGCATGTTGCATAAAGCACTCACTGAATATGGTTACGAGGTTACGACTATTCAAGGTGCTCTCAAGCAAGACGACAGGGACAAGATAATTAAGGAATTTAAAGATGGATTAACTCAAGTTCTTATATCAACAGATCTTCTTGCCCGGGGTTTTGACCAATCAATGGTGAGCACCACTTAGCTTTGTCTGGTGTTGATTTAGCCATTTATTGCTCAGAATGCCTATATCCTAACATTTTCTTTGTTAGGTTAATTTGGTTGTCAATTTTGATCTTCCCGTGAAGCATGATTTCCCATCGGAGCCTGACTGTGAGGTGTACTTGCATCGGGTTGGGAGGGCAGGACGTTTTGGCCGCAAGGGTAAGTTTTCGGGGTCCTTTTAATACTATTCCATCCATTTTTCATTTATGAACTCGTACATCCGTGTAAATTCTATTGGTTGCTGGTAAACTCTGCTTACTTTGAACTCGATAGCTTGTTGGTCAAATTCTTTTGTCTTTGAAATCAATTTCTTGTTTATCAATGCATTCTTAGGGGTTAACTCAATTGCAGACTCTGTTGGATTTCTTAAATTATGAAGTACCAGTTCTTACTCTTTCAGTAATATAGCTATGGATTTGTCATCAGTTGAAGACTATTGATCAGCCGTAACCACGGGTTTGGCGCGGGTAGGCATGTGCCGGGTCTGTCTGCCGGTTTTTTGCACACCATCAGGAATTTATAGTTGTCTATATTGATAGTGATAGAGTTTATGATGTAATCGGAGTAATTTTCTATACAATGGGCTTAGTTGCAGCCTGCAGGATCCTCCTATTGGGGTGACAATTTGCCCGGAGGCTCGCTTCCGTGCTCCCAATTCAGAATCTGGCTGAATATTGCTCCCATTTGGGAAGGATCATGTTACGGAATAGGATAAATCCTCGTAAACATATGAATCATTGAATCCTATAAGGAAAAATAGAAGAGCTACCAACTAAGAAGAAAAATACTATTTGCAGCTGACACTGATTACTAATATAAATATACTTATTAGTGGTTGAAGATATGTTCCGAGTACTAATGATAATATACTCCCTCCGTCCCATTTTGTTTGCTCACGTTTTCTTCTTGGGTTGTCCCAAATTGTTTGCAATTTTCCATAATTAAAAACCACCAAAAGGGCAAAGTTCCGTTTTGAGTCGAAGGAGATACCAAGTTAACACAAAAGGAATTTTTGAATATCTCCACACTTTTCAACCCAAAGCTTTGAGTTAATAAAATCAGAGAATTCCCGTAATGAGCAAACAAATCGGGACGGAGGGAGTAGTATTTTTGGAGTTACCTATGATGTTACTTATTTACACCGATAAATATACGCTCCTATAGACGTTTCCAATTTTTGGATTTTTCTATACCCTCTCGCTTCCTCACACCTGCTCCTGCTCCAGCACCCGCCTCCGTTTTGCTCAACTAAGGACTAGGTTCATGAATAAGTGTCATAGTTTAAGCAGCACACAGGACACAAAACTTTGAAAAAGCTGGGAGCCTGGGACACAGACATAGTAGAGGACACAAAAATATATGATGTTTACATATTTGTTGTTATTAACACCTATATATCATATCCACAAACAACCAAACAAGGGAGGGGGGGTGTTTATGTTGAACTGCAACCAAAATAAACGGTTACTAACACTAAGCAACAAAATGAAACCTAACCTAACACTAATCCTACATGAATAATCGACAATCCATCAAAAGACAGACCACAAGGAACACTTAACAAATGTGTTCTCAGTGTGTCCCAAAGTGGCATGTCCCATTCTTATTCCACTGTGTCTGTGGTGTGTCCGGCATTTATACGGGGATCCCTCAGGTGTGTCAGTGCTTCATAGGTCCTAATTAATGCAGTGCATCAGTAGCAAATATCAGAAGTCTCTCTCTCTCTCTGTTCTATTTGGTGTTTTAAGCTGTTCCTACAAGAGGGATCTTGAAAAATGAAACTTTGGGATGTTGAAAAATGAAACTTTGTAGACATTTAGGGTTTTTATTAAAGATTTAGATTGTGGCCTAGCATTGAGTTTTTTATTAAGGTGTTGCCTTAATAAAGTCTTCGGTCAAAGTTTTTCAGTCTTGTGTCACTTCAAAGATGTGAAAACACTGATTCTCAATTTTGTTAATGCTAAATATCAACTTGAATTTGCTTCAAATCACACTGATTGGCTGTATTTTGATTTTGCAAATAACCCGAAACATGGACAAATGTTGTGGCTGCATGCACTCTCTTGTAGTGGATTTTTCTAAAGAAACATCAAGCCATATTGATTTCCATTTCTCTCGTAATGTTGGATAATTTTGGAAGCTCATGTATTCAAAGCTTCCTCCCCGCCTTTGACTCAATCATAAATGATTTAATTTAAATCCTCCAGGAGCTGTGTTCAATTTGTTGTGCAATGATAGAGATGAGATGATCATGGCCAAGATTGAGAGGCATTTCAACTCGGAAATAGCTGAGGTAAGCATCTAGCGCACACGCCATGGTGTATGAGTTGCTCATTTGTCTTTCTGCAGTGCTTTTTTTTTATTTTAAACATGTTAAGTACCAGATAAATGTTCTTGGGATTTTCGGAGTTCCAAATCCAAACTAAGATGGATACGATTACAGTGTATATATTACTTTGCCAAGGACCCTTTTTGTTTGATTGAAGTAATTGCGAACGGATAAATGATGCCTCAAGATAAGTGATCCCATCTGATAATCGTGACCCCAAAAGTCCTAACCAACAGAGGGTATGTGACCCCCTGGGATTCATAGTATAATCCGATACTTCAATCTGGGATCCAGACAAACAAACTGGGCCAAGGTTTATTGGGCGGGGGGCAATCTTATATAAACGCCTGTTTTTTGTTTGTTTGCAGGTGCCATCCTGGAGAAGTAATGAGGATTTTGAGGCTGCTCTTAAAAAAGCTGGTTTGCTTTAAATTTTTTGTGATCATCATCTCCAGTTATTATCATAATGCAAACTTATAAGAGAAGCACACGGCCTCGATGGACGGTTGTGGATTCGTGTTTTTTGAGTCATTAATATAGGCGTCACAGGGAGTGGTACAATATACGTTTCCACTGTCTTAGCTCGATGATAAGCTATGCGTGCCTAGCTCGTGGAGGCTCTTTTCCAGATTTCTCCTGATGAGAAAAGGAGATTCAAGTTCTTCTGAATTTGTAAACTAGGGTATGTTTCAGTTCGACTTCATATTCCTTTTAGTGCCTTTTGATTTAGCTGAAGTTTATTGGTATTACAGAAGCGTTTTGTTTCGATGTGTCATTTGTATTAATATTACTACGAGTTTATATGATCCTTTCTACCTTTGTTTTGGGTTCCGATCATCTATATGAGGATGTTGGAGTTGGTGCCATTGAAAAACGTACTATTTCCAGGAGTGTTTGGTGGTCATTTTAAATTTGTGGGTTCTATACTTCTATTCACATGAAGAAAATCACCACACACACACATACACACGTTTAACAAATCTGTTGTAAACCGCCGAGTATCAGCTTCGAAGGCATTTATACAGTTAACTAACTTCAGATGACGAGTTCAGAATAATTCCATGCTCAAATATTGCATCCCTATGGTATGAACTGTACGATGCTATTTTATGATCTCGAACAAAAATAAGGAAAAGAAAGTTGCTATACAAAAATACTCCAAGAAAAGGAAAGTTGCTATACACAAAGGTAACGACTTAATTAAGTTTTTGATTCCCCAAAAAGAAAAAAAGGGAGGACCTTAAACCTAAATGTCATGGCTGCTAAAGGAGCACCTCAGGTCCACAGAGAAGCTTGGATTAATTACTACTACTAATAATTTTTTTTTGAACAGTACTACTACTAATAATTTGAATGCAAGCTTCGGTAGAGATTAAGAAAGTGCATAATGGTTTGCACTTCACAAGTAGTGCTCTTCCAGTTCCATTGAGATGTCTAATGTCTCCGTCTCTCTCCTGACATGTACCCCCCACCCCCCGGTTTAGCCCGGCTGAGCTCCTGTCATTAGTAAACTACTACTCCCTCTGTCTCTTATTTATAGTCTAGTATTTCATTTTGAGCTGTCCCTTAATAAGTGTCCATTTTGTAAAGTTAATGGGTAAAAATTGGTGCATTGTCTATTTTGTCCCTAAAAGTAGATTCCATTTTGAAAAGTTAGTGAGTAAAAGTATAATGATGATGGGTAAGTAGGGAAAGTGGAGGAAAAAATTGATATGAAAGGTATAATGATGATGTCTTTTTAATAAGTTGGAGTTACGAAGCAGGACACTTAAAAATGGACGGAGGGAGTAGTGGTAGTTATTATTGTGTTTATTGTAAATATAATTGAGATGCCTCATTTTTTTTGGACTGCAATTAAGGTGTCTCATTGCACACAAGTTTTCATTCAAATGACTTTTATATTATTTCTTGTTAAATGTATATTATATCCGTAAGCACATACTCTCTTCGTTCCTTTTTTAGAGTTCAGTATTTCATTTTGGGTTTGTCCCACTAATAAGTGTTCATTTTGTTAAGTTAGTGGGTAAAAATTGGTACATTTTTTTTATTTTGCCCCTAAAAGTAAATTTTATTTTGAAAAGTTAGTAAGAAAAAATGTAATGATTATGTCTCTATAAGGAAAAATAATAACTTTTAGAGTGTAGTGATGATGTCACTATAAAAAAGTTGAATTTACGAAGGGGGAACTTAAATAGGGGTCTCATCCTACATTGATACTTAAGTCCTAATCCTTGTAGGTTTGAAAACTTATGTTTTCATCCTGAAATTTAAATAATACCCATTTAGCCCTTAATAATTTTTTACATTTTAATAGAGCCGCTGCATGGACCAAATAAAACAAGGGATATTGACTTTGTCATGTTTGGATAAAGTCAATATCCCTTATTTAATTTGGTCTGCGCAGCGACAATCATGACAAAATCATCCGGGATGTAAAACTAACACAAAAAGTTAGTTTAAGGTCTTAAAATTCTTTACTCTATAGGTAAAGAAATTCAAGATGTAAAACTAACATAAAAAGTTAGTTTAAGGTCCTGAAATTCTTTACTATATAAGTGAAGAAATTTGGGATGTAAAACTAACATAAAAAGTTAGTTTAAGGTCCTAAAATTCTTTACTATATAGGTAAAGAAATTCAAGATATAAAACTAATTAAAAAATTAGTTTTACATCCCGGATGGTTTTGTCATAATTCCGTATGACTTTGCCATAATTTCTGTATGTGTCATGATTTCTGTATTTGTCATGATTAAGGGTGTTTTAGGTATTATTTAAATTTTAGGATGTTGACTTAAATATTCAAACCTAGTAGGATGGGCACCTAAATAAGTCTACGAAATAGGATGGCTATTTAATTTCTTCTTTACGAAGTGAGACTCTTAAAATGGAACGGAGGGAGTATAATGTTAAGCGAAAAACAATAGACCCTAAGTTACCAGAAAAAGAAACTATATCCCCTTAATTTGTTTGGTGTTCAGATTGCAGGTGTGGCTACATTGATCAGGCCCTATTCCGCTAAGAGTTCTTAAAAAATAAGTAGTGTACTTATTTGCAATTTTCAAACTTAAAAGTAATGTATTTACAAAAATAATTTTTTATTATTTTTTTTGCACCGTTCAAAAAATCTAATGAGATCTATTAAACAATATCTATATTGAGTATTTATTATCCATTTACAATGAATGAGTCATCTGGTGGCTAGCTGAGTCACTTAACAATATTGACTACAAAAATATCTATTGCCCTCATTTAACAGTTCTTTAACGCAATTTACCCATTGTTTTCTTCAAAATTTGTCTTTTAATTCCCCACTAAAACTTCAATGGTATCATTAGTGACTTATTAGTGAAGTTGCATGTATTTACCTCACTATTAAAAAAAATTACATCTCTACGTTCTAGATAGTTCGACGTAAAATTCTGTTGGGTCTTTTTCTCTCTCCTAATGTCCTTGTAAATAGGCAATCCCGTAACATGATTACATTTTTACAACAGAGGAATCTTCAAATATGAGAGTGGGACTCTTTTTTGTAGAAAATTTCTCTTTTAAATTTCTCATCGAAATGAAATGGTTGGTCTGATTCGTGCATTCAGGTTGCAGAGTATGCATCACGTGCATGGATGATAGAAATTTAGCAACTTACTACGAAAGCGATGAGACCAACAAAGCTGGTGATTTTGATATCATCTCGAACAAGTATGCAAATGGCAAGGCATTGGACCCAACAGAATTCTCAGTCAGGCTTGCGTCACTGTCGGACCTGGTGTGTAACATCGCCACCGACTTTTCTGGTGGCCAGTCGAGGGTCAAGCTGAGGCAACCCACGGTGGTGTACGGGGACTTGGTCAAGCATGTGGTTGGCCCATTTTACTACACTACACTACTCCCTTATGTGTGTTAGTAATTTATTTTAATCAACGGGTATCTGTAATCTTAACGTGGGGAGATTAATAAGTATTTAATATCATGGAGCTCGTAATATAATTGAGATAAAGACGGGAGTGCAATTATAATTCTGTAGTGGGGTGAATTATAATTAGTGAAATAAGAAATAGAATCCTAGTGGAATTAGGTTTTCTTATTTACACTGGGAGCCCAGACTTATTACTCCTTAGGTCCCTATCGTAGCCCTATATATACACGTTATGCTCTCTAGGTCAGATTGACGTTTTCACGTTTTCTATTATTCACGAAATAGTGGCAGGCTTAGAGAGAGCAAACAGATCACGAGAGAGTCCACACTCGGTTCGTGTTCTAGACGTGCAGGGAATACGATAGAAGATCGTAAAGGTGCAGTCGAGCAGTATACGTGGTTTATAGCAAGACGTGCTATAACAAGTTCAACCAGCGCTCGTGTTTGCAGGGAGTTGAGGTAAAACTCTAATTCCGCCTTGTAGGATTTTGCGATTTTCTTGTTGTCTAATCTGTACGCGTCATTACTGGGTTCTGGGAATCGTTTCCCAACAGTGGTATCAGAGCCGACTGTAATCGCGCGTATGAATTAAATAGGCCATGTTGTCCATAGATCGCATAGTATGAAACTGTGGTAACCGCTGTTTTGTAAGGTTCAGTTTTTACTAACGTCTGTTTTGCAGATAATCTTATCCCACTATTATGGTCATGCATGTATGTTTGTGTGATTGGATCCCACGTTTTTGTATACGTGGTTACTGCTTTTATATTTGAGTGCCACGATTATTTTTCGTGGTTGTAATATTAAAAGTAGTATGTGAACTCCGGCATGTGGGAGGCATAAGGTTTCTGTGTAATCTTTGTTTCTCCAGTTATATCATTATTTGATATGTAAAACTGTTGTAAGATTACAAGTCATGCAGTATGTGTTTTAGATCCAGATTATGTGAACTCTGTAAAGGAGGCATAGAATTGATGTATACAATCATGGTTTCTGTATGGTGGCTGAAGTTGCTGTTTGGAGGTCGAAAATCAATTTTTCGATGGAGCAGATGCGTTTTTTAATGAAGAATCGGCTCTGGCGGGACGGGGCGCTGCCCTGCACCCGGCTCGACCCCCTTCGACCCCCTGTGCCTGCATCAACCTCTGACTTGGTGGGCAAGACACGGCTGCAATCTTGGCTGTTTTTGGAAACAAAGATATTGACCATAATAGTTGGGATGCATATTTTAATATGTTTCCTTATTTATGTTTATGCATGTTTCCATGAGTGTTTGCATATGTGATAGTTTTACCATATTGGACAACATGGTAATATTTGGCTTTGACCTAGATAACGGTTTTGCAAACTCGAAAATTTTGATAACCCTCACAAATTTTTTTTAAATAACTAAGTGGGAGAGGGAGTTTAATTTTATAAATCCCACGGTTTCCATTACTAGTATGTAGATAATGTAATTAATTTTGTGTGATGGTTTTAGAATCTTCCCCCCCATCGGGCAAAATTAATTATGGCCTCATCGGTACAAACTTCCTTAAATGGATAGGTCTATGATAATTGTTGTATGAATTACTTCTCCATCTGAGGTAATTCATAACGAAACAATGGGTCATGGGGCTAGGTAATGGTATACACTTAGCTGTAAATAATAGTATCCTTACCATCTGAGTCACTATTATTATTTATAGGACCAAATCTATATTGGCTATTTAATTTTGTTTGGCACGGTATAGTGTCTAGATAGTAAAATTAAAAGGTTGTGCCTATCTACACGAATGATGAAGAGTAGACGACCTTCCCATCGAGGCATGCTCTTCACGGTGTGTAGGGTTGCCAATGTTTTTCTTTTAGCATGTGGTTGAGGGAACCAATAATAAAATGAAATTCAAGTTTTTTATTGCCCTTCATAATTGTTGTTATGTTATTTGATTCTCATATTCAAAAATGGGCTCTTTCAATCCACTTGCCATTATTCTCAAAGAAAATAAACTTACTAGACCAAACTATGTTGACTGGAAAAGAAACTTGGATATTGTGTTAACTGCTGAGGGCCATAAATATGTGCTATCTACGACGTGCCCTCCTATACCTGAAGAGAATGCCACAGAACAGGTAGCAAAGCCTTATAAAGATTGGGTTAAGGCTGATGAGATGGCGCGGTGTTATATTCTGGCTTCTATGTCGAATATATTGCAACATCAGCATCAAGCTATGGAAACTGCTTCCGATATGATGCTGAACCTCAGAGAAATGTTTGGGGATCAGTATCGGGCAGCAAGGCTAGTTGCTATGAAAGAATTGGTGAGTATCACCCATGTTGAAGGGACCCCAATTAGGGATCATGTTCTAAAGATGATAGCTCTTCTTAATGAACTAAAGATCCTTGGAGCTGAAATTGATGGGGAAACCAAGATCGATTTCGTTCTTAACTCATTGTAGTCTGAGAGTTTTAAGCAGTTTCGCCTGACTTATTCTATGAACAAAATGCATTTATCTTTAGCAGAACTTCTTAAGGAACTCCAAGCAACTGAGGGTCTTTTGGTTGTGAAGAAACCACCATCAGTATTAGTGGCAGAAAAGGCTTCTACTTTTAAGTTGAAAGGCAAGAAGAAGCAGAACAAGTCTCAGAAAAAGGTTGTGGAGGCAGTTCATGCGCCTCAGGGTGGAGTGAAAAAGCCTGCGGGTAAGTGTTTTCACTGCAAGCAGAAAGGACACTGGAAGAAGGATTGTCCAGTTTTTCTCAATAAAGTGAACAAACAAGGTAAATCTTATTCACTAGTTGTTGAGTCATGTTTAGCGGTGTTATCTACCAGTAACTGGTGTGTAGATACGGGAGCCACTAATCATGTTTGCAATTCATTGCAGGGGTTCCAGGAAACCAGAAGACTTAGTGATGAGGAGATTTATTTACATATGGGAAATGCTACGAGAGTGGCAGCAGTTGCAGTAGGAAATGTCTTCTTAAATTTTAATAGTAATAGGAATTTAATTTTGAGAGATTGTCTTTATGTTCCTACTATTAGAAGAAATTTGGTTTCAGTTTCTAAGTTAATTAAGGATGGATATTTGGTTTATTTTAGTGACTCTGTGGTTATTAAGTTAAATAAACGTTTTATCTGTTCTGGTTCATTGATGGATGATCTCTACATTATTAATCTTATGTTTCCTACAGTGCAACTGCATGAATTGAATAACACTAATAATTTACCATGTAAGAGAAAAGACCCTTCTAAATTGAATCAAACGTATCTTTGGCACTTACGTCTTGGTCATATTAATCTGAATAGGATTTCTAGACTGGTTAGAGATGGACCTTTAGGTTCATTAGAAGTTAAGGAACTTCCAGTCTGTGAATCCTGTTTGGAAGGTAAGATGACCAAAAGACCTTTTTCAGCAAAAGGATATAGAGCCAAAGAGCCGTTGGAATTGGTTCACTCTGATTTGTGTGGGCCTATGAATATCCAAGCTAGAGGTGGTTTTGAGTACTTTGTCACTTTTATTGATGATTACTCAAGGTATGGATACATTTATTTGATACACCGTAAGTCTGAATGCTTTGAGAAATTCAGGGAGTATAGGGCAGAAACGGAAAAGCGTCTAGGTAAATGTCTCAAGATACTGCGATTTGATCGTGGTGGCGAATACCTCTTGGGAGAGTTTAGGGACTACTTGTTAGCTGAAGGGATTACATCCCAGTTGTCAGCTCCAGGTATGCCACAACAAAATGGTGTAGCAGAGAGAAGGAATAGGACTCTTATGGATATGGTGAGATCAATGATGAGTTATTCAGATTTACCAATTTTGTTTTGGGGACATGCATTAGAAACAGCAGCGTACATTCTTAACTTGGTACCATCTAAGTCAGTACCATCTACACCCACAGAACTATGGACTGGGCGCAAACCTAGTCTGCAGCATGTTCGGATTTGGGGTAGTCCAGCACATGTGCTGAATGGGAACGCAGATAAATTGGAATCGAGGACAGAAGTTTGCTTGTTTGTGGGGTACCCTAGAGGAACGAAAGGTGGACTGTTTTATAGTCCTACGGATAATAAGGTCACTGTTAGCAATAATGCCAAGTTCTTAGAAGAGGACTATGTGATAGATCACAAACCCAGAAGTAAAATTGTTCTAGAGGAATTGAGAGGAGAGAGACCAGCACAAACTTCTTTACCACCAATGGTGCAAGAGGAAACGCCACAAGAGACATCTGTAGAAGCACCTATTGATACACTGGTACCTCGACGTAATGGGAGGGTTATTGTTCCACCCAGTCGGTATACGTTGTTGGGAGAGTCTTTTGAAATGATCCCTGATGATCAACATGCCGAACCCTGTAACTACAATGAGGCACTTCAAGATAAAGATGTGAAACTTTGGCAAAAGGCTATGAAATCAGAGATGGAGTCTATGTACTCTAATCAGGTCTGGGATATTGTAGAACCACCTGAAGGGATTAAACCCATTGGATGCAAGTGGATCTACAAGAAGAAGAGAGGGGCGGACGGGAAGGTGCATACCTTCAAAGCTAGGCTTGTTGCGAAAGGATATACTCAGAAAGAAGGGATCGACTATGATGAAACTTTTTCGCCAGTAGCCATGCTTAAGTCCATCCGGATTCTCTTATCCATTGCGGCTCATCTCGATTACGAGATTTGGTAAATGGATGTCAAGACCGCGTTCCTTAATGGAAATCTGGATGATTGTATCTATATGGTGCAACCAGATGGATTCTTAGCAAAAGGTCAAGAGCACATGTTGTGCAAGCTCAAAAAGTCTATTTATGGGCTTAAGCAAGCATCTAGATCTTGGAACATCCGTTTTGATCAAGCAATCAAGTCTTTTGGTTTTGATCAATGTCCGGATGAGTCATGTGTGTACAAGAAGCGCAACGGAAAAGCTGTGGTGTTTCTAGTACTATATGTCGATGATATCCTGCTCATCGAAAACGATGTGGGAGTGTTGTCTTCAGTGAAAGTGTGGTTATCCGGCCAATTCAAAATGAAGGACTTGGGAGAAGCCGGTCACATCCTAGGGATTAAGATTATACGAGATCGCAAGAATAGGATGTTAGGCTTATCACAAGCTACTTATATCGATGCAATTCTTGCCCGTTTTAGCATGCAAGATTCTAAGAAAGGGTTCCTCCCTTTTAGACATGGAATCTACCTTTCCAAGGATCAGTGTCCTAAAACACCTGAGGAGATGGAGAAAATGAAGGCAGTTCCTTATGCCTCGGCAGTAGGAAGCCTTATGTATGCTATGTTGTGTACTAGACCTGATATTTGCTTTGCTGTTGGCATGGTTAGCAGATTTCAGTCTAATCCAGGGAAAGAACATTGGACTGCAGTGAAACATATACTCGAGTATTTAAAAAGAACTAGAGATCATATGTTGGTGTTCCAATCAGATAGTCTGGTACCTCATGGGTACACAGACTCAGACTTTATGTCAGATAGGGATTCCAAAAAGTCTACATCGAGATATGTGTTTACCTTGGGAGGTGGAGCCATAAGTTGGAGGAGTGTCAAACAATCTTGCATTGCTGATTCTACCATGGAGGCAGAGTATGTGGCAGCTTCTGAAGCAGCCAAGGAGGCCGTTTGGCTCCGAAACTTTTTGTTGGATCTGGAAGTTGTCCCTTCAGTGCAATCACCCATTACACTCTATTGTGACAATAGTGGTGCAGTTGCTAATTCGAAGGAGCCAAGGACTCACAAGAAGGGCAAACACATCAAGCGTAAGTATCATCTGATTCGAGAGATCGTACAAAGAGGTGATGTTACTGTAACCAAGATTGCATCAGCAAACAATCTGGCAGATCCTTTTTCGAAAAGCTTACCGGCTAAGACTTTTGATAGTCACGTAGAAGGAATGGGAGTGAGATGCGTGGCAGTATGACTTTGAGTCTTAGTGGGAGTTTGTTAGAAGGTTATGTAAAAGCTATGTTTTTATATGATGGATTAATATTGTTATGTATTAATCAGTTTTATCCCTTTTTTGATGAGAATCTTTTATGGGCAATGTTTGCATGATATTTTTGTATGTTGTGCATGTGTGTCTTTTATTCTACATAGTAGATAATCCAGTGTGTAGAGTACGGCTTACACTTAGAAGATTGGATCATCGGTTCTTTTGGAATATAAGAGATAGTTCACAGTCTTAGATGGAATTTGACACACCATCGGTAGGACTGTAGCACAATATTTTAGTAGGTCTGTCTTGACTACAGGGAATGGTACTAATTCCAACTCATTGTGCTAGTATACTTTGTGTGTATTGAACGGGACCGTTTTGAGGTAATTGTCTTTGTACTAACTTCATAAGACAATTGGAACCTCATGGTTATTATGAGTGCTTATGCTCTTAATCCAAAGATGATTATTAGAGGTATATATTTAATATTGTTGATTTTGATTCATTAAAGGGTGAGATCTTTTATACGATCAATAGTCTCGGTGAGTTGGGTCGCAACACTATGTATATGACAACTATTAATTATTAATGGAATCCACGTCCCGATAGGGATTGATGATACCCCTTGAGTAAGCTTATAAGTTTCGATTATGTCAAACCCTGCAGGTGGATATTTGTATCCGACTGTAGACACCCCAATTTGGCCTAACGATTATTTCAAGTCGCACATTGGGACAATCCCGATGATGAAATGGATACAGTGATTGCTGATTGCTTCCTTGAGAACCTTAGGACTTTCGGTAAGAACTTTGAGCCACTTAGAGGACCCAATTCAAAGCCATACAGCCTTTGACAGAAAATACAGAAGCCTAGGAGAATCCATATGTCGGCCGTAACATCGATCTCATGGCCTTAACATCATTTCCTCACCTGAGCAACCTGTTGCTAGAAAATCTCCCTGAGAGATCAATCCCTCGGCCATAAGATCGATTCCTCGGCCGCCAGATCGATTCCTCGGCCGCCAGATCTATTCCTCGGCCGCCAGATCGTCAAATCCATTCCTCAGCCGTAAGATCGATTCCTCGGCCGCCAGATCAATTCCTCGGCTGCCAGATCGTCCTTTTTCCAGATTCTGGAACGTTCTGTCAAACGTTTGATCCGTTCACCAAACCCTAGCAGCCAAATCCCGATGCGTTCGGGCTACGCCAGAGGATTGCCATGAAGAGTTAGAATCACTCTCTAACTCCAATTTTAATCGTGCATTGTGATTGGTTGGAATGAGTCATCCGGTGCCTATATAAAGGAACCTTTGGGTTCCGAAATTAACATTCAATTCCTCCATCTCATACTTCCAAGCTCTGCAGAAATCATCTCACATACTCCCTCTATAGAAGCCCTAACCTTCCGAAGGCAGCCGCATCCCGAACGATCAAACCCCGAAGTACAAACCCTAACCCTAGGGTTTTTGAGAAGTAAATCAGTCAATCACACCCAATCCGAAGCAATCAAGCAACTGAGGGATCAAGGTGGTGAGGCCCAGGGGCCTATGGTTTGATCTCTTTTACGTTTTTATGCATTAATCATAGTGTTTTGATTATCTGTTAAATATCTGTTCTGGTGTGAGGAAGAACATCGGTTGGGGGATCAATCCTTCGGCCGATATATCAATCCAGTGGGATCCCTCGGCCGTGAAATCCATTCACCGGCCGAGAGATCGATTTTCCTGGGACAGCCTGCCTGTTTTGTTTATTTCTGATGCATGCTTTCAATTACAGTCCTGGCTCACCTTATTCACTGTTAAAGGCTTAATTAAACAGACTATGTGTTAGAGTTGAATAAAGCATGTACATGTCTTATGTTGAATAACTATGGGCCAATCACACGACTGGGCAGAGAGGGGTGCCTAACACCTTCCTCTTACTGTACTTTTGGCTCCCGTACCCAGAATTTCTATCGATTTTCCTAGTTTTAATAAACTAGGTGGCGACTCTGTTTTGATGATAACCACTATCGTGTGGCGATGTTCCTAGCCATGGGAATGTCCATGATTTTGGTTTATGAAGCAAGAAACCAATCGAGCAATCCATGATCAATCTGTATGGCGATGCCCCGTTTAGGAGGTGTCTACAGTTTTTGGCGACTCTGCTGGGGAATATGAGAGCCATAACTAGAAAGTTCAACATAAGACTAATACATGTCTTGTTTAATTCACTTATCATTTGCATCGAGCGGGCAACCCGTTGAGTTCACCTGATATCCCGGCATGACACGGGCTATGTTGGGGGTTCCAGCAAACTCCACAGTCACTCGTACCTAGTGGTATATCAAAAAGGGGATCACCCAATCACCGCCTATGATGGGCTGGTGAGAGGATTGGTGCCCTTTGACAACGGAGCACCCTGAGACTACCTAAACCTTGCATGTATTAGAAAGCCATAGAACTTATCAAACTACGACAGGAACCTACAGGCTAGGAACCTATTTGCATTTGCTTGCAAAAGTTCTTCCTCACACCTTGTATCATATGTTGTTGTAATATCATTTTCTGTGCAGAAGGGTTGGGGCATGAACTAAGAGCCCTGACTCTAAGTCTTTATAGCTAAGCACTGAAGCATAGCATTGCCCGCAAGGTATGTTTTTAGTAAGTTGAAAGCACCACTGCTTATTTCTCACTCCCATTTTGCTTGAAGCACCGCGAAGCATGGATTTCTAGAACAAAATCAAACATCAAAAAAAAAAAAAAAAAAGAAGCCGCCCCGTCGGCAATTAAACTGAGGTTACTCTAGCAATCTCTGCCTTGCAAGGCTAAAGGAAAGTGGGAGTGTGAGGTAGTAGAGCAGATTATGGATGATTGTATGCAAAGTTAAGGATATTATGGATAGAACTTGCAATACTCATTTCTCGATGAGTGATTCAACTTAGGACTTTGATTCCTATTTCCAAATCGGCATAGCAACCCATCTTTCAAAATTCAAAATTTTGAGCATGCTTACCTCAGCAAGCTAGTAAAATTTAGGAGGTTGTCAATGTGCTAGCAAATAATCAGGTGGATTTCAATTACCTCAATCACGTTTTGAATCTTCCCTAACCAAGAATTGAAAGAACTTTCAAAACTTTTTGCAATACCTAGTCTAATGACAAGTTTTTCTAAAACATTCAAATAGCCGCTAGCACAGCGATGGACTCCGAGTCTACTTTCTGTTGTAGTCATATGCTCAACCTTTTCGGTTTATCTCATAATATGGATTGGGTTGGAAGTGGGATCTTAAGTGGCAGCAACGAGTCTTAAGAATCATCCATATCAAAAATAGCTGGCTATCTATAATATCTGACAAACTCATGCATACAAACGAATTGCTATGCATGACTCATCTGTGAAGGTAGCTATGGTGCTTTGTATATCATTTTGCTTGCCTCTTTCTAACTATGCAGGGGCCAAACCAAGAGAGGAATCCATCACCCTCATTTCTTCTTATAGCACATTGCATGATCACGTGTCAACATCGATTATCATTTGGTTAAGCCACCCCATCATGCTAGATTTGCATTTTAAGGGCAATAAGTGTGTTTGATGTGTGCATTACATAGACACTTGATTTTGGACATCTCAACCTAAGCGTAGCTAAGTTCTTGCTTTTTCTAAATTTTGGGTTTGGTCTTAGACATGAGAGCAATGACTGACAAGAAGATTGAAGCTCTATCTGCTAAAGTTGATGTATTGGCTGAATTAGTGGCTGCCCTAGCCACCATTGTTCACAGTTTGCAAATAAGTCCTTCACAAGCTCCACCTCCACCTCCCCTTACTAGACGGACGAAAAACGCAGCTCAGAAAGAAACTTATCCCGCTAAGGACAATCAAATTGAAATGGTGGTGAATGATCTGCAGCAGCAACATGAAAATCAACTTCTTCTCAATACCATCGATCTAAACCAGGAATCTCTCAAAGGGAAAAACAGCTGTAAGATGAACATAAGCAACAGTAATATTAAAATGGTGGGATCCCATCTCGACCGCAGGCAAAAGAGAAACTTTGTTCCTCTTAGAATGAACTTGGAAAATGTGTTCTGTATCTTGGAAGCAAAAGGGGTATTGAAGCCGTTACAGCCAAAGTTTCCAAACTTTATACAAAAAGGCGGAGGGTATTGCAAGTACCACCAAGTAAGTGGTCACTCTATCAGAGAATGCGGGGCTTTCAAGAATGCGATCCAAGACCTCATCGATCAAGAGAAGATTGATCCAGCTGAGTTTGATCACTGGGCAGCAGTAGCATCCATGCCTGTCACGTCTTAGGCTAAGAGTCAATCTTTTGAGGAGTCTTATCTAGCTATTTTTGGCTACTATTTTGGTCCATATTTGTTTCCTTTTTAAAAGGTCTACGTCTTGAGTTTATTTTGGTCATAAATCCGCTTGTTGCACCTAGCATGAAATATGAATCTCCTTAGACTTGAACTACGAATGACCTGATTCTCTATTGGGATACGTAGGCACCTTTTGGTCGGCCACAAATTTTGAAAATGCTTTCTCCTGTGCTAGTTCGCTGCCATAGAATACTCATGATAACATCAAACGTTGAAAACAATCCACAAGGGTTTCAAAGTAATCTTATGACATCTTTTGGAACACATCATAATCACTTGAATTGTCAAAAGCGCAAAACGAGTTTTTCAAAGCTAAGACCCACGTCATTTTTGTTGAGGAGTTGACACATCTTTGCACCCTCATAGAGATCACTTGTAAGCAAAACATGCTATCAAAGATGAAGAGTAGGAAAAAGGAGAAAGAAGAAAAGAGAGGAGAAAAAAAATGATGAGCTCGCTAGATTGAAAACCTGTAAGGGCGGTCTAGGCAAAAGTTAGAGCACGAACAAAATGAGAAAACAGCCATGTCTCCATGCATCTACTATATGTCTCAAAGGATTGTCCTCAATCTTAGAAAATTCACTTGGTTAACATCGAAGCCCCTAATTTCTTGGTAAAGATCCTTGCCACTTTGTCGTGTGTTTCAAGATGAAGAAAGGCATTCATTTTTCTATCCTAAACACTTATCCCTTGCTAGCCACATCGAGCCTCTGGATAATTTCTTTGAACAGCCTGCTAGGCAGCCATCCCCTACACTGGGGCAAACACAAAAAAATACAAGGAGAGATGAAAGAAAAATCAATGAAATAATGAGCATCTCGTCATACAAGGGGCATTTTGAAGGAAACATTTATTCCAATACATACGAAGGACATTTTTGAAGAAACCAACTCTTTCACACAAAGTGAGGCAAGAGACAACAAGAGTTGATAAAAATGTTGAAGATGGCTGCTAGCTTTTAAAACCCAAGCGTGAGTAGAAATTAGGTTTGAGCCTTTACATCCGCTTCTTTTTCAAACCAAAACCCCAAGCCTACATTATGGTCCATAATAAAGTCCTCTCAGATTGGGGAACACGACTTAGTAGCAAGGTCCTAGACACTAGGGGCATCACCAGTGTGGGACTTAACACGAAGGGCAAGAATCTTGGAATTTGCATCATCTTGGCAAATTGCACAACATGGAGAGTCACGTGAGACAGGGGGCATGGTTATGTACCCCTTTATGCACTTCTCTCAAAAGTATCCAACCTCTTGTGTGGGTCTCAGTAGGTGCTTATCAATCCAACTCAAGTCAACCAAATCAAGCTCGAAGCAACAAACTCACCTAATTGACTAGGGGCATAGGTTTGCAAAATAGTTCTACGTCCTTTGATGAATGAATGACGTGAGTGTGGAACATGGATGGAATGATATGACCTTGAAATCCTCGAGGAAAAGCTTTCGAAGATGGTTTTATCCTAAGCATTCTTAACATAGCAAATGCAAGCGCAGTCACCTTTTTGCAAATTTCTGAGGAAATAACATGGGTCTCTCATTTCATGAAGGGTGCAGCAATATGGTTCCTTGACCAAACTATGTTTTCAGTGGTACTGCTAGGGCATTGCGGTCTTTCAAAACACCTGGCTAGTATAAGCAATAAGCCATTATCAAATACGCGAAAGTTGAGATGTCCAGAATGCATTGCGGGTTCACATGCATATCATCATCACCCTGTCTTTTGCACCTAGTATTTCATGTGTACATCCTTATGTTTGCTTAGCAAAATTAGTTGTCTTGGTTGCACGATCTAACCCCAAGTATGAGGTGTTCTTATGCTCAAACAAGGCAGGTTCATCAAGGCATCATGGCCATCAAGGAATAAAGGGCAATAAAGGGATGCATTGTAAAGTCTACCTCCCTGCCAACACACTTGAAAAAAGCTCAGCCTGAGAAGCGTCATATCCTGGGGGAACACCTCAACTCTTTTGTGGAATGCTGTCACACAGCACTGTCAAGGGCATGCCAAGACCTCTGCCGAACGGAAACATTGCACCCACGTTTATTGTTATTCACATCGCATGTTTCTATGCTAGGGGCAAGTAGATCATTGTCATCATGCACGATTGAGCTAGGGTCAAGCATTCATGGCCTAAACAGGGGGCTTGCATTTCTTTTTAAATACTCAAATTAACATGCCTATGTATTGCATTGCAATCTATGTCACCCAAAATCGTTCAAGCTCTTGAACAAGGGTTCTTTAAAAGTGATGGTCCTGCCCCTAGCAGTCAGCATAAAAGGGTTTCGGCCCGTGGTCGATCCCAAGCCTATTGCATGTTGTTTTCCTATCCATTGCTATTTTTCTAAACTATTCAAATATGGATTGAAGGATTCTCCTGGATTTCGGTCCTTGAACCGACCATACCAAGCTTGGTATCTATAACTGACAGAGCCAAGTCAAAAAAGCTGAAAGATAGCCTCAGCAAACTCTACAATTGGCACCATATCAACCGTATTAAAGTGGCTTCGCACTTCACATCCCCATATCTCCTTACTTTGCATCAGCAACTTTGCCTTCATAACTCAGAAGCCTCACACTTGCTCTTCAGTAGCACCGTACGCATGCCTTGTCATATTCACGACCTTGTTGGGTTTCATAAGCTCCGAGCAATTCTATGCACAGGTCGCCTTGCGCTCAGCAGGTCCGATCTCCACGACTCCCTCTCAACAGTAGCTCCCTGCACCTATTATCTCAGCAGCTACATGCTCGCTACCATCAAAACATGTCAATGGCTCCCCCACCTCAGTAGCACCCCGTGCTCAAAAGCTCCATACTCAGGTCACTCAACTTCGGAAACTCGGTAGCTCTATGCCTATGCTCACTATCACCTAGCAGCTTTAGGCTCAGCAGCTCTAAGCCCACTCAGCGGCCCTGTGCTCGCCATCATGATCACTCAATAGCCCCTTTTACATTCAGCAGCCTTGTGCCCAAGTCGCTCATCAGCTCCGTATTCACTCCTCCAACGGCTTTGAGTTCAAGTAATTATCAACAACTCTAAGTTCACTATCACTACCAGCCACTCTATACTCATACTCAGCAGCCCTGTGCCCAAGTCACTCAAACAGCTCTGCACTCACCTCAACAGCCTCGTGCCTACTAGTCATTCAGCAGCTCTGTAGCTACCCCGAGCTCACATCTTGAAGATAAGCAGCCTCACCACTTCCAGGCCGGTGAAGCAATCCTGTGACTCCCACTTAATGCACATTTATGCAGTTCTGGCCCAGCGCACACTTCGGAAAGCATCCCTTCAGTAGGGGAGTTGAAAGTCTGCTTAACAAGGTTGAAATTAGGAGGCGAAGGAAATCTCCTAGGCGTGCATGAGGATCATCTTGTCAGCAAAGACGATGGAAATCTCTGAAGACATTAATCACCGAAGCATTTAACAAACCTTATGGCACTTTGGGTCAACAAGTCAACGAAGTCAAAGTGGAATATGGTCAAGAACTAGCCTTGGGGACGATCCCGAGCATACTCAAAAAACTAGCCTTGGGGGCAATCCCGAGCATACTCAGAACTAGCCTTGGGGACGATCCCGAGCATACTCAAAAAACTAGCCTTGGGGGCAATCCCGAGCATACTCAGAACTAGTCTTGGGGACAATCCCGAGCATACTCAGAACTAGCCTTGGAAGCATCCCGAGCGTGTGGAAACTAGCCTTGGAAGAATCCCAAGCATGAGGAACAAATCAAACCCCGTGGAAGATGGAAGATGGAATACTCAACAACTCAGCAATTCTACAAACTCACTACTCAGCAAGATATCTATTCTCAAGCTCCATGTTTGAATGCTCAAAGTTCTACACTTTGGATGCTCGAAGCCCTTCGAATGCCCAACCACTGTGTACTGGATGTTCAAGTTCTACACTTGAATGCGCAAGCTCTACGTTTGAATGCCCAACCACTGCGTACTGGATGCTCGAACTCTATGTTCGAATGCTTAAGGTTTATACCTTGAATGCTCAAGCTCTACGTTTGAATGCCCAACCACTGCGTACTAGATGCTCAAAGCCTGTACTTTGAATGCTCGGACTTTACCCTCCGAATGCTCGAGCTCTATGCTCCGAATGCTCAAGTCCGGAACTTGAAAGAAGCTTTATGCTTAAATCAAACACACACGCACGGGCCCGTGCACATAAGCATCAATTGCATCACCATTGTTATCATCGAGTCTGCATCATCATATCTGCTCATATCTAACCACTATCATCATATACACACTATGCATATTTCTTATTCATGAAACAGGTCAATCCTGTAAATCAACCGGCTCTACGCCTCGATTTTATTGATCGGCCCGGCGCCTCGATCCTTTGACTCTATGTCAAAACTTATGATGAGAAAGCTCCGTGCGCAGACCATCAGAATGCAACCGACTTTATGCCTCGGTTCAATCAAGCTCCTCCAAACGGCTCCGCGCCTCGGTTCCTTCATTTCCAATGCTCCGTGCTCTAGAAACTGGCCCTGCGCCCCCCACATCTCAAAAACAAACCAGCGTCTGATTCATCCCCAGCAGATGACTTGGATTCCACCCAAATTACATCAATTCCATCAAGCTGATTCGCAAGGATAGGCTATTCTACCGAGCTCCTTTCAGTCAAAGTAAGGATGATCAAGAAAAGCAAACGCACCTGCCGTGTACTGATCTACCCCAAAATACTAAGGAAGCTCTCCGCAAAAACTCCATGGCAGCCCTGCGCTCCTTCAACTACTCTTCGCCAAAACCCTGGCTCAGTCTAGGTACATCACACTACGGCCTTTTAAGCCCTAAGGTACGTCTTCTGTTTCTAACCCTCCGAACTTTTTATTTTTCTTTATTGCCCGAACTACGATTGGTCTGAATTTCCCTTGTAGAATACGTAGGTAGCCTCCCGGCCCGACCATAACAAAACCTTTTTCAAAAAAACCCCTTGGGATAGTGGTTGGACCAAATTGAGTTGCTTTTTACAGCTTTGACTCTTACTCAAACATGTCTCGCGATCCGTCTGAGTTCAGTCAAAGAGGGGCATCTGTAGACACCCCAATTTGGCCTAACGATTATTTCAAGTCCCACCTTGGGACAATCCCGATGATGAAATGGATACAGTGATTGCTGATTGCTTCCTTGAGAACCTTAGGACTTTCGGTAAGAACTTTGAGCCACTTAGAGGACCCAATTCAAAGCCATACAGCCTTTGACAGAAAATACAGAAGCCTAGGAGAATCCATATGTCGGCCGTAACATCGATCTCACGGCCTTAACATCATTTCCTCACCCGAGCAACCTATTGCTAGAAAATCTCCCTGAGAGATCAATCCCTCGGCCGTAAGATCGATTCCTCGGCCGCCAGATCGATTCCTCGGCCGCCAGATCTATTCCTCGGCCGCCAGATCGTCAAATCCATTCCTCAGCCGTAAGATCGATTCCTCGACCGCCAGATCAATTCCTCGGCCGCCAGATCCATTCCTCGGCCGCCAGATCGTCCTTTTTCCAGATTCTGGAACGTTCTGTCAAACGTTTGATCCGTTCACCAAACCCTAGCAGCCAAATCCCGATGCGTTCGGGCTACGCCAGAGGATTGCCATGAAGAGTTAGAATCACTCTCTAACTCCAATTTTAATCGTGCATTGTGATTGGTTGGAATGAGTCATCCGGTGCCTATATAAAGGAACCTTTGGGTTCCGAAATTAACATTCAATTCCTCCATCTCATACCTCCAAGCTCTGCAGAAATCATCTCACATACTCCCTCTATAGAAGCCCTAACCTTCCGAAGGCAGCCGCATCCCGAATGATCAAACCCCGAAGTACAAACCCTAACCCTAGGGTTTTTGAGAAGTAAATCAGTCAATCACACCCAATCCGAAGCAATCAAGCAACTGAGGGATCAAGGTGGTGAGGCCCAGGGGCCTATGGTTTGATCTCTTTTACGTTTTTATGCATTAATCATAGTGTTTTGATTATCTGTTAAATATCTGTTCTGGTGTGAGGAAGAACATCGGTTGGGGGATCAATCCTTCGGCCGATATATCAATCCAGTGGGATCCCTCGGCCGTGAAATCCATTCACCGGCCGAGAGATCGATTTTCCTGGGACAGCCTGTATGTTTTGTTTATTTCTGATGCATGCTTTCAATTACAGTCCTGGCTCACCTTATTCACTGTTAAAGGCTTAATTAAACAGACTATGTGTTAGAGTTGAATAAAGCATGTACATGTCTTATGTTGAATAACTATGGGCCAATCACACGACTGGGCAGAGAGGGGTGCCTAACACCTTCCCCTTACTGTACTTTTGGCTCCCGTACCCAGAATCTCTATCTATTTTCCTAGTTTTAATAAACTAGGTGGCGACTCTGTTTTGATGATAACCACTATCGTGTGGCGATGTTCCTAGCCATGGGAATGTCCATGATTTTGGTTTATGAAGCAAACAACCAATCGAGCAATCCATGATCAATCTGTATGGCGATGCCCCGTTTAGGAGGTGTCTACACCGACATATCGAATAAGTTAAGCGGATAGTCTCAAGTTAAGATGTTGATTAAGTGGGAGATTGTTAGTAATTTATTTTAATCAATGGGTATCTGTAATCTTAACGTGGGGAGATTAATAAGTATTTAATATCATGGAGCTCGTAATATAATTGAGATAAGGACGAGAGTGCAATTATAATTCTGTAGTGGGGTGAATTATAATTAGTGAAATAAGAAATAGAATCCTAGTGGGATTAGGTTTTCTTATTTACACTGGGAGCCCAGACTTATTACTCCTTAGGTCCCTATCGTAGCCCTATATATACACGTTATGCTCTCTAGGTCAGATTGACGTTTTCACGTTTTCTATTATTCACGAAATAGTGGCAGGCTTAGAGAGAGCAAACAGATCACGAGAGAATCCACACTCGGTTCGTGTTCTAGACGTGCAGGGAATACGATAGAAGATCGTAAAGGTGCAGTCGAGCAGTATACGTGGTTTATAGCAAGACGTGCTATATCAAGTTCAACCAGCGCTCGTGTTCGCAGGGAGTTGAGGTAAAACCCTAATTCCGCCTTGTAGGGTTTTGCGATTTTCTTGTTGTCTAATCTGTACGCGTCATTACTGGGTTCTGGAAATCATTTCCCAACAGTGTGATGAGCCTGATACTACTAGTCACTTAGTATATGCTAAGGAAAGCAAATACTAGTCCCATGCTTGGCTTTATTGTTCCGGGTCTTTTCTCAATGGATAGAAATTAAAACACTTATGGCACCTGGTGTTGCACCCGTTTAACTTAATTGGGGGTAGTGATTTAATAGTGGTCGGCAGTGGCTTACTGGCTTTGTTACCTATTCCATAATGGAACCGCAGATTTTTTGGTGCATCACATTCATACATTTACGATTCATGTAACAATATTGATACTCCTGAAAGGTGTTCTATTTGCTCGTAGCTCCCGTTTGTCTTAGGTGGAGCAATCCGAACTCTCAACAGATTATAAAAGAGAACTCAACGAACCCATGTGGAGACCCCTCAGCCCGAGGACAATCTCTAAAATACCCATGCGGAGACTCCTCAGCAATCTCTAAAATACACATGTTGATGTTGACAATGACGACAACATATACATTTTCGTGGGTCGGTTGACCCCATGGCAAATTTTCATTTTGCTGTGATTATATACTAAGATATGGTAGTGTACTTGCCTAGGGAACTGATGTAAACACAGGATTCTTGTAATATTCTTTTGCTTTTTTTAAGGAGAATAAATTATATACATCGGCAGTGTAAACATTTATTTCTTCCAAATTAGTTACATTGCGCCACGTCGCAATATTCTATTAATTGGGACCACTGTTTTGACACGTGGTGCAATGTAGTTGATTTGAAGGAAACAAATGTTTACACCGCCGGTGTATGTAATTTATTCTCTTTTTTTTTTGGGAAAAATGTTGCTAAAAGATTAAGCTGAACACGAAAGCTAATGTGGCATTAAGATCTCATAAATCGTATTTTTATTTGGAGTTTTAATTATTAATTTTTTTGTATTAATGTATGATTTGATTTGTACAAATTAGGATAATTTATGTACACATGTCATTTTTTTGAAATATTTCATATAAATACTTACCAATATATAGGTTAGTGATGAAACACTTGAATTTCGGAGGCTTGAAATTTGGTTGCTTAAGATATTGATACTTAAATTTTTTGATGATCCCATACTCACAACTTTTTGGAGTCGCCATTATAGTTGACCCATTTTTCTTTTCTTTGCTGATTCCTCTCAATGAAAATTTTCATCGTGTTATAATAAATTACTTGATGAAACGAATTTAGTTTTTTTTTGGAGAAGATTATTCAATAACAACCCAGTAACACTTACATAACGAAGTTCATTACAAATATTTTTGGCAAAGTTAAACTAATCATCTAACTATTGTAAAACAAGAATGTCTTTGACCCCGACCGAGACATTGAACTTGACGCAAACAACGACACTCACTATCTACTGTATATTCCTACCTAGAATCAGTAGTCTCAAAAGAGATAAAATAAAGTGCTAGCAAAGATAAAAAAACAACAAATACCCAGACGATCAGGCAAAATCTAACCAAGTATGAATGCATTAATAAATTTCCAAAATCTACAAATCTGACAAGTCACCACAAGTTACCCCGCTAAAAACATCATGTAGGGTAAGAGCACTATTCGCACGGATATTATTGCGAAGCAACATCGTCCCTAAAAGAACCCGATCTGGAGACGAAAAATTCGCCCAAAGATGAAACTAACAACTCTTGAGAAGACAAGAAACAAAACTCTTACAAATCAAACGACAAGTCGTTGATCTGAAGAGATGGGAGAAAAACAAAACTATAAAAGACAGTTTTGAAAGAGTGCATCTAGTTGGTTTGTTGATTTTATGAATCTAGTTGCAAAGTTTTATTGATTCTTAATTCATCGTTCCAGTTCGACTTTTGTTATTTTATTCTATGTTAAAGAAAATTGGAACTTTTGTTATTTGAGTCTACGTTTAAGTAAATTTAATTAGGACTATGATTCAATTATTCTTACTTAAATTTCTCTTTAATATCCTTTGTTTGTGATAGTTTACGCATTTGTCGTTTTGTTTTTATTAAGTAAACTTATTCAAACAATTAACCCATTGAAGTTTTATTTTCTATTTTATGTTTGTTGGAGTGTTTCATTTTAAAAAGTGATTTATAACTTTATCTAACGAGAGAAAATAGGATTACACACCAAATTTTTTTTTTTTTGAAGTTTCAAATGTTCCTAGACTGTGACAAATTCTTCCCAAAAAATTTAAATTAGAAATTTAGAACATTGAACCTGCCTGAGGCACTCCGGTCACGCTTAATCCATAATATATCCATATGCTACGCTGCGGATTCATCTGTTTAGATGCAAAAAAATTCTAATATGTTAGTCTTGATGCAAAATATGTTTCGATGCAAAATGTTTGTCTAGCTAATTATTCTATGCTTGTGGCACTTCGCAACAAAAAGTTTTATAATTTTGAGCCCTTACAACAAAATCTAAAGTTCAATGTTTCGATGGGGTTTTACGGCAATTGAGGTGGGAGGTGATGCACTAGGACTGATCAAGATGCTACGTGGAGAAGACAAAGTGCATAAAGATGTTGTGGAGGTTATTGTTCAAGACATACGTACGGCTGTACCAAAGGAATTTTGATGTGTGTGTTTAGTTTTGTTCGACGATCTCAAAATGTAGTGGTGCATTGTTTGGCGCGTAAGGGTGTTGTGGGGTTGAGAGTCTCTACTTGGGAGGCTTCTCGTCCCACGTGGCTAGCCAATCCTCTCATTAGGGATGGTTGCTTTTTTTAGTTGTGATGTTGCTTTTATTGGTTACAATCAATAAAGTTCCTAACATTTTGTCCAAGAAAAAAAAAAAAAAAACTATTTCCAATTTGTACATGTAACTTTTAGGTAGTGCCGTAGTATGGGTTATCTATAAGTACCAAGTTGCATTGATAAGATACATATCGAATCATTATCCAAACTATATAATTCAAACCAATACCATGCATGTTGCATTCATTGAATTGAAATATGGAAAAATACTAAATATAAGAGTCAATCTCATACACAAATATAACAAAAAGGGTATTTCAGGTCGTATTCAGCATCACGATCATAATTTCAAAAGTTCGTCTTTATCACTCTTTCAACTGTTCCTAATTAAAAGTCTTAATAAAGTCATTTGAAACGGATCAACATCAAAGTATAGTGGCCATTAAGGCTGCCAAGGAATAGGAATACATATAATAAGACTTCAAGATTTAAATGAAATACATCATACTCAATTCCAATTTTTTTTCTCTTACTTGAGAAATCCTAATATCTCATCGGATGTTTTTTTTGTGTGTGTGACAAAAGGAGAGAAGTGTTATTAATCTGAAAGGCATAAAAGCCTAAACATCAGACAGTTGGGAATCCCATATGGGCAAAATGGAAGTCCACAGACCGGACCAACCATTCAAAAGAGTCTTTTGAGCACAACAATGTGCAGCCCGATTATAATCACGTTTAACAAAACCAAACTCACAGGAAGAAAATGATTCTTTCAGAGCTAAACAATCAAAAATAATAGCTGCTATATCAATAGGTGGATCTAGAGAGGTAGAACATTTCCTCACTATTGCCTCCGCATCCGATTCAATAACCACTTTAGAAAGATTTAGATCAATCCCCAGCTTCAAACCATCTCGAATAGCCATAGCCTCAACAATTCTTGACAAAGTAATACCAATGTGAATACTCAAGAAGATACCAAGGACCTTGCCATCATGACCTCGAGCTATTGCTCTTGTACCAATAGAATTCGAACTCCTAGAGACAGCAACATCCACATTAATCTTGGTTACATTCATCCCAGGGCATTGCCACACTAAGGTCCCATTACGAGTGGATCTCGACAAAGGTGATGGAACCTTAGAGTTAGCATCCTGAAACTCATAGAAATCTCCTTGCGCTTTACCACTAATCGCTTCCGTAGCCCAACATATACCATTAAAAATAAAATCATTTCTAGTACGCCAAATCCACCAACAATAAAGAAGAGCCATACCTAACGAGAAAGGAGGCATATGACTTTGACTGATACGTTCTTGAATACAATCCCACCAATCTGTCATGTTTCTGCAATCAAGAAGCTCTTCAGGTCTTAAACGAAACGGAGAATGAATCCAGACTTTGATTGCAACCTCACACCGAAACAATACCTGCGAGATTGATTCCTCTGCCTTGCCACAACGAGAGCATACTGGATCGAATTTGATTTTGTGTGCAACTAGAGCCACATTTGTTGCCACCGCATTATTAAGACACTTCCACATAAACAGTTTCACCTTCGGATGGATTTGTAGTCCCTACAACTTCTTCCAAACAGTAGGAAGGACACCAGAAGAGCTCGTTTGACCCATGTGAATGTTCCCACAAATATCAGTCCCTTCCCTAACAAGTCGGTAAGCCGACTTGACAGAGAAAGAACCATTTGGTGATGGGTGCCAAATCTTATGGTCCCGTCGATTTGTATAGCTAATCGGAATTGAGAGAATATGGTCGGCATCCCTCTTTACTAAAAACCTCACGAACCAAAGCAACCTTCCAAGTTTTAGTGCTAGAATCGATCAAGTCAGCCACTTTCTCTATATCATTCCTCCTCACCGTGTGCCTGTCAAATTTGCAATTCGTATGTCTTGGCAGCCAAGGATCTTCCCACACACGAATCTCGTTTCCAGAATGAACTTGCCACCTCCAACCCTTGTCAATTAATTCCCGTGCCCAAACAATGCTCTTCCATGCCCAAGAAGACTGACTGGTAACTTTTAATTGCATGCCAAAAAGATGTATTGGGAAAGTAGCGTCCTTTAAAGATCTGTCGGAACAAAGATAATTCGCCTGAGATAAGTTTCCAACCCTACTTGGCTCGCAAAGCCTTATTGAAGGATTCCATATCCTGCAAACCCAAGCCGCCACCCCCTTTGCATAAACTCAACTTGTCCCATTTAATCCAATGAATTTTCCGCTCACCTCCTTTGAACCCCACCAAAACCTCGAAACCTCGGAAGAAATCTGCTGCGAAAGAGTTTTTGGCAGACGAAAACTAGACATAGCATAGTTTGGAAGAGGCAATACCACATATTTTAATAAAACTTCACGGTCCGCATGATTAACCTGGTTGTCTTTCCAACTCCTCAGTTGTTTAATAGTATTATCCTTAACATATGAAAAAAGGTCACATTTGGAATTACCATGAAAAACTGGAAGTCCTAGATATCTAGCCCTATTTGCTTCCATTGTGATCCCCACCTTTGCTGCTAAGAGATTTCTACGTTGAGTTGGAGTATTGGGACTGAAAAAAACTGATGATTTCTCATTGTTCACTTTTTGACCCGAGCTAGGCAGCTTCATACAAGTCAAGAATCCGATAAAGAGCTTCACAATCTTGATCTGTTGCACGACAGAATATAATAGAATCATCTGCGAATAAGAGGTGAGAAATGACAGGACAATGGTTATTAATCCGAAAACCCCGCAAAACCTTAAAAGGCACAGAGAGAGTCAAATTTTAAAAGGCACCTGAAAATCCCCCATAGAAAACCAGTAGTGCTACCCACACAGCAATAATACACAGATATCATGCACAGATCTGATGTGGGACCCACTACGGATCCCACACAAATGATCTAAACCATTCATTAAATGTAAAATATTTTTTCAAGAGATTTCGCATAAAATCTTCTGAATACGATATCTTTAGATGTTCAATTCAATCATTTAACTTTTCATTCGGATGTCACGATAATGAAAAGTTAGATGATTGAATCGAGCATCTAAAGGTATTGGATTAAACTGATTTTTCACGAGGACCCTTGAAAATATGTTCTACATTTAATGAACTGTTTGGATCGTTTGTGTGGGACCCGTAGTGGGGCCCCACAACGGATCTGTGTACAATATGTGTCTAAAAAGTTTGTGTCAATAGACTTTCCCATAGAAAACATATTCAAATCCACTCTGTTAGGACCACCACCTCTTTCCTTAAACAAAAAAATATGGATGGACAGCGAACACCAAAGAAGAAAAAAAGAAAAGAAAAGGGCAATAAATCCTACCATTTACTAGTAAACTGTAAAAAAAGCAATGTCTACATACACAAAAATAATGGAACAACTAACAGAAAAGAATGGAACACCAAAAAGGAAAAGAAGGTATGTTGAAAAAAAATATTTTATAGGAATGCCACAACTTTCCTTAAAGTTAATACAACCAAATTTTATGGGACGAAGCTTTGATTTTGGAAATGGGAAAAAGTTTTATTACCTTTCTGAGCTTATAAAGCCTTTGAAAATCACAGAAGGTTTTATTAACTTTTTGAGTTTTGACCAAGAGTTGTACACCTGATTTTACCCACTCATCCTTGGCCCTCGAATTGAATCAACCTCAGCCATCCACTAAAAATGTCTTTTGGTGGTACTCACACTGTCGTGAATTGTATTAATCTTTATAACAATTTCAAAGATTAATAAAATTTCTTTTTCGCCGTTCAAAAATTATACTCTGTATAGATTAAAAAAGGAGTATAATGTTCAATTGAATTTAAACTGTTGCCCCACCACTCAATTGATCTGTCATCATTGCATCAACAACTTCAAAGGGCATATTCTATTAACCCTCTAAAAATCAATCGACACGCATTGAAAATTCTAACTAAAATAAGTTCCATATAATTGACAAAAACATGGAACTTACGGGAAAAATACCTAAACAAACAATAAGAGGCAAAGTGTAAGAAACAATAAGTTTGAAGGCGAAATGAAAAAGGTGGAAAACACAACACTCAAAAAGAATATCCATTGCCACACAAAAAGAAGAAAGAGAACCCATTGTCATAAGAGTTTACATAGAGGGAGAATGTGAGAGATTGCCAACAAATGAGATTAAACATGTGTGGGAGGGGACCATGAAAACTTAAAAGTGCCCAGAATACAAAAAAATAAAAATAAAAACCTGTCCAGCTGCACAGCTATACTATACCAGTTGGGGGGTCGACAGATCAAAACAATAGTCCCTCTGAAGTATTCAGTATTGACATATACATACATTTTAGGATGCTCTTGACTCATATCCAGTTAGCGATGTCTTGGCTGCGAGATGGGTGAGAGCACGCCTGTGGTAAGTATTGCGAAGTTTCTTGTATTTCTGCACAAAGGGTCCCACTTCAATCTCCCCGTCAAGAAGCTGCCTGTGCAGGGCCTCTGATTCCTCCTCTGTTTTGTTCATTGCCTCTGCAAACACCAAACACATCGATTAGAGTGCCCCAAAAACGAAGTAGCACCAATTGAGGATAACAAACAACAGACTAAGATGGTGTTGTCATATAGTTGTTTGCATAACCGGTAGATGGTTCTGCAATATACAACAAAGACAAGTAGGTGCTGCAGTATGAAAGCGTGATGGGATCATTGTTAACAAGATGTCGGGGGACCTAATTTTAACATGGGAAGTCTGAAGTAAACAAAAATGACATGATTTGTTACCGAGTTTAACATACAGTGCACTTGACAGAAGGGACAGAGCCATGTTCATGGCCCAGGGTGGCCATACGCTCCTGTTTTGGAGTGCATACACATATATACCTGGAATGACCATGAGTGGCCTCACCAATGAATATAAAACAGAAATGGAGTAAATACAATACTACCAAATCCACGGCTAGTTTAATTTCTGAAATAAAAAATTGTCATGTTCTGAAAATTAAGGTGACACTAGATGAGAAGAGTGTAGTAACTAAGAGTGAAATTAAGCATAAATAGACTGGACCTTTTTTTGGTAAGTTCGAATCACTTGATTTTATTTTTCATGGATAGTAGTAGAGTATACATGTGAAAGTTTATTTTGGTTGCATACCACTAAATAAACTTTGTGATAACACCACTTTTAGTCCCCGTTAGAATAAAATCATGGCTCCATCCCTGCTGCTTGATAGAGTGCAATGACAGAAAATGAATCATGCAGCTAACGGCACACGATATGAACACAGGAATTAGTTTGCTTTGCATGCTTTGGTCTGCTATACAAGAGGAAGCAGTCTGTGTTTCCGAATGACGATGATGGCGACACCATGGTCTATTGGTAGTTTTGTCAAGAGTTTTACCTTGAAGTCTACGGAGGAGGGATGATGGGGAGTAAAACTTCAGGGTCTCTTCTTTTTGCCTCTCCAGCTCATGCAGCTTCTCTTGAGCAGCAGCTAATTCAGTTGTCCGAATGATTCTGCACTGCAGAATCAAACAACAGCAGAAAAAAATATCATTTACATCAGTATTTGATATTGGCTTCAGGACGAAGCAATGGAACACAGCTTAATTTGTTCACCTGATTCTGCAGTTCCATTATCCGTGGTTCTTTCTCCAAATTCTCCCCTACAGAAAGGGCAATTGTTAGAATAAGACTCCTTATCTGGTGGAAATGCTATGAGAAGAAGTGTGCATGTGTAGGAACATATATACATGTGTTGGAGACATTGCAGCTGTTAGACCAAAAAAAGACAAACTTACTGGCAAGCTGCAAAGTCTCCTTTTGAAGTTCAACTCTTAGCTGATGTTTATCAAGGAGAAAAAAGGTGAATAAAAAGGTCAGCAGCAATTGATGGTAACAAAATGACCCAAAAAATCATGTAAACTACACCTAACTCCACATTTTATGCAAGCATACTACAGTACCAGGAATGGTAAAGTGGAATAAGAAAGCATGCAATGTTTGAAATTACTATACAACCCAGACAGTCTACTCTGGTCATCATGTGCTTTTCTATAGACAGGTTCATTATAACTTTAAGCAGGCTTCATATATAGTTTCTGGTAACATCAACGACATCGTGGCTCAACTAAAGATTATGACTATGGATCATTGTAAGTCCCTCGGAAACATCTCAGACAGAAGTTCACATCTAGTGCATAAAAAACATGCCGGTAGTTGCCAACTCTGGATAGCTCAACCATATTTATCATAAACCATGTGGATCTTCAGAAAAGATGAATAATGTTCATGTGTCTGGTAGTTATCTGTATGTTTTGCAAGTGCCGTGTCTTGCCCGAGAAAACTCAACTTACCAACGGTAGTGATCTTTTTGAAAGATAATATGGGCATAAAAAGATTTAAGAATACTAGATGGGTTGCCGTGATAAACATCAATTTGATACTCGATTGCCGAAATTCCAAGGCCGTGTCTGCCATAAACTCTACATTACTCAATATCTAAATCAGCCTGTCATAATTTACATCAAACAATGCACCCTAAACAAGTTTCCGGTATTCATTTCTAATAGAGAGTCTTCCACTGATTCCTTGAAAAGGGTCGTTTACAACTCAGACCAGCTAATGCAAATATCGATGGCCCCAGATCCCTGGGTTCCAACCGCTTTTGAATTGTGTGCCTCATCAAAGCGCAACGCTACACAGTTTCCTTGATATAAGAAACCCCACAATTTATACTTAAAAAGGGTTCAATATCAATTGATAACTACTGAAGATGAGATATTCATTGAACTTAAAAGCATAAAAAGTCTAATAAGAAATACAAAGAAAACTAGAGATGGTACAAAAACTTAAAACAAGAGAGAAAAGCAGGTGGAAGCACAAGAGCAAAAATCAACTTACATTGTTTTGAATTTTAACCTGGTCGAGCGAAAGTAAGAATTGGCGGTATGCATCTTTGTCAGCCAAAAGCTTCCGTAACTCATCAATACTACATGGAACGAAATAAGAGGAGAAACAAATGCTGAGAAAATACAAAAACACAGTACACGATGGTAGTCAAAGTATCCTCCACGTTTCTAAGTAAATTAGGAAGGAGTGAATTTCTTCCCAAATAGCTCAGCACAGGAGAAGACATTGTGCTGAGTACTACTGTCTAGTGAGGTATAAAGACGGTGGTGGGCCGGTGGCTACCGTCTTCTGAAGAAAGCATATGATGACCATGTCACTATGTCAGTGATTAAAAAGGACTGCAGTGTCTGATATGTTCTTGTAGAATATACTTTACAAGGTAGAAATATGGATAATCAACTCGGGTTATGGACTGTGATTAAAAAGGATTGCAGTGTCGGATATATTTTTGTAGAATACACTTTACGAGGAAGAAATATTGATTATGGACTTGGGTTACGGACTGTGATGCTCGATGGAAATAATGGGTAGAAACAGAGGCAATGCCAATGTAGAAGCCATGGGATCGCCTGACACCATGGGGAAAAATGTTACCACTACGGCTAGTAGTATGTAATTTCTGCTTGTCCATCATTTGACAGACACAATTAACATGGAATAGGACCCCAACTTCAACTCATGAGATAGAAGTAGCATTAGATAATTATACCATTTAGGTTGCTGAACCATTTAAACTTCAAACATGTGTTGACTTTAGAATCTCCTTTACTCAATTTGAAGCAAGGATTAATTTATGGTTTTGAATAGGAGATTTATAGTTTTAAAACTTTATTTTCCCTTATTAGAATAAAATGATTATTCATTCATTAATGCGAAATAATTTTCCTACGGAAAATTATAATTTAGATATGTGACCCCTCTATAATAATTCCTAGAGTTGCCACTGGGTAGAATTTTTTTTTTTGGTTTTTGTATGTTGCTGCACCACGTTCTCAATGGTGTAGTCAATTTCTATTGTTTTCAAATTCCAAAGGATTAATCTAGAAATATAACAGAAACAAATTGAGAGACACTAAATGACAATGTTGGAACATTTAGCATGTTATTCTGTTAAAGCATCCAACTCCAAACCAATTGGCAAGGAGTGGAGAGGCCGCCTAGGCTTATATACTAGTTTTGGAGAAGATAATTAACTGATGTGGGACAAACTCCATCACTCCCCCCGCACGTGCGACCCCCGACTCGCACGTGGAGAGGTAAACAAAGGATTCGGAACACATGGATCACAATGAAAGAAAGTGCAACTATGGCACAGACAAAGGGGAAAAGCCTCCGAAACCCTAGCTCTGATACCATGTTAAAGCATCCAACTCCAAACCAATTGGCTAGGAGTGGAGAGGCCGCCCAGGCTTATATACTAGTTTTGGAGGAGATAATTAATCGATGTGGGACAAACTCCAACATATTCTTTACCAAAGAGGCTACGATAGTGTGCGCACTAGCACTCCCAACCATTGCTAGAACCAAATTGTCAAACTACATATAAGCCAGATCAAATATCAAATGTAAGAAAAACTCTTATTTTGGTTTTCTAACATCAGATGCAGTTTTTTGCTTTCACAATCTCGTTCTCACATATTACAATCCTTCCGTATTCACCCAGTCTATGATTCAGTCTTTATCACATGACTAGCAACACAAGTGGTTCAACTGCTCCATTCACTCTTAAATTTCTCCCTACAATAAACCCAAAATCATACAAAACAAAATAAAACTACCGCCATTTCTTTCCCTACAGCAAAACTCCGCAGAATAATATAGCATTAGATCATTCATCAATCACATGTAGATAAACTGAAGCAAATGGATTACGTGCACATTACAACAGTTTAAAAAAAGAATAAAGCGGGGCAATATTCGACTTCCTACCTACTGTTTGCTATGTATTGTTTTCAAAATAATTTAAGTAGCTTCCCAAAAAATAATCACTTCAGTGCCATGTATGATATTGTATATGGGGAAATTTGTAACACGCAATATCAATGAAGCGACCAAAAAAAAGGAAAACCTCAACTCATAGATGCTTATTTGATAACTCCGTGCCTGGGCCAACTTACATGCCCCCCGACTAATCCTAGGGGACCAATCCCACCGTCCGCTAGCGGAGGCCCCAATTAAAGCAAGCGCAAGGCTTTGTATTTTTGCTCTGTATGGATTGGTCCCAAAGGAGTTGATAGCACTTGAGATGATTCGAATTTGATAGCACTTGACTACCAGGCCAACGCCTTGAGGTTCAAATTCATAGTTGTTTCAACAATATCTTCTCTAACATGGATTTTATCTTTGACATGATTGCTAAACAATGTTGAGAAAGGGTTGTGGACCTTGTCATAAGATCACAGACTCAGTATCCCCATCAGTCACATCAAAAGTTTTTACGTAAATCATAATTGGTTTAGCACTCCCAATGCACTTGATATAATAATTACTTAAAATCACCGGAATAGGATCATAGAAAAATTTGTTATGAAAATTGAAACTAATTTCACATTTTACTGTAACCAAGCACTTTTAACTGTTAATAACATGTCCTTCTGCAAATCAGGGATGTAAAACAACTACGCATGTCACGGGAATTCTCTTGTACATTTTTCTTTCACCAAAGGCTCTAATAACTTCTAATTTAGCTGATTCAAGGATGTATTCAATGCTTTTAAAACTATTGTTGCCTACCTTTGTAAGCTTTTATAGTGAGTAATGTGAAATAGCACTACACAACACAGGCCCGCTGGCTAGTTTGTATAAATACCATAGCTACTTGATTGAGCATGATCCAGCTGTCCAGACTTGCTAATCAATGGAGTTTAAAAGTGATGGCCCGGAATTGCTTAAGCAAAGATTTTCCTTTGAAGAAGGCACGAATGAGAGAGTGTTTTCCAAGTGGGGTTGATGAATTTTAAATGCATAGCGTGCACCATATCTGACAGACAAAGCAGAACATGGAATCGTAGGAAACGGACTATCCTCCAAACAAACATCCTCCGCTCTTTTTATTTAAGCAATTCGACCTGACCCTAGTTTTGACCCACCCTCTTACCCCTATTAAGTAAGCTACACCTAAAATCTCTGATATCGACTGCTATCTCAGTAGAACTAGGGATTGGAAGGACCTACAACATTGCTTACCGGACATTCGGACGAGAAGGATTAGACTTTAGACCCACTAATGGATTATAGCTAAGAGACAGAAAGAAACCTAAGTCACTATGTGACATGTATTACCACAATTGATCTTCAAGAAGTTTGCCTATTTTAGATAGTCGGGTTTGTATTGCCAAGATCAATAGTTTTGCTGAGCGCGTTCAAACTTCAGCCACCCTTCCCAGGAACCATTGTTGGAGTACAATGATAGGGGGACAAAGAGAACCTTCCATTGGTTATGAAGCAACATATCATGAAGAAACCAGAAAGATATTCAGCAACACCATCATAACAAAGTCAGGAACCCGAGCAACTTACCTCCTATCCTTTAAAAGAAATATAATGCCCACAGCCTCCGAAGGCGAAGCTTGAGCTGCAGGCCTTTGTACATTGAAGCTACTGGAAGAGCTGCTGCTAGGTGTTGTAGGGTGGGTAGAACTGGGAGAACTTGGTAAAGATAAAGGATACCATGAGTTGGTAGGAATCTCTTGTGGAAGCGCCTGACCGTCCTGCTCTTGAGAACCCCTGTAGGTAAACATGGTTAGCTTAGAATCCTAGAACTTACAAAAAGGTAAAAATTGTACTAAAGTTTAAAGCTCCGCTAGATGGAATTCATTTGGATCACATACATAATATAAGAGAGCATACCATGCATAGTAGAAGGACAAACTACATGATAATCAAGAGGAAAACAAGGTATTGCATTGGAAACTTCAACACTTATCGTTCCCAGACCTTGTATAGTCTATCAATATGAGATACAAGTTCAATTCAAGATGTTCCGGTACAAGGAACAGCAAGAATATACTGAACAACAATTGTAGAGAGCCAGACACAAGGACTGCAAGTATATAAAAGCTGATTACGGCTATTACCATGAACGTATGTCCAGTATGAATCTGGTGTAAGGTTGGCAAGAGATCACCGTGATAGAGAAGAGGAAACAAATTTTGATTTTTCATGTGGGAGGAGTGAACATCATATAAGTATAACTATCATCCATAAATACAAGAGTTCCATTCTCTGTAAGGGCTCTCTCACCTAGTGGCGGATCTAGGAATTTTGCACAGAGGGATCACTTTTCGAGCATAAACTTGATAAAGATTCTCACAATCCAATAAAACGAGATCCAAAAATGAAAATAGACGGGTTTCTGTATTTGTACTTGATAATTTATTATATTTTTATTGGTGAAATAGGTAAAATGCATTATGTTGGCTTTGTGGTACTTCTACTGCCTAAAGTCATAAGTGAAGAAGGTTCAATTCCTAGCAGCTATGTTTAGAGGAAGTTTTTTTTTTTCAAACCATGTAAGCGTTAAAAACAAAAGTAGAAAGATGCTACTAAGCTTCGAACCGCGACCACAAGCATGGGAAATGAAACCCCTACCACTCAAACAAGACTTCCGTTTTACTTTATTTCGGGTATTTTAATATATTTTACTTATTTTCTGGTTCACACAAAAAAATCGCCCGTTAATTTCAGGAGGGTCACGTGACCCTCCTGTGCCTCAACTGAATCCGCCCCTGCTCCCACCCCTTCGGCTGCTTCATCTGGGTCTTCCCAGTTGCTCTTTTGACTGCCTTTCATACCACTCTCATTCTCCAATCTAGACTTGTCAGCAAATCTCTTAAAGGTTTCCCTTTCCCTGTTTCCTTCAAACTCATCCACGCAAATAACCCATTAAAGCCCCTCTCCCCTTCACGAACAAGTTTTCCCACTCCTCCTTCACCCTACTTCAAATTACATCCATCCTCTTTTTCTCCACTCACTCCTCTCTATTTCGAAAGCAATCCCATAGTCGTCTCGCCTTCTCATCTCACTACTTCCAAAACCATCTTACCAACACAAAAGAACCACCAAAATCTTCCAAATTCTTTGGAGTTATCCAATGGAATTTTCTAAACTCTGCATCCATGGACTAGAGAATGAATGGTCCCACCAAAGGATAAGCACAAGGGCCAAACGGCCAAAATTCCTGACCTTGGATAATCAAAATTTCCCAAAGTGTATAACCAGCTTTAAAATATATATATATATCTAAACCAGCTGCTTGACCCATATCCACGTGCTTTATAATTTCAAGTACTAAATTGGAATTGAAGTTCCAAAACTACTAAATTTGAGTAAACTTTGAAGATAGAAGAATAAAATCAGCTCAAAAGTAAAATAAATGCAAGAATTATCAACAAATCTTTTCCATTTAAGCTCAATAAGCAACTATCCCAATTACCAACATAATTCCAATTACATGAAATCCCACTACTCAACATCAAAACAGCTGGAAGGTAATGCTGTGTGAAAGAATAAGGAACTCGACTATGGGTACCGAAATATACTGAAAATGTACACCGGCATGTGGGGCCCACTTTTGAGTGCCACATGTATTATGAATAATACGAACCGTTCATTAATTTTAAATAATTTTTTAGTGGCCCCGCAAAAAAACAGCCTAATTAGATATGTGTAAGTGGTTAACCCAATCTTCCATTGAATTGAGTCATACAACGTAGAAACCCAAAGCCCAAGAATTGAGTTTTTGCAAGGAGTTAAAAACTAAAGTTCAAGTAAAGGATCAGAGTACCAAAAAAGTAACCTAACATGTGAGGAATCAACCAAAATGAAGGCTTGACGAGAGAGAGAGAGAGAGAGAGAGAGGAGATTACCAGAATGACTTGAACATGGTGCTTGGGAGAGAAGCCGGTGGTAGTCCAATGGATCGAGAGAATTAGAACGAATCAGAAAATCGAAATCGTTGAGACTCAAGTCAAGAATCGCCGACACGAAATGGTTTGGAGTTCTGAGTTATGCAACACGAAAGAAGATACGATCGACAGCGCTCTCTTTCTCGCTGTTGAATACGCGTCGTCGCGTGGCGTGGCGGATTACTATAGTCTTAAATTTTCCGCGGCAGCAAATTTTTGTCTAAATTTACGTGTACGTTTTCTTTTTTGGAACCTGAATTTTTTTTATTAATATTTGAATTTGTTACAAAAACTAAAGGAATAAGAATTTGACGGCATCATCTCTTCTTAAACAAAGCTAAGAACAATTTTGTGCCGAAAAATTTAAGACCCAAATTCGTAATTGACATGAAGCCAACTAAAGGAACACCTAATGGGCCGAAACCCAAATACCTAGAATGCATAGTTTGAACACCTTTCTCGATCTTGTATTTGTCTTTAACCATTGTGTAAACCCTTGATCTCTTAACCCGGAGTTCCGATACCAATTGTTGAAGGATTCGTAGGTCCAAATCTACAAGCAAACCCACACACAAGAAAAAACCAAGAAAAAAAGAATCACAAGCAAGAACAAGAAAAGAATAAGACACATATTTACGTGATCCAGTTTAAACAGATTACTTAATTGTACTCTATGGGGGTGTTGTAGTGTTTAACTATGATGAAAGAGTAAAGAGAGTTACAACTTGGAGTGCCCTAACCATAGCTTATATAAACTTATCAACAAAAAAAAAAAAAACTATAGCTTATATAGTTATAAGAGAAAGCTCCCAAAAAAAATTCTTAAAAATTGCTCAAAACAGGTGTTTTCGTGTACCCGACAGTGAGGATCGAAGTTACCAATTTTACCACGGTCAGGACCGACTTCACCACGGCCAGGACCATAATTAGTACGTACAGAACTTTAGGATGTTGATTTCTCTTCACGACTTTCAGGACCAATTTCACCACAATCAGCACCAAAAAATTGCTTAGACCGAATGTGACTTCACATCTAGGATCAACAACTAAATTTTCGTTCCGTCTATTTATTTGGGGATCAATTTCTCCAAAGAAATAAAATCGTATATCATCAAATGAATTAGTTTAAATTTTCACTTTGCTGTTTTCCATGTTTTTTTTTTCACCTTTTGATTTTTCCATAAATGATTTAAAATAATGGAAGAAAAATGATCCATATGCTTTGAGACAAACTTCGCAACTTCGGGTTGGTGCTGTACAATAAGGTGCACAGCACCGTGTTGCGCACCTCCGAGCCGTCAGATGCACGATCCGACGGCTCGGAAGTGCGCAACACGGCACACTGCATAGCATCATCCTCCAATTCCAAACTTCATGCATGATGTCTTCATGATCATACCTAGCCAGAGTAGAATTGACTAAGAAAAGGGTATTCTATGTAATTGTTTTTTCTAATGTGGTTAACAAAATAAAGGACAATTAAAAGGTGGGAGGATCATAATTGTCATTCCACATAGGAGATAAGATAAAGAAGACACGAAAAAGGGTTAACAAGGGATGTAATAATTTTAGAAGTTTGAAAAGTTGAATTCTTTCTCAACAAACTAGCAATTTGGGGTTTATCCCCTCTCAGGTCAAGGCTAGGGACATATAAGAATTTGTTTCCTCTTGTGTTCAGGTTCAAAACTTCCTAAGTGCTACTTCCTTCGTTCCTTTATAAGTGTCCTGCTTCGTAATTCTAACTTATTAAAAATACATCATCATTATACATTTCACATCAATTTTTATCTCAATTTTCTCTCCTTACCCTCTATGAAAATATCATCATTATATTTTTACTTACTAACTTTTCAAAATGGAATCTACTTTTAGGGGCAAAATGGAAAATTCACCAACTTTTACCCACTAACTTTACAAAATGGACACTTATTAAGGGACAGCCCAAAATAGAATACTGGACTCTAAAAAAGGGACAGAGGGAGTATATATTAATTCTTAGGAGGTACGATTAGTCCATACGAAACTATATATGCTCCCGGCTTTAAATGGGTCCTTCAGTAGTTGACGATGGAATTGCGCCTTAGAGCTTAGTCAAAGTGCGCATAAGTTGATCCAAACAACACGAGTTAAAAAAATATTTAAAATACTAAAATTTGTGGAAAATGTTGGAAAGAAAGAAAGAGGTTTGGGAGCAACCGACTAATTAAGGCTCTAAAAGTACGAGTCTAGAGTCCCAATTGCTTTATGCTTTTGCATTGAAATGCTAACTAGTGAGGATTAGGTAATTTAGTACGATATAAAGTAAACTCACCATACATAAAGCAGAACTGACTTTTATTAATCTTTTGGATGAGGAAACATGTCAGTTGTCTTAATAATCTTTCATTTTCTAATACTTTCAGCAAACTCCATTCTTTGCTAATATTTTTATGATTTTGAAAAAACAGAGAATAAGACTCTTTTCGGTGACCTCACCCATTTAACCTCGCTCTAATACTAATTCTTGGGGAGATCAGGGAGACACACACATACAAACACACACTGCACATAGACAAGCATTATGTGTTTGCCGGAATGCCCGTTGTAGAGAGAAAAATAGATATCTCTCATATTTGGAGGATCTTACACACTCCGAATTGTGAACAAGAAAGGAAGTTAAGCCTTTTCCTAAAGCCCCAACCACCGAGAGCTAATTCTCGTCTCGTCTCGTCTCGGCTACGCTATTCTATTAAGGTTTCGCATTTATCAAGCCTTGGTTGGCTACTGACTTGGCTTCGTTCACTCAAAAAGAAAGGAATCCGGATCCGAAAGTGACTTCGATAGGCTATGCACTAGCGCCCTTGACAGACACTCCAGAACCCGCCAACACTCGTGAAAAACTGGGTCAGTCGGTCCTCCATTCATCCACTCGGAGGTGTGGATAACGAGGCCACCTTCCCAACCTTCTCTCTTATGTCCCTATGTTGTAGTAAGGCAGGGCGGTTCACTTGAATTGGTAGGGCCGAACGTCTTTCTTTGGCCCAGCTTAGCGAGTTCGCATCCCCGCGCAACAACATTGTTTGTGTCGCCCCTTACCGTTCTTGCTCAGTGTTTGCAACAGCTGGGAAGGCAATTGTAGAAGCGAAGCCTATCGCCATGCCGACCATCAAATATGAGATTAGGCCTCTTCTCAAAGATTTGATGGAACGACCCAGCCCAAAAAAGGAAAACTCACTCTCACTTGCTCTGGTTTTCTCTACCTTTGTTCAAACTACCATAGCTCATTCAGCTTCGGTCACCTTTGCCTTACTACCACGCTCATCTTTTGTCAACAAAGGAACGTGGGTCATGAGGCAATGGCCTCAAAGGAAACAAGGCATGAGCCTTCACGAACACAAGGTTGTAGACACTTTAATTTGGCTTATCGAGTATTTAAGCCCCACCTTGAGTATTTTTCGATGATGAACAAGTTATTGTGACACTATACGTCTAAGAGTACGAAGTCCTGCTTGAGTGGTTGTGAACTTAAGTTGTTGGAACATCATTCTGAACCCCTCCTAATCCTTGTTGTCATGGATCGCCACTTACTTCTAACGATCGCTGAACTGATAGTCGATCGTCATTCTTGGCATCTGTCGTCACTTTCCTTTGGTCCAGAACCATCACCTCCTTTACCATTTCCACCATCCCTATTGTTAGATTTCTTGGAGCGTTCCAACCTATAACCAATTGGCGATAGGTGGAGTAGCCTCTAGAATATATTAACCAAGCTTAGGTGGCTTGAATGAGCGATGTGGGACAAGTCTAACACTCCCCCTTACGTGCAGCCCGGATGCACGTGGAGGTGACAGACTAGGAGACCAGTAACTGATCGAGTGATTGACTCGGGCAACAGAGATGATAGAGACTTTCCCACGAGAGATGAGGCCACCCAAGACCTAGCTCTGATACTATATTAGATTTCTTGGAGGGTTCCAACCTATAACCAATTGGCGATAGGTGGAGTAGCCTCTAGAATATATTAACCAAGCTTGGGTGGCTTGAATGAGCGATGTGAGACAAGTCTAACACCTATAAAGCTCCTGGACCGGATGACATTCAAGTTGTGTTCTACCATAAGTTTTGGCACATTGTTGGTACTAATATTTGTAACTTCGTTGGTCTTGCCAGTTCACAAGTGGAAAATTCATCCACAAAAATCAAAGTCTTTGTCAATCAAGATTGAAAATGGAATTTCAGTAGTCCAATACAATTATTGGGATTATATTGAAGCTTGGACAAAAACTTTTTACTACCAAAATCAGAAGAAAAAACACTCATATATGGTTCTTCAAATTATGTCCAAATCTTTTTGGACAAAATGATTTTCCAAATTGGTTTCTTATCTAGTGGTCTAAATTTGGACCTCGCTCAGATTATCTCCCATAGGAAATTCAAAAGGAAATGGAGTCCTTCATTCAAATTCAATCTCAATTAAGAGGAGCAAATATCCCAGAAGGAAAATCGTTCCTTAATTACCCAAAAAAAATCGTTCCTTCTTGTAATGACAACCTTTGAAATCCCTTGGATTTGGAGATGGGATATTCAAATTGAGAATAATAATTTGGGACTACCAGTACTCCAGAGAATCTTCTAGTATAGATGGTGGAAATCAGTTGAAATTGAAAAAATTGTTTTGACAATCAAGTCAAAAAATCAGGAATTAAAGCAACAATTACAACGACAAGAAAGATGTTCCATCAAGAACCCCTTCTTGGAGATTTCGGCCCAAATTAGGGCAAAGAATCCATCCTTATCGGATAATGAAATTGTAGCCAAAACAATAGACTTTTTGAAAGACAAATTTCTACAATCCGTTCATAAGGCAACAAATGATGAATCCATGACATCAACTATGAGTAATGGAGAAGACAACAATTCATTCGTTTGTCTAGCAGGGGAATCTCAGAACCCATATGAAGACGAAGGCAATACACTTACTTTGGGGGACTTTTGGGACAGTATGACAGAACTCATAACTGGACAAATGTCCTCCAAGAAAGGAAAAGAACCAATGCAATAATTCTGCATTCGGCCAAATTAACTTTCGGCCACTCCAATCAACTCAACTCCAATTATGGAGGGTTCGACACTCAACTTTCGGTGGAAGACAGATAAACGTGACGATGGGACCCATTGTGCACCCGACGTATATCTTTATTCTACATGTAATTTGAGTGTAATTTCATTTGTCTTTAATTTGAATTTCATTTCAATTATGAGTCCTCTATAAATAGGACGTGTCTGTAAAGGAGAACCCAGGTTCTGGATTGCGTTACTTGAAGACAAGTATCCATTCCTAACAAAGTTAATGGTTTAAGGGCTATTAGCACTAAAGCAATATGAATATATTTATAATTGCGCATATGAGCAAGCAAATCAGTTCTATCCATAAGATTTATTATTTTATCATTAAGCTCTAAGTTTTTAGTTCTTTCCATGGTTTTTATTGCCATGCTACTTTTCAGTTCAAACAAACCATGTCCATATATAGTAGAAGGGCGAACTGGAGGAATTGTCCAGTACGTGATTCAATTGTTCTTGCACATTAGCATATTCTATTAATTCATAATTTTTAATTATATCATTATCAGATCTAAATAATCTTCTCATTATGAAATGAAAATGATTGTGTTAGTGCTCATACAAATTATTTTTCATGATTTTGCCTTATTTTTAAATGAAAGTGAACATTGCAGATAGCACGTCTGTCAACGGTTTACCGGAGCAAGGCCAAATTACCCTTCTCAGGTCCTCATGGCCGGACAAATCCGAACGTGACTTGGATGACGTCCCACTACCTATAATGTTCTCTTACATTTTCCTATAATACTTTGTTTTTATTTAAAAGGCTCCATCATGACTAAATAATTCGTAATTGCACTAACAAATTAAATTAAGCCATAAATGGCTCTGATACCAAGTGAGTAATGGATCGTAGTAAGAAGAAAGAAAGACAGAAAACTGACCTTATTATTATTAAAAGAGGCTGAAGCCAATATTACAACAGAGGGAGGAGAGCAGAGGAAAACAGAGATTCTCTCTCTCTCACCTCCTCCGTGATTTCTTGCTGCTGCGATTCACGGTAAGTTCTATTCGCGGTGTAATTCCTGCTATATTTTACTTCCTTCCGTGTGGGTCGAGTTCGTTTGTGTATATTTTACTTCTTTCCGTGTGGGTCGAGTTCGTTTGTGCACGAGTTCGTTTGTGTTGTCCAATGAGTTTATGAGTAGACTGTAGTTATGGTTTTCTGAGATTGTTTGGATGTTTTGAGTGGGTTTAGTGTCTTCATGCACGTTTTGTTGAATTCCGTCATTTGATCGAGTTCTGGTGTTGTTTTGTTAGGCTGATTTTACTTTTAGATCAGATTTTTTTGTGAGATTAGGTTGTATGTTTTACGATTGTGTTTGGTTCATATATGGAGTTCATATTATTATATTTTTTTTTATCGTAGGATCTTCGAAAAGTTACGAGATTGGTGTTTTTTTTAACAATCATCAGAGACACGGTCCACGGCTACGCGACTTCAAATACATTCTCTCTGGCTATTGTTGGCAAGTCCGGCAACATGGACTCAAGGTGATGACTTTATGGATAATCTATCTAAATCCTCATGTTCTTATTTCCCCTCGTTCCTTTTTCTTTTATTTCTAAGCACTTGGTAACATATTAGGAATTTTAGGGTTTCCATTCCTTACTCCTTACAGATTTTTGAAGCTCCAAACTCACCGCCACATCTATGACCTACGCCCCATCAACCAGAATTCTAGGTATGTTGTGCATGAAATTCGTAGAAACAAGAATACAATAAAGTCAGCAGATCTCAATTGGGAGTTATTTTGCAGAAATTCAATTTGGAGACTATGGAGAGGACCAATCACAATGCAAAGACATCAACTATGGCCGGCCTCAATTGAATCTGCTCCTCAGGTATATCCTCACCTTTTCCAAAATTTGTTACGAATACTCTCGTGTGTGTTGGAATGTGTCCCACATCGCTTGAACATGCCCCATCTGTGTTAGTTATAAGGCCCCAGTTTCTCTCTTTTTAACACCTGAGTTTTAAGGAGTAGTATGAGCTGGGCTTTTCAACTTACTATCAAAGCTTGGTTGGGCCTTTGTTTGGTGGACCCTTGTCCGGTGCCATGTGTTGTGGTCCAGGAGGGTGTGTTAGAATATGTCCCACATCACCTGGACATGCCCCATCTGTGCTAGTTATAAGGTCGCAGTTTCCCTCTTCTTAACACCTGGGTTTTAAGGAGTAGTGTGGGCTGGGCTTTTCAAGTGTGTAGAAATAATTTCCATGGAACTACAATTCTATTCTTCGAGTAGCATTCTAAAAAATAGAATAATTAAAATTGGTATTAATGGCACTCAATATTACTAGAAAAAATCTGTGTTGTCTAGTCATCATAAATTGTTGACATTGCCTCTGACAGAAACATTAGTGCAAATCTCATCATCTTACAGTATCCAAATGAGCACAAATGGAGTTCTTTCCATCTAGCTAAACCACCTTGACCAGAAGTTCCATTGACAAATTTTGCTGATTGTAGACACCCCAATTTGAGCCTCGAAGGGTCTTTGTCCACCCCTTTGATGAAATAAAGGAAACGGAACATTTGCGAGCTTGAATGAAGGATTTCCTCAGCCTCAAAACGAACCCTCAGCCCAAACAAACCCTCAGCCCAAACAAATCAAAAGCCTGAAAGCCCAGAGAAAGCCCAAAAGCCCTGGACTGAACATGTAATGTCGCACGTGACACCTCTACACCGCACGGCGTATCAAAAGTTATTACGCCGCACGCGATCATGAGGTTAGCCGCACGGCATTTCAGGTAAAGTTCTGACTGGCTTAGAAAGCTATCGGCCACGCCTATTTGAGCCACAACTGCAAAACGGCTCAGCCGAAAGCACACTTCTGGCCCGCCCAGAAAATACCTCCAACATTTGAAATTCAAAATCCATGGCTCTTGCCTATAAATACACCCCTCCACTCAAGTGAAAAGGGCCCTTGATCACCATTATACCATTTCTCTCTCTTCTTGCTTTCACACCCATTTCCCATTTCTAAGTCTTGAGAATGTTGCTTCCAAAAGACATTCTCTAGGCCTTTTACTCCATTTTTCTCCTCACCATGGGAGTTAGCCCTTCCCCTTTTTTTCACCAACTGTAAATGTTTCAACTACCTAACCAACCCATCTATTTTACACATCCAACCTCCTCTTTTCTCTATCTACCTTACTGACGCTCACTCATCATCATCCAACAAGCCCTTCCATCACCATCTTCGTTCAAGCTCAAGATCAAAGGTAAAAACTAAGTTTCCTTGGGCTAGGCTCTGCCCTGGCCCTGAGGGGGCTTTCCTGTTGACAGGCTTAATCTCTTTTGGGTTAAGATCTGACTTAAAATCATTTTTACAAAGCAAACAAGTCCTCTGTGTTGGGTAGGCTACGCCGTGCGGCACTTTGGTGCGACGCACGGCGTGGTAAACTCAGACGCGCGGCATATTAGTTAAACTCCTGTTTTCTTGTCTGGACTGTCTGAATCATGATCGTCTGTTGCTGTATCTTTTTCTGTGCACCAAAAGTAGTCTTGGGATGAGACCATATTTACAAGCCATATTTTGTCACCTTGATAAAACTCTATCAATCTTTCTGAATGAACAAATGCCTCAAAATGGTTTTCTGCTTGTGGCTTGGTGGAATGGTACATTTCCGAGATGATCTGATGGCTGTGGATCCTCTGATGTTTTGAAGCAACGCCATGCGTCATACTGGATGCACCATGCGAGGTTTTGGAAACAACAAAAGCCTGATGTCAGGATCATAACCACGCACGGCATACCAAATGGCCGCGCGCCATACTGTGGTATGCCGTGTAGCAGAAAGCAGTGATCCAGACAGTCTACTTGAAAGCTTTCTTTATTTATATCTTCGTCATATCATTTTTCATTATTTCTGTACAGTGAGCACCACGCGCACGACGACGTGATATATTTTGCCTTGTTCCCCTTTCCCGTATGTGTTTTTGAAGTTTTCCAAATAGCATTAAATCCCCCATCTAAAATGCTTAGTAGAGACCGGCTTTCGCCGGGCGAGCGGGGTGCTTTTCAACAAAACCTTCCCCGCTCGTAACGTGGCTCCCGGATCCAAAATCTCAACGTTTTCGCTAGATCAAAAGCCTTTCCCTTTTCAAAACAAACTCTCGGTTTCTCGGATCATCCATCTTAAAAATTCGGGTGGCGACTCTTCGAACGCACCGGGCGCGGGAGCCCACAGTGGCGACTCTGCTGGAGACTTTTATTCAATACTTTACTCTCTTTTTTTAAAAAAAAAGAAAAAAATAAAAGAGTGTTGAATAATCAAGAGGGCCCAAACTTGAAAGGCATTTTACTTGTGGGATTTAATGCAATTTGGAAAACTTAACTTTCTTTTACACTATGCACCGCATAAGCCTCGCTAGTGTGTCTCAGCAATCTTGCCCGGTTTACCGGTGACAAGCTCTCCAGGGATGCCTAGCAACCCTCGACTATGATGGGCCATCGTGCTGTTCGACCATTGTCTTGCAATACACTTGACATGGGGTAGTACATCTTGGCTCTAGTATGGGGAACCCTTCTGAGACCAAAATCGGCCTATGCACTCGTACATAACCATAGAACCTTCCCAACTAGGACAGGAACCCGTGGCTAGGACTTATGTGATATATCCTGTTTATGTGTGTTTCTTTTCTGTACATGCATATCATTCACACATCATTGCATCTTGCAGGCTAGAGGATTAGGCTCCCTTAGAATTCTTTAGGACTTTCCGGTCGGTTTAGGAGACCTTAAATCCATGAAGATTGCGATACCTCTGGTATTTGCCGTGCCCGAACGGCTCCCTTGACTTGGGACTAACCTTGAATGTATGCGTATCTGGATTCTGACGGTCACATTGCTCTGTCTCGGATGGTCAAGGTAAGGAGATTGGCTCTGGTTCCGAAGCGATCGAAATTTAACCTGCCTGACAGTACCTACCCGGACCATCAGAAATCTTCTGTACAAATGCCTCAAGTGAGACTCAAGTCATGGTAGGTCTTAGGATTTAGGAGACGTGTAGAAGGTAGGACAGACACTCGGGATGGGTTCTGAGTTACTCTTTTTTGCCTTGTTGCCAGTTCAGAAACATTGGTCATCTGTGAAAAGAAGAGGCTATACCCAATTGGTTTCGTCCGTCCCAAAGATTGGTTCGCGTAGACACCCTGGAAGGAACCCAACTGTTTGAGATCCACATAGAACAGGAATGGCAGTCGTCGTTAGCGGTTTCACCAAGATTAGCAATACAGGAGTCTCTAGCAGAACTATCACCTGAAAGTCCCTTGCCAATGGCTGATCAAGGAAATGAGGTAGAAGAGCTTAAACAGAACATGGCTGCCATGGACGCTCAGTTTAGGCAATCCCTTGCTGGCATGGATACGCAACTCAAAGTCTCGGTTGCATCCATGAAAAATGACATGAATATGATGGAGTCTATGCAGGAGGTTTGCGACAAGCTCCTAGTTAAGCCTGACATACCCAAGGGTGAGACACCGGCCAAAGATATACCAGCAGTTGATCCCAATTTAGTCGCCCTTATGGCTAAAATTGGTAAGTTGGAAGAATCTGTGCAAGAAAATAAGCGATTAGGAAGAGGAGAAATTGACATGAATAAATTGTGCTTGTTCCCCAACGCTAAGTTACCAGAAAAATTCAAGGGTGTGGATTTTGCAAAGTTTGACGGTACCGGAGATCCAAAGGCGCACCTTCAAGGGTATGTTGGTTCACTCACCATGAGGGGGATCGAAAAGGAAGCCATGGCTCAGCTATTCCATGAATCTCTGTCGGGACCAGCCCTGCAATGGTTCCTTACTCTTGAACCCTCTAAGAAAAGGACTTGGGAAGATATTGGGACAGCATTTGTGGCTCAATATGATTTCAATGTTGATCTAAAGATGACCACCAGGGAACTAGAGAGCACCAAGATAGGTGAGAAAAAAAGTTTCGCTGATTTTGTAAAACGTTGGAGGGCTAAGGCTGCTCAGATGCAAAACAAACCAGATTTGAAGGAACAGATAAGGATCATCACCAAGAACTTGCCAAGCTCTTTTGCCCCATACATGGTCCTCTCCCAGGCAGCCCCAAATTTCAAAACTTTCTATGACTCGGGCTTGGCTGTGGAGGAGGCCTTACGAGATGGTACATTGGAGAAGAAGGAATCAGGATCAAAGTCCAAAAGGGTATATTCGGGAAACAGCAATGTCCTCTTCGGGAATACCAATCAGGCTGGAACTTCATCCACCAAGCCAGCAGAAGTAAACCCAAAAAACCAAAGTCCCAAAATAGAGTCTTTACCCAGTTTAGCACTCCTAGATCCGCTTTACTCAAGAAGCTTACCGAAGTGGGAGTGCTGAACCCTCTCCCGCCACCACAAACCATTCCACCTAACTTGAACCAGAATGTCTACTGTGATTTCCACCAAATGCATGGCCATACCACTGACAACTGTATCCGCCTCCATCATGAAATTCAAAACCTCATTGACAATAAAGTCATTGATACCCCTCCTTCAGACAAACCGAGCACCATGACAAATCTCTTGCCACAACATAATACCCCATTCCATATTAACCAAATCACCCAAACCAAGAGCCAAAACTTTAATCCTACCCCTTTCATCATCCCTGATACCAAACCAAAGCCTGTTGTGGAAATTTCCGAAGAGATTGCTCTTTATTTCCTTTGGGAATGGGGAGATTTGATTGCCGATTAGGAAGAATTCGAGGCCACCAATTTTCAAGGAGATGTGAACCCATTCTTTGAACCTGGATGGGAAATTGATTGGCAAAACATTTATGCTGACCGTCTTGATGGGTTTTCTCTGTACATGATGTTTGAAAACCAAAACGAGAACTTTCCAGGGATGCCTGAATGGGAATGGAGCCCAATCCCGGATGAATACCAACTCTTGGCCTGGAATGATCCTCTGGATACCTTTTCTATACCCATGCTATTTGCAGAAGAATACCAACCTCAGACGACAGCCTACAATTGGCCCGAACCTGCTCCATTTCAACCGAATCCCTCTTACCTCCACGACCTCATCATCAATGATCCGTACAACAATGTAGGTCTCGCCCCATATCCAGAACCACCAGGGCTAGAAGAAGATGTGGCTAGTAATGAGTTTGACCTAATGGACTACCTGGCGGATGAAACTAAATCAGAGTCATCCGTTACTTTCCCGAAGGACGCTGATGTCGCCATGATGAATCTATGGGAAGATGAACCAAGGGCTGAAACGAATCCGTGGGAAAATACAGAGATCATCAACATAAAGGTGGGAAATGAGGAATGGACCGTAAACAGAGCGGTGACAGAAGCTGAGAAATGGAAGCCCGAGGATCTGTGGGAAGATTTGGTTATAGCTGACTTGGCTGCCAATCTCCAAGACACCACTATTGGAAACAAGCGCAAGGCCCTTGCTGATTTGTGGAATGAGGAGTCTAAGTACCGACAGATTGGTCAATTGACCAGGAGTGGTCGAATCTATCAACCCCCTAATCTTCAAATTGGAGAACCCTCCAACCCTTCTGCTCCACTGACCAAAGAACCTTCTAACCCTTTCGTTACCCCAATCAAAGATACTTTCCAACCCTTTGGCCCGCCAGCTAAGGAGCCTTCTCGCCCTGAGAAAAACCCTGAAGGAATGATCAAGCGCCAACTTGAACAGACTCAGGCCAAAATGTCTGTTTGGGACGTGCTCGTTCACTCTACCCGCCATCGCGAAAGACTCATCCAAGCCCTCTCTCACCTAAAAGTTCCTTCCACCATAACCCTTGACGAACTCGTAGCTCTCATCAAAACCATACCCATCAAACATGCCATTACCTTCACTGATCGAGATTTACCCGCTGAAGGAACTGACCACAATCGGCCACTCCATGTCACTCTGAAATGCCACGGAAAATGGGTACCAGTGATCCTGATTGATAATGGGTCGGCAATCAACGTTTGTCCACTCCGTGTTGCCTATTGCCTGGGGTACAAAAATAATGATTTCTCTCCATCAGAAGTCAAAGTTCGGGCATATGACAACACCCGTCGGGATGTGGTTGGAACCCTCATGCTTCCTATGACTTTCGGACCTTACCAAACGGAGGTGGAGTTTCATGTAGTAAACATTCCCGCTTCTTTCAATCTACTGCTGGGTAGACCTTGGCTGCACTCACTTGACAAAATGGCTGTTTCTTCAACACTCCATCAGAAAATTAGACTGGGACTTGAGACTGGGATGCTCACCATTCATGGCAACTCTGGGATTCGTGCTCCCGTTGAAGACAATGCCCCACTCTTGAAGATACAACACGGGGAGGAGGACATTGCTTTAGGCGGCTTCTCTCTTGACACCTCTAATTCTGTTTTCACTGTCAAAATCGATGACGACTTTGTCCTTAGTAATGTCGCCATAAAGATAATGAAGAAGATGTCCTACATGCCAGGTTTGGGGTTGGGAAAGAATCTACAAGGACCTACGCAGTTTGAAGAACAGGGAACTTTAACCCGCATAACAGGTTTGGGATACCACCCTTCGGAGGACAGGAAAGAAAAGAAGGGAGATAGATTGGAGGATTATTTTGTCAAAGAGAAAGCAAAGCAGATTTACCAAGGACAGCCGGAACCATTCTGGGACAAAGAAAACAACACCTTCCTACCGGGGTTTGAGATATTCGCTAACGATGTTTGGCCGGAAAGTAATGAAGAATTGGAAGCAGTGATCAAACAAGCAAAGATAGCTGACTGGGTTGAAACCTTTGCCCTGGGTAGTCTGGCGACCTTATTTGAGGAAGACGAACCATTGGGTATAGCTATGGAAGTAGAAGTGCAGATGCTGGGGCAGGAGGCCCCAGAAGACCCGACTTCACTCATCATGGATGCCGCTGGGGATTATAAGAACTGGACTTTCATACCAAGTGCAACCAGTCATGAGCCTGAGTCTGAATCTGAGTCTTTAGAGTCGTCTAAGTCTGTTGAGTCTGAGTCGGTGCCTCTTGGCCCAACTCCTCAGAGTCTGTATTTTGAATTTGAGTCTACCCGTGTGTATGGTGCCCCCGAGGCCCCTACTTACAATGAAATAAATGAATCTGGTTCCGCTTACTTCCCTGACTTTGAAATAAATTGTGTCGACCCTGATGATGAAGAGATCGATTTCGATGGGGAAATCCCTAAAGAAATTCGGTCCCTAATCGAAAGGGAAGACGAAAGGCATGCTCAACCTGTAAAAGAAGAGGTCATTTCAATAAATTTTAGGGATGAAGGAAATCCCCGAGTAGTTCAGATCGGTTCCGCGCTGTCAGAAGAAGAGCACCAGGCTCTTGTAAATTTGCTAAAAGAATTCGAAAATGTTTTTGCATGGTCACACGCTGATATGCCCGGAATCAATCCTAAAATCGTGGAACACCGGATTCCCCTTTATCCTGACGCAAAACCAGTAAAACAAAAATTGAGACGCATGAGGCCCGATAGGGTGCTTAAAATAAAAGAGGAGGTAACCAAACAAATCAATGCTGGGTTCCTAATGGTAACTAAATACCCCTAATGGGTTGCAAACATTGTTTCTGTTCCGAAAAAGGATGGCAAAATCAGGGTCTGTGTAGACTTCAGGGACCTAAACAAGGCTAGCCCCAAAGATGACTTCCCTCTGCCACAGATTGATGTGCTAGTTGACAACACCGCAGGATACGCTTTGCTTTCTTTCATGGATGGTTTTTCAGGGTATAATCAGATTCTTATGGCCCCAGAGGACCGGGAGAAAACAACATTCGTCACCGAATGGGAACCTATTGCTATCGGGTCATGCCTTTTGGGTTAAAAAACGCCGGTTCCACCTATCAGCGAGCTGCTACAACCTTGTTACACGACATGATTCATAAAGAGGTGGAAGTTTACGTTGACGACATGATCGTTAAGGCAAAGGAGGCAGAAGGCCACTTACCTGCACTCAGAAAGTTCTTTGAAAGAATAAGGAAATACAGGATGCGCCTCAATCCAGCTAAATGCATGTTCGGAGTCACTACAGGGAAAATGCTTGGGTTTATGATCACCACTCGTGGCATCGAAGTCGATCCATCAAAGATTAAGGCCATTCTGGAAATGGAACCACCGCGGATAGAGAAAGATGTAAGGAGTTTCCTCGGTAAAGTACAGTTCATCAGTCGGTTTATTGCAAAATTGACTTCAACATGTGAGCCCATATTTCGCCTGCTCAAGAAGGGAACACCATTTGTATGGGACTGCAGATGTCAGCAAGCCTTCGAGGCCATCAAAGCCTATCTAAGGAATCCACCAGTCTTGATGCCGCCAGAACCAGGAAAATCTTTGATCCTATACTTGTCGGTCACTCCGTCTTCCATGGGGTGTATGCTGGCACAGGAAGGAGATGATGGGGTTGAGAGAGCTGTCTACTACCTTAGCAAAAAGATAGTCGGATCTGAAGAACGCTATACTCCATTAGAAAAGACGTGTTGGGCGCTCGTTTGGGCTTCTAGAAAGCTGAGACATTACATGCTGGCCTACTCGGTAAGGTTGATATCCAGAATGGATCATTTGAAGTATTTATTCGAGAAGCCGGCACTCACAGGAAGAATGGCACGATGGATATTGATGCTGGCAGAGTTTGAATTAAAGTATGTCACCAGAAAGTCGGTGAAGGGAGGAGCTGTCGCGGAGTTCTTGGCCGACTGTCCAGTCGAGGGAGGGGAAGATGCTGAATTCAAGTTCCCTGATGAAGACATAATGACCATGGCCGAAGATGTGTGGCGGTTGTATTTTGATGGAGCGGCCAATCAGAAAGGATTTGGGATCGGCGTGCTATTGATTTCCTCGGATGGGTCGCATATCCCACTTGCATTCAAGCTTAACTTCGAAGTCACCAACAATCAGGCGGAATATGAAGCTTGTATTGTAGGCATGGAAGCAGCCATTGAAATCGGCATAGAAAAATTGGAAGTTGTGGGAGACTCAAACTTGGTTGTCTCTCAAGTGAACGGTGATTGGAAGGTCAAGGAAGAGAAGTTAAAGCCATACCATCAAAATCTCGAAGATCTCATTCCCCATTTCAGTAAAGTAACTTTCACTCACGTCCCGAGACTCAGAAATCAATTCGTCGATACCTTGGCAACATTGGCCTCCATGGTCAAAATCCCTGTCGGTATAAAGCTAAGGCCAATTGTGATCGAGCAAAGGGATACCCCGGTATACCAGCATGTCATGGTCATCAACAAGCCCGAAGACGGTCACCCTTGGTTTTATGATATCTGGGGATTCGTAGAAAGGGGGGAATATCCCGCCGAGGCCAATAAGAAAGACAGAATCGCTCTTCGGAGAATGGCAGCTCAATACATCATCTGTGGAGGAAGTCTATACCGAAGATCTCACTGCGGCACCCACAAGCTGTGTATTCATGGTGCGGAAACAAAAAGAGTGATGGAGGAAATTCACGAGGGCATATGCGGTCCTCACATGAATGGTATGATGCTTGCCAAAAAGATTTTGAGACAGGGCTACTTCTGGTCCACCATGGAGACAGAATGTATGGAATACGTACGACGGTGTCATAAGTGCCAGATTCACGCTAACCTCAAGCATGTTCCACCACATGAGCTGCAGCAAACGACCTCGCCATGGCCTTTCTCGACGTGGGGTATCGATGTCATCGGAAGGATTGTGCCAGCAGCCTCTAATGGCCATAAGTTCATCCTAGTGGCCATTGATTACTTCACGAAGTGGGTGGAAGCAGCCTCGTATGCGACCCTGACCGCAGTTCAAGTCGCGCACTTTATCAAGCAAAACGTCATCTATCGGTACGGGGTCCCGCAGGCGTTCGTGTCCGATAACGGGGTTCACTTCAAGGGTCGAGCTAGGGAAGTTTTGGACGAGTTCCAGATCCAAGTACATAAATCCACAACCTATCGACCGCAGACCAATGGGGCTGTGGAAGCAGCCAACAAAACCATCTTGGAAAAGACCATTCAATCTGCGAGAGATTGGCACGAACAACTACCGTTGGCACTATGGGGATATCGCACGTCTGTACGTACACCAACAGGGGCGACTCCGTATTCTTTGGTTTACGGTATGGAAGCTGTACTTCCTATAGAGTTAGAGGTTCCATCCCTCCAAATTATGATCGAATGTAATGTCCAAGAGGCAGACTGGCTGAGTAACCGATTTGAAGAGCTTATGCTATTCGATGAACGTCGTTTAAGGGCACTTTACCATATTCAAGGATATCAAAGGAGAATCGCGCGCGCATTCAATAAAAAGGTAAAGCCTAGGGACCTAGCAAAAGGCGACATGGTTTTGAAGGAGATCCGGGCACCAGTCTATGATCCACGAGGAAAGTTTCGACCAAAGTGGTCTGGGCCTTACATCATCAAGACCATCCTGTCTGGAGGAGCTACGCAGCTCAGTGACTTGGACGGAAATGAATTCTCAACTCTGGTCAACCTGGATCAAGTCAAGCGTTACTACCCCTGAGAGAAGCTCGCTGGGCTGAAAGCTGCAAGGGCAGCCAGTTCCAGGCAAAAGTTAGAGCAAAAGCCTGCTAGGATGAAAACCCGCAAGGGCATCTTAAGCAAAAGTTAAGGCATACAATGAACAAGCTCGCTAGGTCGAAAACCCGAAAGGGCGGTACTAGGCAAAAATTAGAGCGCAAAAGGAGAGTATCAAAACTAGAGCGAACCCTATCCTTGAACTACGTCATGACCTGATTCCTTCACCAAAAGGGATACGTAGGCAGTCTCACTATGAGACTCGGTCACAATCAATCAAAACAAAATCCAAGTTGACAGAATTCAGAAAGGCGGAATCAGAGAGGGGGAGACCCTCTGTAACTCACTTTATTGAAATAACTGCTTCTAATACATAAGGCTGAGCATGATTTTCGAAAATAAAAGTGCAATACAATAAAAGAGGGTCCACGATTTATTCAACGGTCAGGGTAGTAAGATTGAGTCAGATTCCTTGGGCCCCTGCTCTGGCAGCAATGTCTCTCCTGAGCCACTTCCTATAACTCTCGCACACTGCCACAGATGGGTAAGGATGAGCATCGGTCACCTCGCGAGACCTCCAGAATTGTTGGTAGTTGCAAAGAGCCGAATAGCGGAAGAAAGGTAGAACTACATCCACCAGGACCTCTGCAGGAGCCTCCTGTCTCAAACCAAGCTGACGCTGAATTCGATAGGGGATGTAGAAGGTAAAAGACTCCAAACCAGCAAGAACCACCCACTGAGGGCCCATATGGTGTACAGTCATAGGCGGAAGGTCAAGCCATGAGTATCTCCAGGAAATAGTCTCAACTCGCTGACGTTTGAAGAAGTTGACCCACTCGGAAGCTCGTCTGTCTGCAAATTCAAAGCACCGAGAGGACAATAACCTAGCCTCGTACACCAAGTTGCCAGGAGGGAGAGTCAGCACATTCACCTTGTCGCAAAGCCAAATCTGCCAAAGAGAGAAAACAAGTGAGAAACCATAGAAAGCCAAGCCAAACGTTGAGGAAAAATGAGAATAAGAGAAAGGCTCGGAAGAGGAAAGATGAGTGGGAAACCAACCTGTAAGAGGAGAGGACTACCTCCAAAAGTCTCGGTCTCTCCAGAACGAACCTTGTCCAAACCCATCAACGTTTCAGCCAATACCATTGGAATCACATCCTTTCGAGCTTCAATCTGCACTGCAATGCTGACCAATGCCGAGCTAGCATGTCTAGTGGAAGGAACCAAGAAGTAGGCAGCAAGTAAACACATGCAAAGAGCGGTCATGCGTCGAGTGTGGTAGGTCATGTCCGCAAGGTCACCAAGAGGAGAGAACATCTCAATGAGGTGCATCACATTAAGGTGACCGTTGCTAACTAAGTAACGAGCAACACCGTCATTCAATCCTAGGGAGGCAGCAAGAACCTTGGACATATTCTCGCGCACAGGAGGGACAGTGACCTCTCCGGAGCCAAAACCGCCAAGATAGGCGCGGAACTCTTCTATTGTGGGGCAGAGTTCTTGATCACCAAAGCGAAATACGTGCACCTCTGGGTCCCAAAGACTTGTGGCAGCCCTCAAGAGCTCGGGACGAAGGCGGATGTTGCGAATGTATCTCATGGAGTAAAGACCATGTGCCCGAAAGTTTAGCCAATCGACCCCCTCCATGGAAACCAACCACGGGCGTAATGAACTGGTGAGGGAAAGAGCTATTGAGAGGAAGGGAAGGCTAAAGAAAGGTGAAAGACTAAGAGAGATATGTTGAGTTTGAGGCCCAAGGCCTGAATTTATAGGAAGGGTGGAGGAGACAACTTCAACTTTCAAAAGAGCCTCGGGTTCCAAAAGTGTAAATTTTCCATGGGTCTTGCATAGGAAAAAGCTTAGTCATGCCCTAAAAGAACAAAGCAGACATGCACTAGCTCGGAAATGCCATAGAATAGGTCAAACTTCAACCATCGTGCAATCTGTCTTGGGAAGCAGCAAATGGCAGGATGTCAGGAAAATAGGGCCGCACGGCATATTGGAGTAACGCGCGGTATAATAAATCTGAGAGAAAGACCACGGCATAACACGGATACGCCGCGGGATCAGATGAAATCCCGCGCGGCACTTTGGAGCCCCGCGCGGCATATCAAGTCTGCATTTCTACAGACTTTGACAGCAGAGGTTTGAAATCAATTCAGGGCACTTTTGGGCATCCTCAACCCCCAGAACACACCTCAATAGGTACTTGGGACTTCGGGGAGGTTCCGCTTCGAGTCAACTCTTAAAACTCGAGGTCGTGGCACCAAAAGTCGATAAAATCCGTTTCTTAAGCCGTGTCAAGGTGCCAAAATCCGTTTCAAGTCGTTCCAAGTTGATCTTTCGAGTTCCACAGGTCATAATGGTCGAAAGTAACCTGGTCCAAGTTTCGTCTCGTGTTCAAAGCTAAAATTTGAGAATGTCACCTTCTAAAATCAACATTTTCTTGCTTTCCAAGCAGTTTTCAAATGAGAATTCGAATTTTCTAGCCATGTGTCGAGTGTTGAAGGTCGCTATTGTCGTACGAGAGTCGATAACGAGGACATTCTTGTAAATATTAAGTGTCGATTTTTCAGAATTATTCATTTACCTTCTTTTGATTTCTATTCCAACGTCAATGTACCTATGTCCCAACATATTGCTCATCACAAAGCTTGAGTTCACTTCAGTTTATGGCCAAAGACTAGTTGCATGCACTGGTTAATGTTTCAGTTATTCAATTTTCTTTATACAAATGACAATAAAAGGAATTGAATAGCGTAAATATTGAAAGAACAAATTTTCCTGTATATAATCTCCAAAGCATCCATAAGTCGAAGTACAAGAAGGCGTGCAAGCCTGAAGCTCAAAAATCCTATCTACCAAGGGTAAACAGGCACCCTCCCAAAAAGAAGCACGCAGGCTCCGCTAAAAAGGCAAAAGCAAAAACAAACAAAAGGGGGAGCTCAACTCTCATCCTCATCCTCGTCCTCGTCCTCCTCGTTGTCCTCCTCGCCATCCTCCTCGGAGACCTCCTCCGCCTGGGAACTGGCCGCCTCCTGAGTACCCGTCGCCCTGGGCACAGTACCCTCTGAGGTGTCCCCCAGGTCAACGTCTGTAGGCTCGTCGCTCTCGTCGGAGACGTCTATAGGCTCATCCTCTGTCTCCCCGGAAAGTCGTGGCCTCTTCGACGGAGGTTCCTCCCGAGAGCCAACAGAGGAAGCCTGTTGCGCTGGCATGCACACAGATTTCCTGCACAGCCCACGTGAAGCCCCTCCTCCAGCCTGCAATAACATGATATTCATCATTTGCATTATAATCATAGTATAGGCAATAAGAAGTAAAAGCAAAGAGTTTGGGAGCCTTACCATCGTCCCGCCAGCGCGAAGAAGCACCTCTGGGGCATGACCCATGGCGTACTGCCTCACCAGCTGCTCCAGGCCCATCATGGCCTTCCCCATCTCCCTCACGTACTCCGGAGTCGCCTGCACAATGGGCAAATTGATTAGAATGTATAGTGATAATAGCAAGTGCATGCAAAAGGCGAAAGAATACGTGTCATACCTGAGCAAGAAACTTCGGGGCTATAGCTGTGGGACGTGGCACCACCACTACACCAGAAACCCCCTGGGCAGTCGTCACGTCCACCGTCCAGGAGAGTCGGGGCAAGCTGACCCCGCTCGGGCCCGCGCTATCACCCTGGCCCTACCTCCTCTACCTCTCCCTCATCTCCTTCCTCTTCCACCTCTGCCACCCGCACCACCTGACGCTCGTAGCGTCGCCTCCCAGGCAACGGCTCGCACCCCGAAGCTCGGCATCAAGTACCGAGCCCGGTACTCAGAGTAGTCAGCGTCTGCCTGGAAAAGCTGCTCCAGCTCGGGGTCCGGTCGAACAAACCACTCCACCTCCTCCCGCGTGTACTGCCTCATCCTCTGCACCAAAGCAGGAAGGGGACCAAGGACTCGAAAAACGTCCAGCCTCAACGACTGACGTGACACCCGGTCGCCCAGGTACCACTGCCAGCCGTAAGGGGACTCGAGAAGCACCCTCCCCCTCGTCACCTCCCTGCTCCGGACCAAGTAAGGAAGCTCGAAGCGGTCCCACACACACCAGCGAACCTGCAATCAAGGATATGCAACATCAGCATGAGGTTTGAATAGAAGTATCAACAAATAGAAGCATGCAAGGTGTAGTCATACCCTGTCAGGACGCAGCTCGTCCAGGAAGAGGCGGTAGGCGTTCAGATCGCTCTTTCCCTTCTTCACCCCCCGGAACTCCTTGGACCAACGTAGAGCCCGGGGAAGTACTGTGTCACTAGGGCAGGAGGTCTCGGGAGGGTACATGTCAAGCACCTCGTACGTCCACAGCTGCAGAATTAAATATCAAGAATTAGCACAGGATATGCAATAAGTGAATAGAAAGGCAAATAAGATTAAGAGAAATTTGAAAGGTACCTCCCAAGCTCTCCAGTAACCGCCGAGGCGCTTCCCCGCTCCCCGGGAAAGAGACCCCATGAAGGCGTAACAGGCCCCCAAAGCTGCGCCGCCCCAGTCAAAACAGGCGATCTCCCCGACATCCCTCAAGGCCGGTAGGAGCGAAAGGTGTACTCGATTGCGCCTGTTGGGAAACAGGTACGCACCGAGCAAGTACAACAAGAAACACCGCGCCATCTACTCCTCCTGCACCCTGTCTGCCGGAAGCTCCTCAGTCCAAAACCCCAAGAGCTGGGTGTACTGGGCATCCTCCCTCTCTGCCCTCAGCACGTACCTCAGCATTTCTCGCTGGAACTCCGCACTCCTCCCCGTAGTAGCGTCGTAGGGGATAGGGTCACCCCCGACCCTCAGACCGGTGATCGCCGCAAAGTCTAGAGGCGTCACCGTCAGCTCACCAAAAAGGAAGTGGAACGTATTCGTCGTGTCCCACCACCTCTCGGCAAGTGCCCTGGGTAGGGAATATACCGTAAGGTTGATAGGAGTACCATGGACGAAAAGGGGTAATGTGGTGAGTGTTATGAATAGACATGAGCTTGTTTAGTGATCCAATGGGTAATATGGTGACTTGTATCCTCGCACTTCGTCTTGTTGAGCTCCCTAGGTTCCTTTGGCACTCGTTCTATAAGATTCTCGTTTAGAATCTAGTGGGTGGTGTGTCGTGGAGTCGTTGTGGGTTCGGTATGTGACGTAGGGCGTCGTGATAGACTTAGAGGAATAACGTAGGCTTAAAGTATTTATCAATGTGCAATGGGGTGTACTTATGAGTTTGTATACATGGTTAATGATGTAAGAACAAATGTGAACTTGGAAAGTGATATCTGCTTATATACGGATTGATAATGCATTTGTGTTTACATGAGTTATGAATTTTAAATTGAGGGTCCTGCAATGCAAGGTGTGGTAATGCGGAGACTTTAGAGGGTCCGCAACGCAAGGTGTGGTAATGCGAAAACCCAGGTGGAGAGAATTCAATGTGACGCAAGGGGTGGTAACACAGTTGAATGTCTCGCATGATGAAAAGAATTTTGATTGACTTTAGAAGTTTATGTTGATGTTTGGACTGCTCGTTGCTTGGAATTGTGATTGTCAAAAAGGAAGAATGAAAGATTGGTTTTATCAAGGTTTTATTAAAGAAAGAAATTTGGATTTTTTTAAAAAGAGGATTTTTATCGAAAATCCTCCGGTATTCTTGAACGAATCAACGGAGCTTGACCAGTAATAGTCTTGAGTTTTTTTTTTCTTTAAACTGTTTTGAAAATCAAAAAGGAAAGTTTTATGAAACGAGGCTCTATGGTGAATGGTATGAAATGAGGCAGTTGTTTGTGGCATTCGTTTGAAACAGTTGATGTAATTTGTTAGATTCATATGAGATTAATTGTTGCTTCTAGTTTGATGTATGAATGGTTAGGGATGTCTTTAAGATGTGTAGAGTTCCATAGTCATAGTTTGTCGGTTCGTTGTGGTGCCCTTTTGTATCTCATATCTGTTTATTGGAACTCATTCACTCTAGGTGCATACCTCGTCACATTTTTCATATAGCTTGTGTAAAGATTTCTCTACTGGGCTAGTGTAGCTCAACAAAATCCTTCTTTTCAGGTTCAAGTGCTGGGCAGTAGCTTGCATTGCATTGTGTGTTCAATGTGGAAGACATTTTTTTTGGAAGCTAGCTTCATTAGCTACTTAATCATCTTTGTAATGATCACCCTTTTGTTAAAGATGGCTTTGTAACTGAAAACTTTTGAATTTCTTTGACCAAATCGTTTGTAATCCAATAACTTGTTCGTATTTGTACTTAAGTTTAAATTTGGGCCGGAGTGCCAAGTTGTATTTCGTTTAATCTTGGGGACTTGATTTGTAAATTAAACAGGTGGGAACCCCTTTTGGGTATTTGTAAGGACCCGTAATTTCAGAAATTGTTAAAAGGTTTATTCGATATTATAAATGAGGAAAAATATGAAATTTATTGAGTTTAAATGAGTTGGGGTTAATGTGGTGGTTTTGTTTGTAGGAGGGTGCAAATGCAATATGTGTTATGTTGGTATATATATGTGTGGGTGTGTGTGTGTAGAGGAGTATTTTTACTCCTCACACTCTCTCTCCATCTCCCGACTCTTTCTCCCTCTCTCGGTTCTCTCACTCTCTCTTGCTCTCACTCAAATTTCTAACCTAACAACTCAAAACAACCTTCAATCTTTCATCCCTACGCGTATTGTGGTTCGTATTTCACTGGTTTGAGCTCGGAGGAGTCGTATTGTGTTCGGGTTTCGATTTCAAAAAGCTAGGGCTCGATCTCTCTTCGGGTTTGCTCTCCAACTTCGAGGTAGGGATTTCTTACTCTTTCTATATGCCTATGAGTTGATTATGTGCTTTGATCGTGCTTGAAATTGTTGGTTTGATTGTTGAGAATCGTTTCGAAAATCTGCTCGAACTGAGCTGGTATCGATACCATTTTGCTTGTTATCGATACCTTTATGTTCCAAAACCCAGAAAATCACTTGTTATCGATACCTTTTGTCCTTGTTATCGATACCCTTGCGTCTGGAGCGCTTCTTGGTCAAATGGTATCGATATCATTTGGCTAGGTATCGATACCTTTGGCTTAGGGACAGTTTTGCTACTTTGTTTCATACTTCACTGTTTTGACCCCCGATCACTTCTAACACCTCTTAAACGCCATTAAACCATCCTAAAACTTGATCGCTCGTACTTCAATGATTCGTTGATCATCTCTCACTCCTTTGTTCTCTTTCTAAGAAAGAAAAGTGTAGGATTAAGTAAACGTGGTACTCGTATAGTATTTGTACATTTGGTTGATCGGAGTGACATTGCGACGTGTCTCAATGAACGATATTGACTTGTTAAGCGCTATGACATGACGTGGTGTTTGGTAAGAAGAAGAAAACGTACTATAGAGCGTTTGGGCGTACCGTAAAACATGAGGAACATTGTGGGGAATATAAGGGGTATATGTGAGTGTGTCTAGTGGTCCAAGTGACGTCAAGATGATATAATAACTTGTGTCCTCACGGCTCGTTGAATCTTTAAATTCTTTTGGCACTCTTCCTATGAGGTTCAAGTGTAGAAGCAAATGGATATAGTATTGTAGGGTTGTATATATGGGCTTAATACATTATGTAGGATGCGGATATGTAAATTAACGAAAAGACATGAACATGTGTATTTACAGAAGTATATAATGGTTGGTTGAAGTTTTGTGGTACAACCGATAGATTGATGATGAAGTTAATTATGAAATGATGACGATTATGAAAAGTGTGAGAGGTAATCCAAGTGATTGATATTGAGGGAATAGACTCGGGGTGACCCTACGCTCGAGGGAAATAGACCTGAGGTGACCCAAGTGATTATTGATGGGAAACACCTGATTGAAAGAAACGAAAAAGGATCTTCTAACAAGAAATACTCCGATATTCAGCCCGAATCAACGAAGCTCGGCCTACAATGGTCGAGAGTTTTATTTGAATTATTTTGAAATCAAAAGGAAATGTTTTGTAATAAAGGGATTTGATGATGACAAATGTGGACACGAGAAAGATTGTAGTACCGTACGAAGAATAACAATATGATTTAGAATTGGTTATAGACTAATGTGGAATGACGTGAGTTTATTAATGTATCTAGTCTGAGAAGTAAACGTCAGTGACATCTATGTGACGTCTAGAACCCTTAGACTATAGCGTGCAGCTCGTTGGTAATCATTCATACTTTGGGTATACCTATCAATATTCACTCACTCATGGTGCATGATTCATCGCATATCCATATAGTTAGAGCATAGAATTCTCTACTGGGCTAGTGTAGCTCAACCTATTATCATTTCAGGTACACCCCAAGGATCTTGACGTGGAGCGCATTGTGTGCATGCTTGACTTCATATCTTTTGGAAAGCTGTCATTGAAGAGAAATTCTACCACCTTTTGTACGATCTCTTGAAAAGATGCAATTGTAAATTCATTTGAACTCTCTTAACTTTAGATATCATGTAACCTCTAATTTTACAGTCTTTGAGAAAATATGAAATTTGGGCCGTAGTGCCACTGTTGTAAATCTTTAAACTTGGGCATTTGGTTTGTAAATGATCATTCGGGAACTCTCTTTTGGGTACTATTTATATTAAGCGATGATTGTTTATTGAAATGGATTATTTATTTATGTTAAAAATCGAGGGCATGATAGTATTATTTATCTTATGCGAAGTTCTTTTATTGAAAAGGTTTATCTATTTATGTTGAAAAATCGAGGGCGTGACAAACGTGTCCTTCGAATCATCCATCAGACCCATGTGATCCACGGCAAGAGAGACCAAGAAAACCCCAAGAATTGAATTTCAGGTGGGTGAGGGAAAAAATGGGAGGCGATTCAAGCGAAGAATTGGTATGCATGTACAGGTGATGAAGTTGTTATGTGTACAAGAAAAGAGAGAGAGAGAGAGAGAGAGAATCACCTCCTCAGTCAAAGTGGAGGCGCCTCTCTTCAATCTGGAGAGAACCCTAAAAATGAAGGCCCTAGTACACACACACACATATAAGGGTATTTTTGTAATTACACATTTTCGGTACGGTTCGGGTACCGTACGGTTCGGGTATCGGACAAACCATAACCGAACCGATACTCGTTCGGTTATCCAAGGCCTCAACCATACCCGTACCCGTGGGGAAAATTTCGGTTATGATTCGGGGAAAAACTTCGGTTAGGTTCGGGTACCCATCGGTTCGGTTCAACTTGCCATCCCTAACTACTTTCCTTGATCACCCCACCTGGGTGGGGACTCCTAATGGTACGTTCTCTTCTACTGCTGTCTTTAATTTTGTTAATCCTATAGATAATGCAGTTGTTGATTGGGAATGGATCTAAAAATTAAAAATTCCTGCTAAATTCAGTTTTTCAAGTGGCTGATCTTTCATAACTCTCTGCCTACTAACTCTCTTAGAGCTCACAGGGGTATGACAGCTATGAGTTTCTGCCCTCGTTGTGATGAGTCTCCTGAAGACATTAATCATTTATTTTGTGGTTGCTCTAAATTCAAAGTCATTTGGTCTAAATTTCGCAGCCCTTATTGGCTGAATTTGAGACTTGATAAGCCTTTATATATTGAAGTGGATAAAAATCAACTCCAAAGCTAAATACCCTTTTCATATGGATAAGTCCCAACCTTGGAGCACTGTTTTTATTGTTATTCTCGGGAAAATTTGGAAATTTGAAAAAATCGAAACAAAAAATGTTTTGATAATGTTGATATCCTAGATTTTGTGTTCACCAAGACTGCTCTAACATATGCAAAGGATATCTCTGTTGCTATGCAGTCTCAGTTAGCTAATGGGGCCTCTTTTGGTTATCTAATTTTTTGGTGTCTTCCTCTTATAGGTGGAGTCAAGCTAAAAATTGATGGGTGCTTTTTTAAGTCGAATAACAAGTTTGGATTTAGAGGGATCATTAGAGACTGCAATGGCAGCTAGATTCTAGATTATTATGGAAAAGCTGATTGTCTTCCAGCCTTGAAGTGGAGATTTGGGCACCTTACCTCTAACGATCATACTTGAGAAAGGGATGTCCAATGTCATAATCGAGTCTGATTCTAGTATGGCAGTTAAGCTCTGCAATGAAGGTGCCCTTTGGACCATGCTCATCACTACATAGCAGAAGAGGCTAGACATGCATATTGCCGACATGACCTATTCTACCATTATCCACACTTTCCGTCAGGCTAATCAAGCTGCACTGTTTGGCTCATCTGGGTTCCCAACAAGAGGAGGAGTTGGTGGTTACCAAAAATGTTCCTTTTGCAGCTAGGGAGTTTGTTCTTGCTGATGCCATAAGTTTGGTTCTTGTTTCCCCTTTTTTTTAGGCGTGTCCGTAATATGATACTTAGTCTTTACGATTGGTTTTCTAGTTTAATTAATTGATGGGTATTTTCGTTTGAAAAAAAACAAAACAAAATCTCAAACAACAAAAATGGTAGAACCACATTACGACGAGGAATTATAACAAGTTATTTAACGAAAAAAATCTCACTACACATAAGTATAGCTATCTAAATGTTGCAACTATTTAGCCTTAAAAGAACTCAATTTTATATGCAATTGCTTAGTCAAAAACCATCTATCAAGAAATTATATATTCACTTTTATTAATATAGTAATATTTTGACTTAAACATTTGGATTTAGTTGAGATGTACACAAATTGGTCTGAACATCTAGCTTCAAAAATAAAAAATAAATAAAATCAGTAGGGGTTACTTGAGTTTGCACAATACGAAACCCTTAAATTCATAGCTTTTTAAATTGATGTTATGAATTTCTTATCCATAGGAGTACGAATTTTAATTCAAACTGTTATGAATCGAAGGGTACTTGACATACCCCAGTAAAAATGTGGATGGTAACATTTCTCTCTTTCAGTGACCTCAATAATATATCGGTCTTGCTATTTGTCAGCCCAGTGGGCTAACGATAAACACAATAGAAGACAAAAAAATATGTATTTTTGTGTACTTTATATACTATTTAATACATGTTCGCACACTTGCTATTGTCAGCCCATTGGGCTGATTTTAGAATTTTTCATAATATATATTCGATAAAAAACAAATAAAAACTGCTCGGATGAAGCCATTCCCGGTCTTTTTTCTTTTTTTTTACTGATTTCTCGCGAGTACCCTTAAAATCACGTTCTGAACACATTGATCGGCTCGGATCATCGTAAATTGGTCGAAAAAGAGGCATCCTCACTTTAATACGGTAAGGTCGCCCTTATAAGAAGTTTTGTGTGTGTATTATAAATATATATATATAGTAAGCTTTAGGTAAGAGCGCTCTTATTTTAAATAAAAGGATCTTTCTATTATCCGCCCACTGGGCGGACAGTAAAACACAAAACAATCATAATTCTTACATGGAAGAGTTTTTACTGTTTGAATTCTTACATGTAAGAATTCATATTCTATACACTTTATTGTCCGCCCATTGGGCGGACGGTAGATTAATGGTAAATAAAATGCGGACGTTCCCTTTTCTCCGCTTTTCCGATCAAATTTCGATGATTCAAGCCGCTCAATGTGTTCAGAACGTGACCCACTCGTGAGAAATCAGCAAAAAAATGACCGAGAAGGACTTGATTTGAGCAGATTTATTTGAACCGTTCGATTATATACAAACAAAAACTTCTCGGATCAAGCCCTTTCCGGTCTCTTTTTTTTTTGTTGATTTCTCGCGAATACTCTTAAAATCACGTTCTGAACATATTGAGCGGTTCGGATCATGGCAAATTGGTCGGGAAAGGGACGTCCTTAGCTTAATAAGTTAAGGGTGCTCTTATGTGAAGATTCGTGAGGGATCTCTTACTAGTCTACTGTGTGGACCGCCCCTTTCCCGAGTAAATTTCGATGATCCGAGCCGCTCAAAGTGTGCAGAACGTGATTTTAAGGATACCCGCAAGAAATCAGCACAAAAAAAAGACCGGAAAGGGTTTGATTTGAGTAGTTTTTTATTGAACCGTTCAATGAAAACTGCTCCGATGATCACGTTCGGATCATCGAAATTCGATCGGGAAGGTGAGGTCCGCGCCATAAAACTGTCCGGAATCTCTTAGGGGATCCGGACTATATGTGTGTGTGTGTATATATGTATATACAAAAGGTCTGCATCATAAAACTGTCCGGGATCTCTTAGGGGATCCGGACTGTATATATATATAGCTTCCGACATCCTTACTAATTTGCATTTTATCATAGGTAATATATATACAAGTTTATTACCCTACGGCGAAAGATTCTTTTTTTTACATTTTTTATTGTAGGAAAGTTTTTAAAAGCCCATAAAATCAACGGTCGATATCAATGGATACTTATGGAGATCTGCACTATTTCTTGGCTATTACTGTAACCAAACATAATTTATGATGCCGGCCGCACTTCACCGTTGGATTATGTCAATTTTCTATTATTTTCCGTTTACTAATAGCACATTTAAAATTAATTCTTTTGTTTACTTATACAGATGGTAATCCAAAATATATCTCGACGACCAAGAAATTATTTAGTGCTCTTCAAATACCGTCACACCATGATTCCAATCCCTCCACCATCACACATAATATATTTTGAATCCATGCAAGAGCGGAGGTATTAAGGGGTCTGGTGGGGCCCGGCCCCACCCTCCGCCCTCCAACTTCCAAAAATAAATAAATAAATTAGGTTTTCCTTCTATTTTATTCTTAAACAAATAAAACAAATCTTCCAAACAAACTCTTCCTTCTCCTTCCATCGTTTTTACGACTTATGAAGTCGCGACTCTTGTTGTGTTGTTCTTTGATTGAATCGGCTTGATATTGCTCGATTGAATCGGCTTGAATGTTCAGCAGACAGATGATTGTATACATCGAAAGGAAAATTGCGATGCAATTTAGTTTAGAGTCAATCAATCTTATATGATTTTCAAGATTTGAAAACAAGTCGGTTTGATAGATTATTAGACAACTTTTGTTCTATTTCTATGAATAATCAATCTTGAAAAATGTATTTTGGCTTATCCTTTGACTATGGAATGCAAGTATAATGGTAGCTATTTCTTTTACTTATTTGTTGTGTAAGAAATAGAAAGATGTTTGACGTTATATTTTTTTCTGTTATGACTTGGCCCCCGAAATTTTTAATCCTGACTTCGCCACTGAACCATGTACTACTTAATTTGAAGTCCACATCAATCTAAGTGAAAGGATTTGGAAATCACGTTACGGTACCCCGGTGGCACTAAAACAATTTGTATTCAACCAGAAACACAAACACACGTTACACACACATTCACATCTTTTGGTCGGGCCCATACACACTGGAGGTGTAGTGTGTGTGGGCCCCAATGTGAATGTGAGTGAATATTTATAATTATTTGCGTAAGTGTTTGTGGTTGTAAAATAATTGGGCACTAAAATTATTTTTTAATCACCACTTAAAAATAAAAAGTCACCACCATTATTTTCAAATTTCTTCAATCTTCCAAGGGCATATAGCTTAATAATAAAAAACTCTTCCAACTTTTTATTCTCTCTTTTTTTGGTGTGGAATCTGTTCCAACTTTTTATTCGCTATCGACATCTTCCGTTTCATTTCATACGTCACAATTAACTAGGTGGGGTCCATCTATACACACCGTTCGATTGCTCCACGTGGAACACCGTACACGTGGCAAAAGATGGGATACAGAGGCGTAGCCTGTTGGCCGACCTCATGGCCTACGTACAGACGCAAAGAAGATCCAAAGTAGCGTAAGCGCCAAACACCCCCATTCCTTTCTTTCTCCTCCAATCCAACGGCTCAAAACAAACCTCAGCCACCACGTTAGATCTCCACCGTTAATGAGGTAAAAAGTTGATAAAAACTTGTTTAATGTGCCTTGTCCTCTAGTCTAGGCGTTCATTTGTTGTTGATTTCTAAGTTTCAGGTTGTTTAGGCCCCTTTCTCTCTCTCTCTCTCTCTCTCTAAAACTCTCATTCTCTCTCTTCTGCAAATTCTCTGTGCAAATTGTTCAGATTGATTAGAAGAATCTAAACAGTTGTCTATAACAAAATTTATTCACATTGCTCCAATATTAGGTCGAATCCCCAATTTAAGCCAGCTCTCCATTCTCTCTCTCTCCCACATACTATGGTAATGTCCGTTATAGATTTCATAAGTATGTAATAAAGCACCGCATTACATGTACTCTGTCTCATTTTCTCTCTCTCTCTCTCTCTCTCTCTCTCTCTCTCCCCGTCTCTCTTGGTTTAATCTCTCTCTAGAATTATGTTAATGTGGATCTGTTAATGTATATGAAATTGTAGGACATGCTGGTTCCGCCGTGGCTAGAGCCGTTGATAACGACGGCTTTCTTCTCAGTTTGTCGGACTCATGGAGATGCAGCAAGAAGTGAATGTAACATGTATTGCTTGGATTGCAATGACCAGTCTTTCTGCTTCTATTGCCGCTCATCAAAGCATAAGGATCATCAAGTTATTCAGGTGGGTACGTTGCTTATTATATATTCATATATATAGGAGTAGCACATTTTCATCAATGTGTGATATTCATCCTAGTTACCAACAATGTGTAGATTCTACAAGACAATGGGCCTGTTTTAGTACGGTTTCTTGTTTTGATTTTGTACATGCCTTATTTAATCAATAATTTTGAACAATTTCAATTGGTTCTTCCACTAAAAGAAAAAACAAATTGTTTGGCTTGATTTAGTTGTTGCGGGCTCTTATAATTGATGTACAATCTTATTTTCTAATTCTTAATTCCCCTGATATATATGCGAATGATCGACCCTCTTTAAGTACCTATTCGAAAAAAAGAATCCCACTTTCTTTCTCTCCTATTTGCAATTGATTTCGAATTTCTTTAGTGTTTGTGACACCCTTTTTGGATTCTCAAAAAATATTTCTTATAAAGAAGTCAATGTGACGATATGAACACAATTGGCATTAATCTGATTTGCAATTTCTCAAATATGAGTGTTCTATTTCTTTACGTTTAGTTGGTTAATTTGTTATTGTAGATAAGGAGATCGTCGTACCATGATGTGGTGAGGGTATCGGAAATTCAAAAAGTATTGGACATAAGCGGAGTCCAAACTTATGTGATAAACAGTGCTAGGGTTTTATTTTTGAATGAGAGGCCTCAGCCGAAGACTGGGAAAGGAGTTTCTCACATTTGTGAAATTTGTGGGAGGAGCCTCTTGGACCCATTTCGATTCTGTTCATTGGGGTGTAAGGTTAGTATGGTCTTTTTCTCTTCTTTAATTATTCAATTCCTTCCTATTTCCTTATTTTGATATCACATATATTCATCATCATAAGGGGCATAACATGCATGAACAAGTGCATAACCCATCATGCATACATCATATATGATCACCCACATTTTCGTATACCATCACCATCACCATCATTGTAACCACCAATTATCATTATCATCATAACTCCCATCCAACCACATCGCATAAGATGTGCTCGTATCCATATCATACATGTAAATATCATGTGCAAGCATATATGTGGTACTCTAGCTATATAATAACACCATTGTGACATGTGCACACATGATGTGATCAAAATCAATAAAACTACATCGAATGGAAGGAATTCAACAAACATTGTCTCTAACTCCATCGATTCCGCCCCCGCATTAGTCGGAACTGTTACAGATCAAAGAAGTATGTGATCGAGCAGTTGATACTCTGAAGTATAGAATAATTTCTTCAACATCATGACCCACGTTTATAACACATCAACATAGGCAACGTTTTCATCACATGCATTACCCAAGAAAAAAGGGCATCATTACCATCGCCGTCACCATCAACATCACAATGTTAACAATTTCCGAAATTGGGTTTTTTTTTCTTTAAACGTACGTATATTTATATTTTCTTTTTTGCTTAAACTGTTTTTTTCTTTCGTTTTTTCTGTTTTTCATTGCTTAGCTTATGGGTATAAAGACAAATGGGAATGCAAGATTTACCTTAGATGCCAAGAATGAGGAAGAATTAATGGAAAGAAGAGGTGAAGGAACGTCAAGGCCTAGAGTCATGATATCATCATCAAGAGAGGAAGAAGAATTGCGTGAAGGCTCACAACAAGACATATACCCTTCCACGCCACCTCCACCTCCTTCTAATGCAAGGAGAAGAAAGGGAATTCCCCATAGGGCACCTTTTGGTTCCTAATTTAACCACCCCGGCCAGTGTCTACTTTATACAACTCACTCTTATTACTTTGATTTTCACCAACCCTCCTTCTAGTGCGGTCCCTTGTCCCAAAACCTACGGACTAGCTAGGCCTTGTTTGTGGTTCATAAATTGGACTGCACATGCAATTATGTATGTATAGTTGACGGATTACATACCCACATCGCTGATTCAAATTGTTCATGTTTTAGGATCCGTTAGAAAGATTATTAATCCATTTCAGAAATCCAAGTAGATCGACCTTGATAGTTACATGAACAGATCACGTTTACATATGCGACAATATCCTTTTTTGTCGAAAAAAATTGGATTATTTGTTTTTTTTTTGAGAAACAAATTAGATCCAATCATGTAGCTATCAGTGTCAAAATTAAACAACTGATTTTTTGAATGAATATTCTGAACGGACCCTAAAAATGGAAATTTAGAATCACGAAGTGGGTTGAAGAGTACTTAACTCATAGTCCAACAACTATACCGTGAATACCATTTTTTTTTTTTTTTTGATGCAGCCAAGCCTTGTACAAAACTAAAATATTGTAGGTCAACAATAAGGTGTCGTAGAGAGGGGGCCCCTAAACAAAAAAAAAAGGGCAAGGAAGGTGCTTCTTTGGGGTTAGGGTCCCAAAAAGAACAAATTCTCTTGTGGGGGGTGGGGGAGCAATAATGCAGCATTGTTATTGATGGTTGCAAGGTGTACATTTCAATTAATTAAGAAATTAATTAAAGAAAGCAAGTCTTTGTGGAGTACGTTTTGTAATTTTCATTGGCCCACCATTGCACATGGGCCGTTTACATAAAGAAGCAACAACTTTGTATTGTTTAATAATACTTGTAACGGGTCATATCAACTTTTCAATGAATATTGTTCCCAAGTTTGGACAGCTCAATGAATTTTTTGGCATTCTTTCTATTGACCATTTCAATCTTTCTAAATTTACCATGAAAGTCAAGATTCTGGGATATTTGTACAACTATGAACACCGTTCTTCTATCAATATTAACTTTCGCCGATGAAAAAAAAACTTTGAGCACCTACATTATTATGTCTATAATTAGCAATTGTTACGGTATAAGCTAGTGAGGATTTCTTTTGGTAGTGTGATAGATGATGAAAAGGTTTTTTTTTTTTCTCCTGATCGGCAAATGAAACATTTTATTATAAAAACAAAATATTAGGGAGATGGAGAAGGGATACCAACCAAAGGTTTGATACAACCAAAAGGACCGAAATCCAAAATCCTAAAATCAGAGAAAGGGCCAAAGGGCCCAATCTCATCCCAATAACCCAAAACCTAACATTTCCCTAAAACTCAACTACTGCCGCCACTATCCATCTCCGGCCACCACCATTCAGCCAAACAAACCACCACCAAAAACCCGAACAGGTCGAGAAGATGATGAGAAGGTTATAGACGGCCCCACGATGTGTTAATGACTAAACCGTTTTTTTGCCACCTTAATCCATGTATAACTAATTTTCCAGGATAGTTAACTAAAGCGAGACAAAAAAAAAAATGAAGACAATGGGGGATCAAATTATATGTTCTTCAATCAATGTTTTTCGCTCGTTGTGGATACATGCTCACAAAAGCATGGTCTCGCACACAAGATGGCCAATAAGCGAATCACAGAACGCTCATTAGGGCATGTTGTGGGTGAGGTTCGGGTTCTACTGAATGTGCTTACGTGTATAAATGTGAGCTGGAGAGGTGCGATTGGCTGATGCTTAGCAAAAGGGGAAATATGGGAGAAATCTTGTGGGGTGAGGGAAGGAGCAAGAGATACGGGAGAGACAAAGGCAGCGTGTCCCTTATGTTCTCCGCGGGGGTGATGTCTGATCTTCTCTGGACTCAAATGGGTGAGGTCACCTTCTCTCAGGGGAAGAATGTTCTACTTCCTCAGAATCAGTGCTCACACCCCTTCTTTCCGGAAAAGTCAGCTCTCTCAATCATTGGGAATATTAGGGGTATTTATAGGACACCTGGGCCTAGGTCAGGGCCAGAACGGCGCTCCCATAAGACTCCAACATGTGTCCCTTCCGTACCTCCAGGTCTTGGATAAGCTCGCCCTCCCGCGGAGGTCTTTTCCGCGGGAGGACTCGAATTTCCGCGGCGCTACCTCCATCCCAAGCCACCAAGCCACAAGAAATTCCCCAATTCCCGCAGGAGCGAGGTCGCGACCCGCGACGATCGCGTGTTTTCCCGCGGAGTGCCTTCCAGGCCCTGCCTCTAGGCCCTGATGGAACCTCCGGAGACTTTCTCGAAATAGCTTCTTTAGACTTATCAATATTCAGCAGTCCGCGGGTGTAACGCCCCGACTTTTCGGGAGCAATATAAAATAATTTCTCAAGAGAATTTTGCTAAATCGATATAATTTTCTAAAATAAAGGTTCAGCTATTACAATCTCAAGAAAATTTACTGATTCAAAATACATTAACTTCAGAGCTGACTCTAGGCTTGATACGATTCCCAAGCATACTCGATCTCCTTTCCTGATATTCTTTCCGTGTCGAACTGCACCATCATTGAATCCCCTCCATTGAATCCTGCGCCCTCTGGCAAATTGATCGCCGAAGCAATCGATTTACCAGGATATAGACGTATCCGTGAGTGATAAATCACCCAGTAGAATAATCCAACCCAACCACCCCTCTTACTTTACAGCTAGCAGGTAATAATATATTATCAATGCAGAAAAGTAAAATAGAAGTATCACACATGAATTTATTCATTTCTGTACAATAGCCTAACAACGAGAGAAAACTAGTCACGCCCAGACCATAACTAGGGTTTGCCTATCTTAATCACCATATCAAAATTACTACTGGACTTCCGCCAGTTCTATCATCACAAAACATCACTGAACCACCTGTCAGGTTTTATCATCAAAATATCGCTGGATCACCTGCCAGGTTTTATCGTCACAAAACATCACTGGGCTTACTTTGCCAGGTTTTATCGTCACAAAACATCACTGGACCACCGCCAGGTTTTATCAACGGAAAACATCTCTGAACTACCTGCCAGGTTTTACTGTCACAAAATATCGCTAGACCTCCGCTAGGTTTTATCATCGCAAAACATCACTGGACCACCGCCAGGTTTTACTGTCACAAAATATCGCTAGACCTCCGCTAGGTTTTATCATTGCAAAACATCACTGGACCACCGCCAGGTTTTATCAACAGAAAACGTCTCTGGACTACCCGCCAGGTTTTACTGTCACAAAATATCGCTAGACCTCCGCTAGGTTTTATCATTGCAAAACATCACTGGACCACCGCCAGGTTTTATCAACAGAAAACGTCTCTGGACTACCCGCCAGGTTTTGTTGTCACAAAATATCGCTAGACCTCCGCTAGGTTTTATCAACACAAAATATCGCTAGACCTCCGCTAGGTTTTATCATCGCAAAACATCACTGGACCACCGCCAGGTTTTATCAACAGAAAATATCTCTGGACTACCCGCCAGGTTTTATCATCAAAATATCGCTGGACCTCCGCCAGGTTTTATCAACGCAAAACATCACTGGGCTTACTTTGCCAGGTTTTATCATCAAAATATCACTGGGCTTACTTTGCCAGGTTTTATCATTACTGGACAACCCGCCAGTTTCAAATCACATCACACAATCCGCCTGCAGGCATCTTCTAACATCTCCTCCTCCCAAATAACCATTATCTAATAACGTCTAGACGAAATCCTACTCATAAGTCACCCCATGTCTCTAGGGTCCAATCTAGCATATCAATCAGAAGTTGAAATAATAAACAGACAATCAAAATAATAATTGAAATAAACAATACGCGTAAAATCACGTAACCTTTTATGAATGGGCCGTTGCCCTTAGTCCTGTATGATCAATAAGTTATTAATAAAGTAAGGAACTTTTATTAAATAAAAGTTTTAAATAAAAGAATATAATCTAGGCTTGTATAAATTTTTAATTAGGAAAACCAATTGATTAATGATCATAATAAACACAATAAATAAATAATAATATTAGAAACAATTAGTATGACCTTTAAAAAGATTCCTGTGATTCTATACAGAGGGATTGAGTGTCAAAATCGAATCCGGAGGGTCGTGAGATTAATTTAAAAATAAAAATGATTTTTAAAGTTGTCAAAAGTAAAATAAATGGGTAATAAATTATTTAATAAATAAAATATGTTGAGGCTAACAACATATCATCTTTGGGATGTAAAGAATCTAAAAAAAATAGCACGGGAATTTATAAAATAGTTTAGAAGGTTGTATGGATTTTTCTTTTGCAAAATTTTACATGAAATCAAATAAGTAATTAATAAATAGATAATAAAATAAAAAAAATATGAAATTAACAAGTTATGATCTTTGAGGTGTTAGAAGTCTAGGAAAAATAGATCGGGAGTCGAAAACGATGTTCGGGATGTCGAAAAGTCGATTCGGAACAAAACAGAACCCACCGCAAGGTCTGACCGGGTTGACCTTGCGGCCGCGAGGTTCGGCCTGGTGTTTGCGGCCCATAGGTTGCGGCCGCGAGGTGCTGTCCAGATTTCGGTTTTCTTCGTTTTTCTCACGGTTTTCGATGCATGGGACCATAAGGGGCATAGGGTTATGCTTAAAAACATTGAATATACTTAGAGGAGTGTTTGGGATAGATTATAATACCTCGGTTTGGATCGAATCGATTTAAAACGAATCTTGAACTTTCGGGAAAGAAGACTTCGGTTTTGGCGATTGGAAGGCCTTGGGACTGAATTGATGCTTGCTTGGTGATGCTAGGAGTTGTAGAAGATGATTGGATCGATCAATTTGGGTTTCAATTGGGTGGAACTAGGAAACCCACTTTTCTTTCTCTTTCTTTCTCTCTCTAAAACTCCATGGATTGGAGCTTGGTTTTCTCCGGTTTCTCTCTCTCTTCTGGACTGGTAGGGCATGGGAAATTTCGTGGTGTACCCTAGGGTCGGATTAATGGGATATATATAGGGTAATTTGGAAGAGGATGATAAGTTTGAGTTTTAATAGGATTCTAACTCTCGGCTTTGAGATGGATGGAATATGGACGAAAAATAGGATTGGGGAGGAGGTAGAGATTGAGTAGGAGTAGGAGAGATGGAAGGAGTTGTATACTTGCATGCAAATTTAAAGAAAATAAATAAAAGGGATAATTAGATAAGATAATTATTTTGGTATATATCTATTAAGGAAAAGAATTATATTAGTACTAATTATTAATAGTAAAGATTACGGAAGGAGTAGGAGAGATGGAAGGAGTTGTATACTTGCATGCAAATTTAAAGAAAATAAATAAAAAGGGATAATTAGATAAGATAATTATTTTGGTATATATCTAGGAAAATAATTATATTAGTACTAATTATTAATAGTAAAGATTACGGGTTAATTTAGAAAAAAAAAAAATATGGCCTAAAATCCGGATTGTTACAGCGGGGCCTTTTCACAATCCTCTGTTGCAAAGGCCAACTCAGGATATATTTAGTCTTCCCGCGGGACCATCGGAGATCTCACGGTAGCTTTCCTTCCGCTGGGACCACCTTTCTATGTCTCTGCACGCGTCCTCTCCTCATTGGGCAGTCAACTATTTCTCTTTCAATGAAGCTTTGACTGGGACTTCTTCTCCGCGCGGGTCCCATTGCCATGTGTCTACACGCCATTGCAGGGTCAAAAAGTCTTTCTCGCTGATGTGTCAATAATTTTGTCCGCATCTACACATGTCTAGCTGGAAGTGCTTGTTGCAGCACACTTAATCGATTGAGAGTTGCCATTTGGTTTTAGGAACCAAGGAACTGGATCGAGACTCAGAATTCGGGAGCCAAAGATACAATGAAAGGAATGTTTTAGGGCAAAGGCTGTGATGCTCCCAGCTGTTTTGGGAGCATCATACTCCCAGTTAATTACAGCCCTTGGATTGAAAATAAATAAATCACAGCCTTTGGATCAAAACCAAAAACTAAAAGTAGAGTAGTTTTGTAAAAAAACGAGGTGGTTTTGACCAAAAAAATGAAAGATTACTTACCACAGAAACAGGCAACACTTACCATTGATTAAGGCAACACTTACCATATTTGAAATGGTAAGTGTTACCTTATACAATGGTAAGTGTTGTCTTAATGAATGGTATAAGTTGCCTGTTCTGTGGTAAGTAATCTTGGAAGTATGATACTCCCATACCACTTGGGAGCATCACAGAAGTTTTGAATGTTTTAGACACCCCTCTGTCCAACCAAAAGACCGGCCTCTAGATGTTTGACATAAAAAGTTTCATTAAACTCTTTTTGACTTGCAACAAGTACATTTTAACGACCTGTTAACAGATATGGGTGATAACAAAAAAAAAACCCTATGGGATCCAGGAAGGGGATACGCAAAAGAAACAAAACGCAGGTTCTATTGTAGAACCATCTGACGGCTGATCTTTTGGCTGGCACAACTAATCTTGTGGCCGCCACATGCATGCTACAACATCTTGTAGCGGCCGTTCTTCCGCATTACATCAGAAACAGAAGGTTAGCTCAAAAACAAAAACGAAGATAGCATATAAACAAAAAAGACTAGCCTGTGGGGGCTATGGGTGTTAAGAAATTTATACTAAAAATCATGCTTTTAATTATGTAATGGATTAATATTTGATTGTTATTTATTAATTAATTTTATCCCCTTTTTAATGAGAATCTTTTATGGGTAATGTTTGCATAATATTATTGTTTGTTGTCCATGTGTGTCTTTTATTTTACAAAGTACATGATCCGGCGGGTAGAGTTCGACATTACACAAGGAAGATCGGATCATTGGTTCTTGGGAAATACTCCATAAAGTATACATCACAAGAAAAATTGCATTGGGTGACGAATGAAAATCGTTACAAATTGCATGTTTTCATCACAAATAATATAGGTGACGAAAAAAAATTTGTCGTCTAAAGGTTGTCGAGGATTTCTACCTGGTGACGAAATCTATTTTTCGTCACCTATAGTACCTTTTGGCGATGAAAAATTTCATCACGGAAAAATGACTTGGTGACGAAATTTTCTTCGTCACCTATTGTGCTTTTTTATGACAAAAAATTTCGTCACAAATTATTTCTTTTGGCTTGTCAAAGGTGACCCATCGGTGACGAAATTTTTCGTCACCAATATAATAAATCAGTGACGAAATTTTTCGTCGCAAAAGACGTTCTCAGATGTGGGGAAAAATCCCACTTTCTTGCTCCTGCTGGGTTTTGAACCCGAGTCTCCTAGGTTTTGTGCACAAGCTTTAACGAATTACACCACATACACTTTTGAACTTATGTTTGGAATATCTAATATATAACACATACATTTAACATTAAAATATATTTTGAACCATTAAATATTAAAATTAGCAAATTTGATAAACATGAAAGTCGTAACTCTTTATGTTATTGTTCAAACCCAATTTAAATTATCTCAATCGGAGTTCTGAGCAAAGAGTTATGCCATAAATATATTTGGTGACAAAGCGTAATTCATAAATTTCGTCACCAAAGGTATCCATTTGGCGACGAAATAAATTTTTCGTCGTTGAAAATGTAAAAAGGAAGACAAAAATATTTTTTGTTGCCAAATTGGTCCATTTGGCGACGAAATATTTTTTTCGTCACCGAATAGTTATCTTTGGCAACAAAAAATAATTTTGTCTCATTTTTTACTCTTTTGGCGACGAAAATTTTATTTCGTCACAAAATAGGTACCTTTGGTGACGAAAATATCTTTTTAGTCGCTAAATAGTTATAATTGGTGATGAAATAATTTCGTCGCGGAAGTTGTCAAAACAGTGACGAATTTATTTTTTCGTCTCCAAATATACTCATTTAGCGACGAAATTAAATTTTGTCGCCACTTTTTTGTCATTGAACATACTTTTTCTTGTAGTGATAGTTCACGGTCTTAGATGAAACTGGACACATCATCGGTAGGACTGTAGTATAATATTTTAGTAGGTATGTCTTTGACTACAGGGAACGGTCTAGTTCCAACTCATTGTGCTAGCTAGTACACTTTGTGTGTATTGAACAGGACCGCGTGACAACCATTGCCCAGTGCAGTTGGTTTGTCATTTCTCCCCTAAGGGGGAGGTCTTGGGTTCGACTCCTGCTGGAGCAACACCCTTGGGGTCTCAAGTTATGGATAGCTTCTGGACTCCGTGCTAACTCTAACACCCCCACTAACTCCCGCTGATGTATGACGATTGAAAAAAAAAGGAAAAAGAACAGGACCGCGTGAGGTGTCTTTGTACTAACTTTATAAGACAATTAGAACCTCATAGTTATTCTGAATGCTTATGCTATATATTGATAAACTTTGATTCATTAGAGAATGAGATCCACTTTAGAATCAATAGTCTCAGTGAGTTGGGGACACAACATTATTTGTATGATTGCTAAACCAAAAATGCACTACAACAAAAATAGTCTGCGAAATTTGGCGACGAAATCAGAATTTCATCGCGAGGAAATGGTATTTTGTCGACAAATGACACCTTTTAGCGAGGAAACCCATATTTTGTCAGTAAAAGGCACCTATTGGTGACGAAATACCATTTCCTCACAAAAAAGTACTATTTCATGAAGAATTCCAATTTTGTTGCCAAACAGTAACTTTTGGCAATGAAATTTGAATTTCGTTGCCAAATGGTAAAATTTTTGGTGACGAAATTGTGAATTCGTCGCCAAATGCAAGACTAATTACTTTTTAAATTTTATAAATTTTAATATATTTCAAATAAATAATACATATCGACATATATTATACATAGATTAATTTTTTAATAATAATATATATTAAAAATTTGCAATATTATCAATGAAATGGTAAATGGCACATCGAAGGGAGTGGTATTTTGGAAACCGGAGATTCCAATTTCGAGTTTGGGCAACAACAAAGTAGAAATAATTTTTCTAGCTTGGTCGTTTTTTGCGACGAAAAAAAATTCGTTGCCAAACAGTACTTATTCGGCGACAAAACAAATGATCATCGCCAAAATGTACATTAGCTGACAAAAAAATTTGTCGCCGATTGGTGGTACTCTTTTCGCGTAAAACAAAAGACGACGAAATGGGGTGACGAAAAACAAATTTTGCATTTTTGGCAAAGACCAAATTTGCATGTTGTAGTGAGGGACGTAGAGAGAGAAAGTAAAAGGAGAGATGACCTAATGAAACGGGCTAAAATTCTATTTATAGCCCTTAGAAGTCGTGTTATAAAAGTCTAAAATGCCCCTAAGATGTTATAAGATCGGGCATAATACTGCAGAAAATTCCCACTAGGTTCTAGTACCATGGTTTTGGCTGGTATCGGTAGCTGCTTCAACACTTCAGCCATTGGACAATTGGTTCCAGGACCATGGTCTGAGCCAGTTTTCCTTCCAGTTTCAGGCCACAACTTTTAGCAGCTTTTAAGACCTTATTTTCATTCCCTAAATTTGAGTAAAGACTATATTATTTGAGTTTTTTTACTTTAATTTGTTTAATAAAAATACGAAAGTACCCCCCATTTGGATTCAATGGCATTGCCAGAAAATTAAGATTTCAATAATATAAAAATGTCGAGCCCCCACTTTTACTGTAAAATAGAAAACTGCATTTTCTTCTCTAGAAGTAATGGTGCAAAATATGACTTTGCTCTTGACGAAAAACCATGCCAAGTTGTAGTTACTCTTAAAAAAATCCAAGGATCAATTACCACAATTTTTAATTTCGTAAATCGATACTTTTTTAGAAAGTCATTTTTTCATACTTAGCCAAATTTTAAGAGGCCGACTGGGTCTAGGTTCTTCGGGCTCTCGGGTACTTGGACACACTCGGGACTATCCATGGTGTCAAAACGAGCCTTATTCACATAATTTACTTGAAAAACACTAAAAACACACTTTACGTACAGTATCGCATAAAACCTATAACATTAAGCACTCAAACATAATAAATGGACGATAATAAGCACAAGATTGTACAACTTTGAGTGCTTATCACGAGGCATTTGTTTGCTTAAGCTAGAGTTCATATTTCAGGGGTCCGGGAGCCATGTTACGAAATGGGATGGTATTAGGCACGCATTTCGCCCAACCTTTCGGTTGGTCTTTATTCGTTGCTCATAAGAATCCGGAAGTTGGTTGTACATGGGCCATTTTCGTGGAAGAGATAAACAGTGAATTTGCCTATAACCAGAAAAAGGTGAAAATTCCACAGAGTCTTCTAGAAAATATTTTGTTCCACAGATTTTACGGCTATCTAAGTAAGCAATGACACGTACAGTGACACAAATGGGGTGAATGGTAATTTTGTTTCTTTCCATTATCGGCACTGATTCACTAGGTTCATGGCCAGCTCAAAGCCTATTAAACAGTGTATCAAATGAAGTTCCTGCTATTCTGATCTCTAAGAAAAAGAAACTGCAATCCTCCTAATAAAATGGGCTATAATATGTCTTTTGGGTGCCCGTCTATATGGAGCTTTGTTCTAACTTTAATTGGATTTCCGCAATTGAATAGTGGGATTGGACCATCAGGAATAGTTTAGGTGCACAAAAACTGGTCCGACCGGCTACCTGAGTTATCAACAAAATAAAAATGGGATATACGGTGTGCTCTTGCACCATTGATGTTTAACTTATTGGGCTGGAAAGATGGAGAATAGCACATTTTGCACATGTAATATGTAACATTTGGGGTCTGATTTGGTACTAATTAAATGGTCTTAGAAAAGTTAATCATACACTTTGCGTCTGCTGGATAAGGATAAAGTTAGGTTCCATCGAAAGGGAAAAGAAACACGAAAATGAACTTTAAACTTGTGTGGGTTGGTGGTGTTAAATATGAGAGAAGAAATATTGATTCGATTTTAACATGTACATAGGCTCTTGTATTTATACAAGAGTGGAATCCTAAAATATGGAAACAAAATCAAATCCTATACTATGGAAAGATAATCAAATCCTTGATTCTATCAATTACTCCCTCCGTCTATTTTTAAGCGTCCTGCTTCGTAACTCTAACTTATTAAGAAAATATCATCATTACACCTTTCACATCAACTTTTACATCCACTTTTCCTACTTACCCTCTATGGAGACATCATTATTACACTTTTACTCACTAATTTTTCAAAATGGAATATACTTTTAGGGGCAAAATAGAAAATGCACCAACTTTTATCCATTAACTTTACAAAATGGACACTTATTAAGGGACAGCCCAAAATAGAATACTGGACTTTAAAAAGGGGATGAAGGGAGTATAATCAATCAGAATATTTTCATTATTCTAACATCGCCCCTCAAACTCAAGCAGGTCTACCAACTTGAGTTTGAAAAAACCCAGAGAAACCAAGCCAAGAGAAGCCAGGAGAAAGAAATGGTCAGGAGAGCCAAAAGCCGAGAGCCAGGAGCTAGGAGAACTGCCATGAAGAAAACCAATAGAAACCAACAAAAGCCGAAAAACGAAGAAGCCACGAGTGCCGGTGGTGAAGAGGCATGGTGGGTGCAAGCAATTGGAAAGTGTGAAGGAGATTGACATAGTAACTAAGTGCCTGACGGACGGTAGTGAGGCTTAGGCCACCTGCCAAGAGCGAATATCCACATGGTCTAGATCTTATAGCTCTAATACCATGTTAAATATGAGAGAAGAAATATTGATTCGATTATAACATGTACATAGGCTCTTGTATTTATACAAGAGTGGAATCCTAAAGTATGGAAACAAAATCAAATCCTATACTATGGAAAGATAATCAAATCTTTGATCCTAATCAATTACAATCGATTCTATCAACCAATGTTATCAATCCCGTACCGTACCGGCCGGTACGTACCGGATTTGGAAGAAACCGGTACCCTAACCGCCCAATACCGTTCCGGTCACAATACCGGTCGTTACCGCTCGGTACCGGCCGTCTCGGGAAATACCGGCCGAAACAAGGTTACCGGAAAAACCGTTCGTTTTTTTTTTTTTTTGCTTTTTTCTGGCAAATTTTTTCCCTTTTTACTTCTGGGCATCGTCGAAGAAACACGAAGGGAGAGAAGAAAAGAAAAAAAATGTAAGGGACAGAGAGAGAAATTTTTTAGCAAAACGTGGGCTTAACTATATTACGTGCACGAGGCTCAAATCCCGGATTTGCACCCCCCTGCGCGCGAATAACTCGTGACGCGCACCCGGTTAATTGGTTTCCGGATCAATTTTTTCAAATTGCCTTCGGCCACGGCCCATTTTCCTGAGCGCGCGAGACCTCTCCTTGGGTTCTTCTTCACAAGCCCACTAGTGTGCAAAGTCATTTAAGATGGAAAAGAGTTTTGTAACTAGGCAATGTGGGACAAAAGGCAAATACATAGGTATTTTATGATGAATTACATGGTATGGGGGATTTTTTTGAATTATAATTATTATATATATTGTAGTTGCGGTAAATTCGAAACGGTACCCGGTATTTGACCGGTACCGATACGTACCGTATCAGTAGGAAAATCGGTACCCTGGCCGGTACGGTATTCAGAACATTGCTATCAACTATAATCAATCAGAATATTTTCATTATTCTAACATGTGGAAAGACTAAGTCCGTATTTTTATATCAATTCAATAGTCTATACAAATATATATTGAATCCTTGAAAACTTCCAAACACCCATTTCTAAATTTCTTATGCCTTGTTTGCTTCACTTTTTGAAAAGTTTTTTTTTCAAAAAATACCCTCTATTTTCAATTATTACTCTTCACTTATTACCCTTATCTCCAATCATTATTCTCATTTCTCTTTCTATTTTTCTCCACTCATTATCCCTACTTCCAACCATTACTCTCATAAAAAATTTCTCAAAAACTCATTCAAATACAGTATTAGAATTTATAATAGTTATAGTAACATGGGAGGGGGATTAATTGAAATTAATTGAGAGAGAAAGGGGGAGACATGGGAGGGAGGGAGAGAAAAAGAAAGAGAGAGTAACATGGGAGGGGGATTTAGGGAGAGAGAGAGAAAGAGAGAGCTTTTCAGGTGGTCACACATGTGTAAGTGTTTTTGCTTCTGTGGAGTTATATAAATAGGGTCTTGTACTTATTATATAAATAGGGTCTTGTACTTATAGATACTTACAGTTTTTTTTTTTTTGGGGGTTAAAAGATACTTACAGTTAGCTTTTTAAGAAGGCGCTCTTATCGTATTAAAGTGCGGACTTCTCATTTTCTTCCCTTTCTTGACTAAATTTCGATGATCCGAGCCGCTCAATGTGTTCAGAATGTGATTTTAAGGGTGCACGGAAGAAATTAGCAAAAAAAAAAAGGCTGGAAAGGGCTTCATCCAAGCAGTTTTTATTTGAACCGTTCAATAAAAAACAAACAAAAACTGCTCGAATGAAGCCCTTCCCGGTCCTTTTTTTTTTTGCTGATTTCTCATGGGATCCTTAAAATCACATTCTGAACACATTGAGCGGCCCGGATCATCGTAAATTTATCGGGAAAGGGGCGTCCTCACTTTAATACGGTAAGGACACCCTTATAAGAAGTTTTGTGTAGATACTATGTCTCAATTAATCTTTGTTGGTTTGAATGATCACGTATTTACGTTCTCTCCTGTGTTTCAAATCCAAGTCTTCCGATAATCAGTGCCTTCGCGCGAGGCTTCAACTAACTGCACCACACAAACTTTTCGGTATATATTTGAAATATCTAATATATAAGGGGCGGTTTCGGGGACACCTAAAAAAACATACTGTATAAAAAAATACCCCAAAGTTTCCGATCGAATTTCGATGATCCGGGCCACTCGATGTAATCAGAATGTGATTTTAAGGATACCCGCGAGAAATCAACAAAAAAAATTACCGGGAAGGGCTTCATCCGTTCAACATTGAGCGGCTTGGATCATCAAAATTTGATCGAAAGCTGTGAGATTGAGATTTGGGGTGTTTTTTAGATGTTTTTTACGTGTCTCCGGAACCGCCCCGAAATACATATGTTGAACATATTTTTTGTACTTTTGATTTCGTTATTGTCAAATCTGATAACAATGAAAATATTTATTAATTTTTTATTTGTTTGATCTCATTTAAGTTTAAAACATAAAATTCATTGATTAAACCTTATTATCCTGTCGAAGGCAAAGGCAAATTATAAATACAACCGTCAAACTCCTCAATACAATCCACTAAAGTTGAATCGAACGTTATTTTGAACTTTTAAACATTAAAATACAGGAATAACTTTTTGCTCAAAACGCTTATTGAAGTAATTCAAATTGGATTTGAACAATAACACACAGGGCTATAACTTTTATGTTTATCAAAATTGTTAATTTTAATCATTTTAAACCTTATTATCCTGTTGTACAAAATTAGCATTACTGCCAAGGCAAAGGCAAATTATAAATACAACCGTCAAACTTCTCAATACAATCCACTAAAGTTGAATGAAACGTTATTTTGAACCTTTAAACATTAAAACACGGGAATAACTTTTTGCTCAAAACGCTGATTGAAGTAATTCAAATTGGATTTGAACAATAACACAAAGAGCTATAACTTTCATGCTTATCAAAATTGTTAATTTTAATGTTTAGAGGTGTGAAATGTCGTTCGATTCAATTTTAGGGGGTTGTATTTAGAAGTTTGACGGTTGTATTTATAATTTGCCTACTTCCAATAGCATTAATGTGCACATTATGAAAAAATACAAGTTAAGCAAAAAAAATTAATGTACCATAATTTTTGATATGCAACCTTTCATAAATTTCGTTGCCAAAGGTACCCATGTGGCGACGAATTAAAATTTTCGTCGCTGAAAGCATAAATGTGGAGATTGAAATTTTTTTTTGTCACCAAAGAAAATCATTTGGCGACGAAAATATATTTTGTCGCCAAGAAAGTAACTTCAACAATGAAAAATAATTTCGTCTCCAAATTTATGATTTCAGCAACAAAAATCGTCAAATGGGTACCTGGCTTTAAAAATATATTATTCCTCGTCAATTAATACATTTAAAGACCAAATTATATTTTCTCACTAAAAAGGGATAATTAGGGAGGAATAATTTTGGGGTAAATTATAGTTAACCCCCTCAAACTTCTTTTTTTGGCACTTAACCGCCTCTAACTAATGAAAATGCAACTTCTGTTTGTGATCCGTTAGAAATTGGATGGAAAATGTCACATGCCATCTCATCTAAAACATTTAGACGTTTTTGCCCTCTCTCTTCTTTACATCTACTATACACCATATATATAAGTATACCACGAACCAAATCTGACAACAAAAACAAATGAAAAATCACACCCATCCCAACCCCCTGCAATCAGCTATATCCCCAATCAGCTATATCCACAATCTCTCCTCGCACCAAACAATTGCCAAACCCTAACAAACGATAGTTACTGCGATTGCGTGATGCCGGCGACGATGTTGGCGGCGGCGGTGGATCGAGTCTAGCGGAGTGATTGAAGATTGCGTGATGCCAAACGAGACTTGAACCGGAGGGGGAGCAGGTGAGGAGGGAGGACAGAGACGGAGCCGCGTGTCGGCGAGCTTTTGGATGGGCCGATGGGTTTTGCTCGGTTTTGCAGAAGCAAGGTTGAAAGAGAGTGAGAGAGAGAGAGTGAGAGAGAGAGAGAGAGAGAGAGAGAGAGAGAGAGAGGGTGTGGTAAAATTGGGTGTTGGCAAACAGAATGGAATTTGATCCTTTCAGTAAGCGTTTTTCAATAGAGGGGCAAAATGGTAACTTACCTTCTCTCCGTTACGGAAGTTAGCAAGTTCTGCATTTCTGTTAGTTAGAGGTGGTTAAGTGCAAAAAAAAAAGTTTGAGGGGGTAAAGTGTCTCCGAGGCATAGTTTGAGGGGGTTAACTATAATTTACCCATAATTTTGTCACAAAAGTTGTCAAAATAGTGACGAATTTACTTTTTCATTGCCAAATATACTTAGTTCGCCACTTTTTCATCGCGAAATATACTTTTTCTTGGTAACGAAGCACACAAAATTTTACCCAAAAAAAGCTAATTTTTCCATCATTTCCCTTCTTTCTGTGCAATTTTGAAGTGTGCATCCCTGAACAATCATGAGTTTTTAAATAACTAGTGCTAGCCCGTGCCTACGGCACTACGCATCCCGGTTGGAAGGGGATGGCAGTTGTATGATTTAGATGAAAACCATTGGCACTTAACCGGAAAGTGGGAGAATACATTACAGCCTTTGGATCAAATGAATCTAAGCCGTTACAACAATTTGTCCCCACACCCTTCAGTTTTATAATAGAGATGGCACGAGAGTGATATGTACTTTGAAAAATTTTGGACCGTCACTACATAAGAAATCAAGTAACAGGCGAGGAATTTATTTATGTTTGCTAAGCATCAGATTTCGTCTCAAGTGAACTGGCGACGAAAGTTTGGCGCAAAAGACCATGTGACAAAAGAACATATTTCGTCGCCCATAATTGTTTTTGGTGACGGATTTTTTCCTCACCTATTTATCTCATTGTAGTTTTGTTGCAAAAAATGCCAATTTTGTTGCAAAAATATTTTTTCGTCGCCCATAATTGTATTCAGCCACTCAATGTAGTTTCCGATCAAATTTTATTTTGATGATCCAAGCCGCTCATTATTTTATTGTATAGAATTAGTATTAGTGCAAATCATTGGGTACCATTAACATTAATATACACGTTAAGCCAAAAAAAAAAATTTACCTTACCATAATTTTGTATATACAACCTTTTAGTACAAATTATTGCCTTTTGTAACAAAATTGGCGATTTTTCATTGCCAATGTGTAATATTTGCAATGAAATTTTTTTCGTCTCCAATTTGATTACAAAAGGGGACAAAATTATTTTTTCATCACCAATGTGTACTATTTGCGACAAAACCAATTTCATTGCCAATTGTGGCGAAGAAATTATTTTTTGTCGCCAATGTCAAACTATTTGCGACGAAAACCAATTTCGTCACTATTTTTTGTCGCCTTTCACTTGATTTCTTGTGGTGACATGTATTGTTAGGTAAGACTGCGTTCATTTGTTCTTTATAAAGTTTTTTTTTTTTTTTTTAGGTCTTTCATTACACATCAATGGTTAACATGTTTCAATCACCAAACAAATAAAAAAACGGAGGATGACAAGTGTGGTGTTGTTATATTACTTTTTTCATTTATCTCGAGATAAATGCGTTCTATAATCATATCAAACGATATCTAATCAAAGAGATTTTTGGCATGAATGTTCCTCTCAACGAGTTCTAAAAAGTAAACGATCTTGATCATTGAGGCGGACTCAAAAAGGCCCCAAAACTATTTGATTGGACCTTCCCATCCAACGAATGAATTGAAATGCCACTCCTAGTTCTTGCTTAATTATATCCATCCGAATTATGTTTCATTAATAAGAGGATATTTGTCTAAATGAGATCATTTGACTGTCTTAATCAATAGAAGATTAGGTCATCCAAATAGACTTTCAATGTTAAATCATCTTGATTATCAATGCAACTGCAGGCAATTGCCTAAGGGAATCATATACCAATCACTTCATGATCTTGGTCAAATAATTAAACGGCCTAAGGGAATCCGATACCAATCACTACGTGATCGATCTTAGTCAAATAATTGATAATTGATCCTATACTTAATAAAAAATTTATTTCGTAGATACGGAAAAAATATTGGTATCTGGTACTAGTACGATACATTATTGTATTTGTCGTCTTAGGGGGAGTTTAATTATATGACGCTTTTTCGCATTACAGATTGTGAATTTTAAGATTATTCGTGTTCTGGAGTCAATTACGAGGATACATTTTGAGATATACATTCTTTAAATTGAGAGGTAGAGGCACAATGTCAAAATCAGTCCTAAATTAAGATGTAGACATAGCAAAAGTTACAAAGAAAAATACAACAAACAAGCTTGCATTGCCGATTGTGTTGTTTGATAAGTTTGAAATCAATTAGTCAGTTGTAATTTTCTCTGTTTGGGTTGTATCAAACTCTTTTAGTCATGATCTTTTTACCGCAGTTATCTCGAGATTGGCGTTCATGGTTGTGGTTCTGGGTTAGCATCTCGAGGTCGTTAGAAATCCATGATTTCTAATCATGGTCGTAGTCACAGTGGTTCTACCGGTGATGAATTAGGATGATTTGTGAGGTTATGGGATTTTTTTTCTGTTTTTCTTTAACTTTTTCGATTGGATTTGAATCGATACTTATGGTTAGGGCTGCAAACGAGCCGAGCCGAGCCGAGTTTTAGGGTGCTCGAGCTCGGCTCGCCAAAAATTAGGTTGGCTCGAGCTCGGCTCGAGCTCGTGACGAGCTGCAAGAATCGAGCTCGAGCTCGGCTCGAATATATTTACAAAGCTCGAGCTCGGCTCGCATAGGCTCGAAAATGTGTTCGAAATCAGCTCGGCTCGTTTATATATAATATATATTATATATTTTATATATTACATATAATATTTAATATAATTGGGCTCGCGAGCCAATCGAGCCGAGTTTCGACTAGCTCGAGCTCGGCTCGTTTATGAAACGAGCCCAATATTTTAGCTCGAGCTCGTTCATTAGTGTCTCGAACCGAGCCGAGCCAAGCCGTTGTCGAGCCGAGCTTCGAGCTGCTCGCGAGCAGCTCGGATCGTTTGCAGCCCTACTTATGGTGAAGTGTGTATTTTTTGCTAGGAAAGGTTTGTTTGGTTTGGATTATAGCCATTGGCTGTGTGTATTTTTGGCTAGGAAAGGTTTGTTTGGTTTGGATTATAGCCATTGGCTGAGTCCCCCACCATCGTGGTTACTTGATTCCCTGTCTAGAGATGAGTCTTCTACTTGATGTATTTTGATTGAGATTAATGGTATCATTTGTCATTGTTTGGGCAAAAAAAGAAAAAATCGAAAGGTATTAACGTAGCATTTTGAACTATTATTATACTCCAATATAAATACTTGAAATTTATGGCCCATCATTTGAGACTTGTTTAAAAGAAAAATTTATGCTCTTCGTGTGGCTATTAAAATTTCAGTAGTGGGTGGATCTTGGCTTTATTTGAAGGGACTTCGGGTTAGTGCTGTGCACCTCCGAATCATCGGATTGTGCATCCGATGGCTCAGATCTCATTTTGGCAATTAACGATTGAGAACCGTTCATTGTCGAGATAAGATCCGAGCCTGCATCCGACGCCTCGAAGGAGCGCAACATGGTGATACATGTTGGGAAACGATTCCCAGAAACCAGTAATGACGCGTACAGATTAAACAATAAGAAAACCGCAAAACCCTACAAGGCGGAATTAGGGTTTTACCTCAACTCCCTGCGAACACGAACGCTGGTTGAACTTGTTATAGCACGTCTTGCTATAAGCCACGTATATTGCTCGACTGCACCTTACGATCTTCTATCGTATTCCCTGCACGCCTAGAACACGAACCGAGTGTGGACTCTTTCGTGGTCTGTTTGCCCTCTCTAGATCTGCCTCTATTTTGTGAATAATAGAAACGTCAAAAAAACGTCATCCTGACCTAGAGAGCATAACGTGTATATATAGGGCTACGATAGGGACCTAAGGAGTAATAAGTCTGGGCTCCCAGTGTAAATAAGAAAACCTAATCCCACCAGGATTCTATTTCTTATTTCACTAATTATAATTCACCCCACTACAGAATTATAATTGCACTCCCGTTCTTATCTCAATTATATTACGAGCTCCATGATATTAAATACTTATTAATCTCCCCACGTTAAGATTACAGATACCCGTTGATTAAAATAAATTACTAACAATCTCCCACTTAATCAACATCTTAACTTGAGACTATCCGCTTAACTTATTCGATATGTCGGATACAAATATCCACCTGCAGGGTTTGACATAATCGAAACTTATAAACTTACTCAAGGGGTATCATCAATCCCTATCGGGACGTGGATTCCATTAATAATTAATAGTTGTCATATACATAATGTTGCGACCCAACTCACCGAGACTATTGACCGTATAAAGATCTCACCCTTTAATGAATCAAAATCAACAACATTAAATATATACATCTAATAATTATCTTTGGATTAAGAGCATAAGCATTCATAATAACCATGAGGTTCCAATTGTCTTATAAAGTTAGTACAAAGACAATTACCTCAATGCGGTCCCGTTCAATACACACAAAGTGTATTAGCACAATGAATTAGAACTAGACCGTTCCCTGTAGTCAAGACAGACCTACTAAACATTGTACTACAGTCCTACTGATGGTGTGTCCAGTTCCATCTAAGTCTGTGAACCATATCTTATATTTTACAAGAACCGATGATCCGATCTTCTCTGTGTAAGCCGAACTCTACACACCGGATCATCTACTTTGTAAAATAAAAGACACATATGCACAACATACAAAAATATTATGCAAATATTATCCATAAAAGATTCTCATCAAAAAAGGGATAAAACTGATTAATACATAACAATATTAATCCATCATATAAAAACATAGCTTTTACATAACCTTCTAACAAACTCCCACTAAGACTCAAAGTCATGTTGCCACGCATCTTACTCGCATTCTCTCTACTACGTGACTATCAAAAGTCTTAGCCTGTAAGCTGTACGTAAAAGAATCTGCTAGGTTGTTTACCGATGCGATCTTGGCCACAACTACATCACCTCTCTAAACGATCTCTCGAATCAGGTGATACTTACGCTCGATGTGTTTTCCTTCTTATGAGTCAATGGCTCCTTAGAGTTAGCAATTCCACCACTATTGTCACAATAGATGTAATAGCTAATTGCACTAGAGGAATCACTTCTAGATCCATCAAGAAGTCTCTAAGCCAAAACGGCCTCTTTGGTTGCTTAAGAAGCTACCACATACCTGGCCTCCATGGTGGAATCAATCAATCCACGATTGCTTGATACCCCTCCAACTTATGGCTCCACCTCCTAAGGTAAACACATATCCGGAGGTAGACTTTCTGGAATTCCTATTTGACATAAAGTTTGAGTTTGTGTACCCATAAGGTACCAGACTATCTTATTGGAACACCAACATATGATCTCTAGTTCTTTTCAGATACTTGAGTATATGTTTCACTGCAGTCCAATGTTCTTGTCCTGGATTAGACTGAAATTTCCTAACCATGCCAACGGCAAAGCAAATATCAGGTCTAGTACACAACATAGCATACATAAGGCTTCCTACTACCGAGACATAAGGAACTGCCTTCATTTTCTCCATCTCCTCAGGTGTTTTAGGACACTGATCCTTGGATAGGTTGATTCCATGTCTAAAAGGGAGGAACCCTTTCTTGGAATCCTGTATGCTAAATCAGGCAAGAATCTCATCGATATAAGTAACTTGTGATAAGCCCAACATCTTGTTCTTGCGATCTCGCATAAGCTTAATCCCAAAGATGTGACTGGCTTCTTCCAAGTCCATTTCGAATTGGTCGGATAACCACACTTTCACTGAAGACAATACTCCCACATCGTTTCTGATGAGCAGAATATCATCGACATATAGTACTAAAAACACCACCACTTTTCTGTTGCGCTTCTTATACACACATGAATCATTCGGACATTGATCAAAATCAAAAATCTTGATTGCTTGATCAAAACGGATGTTCCACGATCTAGATGTCTGCTTAAGCCCATAAAAAAACTTCTTAAGCTTGCACACAACATGTGCTCTTGACCTTTCGCTATGAATCCATCTGGTTGCACCATATAGATGCATTCATTCAGATTTCCATTAAGGAATGCGGACCTGATTAGAGTACATAGACTCCATCTTTGATTTCATAGCCTTTTGCCAAAGTTTCACATCTTTATCTTGAAGTGCCTCATTGTAGTTACAGGGTTCGGCATGTTGATCATCAGGGATCATTTCAAAAGACTCTCCCAACAACGTATACCGACTGGGTAGAATAATAACCCTCCCACTACGACGAGGTACCGGTGTGTCAATAAGTGCCTCTACAGATGTCACTTGTGGTGTTTCCTCCTGCACTACTGGCGGTAAAGAAGTTTGTGCCGATCTCTCTCCTCTCAATTTCACTAGAACAATTTTACTTCTGGGCTTGTAGTCTATCACATAGTCCTCCACTAAGTATCGGGCATTGGATCTAACAATGACCTTCTGATCCTTCGAACTATAAAATAATCTACATTTCGTTCCTCTAGGGTACCCCATAAACAGACAAACTTATGACCTTGATTCCAATTTATCTGCGTTCCCATTCAGCACATGTGCTGGACTACCCCAAACCCGAACATGCCACAGACTAGGTTTGCGCCTAGTCCACAGTTCTGTGGGCGTAGATGGTACTGACTTAGATGGTACCAAATTAAGAATATACACTGTCGTTTCTAGTGCATGTCCCCAAAACGAAATTGGTAAATCTGAATAACTCATCATTGATCTTACCATATCCATAAGAGTCCTATTCCTTATCTCTGCTACACCATTTTGTTGCGGCATACCTGGAGCTGACAACTGGGATGTAATCCCTTCAGCTGACAAGTAGTCCCTAAACTCTCCCAAGAGGTATTCTCCACCACGATCAGATCGCAGTGTCATGAGACATTTACCCAGACGCTTTTCCGTTTCTGCCCTATACTCCCTGAATTTCTCAAAGCATTCGGACTTACGGCGCATCAAATAAATGTATTCATACCTTGAGTAATCGTCAATGAAAGTGACAAAGTACTCAAAACCACCTCTAGCTTGGACATTCATAGGCCCACACAAATCAGAATGAAACCAATTCCAACGGCTCTTTGGCTCTATATCCTTTTGCTGAAAAAAAAAGGCCTCTAGGTCATTTTACCTTCTAAATAGGATTCATAGACTGAAAGTTCCTCAACTTCCAATGAACCTAAAGGTTCATCTCTAACCATTCTAGAAATCCTATTCAGATTAATATGACCAAGACATAAGTGCCAAAGATACGTTTGGTTCAATTTAGAAGGCTACTTTCTCTTACATGGTAAATTATTAGTGTTATTCAATTCATGCAGTTGCACTATAGGAAATATAGGATTAATAATGTAGAGATTATCCACTAAATATCCATCCTTGATCAACTTAGAAACTGAAACCAAGTTTCTTCTAATAGAGGGAACATAAAGGCAATCTCTCAAAATTAAACTCCTATTACTACTAAAATTTGAAAAGACATTCCTACTGCAACTACTGCCACTCTCGTAGCATTTTCCACAAGTAGATAAATCTCCCCATCACTGAGTCTTCTGGTTTCCTGGAACCCGTGCAACAAAATGCAAACATGATTAGTGGCTCCCGTATCTACACACCAGGTACTGGTAGATAACACCACTAAACGTGATTCAACAACTAGTGAAAAAGATTTATCCTAATTGTTCACTTTATTGAGATAGAATGGACATTCCTACTTCTAGTGTTCTTTCTGCTTGTAGTGAAAAACACTTGCCCGCAGGCTTTTTTCACTCCACCTTGAGGCACATGAACTGTCTCCATAACCTTTTTCTGAGAGTTGTTCTGCTTCTTCTTGCCTTTCAACTTAGAAGTAGAAGCCTTCTCTGCCACTAACATTGAAGGTGGTTTCTTCACAACCAAAAGACCATCAGCTGCTTGGAGTTCCTTAAGAAGTTTCGCCAAAGATAAATACATTTTGTTCATATAATAATTCAAGCGAAATTACTTAAAACTCTCAGACTGCAGTGAGTTAAGAACGAAATCGATCTAAGTTTCCCCATCAATTTCAGCTCCAAGGATCTCTAGTTTATTAAGATGAGCTATCATCTTCAAAACATGATCCTTAATCGGGGTCCCTTCAACATGGGTGATACTCACCGATTTTTATAAAGTTTTGCTTCCTGTTATGTGGCATTCTCATCAGGTCTAGGAGGGCATACCTCAAACAACACAAATTTGTGTCCCTCAGCAGTTAACACAATATTCAAATTCCTTTTCCAGTCAATATAATTCGATCTAGTAAGTTTATTAGCTTTGAGAATAATTGCAAGTGGATTGAAAAAACCCATTTTTGAATATGAGAATCACATAACTACAATTAAGAAGGGCAATAAAAACTTGAATTTCATTTTAATATTGGTTCCCTCAACCACGTGTTAAAAGAAAAACATTGGCAACCCTACACACCGTGAAGAGCATGCCTCGATGGGAAGGTCGTCTACTCTTCATCATTCGTGTAGATAGGCACAACCTTTTAATTTTACTATCTAGACACTATACCGTGCCAAGCAAAATTAAATAGCCAATATAACTTCGGTCCTATAAATAATAATAGTGACTCAGATGGTGAGGATATTATTATTTACAGCTAAGTGTATACCATTACCTAGCCCCATGACCCATTGTTCCGTTATGAACCACCTCAGATGGAGAAGTGACCCACACAACAATTATCTTAGAACTATTCCTTTAGGAAGTTTGTACCGATGATGCCACAATTAATTTTGTCCGATAGGGAGGAAGGTTCTGAAACCAACACACAAAATTAATTATATCACCTACGAACTAGCAATGGAGACCGTGGGATTTATCCAAAATAAATTCCCTCTCCCACTTAGTTATTTAAAAATTTGTGAGGGTTATCAAATTTTCGAGTTTGCAAAAAAACGTGATCTAGGTCAAAGGCCAAATATTACCATGTTGTCCCAATATGGTAAACTATCACATATGCAAACAATATGGAAACACAAATAATAAGGAAACACAAGATAAAGAATCCAGCTATTATGGTCAAAGATGTAATCCTTGAGCAATAAGGAATCCTTCCAAACTTGAAATCCTTAAGCAATAAGGAGTCTTTCCAAACTTGAAATCCTTAAGCAATCCTTCCAACCTTGAAATCCTTCAGCTATACTTGTGTGGAAGACTTAGACACTTTGAATCAATCAAGGAAACCAAAATCCAACCGTGCTTAGGCAAGAAAATTCGGATTTGATATATTCCCGCGTAAACTGCACAGTCTTCAGTATTTTGGCCATATCTTCCTCATCCGACCACCGATTGAAGTGATTCAAATTGGGTTGGATTCGAAATTCAATTATCTACAACTTCCGTGAAGAACAGATTTTCTAATTCCAACGTTTACTGGGTCGAAATAGCCCTGCAATCAGACCCTACGAATCTGGAAAAAAACTGTTGCGAGCCAAACAACTTGTATCTTCTATATCTCCCTTCTTCGATCTCCGAATAACCATCGAATGCTATTACAATCGAAGAAACATACATACATCGATCTTATGCCTCTATTGGAGTTCACATGCTACGTTAATTATTACAACCACGAAAAATAATCATGGCACCCAATAAATAACACATGCTACGTTAATTATTACAACCACGAAAAAATAATCGTGGTACCCAATAAATAACAATAACCACACAAAATTATGTGGGATCCAATCACACAAAATCAACAAAAAAACATGTGACCATAATAGCTAGGTAAGAACGCTGCAAAACAAGGGTTAGCACAGTTCTACGTTCTACCCTCTATAACCTACGGACAACATGGCCTGTTTAATCTATACGCGTGATTACAGCCTACTCTGATACCACTGTTGGGAAACGATTCCCAGAAACCAGTAATGACGCGTACAGATTAAACAATAAGAAAACCGCAAAACCCTACAAGGCGGAATTAGGGTTTTACCTCAACTCCCTGCGAACACGAACGCTGGTTGAACTTGTTATAGCACGTCTTGCTATAAGCCACGTATACTGCTCGACTGCACCTTACGATCTTCTATCGTATTCCCTGCACGCCTAGAACACGAACCGAGTGTGGACTCTTTCGTGGTCTGTTTGCCCTCTCTAGATCTGCCTCTATTTTGTGAATAATAGAAACGTCAAAAAAACGTCATCCTGACCTAGAGAGCATAACGTGTATATATAGGGCTACGATAGGGACCTAAGGAGTAATAAGTCTGGGCTCCCAGTGTAAATAAGAAAACCTAATCCCACCAGGATTCTATTTCTTATTTCACTAATTATAATTCACCCCACTACAGAATTATAATTGCACTCCCGTTCTTATCTCAATTATATTACGAGCTCCATGATATTAAATACTTATTAATCTCCCCACGTTAAGATTACAGATACCCGTTGATTAAAATAAATTACTAACAATACAGTCACGGGAGAGAATTCTGTCCGTTAAGGTTAGAAAATCATATTAATTTGAGTTCCAAATTGATATATTTTGAACTATATATGCATTGCCCCAAAAGTTCGATTTCTTATTCAAAATTATTCTACAAAATGCGGGATAAATTTAGACATTTTAATTAGAAAGACAGAGTTTAGTAATTAAATTGCAATATGACCCATATATTTGAATGGAATGTTTTTCGAATTATAAATAAGTATATAGTTAAAGTAGAGTTTCGATGCTTAGGGATTTCTGGGGGAGGGGCGGCTCCCTTCTTCCCCCCCCCCCCCGCCTTTCCTTCAGATCTATCCCCACTAATTTCGGCAAGTCCCAACATCGACGGAGCCAATCGTCGCCAGAACAATCCGTTTGTGTGCTCGTTTGTCTGATCTTCCTCAACATGTGCTCTTCTTTCTGATCGTCCTGCAGTTCCATCGACATTATCAGGCCGGCCCCGTTCTTGTCGTTCTGGGCATCGCATAGGTTCGTGTCCTGACAAGGGCGTAGTTTTTTAAGACAAAGGTAGCAGTTGATGGTGTTGTACGGTAGGGTTGGCAGCTGTGGTGATCAAGGTTCTATTCCGTGGTTTTTGCTGTGTCTTGACTGCCCTTGTGGTAGCGGTGGCGACGACAGTAAGGGTCTTGATCGGTGTTTTTGGGTGGCTGGACTTAAGGGTGTGGATATGTTGTTTTCTTACAGGTTTTGCTTTAGTTTTGTTTGTTGTTTTTGTTGATTTTCTTCCCCTGCATGGGACTTTCTCTCACTCTTTGTGGGTGTTTTTGTGGTGGATTTTCTACGTCGTCTTTATGGCTTTTCGTGGTCGGAGAAGAGTCTTGTCTGTGTGATGTCCTCAATGTTTGTTTGTGAGTTTAGGCCTCCTTTGTGGTTGTTTTCTTCCTTCTTTGGGGGTTGCTCTTTTGTAGTTTTCATATCAATGAAAACACCTCTAAACTTTGACAAAAAATAAAAATAAAAATCCTAAAGTTATAAATTGTGAGCCATTTGATCTAGTCGTAGGTCAACGACTCCACCAGCTCTTCCACCTTAGGATTCTCCACACCCTCCACTGCGGCGTCATCAATAATCTCTTCATCCATACCTGGCGTGAAATGTTAGGGCAATGTGACATCAAGAGTGTCATTGAGTTACAACCAATCAGTAAAATAAAGTAGACTACCCAATACCCCACATGTATGACATGGCATTATAAAAATTACTGTACATAGCAAATGATAAATCACGTGATAGTGAAAATAACACATAGTTTTATGAAGCACATAAGATTCATTTCCAATCGAACAATACTGGTTAAATCCTCATTTTATGCTTCCATCCACTATGATCATATACACTAAGTTCTCATCAACTTGGTTTCCATTTACCCTGCCTAACTCTTAGGTCTAGGACGTGACACGGCTCAAGACAGAGCACGACTCTCCAGACATAGTATGGCTCAAGTCGTAAAATGGTCAGGTCATCCAGCAATGGATCTTTGATGTGCCTTGTGGTGATGAACCATGCTAATCGCTGAAGATTAGGTTCGCCAAACACTTTCAATATTATGTCATTTGCTTAATTAATAAAGCTGCAGGCCCGTGCTTGTGGGAATCCCATACCAATCACTTCATCTTTAGTCAAACGATTGATTACGATCCAATACTTACAAATACAAATAAATTAAACTTTATATTAGGTACATTTAATTTGAAGTACATGTCCGTGACAAAAAATTATTGGTACAAATACGACACGGATATGACTACTATTTAAAAACATATGGGATTCATGGGTTCTAAGCAATACTTTCTATCTATCTTTCGCACGATTTTACCTAGTGATTTTCTCAACTTAAGTTCCACAAATTTTTTATTTCTTTTTTGTGTATCGAAGCCATATTGAATAAAAACTGCACTTTGAAAAATTCATGTTTGGGTAAACACTTCATCTTATTGGACAACCACCGACCCTAAGGGGGAGGTCCTGCTGGGGCAATACCCTTGGGTCCCAAGCTATGGATAGCTTCTGGATCCCGTGCTAACTCTAACACCCCCTACTAACCTCTGCTGATGTATGACGATTGAAAAAAAAAAAAAACACTTCATCTTATTAACAAGTGGAATGTTCATCTATATAACCTCTCCGATTCTGAAACTTCATACAACCCAAACATCCTATACAACTTCCCTCTTATCTCATGGCACAATCCAATCTGGTGAAGATACTGGACGTTTGCAGGGTGCCTCCGATGCCTCCCTCCTCCAACTCAACCGCCCAAACATCGCTTCCTCTCACGTTCTTCGACATTTTCTGGTTGAGACTTCCTCCGAGTCAACGCGTATTCTTTTATGAATTACCCGTTTCGAAAACAACACTCATAGATACCATCCTTCCTCAACTGAAACACTCCTTATCCGTCGCCCTCCTACACTATCTACCACTTGCCGGAAATCTCACTTGGCCACTGGATTCCGACAAACCAATTGTCCAATATAATGAAGGTGATGCAGTTTCACTTACAGTAGGAGAGTCTGAAGACAATTTCTACCATCTCTCAAGAAATGGTTTTCATGAAGTCGAAAAAGCCCATTATTATCTACCCTACTTATTAGCATCTAAAACAGGAGTACCAGTTCTAGCCTTGCAAGTGACTTTTTTCCCAAACGCAGGGTTTTCCATTGGTCATGCCGCCCACCATGCTGTATTCGACGGGAAATCCATAACCATGTTTATGCATTCATGGGCCTCCATTTGCAGGCGTGGCGGAGACTCAACTCTTACACCTGAACTAACTCCTTTTTATGACAGGACCATAGTCAATGACCCATTTGACATCGAAAAATCTTACATACACGGCTGGTTGGCACACGAGGGACCCAACAACAGAAGCCTCGAGATTTGGGACTCGAAAGCTCAAGAGGATGCTATGTTAGGCACATTCAAACTGACACAAGCAAACATAGAAAGTATGAAGAAGTGGGTGGAAGCTAAATGGCAAGAGAAACATTTAGAGAAACCAACATTCCATCCATCAACATTTGCAGTAACAAGTGCCTACGCATGGGTTTGCTTAATTAAAACTCGAAAATTAACAACCAAGAATGTACATCTTTACATCAGCGTTGATTGTAGGGCTCGCTTGGAACCTCCCATCCCTTCTACTTATTTTGGGAACTGCATTACAGGTTGTGTCATAGGCGTGGATACAAACAAGTTGATGCAAGAAGATGGGGTCGCCATAGCAGCTAGAGCAATTGTCGAAGCAGTTGGAGGTTTGCATGATGGAGTTCTAAAAGGGGCAAAAGAGTTGATACCTAACTTTCTTTCTATACAGAAGGAGGGTGGTTTTTTGGTAAGTGTCGCATCCTCTCCTCGGTTTGAGGTCTACAAAATTGATTTCGGGTGGGGGATACCGAAGAAGGTGGAGATGCTAATAGAGAACAGTGGCGCTCTCTCTCTTTCAGATTCCAGAGATGGCAATGGTGGGGTTGAGATTGGGGTAGTGTTGATGAAAAATGAAACAGAAGCATTTGCTTCAATGTTTACTAGTGGTCTCAAACAGCATCAAATGCATCAAAGTTGAAACAGTAAGGGCAATAGAGTTAATGGAGGATATAAGTCTTAAGAATATGTTCTTGTATGACACCCTAGTAAAAAATTATACGCAATACGGTGGGAATAGTAAGTACTGCATCCGAAAGAAAACTGAGCTTTGGCTTACTGAGCATGTGCTTTGGTTGGAAGAGCCACCTTCCATATATCATCTTCATTCAATGGTATGTCTCTGTTCTTCATTGATAAAAAACATGTCTACTGTTTTAAAACACTAGCCATCATTAAGTTAAGATTCAGCAATGCAAGGCAAAATGGCCAATGTCCTTATTAACCACAATACTCATCCAACACTGAGTTCCAACAACTCAGCTGTTCAACGTAGATACATAATGTATCTGAACATCTTTATAAACAAGCAACACAAAATAGATAAGACATTGCAAAGATTGATAAAGAAAGATAGAAAAACTACCACACCCTTCCCCTTGAATGTCGATTGGGTGATGAGTTGAAACATCACCCACTGGGTTTATCAATATTGATGTAGTAGCTCGATGCGCTTTGCGACCCAGGATCAGAAACAATAACAACGAATGAAATCTACAAGACATTAGAAATCTACTCAAACAATTAGAGCAAAACAACATAGAAATAACATAATATATATAGACTATAGAGACATGAAAACAAAGGAATTAAAGAAGAAAAATTGGCCCGCGCTTTTATGAGGCGTGTAATCGCTGTCCTAACATCATTGTTGCCTCCCTAAGTGAATTAGCGGACACCAATGGCTCCAAGATCCAATCTAAGTGAATTGTCCGTGGTTTCATGTTTGAGGTGTTTAGACCCCAAGTAGTCCTCTGTCATGGTGACGGTTGATAACCAAATTTACTGAACTGTTCTACTGGTACAGCAAGTACAGCGCACTTTTGGGCCCGTCTCGGGTCTAACAAAGATAATCGGAGCCGCTCATTTTATTCAAAATATTTTGTTTTAGGTCCCCGTAAAAAATCAGCCCCAACCGATATCGTTAAGGGCGTTTACGAAACGTCCAATTTTGCAAGCTTAAATTCTGAAGCAAAATTAGACGTTTCGTAAAAGTCCTTAACGATATCGGTTGGAGCTGATTTTTTACCGGGACCTAAAAAAAAATATTTTGAACAAAATGAGCGGCTCCGATTATCTTTGTTAGACCCGAGATGGGCCCAAAAGCGCATTGTACGCGCTGTCTGTATAGCACTTGCTGTACCAGTAGCATTTCTGTTACTTTAAATGGGCTGGAAATTAGAATCATTTCTGTTACCTGAGTGTTGAATTTAACCTAGATTTCGGCATTTCCAAATTCGCATAATCTTTCAAAATCGGTAATCCTATGGGAACCGACCGAGAGGGACCCGATTTTGCACTGATGCGGGACCTACTCCGGATTCTGCACAGATGGTTCGAGCCGTTCAAGAATTTTAAAAAATAAAAATGAGTGGGACCATAAAAAATTAGCTTTAAAAAATAAAAATGAGTGGGACCATAAAAAATTAGCTTTATTCGATATGTGTAAGTATTCGGTCTAATCTTTCCATTTTTCATTCAATCTTCCCATTTTTTCGATTTTTTAAAAATGAGAAAATTGGATCGAGCACATATACATATCGGATTGAGCTGATTTTTTTAAGATTCACTCGGATTGTTTTTTTAAAATTATTGAACGGCTCGAATCATCCTTGCGGAACTCGGAATGGGCCCCGCATGGCAGTCAGTACAAAATCGAGCCACCCATGGTCGGTGGCTGTAGCACGGTCCCTTTCAAAATACCCGGCACTCCCCCTCTCAATCCTCGTACTCGCAAATACGCTTCATACGCGCTTGCAACTTAATTAGTGTTGGAAATTTTACGGAATTTTAGATGAATGAAATCGGGGCTACCGGAGGGTCTCTCGAGGCAACCGAGCATGAACCTGGTTCGTTGTATCTGGACGCACCACAATCAATAGACGTATTGATGTGTGGATTCTGTAACCCCTCCATGATTGTGAATTCATTCTCGTAACCTCCTTCTTCAATGGCAGAATTCATTGGCAGAATTCATTGCCCTGTTAATGGCAGCATTACACCTCTCCAGCCTCCTTCACCCTATAAAAGGAGGCTCACGTCCTTGGAGAAAACACAAGCAAATTCGCAACCTTTCAGCATATTCCAATATTCGTTCTTGAGAGAGAGAGGCAGGCGGTAGTCAGTTCGCCAAGGCGGTCTTCGGTGGTGTTCCGACGGCTTGCGGTTCAACCGAGCCAACCCTGGGAGAAAGTCGCCGACGCAACCTACAACACCCACGGTAGGCGGCGAATATTTCTTAAGGTGACTGTGGTAATACACAGGCCTCGGTTCGATGTTCTGTAAAATAAAAAACAGTTTGGATCTCGTTCTTCATATTCTTTAAATTGTTTTGTTTCTTGTAATTCGATTTATTCCTGTAATTTTATTATTGGAAATGAAATTGTTCTCTGGAATGTTACATGGCTGCCGAGATTTTTCCAACAAGCTTAAGAAATATTTTTGATCTCTGATCGGCAACGGATTCCAGAAAACAATTTCTATTTTGGACTAACGTTTGAGTTGCAAGAACAGATTCGAAACAGATTAGTTTTCATGATGGAGAATCATTGGTGTAAGACGAGTTATCAATCTGTTCAGCAGATTGTTTGGAGATTGATACGAGAATAATCAGACCTGTTTGGCTTCGGCCAAGATCAGTCATGCGTGACTCGATCATGTTGCAAACAGAAAGGCTACGGCCTAAGGCAGTCGTGCGCGGCTTGGCCTTGGATCAATTTTGTTGGCCTCTGGGGTGATCTACTTGGCTTCTGCCTTGACATCACCTGGCCTTGATCCAGTGTTTATGATCTGCCCGGTGTGCAGTTTATGTGCTTGACGCCTGGGTTGCTCTCGACCTGAAGTACTCAACCAGTGGACGGTGTGAATGCTCAGCCCTTGTGCACGGCAAGTGGTATACATCAGTACATGGATTGGACTCTAAAAATAGAAGGGGAAGGTGGATGGCCACACTTTTGCAAGTAGCAGATTGTGTATACCGTTTACCTTTCGGCCAGCCCTCAGACTCCCGCCCGGGGGCGCTGCCCCCAGGACCCCCGTCAGGGGGCTCGGCCCCCTAAGACCCCCGCCAGGGGGCGCGCCCCCTGGGACCCCCAGGTTACATGGTATTGTGGGGATGTCAGACTTAGCTTGTTTGATAGATTGTTAATCTATGCATTTATAGCTTGTCATTTTGATATTGAGATTTGTTCTCTTATGTGTGGTTGCTCCTAATTTCAGGAAAACATGACTACTGTGCAAGAGAAAACTACCGTCACTGGCAAAGACAAAGAGGCTGGTGGTGTCAGTGGCAATGGAAATGGCCGTGGTGCTATTCCAACTCATGCTCCTATTCCTGGGATTCCCTCTGTTCCGATATCTCACGTGGAGAGGCCGAGCAAATTTGTTGGGGTGGACTTCAAAAGGTGGCAACAGAAAATGTTGTTCTATCTCACCACCTTGAACTTGGCAAAGTGGCTTGTCGAGGAAGCACCCGTTATTACTGAGGATGATTCTGACACTCAGAAGCGGATTGATGTGGCCAGATGGAAAGAGCATGACTACATGTGCAAGAATTACATTCTGAATGCTCTAGATGATTCGCTGTATTCTGTGTATGGCGAGGCTCCATCGGCTAAGGAATTATGGGAATCCTTAGACAGGAAATACAAGATCGAGGGTGCCGGGTCCAAGAAATTCGTTGTGGGCCGGTTCCTTGATTACATGATGGTGGACTCCAAATCTGTGGCAGTCCAAGTCCAAGAGCTGCAGCTCCTGCTCAATGAGATCAGGACTGAGGGGATGATTCTGAGTGAAGCATTCCAGGTGGCTGCAGTCATCCACAAGCTACCCCCAGCATGGAAAGAGTTCAAGAGCTATCTCATGTTCAAGAATAAGGAGATGACCTTGGAGGCTCTTTTCATCAAACTCCGTATTGAAGAGGAGAATCGGGGTATGGATAGGAGTGCGAAGACCTCCTACATGGCCAAAGCAAACATGATGGAGCATGGTCAATCTTCCGGTGTGAGGAGAAACCAGTATGATAGGCGTTCTGACAAGCGGTCTGACAAGCAAGCTGGCAAATAGAAGGACAAAAGTGTCAATCTGGGACCGAGAGGTGGGGTTGCCAAGAAACAGAAAGAGAAGTTTCAGGGTGCATGCTTCAACTGCAACAAGTTCGGGCATAAAGCTTCGGAGTGTAAGAAGCCGCTTAACCCTCGCGCTCAGGCACATTTGGCTCAGGTGGAGGCAGCTATGTCTGATATCAACCTCTCGGCTGTGGTATCTGAAGTGAACATGGTGGGTTCAAACCCGCAGGAATGGTGGGTAGACACTGGGGCTACACGTCATATCTGTTGTGACAGGCAGTTGTTCACTACTTTCGAGCCGGTTGCTAACGGTGAGAAACTGTTTATGGGGAATTCAGCTACCTCGGATGTTGCGGGGCAGGGGAAAGTGGTCCTGAAGATGACTTCGGGAAAAGAGTTGACTCTGAATAATGTGCTGTTCGTGCCAGATATTCGCAAGAATTTGGTTTCTGGTTCGCTGTTGAGCAAGCACGGCTTCCGCCTGGTTTTCGAGGCTGATAGGGTCACTCTGACTAAAGCTGGAATGTATGTAGGGAAAGGTTACATGACCGATGGTCTTTTTAAGATGAATGTAATGACTGTTATCCCTACTATCAATAAAAAGAAATCCCCTGTTGCTTAGGTGCTTGAGTCTTCCTTTTTGTGGCATGGTAGACTAGGTCATGTTAATTATGATTCTATGCGTAGATTAATTAACTTGGACCATATTCCAGCTTTCCAAACTGATAAAAAACACAAGTGTGAGACCTGTGTAGAGGCTAAAATGCCCAGAGCATCTTTCAAAACAGTAGAAAGAAGCACAGAACCTTTGGGTTTAATCCACACTGATGTGTGTGATCTTAAATATGTCCAAACTCGGGCCGGTAACAAGTATTTCATTACTTTTATCGATGATAGCACTCGATTTTGCTATGTGTATTTGCTGAAAAGAAAGGATGAAGCCCTGGATAAGTTTGTTCACTATAAGACTCAGGTTGAGAATCAACTGAGCAGAAAGATTAAGGTGGTCAGAAGTGATCGTGGTGGTGAATTTCAGTCACCGTTTGGAGAATTCTGTGCCCAACACGGAATAATCTATGAAACCACAGCACCTTATTCGCCTCAGACTAATGGAATTGCTGAGCGCAAGAATCGTACATTGAAGGATATGATGAACGCTATGTTGATCAGTTCTGGGTTGCCTCAGAACATGTGGGGAGATGCTATTCTCACTGCTAATTACATCCTCAATAAAATACCTCGCAAAGACGTTGGTAAAACCCCGTATGAATTGTTTAAAGATAGGAAGCCTAATTATGCATTCTTACGAACATGGGGATGCCTAGCGAAGGTGTCTGTACCTCCTCCTAAGAAGGAGAAGATAGGCCCTAAAACCGTTGATTGTGTATTCATCGGTTATGCAGACGATAGTAGTGCCTATCGTTTTCTTGTGTATGAGTCAGATATACAAGATATTCACAAGAATACTCTCATGGAGTCTAGGAATGCAGTGTTCTTTGAACACATATTTCCGTATAGATCCATTGGAGAGTCAAGTTCTGCTAAACGGACTTTGCATCCGGCTAATGAAAGCAGACAAGGCCAAGAAGAGGAAGTTGATGTTGAACCACGACGTAGCAAGCGAGCTAGAACATCAACATCTTTTGGTCCAGATTTTCTGACTTATCTTGTAGAAAATGAGCCTCGGACATACCAGGAAGCTGTAAGCTGCCCTGAGGGTCCTTTGTGGAAAGAGGCCATTAAGAGTGAGATTGACTCCATACTGCAAAACCATACGTGGGAACTGGTGGATTTGCCACCAGGCAGTAAGCCTCTCGGCTACAAATGGATCTTCAAAAGGAAGATGAAAGCAGATGGGTCAATTGATAAGTACAAAGCTAGGCTTGTTATCAAAGGATACAGACAAAAAGAAGGTCTAGATTACTTTGATACTTACTCACCAGTCTCAAGGATTACTTCCATTCGGATGATCATCGCGATCGCAGCTTTGCGTAACCTTGAGATACATCAAATGGATGTCAAAACAGCTTTCCTGAACGGCGATTTAGATGAAGAGATCTACATGGAACAACCCCAGGGTTTTTTCGCGCCAGGCCAAGAAAGGAAAGTATGTAGGCTTGTTAGGTCTTTGTATGGGCTCAAACAAGCACCAAAACAATGGCATGAGAAATTTGACAATGCTGTGTTGTCAAGTGGTTTCAAGATCAACGAATGTGACAAGTGTGTTTATGTCAAAGACACAGACGAAGGGTATGTCATTTTGTGTCTTTACGTTGATGACATGCTCATTGTTGGTAGCAATGAAAGAGTCATTCAGTCTACCAAGAATATGTTAAACTCGAAGTTTGACATGAAGGATATGGGCCTTGCAGATGTCATTCTGGGTGTCAAGATCACCAGAACTTCTGTTGGATTTGCGTTGTCTCAGACACACTATGTTGACAAGATTCTTGAGAAGTTCAACTCGTCTGATTCAAGTATCGCAAGAACCCCTGTGGATTTAAGTGTGCATTTATCCAAGAATGGGAGGGGAAGGCATATCTCAATTAGAGTATTCTCGGATAATTGGGAGCCTGATGTACTTAATGAGTTGTACAAGGCCCGATATAGCTTACTCAGTCAGCAGACTGAGCAGATACACGAGTAATCCAGGTCGTGATCACTGGAAAGCAATAGTCAGGGTTCTGCACTATTTAAGGTATACTCGTGATTTGGGGTTGCACTACACCAGATATCCAGCAGTACTAGAAGGGTATTGTGATGCGAACTGGATATCAAATATGAAGGACTCTAAATCCACAAGTGGATATGTCTTTATACTTGGTGGGGCAGCTGTTTCTTGGAGATCCTCCAAACAGACGTGTATAGCACGTTCAACGATGGAATCAGAGTTCATCGCTCTGGATAAAGCGGCGGAGGAGGCCGAGTGGCTCTGTCAGTTTTTGGAGGATATTCCAAGATGGCCGAAACCTGTGCCACCAATTAGTATCCATTGCGATAGTCAATCTGCAATTGGTAGGGCACAGAGTAATATGGATAATGGTAAGTCTAGACATATACGACGTAGACATAATACCATTAGACAACTACTCTCTAGTGGGGTTGTCGCTATTGACTATGTGAGGTCAAAGGACAATATTGCGGATCCGTTAACCAAAGGGTTAAACCGAGAGTTAGTTGAGCTAGCATCGAAAGGAATGGGGCTAAAGCTACTACGCTCATAGTTACCGTGGAGGTAGCCAACCTAGTTGACTGGAGATCCCAAGATCTAGGTTCAATGAGACTATCTTTCGCGAGTAGCCGAGAACGATCACTGAGGAGATTCGGTCTCCTGCCCATTCCTATGGTGTAGAACAGTGATACCTGCGAATGGAAAGAGGTTAAGCATTGCTTTTAATGACTCCTATGCGCTGGGTTGCCAGGCAGGGTATAGCAGGATACCCTTACAGGGAGGTCACCTATGTTAGTATGAAGTGGGGCCGCTTCTTTGAGAATTGTGGCAAAATTCTCGAGAAAATACTCGCAGAACCAGGAAAGGGGTGTCATGGCCAAAATGAACCTAACAGTGAGAACTGAACTACGTCAGGAGAAGTCCTGTGTGACGTCTGTTGTCTCAGTTTACATCGGCGGCGGAACAGTTCAAAGCGGGACCGCACACTGGTCTGCCAGTAAACCCGATAGGTTATCACAAGGGAAGGTTCCAGGCCAAAAGCCACCTATCCTATGCAGGAATTATCCGTTGCCGCTCTCTCGGATCAGCTTTGTACTCTGCATCAGTATGCCTGCCAATTCCATTCATGGGGGGGATTGTTGGAAATTTTACGGAATTTTAGATGAATGAAATCGGGGCTACCGGAGGGTCTCTCGAGGCAACCGAGCATGAACCGGGTTCGTTGTATCTGGACGCACCACAATCAATAGACGTATTGATGTGTGGATTCTGTAACCCCTCCATGATTGTGAATTCATTCCCGTAACCTCCTTCTTCAATGGCAGAATTCATTGCCCTGTTAATGGCAGCATTACACCTTTCCAGCCTCCTTCACCCTATAAAAGGAGGCTCACGTCCTTGGAGAAAACACAAGCAAATTCGCAACCTTTCAGCATATTCCAATATTCGTTCTTGAGAGAGAGAGGCAGGCGGTAGTCAGTTCACCAAGGCGGTCTTCGGTGGTGTTCCGACTGCTTGCGGTTCAACCGAGCCAACCCTGGGAGAAAGTCGCCGACGCAACCTACAACACCCACGGTAGGCGGCGAATATTTCTTAAGGTGACTGTGGTAATACACAGGCCTCGGTTCGATGTTCTGTAAAATAAAAAACAGTTTGGATCTCGTTCTTCATATTCTGTAAATTGTTTTGTTTCTTGTAATTCGATTTATTCCTGTAATTTTATTATTAGAAATGAAATTGTTCTCTGGAATGTTACATGGCTGCCGAGATTTTTCCAACAATTAGGTCACATCCGTTGGTTCATCTCTCAATTGTCAATCAATCAATCCCTTGGGGTTTATACCTTCTCTAAATTTATACCTTCCCTTGGAGTACGTTTTAAAGATTATGCACATTATAGTTTTAAATTTTTATCCTTACAAGCCCCCGTGCAGGACTTTAAGAGGTGCTTAGAAGGTGTTCGTGGAGTAAACATTTCTCAATCACAACACAAAGAATAAACGGAATACGGAACATGGAGTTGATTTATTAATAGTTTGTCATTTATCTTGAATTAAACTATAGATGATTGCAACACTGAATCAAAACCTATTTATCTCAAAATAAATGCATTCTAAAATCATATCAGACGATAATTTTGATATGGATGATTCTCTTGAGGAGTTCTAAAAGTTAAAAGATCATGATCATTTAGCAGGATCCGAAAAGGACACAATAACTATTTCAGTTGGATTCGATCCTCCAGCCACAAATGAAATGAAGACTCCTATTTCAATTCTGATTAGCCATCCAAGTTAGTATCAGTGCCGGTTCATATATTTTGGAGGTCCGAAACAAATTTTGTATATTGAGCCATTACATATTCATGATTTCTTTAAAAAATGATAAAAGTATAAAAAATATCAAAAAACCAAACTAAAAGAATATAATTATGACAATATAAATGTAAAAAAGATATGCTTGTAATTATGGAGATGCATGGGAGTCGAACCACACACTCACAATAGCATGACAGTATTATGTGACCACTAAACCAAGTATCTAGTTTGTGTTTTTATTTGGAAACATTCTAATATTAATACGTAAGTTACATTACAATTGGGCCTCAATTTTGGATCAAAATTCGGGGGCCGAAAGTGGTTGCTTCCCTCGCCTATCTTATAAGCCGGCCCTTGTTAGTATGTATGTTAATGGCTGACGTCTACTTGTCTAAATGAGATCATTCGACTTTTTAACCAATCAAAGATTTTTTGAAAATACCAATCGATTAGGTCAGCCAAATACACTTTTGGTAAATCATCTCCAGTACAAATGTAGCTGCAGGCCTACGGGAATCTGATATCAATTAATCACATCATCTTAGTCAATAGTTGGATAATGATCCAATATATATACTTTAAGTATAGCGATATACAAAATTTTATATTGTAGATTCATATAGAGTACATATCCGAGAGCCTTCGAAAATATATTTGTTATATGATACAACTGTTAATACGGTATTGTATTTTTGGTCTTAGGGGGTGTGCTTGCATGGAGCTTTTTCACATGGTATATTGTGATTTTCAGATTATTCGTGTTCGAGAGTAAATTTTGATAATGCATTTCACGATAATGGATTTTGGATTAATTTGAGACATAACGTCGCAATCCCATAATCAACCCTAAAGATGTAGACATAAGTCACTTATAACACAAGTTAATTACAATGATAAATAAATACAACAAACAAGCATGTCCTATTTGTAGTTTCATATATATGTTCGAAGTTTATTAAGTAGTTGCAGTATTTTTCTTTGTTGGGATGTATCAAACTCTTATTCATGATCTATTGAAGTTCACTATTAATGCTGGAAAAAGGTTGTAGAGATATTGGGTACACTTGAAATGTCTCAGTTAATTTTTTTTGTTTTTGTTTTTGTCAAAATGGTAGGAGTTGTATTAAAATCAGAAAACAATTGAATACATCGAGGTTGGATATCATCCTGTTTATACCCGTTTTTGGCACCACGGATCGGGCTAGCCGTGATCGGATTTTCGATTAATTCCTTAATTAATTTGGGCCGAGACTTGTATAATTAATTGTGTAATTATCAGGCCATGGGTTTTTTCCCATTTGGGCCCAAGAAATATGCAGCCCACGGTTTTAATCAGAGCAGTTCGGCCCAGAAGGCAGCCCACGGTTGGGCCCATGAAGAAAATGTGATTTGGCCCACAAGATGTAGCCCACGGGTCGACCCATGAACAAAAGAAGCAGATTCGGTCAGTGGGGAGCATCCCATGTTTTTAGGAGGTGGTTACCCTTGTGTCAGTTGATATTTGAAATTCAAAAGGCCAATTGACCAAGTCAATTGGCCATGTGTCGCAGGAGCACAAAAAGAGGGAAAGTGGGAAGTTACTTTGTGAAGACATGGGACACTTGTCACCATGCAAGCAACCCACTACCCATGATCTACCTTAACTGTCCTCAACTTCTGAAAACCTCCCATGACCGTACATGCACAAAAAGTGGAAGGAAATCATGGGACACTTGGCAGCCATAGAAGCAATGCAGATTTTCGGATTCAGGCCTGAATCAGGATGCTACTGGCCCTATAAATACTAGTTCACAATGATGGAAAAAGGTCCAACACCAATCAAGCTCAACGCTTAAACAAAAAGCCTTCCCAGCGAAGCAAACACTCTACTACTTTCAGCAAAGTAGATTATCGAGTACTACGTGCTCAAACCCCATTCAAACACATTTCTTTAAGTTGTTTGGATCTTTTACTTTCATGTACCAACTTTATTATCCCGGTGTAATAGAGTTTACGTTTTCACGTTTCTACATCCATTTCCTATACGACTAGGAAATATTAAGTCCACAACCGTGTGGCAAACCACGAACCGCTCTGTGATCTTTAACCTTTGGGTCACACACGATCGCTCATACGATAGAAGCCAAGATTCACGGGAATCTTCACAAGAAGTTAGGCGCTACAAGTCTTGGCACGCCCGCGCTCATCGCATCCACACCTTGTGTCAAAAACGAGAGTTTTCATTGGCACACTCGGTGGGACCCTAGTCATTTCAAGGGTTATTACGCTGATTCATTCACATGTCAATTCGATACGTTGAATTGGATGTTGAGATTCGGCGATGTCAAGAAGAAATTCGTTGGCGCGATGATAAGGTCGACGAACTTGAAGACGAAGTCTACCGCCTTGATTGTGAGAGGCGTCGACTCAATCCTATGGAGAATTGGTTTCTTGAAGTACAAAATCGCTACAACGATGAAATTCAAGGGCTTGAAGACGAAGTTGACAGGCTTGAAGAGGAGGATCGCCAATTACGCTGTGAGGTAAACCGTCTCTTTAGTGCCAAGTCACATGGCAATTCACATATCATGTATTCAGCCCTGCCCGAACAACTTGAATTTCAAAATGGTGGGCTTGATGATCCTTCTACTCAAACCTTTGAGGGCCAAGTTGAAGAAAATATGGGCATTCAGTCCTGTACTATTGCATCCAACAGAGGACTCTCACAGGAATTCATTGATCCTTGGGATGAATGTAGGCGTACAGTTGAAGAATGTCTAATCAAATCCAAAAAGGTCATTGAAGACATGAAGTCAACTCCATATCTTACTCCACCATCGGTGTCACCATTTAGCACTTTAGGCCAAGCTTTAGGCCTGAATGTGTCTAAACAAGCTTCTAGCAAGCCCTCCAAGCCTCCAGGCTTCTCTCAACCCTTAGCTTTCAACAACCCTGCACTCGGGGGGCAAACGTCCCAGTTCAGGCCTTTGAGGATTCCTGAACAGCAGCAAGGCCTGGATGATACAAATCGTGGCAACAGTTTCAGGCCTGATCGCAGCAACCAACATTCAGGAGTGCTCCAAAAACTTTTGGATGGTAAGCTATTTCCATGCACGGAGGAGCGAAAAGATAGGTTTGTTTCAACGCAAAGGGAGCAAGATTTCAGACCTGAAATAAGCCAAAACATAGAAAGTCCTATCATGAGGCAAGATCAACTCGTTCTCTCCTCTGAAAAGTCATCTCAAGCATCTGTAGAGCCACCACATTCAGATTCAGTCCTGAGCAGTGAGCAGATAACAGATACAAGTCAGGAAGGATTCAGACCTGCCATTAGTCCTATGGCCAGGTCTGAATTGCAAGCCGCATCTGTTCTAGAACAGGAGGAACTGAATGAAGATGAGGAAACCGACAACACTCTAGGGCTTGATCATGATTCATTTGTAATCGGAGATCCCCCTCCTCCCCCGGTTAATGAAGGCCTTTTTGGCATTGTCCAAACTGCCAAAAGGCATTACAAGTGTAGGCCAATTTTAGGCCTTAAGTGTGTAGAATTGCGCCCGCATTGGATTTATGGGGCACATCAAAAGCGGGTCTTATTCACTTGGCTTACACAAAAACGTTGTGGTTGTAAAAAGGGCTGAGTAACCAATGAAAAATCCTTCAAAGGCCGAACAAGCATTTCTAAAATGTTCGGCCAAGGCCTATCAGTCATTGAGTAGGCCCTATCAGAGTTTTACTAGGCCTTTTCCGCAGAGGCAGAGGTCTTTTCATTTCATCGAGTAGGCCTGAAAGTTCAAAAGCAGAGATTCAAGTCTTCAATCTATTTTCAGTCCTTCCCAGGCCTTTTCAAGGTTCAATTGTTTCTCTACAACCAGGCCTGGACATAGACTCTCTTGGTGTAAGAAGGCCTTTTTGCTGGTATGAAGGCCCTTTGAGCTCTTTCTCTAGGCCTGAACCACATTTATAAGCGTTCCAAGAAGAAGTTTAGGCCTTTCAACATATTTCTAGGCCTTTTTGACAGGTCTTTCACGGTTCAGGCCTGAAGACAGATCTCATATTATCAAAGGCCTGAATGGAGCATGACAATGCCTAGTGCCTACCATCCATAGGCAAGGCAAACAAAAGAAGGTATACTAAAACAGGATCCAAGGTCTGTTTGGATGCCAAAAACAACTTTCTTTTTTATACATGCCTTGATCCTAAAAATCAAGAATCAAGGCATGGGGGGGGGGGGGGGGGCAATGTTTATACCCATTTTTGGCACCACGGATCGGGCTAGCCGTGATCGGATTTTTGATTAATTCCTTAATTAATTTGGGCCGAGACTTGTATAATTAATTGGGTAATTATCGGGCCATGGGTTTTTTCCCATTTGGGCCCAAGAAATATGCAGCCCACGGTTTTAATCAGAGCAGTTCGGCCCAGAAGGCAGCCCACGGTTGGGCCCATGAAGAAAATATGATTTGGCCCACAAGATATAGCCCACGGGTCGACCCATGAAGAAAAGAAGCAGATTCGATCAGTGGGGAGCATCCCATGTTTTTAGGAGGTGGTTACCCTTGTGTCAGTTGATATTTGAAATTCAAAGGGCCAATTGACCAAGTCAATTGGCCATGTGTCGCAGGAGCACAAAAAGAGGGAAAGTGGGAAGTTACTTTGTGAAGACATGGGACACTTGTCACCATGCAAGCAACCCACTACCCATGATCTACCTTAACTACCCTCAACTTCTAAAAACCTCCCATGACCGTACATGCACAAAAAGTGGAAGGAAATCATGGGACACTTGGTAGCCATAGAAGCAATGCAGATTTTCGGATTCAGGCCTGAATCAGGATGCTGCTGGCCCTATTAATACTAGTTCACAATGATGGAAAAAGGTCCAACACCAATCAAGCTCAACGCTTAAACAAAAAGCCTTCCCAGCGAAGCAAACACTTTACTACTTTCAGCAAAGTAGATTATCGAGTACTACATGCTCAAACCCCATTCAAACACATTTCTTTAAGTTGTTTGGATCTTTTACTTTCCTGTACCAACTTTATTATCCCGGTGTAATAGAGTTTACGTTTTCACGTTTTTACATCCATTTCCTATACGACTAGGAAATATTAAGTCCACAACCGTGTGGCAAACCACGAACCGCTCTGTGATCTTTAACCTTTGGGTCACACACGATCGCTCATACGATAGAAGCCAAGATTCACGGGAATCTTCACAAGAAGTTAGGCGCTACAAGTCTTGGCACGCCCGCGCTCATCGCATCCACACTTTGTGTCAAAAACGAGAGTTTTCACATCCCAGGGGGGTAAATAACCAAACAAGAGGTCTAGCTACCCAAGATCACCCATTAGAGCCTCACAACCGGGCTTTGTGCCAGTTAATCGGCCATGACCGACATCCAAATACAGAGAGTAACACACACCCTCAACTGCGGCGAAGACAACCAAAACAACACTAGAAACCCCACACCAGGGAGGGAAAACTCCCATTAAAGGGAGAGAACCAAACCAATAAAACCCAAAACAAACAAAACCAAAAAGAGACAGAAAAATATAAAAAAATGACCGAGGATTCTGTCGCCGGAAGTCGCCGCACTGGATCTGTCGGCTTATTCGCCGGATGAGCAAAGCCAAACCATCTCATCTTCAAATCTTTACCAGATCAGCCCCAGCAAGACCTGACAAGCGGACGAAAGAAGGAGGTGGAGGGGGGAAGATGGAGGCGGAGGGTGGAGGGGGAGATGAGGCGTGGGTGGAGCACGACGAGGCTAGGAGGTGAAGAAGAGGGATGCTGGAGGAAGGAGAAAAGTTTAGAGAAAGAGGCTCGCAAGTTTAGGGGAGTGATTTTCACACTCCCCAAATTGTTAGCGTTGGCAAGTGCGAAAATCACTCCCCTTAATTTTAGGGATATGATGTTGTTCAAGTCCTTGTTCGTTTAGTCTTTGTAATACTTTCAAAAGATTAATAAACTTTTTTTTTGCTAAGGATTGATAAAAAAAGAAAAGAAGAAGAAGATTAAAAATACAACCAAACAGGCATGCATACAAACATCCATCCCTGAATTGTGTTTGGGTGCTGATCACGAGTGTTGAAATATCAGCCAATTAAGTTCAGTTGCATCTTATCAGCTTGATGCGCGTTGCGACCAGGACCCTGGTAGGAATAAAGACCAATAAAACATTCGAGATGTTGGAAATGGTTTCAATCAATTGGAATAAACTAACATAGAAAATAACGTAGAAGATGTACAATACAATAGAGGAAACAAGAACAATTGGCATGCGAGATTGTGAGAGTGAAAACTCTCGTTTTTGGCACAAGGTGTGAATGAGATGAACGCGGGCGTGCCAAGACTTGTAGAGCCTAACTTTTGGTGAAGATTCCCGTGAATCTTGACTTCTATCGTATGAGCGATCGTGTGTGATCCAAAGGTTAAAGATCACAAAGTGGTTCGTGGTTTGCCACACGGTTGTGGACTTAAAATTTCCTAGTCGTATAGGAAATGGACGTAGAAACATGAAAACGTAAACTCTATTACTCCGGGATAATAAAGTTGATACAGAAAGTAAAAGATCCAAACAACTTAATGAAGTGTGTTTGAATGGGGTTTGAGCACGTAGTACTCGATAATCTACTTTGCTGAAAGTAGTAAAGTATTGTGCTTCGCTGGGAAGGCTTTGGTTTGTAAGCGTTGAGCTTTGATTGGTGTTGAACCTTTTTTCAGCATTGTGAACTAGTATTTATAGACTCAGCAGCATCCTGATTCAGGCCTGAATCCGAGAACCTGTCTTGCTGCAATGGCTGCCATGTGTCCCATGATGCTCCACCTTTTGTGCATGTATGTTAGTGGGCAGTTTTCAGAAGTTGAGAGGAGTTACTAAGATCATGGGTTCACTTGATAACTACCCCCACTCCCTCACTTTGTGCTCCTGCGTGTCACATGGCCAATTGACTTAGTCAATTGGCCTTTGAATTAGGAAAGAAGTAACTGCCATCACAGCAACCAAAATCCCTACAATTGTGGGTTGCATTACACGGACCAGCTTTGCTCCTTTTCTTCATGGGTCAAACCGTGGGTTACTCCATGCGGGCCCAATCAACATTTCCCTGATGGGCCCAACCGTGGGCTGCCTTTCCAGAAGATCCTAGGCCGAATTCCTCACATGGGCTGCATGTTCCCTGGGCCCAAATGGGAAATACCCATGGCCGACTTACCCAATTAATTTACACAACTCTCGGCCCAATTAATTAAAGAATTAACGAAAAGCCCAATCACGGCTAGCCCGATCCGTGGTGCCAAAAACGGGTATAAACATTGCCCCCCCACGCCTTGATTCTTTACTTTTAGGATCAAGGCGTGAATAGAAAGTAAAGCCATTTTTGGCATCCAAACAGGCTTTGACTCTTGTTGTAGCATGACTTCTTTTTTTTTGCCTTGCTTATGGATAGTAGGCATTAGGCATCTTCTATGCTCCATTCAGGCCTTTGAATATAAGATCTGTTTTCAGGCCTGAACCATGAAAGACTCGACAAAAAGGCCTAGAAATCCGTTGGAAGGCCTGAACTTCCTCTTTGAATGCTTATAAATGTGGTTCAAGCCTAAACAAAGTGGCTCAAGGGCCTTCGTCTATGCAGAAAAGGCCTACTTACGCCAAGAGAGTCCTATGTCTAGGCCTGGTTGTAGAGAAACAATTGAATCTTGAAAAGGCCTGGGAAGGACTGAAAATAGATTGAAGGCCTGAATCTCTGCTTTTGAACTTTCAGGCCTACTCGATGAAATGAAAAGACCTCTGCCTCTGCGGAAAAGGCCTAGTAAAACTCTTATAGGGCCTACTCAATGACTGATAGGCCTTGGCCGAACATTTTAGAAATGCTTGTTCGGCCTTTGAAGGATTTTTCATTAGTTACTCAGCCCTTTTTACAACCACAACGTTTTTGTGTAAGCCAAGTGAATAAGACCCGCTTTTGATGTGCCCCACAAATCCAATGCGGGCGTAGTTCCACAACTTTCAAGCCTACAGTTGGCCTATGCTTGTAATGCCTTTTGGCAGTTTGGACAATGCCAAAAAGGCCTTCATTAACCGGGGGAAGAGGGGGATCTCCGATCACAAATGAATCAAGATCAAGCCTTGGAGTGTTGTCGGTTTCCTTATCTTCATTCAGTTCCTCCTGTTCTAGAACGGGTGCGGCATGCAACTCAGACCTGGCCATAGGGCTGATGGCAGGTCTGAATCCTTCCTGACTTGCATCACTGCCCAGGAGTGAATCTGCGTGTGCTAGCTCTTCAGACACTTGAGAGGAGAGAATGGGCTGATCTTGCCTCATAATAGGACTTTCCACGTTCTGGCTTATCTCAGGTCTGAAATCTTGCTGACTTTGCGTTGAAACAGACCTATCTTTTCGCTCCTCTGGGCATGGAAATAGCTTACCATCCAAAAGTTTTTGAAAAACTCCTGAATGTTGGCTGCTGCGATCAGGCTTGAAACTGTTGCTTTGATCTGTATCATCCAGGCCTTGTTGCTGTTCAGGAATCCTCAAAGGCCTGAACTGGGGTGTTTGCCCCCCGAGTCCAAGACTTTTAGAAGTTAAGAATTGAGAGAAGTCTGGAGGCCTGGTATGCTTGCTGGAAGCTTGTTGAGACTCTTGGCCCCCAAGTCCAATTCCTTGGCCTCCTTGCCCCCCGAGTGTAGGGTCGTTGGAAGCTAAGGGCTGAGAGAAGCCTAGAGGCCTAGTATGCTTGCTGGAAGCTTGCTGGAAGCTTGTTTAGACACATTCAGGCCTAAAGTTTGGCCTAAAGTGCTAAATGGTGATATCCGTGGTGGAGTAAGAGTTGGAGTTGACTTCATGTCTTCAATGACCTTTTTGGATTTGATTAGACATTCTTCAACTGTACGCCTACATTCATCCCAGGGATCAATTAATTCCTGTGAGAGTCCTTCGTTGGATGCAATAGGACAGGACTGAATGCCCATATTTTCTTCAACTTGGCCCTCAAAGGTTTGAGTAGAAGGATCATCAAGCCCACCATTTTGAAATTCAAGTTGTTCGGGCAGGGCTGAATACATGATATGTGAATTGCCATGTGACGTGGCACTAAAGAGACGGTTTACCTCACAGCGTAATTGGCGATCCTCCTCTTCAAGCCTGTCAACTTCGTCTTCAAGCCCTTGAATTTCATCGTTGTAGCGATTTTGTGCTTCAAGAAACCAATCCTCCGTAGGATTGAGTCGACGCCTCTCACAATCAAGGCGATAGATTTCATCTTCAAGTTCGTCAACCTTATCATCGCGCCAACGAATTTCTTCTTGATATCGCCGAATCTCAACATCCAATTCAACGTATCGAATTGACATGCGAATGAATCAGCGTAATAACCCTTGAAACGACTAGGGTCCCACCGGGCGTGCCATTGAAAACTCTCGTTTTTGGCACAAGGTGTGAATGAGATGAACGCGGGCGTGTCAAGACTTGTAGAGCCTAACTTTTGGTGAAGATTCCTGTGAATCTTGACTTTCATCGTATGAGCGATCGTGTGTGATCCAAAGGTTAAAGATCACAAAGTAGTTCATGGTTTGCCACATGGTTGTGGACTTAAAATTTCCTAGTCGTATAGGAAATGGACGTAGAAACGTGAAAACGTAAACTCTATTACTCCGGGATAATAAAGTTGATACAGGAAAGTAAAAGATCCAAACAACTTAATGAAGTGTGTTTGAATGGGATTTGAACACGTGGTACTCGATAATCTACTTTGCTGAAAGTAGTAAAGTATTGTGCTTCGCTGGGAAAGCTTTGGTTTGTAAGCGTTGAGCTTTGATTGGTGTTGGACCCTTTTTCAGCATTGTGAACTAGTATTTATAGACTAAGCAGCATCCTAATTCAGGCCTGAATCCGAGAATCTGTCTTGCTCCAATGGCTGCCATGTGTCCCATGATGCTCCACCTTTTGTGCATGTATGTTAGTGGGCAGTTTTCAGAAGTTGAGAGCAGTTACTAAGATCATGGGTTCACTTGATAACTACCCCCACTCCCTCACTTTGTGCTCTTGCGTGTCACATGGCCAATTGACTTAGTCAATAGGCCTTTGAATTAGGAAAGAAGTAACTGCCATCACAGCAACCAAAATCCCTACAATTGTGGGTTGCATTACACGGACCAGCTTTGCTCCTTTTCTTCATGGGTCAAACCGTGGGTTACTCCATGCGGGCCCAATCAACATTTCCCTGACGGGCCCAACCGTGGGCTGCCTTTCCAGAAGATCCTGGGCCGAATTCCTCACATGGGCTGCATGTTCCCTGGGCCCAAATGGGAAATACCCATGGCCGACTTACCCAATTAATTTACACAACTCTCGGCCCAATTAATTAAATAATTAACGAAAAGCCCAATCACGGCTAGCCCGATCCGTGGTGTCAAAAACGGGTATAAACAGAGAGCCGTAGTCGTTGTCTTGAAGTCAGTGTTGTCTCTCTACATGATGGTTTTAGCAGACAAGAATGACACCAATGTCAAATCTAATGCTCCAACCATTCTCAAATAGAGTTACACCTTCTTAATTAGAGATAAATAACCGTCCGATTTGAAGGCCCATAAACGTGACAAAAAATGGAATCAATTACATTAAGGTCTTAGTTTGAAAGAGAGGACGTGGGATAAATCCTGGTATAGTTGAAGTTTCTATTATATAATTATAACACACATATCCTTATATGTAGTTGCATCCATACATTCTTTTTTTTCTTTTGGTAAGTATTCCTTCCGTCGCACAAATCACCTGGTCCACTAAGAAAATTTTTGCACTTTTTGGATCCAAAATAAAGTGCTTTCATTGTCATTTTTATAACTTTTTGACACCAAATTAAAGAAGAGTGTCGCCGAGCTAGGCAAGGCATGACATGACATTTGGTTGTCACTGTGCTAGCTAGGAAAGGCATGAAACAACATTGCTTTTCACAGCGCTAGGCAGGGAATGACACGAGACAACAAGGCATAGCAAGGCAAGGCAGGTGCTGGTCACCGGATAGGCGCCCAACATGTGCTTGTCACTAGGCTAGGCAAGGCATAATAACGTGTGCTTGTTACTTGGCTAGATCAGTTCTTTCATTTGTTGTCAAGAAATTTTAAAAATTATGCATGTCTTTTCGTATTGAACTATCTTTGTGGAATGGAGGGAATAATTTCTTATTGAAACACACAAACAAAAGGCGACAGGAGAATAGCCTTGAACCCTTCATCAGCTTTCCAAAAAACCAAACAATTAGAAACACAACTCAATCATTACAACTAGCAATGAACCCGTGCAATGCATGTGCCCGTAATTTATCTACGATAACGATCTTTACTCACTTATGGCATAAATTGATGAAATAAAATTAATACCAAAATTTAAGACCGACATTAACTGTTCGCATACCTTTAGAAATTGGACAATTAATTTTCCTTCAAAACTCACACTCAATTATGAAAAATACTATGGGTATTGATATATAGTGCAGTACCGATATGTTTGTGGGTCAAACTCTAAGATTCCACAAAAATGATCTAAACTATTAATTATTATAAAATAATTTTCTAAATTGCCCAAGAAAAATTAGCTCACTCGTTTACTTTTAGTGCTTGTTCCAATTTTTAAACTTTTCTCCAAAATTCATTTCAAGATCTTGTATTCCAAATGAAAAATAATAATTGAATCAGGTACTTATAATTAATTAATCGATAGAGCTGGTTTTTTCTAAACCACTTGAATGATTATTTTGAAATTATTGAATGACTTAGATAAATTGTGTGAAATTTTTTGAATGGGCCCCACACACCCATTGATGCACATCAGTACCCACCATGGGGTCGTTACCCGGCCATAGTCGAAAAGCATTGACCACCTACAATTTCTGGATATTTGAACCGATTGTGGGACATGTGACTGCACTATGTCACTAAGAGAAATCAAGTATTAGAGCATCGATGATCAAAAAAAAAAAGTATTAGAGCATCGTGGAATAAGCAAAACATGCCACATTAGATTTTGATTATCTATTTAGAAGTTAAAATTAGCAATGTCAAGTCTCATGCTGGTTATTTTTTGCTCATAACAAAACCAATGGGCCCATTGGTTCCTTCCCTGAGTTTCCTCCAAACTTTTCCCCTTCATTTCATGTATATTTTTTGAAAAACTAGTTTTTGAAAAAATAGTTTATGTTAAAAACAGTTTATTAAACAGTTTTTGGAAGGGGGAAAAAACAGTTTAAGTTAAAACAGTTGTATAAAAAAAGAGAGAGGTTATAATAAAAAATTTGTGTAAAAAACACAGTTTTTATAAATAAATAAAAAAACATAAAGAAATAGTAAATTTTTTTTAAAAGTTTCTGAAAAAAATAGTTTTTTAAAATTAATTTTTGAAAACATTGTTGAGGGAGAGAGAGAAGGTTTTTGTGTAATGATGGGTGTACTTAATTGAGAAAATATGGGGTTCACTAAATTTGGTTATTGGCAAAAGGTTAGTTAATTTTAATTATTCAAAAGCCAAAATTTGATGAGTTGCTAAGAGATTGCTAAGTTTGGTTATTCCAATGTGAGCACTTTTTTGGCAAACATTGCTAATTTTAGCAACCTTTTGATTTTGCTTATTCCACTGTGGATGCTCTTAGGCGAGGAATTAATTATTTTCATCTCCAAAGCATCAGATTTCGTCTCCAAGTGAATTGGCGACAAAAAGATATCTCCGCCAAAAGTTTGATGCAAAAGTCCCTGGCGATGAAATGTCGCCACCAAAAGTTTGACGCAAAAGTCCCTCGCGATGCAAAAAAAAATAATTGTCGCCCATTATTATTTTTGGTGACGATTTTTTTTCCTCACCTATTTAGCTAATTCGCAATGAAAAAATTTCGTCACCAACCATTTTCGTTGCCAAAATGAATGCAAATTGGCAAAGAGATTTTCATATATGGAAAAAATAATCTCATTTTCTTGCGTCTCTTGGGTATCAAACCCATGCATTCCAGCCAACCAAACTCTCGCGCGAAAGACTTCAATCAACTGCACCACACTCAATTTTCATTTTATGTTGGAAATATCTAATACTCCCTTCATCCCTTTATTACAGTCCAGTATTTCATTTTGGGCTGTCCCTTAATAAGTGTCCATTTTGTAAAGTTAGTGGGTAAAAGTTGGTAAATTGTCTATTTTGTCCCTAAAAGTAGATTCCATTTTGAAAAGTTAGTGAGTAAAAGTGTAATGATGATGGGTAAGTAGGGAGAGTGGAGGAAAAAGTTAATGTGAAAGGTATAATGATAATGTCTTTTTAATAAGTTGGAGTTACGAAGCAGGACATTTAAAAAGGGACGGAGGGAGTATATAATACAAAATGTGATAACTAAGAGGAGATCTATTATCTGTTTTTATTTGTTACGTTTTCAATTAAGTTTAAAACATAAAATTCCTTTATTAAACCTCATTATCATTGGTCTTCAAGCAGATCAGCCATAATTTAATCTCTCTCTCTCTCTCGTCGACCTCCGATCGGAATCTCTTTTCCCCTTCTTTCATCACTCTCCACCCTCATCCTCCCCTCACGCCTCCTGATGCCTTGGCCTCCCCGATTCCTCTACCGCTGGACCTCCTCTATCATATTCGCCGTTTGTAGGTGACTCATCCCTGGTGGTGCGGTTTAGATGTGCAGCTGTGGGTGCAGAGCTTTTACGCATGATTGGGTCGCCAGAGTTGAAGATCTATGTTGGTGAATGATGATGGCGAGTTTTTTTTTTTTTTTTTTCATTTTCTTGCTGGTTTGCAATCCTTTGCTTCTTCTTCTCCCTGTTGTGGATGTTTTCTACTCCGGTTTCTTGCCGTGAGTTTTTCTCCTGACTGGATATCTCCCAGTTGGGTTGTTTATTGTTTTTGCAGGAAAAGGTTTGGCTTGTTTGGGGTATAGTCTGTGAGATGAATCCCTGCCTGGTTACTTGGTCCTTTGTCTAAGAATGAGTTTTCATCTTGATGTAATCTTTGGTTGGAGTTATAATATCATCTGTTATCGGTTGGAAAAAAAAAACCTCATTATCTTGTTGTGCAAAATTAGTATTAGTGCAAATCATCTGGATCCATTAACATTAATATACATGTTAGGGAAAAAATATACGTTAAGCAAAAAAATATTCACGATCTAGACATATTGGCCACATGGAAGAGTATTACAATTATCTAAAGAGACTAGCAGAATTTGAATCTATTGTAAATTTGTAATCTTTTTGATGCAGGGAGGCGTGTCGAAATAGAAGGATGTGCAACAAGGACAATCATGAATAAGTATGAACTAGAGGTACTCCCTCTACGAACACACAATAATCAGAAAAACTCTCAATTTTCATTAATTCATTCAATAAACAACTAATTTGTCTTAAGGCTTACATCTCAATTTATAGTAGAGCATTACTAAAATACTAAAAAGGAAATAAAATCAATCTTAATTCTTCTTGACCAAGCATCCTACAAAATAGGAATGATAGTTCAAAACAAATTAGGAAACTAAATACTTCTTAGAACACTTATTCCTAAAATTGAAACTCCCTAACAAAATTACTAAAATCAAAATAAGGAAAACTAGAAAAAGCTATTTATTAAATTATTTCAATTTTCATTTTGCATCACTTTTAGAAGTACTTGAAGATTTGTGGCCCATCTTTTGCATGTATCATTTACTTATTTAGAGACTTATTTTAAAATGTAGAGGCTTCAATGAATTTTACAGTATCATATTATTTTGGGCATTTGGAAATTCAGGTTGTTACAATATTGACTGACTTGGCATCGGAGGGAGTTGGCTGGCACCATACTGATTTCCTTAGTTCTTTCATGTCAGTCTATCAAAGGCATCCAAAACAGCTTCATCATTCATCATCAAATCAAAGATTTGTCATTTTTTTTTTCTGATTTTTGCATGTTTAGCTTCATTGAAATCATCTCCATAGGTTTACTATTTTCATTTCAATTCAGTTGTAAAATATCCATTAATAGTGTATTGTGTGTACGTACACTCAAAATTTGCTACTACGGAGTATATCATGAGAGTGATAATTAATTTAGTTGGACAATTCACAATTCGTTTTCTATTGTGTAGTGGGCCGAAATATCCGAAGGTTCAAAGGGTTCAGTAGGGTGATCTTGTGGGCCCATTATTCAGTTGTCTCAGTTCGTCTGTATGAAAAAAGTCAACTTAACACGTCACCCCAGGCGTCAACCGAATGATAAGCAGTCCAGCGACTGTTATTCGAGCGTAAGCTACTTCTCCGAACGTAGTGCAGTGTTCCTGTTCGGTACCAGGCCCGTTTACTCGGTGGGGGCTCTTCCCCTTTTTGTACCGACGGATGTTCGGCGGGGAAGCCTTACCCTCGGCGAACTCTTCTGCTCGGAGGGGTTCTTCGAATGTGAAGTTGCTGGGGAACGTTCTAGAAGTTCTTGCTGATAGAATCAAAGATAAGCACGTTCACCTCTCTGATAACCGATTTGACATCTCTGACATTGACCCACGTGGGACCACATGGGTCTGCAGATCTTGAAGGGCGGCACACATTAAATGCTCCTGACATGTGACGTCATCCGAGCGTAGCAACGCGCGTGCGGTGCACTTCCACCTTGCTCAGCACTCCAGGTCTCAGCCTATAAATAGAAGAGTACCCCTTTTGGGGAAAGGGTCAAAAATATCTCTCCCCTAACTCATTTCTTACTAAACTTCTCCTCCTTCTCCATTCTTCCTCCAGACTCTAACTAGACCGTCGGAGCTTCTACCCGGAGGAACACCACCCTCCGGTTTGCAGGTACATGGCGTCGCCATTCAGGTCACTACGGTTCAAGCAACAAGAAAGGAGAAAGGTTCAAGAGGTTCAAGGATAAATCACCCCCCCACAATTGGCAACTCTGTTGGGGAATTCTGAGCTTTCCTAGCAAACTCTGTGGGCTTGGTTTATCTCAGGCCTCCTCCTCTCTCCTCCGTACCCCACCGCCTAGTCAGGTTATGGCACAGCGTCTTCCCCCTCCAGATCCGGAGAATTTCACCCTCGGTTTAGCTGGATTCGGTTCCATTAACGCCGAATCAAGCCAGGCCGCAAGAACCACCTTACCAGTCTCACGTCAACTCTCCTACCCCCCAACCGAGCTTGAACTCGCCCTGGCGGAGCAAAAGCGTCAGGCCGCGGTAATTGCACTCCTCCAGCAACGGTTTGAAGAGCAGGACGGAGGTGTGGCCACGACTCCCGTGCATGGCCACCCTGCGGAACCAAGTCGTCCGAAGAAAACTCATAAACGCAGTAGGAAATCTCGCCAAGCGCGTACATCCGAAGGTGTCCCATTCCAGTGGCGCACCGTTTTTGATAGGCTCGAGCACGCCCCTAGGATCTAACCTACGGCTTCTCGCCCTCGCTTGGAAAGTATCATCCGCAACGAAAACACGTGCTCTTCGGCAACGAGCTCCACGACAGGAACTCGGAGAGTGGGAGCTTCGGGGAGAACGTATGACGCTTCCCGGCGGCATCAGGAGCGGATAGACGGGAAAAGACCCTTGGATCTCAATGATCCACCTCGGCATGCTCGGACAAGCGAACATCCCGAGCGATCCGAACAATCAAGGTCCCACGCAGATAGTTACTCGGAAGGACTACGCCCAGTTGGCTCGCATAGCCTTCGCCGAGCGATAAGTGGGGAAGAACGACTGAGGCAAGACAACATTATTGTCTCGTATGACCAATTTACAGGAATGCCAACAGTGTACCATCCGGTCGACGGAAACTTCGATCCTAGGCAAATCCGTCAGGGGGGCTCGAGAAGTGAGCAGCAAGAACAACCGGAAGGTGCTAGGCTTCGGCAACGAGAACAAAACGAGTGAGTGCAACATCATCACAGGGAACCTCGGGGGAATCGAACGGCCCGCCTCGATGCTCCACCACCTACGATTCTGAGTGTCCCGGCGCCAGTAGATGACTCCAAGCTCGGCAAAGCTAAGGCCTCTCCCTTCATTGATGCTATACAACAGGAGCGGCCTCCGGATCGTTTTGTCTCGCCGAAGCTCAAGCGGTATGAGGCTACGGAAGACGCAGTCGCGTTCGTTTGCCGATTCAGGCAGACGATGAGCCTCCACAACTTTTTCGACGCACTTATGTGTAAGATTTTCCCTCTTACTCTGAGTGAACCAATAATGTTGTGGTACAATCAGCTCAAGCCGAAGTCCATTAAGTGCTTCAACGAGCTAGAGTTGGAGTTCACTAAATGGTTCGTCACGAGTAACGTCCAGTCGAAGACGCTTTCGATGCTGGTCAACATGAGGAGGGCGGCAGGCGAAACCCTTCGGTTGTATACCGAACGATATTGGGAAGTTTATAACCTCATCCCTGATTGTGATCAAAGCGTGGCAGCCGAATCATTCATGAATGGGTTGGACCCAACTTATGCGATGTTCAGAGATTTGTCCCGAAACCCACCGAAGACAATGGGAGAGCTCATGGTGATCATCGAGAAGGACTGTGTACACGAGGAAGCAGTTGCCGAGCGTAACGCTCCAAAGGGAACAGATACAACGAAGCTGATTGCCGCTACAAAAAAGCAAGTAGTAAATGTTCGGCAAGGACAGACCGGCCAAAGTGGTGCTGGAGGGAGTAAACCGAACAATCGGAACAAGCCCCCTCAACACCCACAGCAACAACCTCAATGGCAGCAGACGAAGAGGGAACCGAGGCCGGACGAGTACGTAGCCGAGCGTACTGCGTTCACCGAGCCAATCTACAAGCTGTTAAACACCATTGGGCAATTACCATTCTTCGTTTGGCCGACGGGGTTCTTAGGAACGGTAGGCAATGGCCCCGGGATGTGCACGTTCCACAAAGAGCGTGGCCATTACACCACCAAATGCCAACCGTTTAAGCGCTACCTGGAAGAGCTTGCGGCAGCAGGGCACCTCAATTAGTGGATCGATCTTCGGCGAAATCTGCTACCCCCACCTCCGCCTCTTCCAGCTGGGAATCTTGTTGGAGTAATTCAAGGCATTGTATCCGAAGGACGAGCGGCCGAACTCTATTCCGAAATTGACAAAGCTGTTGCTGCCCTGGCCGTCTGCAACATTGGTGTTTCACTGAAGCGAAAGTGGATCGATCCTAGCCTCGATGGCCCGATAACCTTCACGTCCGAAGACTTGCAAGGAGTTCAAATGCCACATACCGACGCCCTCGTTGTCTCGGTTACAGTTGGCACCTCCACTGTTCAACGAGTGCTGGTAGATTAGGGAAGCTCGACGGAAGTTATGTTCTACTCCACATACAAAAGCCTCAGACTCAAGCCAGACCAGCTTCGGACGGCAAGCATACCACTCGTCAGCTTCACCGGAGCACCTGTGTGGCCTCTCGGTTTGATCATTCTTCCTGTGCGAGCCGGCTCCCGAGTCATTGATGTCGAATTTGTAGTGGTTAGTTCTCCTAGCCCCTACAACATCATCCTCGGTCGAACCTGGCTGCACGGAATGAAGGCGGTCGCCTCTACCCTTCACCAGGTCATGAAGTTTATCGGCTGGAATGGACGGCAGGAGAGTCTTCGGGGGGATCAAATTCAATCCAAGAAGTGTTATGTCAGTACTATGACTAACGAGCGGAGTTGCTTGGAGGTACAGTGTGTTGAGACAGCCGACGTTCCCGAAGAAGAAGGATTGCCAGCCGAGCAACGGTCAACCAAAGAGCTTGTGCGGATGCCGATCACCAAAGATGGAGGAAGATACTTCCTCGTCAGCAGTTCCTTGAGTGAATCCGAGTGTACGAATATGTTCAATTTCCTTAAAGCGAACATAGAAGTATTTGCTTGGACTCCTCAAGAAATGCCAGGAGTGGATCCATCTTTCGCCTCTCATTCTCTCAATGTAGATCCGAACCGACGCCCAGTGGTCCAGAAGGTTCGTCGCTCGGCAGCCTTGCACGTGGAAGCGGTCATGGCTGAAGTGGATCAATTGTTGGCAGCTGGAGCCATTCGGGAAATTCTATACCCGACTTGGCTCGCTAACCCCGTCGTCGTTTCGAAGAAAAATGGAAAGCTCTGGGTCTGTGTGGATTACACCAACCTCAATGATGCTTGCCCAATGGATCGGTTCCCCCTTCCTCGGATAGAGCAAATGGTGGATGCAACTGCAGGATACGAGCGACTGAGCTTCATGGATGCATACAGGGGCTATCATCAGATCGCTCTTGTCAAAGATGATCAAGAGAAGACGGCGTTCATCTCTCCCCGAAGGACGTACTGCTACAACGTCATTCCCTTCGGATTGAAGAATGCCGGGGCGACCTTCCAATGAGCAATCACCAAGATGTTTCTCCTAAAGCTCGGCAAAACAATGGAAGCATACATTGACGATATGGTGTGCAAAAGCAAGCTCGGCAGAGATCATCTTCGGGATCTTGGGGAAATTTTTGACATCCTCAAGGAGCATCGGCTTCGTCTGAATGCCGAGAAGTGTGCGTTCGGCGTAGGTTCAGGAAAGTTCCTGGGGTACATGGTGAGCCGCCGAGGGATAGAAGCTGACCCGACTCAACTCACCGCCGTACAAAACCTCCGAGCTCCAACAACAATCAAAGAGGTCCAGCGATTGACAGGGTTGGTTGCAGCATTAAACCGATTTATCCGGCGTTCGGGTGACCTTTGCAGACCCTTCTTCCAGGCCATCAAGACTAGTCGGCGTAGGTTTGTGTGGACTGAGGAGTGTGAACAAGTTTTGCAATCCTTAAAGGATTACCTTTCCCATGCACCGCTCCTCGTCACCCTCGAACCCGACGAGGATCTTTACCTATACCTTGTCGTGTCAAACCATGCCACGAGTGCTGTGCTCGTTCGGAAAGAAGGAATGGACCACTTGCCGATTTTCTTTTCAAGCAAGACGATGACGGAGTCTCAGATGAGGTATCTGCCTATGGAAAAGTTAGCTCTAGCGCTTGTTTCAGCTAAAACGAGCCTTGTGCCCTACTTCCAATGCCATAGGATTGTGGTCCTCACTGAGTTCCCTCTCAAGGCCGTTCTTCGGAAGACCACCTCTTCCAGCAGGATCTTGAAGTTCTCGCAAGACCTTGCCAATTATGACATCCAGTTCGAGCCACGGACTGCAATCAAGGGCCAGGCGTTAGCTGACTTCTTCACCGAGCTTACCCCTGGGTTGAGGGACGAGGATAATGCATTGGCTGCTGCTGCTGAGGAAGCTCGGGTTGCTAAGGAGGAAGAGTTTGTTGAGTGGAGTAATCTTCCCCCTGAGTCTCTTCGCGTTCGGTTCACCTTGGGCACCAAGAAGCCAAAGAAGGAATGGAAGCTATTTTCCGGGGACGCTTGGAAGATGATGGTTGATGGGGCCTCAAACATCCACGGGGCTGGGGCTGGGATTGTTCTTGTTTCTCTGGCGGGGACGGTCCACGAGAGTTCGGTTTCCATTGGCTATCCCGCAACTAATAACAAAGCCGAGTACGAAGCTCTCATTGCCGGGCTGAAGCTTGCTCTTCGGATGGAAGCAGATTCGGTTCATGTCTTTTGTGACTCCAGGTTGATTGTGGGCCACCTCAACGACGACTATCAGGCTAAGGACGAACGGATGAATGCCTACGTCAGTCATGTTCTTTCTCTGCTCAAACAATTTGGCCGCGTCGAGATAGAATGGATCGCTCGGGAGCATAATGCACATGCCGATGCTCTGGCGGGTCTCGCCTCGGTGTACTGAGCCTCGGGCAGACGCACTATTGTTTTTGACGAGGTCGAGTCACCGAGCTTCGAGCCCGTTACTCATTCGGTAAATGTTATCACCCTCGGTCCGAGTCAGATGGACCCCATTACAGCCTATCTGAGGCATCAAACCCTCCCAACGAACAGAAAGGAGGCTCACAAGATTCGTTGCCGAGCAGCAAACTATCTCCTCGATCCGAGTGGCAATCTGTATCGCCGAACGTTCACCGGGCCGGATTTACGCGTCGTACACGAGGATCAAGTTCAGAGCATCCTAGATGAGCTTCATTCAGGAAGCTGTGGAGGCCACTCGGGTGGCCGAACGATGGCCCAACGGGTGTTAACACAGGGTTACTGGTGGCCTAAGATGGTGAAGCAATCCGAGGAATATGTGAAGCGTTGCGTTCGGTGTCAGAAGCATGCGTCCATCCCTCACCAACCCGCATTTCCTCTTAAGATGATCACCAGTCCTTGGCCATTTGCTGTCTGGGGCTTCGATATCGTGGGAAAGCTACCGAAGGCACTTGGGGGGTTTGAGTACATGCTCACCGCTACCGATCTGTTCACAAAGTGGGTTGAAGCTTCTCCACTGGTGAAGACTACGGCCGGGGATGTCGAACGCTTTATCTGGAAAAATATCATCTCCAGGTTCGGTGTGCCGTATGCTATTCTTTCGGATAACGGTTCTCAGTTCGTCGCTGCAGCAATCCAGGACTTCTACCGGGAGCACCATATCACCATCCACACCTCATCCGTCGCATATCCCCAAGGTAATGGGCAGGCTGAAGCTTCGAATAAGGCGATTACTCGGGGGCTTAAGCGTCGTTTGGATCGCAAGCTTGGCAAGTGGGTCGATGAACTTCCTCAGGTTTTGTGGAGCTATCGTACTACTCCTCGGCGTTCCACAAGCCGAACTCCGTTCTCCATGGTCTATGGCATGGAGGCCGTCTTACCCCTTGCTACCCTGATACCAACTGTTCGGTATGAGAACTTTAATCCGGTGGATAATAACGCTCTGGTTGGGGCGGAATTGGACTTTGCCGAAGAACTTCGGGATAATGCCAATCTTCGGCACGCTGCCTATCAGCAAGAGGTTGCTCGGGGGTATAACAAGAACGTTCGGGCTCGGCCGTTCAACGTTGGTGATTTGGTCCTTCGGATGGTTGTCGAGGCAAAGAAGTTGACAAAATTCAAGGACCCCTACGAGGGCCCCTACCGAGTGGTGCAGAAGATTGGCCACGGTGTCTATAAGCTGGCCGAGATGGATGGTACGCCGATCGCAAACCCATGGAACGCCCAAAAACTTCAGAAATTCCATGGGTAGCCTCGGCGACTTTCCACTCTCATGATTTTGGTTCGTTTTGTTTTTGTTCGGATTGTAAGCCTTCGGGCGTTTTGTTAATGAAAGTTTATTTTTCTAGCATTCTTATTTCTTCGGATCAAACGCTCGGTTTACTGGGTATTCTATCTCGCCCACATCCTTCGGTACTTGGCACTTCCACCCCACCCTTCGTTCGGATACTCGGAAATCCTTCGGCATTGGTCCTGCATTTTCGGGCGAAATTCTCTAAGCCTCGGTTTTCCCCATCGTTGGGGCTCGGCACTCTTTCTTTCTTCGTTTACCCACTTTCCTGCCTTAGTGTCTTCCTGCTCTTACTATGGTCACACACTAAGGCAGGGGGGCTCCTATGGGTAAACATAAGACTGGACAAATGAACAAGTAAATTAATTCGTGTGGGTGGCATCCATCGTTCGGACCCCTTAATATTCTCAATTGGATGAGTAATTGTACTTGTGTTTATTTGTGTAATCTGAAACACATTTGTGGGCATTTGAAGACTAGTAAACATTGTAAAGCTAAGAGAACGTATACCGAACAATAATACTTGAAAACTTGATAATTACTTGTTGCAAAAGAAAGTGCATTTACCGAGCAAAAATATTTGGAAATTTTCTAGCATTGTTACCAGGGCATGACGGGTGGTGCATCGTTCGGTGCCGTCCCTGATACAGGACAACCTTACCGAGGAATGGACATGGTAAATCGTTCTTGGCCACTCTCAACCTGTATTAATTACATAACAACGATTCGGCTAAAGCCAATTGTTCGGCGCCGACCGTTTCGAATAAAAGTTCAACATTCAAAAAAATAAAAACAAATCTAAAAATTTGAAGTCTTATGCTTCGGGGGTAGGAGTGACTGGGGGAAGAGTGGTGGAATCTTGTGCTGGAATTGCAGTACTCTCCTGCTCGGCTGGACTGGTCATAGCCTCGTCAACAGTAGGCTCTTCGGCCTCAGCTTCGTCAGCAGGAAGGGGAGGCACTTTGACAAGGCTCCTATGTTCATCATCTGGTTCAACACCGGCTTCATCTAAACCCATGTTGAATCTGAGCTTGAAGCTTCTTCTGTGCTGCGCCTCCTTCATCTCTGTTCGAAGGGTCAGGATTTGGTTCGCTGAGTCTTCCTCGGCTTGATAGTACCCTTTGTCGAACTCCTCTTGAAGCAGCTTCTTCATTTCCTCCTCCATCTCTTTCCTCCCCAGAGCTCATCCCTCCTCCAGGCCTTCATCCTTGCCTTCAACCCTCGTTCGCTCGGCAGCATCCTGGAGGCCCTTCACCAGATCATTGAGGGTTTTTATTTGGGCCTCCTGGGCTCGGCGAACACCTTCGGAGTGGTCAAGGCTTTTCTTATACTTGTCCACAGTTATCTGGCCGAGCTCCAATTTTGCTTCAGTAACTTCGACTGCTTGTCATGCTCGGTGAGGTAGCACTGGGCACTCATGATAGATTGTGTCGCCTGAAAGTGAAACACATGTAATTAATCCAAGGAACAGAGGCAGCAAATACACAAAGGAAACAAATAACAAAAGATTTGGGCTTACTCTCCCAACATGAAAGTAGTAATCGTTCAATGCTGTCCTGAGGGATTGGGGAGCAGCGATATCCTTCGGAAGCATAAGCCCCGAGTGCAATGTGAAGGCGAGGGAGGGGTCCTCTTGAAGGCTGTCAGATTTGAGGATCCGATTCTTGTCAGGCATGATGAAGTTCGGGACCCACGGGATGTCAGTATCCGAGGGAGCTCTTGCTTCTCCTTCGGCGGCCTTCTTTTTCTCTTTCTCCTTCTCCTTCTCCTCGACCCTCGGGAGACCGACCCCAGATGCCTTTGTGGCATGGGATTTCATCCTCTTTGTTGATGGAGCATCCTCGGATGAATGAGTAGTGGAGGGGGGCCGCTTTTGCTCGGTGCCGAATCTGAAGCCCCGAGTGCACCGGCTTTCTTTTGCTCGGCCAATTCTTTCGCTTGCTCTTCCAACCTCTTCTGCAGCACGGCCTTCATGCTTCGGGGAGGCATTGTTTTGTCCCCTAGGAAAGGATCTTCTTCGATTGGCACACGTAGCTTCCCTCGGAGTGGTTTTTCCTTACTCGGGAGGAGTTCTTCGGGAAGCTTGACCGGTTTCTCTTCAGCAACTTTTTCCACCACCTTTCCTCGGATCCTTCCACCGTATGTGGCGTCGTACTGAAGGATCGTCGGAGCGTCTCTTTCTTCACTTGGGATCGTAAGCAGCGCTGAGGCTAGGCCGCAACCTTTAGCGACCCTCAGGAGATCCTTGTTGATTGATTAGCACCTAAGATCGTTTGATTGTGGTGCTAAAAGTTCCCTAGTTTGTGGCATTTTTGAGCTTTGTTGTCGTTTTTATTCATTTTTGCTCGTGAGGTAGTTTGTTTTGTGTTTCAGGCGAAACGCCCTTAAATGGCATACTTTGTTGTCAAAGCCGTCCCCCAAGTGAGTTCAAGCGATCGTGCCCGATGGAATTTGTGCCAAAGTGATTTAAGAGTGGAGGCGTGAGGAGTTGGGTGACCTTGAGGGCTGTCGGGTGCCATTCCTAAGGGGCTGGCCTGGAGTGCTGAAGAAAGCATATCCGTATCGATACGGAGAAGAAGCGTATCGATATGCGTTTGTCTCGTGGTTGATCAGAAAGACCCGTATCGATACGGCCTTATTAAGTATCGATACGGGATTGCTACGTGGAAAATGGTTTTTTGAGGATAGCTGCGTGGTATCGATACTTTGCTTAATTAGTATCGATACGGAGGCTTGTCGGTCAGATTTTTATCACCTTTTTGGCTTTCCACTTGTGGAATATTTGCCTTTTTAGGCATGTTTTTAGATATTTTGGATATTTTGTTGAGAGAGAAACCCACTTTTGTATAAATAGGGGTGACCTCTCTCTCTTTTGGTAGCTAGCTCATAACACTTTAAGTCTTCTTTAATTTTATCTTTTCTCCATTAAAGCTCTTCCAAGCTTTCTAGTATAGTTTCTCCAAGAACACTTGTAAGTTTTTTACGTTTGTTAATTTGTCGTTTATTAAAGTTATTCGTACGGTTTAGATTCTTATTAATCTCAAGTTTATTTCCGCTTTTGTCGGTTAAAAGTTATGTCTCATTTTCGTGCTTTAGTTTATGCTTTAGCTATGGTTGAGTAGTCGTTTGGCTAAGTCTCGGGATAATCTTTCCCGGGGACTTAGGTTGTTATTTGGTTCTCGAACCCTCGGGCTTAAAGCATGATTTCCGGAATAGAGCTTAACTTGCATTTTCGGTCTAAATTAGGGGTGTTAACCCCTTGATAAGGAACTTAGTCAAGCGGTCTTGGCAAGTGACTTACCGAGGCCTAGTGGCCTCCTAAGTGTTCGATAAATATTAAAACCAAGTTGGTTCGCCTCCGGGAAATCACACCTTTCGTTAAACGTAGTCCTTTAAAGAAAAATCCTCCGGGCATGAGCACGCGGTTGTGACTCTCGCCTGAGTTATATTCGAGAACCGGTAATGGCCTTTGTCAAGGGTTAGAAGATCTCGAGACTTGCCTCTTTTAGTTTATCAAACCCGTTTCTAGCCTTTTACTTTCATATTTTCCACCTTTCAAAGCAAAACCTAGTTGGCCGCCTTAAAGGCCGCAAACCATCGTTAAAACACCTACAATCCGAATAAGTTTCATCCGATTCTCTATGGGAACGATCCCGGTCTTGCCGGTTTATTATGCTAACGACGATCTAGCCCTACGCTTGGGGTATTTCAACCTTATATTTAAAGGCGAGGTTGTGGAGCTAAGCATTGATCTTGCTTGTATCTGCCGAGGCCAAACAGATAAAAAGAATTAGAACTGGCAGGATCATAATAATGACAAAAAAAACAAAACGCTACAAGCGGAACCGAACGAAAGGATGCGAAATGTAGTGCGAAATGCTTACAGGGTTCTCCCCTACGAGTTGCAATCTCAAATTGTTCATATTCAAGTGGCGGGTATTGGAAGTTGCCTCGGACTTCGACGTAATCTGAGGCCCACTTCTCCGAGTCGTACATACCCTCAGGAATGATCTTTTCCATGTTTCTCCGAGAACACAGATAGTACCGAGAAAACCTAACGTTCCTCGACATCATGTAGTTCTCAAAGATATGGTAGGCCTCTAGGGGGAACATTTTTACCTCGGCGAGCTTTATTATCGAGTGAATGATACGGTAGGAATTCACGCTCAGTTGGCACGGTGTGAGGCCGAAGCGATGCAGAATCTGTCTCAAGATCCTGTGCATCGGGAACCGAAGCTCACCTTCGGTAATTGCCATTAAAGGAACCGTGACGTGCTCGTCACTGAATAATATTCGGGGCCCTTCAACGGGCGAGATAACAACATCGTTCGGGATTTTGTAGGCCCGCCGAAATAGGTCTATCCCTTCCTGGTCCTCGAAACAGTGCCAGTAGGGGCAAGGATCCTTTCCCGTTCGGTCTGGGATCAAGTCTGGGTCCAAGGGTATGATCTTTCTCTTGACCTTCTTCTTCGGCACCTTGGAAGACGATTCACCGAGGGTCACAGCTTCCTCCTCTGGACGACTTGATGAAGCAGCAGGCGTATCTCTTTCGGATTGACCTTCGTCGTCCCCATCCGCTGCTTCCTCTTCCATTTCCTCTTCTTCGTTCGGGTCTTCGCCCGCTTTCTCCGGAGAGTCGTCATCAATCTCTACGACCTCGCTATCGGGGCCTAGTGAACGAAAAGGTGTTACGTTCGAGGGGAAGTCGATCCCCTCAATTCCGGCGTACGGGGATTCGGATCCTCGTACTCAGTACTTCCGAGCCTCAGCCTTAATTGCTTCGGCTATCCGGGGGTCCATCTCACTGAAATCCGGTGCTTCGGAGTCGACCGAGCGATATGACTCTCCCGAGGAAGTTGACGACAATTCCATACCTAAAACAGGTGCATGGGATAAGACCGTTAACGAAAGCGAGGTCGTTATTCCTATGGTGCCTAATTTCAGTGTTCTAAGTTAACCGAGCAGACACGTCATTCCCGAACGACTATGTGTCGAATGGGGATTCCGAGCGCGGTTATGCTTCGGAAGCCATTGAGGTTATGAGTTGTTCGGATATGTCGTTCGGAGAAGCTTTCGGGTATTATTCTTCGGAGATACGCGGGTTCAGAATTGGTTTGTGTTCGAAAGAACACGGGTTGAAGATGTACACGGGCTCGGAAGAACACATGAACATATTCAACCTGTTCTACAGTGCCCAGGAAAGAGACCAGACGAAACGGAGGGAAAAACCCACTTTTGTGGTCGAAACATGCTCGAAAACAACTAAAAAAATGCAGGGGGACACTAAGAGAATCAAAATATGCCTGGATATCGAGAGAAATCTGTGATTTGATGTGGTAATCTTCAGATTTCTGGCGATGTTTGGGCGAGAACCGTCGTTGAGCAGTTGAGGCGTCTGAGAGAAGGGGAGAAAAAGTGATTTTCTCTCTCCTTCCATCGCCTTTTATACCAAGGGAGGAATTCGAAACGGTGCAGAATCCCCAGCCGTTGGATTGGAGCGGGAGATTGACGTGCCACGCGATGACTGACGCGGATAGCGAAGTGATGCGTCGTACCATTACCCAATGAGTCGATGACACGTGTAAAATTTGAAATCGGTGGTTTCAGAAGCATTAATTGCAGGCCCAGAACTTGTCTGCTTCGGGTTACGTGTACGGCTTACGTTCGGCATTCATCCACGTTCGGCTTAAGTGGTGGTGGACAAGTCGTCAAGATCAAGCTAGCTTTGTTCGGCCACTACTGTCAACTCCTCCTTTCTTCAGAACACACAAAGCAGGAGTTGAGGGGCTATTGTAGTGGGTCGAAATATCCGAAGGTTCAAAGGGTTCAGTAGGGTGATCTTGTGGGCCCATTATTCAGTTGTCTCAGTTCGTCTGTATGAAAAAAGTCAACTTAACACGTCACCCCGCGCGTCAACCGAACGATAAGCAGTCCTGCGACTGTTATCCGAGCGGAAGCTACTTCTCCGAACGTAGTGCAGTGTTCCTGTTCGGTACCAGGCCCGTTTACTCAGTGGGGGCTCTTCCCCTTTTTGTACCGACGGATGTTCGGCGGGGAAGCCTTACCCTCGGCGAACTCTTCTGCTCGGAGGGGTTCTTCGGATGTGAAGTTGCTGGGGAACGTTCTAGAAGTTCTTGCTGATAGAATCAAAGATAAGCACGTTCACTTTTCTGATAACCGATTTGACATCTCTGACATTGACCCACGTGGGACCACATGGGTCTGCAGATCTTGAAGGGCGGCACACATTAAATGCTCCTGACATGTGACGTCATCCGAGCGTAGCAACGCGCGTGCGGTGCACTTCCACCTTGCTCAGCACTCCAGGTCTCAGCCTATAAATAGAAGAGTACCCCTTTTGGGGAAAGGGTCAGAAATATCTCTCTCCTAACTCATTTCTTACTAAACTTCTCCTCCTTCTCCATTCTTCCTCCAGATTCTAACTAGACCATCGGAGCTTCTACCCGGAGGAACACCACCCTCCGATTTGCAGGTACACGGCGTCGCCGTTCAGGTCACTACGGTTCAAGCAACAAGAAAGGCGAAAGGTTCAAGAGGTTCAAGGATAATCACCACCCCCCCCCCCCCCCCCACATATTGTCAGTTAGCTAGGCTGGTGTTTGATTTGGTCTTTGCAAAGTTTTTTTTTGCTTCATTCATTAACAATTACTGTTATTTAATCGCCACACAAAGAGCAAAAGTATGAAAGTTGGCTTATTTATCTTATTTTGTAAGTTTTGTGTGTGTGTGTGTTGATTTCACGCTTTCAAGTATATAATGATAGTGGGTGATGTAGAATGAGATTTGGGTTTGATTTGAGTTTGGGTTGGATTGCCTAAGAAATGAAGAAAGAATCATGAAAGATAAATTATTCCAATCTTTTGAAGGCCACTCGAGAATTCCGTCCATTAAGCTTCAAAAAATCATGTTGATTCCAATTCCAAATTGATACATATTTGACTAGTATCTCTATTATAAAACAGAAGGGTGTGGAGACAAGTTGTTGGAACGGTTTAGATTCATTTGATCTAAAGGTTGTAGTGCATCCTCCCACTTCCCGGTTAAGTGCCCATAGTTTTCACATAAATCACACAACTGCCATCCCCTTCCAACCGGGATGCGTAGTGCTGTAGGCACGGGCTAGCACTAGTAAGAATATATAATGTAAAGATAGATGATGGTTAAATTAGGTGGGAACTGATTTTCGCGCTCCAAAATTTACTGCAGGCGCTCCACCTTTTTGTTTTTATACTGTGATGTTGCTGGCAACATCACAGTATATTTTGTTTTTATACAGTGATATTGCCAACAACATCATAGTGTAAAAACGAAAAGATGGAGCGTATGCAGTAAATCTTGGAACGCAAATATCAATTCCCAATTAGGTAGATTGTATAAGTATGAAATTTGAAGTCATTATTCTTGGGCTAAAAAACTATTTGCAATGGACCTTGCGGTCCAACTAATGAACTTGAGAGAGATTCTGAATCCTATTTTTTATTAGCTATGCGAGTCATGTTTCCGAGTCATGTTTCTTTAAGGAGCCCTGCCAATGGTACAGATTTTTCATCCGTACCAGTTGGAACAGATCCATTTTAGGTCTCGAAAAAATGATCAAAATTGCTCATTTTGTTTAGAATATATTTTTTAAAGTCTTTGCAAAAATTCAGCTAAATCCGACACCAACAAATGTGTTTACGAAACATCCTAATTTGCTTCAGAATTTGGGCCTGTATTCTGAAACAAAGTTGGATGTTTTGTAAATCCCATAAACGATGTCGGATTAAGCTGAATTTTTGCAGTGACTTTAAAATATATATTCTAAACAAAATGAGTGATTTCGATCATTTTTTTAAGATCCAAAACGGGCCCAAAACAGATCTGTTCTGATTGGTACAGATGAAATACCAATATCCTTTTCGTTCTTTAAGTAAGTAAAGTCTATGACCGGCGTCTATTTATCTATGTGAGATCATTCAATTATTTTAACCAATAAAAAATGAGGTAAGCCAAACAATCTCAACGTCAAATCATGTCCATTGTGAATGAAGCGGCAGGGCAATGCCCATGGGAATCCAATGCCAATAACTTCATCTTAGTCAGATAATTGATAACAATTCAATATTAATTAGGGAGAAAATTTCTTTTATATCCCTTTGACTTTGACCAAAAATTTATTTTGGTCCTTCATCTTTCAATTTTGGCATAAAAATACCCAATTTTTGTCAATGTTGTCCTTTAGAAGGAATCCGTTTTTTTGAGTTTTGCTATAGGACCGACAGCCGTCTCCGGCCACCAGACGGCCAATCCGAGCCGTCCAAAAATTCTTAAAAATCCAAAAATTCTTTAAAAAAAAAAACGAGGGGGCCAACGTGGGAATCAACGGCATCCGATGTGTGTAGGGTGCTTGATCCAAACACCTTATTTTTCGTATATATATTTATATATCCCTAAAGGATGATATTGAAAAAAATTGAAAAGTCGAAATATTTTTATGCCGAAATTGAAAGGTGAATGACCAAAATGAATTTTTGGTCAAAATCAAAGGGATATAAAAGAAATTTTCTCTTAATTAGAAATAAAATAAAGGAAGTTTTTATATTGTAGTTACATTTAAATTTATTTGGAGTACATATCCGTGAGCCTCCAAAAAATATCGGTACATATCCAATACAGATAGGACTCATATTTAGAATCATCTGGGCTTCATATGTTCAAGCAATACTCTGGCCATCACACGAGTTTATCTTTGGTCTTCTGAACTTACTTCCCACATCCAAGTTGTGTATTGAAGTCGTACTGACCTTAAAATTCACTTTGAAAATCAAATAATTCGACATTGGAAAATTACTTTTGCTTGGGATATGATAAGACAAATAAAATGCTGGTAGAAGTGTGTCCAAAATTCAACTATTATAATTGTGCTTTGTTTGCGTCCAGCTAAGATAGCAATTTGCATTCGAAATCACCAACTTAGAAAGCCCAGCCATGCACAGTTCACCAAAATCATACTCCATCCGTACTTTTTTAAGTGTCCTGTTTCATAACTCCAACTTATTAAAAAGACATCATCATTACGTTTTTCACATCAACTTTTTCCTCCACTTTCCCTATTTATCCATCATCATTACACTTTTACTCACTAACTTTTCAAAATGAAATATACTTTTAGGGACAAAATAGACAATGCACCAATTTTTACCCCCTAACTTAACAAAATGGACACTTATTAAGGGACAGCCCAAAATGAAATACTGGACTCTAAATAAGGGACGAAGGGAGTACTATTGACGGGAGTTAAAAAATTAAATACTATCTATTGCATGGATTTATGACTAGAATTCATTTAAAAGATGACTTCAAGGGAATGAATGATCTGGGATGGAGCTAGGGAGGGGCCAGTAGAAGCGGTTGCCGCTGCAAAGAAAAAAAAAAACTCTCCTATTATATAGAAAAAAAATTCCCTTTGAAAATATATAGAAAGTTTTTAGCTCATGGTTGCCCATGTGTATGAAATTCCTCTCCATCTCTCATGATCAGTCGGTTGAAACAAAAAAAAAAAAGCTTCAGAAAAAAAAAAAGCTTCAGAAAAACATATAAATTAATTTTATTTTATAGACATAGGACTCACACAAAAAGGCGTAGTTGATTTCAAGCCCATGAGCCAGAAAAGATGTGGTCAATACTATATAATTAAGTTCAAAAATCCACCTGTATCTTGTAAATCCCAACCACTTGATTTTGGTAAACAGTACTTCAACTCATTAACCAGTTGAATCTTCCTCTATATATTACCACTCCAACCAATTCTAAAACTTCATACTCCATCCACACATCATCCAACTTCTCCCTTTAGCTCATGGCACAAGCCAATCTGCAGGTGAAGGTACTAGACGTTTGTAGGGTTGCTCCTATGCCTCACTCCCCCAACTCACCCACCCAAACATCCCTTCCTCTTACATTTTTCGACCTTTTTTGGTTGAGATTACGGCCGAGTCGGCGCTTATTCTTCTATGAATTCCCCGTTCCAAAAACAACACCCACAGATACCATCCTTCCCAAACTAAAACACTCCCTATCGGTCACCCTACAACACTATCTACCACTCTCGGGAAATCTCACCTGGCCTCGATCTGGATTCCGACAAACCAATTGTCCAATACAATGAAGGCGATGCAGTTTCACCTACAGTAGGAGAGTCTGAAGACGATTTCTACCATCTCTCAGCAAACGGTTTCCGCGAAGCCGACAAATATCATCATTATGCACCCTACTTACTGGCATCTAAAACAAGAGTACCAGTTCTAGCCTTGCAAGTGACTCTTTTTCCAAACGCAGGGTTTTCCATTGGTTTTGCCGCCCACCATGCGGTATTCGATGGGAAATCCATAACCATGTTTATGCATTCATGGGCCTCTATTTGCAGGCGTACGTGGTGGAGACTCAATACTAATACCTGAACTAACTCCGTTCTATGACAGGACCATAGTCGATGACCCATCTGATTTAGAAAGAGCTTACCTAAATGGCTTGTTGGCACAAAACGGACCTAACAACAGAAGCCTAGAGATGTGGGACTCGAAAGCTCCACCAGATGTTATGTTAGTGTTAGATTTTTTGGCACTTTCCGGGGTTGTTCAAAACCTTCTTTGGCGTCTTTGTTATATCGACTCCGTTTGATTGTAATGGGTAGGTTAATTAAGGGGTAGTTTCTCGCACGATGCTCCTCCCATTATCTGCGCCAAGTTGACCGCTGGGAAGTTGATCTTTTTGTGTGACAGGTAAGCGCATTGCACAGCAAATCATGCATTTATTTCTGAGATCCAAAATTTTATTTATGCACGTTTGTCTCTCCATAAAATTCTTTGAAAATTCATTTTTCATATTTTATTACCATTACGAGAGGTTTCTTTCTTGAGTATTAGAAAACAAAGATTTCACGTTAATTGCCTTTCCGAAAATTCTGTGAGAATTTGCTTTCCATATTAGCATCATTAAAAGATTTTCATTTGAAAGAAAATACTATATAAAAAGGGATTATCAACCCATTAGGGTACCCCAGTTTTCGGAGAAGAGTGGGTGTGCAGCAACTTTTGTTTTTTTTTATTTTTTGTGCTTGCATCTTCGAACGAAAATACACCGAGAGGGAGAGAGTTCTTGCTTATATATGGAGTATTAAATAAAGAAAGGGTTGCATGTTTTGTTTTTCGACACAGAGAAAAAGTTTGCTTTTATAAAAAAGAAAGGGTTGCACTGGTTTTGGTTTTTCGGCAGAGGCGAAAGTTTTGTACTAAAAAGAAAGAAAAGGGTGCACGGTCTTTAGGGATTTTTGGTGTGGTAGTCCCGTATTCCAGTTTTTGTTTGTTCTTGCATCTTCGAACGCGGTTTGAGTTGTTTAGATCACGCTTCACATCATATCATTCATTCACTGTTCGGGGTTCTTTGTGCCGTTTGCTGCTGTGGCCGAATCTTTTGGAGATTGATTCGGAGCCGGTTGAATCCGGAGATCGGGCGTGAAGTCCGGGGTGCATCTATTGGATCTTGAAGAAGCTCGGGGAGCATCGGAGATTGGCGAGAATAGGTAAAGGCTTGGGTAAGGTTTTTACTATTTTGCAATCTGTACTTCTTTTTGATTAATAGAATATATCAGTAGTGTTAGGCCGTGGTTTTGGCTTAGGGTTATTTAGGACCCTAAGTTTTTCCACGTAAATCGTGCGTATCATGTCTTAATTTTTATTCTACTGCACTACTTGATTTTTGGTTTGGATTAATCGAGATAATCAACCCGTTCATCTATATTAATTTTTTAAATCAAAAAATTGGTGATTTTTTATCAAAACTCCTATTCACCCCCCTCTAGGAGTAGATTGAACGCTTCCGCATAATTTCAGTTAGGCACATTCCAACTGACACAAGCAAACATAGAGTGTATTAAGAGGTGGGTGAAATCTAAATGGCAAGAGAAACATACAGAGAAACCATCTTTTCATCCATCCACTTTTGCAGTAACAATTGCCTACATATGGGTTTGCTTAGTTAAGACCCGCAAATTAACGGCCGAGAAAGTTCATCTTTTCATCAGCAATGACTGTAGGGCCCGCTTGGAACCTCCCATCCCTTCTACCTATTTCGGTAACTGTATTACAGGTTGTGTCGTAGATGGAGATACGAGCAAGTTGATGACAGAAGATGGGGTTGCCATAGCAGCTAGGGCAATTGGTGAAGCTATAGGAGGAATGGGTGATGGAGTTCTAAAAGGAGCAAAAGAGATGATACCTAAATTGCTTTCTATTAAGAAGGAGGTTGGTTTGTTGATCAGTATCGCATCCTCACCTCGGTTTGAGGTCTACAAAATTGATTTTGGGTGGGGGAGGCCAAAGAAGGTGGAGATCGTATCAATAGAGAAAAGTGGAGCTATATCTCTTTCAGATTCCAAAGATGGAAATGGTGGGGTTGAGATTGGGGTAGCGTTGAATAAACATGAAGCTGAAGCATTTGCTTCTTTGTTTGCAAGTGGTCTCAAATATCATCAAGTCCTGCAAGAAAGTTGAGGGAGTGGGGGCAATAGAGTTTCAAGAGGACAGTCTAAGAATATGCATATTCTTGTATAAAATATATTAGAATACGCCAAAGGAATCTCATGTAATGCATCTGGATGTATGTATGAAAATTGATCTTTTGTTTACTATAAAAACGTGCTTTGGATGCTGGAGCAACCCTGCATATATCATCTTCATCAAATGGCCTCATGATCTCTATGATATTCATGGATTAACATGTTTTATTTTTTGTAAAAGACAAAAGTTGTAACGCCTCAAGCAGACTACTAACCCAGTACTTTGATTTTGATCCACAAGCTACACCACATGGCCCAAAAGCTTAAGCAGAAAGTACTAATAGTTGCCCACATGGTTTATTATATGCCCAAAATCACCCATGTAGACTTCCGATATGGGACGGAGTATTACACAAGCCCTCACTAAATCAAGATCCAGTAATGCAAATATAGTAGTACACAACAGGAGGCCAACATCCTTTTTAACCGTGATAAGTATCGAACGCTGAGTTTCCAACAACTCAGTTTTGTTGAATGTAGATGCATCATGCATCTGAGGGAAAGACTACAATACACATCTCTTATTTGGGTATGTATCATATGTACCCCCCAAAAATGTTATGAATTATAGAGAAAATATTACGAATCGTATTGCTAAAAAGTTACGAATCGTATAAAGGTTACGAGATACACCAAAATATTATGAATCATAATGAAAATGTTACGAATCGTACTGCTGAAAGGTTATGAATTCTAGAATAAAAGTTACGAAACACACTAAAATGTTATGAATAAACCATAAAATAGGTTCATATGGTACACCCTTTTAAGGAGTGTGTATTGTAGACTTTTCCTGCATTGTGAATATCTTTACAAGAGACAAACATGCAACACTAGCTAGGTAGATAATTACTACCAAACAGGCACACAAACCCTTGAACTGCGGTTAGGTACTGGCGAGTATTGAAATATCATGCATGCACTAGGTTTATTGGTATGTTAGCGGCTTGATGCGGGTTGTGACCAGGACGCTGGTAAGAACAAAAACCAATTTAGTATACAATGTGAGAAATGATCTCAGTTAATTGGAATAAAATAACATAGGAATAACATAACAGACAATACAATAGAGGAAAAAAGAAAAATTGGCGTGCGAGATTGTGAGCCCCGTAGTAGTCGCTGTCCTAAAGTCATTGTTGCCTATCTGCGTGAAAGATTTTAGCAAATCAATGACACCAATGCCAAATCCAATGCTCCAACCATCCTCAGATAGATTATACACCATGCTAGAGATAAATATATAATTGTCCCAATTGAAGGCCCATAAACATGATTAAAAAAATATATAGGGTCAATTACATTGAGTGTATGATAAAAGTTTCTATTATATCATAGTTATGTGTTAAAAGACAATAGCACCTATAGCCTTATATGTAGTTGCATCCAAAACCATGTTTTTTTCGTAGCATCCCAAATCATGTTGTTTATGCTTTCCCAGGAAATATAGGAGATAGCCCGAGCGGTTGATCTGAACAAAGACGCTTAAGAACTGTTTCCTTTTATATATTCCTCTTCTTTCCTCTCCTTATAATATGTTGAAGGCTCCCATAACTTCCACAACTGAGTACTTCACTTAAATCTTTTCCCTTCTAATAGAAATGGTTGTGGGCTGAGCTGAACCACATTGTCGGGTTTCGAATTACGATAACCAAATATTGGAGAACTGAGCCCATCTTCTACCATATTATTGGGATTCGAATCATGGCCCAATGTTGGAGACCTCAGCCCATCTTCAATCAAGTTCCCATCGAATGTTGATTAGTTGTGATTGTGTGTGTGTGATTCCGTTAATAGGATAATTATCATAAAGCTTTTTGTAATGTACGTTATTAATTTACTGTCAAAGTTAGTGTTTGGGAAGGATATTTTATAGAATTGGTATTTGTATGTGTTTTAGGGGATAGAATTTTGGAGACAGAAAGATTAGAAAAGGGAGATTTAAAATATTAGGAGAGTGAGAAAGGGTACGTAGTTTGGTATTGTTTATCTGATTTCAGGATTATTGTGCCGCTGATTTTGATTACATGGTTGATAGTGGTTTGATTACTCCCAAGAATGGGAAGCTACCAAGAATCTCAATAAGAGGGTGAATAAAAAATTCGCCTACAAGAAAGGGTTTACTATACTCATTTGATAAAGTGGAAAATGACACTTACAATTTATACCAGCAATAGTTTTTGAATTCTATTTCACCAGGAGGATTACCCCGCATGAATTAAGATTGAAGAGGTGTACCTATTATGCTTTTAAGAAATCTCGATTCGAGAAATGGGTTATGCAATGGCGCAAGACTACTTTGTTGTGATTTGAAAAGTAATTTCTTTGATACAGAGATATTAACGAGGGCTTTTACCAGAGCTTTTCTATATCGGATTCCACTGAAGACCCCTAAGAATATGAAACTTTCATTTGAGATGACTCGATGTCAATTTCCCGTTCGTTTGATTTTCACCTTAACAATCAACAAAGGCACAAGGACAAACAATCCCCCACACGCGTGGGAATCTATCTCCCGGAAGACGTCTTTAGCAATGGTCAGTTGTATGTGGCGTTGTCAAGAGGCACATAACAGAATACCACAAAATTAATTTGGTGAAGAATGGAAATATTCGAAGGCATGAAGTAGTGTATGCAAAAAATGTTGTATATAAGGATGTCTTATTGCCGTTGGATTAAGTGCACTTGTAATTTGTAGTAAATTAGACATTAAGAACCTATTTTGTATTTGATTTTACCCAATCTCTTAGGCCAAACTTTAAAGTCGTCGTTGTTTTTGTACTTTAATTACTCATTGGTGGTCCAAGCCTTGCAGACGACCACTACCGGCATACCAAATATACCAAGCTCGTTGTTGGGTTTTGATAGCAAATTGGTTGTGACATTCAATGTAGGCTAGCTCTTGAAGTGATGGACATAGTTCTTGAATGTATAAAAGTTTGCTTATAAGGAAAAAAGAAACAGAAAGTAGTGATATATTTAGCAGTATACGTTTGTGTGCTTGGGTTAGCATTAGTCAATATGAGGAAGGAATACCATTGCAGACCAATTGGCAATAGTTAGCCTCTTGCAAAATTGATACATAGCATTGAATTGTCGAAATAGTTTGGGCATGCTGTTATCAAGGTAGCTGCACATTGTTGCACCACAGAATAAAGAACTTAAAACTACATGATTGTGGTCGTGAATAATGGGTTTTGTTGAAACTTACATCCGGTGACATTGGCCAGCATCTGATTGGAATCCCAATTGGGTGGTGCATTTGGGTGTTCCACCTGAATGCCGAGACGGTGCTGCCGTGTTCGTGTTCTCCTCCAAGCCGACCAAGTCCTCCCTCCAGCCGTGATCCTCCTCCTTTTTATATCACCTTATTGGCCCTCTTTCTTTCTTAATAAGATTGCCAAAATTCTTTTGAATCAAACTTTCCAAGTAATGGGTATCCTAAAGGGAAGAGAATCGTTTTCTGACCAAAACTTTTCCTATTCGGTCCATTAACAATCTAGGTGTGTGTAGGGAGATATTCCCGAACAGGTACAAATGAGGCCCGAGCACGTGATACAGGGGACCATGGTATAGTAATGATAAGGGCAGTCGCCGTACAAGACAATGGTCGGCGACGTGGACCAGCGATATGAGAAGTCATTGGCCCAGTAAGACTGTTCAAAGCCATGGTCCAGTAAACATGAGAAGTTGCTGGACCGAGAGACTAACAGAGGAACAGTGACATGTGAAGTCACTGGTCCAAGTAGCTTGTTCGGCAACGAAAGGGCCGAACAGGAGGAGAACTCTTGGGAAAACAGTCTTAGGTGCAGGGAACACTCTAGAAGGTTCCAGAACAATGGAATTCCATGAAGGAATAAGATCTCGAGAATATAGGATCTGAGAAAGATACCCAACGGGAATGGGATGTTCGACCAGCTATGGAAAAGAGTCCTAAAAGGATTAAAGTGATGAGTTGATAAGGGAACGAGAATCCAATATATTCTGGGTTTCCTATACGAGGTAGGAAACCTAGGGCAACAAGGATACTTGAGTAACAAGCATCCATGGGACTATAAATATGAGGTAAACCTAGAGGTAAAAGGTACGCAGTATGTTGCATAATTCACTTCCTATTGATAATTAGGGTTTACTACTAATACAAGATACTAACTTAGGCATCGGAGGGCCTTTGCCACGAGAGGCAAAGGTGCGCTCACCTTTTGTTTGTTTTCCAGGTTCAGGTTCCGGCGGCGCGTTAGGGTTCCTGTGGGAAGTCACGAGTAGCCGTTGCGATCCTGTGTCGCTCAAAGTCCCCTTTCGTTTTTCTGCACTTACAATTGGCGCCGTCTGTGGGAAACGAAAGAGATCCCTTTGAAAAGCGACCATGATGGAAGAAGATCCAAAAACACCGCATGATCCAAAAAACCAGCTAGGTGGGGGAGGTGATAAATCCCCACCAGATCCTCCAAGGAAACCCGATGGCGGGCATACCAAGAAGCCCACAAGCAAGGGTCATCCCCTGACTGTCCATGATGACTCCAAGAACAGGGAGGGTAGGACAGCCACGGAGTCCACGAGAAGGAGTAAGTCCTGTCGCGAAGGAGAATCAGTTGGACATTCGAGGAGTGTGTACAATAACGAGGATATCTTAGACAAAAAGAGACAAGAAATAGAGGAGTATGCTCGTCTGATCAAGAGACGGGAATATGAGATCCAGGAATTGCAACGGATACGAGGACATCCGGAGGATTCTGGATTATCGAAAAGGAATTCTAAAGGAGACAGGCTGGCTATGGTGGAATACAAGAAGGTTCCTTCACGGGGAAGGAGGAACAGAACCAGGAGCCCCACTCCGGGAAGGAAAAGGGCTTCTTCACGAAAAAGAAGGAGCAGGAGCCACACCCCCGAAGAGGGGGAGATTAGAAGACATCACAGGGATAGGTACGAGAGACCTGATTCCGATTGGGAAAAGAGTACTCCCAAGAAAGCGAGAGAACAAGAGGAGGGGACCATGTCTGCACGAGAAGCAGCACGGAAGGCCCTTAGCAATATAGCCTCCTCCCCCTTTGCAAGGAGGTTGCAGGAGACGAGGTTGCCGAGCAGGGTAAAGCACGGAGCGTTTATCCTGTACGAAACAAATACAGATCCCGTAGCACACATACAGCATTACCAGCAGGCAATGTTCATGTACGACGGTGATGATGCAATCATGTGCAAGATGTTCCCATCAAGTCTGGGGAAGGTAGCTCTATCCTGGTTCCACAAACTCGGCCCGCACTCTATACGAGGATGGGGGCAGTTCGCCGAGGAATTCACTGCTCGGTTCTTAACAAGCAGGAAAGCACCAAAGACGTTTGAGAGTCTCTCCGTTATGAAACAAGGGGAGAATGAACCGATTAGGGATTATGCTAAGAGGTACTGGGAGACTTTCAACGAGATTGAAAGTTGCAGTGAGGAATATGCAATAGCCACGTTCAAGACTGGGTTGCCTGTTCGGGGAGAGCTACGCAAGTCCCTAAACATGAGCCCAGTAGGCACAATGGCCAGGCTAATGGAACGGATAGAACAGCATGCCAGGAACGAGGATGACATACTACGGGAAGATGGTAAGGTAGTGGCCGAGCAGGCGAAGGGTCCAGTTAAGAGGGTGGATAAGCCAGAGCCCAAAACCTACAAGGAGAGGAAGGAATATGGGCAGGCCAAGAGAGAACTGTTCAAAGAGAAACATGCTCCAGACACCAAGTCCTTCTTTTCAGTGACAACGGTTTGGAAGGAACCAATTTATTGGATTCTTTATCGAATAAAGAATCGCCCATACTTCAAGTGGCCCCTAAGGCTGGAGGGGGATAAAGATGCAAAGAGGGCTACGAGTCAGCATTGCAGTTATCATAAAGACTGGGGCCACATGACGGAAGATTGTGAGATGTTTAAGCAACACCTCGATGATCTGGTCTCACGTGGTTACTTAAAAGAGTTCATTCAGGAAGAGCACAAAGGTGCAGAGAAAGCAATGGAGTTGGATTACGAGCAAAATCCGAGGGGCGTGATCCATATGATACATGGATTGGCCGCACCTTATACGAGAAATGAGGTGAGGCTCCTCCAGAGGCAAGCAAAGCACGACCAACATGTGATGCAATTGGGAAAGAAACGAGGACGTGAAGGGGGAGAATGCAATGGAGGCATAGTCTTCACGGATGAGGACCTGGGAGGAATCCAAGTGCCACATAATGATGCTTTAGTCATAACCCTACGAATTGGGGAGTATGACATGGAGAGAATCTTGGTGGACTCAGGAAGTTGCACAGAGATACTGTACTATGATGCGTTCAAGAAGTTGGGACTGACACAGGCGGATTTGGTGCAGTCGATAACTCCTTTGGTCGGATTCAGTGCAGGAGCAGTCTGGCCCTTGGGCAAAGTAACTCTTCTTGTTCGGGCAGGAACAGTTGTGCTGAGAACCGATTTCCTAGTGGTGGATGTACCATCTTCATATAACGCGATTATTGGAAGAACATGGTTGCACAAGATGAAGGCGGTTTCCTCTACTTACCATCAGATGGTAAAATTCCCCGGCTCAAATGGTATTGAAAGAATTAGGGGAAATCAGAAGGTTGCCCAGCAGTGCTTGGTTTCCATAATCAAGAGGGCACCCAAAGCAAAGTTGGTCCAAGCAATCGAGGTTCCGGACCAGTCGACCATTGAGGATGTTGGAGGGGACCCCGCCGAGAAAGTGGTGGAAGGCTTGAAGAGGATTCAGATCAACGAGAATGATCCAGAAAGGTATTTCCTGATTGGGGAAAACCTGAATAAAGCGGAAGAGGAAGAGTTGATAGGGTTCCTCAAGGAGCACGTTGATGTATTTGCCTGGGTGCCCGAAGAAATGCCTGGAGTGGATGCAATCGTGATTTGTCACCACTTGAATGTGGATCCACAGCATAAGCCTGTGATGCAGAAGAAGAGACGATCTGCCGTACAACACATGGACGCTGTTATCGAAGAGGTGGACCGACTACTCGAAGCAAAGGCTATATGAGAAGTGTACTACCCAGAATGGCTGTCCAACACTGTGGTGGTAAAAAAGAAGAATGGGAAGTGGCGAGTCTGTGTCGATTTCACCGATTTGAATAAGGCATGTCCTAAGGATAGCTTCCCCCTTCCCAGGATAGATCAACTTGTGGATGCAACGGCTGGGTATGGGCGGATGAGTTTCCTTGATGCTTATCGAGGGTATCACCAGATTGCCATGTATAGTCCCGATCAAGAGAAGACTTCCTTTATCATACCAAGGGGGCTGTACTGTTATAACGTCATGCCCTTTGGTTTGAGGAATGCCGGTGCAACATACCAGAGGTTAGCAATGATAATGCTAAAGAAGTTGCTCAGCAAGACCATGGAGGTATACATAGACGACATGGTGGTCAAGAGCAAGGAGAAGAAAAACCACATTGCTGATTTAAAGGAAGCCTTCGAGATATTGAGAGAATACAAGCTAAAACTCAACACCTCGAAATGTGCATTTGGAGTAAATTCAGGGAAGTTCTTGGGTCATTTGGTGACCATAAGAAGGATAGAGGCAAATCCCGACCAAATAACAGCATTGCAAAAGCTCCAAAGCCCAAGGACCATGAAGGAGGTCCAGAGATTGACTAGAATGGCGGCAGCCCTTAACAGGTTTATCAGCCGATCCAGTGACAAATGTAGGCCCTTCTTTCAATTGTTGAAAAAAAGAGAGGGATACGAATGGGGAACAGAATGCGAACAGGCGTTCCAAGATCTGAAGAAATACTTGGCAACGGCCCCGCTCTTATCAACCCCTGAACCAGGTGAGTCCTTGACTTTGTACTTAGCAGTCTCCGAACATGTTGTCAGTGCAGTATTATTAAGAGACAAGGGACCCGAACAAATCCCTGTCTATTACGTGAGCAAGACATTGCTGGATGTGGAAACAAGATATCTGCCCCTCGAAAAATTGGTCCTGGCGTTGAGGACGGCGGCAAGGAAGTTGCCTCATTATTTCCAAAGTCACAAGATTGTGGTTTACACTGCTAAAATCTTTGCTACGAAAGGCAGATTTCTCGGGGCGTATTTCAACTTGGTCGGTCGAGCTGAGTCAGTACGATATCGACTATCAGCCGCGCACTGCCATAAAAGGGCAAGTTCTGGCAGACTTCGTGGCAGAATTCTCGCCGATAGTGGCTCCCCAACCTCCTATGAGAAAAGAATTGGCAACAGGCTCGCAGCCCAAAAAAGCCAAGGATCATGCTGAGCAAGATCCCCTGGAGTGGAAGTTGTTCGTTGATGGATCTGCATGTAACACCGGATCAAGAATTGGGGTTGTACTTTTACCTCCTGAAGGAGTGATGATGGAGCTATCCCTTCGACTGGGTTTTAGTGCTTCAAACAATGTGGTAGAGTACGAGGCACTCTTGGCAGGATTGAGAAGTGCGAAGACTCTGAGGGTCAAGAGAATACGAGTATACTGTGATTCACAACTCGTAGTGAATCAGTTATCTGGAGAGTATGAGGCCCGGAACGAGAAGATAGCCGCCTACGTGATGGCCGCCAAAGATTTACTCGACACTTTTGAGAAGGTGTATATCGAACAAATAAGTTCTGGGCAGAATGCCCATGCTGATTCACTCGCTTGGTTGGCTGTAGCTGTGCCAACAGAGTTCAAAAGACGGGTGGCAGTAGATTATCTTACTGAGCCGAGTATTGGAAGGTGCGTGGAATTGGTCTTGGACGTGAACCAAGGACCAAGTTGGATGGACCCAATAGTGGAGTTCCTACGAGATGGGGCACTCCCCATAGATAAAAAGGAGGCCCACAAGATAAAGACGTACAAAATCTTCACGGTTTTGGCTGTCACTTGAAGGAAAATTGTACAGGAAATCCTTCACAGGACCATACTTACTTTGTATACACCCCGAGATGGTGCAGAAATTTCTCCACGAAATTCACGAGGGGACATGTGGAAGCCATGCTGGGGGCAGGTCCATTGCCCACCGGGCAATTACCCAGGTTACTGGTGGCCACACATGTAAAAGGATGCAAAGGTGTATGTGAAGATTTGTGAGAAGTGCCAGAAATTCTCACCAATGATCCGAACACCAGCCGAGGATCTGATGACCTTGACAAGTCCTTGGCCATTCGCACAATGGGGGATGGACATCGTGGGCCCACTCCATAAGGCAACTGGGAATAGGAAATTTATGTTGGTAGCAACAGACTATTTCACAAAATGGATTGAGGCAGAACCATTGGCAAAGATCACTGAACCTATGATAGAGAGGTTCGTGTGGAAAAGCATCATTACTCGATTTGGGGTCCCTTATTCGTTGATCACGGATAATGGGTCACAATTTCAGAAGAAATTCAAAGCATTCTGTGCCTAATAAGGAACTACTACTCCACCCCAGCCTACCCCTAGAGTAATGGGCAGGCAGAAGCGTCTAACAAAACCATACTTGACGGGATCAAGAAAAGGTTGGACAAGGCAAAGGGCAAGTGGCCCGACGAATTGCCACTGGTTTTGTGGGCACACCGAACAACACCTAGGAGGTCTACGGGAGAGACCCCCTACTCTTTGGCATATGGAACAAAGGCCATCATACCACTGGAGGTGGGTTTGCCGACCAATAGGACCGTTTTGGTTGAAAGTGGAGGCAATGACAGAGCCTTGGAGATTGAGTTGGATCTTGCCGAGGAACGGAGAGAGAAGGCTCTAGTGCATGTGGCCTCATATCAGGAGCAGCTGATGAAAAGCTATAACAAGAATGTCCACCCACGGGAGTTTGGTGTTGGAGACTTTGTGCTTCGTAAGGTGCTCGGCAATACCAAGGTGGCCAACGAAGGCAAGTTGGGAGCCAACTGGGAAGGCCCATACCGAGTTACCGAGGTTGTGGGTATTGGGGCTTATAGATTGGCAGACCTGGACGGGAACCCGGTGCCAAGGCCCTGGAACGTCCATAATCTGAGAAAGTTCTTTGTTTAAAAATACTTCAGCTTGCTTTTCGTTCTGTTTTAGGATGCACACTGTGATTGTGGGGGGATTATGAATAAAATTCCCTTGTTTTTTATTTTTGTTAGTTGTAAGGAGCGTGCATAACATTCCCTTGAGTTTCGAATTACGAATAAAATTCTGAATTTTTGATATAAAATATTATTTTTTATCTCTATTATACTTAAATACGAAGTCAGGACTAGTCCTTGCTCCTCACTTCGTATTGGGGAGCAGAGGAATATGGTTTATGCCAAATAAGAAGACATTTGGGCAGATTTTAACACTTTGCACGTACGGATATACTTGGTCACTTATACGGGTACGAACAAACCTGGCTTGCATACGTGAACATGCACACTTTTGCCAAATACGAATACATTTGGATAACTTAAGTATGAATACACTTAGGCTTAAGTACAAGCACCTGGCATGCATACAACAAGATGCATAGCTTTCCCAAATACGAATACATTTGGGTGATCTAAGTATGAATAAACTTAGATAATTTTTTCCAAGCATACGAGAATATGCAGAATTGCCTAAACACAAATAGCTAAGTACGAGTAATACTTAGATAGACATCCAAGTACGAAAACTTGGAGGAATAACCTAATGTACGAAAAACTTGGGAAGCATACAGATTTATCTAAGTATGAACAGACTTAGTAGTTAAAACATGGAAGCTTGGCCACGGAAGGGCCACCTGCAAATATACTTGTTCTTGGGCCAAGCACGGCCACCAACACCCAAAAATTAAGCCACGAAGGGCCAAATACCTGTGTTAGGAGTTTTAGAAATGTACTTATGCCATGCAGGGCAAGCCTTATAGCCATGCAGGGCCACCATATTGTTTAAACGATATTGGAGTTATTCCAAGGAAGGGGGTTCATACTCACTTTTCTGCAGAAAGGTCTTGAGTAACAGGAGTTGCAGTCTGTGCAGATGTGTCTTCCACGTCGGTGTTTTCAGCAGATGGGCCACCACTGGCTTCCTTCTGGCCAGGGTTGGTCACTTCATCGTTGCGATTGGCATCCTCACCATGCTGCTCGGAAACATTGGCGTTGAGCTCTTCGTCCAGACCATCTTCTGCTTCCACTTCTTGGTCCTCGGCAACAACTTGAGAGCTGGGAAGGTCTTTGTTGGTCTAGAGGGGGCAGGAGGCAGGAGCTTCAATCTTAGTAAGGCATGTTGTCCAGGCTGTACCCCAAATTGCTGGCATCTGAGATTTGTAGCTCTCAGTAGCCACATTAACCCCCTCGTTATAACCCTGTTGGTATGATGCCTTGGCATCATTCTTGCTCACCTCTAGCTCTGTGAGAGTTTGGTTCAGGCTGTCTTCAGCACCTTCCAGCTTCCCCTTCAACTCGTCCACTGTCCCGCGGGCTTGGTCTCTCTCCCTCTCAAGCCTGATTATTGTACGCTGAAGTTGAGCATTCTCGTTCACCAGCTTAATTCGCTGAGGCTTGGACTGGCCTAGCTTCTGTGCCATGGCTACCATCCTTTGCATGGCCTAGAGTATTTTGAGGACAATTAGACAAAGCCCAAGAACAATGGTTTGGAAAATACTAGTTTGATGAGTAAAAGAAGTTCACCTGGGCACTGTTGGTCATGAATGATCCAAGGAGATTGTCGGGGGAGCTGGCCACTACTTTTTGCATAGCTCCAGGTAACATAAAAGCCTGGGACAAGGTGAGAGCGGTCCCCTCAGATTCTACGCTGTCTCGAACAGTTACAGGACGACCACCGTGGGTAAGTTGTGGTGCCCAAATTGGAGTTGGAACGTTGGGTTGAGGGCTTTCGTTCGAAGATGATTCCAAACGTTGGCATATTTTTCGATGACTGGCCTCGATCTCCTCAGGAGAAAAGCCAGGGGGAGTGTCCAGTTGAGCAGATCCACGACGGCCATGGGATGGCTGGGGGCTCTGGGAACGACCACTGCCACGAACAGAGCCGCGGCCCCTTCCACAGCCGGCTCCAGGAATGGTAAGAAGACTGCTGAGATTGATCGGTTGGTTCATCTCTTGAGGAGAAGGAGAGGGGGAATAACCGTCGGAGGATAAAGTGGAGGCTTCCTCGGCAAGCTCAATTAGGTCGTTGGGGATCGGTGGAGTTTGAGAAGGCCTCTCTTCCTCTTGCTCGGGCTGCAAAGTGGAAAGTCCGGGTGTCGTCGGGATGTCTGCTGCTCAGGTTCGCCGATCAATGAATCCGCCGTAGCTTAGGAGCACTTGTGCTGCTCTTGCTCGGCCAGCAAGGTGCGTTCCTTGACCGTTGAATGCAAGCGCTCGATTGATATCTGCCACGTGAACCTGTGGAGTGATGATGTTGTACCCTTGGTTGACGTTTTCGGCTGTAACGAAGAATGTAGCAGGTTATACGCCACAAAAAATTGAATAGATAAAGTACGAGAAAACTTTAAGTTAGGTAAGGAGAAACTAACGTAGTTGCCCAAATCTGTGAGGGGCATGGAAACCAATCACATGGCCATCCACATTTCTGGGCTCGAAAACCCCCGTGACAATCAAAAAATCATCATCCATCTCCCCGGGCAGAGTCAGGAAGCTCAAGGACGAGTTTTTTTCCTCGAATCCCTACTTTTTAAGTAGTAGGTGAGGGCATCTTTGGTCCTAGAAATACTATATAGGTGGTGTATGTCGTGCAAACCTAGGGATGTGCCTAGCATGTGATTTATGGCGTTGATTCCCATGACAACCCTGAAGAAGTTGGCAGAAACTTGCATCGGAGACAGCTTGTAGCGAGCTAAAACCTGTCGAAGTAATGGGGCTAAGGGGAATCTAACACCGCCCTCTACAACGGCGACTACAGGAATGTGAAGGGTGTCATTGTCAGGACTCTCACGGACGGCATTCTCATGGGCCAGTACAGTGGCGACATTGTCAGGGATCCCGTAACGAGACTTGAATGAAGCCATGGTTTGAGGGGTATTACAGTGGCGTCTGAACCTCCCTATCTACTTAAATGGTGAGTTTTTGTGCAGATTTACAGGCGGAGGCGGTGGATACGAAGAAACCCTAAGTGTGGTTGGAGAAACCCTAAAAGTAACGAGAAAAATGGGGCAAAGGGGAGCGAAGACTTACGATTGTGGTGATCGGAGTTCTAAGTGCATAAGGGGGAACCCTCGAGATGGTGAAAAGAGCTTCAATGGCGGGAGTACTTGAGCCTTCCTTTTACAGAGGGAACTTGGAGAGAGAAATGGGGGTTCAAAATGGGACGAAAACCCAAATATACCCTAATGAGTGGGGTGGTGTATGTGAAACGTCACCTCAGACGCCGTTTGGGCGTTTTCGTTCCCCGAAATATGTCCATTCGCATTTAATGTGGGCGGTACGGAGTGCGCCATGTATAAAGGTAAGGGCAGGAAAAGCCAGTCCAGCCCAACGACGAGACATTTTGACTGGCCCGAATGATGAAGAGTTGCGCCAACTTTGTGAAATAAAGGTGTAGGGGCCAAAAAGAATTCGCTTGGCTTTCGAGAGCTTTGCCCGTCATATTAAGAAATAATAACGAGTAAAGCTGGGGAGCAATTGTAGGGAGATATTCCCGAACAGGTACAAATGAGACCCGAGCACGTGATACAGGGGACCATGGTATAGTAATGATAAGGGCAGTCGCCGTACAAGACGATGGTCGGCGACGTGGACCAGCGATATGAGAAGTCATTGGTCCAGTAAGACTATTCAAGGCCATGGTCCAGTAAACATGAGAAGTTGCTGGACCGAGAGACTAACAGAGGAACAGTGACATGTGAAGTCACTGGTCCAAGTAGCTTGTTCGGCAACGAAAGGGCCGAACAGGAGGAGAACTCTTGGGAAAACAGTCTTAGGTGCAGGGAACACTCTAGAAGGTTCCAGAACAATGGAATTCCATGAAGGAATAAGATCTCGAGAATATAGGATCTGGGAAAGATACCCAACGGGAATGGGATGTTCGGCCAGCTATGGAAAAGAGTCCTAAAAGGATTAAAGTGATGAGTTGATAAGGGAACGAGAATCCAATATATTCTGGGTTTCCTATACGAGGTAGGAAACCTAGGGCAACAAGGATACTTGGGTAACAAGCATCCATGGGACTATAAATATGAGGTAAACCTAGAGGTAAAAGGTACGCAGTATGTTGCATAATTCACTTCCTACTGATAATTAGGGTTTACTACTAATACGAGATACTAACTTAGGCATCGGAGGGCCTTTGCCACGAGAGGCAAAGGTGCGCTCACCTTTTGTTTGTTTTCCAGGTTCAGGTTCCGGCGGCGCGTTAGGGTTCCAATGGGAAGTCACGAGTAGCCGTTGCGATCCTGTGTTGCTCAAAGTCCCCTTTCGTTTTTCTGCACTTACAGTGTGCTCAACTAGTCAAATATCTTTGTGTCCAATGGAAATTTGACTGACTTCTATCTTCTAGTGCACTACTTGATTAAACTTGGACCGCTTGATTTCAGCACCGTGTGTTCATTTCACACTGCACCTTTGAATTATGGGCTCGACTTCTGGGCTATCTTTGCGCTAACTGCATCCAACGGATGAAGCTTCTTTTGCGATAAGTCTAAAATACCTACAAAACATAAATAAATGATAATAGCCATAAATAACTGCAAAGTTGGGACTAACCATGCCGGTATGAAAGTCTTTTAAGTACTATATTTTATGCTCATCAGAATATTTAAAATCTCTTAACTCTCTTAACACTTGATACTTGTAATTTGGACCGTTGTGTCGATGATGTAATATTTGGACATCTTATGGACTTGAAGTATGATTATGGGAATGGAAAAACAGTAATCTTTTGGGTATCATATGGAATATTGTGAGAGATTATTTATGGACATTTTTATATTTATGTTAAAATCGAGGGCGTGACAACTTGGTATCAGAGCATAGGTTTAGAACTCCTAGAGACCGTGGGAGACGTTTAGTCTCATGGGTTCAAAACATCGTAAAACTTTTTATGACTTGTGCATGCTTGTGTGACTAACAATCATATGACTACATGGCATAGCATTTTCGATATTGTAGAGTGGCGTAGAGTTATTTTTAACACATGTTGGGAAGTTGGGGGCTTAAGCCTCATAGTAATAAAGTTGTGGTTAATAGTTTTCCTTTCTTATATCATGTAGTAAGATGCCTCCGAGGACGCGTGCTAGTTGAGGTGGGGCTGGAAACCGGGGAGGTCGCGGCCGTGGTCGTGGCCGTGGGGTGCCATTAGAGGATGAGGTTAGTTAGCTAGGGGAGAATCCGGGTGGGAATCTAGGATCTAGGGCCGGACGTGGACTGGGAGAGGAAGTACCAATTGTTCAAAATCCGTTTGCTAGGGATTTCGTTGCGGCTCTCGCAACAGCAAATCTCTTGAATACCACTCCTAGGGCAAATATCGAGGATCGAGCCATGGTAGCGATGCGAGAGTTTAGCCGTAGGAATCCACCGATGTTTGATGGGGCGAGTAGCGACCCTCTGGTAGCCGATCACTGGCAAGCTCAAATCCGCAAACTCTTTAGAGCTCTCAATATCATTGAAGACGACGTCAGAGTAGGTATTGTGGCTGTTCAGCTAGTTGGGGAGGCCGACAAGTGGCAGGAATCCATTCTGGAAAGTAGGAAGGATGCGAGGAGCGCGGTAAGGACCGCGGCTCAAGCAAATGAACCAGATGTGGAGAATTTGATGTGGGCCGAGTTTGAGGTGCTTTTTGAGGAGCAGTACTTTCTAGAAACTTCCCATGAAAATATGAGAGATCAATTTGAGAAGCTAGAATAGGGTAATATGACTGTCTTAGAGTATGTGTAGAAGTTCCAATCCTTGTCTCGTTTCGCTCTAGAGTTGGTGGTGACGGAGGAGAGAAAGTGTCGGCGGTTTGAAAAGGAGTTGCATAACACCGTAAAGAGAATGGTGATGGCCCACGTAAGATGAAGTTCTCTGAAGTTGTGGAATGTGAAAGGAGCATTGAAATTCCAAAGGAGGCTCAACGGAATACGAGGGCTTGGGAGCCAAGGCAATCAGTGGGAAGTTTGATTTCTTCTTTGGGTAGTTTCGGGAATCAAGGACGGAAGAGGCAGAGGGAATCCTCTTAGCAACCATCTAGCCAATCCAACTTTAGGGTGCCTTCTTCTTCAGGGGCTCGGGGTGCTTTGTCTAGACCTCCGCCTATGTGCTACAAGTGCAATCAACCTGGACACATTCATACTCAGGCCCCGTTTGATAACCCTCCAAGGGGTTGGGATTGGATTGGTAGAGTGTTGGTATTATTAATACCTTGTTTGGTAACCAAAAATGGTTCGGACTAGTAGTCCGATGGGATTAAAAATCCGGGTAATAGGGGGTATTGCTAATACCCCGTGGGACTTGGTATTGAGGGGTATTAATAGTCCAATCCCAACTCCTTCACATTACCAATCCCTTTTCATTACCAATTTCTTCTATCAATCTAATCCCATCATCTAATCCCATCTCAAACAAACATGATATTAATAATCCCATCATTTAATCCCATCCCAAACAAACATACTCATTATCAATCCCTTCTCATTACCAATCCTATCTTCTTACGAATCCCAATCCTAATCCCATCTCCTTACGAATCCCATCCATCTATCACTGTTATCAAACGAGGCCTTAGTGTCCACATCTCCAGAAGGCTTGTTATGTTTGTGCAAAGATAGATCATCTCGCTAGAAATTGTCCTCAGGGGTCGGGAGTGCACAGTGAGTCAGGTTCTGTGCAGCAGCCGAGAACGGGGCATAATGTGGGCCAACAGTTCAAGGGCACTCAGAGGTAGCAGCAGCCTTACTTTCGCCAGGCTATGTCAGTCCTGAGTTCTGAGGTTGATAAGGGAATGAGTTCTTCCGCGCCTACTCAGAGTTCTAGTCAGAGGGGAGGCTTTGTGTAGGGTTAGGGTACCCCAGGGGCGAGTTTACAACATCACTTCTGCTATCCCGTCTACCACATCTCAGGCTTCGGAGACATCTGTTGTGAGGGGTACATTTCCTTTATTCAACTCCTTTGCTAAAGTCCTCTTTCATTCTGAAGCATTGCATTCATTCATTGCAACATCATTTGTGTGCCTTGGAATTGGAAACGGAAAGTCGTAACCCTCGTTTATTTGTTGAGATACCTCTAGGGGGTAGAGCGCCTCTTGTTCGTATTTATCGAGATTGCGAGTTGATTATTCGTGATCGTCATTTCATATTCGACTTCATTGTTTTGGGAATGACAGGATTAGATCTTATCTTGGGAATGGATTGGTTATCCACATTTTATGCTACCATCGATTGTTTCAAGCATCGAGTTCGTATTTGTCCACCCGAGGGTCCTTGTTTCGAATTCTATGGGGAGCGTCGGGAACCGTATCTATGTGGGTCTTGAGAGCGCGAGTCAATTTATTCCCAGTTGGCGAGTTTGACGTTAGATGAGGATGCCTCCGTGCTTGGGGAATTACCCTTAGTGGTTTGCAATTTTCCGGATGTGTTCCCGGAAGAGTTACCTGGCTTGCCTCCCGAGAGAGAGATTGAATTAACCATTGATTTACTTCCCGGTACCTTTCCTATTTCCATACCTCTGTATCGTTATGCGCCCGCCGAATTGAGAGAGTTAAAAACTCAGTTGCAGGAATTGGAGAACTTAGGATTCATTCATCCGAGTACGTCACCGTGGGGAGCACGGGCTCTTTTTGCGCAAAAGAAGGATGGTTCACTCCGCTTGTGTATCGATTATCGTAAGCTAAACCGAGTCACCATTAAGAATAAGTATCCCATGCCTAGAATTGATGATTTGTTTGATCAACTTCGGGGTGCGACTTGCTTTTCTAAAATCGACTTAAGATCCAGTTATCACCAATTGAGGGTTCGGAGGGAAGACATTCCTAAAACCGCTTTTCATACTCACTATGGTCATTATGAGTTCGTTGTTATGCCTTTCGGATTGACGAATGCCCCAGCTACTTTCATGGACTTTATGAATCGTATATTTCGTGTGTACCTTGATTATTTTGTGGTCATATTTGTGGATGATATCTTGATCTACTAGCCTATGGAGAAAGAGCACCAATCTCATCTCACCATTGTTCTTGAATTCTTGAGAGAGCACCAATTGTATGTCAAACTTAGTAAGTGCGAGTTTCGGTTTCGGTTATCTGAAGTCAAATTTTTGGGTCACGTGGTTTCAGAAGGTGGAGTATCTGTTGATCCGGGAAAGATAGAGTCAGTTATGAATTCGCAGTGACCGAAGAACGTGTTTGAAATCCATAGTTTCTTGGGTTTGGCCGGGTACTACCGCCGTTTCGTTCTTGACTTCTCTCGTCTGGCGGCACCGATGTCTAGATTGATGCATAAGGGGACTCGTTTCGTTTGGAGTTACTCGTTTGAGGCGACTTTTGAGGAATTGAAGAGACGATTGACTACCACACCGGTTTTGATTGTGCCCGAACATGGAGTTGGCTACTCCGTGTATTGTGATGCGTCTAAGGAAGGGTTGGGATGTGTTGATGCTAGCGGGGCGAGTGGTAGTGTATGGGTCTCGACAGTTGAAAACTCTTGAGCGAAATTACCCGACACATGATTTAGAACTTGCGGCCGTCGTTTTTGCTTTGAAAAGTTGGCGTCATTATTTGTATGGTGAAAAATTTGAGTCTTTTCCGACCATAAAAGTTTGAAGTACTTGTTTTCTCAAAAAAGGCCTTAACCTTCGACAACGCCGCTGGATGGAACATTTGGCGGATTACGATTTCAAATTGCAATATCACCCAGGGAAAGCGAATGTCGTGGCAGATGCGCGCATTGAGTAGAAAACCGACACACCTTGTGAGTCTAGCTATCCATGAATGGAAAATGATGAACGATTTGGGCTTTTGCGCTTTGCCCTTTGAGGAAGTTCAGGAAGGGGTCCGTTATGTAATTTGACCGTGCAATCAACCTTATCGACTCGAGTGATTGAGGCTCAACAACACGATGAAGAAGCAGAGGAGCTTTGTGCTAAATTCCTTAGTGGAAACGCTCAAGAAGGGTGGATGATTCATGCCGATCAAAGCTTGCGCTATCAGGGAAAGTTATTCGTACCCATTTCATTTCGAGAAGAGATCTTGCGAGAGTTTCACCATTCTCCATTAGCCATTCATCCAGGAGGGGACGAAAAATGTACCATGATCTACGTAGGCAATTTTGGTGGTCCGGAATGAAGAGGGACGTTGTGATTTTCGTATCCAAGTGTCTTACGTGCCAACAAGTTAAAGCCGAATATCAACTACCCGCGGGGGAGTTACAACCATTGCCTGTGGCTGAGTGGAAATGGGAGAACATGACCATGGATTTTGTTACGGGTTTACCGAGGTCGCCGAGGGGGCATGACTTTATTTGGGCAATCGTGGATCGTTTAACCAAAACTGCTCATTTCTTGTCTATTCAGGTTACCGATTCCGTGGATATACTTATTCGTTTGTATATTCGGGTATTTATTTGACTTCATGGGATTCCCGTATCCATCGTGTCCGATCGAGATCCGAGGTTTATTGCACGTTTTTGGCAAAGTTTGCAACCTGCTTTGGGCACGAATATTTTGTTTAGTATATTGCATATCATCCTCAAATCGACGGGCAATCCGAGAGAACGATTCAGATTTTGGAAGATATGCTTTGGGCTTGTGTGATGGATTTCTGGGGTAGTTGGGAGGACCATTTGCCATTAGTGGAATTCGCATACAAGAATAGCTATCAATCTAGTATCGAAACGGCACTGTATGAGACTTTGCATGGGAGACCGTGTCGATCGCCTGTGTGTTGGACCGAATTGGGAGAGGCTACGCTTGTAGGACCAGATATGATTAAGGAGACCTCCGAGAGCATGAAAGCAATTAGTCAATGCCTTAGGGAAGCTCAAGAGAGGACAACCAAACAAGTTAAGGAGATTCACCAAAAATTGTTGACCGCACAAAGTAGGCAAAAGAACTATGCTGATCGTCATCATCGCCCGTTGTCGTTTGATGAAGGGGATCATGTATTCCTTAAAGTATCGCCTCGTAAGGGTTCATCGCATTTTGGGAAGAAGGGGAAGCTTTCCCCGTGTTATATCTGGTCGTTCGACATCATTGAGAAGATTGGGGAAGTTGCATATCGTTTGGCTTTGCCACCGAGGCTATCGGGCGTACATGACGTTTTTCATATGTCTATGTTGAGGAAATACGAATCGGATCCATCGCACGTGTTAGAGTGGTCCGAACTCGAGTTAGAAGTCGAAGCGTCTTATGGGGAAGAACCGATACGTATCCAAGATTCGCGCGATCATGTTTTGAGAGGTAAGACGATACCGTTAGTACGAGTCTTATGGAGAAGTTAGGATAGCGAGGAATCGACATGGGAAAAGGAGGACGAAGATAGAGAGAAGTATCCACGCCTATTTCCAGAATGAACCAATGTGAGTGTTTAAGATTTAATATCATGGTAATTGACTTATTGCATAATGTTGATGGTTATACGTTGTTGCATGCATATATGATGTATATGTGTTAGCTAGTCCTGGCATGAGAATTTCGAGGACGAAATTTCTTTAAGGAGGATAGAATGTAGAGACCCGTATTTATTTTATCAATATTAATGTTTTATAAATGCATGATTATTGAGAAAGAATAGTATTTATGTGATTTGGGGCTAAAGTGGTAGAATTTATTGTGGAAGGGTGCAAGTGTGATTTGTGATTTGTGAATGTGTGGGTATATATAGGAGGGTGAGGGGGTAGAGAATCATTTTCTCCTCTCGTCTCCCTCACGTCTCTCTCTCTATCTCTCCGTCCCTCTCTCTCACTCTCATACAAATTTCCACCCAACTCAATCAAAACCCTCACAAACTAAACTTCATTCCTCATTCTATGCATGATTTTGGGCTTGCTCTTCGTGTATTAGAGCTCGGTGTGGTGTATCTCGGTCGAATCAAGGTTTTCGGAAGCTAGGGCTTGTAGTTCGTGGGTTTTGTGCTTCGACTTCGAGGTAGGGATTCTACCTCTCAATATATGTAAAGGATGTGTTTTCTAGCCTTGAAATCGTGCCTATGGTTGTTGTCATTGTTGTTGTAGTTGAATCCTCAAAAATTTGTAGAAAATCTGTTCGTAGCGTCGCTATATCGATACGAGATTTTTGCTGTATCAATACCATAACAAAACAGTAGCTTCAGAACTTTCTGATTTGATTGTTGTATCGATACGGCCATTTTGGCTGTATCGATACTAGAGCCTTATGGACAGTTTTTGCTGCTTTGTTCCAAACTTCATTGTTTTGACCCTCGATCACTTCTAACTTGTTTTAAACACCTCCAAATCACCCCATAACGTAATCAATAGTATTCGTTCAGTTCATGGAGTATCCTCGCATCTCTCACCTTGGTTTGGTGGAAATTTTGCTTGGTTCATTTGTTGAATTTCGATTGAATTGAAATGACATATTATATGAGTATGAGATTCTTGGACATCTAGTGACACAACGAGAACATTCACGTCCCATCGACGGGTGGGTGCCTGGCATGGGGTATTGGGATCCCTTAATTGGCCCAGCATGAGTTTCGGCTCATGACACATACAATGAAAGGATTTTGGACACATGAAAGATGGAAATGGTTCTAGTTTGAGTTGCACGATGATCGTTAAATGATTGTTTGAGCTTGTTGAACTAAGATTGTTGATTATCCTGCGGTCTTGTCCGTGTTCCCATCTTGAGATCGTCCTAGCATTTCATTTGCATATAATGTTTGTGTATAATTTTCTACTGGGCTAGTGTAGCTCAAACCTTACATCTTTTTCAGGTACTAACCTAGGGTAGTAGCTTGCATGCTTGGAATGTGGACATACCTTTTTGAAAGCTAACCAAAGAAGTTACTTATTCATCTTTGTAAATTTCTTAGGAAAGATGTATTAGTAACTTAAAAATTACAATTCTTTGACTATGGAATATTTGTAAACTCTTCACTCTCTTAACACTTGATACTTATGTAATTTGGGCTGTTGTGCCGATGATGTAATATTTGGATATCTTATGGACTTGAAGTATGATTATGGGAATGGAAAAACAGTAATCTTTTGGGTATCGTATGGAATATTGTGAGGGATTATTTTTGGAAATCTTTTATATTTATGTTAAAATCGAGGGCGTGACAACTTGGTATCAGAGTATAGATTTAGAACACCTAGAGGCCGTGGGGAGACATTTAGTCTCATGGGTTCAAAACATCGTAAAACTTTTTATGACTTGTGCATGCTTGTGTGACTAACAATCATATGACTACATGGCATAGCATTTTCGATATTGTAGAGTGGCGTATAGTTATTATTTACCCATGTTGGGAAGTTGGGGGCTTAAACCTCATAGTAATAAAGTTGTGGTTAATAGTTTTCCATTCTTATATCATTTAGTAAGATGCCTCCGAGGACGCGTGCTAGTTGAGGTAGGGCTGGAAATCAGGGAGGTCGCGGCCGTGGTCACGGCCATGGGGTGCCATTGGAGGATGAAGTTAGTCAGCTCGGGGGGAATCCGGGGTCTGGGGCCGGACGTGGACGGGGAGAGGAAGTACCGATCGTTCAAAATCTGTTTGCTAGGGATTTCGTTGCGGCTCTCGCAGCGGCAAATCTCTTGAATACCACTCCTAGGGCCAATGTCGAGGATTGAGCCATGGTAGCTATGCGAGAGTTTAGCCGTAGGAATCCACCGATGTTTGATGGGGCGAGTAGCGACCCTCTGGTAGCCGATCACTGGCTAGCTCAAACTCTTTAGAGCTCTCAATATCACTTAAGACGACGTTAGAGTAGGTATTGTGGCTGTTCAGCTAGTTGGGGAGGCCGACGAGTGGTGGGAATCCGTTCTGGAAAGTAGGAAGGATGCGAGGAGAGCGGCAAGGACCACGGCTCAAGCAAATGAACCAGATGTGGAAAATTTGACGTGGGCCGAGTTTGAGGCGCTTTTTGAGGAGCAGTACTTTCCGAAAACTTCCCGTGAAAATATGAGAGATCAATTTGAGAAGCTGGAACAGGGTAATACGAATGTCTTAGAGTACGTGAAGAAGTTCCAATCCTTGTCTCATTTTGCTCCAGAGTTGGTGGTGACGGAGGAGAGAAAGTGTCGGCGGTTTGAAAAGGGGTTGCATAACACCGTGAAGAGAATGGTGATGGCCCAGCATAAGATGAAGTTCTCTGAAGTTGTGGAACGTGCAAGGAGCATTGAAATTCCAAAGGATGCTCAACGGAATGCGAGGGCTTGGGAGCCAAGGCAATCGGTGGGAAGTTTGAGTTCTTCTTCGGGTTGTTTCAGGAGTCAATGATGGAAGAGGCAGAGGGAACCCTCTTAGCAACCATCTAGCCAATCCAAATTTAGGGTGCCTTCTTCTTCAAGGGCTTGGGGTGCTTTGTCTAGACCTCCACCTGTGTGCAACAAGTGCAATCAACTTGGACACATTCATACTCAGTGTCCACATCTCCAGAAGGCTTGTTATGTTTGTGGAAAGACAGATCATCTCGCCAGAAATTGTCCTCAGGGGTCGGGAGGGCATAATGAGTCGGGTTCTGTGCAGCAGCCGGGAACGGGGCATAATGTGAGCCAGCAATTCAGGGGCACTCAGAGGCAACAGCAGCCTCACTTTCACCAGACTACGTCAGTTCAGAGTTCCGGGGTTGATAAGGGAACGAGTTCTTCCACGCCTACTCAGAGTTCTAGTCAGAGGGGAGGCTTTGTGCAGGGTCAGGGTACCTAGGGGCGAGTTTACAACATCACTTCTGTTATCCCATCTACCACATCTCAGGCTCCGGAGACATCTGTTGTGAGGGGTACATTTCCTTTGTTCAACTCCTTTCCTAAAGTCCTCTTTGATTCTGGAGCATTGCATTCATTCATTGCTACATCATTTGTGTGTGCCTTGGAATTGGAAACGGAAATTCTTAACCCTCCTTTATTTGTTGAGACACCTCTAGGGGGTAGAGCGCCTCTTGATCGTATTTGTCGAGATTGCGAGTTGATTATTCGTGATCGTCGTTTCGTATTCGACTTCATTGTTTTGGGAATGACAGGATTTGATCTTATCTTGGGAATGGATTGGCTGTCCACATTATATGCTACCATCGATTGTTTCAAGCGTCAAGTTCGTATTTGTCCACCCGAGGGTCCTTGTTTTGAATTATTTGGGGAGCGTTGGGAACCGTATCTATGTGGGTCTCGAGAGCGCGAGTCAATTTATTTCCTGTTGGCGAGTTTGACGTTAGATGAGGATGCCTCCATGCATGGGGAATTACCCTTAGTGGTTTGCAATTTTCCGGATGTGTTCCTGGAAGAGTTACCTAGTTTGCCTCCCGAGAGAGAGATTGAATTCACCATTGATTTACTTCCCGGTACCTCTCCTCTCTCCATACCTTCGTATCATTTTGCGCCCGCCGAATTGAGAGAGTTAAAAACTCAGTTGCAGGAATTGGAGAACTTAGGATTCATTTGTCCGAGTACGGCACCGTGGGGAGCATGAGCTCTTTTTGTGCAAAAGAAGGATGGTTCACTCCACTTGTGTATCGATTATCGTAAGCTAAACCGAGTCACCATTAAGAATAAGTATCCCATGCCTAGAATCGATGATTTGTTTGATCAACTTCGGGGTGCAACTTACTTTTCTAAAATTGACTTAAAATCCAGTTATCACCAGTTGAGGGTTCGGAGGGAAGACATTCCTAAAACTGCTTTTCGTACTCACTATGGTCATTATGAGTTCATTGTCATGCCTTTCGGATTGACGAATGCCCCAGCTACTTTCGTGGACTTAATGAATCGTATCTTTCGTGCATACCTTGAATGTTCTGTGGTCGTAGTTGTGGATGATATCTTGATCTATTCGCCTACGGAGGAGAAACATCAATCTCATCTCACCATTGTTCTTGAACTCTTAAGAGAGCACCAATTGTATGCCAAACTTAGTAAGTGCGAGTTTTGGTTATCCGAAGTCAAATATTTGGGTCACGTGGTTTCAAAAGGTGGAGTATCTGTTAATCTGGGAAAGATAGAGTCAGTTATGAATTGGCAGCGACCGAAGAACGTGTTTGAAATTCGTAGTTTCTTGGGTTTGGCCAGGTACTACCGCCGTTTCGTTCCTGACTTCTCTCGTCTGACAGCACCGATGACTAGATTAACGCGTAAAGGGACTCGTTTCATTTGGAGTGACTCGTGTGAGGCGGCTTTTGAGGAATTGAAGAGACGATTGATTACCGCACCGATTTTGATTGTACCCGAACGTGGAGTTGGCTACTCCATGTATTGTGATGTGTCTAAGGAAGGGTTGGGATGCGTGTTGATGCAAGCGGGGCGATTGGTAGCGTATGGGTCACGACAGTTGAAAACTCACAAGCAGAATTACCCGACACATGATTTAGAACTTGCGGTCGTCGTTTTTGCTTTGAAAAGTTGGCGCCATTTTTTGTATGGTGAAAAATTTGAAGTCTTTTCCGACCATAAAAGTTTGAAGTACTTGTTTTCTCAAAAAGACCTTAACCTTTAACAACACCGTTGGATAGAGCATTTGGAGGATTACAATTTCAAATTGCAATATCACCCGGGGAAAGTGGACGTCGTGGCAGATGCATTGAGTAGAAAACCGACACACCTTGCGAGTCTAGCTATCCACGAATAGAAATGATGTACGATTTGGGCTTTTGCGCTTTGCACTTTGAGGAAGTTCGGGAAGGGGGTCACGTTATGTAATTTGACCGTGCAATCAACCTTATCGACTCAAGTGATTAAGGCTCAACAACACGATGAAGAAGCGAAGGAGCTTTGTGCTAAATTCCTTAGTAGAAACACTCAAGAGGGGGGGATGATTCACGCTGATCAAAGCTTGTGCTATCAGGGAAAGTTATTCGTACCCATTTCATGTCAGGAAGAGATCTTGCAAGAGTTTCACCATTCTCCGTTAGCCGTTCATCCGGGGGGATGAAAATATGCCATGATCTACGTAGGCAATTTTGGTGGTCCGGAATGAAGAGGGATGTTGTGATTTTCGTATCCAAGTGTCTTACGTGCCAACAAGTTAAAGCCGAACATCAATGACCCGCGGGAGAGTTACAACCATTGCCTGTGGCCGAGTGGAAATGGGAGAACATGACCATGGATTTCGTTACGGGTTTACCGAGGTCGCCGAGGGGGCATGACACTATTTGGGTAATCGTGGATCGTTTAACCAAAACTGCTCATTTCTTGCCTATTCAGGTTACCAATTCCGTGGATACACTTAGTCGTTTGTATATTCGGGAGATTATTCGACTTCATGGGATTCTTGTATCCATCGTGTCCGATCGAGATCCGAGGTTTGTTGCGTGTTTTTGGCAGAGTTTGTTAGCCACTTTGGGCATGAATATTTTGTTTAGTACCGCGTATCATCCTCAAACCGACGGGCAATCTGAGAGAATAATTCAGATTTTGGAAGATATGCTTTGGGCTTGTGTGATGGATTTTCGGGGTAGTTGGGAGGACCATTTGCCATTAGTAGAATTCGCGTACAACAATAGCTATCAATCTAGTATCGAAATGGCATCGTATGAGGCTTTATATGGGAGACCGTGTCGATCGCCTGTGTGTTGGACCGAATTGGGAAAGGCTACGCTTGTAGGACCGGATATGATTAAGGAGACCTCCGAGAGCATGAAAGCAATTCGTCAACGCCTTAGGGAAGGTGAAGAGAGGACAACCAAACAAGTTAAGGTGATTCGCTGAAAACTGTTGACCGCGCAAAGTAGGCAAAAGAACTATGTTGATCATGGTCGTCGCCCATTGTCGTTTGAAGAAGGGGATCATGTATTCCTTAAAGTATCACCTCGTAGGGGTTTATCGCATTTTGGGAAGAAGGGGAAGCTTTCGCCACGTTATATCGGGCCATTCGACATGATTGAGAAGATTGGGGAGGTTGCGTATTGTTTGGCTTTGACACCGAGGCTGTCGGGCATACATGACGTTTTTCACGTGTCTATGTTGAGGAAATACGAACCGGATCCGTCGCACATGTTAGAGTGGTCCGAACTCGAGTTAGAAACCGATGCGTCTTATGGGGAAGAACCGATACGTATCCTAGATTCCTGCGATCAAGTTTTGAGGGGTAAGACGATACCGTTAGTATGAGCCTTATAGAGAAGTCAGGGTAGTGAGGAATCGACATGGGAAAGGGAGGACAAAGTTAGAGAGAAGTATCCACGCCTATTTCCGAAATGAACCAATGTGAGTGTTTAAGATTTAAGTATCATGATAATTGACTTATTGAATAATGTTGATGGTCATACGTTGTTGCATGCATATATGATGTATATGTGTTAGCTAGTCCTAGCATGAGAATTTCGAGGACGAAATTTTTTTAAGGAGGATAGAATGTAAAGACCCGAATTTATTTTATCAATATTAATGTTTTATAAATGCATGACTATTGAGAAAGAATAGTATTTATGTGATTTGGGGCTAAAGTGGTAGAATTGATTGTGGAAGGGTGCAAGTGTGATTTGTGAATGTGTGAGTATATATAGGAAGGTGAGGGAGTAGAGAATCATTTTCTCCTCTCGTCTCCCTCACGTCTCTCTCTCTATCTCTCGGTCGCTCTCTCTCACCCTCATCCAAATTTCCATCCAACTCACTCAATCCTCACAAACTAACCTTCATTCCTCATTCTACCCATGATTTTGGGCTTGCTCTTCGTCGATTAGAGCTCGGTGTTGTGTATCTCGATTGAATCAAGGTTTTTGGAAGCTAGGGCTCGTAGATTTCGTGGGTTTTGTGCTTTGACTTCGAGGTTGGGATTCTATGTCTCAATATATGTAAAGGATGTGTTTTCTAGCCTTGAAATCGTGCCTATGGTTGTTGTCATTGTTGTTGTAGTTGAATCCTCGAAAATCTGTAGAAAATCTGTTCGTAACGTCGCTGTATCGATACGGGATTTTTGCCGTCTCGATACCATAACAAAACAGTAGCTTCAGAACTTTGTGATTTGATTGTTGTATCGATACGGCCATTTTGGCTGTATCGATACCAGAGCCTTATGGACAGTTTTTGCTGCTTTGTTCCAAACTCCATTGTTTTGACCTCCGATCACTTCTAACTTGTTCTAAACATCTCCAAATCACCCCATAACGTAATCAATTGTATTCGTTGAGTTCATGGAGTATCCTCGCATCTCTCGCCTTGGTTTGGTGGAAATTTTGCTTGGTTCATTTCTTGAACTTCGATTGAATTGAAATGACATATTAAATGAGTATGAGATTCTTGGACACCTGGTGACACAATGAGAACTTTCAGGACCCATCGATGGGTGGGTGCCTGGCAGGGTGTATCGGGATCCCTTAATTGGCCCGATAGGAGCAAAAGCTCATATTGGTTACATTCAGGACCTACCAATGGGTATGGTGCCTGGAAGAGGGTATCGGGATCCCTTAATTGGCACGGCAGGAGCTTCGGCTCATGACACATACTATGAAAGGATTTTGGACACATGAAAGATGGAAATGGTGAAATAATGCGGAAGCTTACAATATACTCCTAGAGGGGGGTGAATAGGAGTTTTGATAAAAATTGCCAATTTTTGAGGAGATTAACCGAGTAAAAATTAATACTGACGAACGGGATGATTATCTCGACTAATCCAAACCAAAACACAAGTAAAGCAATAAAATAAATAACGACAAGAGACACGCAATATACGTGGAAAAACTTAGGGTCCTGAACAACCCTAAGCCAAAACCACGGCCTAATACTACTGTTAATTTTTATTGATTGAAAAGAAGTACAGATTGACAAAATAGCAAAACCCCTTACCCCAAGTTTTACCTATTCTCGCCAACCTCCGATGCTCCCCGAGCTTCTTTGCAACCCAATAGCAAACCACGGATTTTTCACGTCCGATCTCCGGATTCAACCGGCTCCGAATCTTTCGCAGACCCGGCCACAGTAGCAACGGCACCACAGGTTCGCTGGATGAATGATGGATGATGAATGATGTGCGGAATGAACAGGACAATCAAAAACGTTCGGTCGAATGCGGGATGCAAGAACGTTGAATTAAGATTGCCACAAAAAACTCTCTGCAGTATGAGTTGATTTGATTTTCAACTCATACAAAACAATGAAAAACCTTTGCTCTACAAAAACTCTGGTTTTTCTTTTTCCCCTTTTTTTTTTTTGCCGAGTAAAAAAACCTCTGCTGCTCACCGAATTGTCGAGAGTTTATAGGAAATAGATGGACCAAAGAAAGACCCTAATTGAATTAGGAAACACAAAAGATTTTCAGCCAAAGGAAAGAAACTTTGCATGAATCAAGGGCTCCCAGAGAATATATAGATCCAAAAATCTCTCTCTCGTCCAACCCTTTTTATTCCTTTCTAAACGCCTTCTAACCTAACCCCCCAAAGTCTTCCTTTTATATACTTAACTTAGGAGAGAAAAGCTTTAATGGAATGAGCACCAAGAATAAAAAAAAATTTCCGGAAAGTTTAAAGAAAAGATCCTTTAGACTTTATATAAATATGAAGTATATATAAGGAAAATAAGATTTTCGGAGAGCACATGTGAGGTAAATGAATTTGCGGAGACTTTTTATTTTTATTTTTGGAACGACAATCGTGGAAAAATAAAATTGCTAATCTTGAAAATAATATGCATGATATGATGTGCAATGCATTTACCTTTCACACAAATTGATTGACTTGGCAGCGGTAAACTTGGTGCAGATAATGAGCAGAGCATTGAGGAAGCAACTAACCCCTGAGAAACCTACCCATTATAATTAAAACGGAAATAAAAGTTTTGGACAACCCCGGAAAGTGCCAATATACCTAACAAATGGTTCTAGTTTGAGTTGCACGATGATCGTTAAATGGTTGTTTGAGCTTGTTGAACTAAGATTGTTGATTATCCTGCGGTCTTGTATGTGTTCCCATCTTGAGATCGTCCTAGCATTTCAATTGCATATAATGTTTGTGTAGAATTTTCTACTGAGCAAGTGTAGCTCAAACCTTATATCATTTTCAAGTAACCCGAGGCAGTAGCCTGCATGCCTGGAATGGTTGGAGTGTGGACATACCTTTTTGAAAGCTAACCAAAGAAGTTACTTATTTATCTTTGTAAATTTCTTTCGAAAGATGTATTTGTAACTTAAAAATTGTAATTCTTTGACTATGCAGTATTTGTAAACTCTTAACTCTCTTAACACTTGATACTTATGTAATTTGGGTCGTTCTACCGATGATGTAGTATTTGGACATCTTATGGACTTGAAGTATGATTATGGGAATGGAAAAACAGTAATCTTTTGGGTATCGTATGGAATATGTGAGGGATTATTTATGGAAATCTTTTATATTTATGTTAAAATCGAGGGTGTGACAGATTTACTAGGAAGATATATTTGACCGTTATATATAGTTGTGATACTTTGGTGAATGGTTAGGTTAGTATCCACGAGTTGGAATTATAAAGGAAATTAAGAAAAAGGGATTCAATAGATAATAACCCGAGGTTTGAAGGAGTGACGAGGGTGTGTGTGTGTGAGTTCCCCGAAGATTTGTTAGTATGACTAATAGTTCGGCATTAGGGCATATTTGTTACTTGATAAACGATACTCTGATGAAGGGTTGAATTGGCATTTGTAAATCAGACTTGTAAAGGAAATCGGACAATCATGATTCGATAGAGGAAAGACTGAAAAAAGGGTATGTGTGCATTAGTTTTTTCAATAACTAAGTTATAATGATGATGTACAACTTTATTTTCTCTAATGTCATTACCCATATTTCGAGTTCTGTCTTGTTAGAGAGAGAGAGAGAGAGAGAGAGAGAGAGAGAGAGAGAGAGAGAGAGAGAGAGAGAGAGAGAGAGAGAGAGAGAGAGAGAGAGAGAGAGAGAGAGAGAGAGAGAGAGACTTGTCACCCCATATGCATGTAAAGCTTGCTAGAGATTTTTCTACTGGGCAAGTTGAGCTCAATCCTTCATTTTCAGGTACCCACCAAGGCATATAGCTTAGAGAGCTTTGAGGACAAGTCGGGTGTCATTTTAAATGTTTTAGTTATGTTATCATCTCATGTAAAATGTGTTTTGAGCTAAAGAAATATGTAATTTCGTTATAACATGTTTAATTATGGATGATGTTAAAGATGTATAACTTCTTCTCTTTTGGGCATTAATATGTGAGGACATTGGTTTATGAGACGACGTTTGGCATATCATTTTGGGGATGTGTGTATGTGAGGATGATATTTTAATATTGGAAAAAGTATTATTATTTATGTTGAAAATCGAGGGCGTGACAATAATAGACATTATCGCGTTGTGGGCTCCCGCGCCCGGCGCGCGCTCGAAGAGTCGCCACCCGGATTTTTGAGATGGATGATCCGAGAAACCGAGAGTTTGTTTGAAAGAAAAAAGCTTTTGATCTAGCGAAAACGTTGAGATTTTGGATCCGGGAGCCACGTTACGAGCGGGGTAGATTTTGTTGAAAAAGCACCCCGCTCGCCCGGTAAAAACCGGTCTCTACTAAGCATTTTAAATGGGGGATTTAATATCATTTGAAAAACTTAACTTTAAAACATGTATGGGAAAGGGACATGGGATCTAATATAACACATTAGCGTGCTTGTGGTGCAAACTGTACAGTATGAAATAGACGAGCAATGTACAGAAAATGAAATAACAGCATTACAGCAGACTGCTAAGATCATGTGAAACACCGCGCGACAAAACGGATACATCGCACGGTGTAACTAAAACACCGCGCGGTGTACTTGTCTATGCATTCCAGAATCAGTTTGCTCTTACATGACAAAACAAACCATAGATCCGCAAAATAGTTTTTTATATTTTCTGAATCTTTGAAAAGTGATTTACGAGATCCTATTGTTCATCTTATCATGTAAAACAATGTTAAAAGCTTTTTGAAATGTTAAAAGATTTAATAAAGTAAAAAAAAATGACTTTTAACATGAAACTTGATTCTGAAATGTACCCGCACAGAAAAGCAACAAGCAGACTAAACAGAACAACACAAGAAGGAATATGTACAAGAAATGAAATAACGCGCGGAGTAATACGCTACGTCGTGCGGTGTCGTAAAACGCCGCACGATGTAGCGTATCCAGTGCGAAAACTGTTTTTTGTGCTTTTTGAATATAAAGCTCGTTTGAGACCCAAACTCGGTATATAAAGACCGAGAAGGGCCTCGATTGGCTCCCCTCAAAGCTAAATGTGGTTTAGCCCAAGGAAATTTAATTTATACCTTTTGATTGAAGCTTGGATGTGCTTGAAGATGGAGAGTGGAGGTTGATTTGGATTGAGTTTTGAGAGACTTGTGAGTAAATGGGTGTAGAGAGAGAGAGATCAAGTAGGTTGATGTAGAGAGAGAAAGAGGTGTATGTAGTGGTGATGGGTGTAAGGAGTTGTAGAGAGAGAATCAATGGGATATTTTTAGAGAGTGAGAGTCTAGAAAATGGCAGAGTAACTTTACTTGGAGTTGAAAGGGTGCTTCTCAACTAGAGGGGGTGTATTTATAGACAAGAGAGCCAAGGATGAGCACTACGAAGAGGGGAGGTGGCTTCTGGGTCGAATAAAACTTATTTTATGGCCAAGACGCTCCTCCTGCAGGCGTGGCCGACAACTTTCTGCACCTGTCAGAACTTTTTCCCGAAACACTACGCGTCATAAAGTGAAATGCCGTGCTGTATATTGAAATCCCGTGCGGCGGAGTGATTTTCTTAAATTTTTTTGAAATGCCGTGCAGCGTTTTGAAATGCCGCGTGGCGTTTCTGAAATGCCGCGCGGTATTCCGAGACAGCTCAGCACACTGAACTTCGCGGGGGCGCTCCGGACATTCCCGAACTCGGATTTGGGCATGGTTCGAAGCGTTGGAAAGCTTGTTGAGTCCTCTTTCTAACCCAATTGGTTTCACTCAAATGTATTTTATACATTGAAATGTGTGCATATTTTACCCTTAGTGTGTCATGGAAAAAGTTGTTTTTGACCAAGTAAACACATTTTTCTCTTTGCAATTGAACCGGGGGCCACCCTATATGTTTGGGAAGGGGTTTTCTTGAGGTTAGAGAAGGAGTAAGAAAGGAGCAACAATCCAAGCCTTGAAGGTATATTTTTCCTTATTTCATCATCGGAGAAACTTAAAGATTATTCGGAGACCCAGATTGGGGTGTCTACACGCGCCTTGGGTGGGAGCATTTTTCTCTTAACATAAAATTCCGTCAAGGGCTCTTCAAATTTCAACAAAAGCTCCTTTGGTTTTAGAGCACCACAAAACACAAGTATTGTACAAAACAATTGACTGAGGGAATTAGGCATTCGATAACCACACGCTTCTTCTAAACACTTTTCGTTACCTTTGTCATCAATGAGCAACCGCTGCCTCTCTATATGTACCATATATTTTACCTCCTACTGTTCTTAAGTAAGAGAACGAGGTTGGGCATGAGATGTGATTCAATAATAATCTCAAATAGTAGAAATCACCGTGGGTTGGATTTACGGCTATGATACGACCTATTACATTCTTGTGTTGGCATTCAATCCAAAACCTTGTCTGCATTGACCACACAAACGCCATTGGGAAATCTTTAATTATATAGAAAATTTCCTTGCTTAGCCTTCTCATTGTGCTTATTCATGTAGAAGAACTGTGTTAACATTGTTCTTGAGAAGAATTCTGAGTTGGCTACGGTGTCCAAGTTTGTCGATTTCCTAAAACCTATAACTTGGCAGTCTTCTAGATGCAATTGGAGAGCTATGATTGATGGTTGCATATCAAACAAGTGGAATTCATATATACGCCACATTGCCTTCAGATGCGTGACCCACCTAGCTAACTAGAATTATGTGATTTCATCGACCACTTCATTTGTTCGATGTGCAATGATTTTGAACACGATTTTGTCATGGCCTTTATAGATATACTTGTATAAATATTTAACAGCTTTTATAGTTCAACAAATCTCTAAATTTACATGACAGTCCAACATAGCTAACAGATATGGGCTATAAGGCACCACCCATCTGTTATCTAGGATTTGGCAGCGAATTTGCACTTGTTTTTTTATCGTATCTTCTTCGATAAATTGGATAATTATCCACTACAACTGTTATGGTCTTAGTGAATTTCTTGGGGTAATGGTTCTTACATTTACCATTTTTCATGCTGACGTTGCCTTGATTAAGCTTTTCGCAAGGACCATGCATCATGTGTCTCAGCACAGCTGCATAGAGGTGTGGATTTTCCTTCTCACAAGGTATTTCAGCGGATATAAATTGGTCAAAGTGCTCAGGTCTTAGAAGTTTGTGACCTCTTTTCAATATTAGCAACAAATGCGCATGCGGCAATCCTCTTTTTTGGAACTCAATTACATACGTGTATGCTTGAACATGACCAAACAATTTCTTCTTAATGACTTCTTTTTTCATCTGTTCAAATTTGCTCCTAAAGACTCTAGCCACAAGATCGGGCCTATTTTGCACATCTTCATGTGGCTTGAGTTCAATTGTGATTTCTATCCATTTGGGATTACATGTCATGGTTAAAAATATATCTGGTTTCCCGTATTTGTCCACCAATGCCATTGCATCCAAATATCTTTTGTGCATGTCCCGTGGCCCTCCTATGAACGATCTAGGTAGGATTACCTGCGTCCCAATTTTTGACCCCCTTCACTCTCCCTGCGCCACGCTATCTATAATTCCTTTGTACAGATGTGCTCGTATTTCATCTTGGTTATGTCTAAAGTAATCTAACCTTGAAGTTTCAATTTTGACATACATATCGACAACATATTGCTGTAGGAGTCTACCTGATTGTAAGATAATCGAATTGATTTTTGGCCTCATTTGAAACCGGTACGCATAGAACTCACGGGCCGAAACCATATTTTGTTTCCTCGAGGTCTCCTCAAAATCTGGGGATGAAGAGCAATTCTAATTATTATATGGTTACGCAAAGTTTGGTAATAATTAGTTACCTTTTTTCGTATACTTACATAGGGATTCTAATGTGAGTAGTTGTTCTGCTGTTTTAGTTTTGTCTGATCTGGTTAATGTCTTGCCATTCAATTGGTTAGCACGTTTGATAGAACTATTTCTTTTGACACCACGATGCCATCTTTGTTCTCCATATGGGAATAATAATGGATACTATAGAGGGTCATAGCATCCATAATAATATTTAATTGCCACGCTATGTCTGTCATGTTTCTCAACTAATATGTCACATTCTCTTAGTTCTGACGCATCTTCATTGTCTTTCCAGATAAGTGCAACCTATGATGCTGTAGGTGCATCATAGGTTTTATCATTCACAATTGGATCAGCTTTAAGCCTTATTTGGTACGAATCTATATTGGGTGTTGTTGACAGGGATCTGAAAAATTTTGAATACGGATTGGGTTCCAGGATATTTATAAGCTGGGTAATGGTGTCAGAATCTAAATCATCAAGACAATCTAATTTGTGCTCAACTTCCTTAGCGGTGTCATAGAAGTAAAGCTGAAGGTAGGAGGGCTTTTCATCCGCAAGGTATAAGCTGTTGATGAAATGATAGATTTGACCCTGAGCACGAAAAGTATAAATCTCTTGATAGTTGTGGGTGTACTGCGAATCAAGGGTTACGCGGAATGAGGTGAAAGCAAACATATTATTATAAGGCCGGATGTGTGTGCGGAAATCCTTGCATAATTTCGAAGAACCTCGATATAGATGAAGCAGCGTATCTGGGGTGTGCAAAGGATAGACGGAAACTTGACCACAGGAGCAACAGAAACCATCGGGTTCTAACGGGAAGCATTTCGTATCACAATGAATACAGTAAGCTACGGTGGGGAGCACATATGGTTTGTTTGGTAATGGACGCCGGCGTACGTGCACAATTTGACCACCTGTATTTCTGTTTCCTATATTACAAAAATACACAAGAACAGAATTATTAGTTGTGGGACGGGTAATTTCTTGTTGTGGAGCAATAGTTGAGTTTGGGTTTAACCACTATACTTTTTTTTGGGGTAGTCGCACCTGCCATGCGTGAGCTTGAACCTGAGATAGAGTATAGTTATAGAGAAGGCCTGCCTAAAAGTTTTGTGTTCCTTTCCAAAAAGTTTCGCTAGGAAAGGAGACCTAGCCAAAAGTTTAACTTACCTATTTCATGTATGCTGGTAGCAGGACACTAGATAGAAGATCGAGGAACCTCTTTGATGACACCGGCTACCAAAGTTTGTGTGGCCTCCTGTTCCGCAGGTATTGTTTCAGATGGTAATGTCTTAATCAGAACTTCTGTGTTGCGTGCATGGGGTGTTTGTGCGGGGGCCATAGTGTGAACCCTATCTTGACATGTATTTTCATACATATAATGGAAGCGACCTGATCTTGGTGTTGTTCTCGGTTTTTTTTTTTGATGCTGAGCGTAATTGCCTATGGCATTCATTGCGGCTGTCTTTGATAGTCTAGGGAAGGGCAGTATATGTATTTTGGCATTCAGCGTACGCGCGCCTATATCGTTCATTGTGCCTATCCCTGGCTAGTCTAGGGAAGGGCAGTATATGTATTTTGGCATTTAGCGTACGCGCGCCTATATCGTTCATTGTGCCTATCCCTGGCTGTAGTGGCAAGATTACTCTCTAAGTCGCTACAGCATAGTTTCTGCCTATCATTGGTATCGCGTAGATATCACCGCTAGAAGCCCGAGGCTTCTTGTTCGCTAGCATGCTGGCTCACCACTCCAAGTATTCACAAGCTAATTTTTTTTGGTTACATTCTATCAATTAGCATGGTTTTATTCACGCTTGCAACATTAGCTTTTAACTAAGTCAAGATTAACTTTGCAGAACAGCTAAGTTGCTAATACATGACATGACAACCAAACGCACACACTCGTTCACTCCACCTAGCTCTAGCATATTGCTGACCATTGTTACCTATATTATAATGGAGAGGCTAACAGTTAGCCTAGTTAATCTGAAGCTATAGCAGATACACTATTCACAATTAATAGAACCACCAAGTGTAGACACCTCCCAAACAGGGCATCGCCATACAGATTGATCACGTTTGTTTGCTCGATTGGTTGCTTGTTTCATAGACCAAGATCGTGGACATTCCCATGGCTAGGAACATCGCCACACGATAGCGGTCATCATCAAAACAGAGTCGCCACCCAGTTTTTTAAAACTGGGAAAATAGATAGAGATTCTGGGTACGGGAGCCAAAAGTACAGTAAGGGGAAGGTGTTAGGCACCCCTCTCTGCCCAGCCGTGAGACTGGCCCATAATCATTCAACATAAGACATGTACATGCTTTGTTTAATTCTAACACATAGTCTGTTTTTAGCCTTTAAGCAATTAATGGTGAGCCAAGACTGTAATTGAAGCATGCATCAGAAAGCAGGAAACAAAACAAAGCTGTCCCAGGGTAATGGATCCCGCGGCCGGTGAATAAATGTCACGGCCGAGGAATCCTCCTGGTTTGATGTACCGACTGAGGGATCAAAGCCCCGGTCGGTGTTCTTCCTCACACCAGACAGAAAAATTAGCAGATGACTAAATGCTACGATTAATTGTAAATACGTTAAGTAAAACAAACCAGAGGCCGTTGGGCCTCACCACCTTGATCTCTCAGTTGCTTGATTGCTTCGGATTGATTGCGATTGACTGATTGCTTCTCGGAAAACCCTAGGGTTAGGGTTTGAACTTCAGGGTTTGATCGTCGGATTGATGGCTCCCTTCGGGAAGTTAGGGCTTTTGCAGAGTGGGTTTAAGAGAGTATTTTGACAGAGTATCGGAGCTTGGGTGAATGATTTCACTTCTCAATTTCGGAGCCCAAAGGCTCCTTTATATAGGCATAGGGATGACTCACTCCGGCCAATCAAATGGCACGATTGCAATTGCAATGCAATTCGAACTCTTCGTTGCAATCTCTGAACGTGGCCGAACGCATCGGGAAGGTAGTGTAGTTGGATCAAACAATCGACAGAACGTTCCAGAGTCTGGGAAAAGGACGATCTAGCGGCCGAGTAAAGGATATCACGGCCGAGGAATGGATGTCTCGGCCGAAGGATAGATCTTACGGCCGAGGGATTGATCTCTCAGGGAGATTTTCTAGCAATAGGTTGCTCGGGTGAGGGAACGATGTTAAGGCCGTGAGATCATTGTCACGGCCGACAGATGGATTCTCCTAGCTTCTGTATTTTCTGTCTGAAAGGCTATATGGCTCTGGATTGGGTCCTCTAAGTGGCTCAAAGTTTTTACCGAAAGTCCTAAGGTTCTCAAGAAGGCAATCAGCAATCACTGTATCCATTTCATCATCGGGATGGTCCCCAAGGTGGGACTTGAAATAATCGTTAGGCCAAATTGGGGTGTCTACAGATGCCCCTCTTTGACTGAGCTAAGACGGACCGCGAGACATGTTTGAGTAAGAGTCAAAACTGTAAAAAGCAACTCAATTTGGTCCAACCACTATTCCAAGGGGTTTTCGAAAAAGGTTTTTGTTATGATCGGGCCGGGAGGCTGCCTACGTATTCCACAAGGGAAATTTAGACCAATCGTAGTTCGGGCAATAAAGAAAAATAAAAGTTTGGAGGGTTAGAGATAGAAGACGTACCTTAGGGCTTAAAAAGCCGTAGTGTGAAGTACCTAGACTGCGCCAGGGTTTTGGCGGAAGATAGTTGAAGGAGCGCTGGGCTGCCAGGGGAAGTTTTTGCGGAGAGCTTCCTTAGTATTTTGGGGTAGATCAGTACACGGCAGGTGCGTTTGCTTTTCTTGATCATCCTTACTTTGACTTAGAGGAGCTCGGTAGAGTAGCCTATCCTTGCGAATGAGCTGGAAGGAATTGATGTAATTGGGGTGGAATCCAAGCCATCTGCTGGGGATGAATCGGATGCCAGTTTGTTTTTGAGATATGAGGGGCGCAGGGCCGGTAACTAGAGCACGGAGCTTTGGGGATGAGTAAACCGAGGCATGGAGCCAGTTATAGTCCTGAGGCGAGAGCCTGAGGTGATGATTTCTGTTGTGATGGAACCGAGGCGCGGGGCCGGTTGTAGTCACAAGGCGAGAGCCTAAAGTGATAGAACTGAGACGTGGAGCATGCTGTGGTCATGAGGCGAGGGCCTGAGGTGATTGGAGCTTTAAGCTTGATCGAACCGAAGTGCGGAGCTGGTATTGAACATAAAGCGAGAGCCTGAGGTGTTGGAGCTTAGAGCTTGACGTGTTTTGAACCGAAGCGTAGAGCTGGTTGCATTCTGATGGTCTGTGCACGGAGCTTTCTCATCATAAGTTTTGGCGTAGAGCCAAAGGATCGAGGTACTGGACCGATCAATAAAACCGAGGCGTAGAGCCGATTGATTGTAGGGTTGACCTGTTTCATGAGAGATATGCAGAGTATATATATGTGATGATGATGGTTTGTTAGATGTGAACAGATATGATGATGCAGACTCGATGTGATAATGGTGATGCAATTGATGCAATATGTGCACGGGCCCGTGCGTGTGTGTTGATTTAAGCTTAGAGCTTCTATCAAGTTCCGGACTTGAGCATTCAGAGCGTAGAGCTCGAGCATTCGGACGGCAGAATCTGAGCATTCAAAGTACAGGCTTTGAGCGTCCAGTACGCAGTGGTTGGGCATCCAAGCGTAGAGCTTGAGCATTCAAGTGTAGAACTTGAGCATCCAGTACACAGTGGTTGGGCATTCGAAGAGCTTCGAGTATTCAAAATGTCAGATTTTGAACATTCAGGCGTAGAGCCTGAGAATAGATGGCTTGATTGTTGGGGTGGCGTAGAGCCTGTTGAGATTTGTTTGTTTACGGCTTCGAGCCAGTTGAGATAGTGGGCGTGGAGCCGTTGAGATGATTGTTACGGCTTCGAGCCAGTTGAGATAGTGGGCTTGGAGCCATTGAGTTGATAGAGATAGTGGGCCCAGGGCCGCTGAGTTGATACGGGCATAAAGCCGCTGAGTGAATGTATACGGGCGTAGAGCCGTTTGAAGTGGTTTGAAAAGTGAGCACATGGTGCTGCTAGATGAACACGGAGCTGCTGATAGTGAGCCTAAAGCTGCTGGGTGATAATGGGTATGGAACTTTTGAGTACATGGATGAGCGTAGAACTGTTGAATGGCTTGAAAAGTGAGCACATGGTGCTGCTAGGTGACACGATGGTGCAAGAAGTATGGTGCTTGCAGAGACGATGTTTTCTTGGGCATTTGAGCCACTGAGTTGAATATTAGAGAGTTGCTGGGTTATGATGCTATCTGAGATGGCGAACAAGGAGCACATGGTGTTGCCAGGTGGCTAGTTGGAGCTACTGAATGAGCCTGAATGTTGGAGTGATGAGCTTGAGGCCGCTAGGTGAGTGAGACCATTAAATGATTGCGGACATAGAACCGCTGAGTTGGTTGGCATAGAGCCGCTGAGCAACACTTGAGCGTCCTCAATGTTTCAATATGTTTCCTTTATCGGGTTTTGCAGAGGTGCACAAGTGGTTTGTGACGTTGCCGGAGCAGGCTTGGGAGTTAGTACGTGCTGCTGGTTTTGAGGCGTTCACTTTGGGCCTCAAACTTTCCGAAGATGGATTGGTCATTGATGACCTCGTTAATTGAAAGGTGGTGGGATACTACCAACACATTCCATTTTCCTTCTGTTGGTGAGACGACGATCACATCAGGTGACTTCTCTTCGTTGACCGGCCTGCGAATAGGTGGAGCTCCTCTTCGGGTTGACCCCAGGCTTTGGGAGCGGGTAGGGGCTTTGGAGTGGTTCTTGGGCAAGATGCCTCCTCTTCACTCCCGAGGTCAAGTTGATGTCTCTTGGCTGAGCAAGACTTTCATGAAGACTGATATTTTGACTCAGGTGAGTATTGAGCAGTTGACACGGGCTTTCCTTCTCTATCTCCTCAGGCAGACATTGTTTGCCAACAAGGATAGTTCAGTGCATACACAGCTCTTGGCCCCTTTGCAGCATTTGGGGGCCATTAGGGAGTTTGATTGGGGATCATCCGCTTTGGCCACCCTGTATGGCAATCTTGGAGCTTGCCCACGGGACAAGAGTTTTATCCTTGGCGGTCACTACCGAGTGCTTAAGGTATATCCTTCTTTTTTACTTCCTTTCTCTTCAGTTTCCAACTGACACCAAGCATGAGGATGTGAACTGTGTTTCTCACTGTGAGCGATGGCTGGTGGGCCAACGGAAGCCATGGTCGCCAGTTTTGGCGACGAGTTTTGGACCGATTGACGGTTGACCAGGTACCCCTTGCATTCCCTATTTTTAGATCTCCATTCCTCTGTGCTGTGGCTGATTTAGACTTTGTTTGCAGGCGAGGTTCGACCCTTGGAGTGGTGTATCAGAGGACACCCCTCTTGCGCATTCCAGGGTTCTAGATTGTACTCGTAGCCTGTTCGAGGGTCCCTTTTGTTAAGCTTGGTACTTATGTGATCGGGTGGCCAGCCAGTGGCGCCTGCGTGCTGAGGATCTTCAGTTTGTTCCTCCTCCTCCTCCTCCTCCGGCGTTGATGAGGTCTACTTCTTCGATGTCTAAAGTAGACTTGGAGAATGCTCAGATCAGAGACTGGGCGGGTTTGCTTCTTTAGGCAGGTGACTGTATGGAGTACTACCATTTCTCCTTGGTTCTGCCTGCATGTTCCTTCAGTTGCTCTTGTTTGTCCACGGGCCCTTTCCTTTGTCTCCTTCCATTATGATGACGGAGAAGAGGCACTAGGTGCTTGCCCCTTGTTTTGCATTCTTTTCCTTGTAGCTTGAGGCTGAGTGAGCACCAGCTGTCAGTGGGGAGGATAGCCAGCAATCCCCTTCTTCATCTCAGAGATCGTCTCGAAGACGGCGTCACGACCAGCTTTAGGATTTTCTTTTTCCTTCCTGTTCATGGTTAGCAAAGAGAGAATCAGAAACTGTATTTGTATAGTGAAAACAACCACAGTGATGATTTTGTAGGCAAGCTTTTGTTCATGTAATGAGAAATGCTTTTTATGCCCCTAGATGTCTTGAGTTTGCATACGATAGTTAGAACATGGCTTTTTGAACAAGTATTTGCTGATAGACAGTAATTTGTGTGAAAATGAAATACTGGCCGAAGAATTGATTACTCGGCTAAAGAATCGATGTTGCGACCGATGTATCTATTATTCGGCTGTTACTTTGATTTTTTGAAGGTAGATTTTGTTTCGGCCAAGTGGCATCCTTTTTCTCTCCCTTCTTATGCTTGGTTTTGGTTTTCCTGCCTTTGCTTTTGCCATGTTCCATAGTCTGATTGCCAAACTCGAGAGTTTTCGAGGTATTCCGTTCATTGTGTCAAAAAACCTTTAGGTTAGAGGGGATGAACTATAATTCTTGTGTCTATTGCTGTTGCCACTTCTTCGAGAAAAGCATACTCATCTTTTGCGAGCTCAATACGCAGTGTTAGCTATGCCTATCATTGAGTACAAATCTGTTGATGTTTTTCCTTCTCTCCAAATGTTTGGGCCACATCTCGATGAGAGATTGCCTACGTATCCCTAATCAAGGAATCAGGCCTTTTACGTAGTTCCAAAATCATCACCTTTGAGGTTTGAGTTTTCACTCTTGGTTATTTTTCTCACATGCTCTTGATTTTGCCTAGGTTACCTAATGGAGGTTGAGTCCCTAGCGAGCTTTTCTTTGAATGCCTTAACTTTTGCCTAGGCTGCATTTTTGCATTTTCTTGCCCTAGCAGGCTTTGCTCTTACTTTTGCTTGGGTTTTCAGGTTACCCAACGAGCACTTCTCTCAAGAGGGTTTCTGTGTTTCGGAGAGGAATTTGATGGAGATATTTTTCTAAATCTCCCTTGTGTTTGTACCTTCATAATGAGCGAGCTAACCCTAAGTGTTCTCACAGAGATAGTGTCTTCTTTCTAAGTTTTGACAAAAACCTAGTTTCTTAAGCAACTAGAGTTCATCCTTTCCTTCCTTTTTGTCAGCGACACAAGGAACTTGATTCCTTGAAATTTCCCTTGTTTGGCAAAGAGACTATAGTGTATTGGTAATTGCAATTTAGGAAATAAATCATTGAATAAGCATAGTCTAGAGGATGAAACAGGAATTCACTTGGTCGAAATTAAATGCCCAAGTAGGGGCTCAAAACATGTTTTAGCTTGATAAAAGCAATGTTTAATGTTCTTTGCCATGTTGTGACTTCTTAGCTATTATAGCATTTCGAGGTCGTTTTCAAAACCTTTGCCTTTCGCAACTTTATACTCTTTTCCACCCTCTTCTTTGCCAAACAGGGCCTTTGAACTGGATCCATCTTCACTGGTGGCTACTTCTTTGAGACATGAGTAGTCCCCAAATGGAAGTGTTGGTCTAGGTTTTCATCACCCTTTCTTCCTCCGTATTGATTGTGTAGTCGTCAGCTATTTCCACTTGATTGAATAGTGATGCTAAGGAGATTCCATCGAGTGGATCATTGTATTCTCCTTCCATTTCGTCAAAGTCATTTTCCCCTTTGCTTGTTCTTCATTACTTTTGTCAGACATGTCGGGATCGATCACTTCCGATTGATCAGACTCATTGTTTTCTTCCTCCTCCATCATGAAACATTCATCCTCCTCTAGGAAGGTAAAGGTTGGCTTGGCTTGATTGTTTTGGACAATGTATTGGCCAGGATTGTATGTGGGGTTGTGAGATAGGTTTATGAGATCAATGTTTCGGCGTGGTGGTTCAACATTGTGAGTAGGAAGTGGATTCGCTTGCACATCAGGTTTTGAAAGTTTTATAGTTCGGCTATCAATGAGATCTTGAATGTCATGGCGGAGACGCATGCGGTTATCTGTTTCATGCCTAGGGTGTTGGTGGTAGGCGCACTGTTTGTTAGGATCATGGTTTGGGCCATAGAGTGGCTGAAGAAGTGGTTTGTTTAAAGGTTTGAGATGCCCGTAACGGCTCAGAATGGCTGAGGCTTGAGATCGATGAGGTCATATAGAGAGGGTCAAAGTTGCGACCGGGGCAATTTGAGCTTCGGGATGAGCTAATTTGAAAAGGGTCTTATGGTAAGGTTGAGTTAAGGGTGTTGACGGAGGCAGGAGATGTACGGGTTGGGAAGGTTTTCTTGGGTGGAGGAGTTTCTTCTTTCCCAATGAGGCCTAGCTTGATCTCCTCTTCAATCTGCAGCCCAGTAGCATGCAGACGCTTGAAATCAGTGATAGCCTGAGTATAAATGTGCGTGAGGTACTTGGGCTGCAAACTCTTGACAACTATTCTCACTTGTTCTTCCTCAGAGGAGCGGTTCTTCATCTTGGTGGCTTTTTCTCTCTATCTAGCCACAAAGGTTGCAAAGTCCTTGTTTGTCTCTGCTTAGTCATTTCCAAATCTCGAGTTGTTAACTCAATTTGGACGTTGTATGCATATTGCTTGACAAAAGCATTGGCAATTTCTGGCCAAGTATGATAGTGCACAAACTCCAAAGTGAGAAGCCAATCGAGAGCGCTTTCAGTAAGAGTCCTTTGAAATAACTGAACAATGAGCTCATCATTCAAGCCATTGGCTTCAGAGTGTTGATGACATGGCGGACATGGTTAGTGGGATTGCCAGTTCCATTGAACTTCTCAGGTAGTTGAGAATCTGGAAAAAGGCAGAGTCCTTCAAAATCCAGAATTTGGTCCCCTTGTGAACGGGTCAGAGCATGTTTGATCTCCTTGACTTGTTTGGCCAATTCGGGGTTTTCTGCCAATACCAATTCTTGAGGATTCTCATCTTCCACTAATTTCTCTTCGTCCTTAGCATCTCTTGCTGCTTTCTCTACTAGTAAGGTAGCGACTTTGAGCTTGGTGATCAGCAAAAATGGCATCGTTGTCTGCCATGAGAGTGGGAGGATTACTTGATGAAGCTTAGGATTTGGTAGATGATTGAGTTTGTTGAGGAGATGACCGCGAAGTCCCTGAAAGTGATTGGGACCGTTGCAGTGCAGGTGTTTTGGCCGGTGAGGGTGACAGACGAGACGGCTGCAAAGATCTCTGTTTGGCGTAACTTCAGGTGTTGTAAGAGTATAAAATTGGCTGTGGTTGCTTCTTTGTTTTACTTATTGTGTCTGCTTTGAAAAGTAGAGTACCTGTAAGTCAGTTTTTGGCTTGTGTAGGGTTAGGATTTGGGCTGAAAATCCCAACCCTTTTGCAAAGAAAAAGTTATTTACAACAACAGATGATACAAGGTGTGAGGAAGAACTTGGAAGTGAAAATGCAAGTAGGTTCCTAGCCTGTAGGTTCCTGTCTTAGTTTGATAAGTTCTATGGCTTTCTAATACATGCAAGGTTTTGGTAGTCTCAGGGTGCTCCGTTGTCAAAGGGCACCAATCCTCTCACCAACCCATCATAGGCGGTGATTGGGTGATTCCCTTTTTGATATACCACTAGGTACGAGTGACTGTGGAGTTTGCTGGAACCCCCAACATAGCCCGTGTCATGCCGGGATATCAGGTGAACTCAACGGGTTGCCCGCTCGATGCATATGATAGATGAATTAAATAAGGCATGTATTAGTCTTATGTTGAACTTTTTGGTTATGGCTCTCAAGTCCCCAGCAGAGTCGCCAAAAACTGTAGACACCTCCCAAACGGGGTATCGCCATACAGATTGATCACGTTTGTTTGCTCGATTGGTTGCTTGCTTCATAGACCAAGATCGTGGACATTCCCATGGCTAGGAACATCGTCACACGACAGCAGTCATCATCAAAACAGAGTCGCCACCCAGTTTATTAAAACTGGGAAAATAGATAGAGATTCTGGGTACGGGAGCCAAAAGTACAGTAAGGGGAAGGTGTTAGGCACCCCTCTCTGCCCAGCCGTGAGACTGGCCCATAATCATTCAACATAAGACATGTACATGCTTTGTTTAATTCTAACACATAGTCTGTTTTTAGCCTTTAAGCAGTTAATGGTGAGCCAAGACTATAATTGAAGCCTGCATCAGAAAGTAGGAAACAAAACAAAGCTGTCCCAGGGTAATGGATCCCGTGGCCGGTGAATAGATGTCACAGCCGAGGAATCCTCCTGGTTTGATGTACTGGCCGAGGGATCAAAGCCCCGGTCAGTGTTCTTCCTCACACCAAACAGAAAAATTAGCAGATGACTAAATGCTACGATTAATTGTAAATACGTTAAGTAAAACAAACCAGAGGCCGTTGGGCCTCACCACCTTGATCCCTCAGTTGCTTGATTGCTTCGGATTGATTGCGATTGATTGATTGCTTCTCGAAAAACCCTAGGGTTAGGGTTTGAACTTCGGGGTTTGATCGTCGGATTGATGGCTGCCTTCGGGAAGTTAGGGCTTTTGCAGAGTGGGTTTAAGAGAGTATTTTGACAGAGTATCGGAGCTTGGGTGAATGATTTCACTTCTCAATTTTGGAGCCCAAAGGCTCCTTTATATAGGCATAGGGATGACTCACTCTGGCCAATCAAATGACACGATTGCAATTGCAATTGCAATGCAATTCGAACTCTTCGTTGCAATCTCTGAACGTGGCCCGAACGCATCGGGAAGGTAGTGTAGTTGGATCAAACAATCGACAGAACGTTCCAGAGTCTGGGAAAAGGACGATCTGGCGGCCGAGTAAAGGATATCACGGCCGAGGAATGGATGTCTCGACCGAAGGATAGATCTTGCGGCCGAGGGATTGATCTCTCAGGGAGATTTTCTAGCAACAGGTTGCTCGGGTGAGGGAATGATGTTAAGGCCGTGAGATCAATGTCACGGCCGACCGATGGATTCTCCTAGCTTCTGTATTTTCTGTCTGAAAGGCTATATGGCTCTGGATTGGGTCCTCTAAGTGGCTCAAAGTTCTTACCGAAAGTCTTAAGGTTCTCAAGAAGGCAATCAGCAATCACTGTATCCATTTCATCATCGGGATGGTCCCCAAGGTGGGACTTGAAATAATCGTTAGGCCAAATTGGGGTGTCTACACCAAGTATCTCTAATCTATGTCTGTTTGATGCACAGCTAAGAACCAGGTTCAAACATTTATCAAGATTCAACTAAGGAGTAAGGCAAAGAGTATTAACATACATACCTTGGGGAAGCCTGTTAACCTTGCTCGAAAACAATCTGTAGCAAATATGCCGCTATAGTTGCAACTTCTCTCCGAAGCAAGAAAAGGATGGTAGCAATATTGAATCCAATCTATTTATAGCGCAGCGTTGTTTAACTAATTTTGTTGCTTCCTTATGATTTTGGACGGTCCCACGAGGTGAATTTATGGCAAAGCAATAATCCAAGATACTATTGTACTCCTAGTACACATAAGTTCTTTCTCCTTAGGCTTGGAATTTATGGCATATCAATAGTCAAGATACTATAGAAAGTGACATCATTTCCTTCTCTTGTTAGGCCTCTTGTTAGGCTGAGGTGTCATACATTATAGGCTATAGCTGAGTTTTTGGCGTGTGCTACTCAGGTACTATTGCTTTAGAACTTCTTTTAAGACTACACTCAACATACCCAACATTGGCGCGTTAGTTGATTATTGATTCATCTAGAGATATGGGCAAAACTTTAAATATTTATTTTGATCAAAGTCTTCTGTAGAACATCGATTTCTTACCAATATGAATCTATTTATTTTACCTATTTTCACACAAAGTTCATTATTTTTCCAGAATTTGGATTTATTATTATTTTCAATGCCATGGCTCAATAATACAAGGAAATTGGGCATTTTAAAGATTTCTCATCAATGGCGCTATTTCTCGTCAGCATATACTGTTAGCCAAACACGGTTATCTTATAGTTTCTTCGTGACTACAACAGTTAAGTATGCAGCTATGTTGACCAAGACAACGTTTACCTTCCCAGTTTCTCAGCAATAGCTGAGGTCAAATGGGGAATATCTACCCATTTATGGATCCACTCTATAGATTGCATGTCCGAATTTGTACCATCTTCAAGATACACTGAGTACTATCAGAGTACGGATTAGGCTATAGAAAATTAGTGCCACAATTACAACTTCGAATTCCAGCCAAGCAACTGCAAGGCAACCCCAAACACATGAGTACATCACTTAATGTTCCCTCTGCTATCCTAGATTTTATCTTGCAGTTCCATTCCACTATATAGCTACGGTACTAATGAAGTAGCTACTGTAAAAGCTACTTTGCTAACCAAGATCTTCTTTGATTCTTCATGATTGAAACCTTTATTAGATGGCGATGAGGTTCTAGCTCTATTCATAAGCACATGCAATTGGGCGCTGTAAACCACCAATCCAACACTTCTTCTTTGTGCAAAGTGTCTTCTCCAAGATTGTTACTCAAGTAAGTTTTTATTTGACTATGTTATAGTTTATGGCTACAAATTCTTCATTGTTAATGTCTACTGCTTCAAGTCCTCGTTAAATTCTTGCATATTAAGTTTTCCAATTAATACCTGCGGTACCACAACCCAAGTTGGTTCTTAGTTGAACATCCATCCAATTTCCAAGACTAGAACTTGAGTTCACAACCTCAGTACGTTTCTCCCCACTTTTCGAAATCTGGTTTGTAAAATTTGCCAACTTAGGACTCTATTTAGCACCATGCTATCCTTATGCGAAGTATTAAATCTGTTATGCGCAAACTAATTCACACCCAACTTGGCAATCTAACAATGCCCGCAAATTACTCCAATTAATTGGCGTCAACTTGTCCAACATTTGTTGGCTATAGATCAGTGCGTAAGAGAAACACCCAACAACGTCATGGCTCATATTATTACCTGCAAACAAATGATGGGAAGCTTGTTCTTGTTGCATCATCGTTCCAGCGAAGTAAAAAAAAATCTACGATATATTGTCAATCGTAACTTCATAATTACTCTAGTATATTTTCTTTGGGTACCATATTTGCGTGGGATGTTTGTGGTTAGTTTAAGTATTGGCTGGAATCTCTAATTAATTGTACCCCACGGTATATTCAACCTCACATGAGAGAAATCAATCAACTTGCTCCCCAAACTCAGCACCTTGGTACTCTTCTAATTTATTCTCAGTCAAGAGAACCAAGTTAGCATGTTTTGATGCTCTCTTATTGCTTATTGAAACCGTATTTCAGTACACCATCCCAATTAAATTACAATCCAACGAGATGCAAGTGGTATGTTATTTTCTTTCTCTCCCAACAACGCTCCTCTGGTGTACACAAATATCAAATGAGTACCCATGGTGTGCTATTTAAATTTTTGCAGCGAATTCCATCACTATTTCAGCGCTACATATTTGCACCCAATCAAGCAGTTGTCCTGACAAGAGTGGCAGACAAAATTATTATGCTAATATTGAAGACTTTGTTATAACCCTCGGTTGGGAAACTATAGTTATTGACCACACCTTTGGCAGAAACTACACTGCGCTATTTGGATCAATTGGCCATCTAATGTTTGATATGTTTATCTTTGATCACGAGGGAAACTCAGTTCAATATAATTGGAGTACAACTAAACCGGAGCACTGGAAGAAGGAAAAATCTAGGAAAATTTTTATTCTTCTGTAAGCTTTACTTTTATGGAGTTCCTCTATTATATGAATATGTTTTTCGCACTCCATGAGCAGCTAAACTCTTAAACTAGGGTTGAGGATGAAGCCCCATTAACGATTAATATTTATATATTTATGAGATTTGGTTTTACCTGAATATGTGGTTTGATTTTGATTAAATTGTTCTTACTCCAAATCAATTGTTAGGGATAGATTCTGGATATGAGTTCAATCATGTTTTTCTCATGATTTGGAATTGTCTTTAGCATTGAACGCTGGTTTTTCATTGTTAACTATAAAACATGATATTTATTGTGATTTGTTAAAAGCGGATACAATTAATGATTTGGTTTTATACTTGCGAGCGGAGAGGAACAAACATTAGACTTGTTGATGAACTTTCACGATGATATTTTCCGTGGTAGCAGAATTAGCTTTCAGATTATCATGAAGAAATTTTGGATAAAGTCAATGATCATGAATATCTAATGATACTAGTTAATGGGTGTGGATTCCGAAACCTTAGTATTTTTCCATTGATTAAAAAGAAACTTCAATTTCCTCGTCCTTGCTAGTTTAGTTCATTGTTTACTTATTATTGCTATTTACTTCAATTTGTAGTTCCATTAAATCAATCACAATTTTGTCAACTAGGTTAGGGTTAATCGATTTAAGTTTATTTAGTTTTCCTAAAAAAAATCACCAAGTCCCTGTGGGTTCGACCTCGCTCTTGCATTACTATACTTCGGTACGATTCGTGCGCTTGCGAGTACATTAAAATTTCACATCAAGTTTTTGGTGCCGTTGCCGGGGACTTAATTGTTTTTTTGTTGGAAATCTAAAAGTTTGAATTGATTTTTCCCTTCTACTAGTTTAGTTAGGATTTTACTTTTTAGATATTTGAAAAAAATTCACTTCATTACGTGCATCTGTGATTAGTCAGTAGTAATTGGTTTTATTATTAATTGTTTTAGTGTTTGCTGTCTCGTTATTTAGTCACAAGTAGAGTTGCCATTTCATCTGTTTTTATCGGCCAAGCTTCTACCAAGTTGGGTACAGGTGCTTCAATAGAATAATTATCGGAACCAATGTTATTTTTAGTGCACCACGGTGGTTGGCATTGGAATTGCAATGAGTCGAAGGAAGGTTAGTAAACTTACTTTACTGTCATTATTTATTGTTTTTTTTTTATTAACGTGTTAGTGAGTCAGTGTTTGAAAAAGAAAAAGAAAAAAAAAACCCCGAGAATTATCATTTTATTTGTTAGCAGTAGACACTTCTGTCACATTTCTATTTTTTCTGGTTGTTCCCCTTATTGTTTTATATCATAAGTTTATGTTTGGTTGCCGTTCGAAAAACTTAGAATTAATACCTCTTGATCCGGAAATTGAGAGAACCTTTAGACGCAACTTAAAGATTCAAAGAGTGCAACATAATCAATTAAAAATGGAAGAACTAGTAGAAGATACGAAATCTTTAACGGAATTGTTCTCAACCGTAACCACAAATCCTCCTTCTTGTATTGTGTTACCCACAACAAATGCAACACATTTTGAGCTGAAACATCACATAATACAACTTCTTCCTCAATTTCATGGGGTTGAATGAGAGGATCCTTACATGCATGTTAAAGACTTTCTTGAAATTTGTGCTACCTTTAGGTTTCAAAATTTTTCCGAGGAGTCTGTTAAATTGCGCCTTTTTCCCTTCTCACTGAAAGATAAAGCAAAGGCATGGTTAAATTCTCTACCCTCTAGCTCAATCACTTCATGGGACACCCTCATTAAAAAGTTTCTTTCAAAATTCTTTTCAATGTCTAGAACGACACATCTAAGGAGGGAGATTACTGATTTTTGTCAAGAAGAACATGAAAAGTTTTATGAGAGTTTGGAGAGATTTAAAGATCTTATTTTAAAGTGCCCCCCTCATGGTTTTGAAACATGGAGGCTCGTTCAATTTTTCTATAACGGTTTAACTTAGTCTAACTGCAATATGCTTGAGTCGATGAACGGGGGTGATTTTCTAAATCTTAGGGGTGATGCAGCTTATGAGTTTCTTGAAAATTTGTCTGAGAGATCTCAACAGTGGGATTTTACTTCTCATCGAGACAAACTAACTTCCACACCTAAGAGAGGGGAATTATATGAGGTGAAAGAAGATTCAGATATGAAAATAAAGTTAGATAATCTTACTCAAAAGGTTGAGGCGTTAGTTTTAAGTAGAACTATGGAGTTAGCCAATCAAGTTCAAAGTGAGGTGTGTTCTCTTTGCGGTAGTCACATGCATACAATACAAACATGTCCTTCCATGATTGGATATTCTGAAAGCTATGTTGAACATGCAAACGCACTTAATAATTTTGGAAAATCATTTGCTAGTCCTTTTTCGGAAACATACAATCAAAATTGGCGAAATCATCCAAACTTTTTATGGCGTCAGAACCAACCTTCTACAAATATAGGTGGGCAACCTTTCCATTCACAAAACCAATCTCCCCCAGGTTTTTGTCCTCCTACACAATCAGATCCTGCTCAATCTCAACCTTTTTATGCTCCAACTCCTGTGTCCCAACTGTAAGGACCAAATTCCGGGGTCTTAATTCTATTGGCAATTCCGTTCGACAAAACACATATTTTATATCGAGTTGTAATTTTATTATTTCTAATAAGCTAGTGAGTCTGTATAGGATTAGAGTGGAAGGAATCATATTTATTTGTAATCGAGAGTGAGCGTATTGGATAAAAGGAGGTCGGCTACAGCAAGATGAATTTTGGCGAAGACGGATCAACCCGGTTATCAATCGGCACCAACTGTTCTAAATAAAAAGCATCGTTAAAAAAAAAAGGACTATTTATGGACATGGACTTTTCTTCCTAGGTTTTGGAAGATAGCCTTATAAAAAGAAAAAGAAACGGCAGCCACGGTAGAGCCTTGGGTTTAATATCTCAGAACAATATACTAAGGGCTATATTCATTGATCTTGAAGAATTATGCTACCTGGGTGCTAATCGGTCAACTTCAAGAGGTTCTATTTATTCATCTACATTTGAATCATAGAAGCAATTAAATCCTTTCGTGGAGTTCGAAAGGTATTTCAGGAAGGCTTGTGGATTCAAGGCAGCGGCAATCAAGATCACTGGGTGCGGTCTACGTGTGACTCGGCAGGTAGTACTTAGAACGTTGTGAGGATTTACATCGTTTGGATAGGTATATCTGTAACTGCACAATGATTATAATGATTTGATTCCTTCCCGTGGTTTTTATCCATTTTGGGGTTTTCCACGTATATCTCTGTGTTGTGCAATTGATTGCTTGGCATAGTTTCTGTTGGTAGTTTTATTTTGTGATTCGCACTCATACTGCTAGGGTTTTTAAGGGATCATTAGGGAACCCTGATTTTTCACCAACCGAATTTCCAATCTGTTGCACCACAACAACAATCATCCTTAGAGGACACCCTTAAAGCAATCTTAGCTAAAATTGAAAATTCAACACACTTGCATGCTCAAGCCATCGCTAAATTGGAAAATCAAATGGGTCAATTGGCTAGTTGTAGACACCCCAATTTGGACTCTTTGAATTCCCTTAATTTGTGGCCCTGAGGCTCCCCGATGATGAATTTGAATGAAACAAGCCTTGAACCAGCTAGAACCATGCTCCTATGAGAACTATCAAAGGGTAAAATAAAGTGTTAAAATCAATCTCAAGCGCTTTGGAGCAATTCCGAGCACTCTAAACCATTTTCCAAAACCATGGGCCTGGTTCACTCCTGAGCGCTCGAGAGTGACAGTCCCAAGCGCTCTGGACCACTCCCGAGCGCTCAGGACCTCTGTGCTGCCCAATGGATGATAAACTTCTCCACTTTTCATGAAGAACATCATTGCAGCCGTTTGAAGCAGAATCTCTCTGCAGCACACTCAACCTCAGTCAGAGGGAATCAAATCTTGAAGATTTTCCCTCCCAAACTTCTTTTTTGTTATTAATCCTCCATTTCATTTTCAAATCAAAAACCATAGGTTATCTTTCCCCATAAGTACCCTCATTTCAGGTGAAGAAAGAGGAGGAAATCTCTGCCTTTCAAAACCTCCTCATTGTCCAAAACCACTTTCAATACTCCTCTTACAAGACTTGTTTTTCAACTTAAAAGATTTTGAAAACAAAATTGCAAAGATTAAAATGTCAAATAATGTAGGAAGTTCATAACAATCTTAGTCTCTGACTTCTTGTATTTTTCCCTTCTTCCCTCACCTTTCAAAGTCATTCAAGGAGCAAGTTCTAACCAAAGGTAGAAATCTCTCTACTTCCATTTCAAACAAAAGGTTGTTTTTCCTTTCTGAGGGAAGTCCCTCAACCCATCCCAGTCTTTCATACTGGATGTGGAGTTGAAGAGACTTTGGTGTAAGAACAAGAGAAAATGGGATCGCAGAATCCATTTTTCAAACTTGCTGGGAACACTCCCGAGCGCTCGGGAGTACTCCTGAGCGCTCTGGACTGTTTCTAGTTCCATTTTCTTCTTTTTTTGCAAACAGATGGTAGAAATGATGTTCATTCTTAAATAAAATAGTATCATTATGACATGCTGCCGTAAATAAATCATTTTACTCTAGGCAAAAATCTACTTTCCTCGACATCCTTTTTGAATGAAGTTTGCAACGTTAAAAAGGGTTTTTGCCTGCAGAAAATGGATTTGGTATAGTAATGTGTCAAAATGAGTCTGTTTTATGCTTAAAAAGGGACCTGGTGTAAAGCTCACTCCCGAGCGCTCGGGATCATTCCTGAGCGCTCAGGAGCATGGCCATGCAGTTGCAGTTCATTTCTTCCATTGTGTTGTCAATATCATGGTCTCTCATTTGCACGATGTACTCTGTTTACTCTCAAAGGAAAAGTAGATCTATTGTTGCAAAGGCAAGGAGGCATGGCTTAGAGGATTGGGGCTTATCCTCAATCCGTCAAGCCCTCTGTTGAGCTTATCGTACGTTTAAAATGATTTCAGTTCTTGGTTTTGGTATTGCGTCCTGTCTGTACCTAACAAAATATGCAGGGTTGGCCATCAGCACTCCTGAGCGCTCTGGAGTACTCCCGAGCGCTCGGGAATGATACCAGTAGCAGTTTGTTGTTTCTCTGGTCATTGTCCATTTTCCATTACCATTCCATCATACATTGTACACAGGCACCAGCATACACCCTATACTTGCTACTTGTTTAATGAAATAATTTTTGAAAAATCCCGCAAATTTTTAGTAGAGACCGATCTCGTGTCGGGCGAGGGGGGTGCCATAAAACCCTTCCCCCCTCGTAACATGGCTTCCGAATCCTCAACGAATCTTTGGTTTTCAAATCAAAACGATTTCTTGGGTGGCGAACCATAAATCCGGGTGGCGACTCTTCAAAATTTTTCAATTCGATTCAAAAACAACATTTTTCGGGCCGCCCCGATCCACCCGGGGCTGTGGTAGCCCACAGTGGCAACTCTGCTGGGGATTGTGTTTTATTGATACTTGAGAAAAAGTTGGCATGTTGAGAAAACGGCCCGCTTTCCTTAAGTATCAATTAAACCAGTGAGCCAAGCTTGAAAGATATTTGTGGGATTTTTCAAAGCATTTCATTTAATTGTCTATCTTTTCGTATGTGTACTCTGTTCAACCCAGCTGCTGAGTTTCAGCAATCCTACCCAGCTCACGGTGATAGGGAATCTCGGAATGCTCAGCAACCCTCGACTATGATGGGTCATACCTACCGTTTGTACCGTTATTGGGTGTACGCTCAATATTGGGATGTATATCTTAACTCTAGTCTGGGGAACCCGTCAAACCCAAAACCAAGCCTCCATACATGATTAGCAAGCCATAGAACATTCCAAAGCTAAGACAGGGACCCGCAGGGTAGGATTACGTGCTACATCCTGTCTATGTGCTGCATCTCATCTTGCATCTTGCATCTTGCATCATCATGCTGTCAGCCACGGCTCTCAAGACTCGCTCGCGCGGTCTATAGGAGGTTGTTAAAGATCCGATGAAGAGTCACATGCCTTGAGTGCGTGTTTGCTTTGGTAATATGAATCCTCCAAACCATAAAACCAGAAGAAATCAAAGTCTTACTAAGTCCTTACCTAACGGCTTGGCTGAAATGAGGAATGACAAAGAAATAAACGATTCGATACCAACACTACTTTGGCTAACAGCATCGCACCGCTCACGCCACTTCGGTCATGGTATCACATCGTCCACTCTGAGTCATTCCGAATTACGATGAACCGTTGGTCAAATACTTAGTTTGTTTTGGCATCTTCTGGGAATTAATGGTTCTAATCTGGATACAAAAAAGAAAAAGAAAAGGGAAATCCGAGGATCGAGGCAACCTCTTGTCCGTTAACTCAATGGTAGTTTTTAAGACAGTGAGTCGATGACAATAACGGTAGTATGCACATTTTACAAAAATTATGCACGCATTTCATAAAAGTGTAAGCAGGAACCGCGTCTGAGCACAGATTTTGCTTTGCTATCAGTTCTGAACGATTGGGCCGAAGAAGAAGAATATCATACCCTCTTGGATCAGACCCCTTGGGTGAAGATTGGAACGGCTCGAATCTCAAGCAGATCCTGTAGGCGTGTTGGACTTGTGGGTGGAGATGGAACAACCAGCTGGAAACCCGAATCCTAACGGGGGGAACCCAAACCCAGAAAACCCAAACCCGGAAAACCCGAATGGAGAAAATCCAATGGGAGAAATGGGGCAAGTCATGGAAGCTATCCGGCGATTGGGCGAACGCATCGACAATCAGATCGCCCAACTTATGCTCATGATAACCGGAGTTGCATGACGACTCCTGAACCCCAATCCGAATACTAACCCAGAACAATCGGCTCATGAAATTGAAACCCCTCAGAACCCTGAAATGGCAGCTGTGCTGGCAAAGATAACCCAATTGGAGCAGTCTGTGGCAAGGAGTGAGAAGATTGCCACAACGGGCTTCGACATCAACAAGCTCTGTCTGTTTCCCAATGCAAAACTCCCAGAGAAGTTTAGGCCCATAGACTTCGCGAAGTTCGATGGAACCAGGGATCCAAAGGCTCACCTAACAGGATATATAGGGGCGCTCTCCATGTGGGGCGTGGAGAAAGACGCCATGGCTCAAATGTTCTCACAAACCCTCATGGGTCATGTCCTTCACTGGTTCACGTCGCTTGATGAGAGGAAGAAACGATCTTGGGAAGACATATGTGCGGCTTTCATAGCGCAATATGACTATAACATCCAGCTTGAGGTCACCACCCGTGAGCTGGAATCCACAAAAATGGAGGCCAAAGAATCCTTTGCGGATTTTGTAAAGAGGTGGAGGGCGAAGGCAGCCCAAATGAAGGACAGACCAACAGATAGAGATTAGATCCGGATGATCTTCCGGAACCTTCAGCCAAATCTTGCAAGACACATGGTCATGGCAAAGGCGTGTTCAGATTTCAAGACATTCTTCGACACAGGCTTGGCTGTCGAAGAAGCAGTCCAGCTCGGCATCCTTGACAAGCCTGAACCTGCCCCCAAATCTAAGAAGGTCTACTCCGGTAACAGCAACACCTTTTTCGGCAATTCCAACTACACCAATCTCCCCAACACCTCTGCAAACACCACCCAAATCGAGCCAGTCAATCAAATTGTTGCTCAAACCAATCAATCCCGTTCTCAACCTCGTGTTTTCGCTCAATTCTCGGCACCTTTCTCCGCTGTGCTTGAGAAATTGTTCGAAAGCGGCGTGCTCAAGCCACTCACTCCTACCCCCCTTCTCCAAAAACTTCTTGCTTCTCATAATCCTAATACATACTACACCTACCATCAAAATGTAGGCCATCCAACCGACAATTGTTTTCGCCTCCGTCACGCCATCCAGGACCTCATTGATAATAAAAACATCCCTACACCTCCACAAAAACCTAACACCGTCTCCAACCCGTTGCTAAAACACTCAAACTCCCACACCAACCATATCTCCCTAAACCCCCTTTTCGACCCAAGCCTCTTCATCATTCCCACAACCCAACCAAGACCAATCGTCAGGATGCCGGCTGAAGATACCATTTGTGCACTTGATACCGCTGGATGGGATGTTCAAAGGAGATGGGAAGACTTGACAGAAGACTTCCTAGCGGTGGAGAACCGGGCCCTCGTTACCGGGGTATGGCCTGTGGCACACGACCCCCGACTTGTGGAAGAATTAGAGCATGGCGCTTGGAGGAAAGATTGGGAAGAAATGATGGCGGACCCAATGGACGGCTACTCACTGTTTGCTCTGTTCATGGAGCCAGAACCAGTTATGGATAAAGATGAATGGGAATGGGAACCGGATCCCAACGGATGGCATTGGATAGATGACTCGAAGCCTTTGGACGAAACATCCTTGGTCTATCTGTTCCAGGAACAGGGAGTGGAGCAGAAACTTGATTTGATGAATCCCCGCATGTTTTCTGGGCTCTCTCTCACAACCGTCGATGCTCTCACCAGAGACGCCGATGTCCTTAACTATGCTTTGGAACACGCCTTTTATCCGCAGGCCTACATAACCGTATTTGTGTACTAGACCCCGAAGACCTTTGGGGCAAGGTTGACCTAGTCAATGTCTAGGTGAACGGCGAAAAATTGACCGTCAACAAAGCCATGATAGACGAGGGGTCGATCAAACTCAACAGCAATTTCTGGGACTCTTTAGAGGAGGAGAACATATGGAACGCTTTGGACATGGAGCTTCTTTAATGACACTCTCGAAAAGACAAAGCTCGACAAAGGAAAACGGAAGGCTGACATCGACCTCTCCAACCTATGGGAAGAGCCTTAGTGGGAGCCTTTTCCAAAAACCGTCAGCAACCTTACCAGGAGCGGCAGAGTCTATCAACCGACTAACCTACAAAAAGGGACCTCATCTCAGGCACCTCCACCATAGCAAAGCAATACCAATCTCGTCAACCCCACAAACCCAAATGATCCCGTCACACTGACCCTGCAAACCAACCCCGCAGAATCCACTAACTTCAACCCATCTAACCATCTTTCAAACTCCACCAATCCTAATCCATCCACTAACCCTAATCCTTTCGATTCAATCCCTGGTGTCTCCCAACAACAAGATTCAATCGCCAACACCGACCCTATTATCAGACAACTCCACGAAACCCCTGCCCACATGTCCATGTGGGGAGTATTGGCAGCATCTCGGATACATCGCCGGAGACTCGTCAATACTCTCTCAAAGTTTAAAGTCCCCTCGGACATAACACCCGAAGCCATGATCGCCCTAATTACCCCAAACCTCGCCAAACACACCCTGTCCTTCACTGAAAAAGACCTCCCGCCTGAGGGAGCCGACCACAACAAACCCCTTCATGTAACCATGAAATGCCTGGGGAAATGGGTCCCAGCAATCCTCATTGACAATGGCTCTGCCATTAATGTATGCCCCCTCCGCACAGCCTACTGCTTCGGTCTCAAAAATAAGGATTTTACGCCATCAACTCTGGGGGTCCGCGCTTATGACAACACGCGTCATGATGTCCTAGGAACAGTCGACTTAGAATTGGCAATCGAAAAATTCAAGACGACAGTGGAGTTCTGCGTGTTGGAAATCCCCGCCTCGTTTAACCTCCTCCTGGGGAGATCATGGCTGCATCGCCCTGATGTTATGGGGGTACCTTCTACACTGGATCAAAAGCTCATATTGGGGTTGGGTTCCGGGACTCTCATTATCCACGGAGACTCCAGAATCCGCCCTCATTCCGAAGATAACTCCCCACTGTTAGAAATTATGCACGGAGAGGAAGATGTAACCATGGGAGGATTTGCTGTTGTAACCTCTGGAAAGGTCTACACCATTCGAGCCGACGATGGTTTTCTGGTAAGCTCGGCCGCTCTCAAAATCATGAAGAGGATGAACTACTTACTAGGCATGGGCCTGGGTCGCAATCAACAGGGAGTTTCCGAGTTTCCCCATTTCCCGGGGAGTGTCGATCGATTTGGCTTGGGTTATGTGCCCAAGAAAAGCGACCCTGTGAAGAGGTGGCGCAATCGCGCCCGAGCCCATGCTGCTGAAATGAAGCTGAAAGACGGCCTCATGGTCAAGGAAAATGAGGCACCATATCAGGGGGAACCAGAGCCATTCATAGACATGGAGACAAAGGAGAAGTACCCCGGATTCGAAATCTTTGCTAATGATACTTGGGATAGTGATGAAGAGGTCGAGAAGAGGGAGGAACTGTCTAAGGAACTGGAGAACGATTGGATCGAAGCTTTTGACCTAGGCCATCTCCAATCGCTATTTTGGGGCGAGGAACCAGAGGGTATGATAGAAGATGATGCCGTGTTGATGCTGGGTGGAGAAGAAGAGATAGAAGATCCCTCTATGCTCATTGTGGACGCCGTAGGCACATATGAAAATAGCACTTTTGTACCATTTATAAAGCACGCTCACGACACTGACACTGAGTCTGAGTCTAGCACTGAATCTTCATCTAGCCATGAGTCGGAGTTTGTGCCTATTGGCCCTCCTCGTCGTAGCTTTTACTTTGAGTTTGAGTCCACCGCTGTATTCCCTCCCACCGAGGAACCCCTTGATGGAATGAAAGACGTTTTTGCTTACTTGTCGGACTTTGAGATAAATTGTATTGATCCTAACGATGAAGGAATAGATTTCGATGGGGATGTCCCCAAGGAAATCCGTTCCCTTATCGAACGCGAAAATGAAAGACATGCTCAGCCTTTAAAAGAATAAATAATCTCAATAAACTTGGGTGATGAGGAGAACCCTCGATTGGTTCAGGTCGGTTCCGGGCTAACTCCCAATGAACTTCAAGAACTTTCTGATTTGTTAAAAGAATTCAAAGAGGTTTTTGCGTGGTCTCACACAGACATGTCCGGAATCGACCCAGAAATCGTCGAGCATAGGATCCCCCTCTATCCTGACGCGAAACCTGTCAAGCAAAAGTTAAGGAAAATACGACCCGATTGGGTGTTAAAAATAAAGGAGGAGCTCACGAAGCAAATCGACGCCGGTTTTCTAATAGTAACTGAATACCCGACTTGGGTCGCAAACATAGTACCCGTCCCTAAAAAGGATGGAAAAATCAGAGTATGTGTCGATTTTAGAGACCTAAACAAAGCAAGCCCTAAGGATGACTTTCCTTTACCACATATAGATGTACTTGTTGATAACACTGCTGGGCATGCCTTACTTTCTTTCATGGACGGTTTCTCCAGGTACAACCAGATTCTTTTGGCTCCGGAAGATAGGTAGAAGACCACATTCATCACAGAATGGGGGACCTACTACTATCGAGTTATGCCGTTTGGATTGAAGAATGCCGGTCCTACGTACCAAAGGGCTGCTATGACATTACTGCATGACATGATTCATAAAAAAGTCGAAGTGTATGTCGATGATATGATTGTAAAGGGGAAAGAGCGAAAAGACCATCTCCCAACGTTGAGAAAGTTCTTCGAAAGGATTCGGAAATACAAGATGCGCCTTAACCCGCAGAAGTGCACATTCGGGGTTACTGCTGGAAAGATGCTTGGGTTTATGATCATGACTCGAGGGATTGAGGTGGACCCTTCCAAGATCAAAGCCATTCTTGAGATGGAGCCGCCTCGATCCGAAAAGGACGTTCGAAGCTTTTTGGGCAAGATTCAATTCATTAGCCGATTCATTGCCAAGTTAACGCTGACTTACAAGCCGATGTTTCGATTGCTCAAGAAGGGTGTGAAGTTTGAATGGGATGACAAGTGCCAGAAAGCCTTCGAAGCAGTGCGAAATTATCTCCAGAACCCTCCGATTTTGATGCCGCCTATCCCAGGAAAACCTTTGATCCTATACTTGTCCGTCACACCCTCGTCAATAGGGTACATGTTGGCACAAGAAGGAGAAGATGGGGTTGAAAGGGCCATTTAATATTTGAGCAAAAAGATGGTGGGGAGTGAAGAGCGGTACACCCTGTTGGAAAAGACATGATGGGCACTCGTATGGGCCACGAAGAAGTTGAGACACTACATGCTGTCTTACTCGATGATACTGATTTCTCGAATGGATCCCCTCAAATATCTGTTCGAGAAGCAAGCACTTACCGGTAAGGTAGCTCGTTGGTTACTCTTATTGGCAGAATTCTAAATCAAATATGTTACTCAAAAGTCAGTAAAAGGGAGGGCAGTAGCAGAATTTTTGGCAAATCATCCGATTGAGGGACCGGAACATATAGAGTTTCGGTTTCCTGGTGAAGATATGATGTCAACGGTCGATGAAGCATGGACTTTGTATTTCGATGGAGCTACTAATCAGTTGGGCTTTGGGATTGGTATACTACTAGTCTCACCTGAAGGGTCGCATATCCCCTTAGCAGTCAAGTTAAACTTTGAAGTCACGAACAACGAAGCTGAATACGAAGCTTGCATTGTTGGAATGGAAGATGCATTGGAAATTGGGGTTAAGGTATTAGAAGTTGTGGGAGATTCTAATTTGGTAGTGTCGCAAGCAAATAGGGAATGGAGGGTCTAAGATGAAAAGCTGAAGCAATACTATCAACAGCTCAATGATCTTATCCCGAACTTTAAAAAGGTGACTTTCACGCATGTCCCGAGGATGAAAAATCGTTTCGCCAATGCCCTTGCGACGTTGGCATCCATGTTGGAACTTCCGATTGGAGTAAAGCTAAGGCCAGTCATGATCGAACAGAGGGGAAGGCACGTCTACGACTATGTGATGAACATCGACGAACCAGATGATGGACTCCCTTGGTTCCATGACATCTGGAATTTTGTTGAGAAGGGGGAGTATCCCGCAGAGGCAAACAAAAAAGATCGCATTGCTTTACAACAGCTGGCATCCCAATACATCATCTGCAGAGGGCAACTTTACCGACGATCTCCCTGCGGTGTTCACAAGTTGTGCATTCAGGGAGATGATACAAGAGCAATAATGGAAGAAGTTCATGAAGGAGTTTGTGGGCCTCACATGAATGGGATGATGCTCGCTAAGAAGGTTTTAAAGCTGGGATACTATTGGTCGACCATGGAGATGGATTGCATCGAGTATGTGCGCCGGTGTCATAAATGCCAGACTCATGCCAATCTTATCCATGTGCCGCCTTCGGAATTGCACTCAATGGCAACGCCTTGGCCGTTCTCGGCCTGGGGCATCGATGTTATTGGAAAAATTACTCCTGCGGCTTCTAATGGTCACAGATTCATCTTGGTAGCAGTCGATTACTTCACTAAGTGGGTAGAGGCGGCTTCGTACAAGACTCTGACAACGATTCAGGTGGCTCACTTCATCAGGCAGAACATCATCTATCGGTATGGAGTCCCCCAAGCCTTCGTGTCCGATAACGGTGTGCCTTTCAAAGGAAAAGTTCTGGAACTCTTCGATGAATTCAAGATCCAAGTACACCGCTCGACTGTCTATCGTCCGCAGACGAATGGGGCAGTAGAAGCAGCAAACAACTACCACTAGCTTTGTGGGGATACCGGACGTCTATCCGCACACCAACAGGGGCAACGCTCTATTCCCTAGTGTACGTCATGGGGGCCGTTCTCCCCATTGAGCTGGAGGTACCATCACTAAGAGTCATGGCTGAACATGGGATAGGCGAATCTGAATGGATCAGTGGAAGGTTCGAGGAACTTATGCTGTTTGACGAAAGGAGACTGCGAGCATTGTACCACATCCAGGGCTACCAGCGAAGGATTCCTCGGGCATTCAACAAAAAGGTGAAGTCGAGGGACCTGTAAGAAGGGGATATGGTAGTTAAAGAGATCCGTGCACCAATTTTTGATCCACGGGGGAAGTTTCGACCAAAGTGGGCTGGGCCGTACATCATCAAACTATTCTCTCTGGAGGAACAGCCTCAATTGTCGACCTCGATGGCAATGAATTTTCAAATTTGGTCAATTTGGATCAACTCAAACGCTACTACCCTTGAGAGAGCTCACTGGGCCAAAAACCGCAAGGCGAGCGGACCTTGGCAAAAATTAGAGCAAAGGCATGCTAGGTTGAAAACCCGAAAGGGCGGCGCTAGGCAAAATTTAGAGCACAAAAGGAGTGCGTTAATACCCGAGCGAACCCATACCTTGAACTACGTATGGGCTTGATTCTCTTTCATGAGAGATACGTAGGTAATCTTGCACCGAGATTCGGTCCTAAATCACAAGAATCAAATCCAAAATGACGAATTGTAACATTTCCTTGAGGCACGCATAGTTAATAAACCGAAAGGGGGAAACCCTTAATCAGTCAATTTTATTCAGATCATTTCTTTATTACAAGCTAAGCATGAAAAAGAAAGACACACAATAAGGTCCAATTTTTATTCCAAAGAACGGCAAAGTAAGCAATCAACCCATCCTTGCTTCCACATCCCTTCTCAGCCACTTTTGGTACCTTCCAGTCAAAGCAATGGAGTAAAGCAGGTCATTTGGCTCAGTCCTACGGGCTCTCCATGTCCGCACGTAACTCCGAAGACCCGGAATGGCGAATGGGGGGAGACGAAGCGCTTCAGAACCCGGGGGCGGCATCTCTTGACTAAGACCGAATTGGCGAAGAATGCGGAGGGGCGAATAGAAGGTAAAGCCAGTCAAACCTGCCACAAACACCTGTGGCGAGCCCATGTTACTCATGGTCATCGCAGGAAGCCTCAGCCATTGACATCGCCATGCAATGTCATCTTCTTCTAGGGAAGCGAAGAAGTCAACCCAATCACCCTCATCCCTATACATCACTTGAAAAGGGCGGTCCCACCCGCTAGCACGATACCACCAGTCATTCGCTGGGGGTGTCAACATGTTCAGTTTATCACAAAGCCACATCTGTCAAAAAGAGAGAAAAACAAGTAAGGAGCCAGATAAAGCCTGAGCAGAGTGTCGAGGTAAAACGAATGAGAAAAATAGAAATAGGAGAGATGAGTGAGGTCCCAACCTGCAACAATAGTGGGCTACCACCAAAAACCCTCGTGCGACCAGCATGAACAACGTCTAATCCCATCAAAGTTTCCGCGAGAACTAGAGGAGCAACATCCTTGTGAGCCTCAATCTGAGCAGCGACTCCCACCAGCAAAGGACTAGGCTGACCAACGGAAGGGACTAACAAGAAGGCCGCCAGGAAGCAAATGCAGCAGGCTGTCATTCGATGACCTTGATACTCAAAGTCTGTCAAATCTCCGGGTGGACTGAACATCTCGTACAACCGCATGATGTTGATGGCATTGTGCCGAGTAAGGAACTCAGCGTTGTTGCCACTGATACCTAACTTAGCCTTAAGAATGTTCTTCATGCTTTCCCGGATCATTGGAACAATTGGCTCAGCAGAGTCATGACTTCCGAGATAGGCATGGAACTCTTCAATGGTGGGGCAAAGTTCTTGTGAGCCAAAGCGAAAAACGTGCACTTCGGGGTCCCTAGAACGTACCACCGTATGCAACAAGACAGGATGGATTGCAATTTCTCGGAGATGCCTTAAGGTGTAAAGGCAATGCCCTTGGAAGTTCAGCCAATCGATGCCTTCGAGGCTGTCCAACCAAGGACGGAGTAAGGCTTGGTTTAAGAGAGCCATGAGGAGAATGGATATTCAAAGGAAAGATGATAAAATGGAGTGTGGGTGACTTACCAAAGCAAGGCTTGGTATTTATAGAATTCTGGAAGAGACAATCTCACTCTCTCTCCAGTCTTGAAACTCATCAATTTCTACATTTTCAAAGCCTTTTCTCTTGCATTTTCAAAAATTCAAACTTTGGAAAACTTGAAAAAGTGTTGGAAAACACAAGTTGAGCTTTGGGAAGTCACTTGCCCCTGGAAAACAGTTGAAGTGGAGTTACAAGGCATCTTGAAAACAAGCATGCAGAAGCAAACAGCGTGGGAAAGCTAAGGAGTGGCATTGGAAAGAAGCATAGGACTGCAGGTAGTAGCAGTCCCGAGCGCTCGGGAGTTCATTCCTAAGCGCTCGAGACCACTCCCGAGCGCTCGGGAGTGCTGCAGTCTGCAACAGATTTTGGTTTTCAGGTTTTGGCCTCTGTGTTGCATTATTATTTTAGGCATCTCAAGCTGGGAAACTCCTAACATGTTCGTAGGGAAATACGGTAGTTTCTGTTGTTCATTTTCTCATGTATTCAAGTGTATTCTACGAGAAATCTCAAAATCTCCAACATTTTCTTCCCGAGAGCATACCAAAATTCATGTCTATTGAAAAATGTATGCATACTAATTTGTGGAAAATTATTTGTATCACATTTAATTATTTTGATGATGTTTTTTATTCGGCAAAAGCAATTTTATCGCTTCGGACTAAATTTCTAGGCCTTCAAATAATTGCATAAGTCTCTTGGATTCATAGTTCAATACTCACAAAGACTTAATGAGCTCAATACATGCTTTAACGGATTTATTTAGATGATATTTTGAGCCACAGGTTGACGAACCGGCTGATAGGCCGGCTGTCTGAACAGAGAGCAGAGTCAAGCAGAGAGCACCGGATGACAGACCGGATGTCCCACCGGAAGACCGGCCGGTCGACCACCCGGACGACCTCTCTGTCAACCGGCCAGTGTAAAATGGCCTCCAACGGCTAGTTCCTCCACTCAACTCTCCAACGGTTCCAACACTCTACGAACGGCTAGTAGAAGATTGGATGGCTATATAAGGGTTCAAGAACTCATTGATGAGGGGGGAATCAAGGGGATTCAAGCTACAACATTCCATATTACTTCAAGACCAAATTCCCCAAAGATCAAGCCAACACTTTCATATCTATCTTGAGAGAGATCTTTGTATAAGTTGAGAGCTTCCACTTTCATATCTACCTTATGAGGTTATTGTTATTTGAGAGCTTCAAACTTCTCCACAAACTTGTAATTCCTAAGCGAGTGTTTGAGTCAAACACTTGGAAGCTTAGAAGACCATATTCGGGTTTGAATTTGGGTGTTATTGTTTTCGAGAGATTTTCGGAGAAAACTCTTGCGGTTGTACTAGCTCCTCGGGAAAGCTAGGGGATAAGGTCATTGTAAGCACCCGCAAGACTTACTGTTTGTAATCTTTTTGAAGATTAAAGGAACCTTCAAGTAGTTGCTTGAGGAGAAGTGGACTAGGCCGGACCGTGGACAAATCCGGGCCGAACCACTATAATCGGGTTCTATTTCTCTAACTCTCTCTCTTTTATTTGCTCATATCGTTTTGATTAAAAGATTGTTAGAGATAATCTTTATTGGCTTATCAACCCGATTCCCACCCCTTCTTGGTTGTCATTTTTGGGTAACAATTGGTATCAGAGCCTCGGCTCTTGTTTGTAGATTTAACCGTCTAAGAGTTAAGATCCATGGCAACTTCAAGATGCATATCTTATGACATGTCTAAATATACTTCGCTCATATCTATCTCTTGACATGCTATCTTTGCAAGGATCACTTTGTGATAAAAGTTTTTGGTTATACTCCTCATATTCCTTAAAAGTTCTTATTTAGGGGGAGCATGTATTAAGGGGGAGAATTATTGGCATATATATTTGCTTTGCATAAAAACTATCATTTTGTGTCATCATCAAAAAGGGGGAGATTGTTGAAAAATGTATGCATACTAATTTGTGGAAAATTATTTGTATCACATTTAATTATTTTGATGATGTTTTTTATTCGGCAAAAGCAATTTTATCGCTTCGGACTAAATTTCTAGGCCTTCAAATAATTGCATAAGTCTCTTGGATTCATAGTTCAATACTCACAAAGACTTAATGAGCTCAATACATGCTTTAACGGATTTATTTAGATGATATTTTGAGCCACAGGTTGACGAACCGGCTGATAGGCCGGCTGTCTGAACAGAGAGCAGAGTCAAGCAGAGAGCACCGGATGTCCCACCGGAAGACCGGCCGGTCGACCACCCGGACGACCTCTCTGTCAACCGGCCAGTGTAAAATGGCCTCCAACGGCTAGTTCCAACATCTAGTTCCTCCACTCAACTCTCCAACAGTTCCAACACTCTACGAACGGCTAGTAGAAGATTGGATGGCTATATAAGGGTTCAAGAACTCATTGATGAGGGGGGAATCAAGGGGATTCAAGCTACAACATTCCATATTACTTCAAGACCAAATTCCCCAAAGATCAAGCCAACACTTTCATATCTATCTTGAGAGAGATCTTTGTATAAGTTGAGAGCTTCCACTTTCATATCTACCTTATGAGGTTATTGTTATTTGAGAGCTTCAAACTTCTCCACAAACTTGTAATTCCTAAGCGAGTGTTTGAGTCAAACACTTGGAAGCTTAGAAGACCATATTCGGGTTTGAATTTGGGTGTTATTGTTTTCGAGAGATTTTCGGAGAAAACTCTTGCGGTTGTACTAGCTCCTCGGGAAAGCTAGGGGATAAGGTCGTTGTAAGCACCCGCAAGACTTACTGCTTGTAATCTTTTTGAAGATTAAAGGAACCTTCAAGTAGTTGCTTGAGGAGAAGTGGACTAGGCCGGACCGTGGACAAATCCGGGCCGAACCACTATAATCGGGTTCTATTTCTCTAACTCTCTCTCTTTTATTTGCTCATATCGTTTTTGATTAAAAGATTGTTAGAGATAATCTTTATTGGCTTATCAACCCGATTCCCACCCCTTCTTGGTTGTCATTTTTGGGTAACAATGTCAATTGTATTCGGTCGAATCGAACGATACGTACAAGTCATAACATGCATTAGTGGCTGCATAGCACGATCAAATGCGCACTAACACTCTTAATTTAGGTTTTCACCTTCAAAACGCCCAAAATTCATTGCTTTACCTTGCAAGCACGTGTCGATATCCGTGATGGGGGAATTTTGGTAATTTCGGTGACCTTCACAAAGTGTAATGCACATCATTGACTGTGCGGCTTGTTTCTTTATGACCAGATGCGCTCGAGTTCCATTCTTGTGTTCAATCACCTAAAAGTTAGTCATTTTCTCTTAATGTCACAAATCCCAAATTGAGGGCATTCCTCTCATTTTAAGTTGAGTCCCGTGTGTCACATGAAAGTGTCTAGTCCAATCCGTATACACTTGAAGGGTCAATAATGTCAATTTTACATTGCCTTGCAAAACACGAACCAATAACATGGTCTAAGTGCAATCAAGTGGAAGAAAAGTGCAAACTTTCATAACAAAACAGTATTTACAATGGATAAAGAGGGAAGTACATAAGCTGGGGCAAACACACGCCCAATCCTAACTACCGGGGCACGCAAGCCCAAACAAAACCAAGGCACGCAGGCCTGAGAACTACAACTACATCGGCATGTAGGCCCATGAATAAGAAAAGCTAGCAAAGCAAAAACCCAAAACTCAGTCTCGACGAGTCCTCTTTCGCTGTTGTCCCTCGGACTCAGTGCCTTCAATCTCGTCATCGCCATCGCCAACGTCGTCGCCTAGAGAACCTGAAGCAGTACTCGAGTCCGATGTCCCTAAGACACGTGACTCAGAAGACTCCTCTGTCTCCTCCTCTGACCCCTCTGACTCCTCGAGAGCGGGTCTCCGCTGGGACACCGCTCTGGGCAAAATGTCGAACTGTCTCGCCTCTGTAGCAGGCCGTGACACTCTCTGTGTACCTCGGCCTCTAGCGCTAGCAGAAACTAGAGAGCTCGTGGTGTCCTGTGGTCGTGTCCTAGCTGAGCGTCGTGGCTGCACCTGCACATCATAAACATTTTCTCATTTCATGCATATTTGAAAATTAACTGCTTGTTGAAACGTGAAGCAAACATGCACTTTATACCTGAGGTGCGACAGGTGAAATCGGCTCTGGAATAGGTCTAGTCTGGAGGACTCTCCCCTTTGCGCACTTCTTCAGTAGGTGGCGCATCCCCACCATCAGCATCACAGCTTTTTCTACCCACTCTCACGGCACCTAAGTAATGCTCAAAAAAAAAATCAATCAAAAGGGAAGCATTCAAAGCATAAGAAAAGCAGAGTCGTGCATATACCTAGGCGGGAAGTCGCATCGGCGGCTGTGGAAGGCGTGGGATGTCTATGACCTCCCGTACGCCGGAAGGGCTTGTCACCCTTATCGTCCACTCCAACGACGGCAACCCAGGTGGAGCTGGAGCCTCCACTGTCTCTGGAATCCTCGTGCCACCTCCTCCTCTACCTGGAGGACTGGCACCTCGCCCACCGGTGGGAGGTCTAGCACCTCGTCCTCTACCCAGCAAAGAGCAACCACTACGGCCCCACGCTCCAGCCTCGCCTCCGGCCCTTCCGGCCTCAGCTTCAGCCACTTGCCTCTCAAGCTCCCTCTCCACGCCCAAGATCATGGATAGGTATCTATCTCTATATGCTTCGTAGTCCGATGTGTGTCGCAAGTACTTCTCCAAGTCCGCATCAGGCACGGTGAACTGCTCAAGCTCCGCACGAGTATAGGTCTCTGTTCTCTACACCCATGGAGGGAGTGGCCCTGGCACCGCAAACGCCGAAAGACCGAGCGACTGTCGAGTCACACGATCCCCTAGGTACCATTGCCAGCCCAGGGGGCACTCCAACAGGACCCTGCTCTGTGTAACCTCCCGACTCCGCAAAAGGAAGTCAGCCTCTATCCTGGCCCGGCGATGCCAATAAACCTGCATTCGACATTTTTGCATTGGTTACATGATCAATTAATTTCCCTTAAAGGCATGAAAAATAAAAGAGTGTAGACACCCCATTCTGGACTGTCCAGATTAGTTTACTTACGGTCTTTGATTCCCCAATGATGATTAAGGTCAAGAACAACCCGAGTTCGTTGGTGTATTTGAACTTTGAGCGTCCCGAGCCTCATCCAAAACCTCTTCAAACCCCTTCAAACCTTTTAAGCCTGAACCAAACGACCCCAGCAAAACCCTACCTGCTTACGCTAGTACAATACTGGTGTGGGCTACCACAGCCCCGGGTGGATCGGGGCGGCTCGAAAAACACACGTTTTTTAATCGAATCGAAAAAATTTGAAGAGCCGCCACCCGGATTTATGGTTCGCCACCCGAGAAACTGTTTTGGTTGAAAATGATTGATTTGAATTGAAAACCAGAGATTGCCTTGAGTTCGGAAGCCACGTTATGAGAGGGGAAGGGTTTTACGGCACCCCCCTCGCCCGACACGAAATCGGTCTCTACTAAATGTTTGTGGGATTTTGTCGAAAATATTTTTGTTTCATTAAAGCATTTAGCATATTGTATGTACAAATATATCAAATGATAGCAGCGCATGCATGTGCAAAGTGTACAAGGTGCAATAGAATGATGAAGCACGTAAAATGAACTGTCATTGGAATCACTCTCGAGCACTTGGGAGTGGTCCCGAGCGCTCGGGAGTGTAGTCAACACCTCCTGCAAATTTCGTTAGACATATTCACATGCTAGTACTGCAAGAAAAATCACAAAGAAATCAAAGTACAGACGTGCTCAGCTAGAGGCTTAAATAGCTAAGAACTGATCTTAACTATTCAAACCTTGCTTCCCTGTAACTGTAAATAAACCCTACTGGGCTTTGGAAGGACCAGTGCACACCTAGTACTCAGAAACTTGTATGAACAGTAATATAAGGGGAAAAACAAGTTGCAGCAGAAGAACAGTACTCTCGAGCGCTCAGGAGCACTCCCGAGCGCTCGGGAGTGATTCCAGTGTACTGAAAAATTCCTTCTAACCTTTTGCTTTTGTTGTTAAACCAAGATCAGGTGGCTCACAACAAGTATGAGGAATTGGTATGAGCCACTGATCTCCCTCAGACAGGGAAAAACAGTGGCTTTTAAGTATAAAATCAGATTTTATACCTTTGTGCTTGAACAAGACCTCTTGGATTGACTTGAATGCTTGAATGAGAGCTGAAAAACAGTAGGAAAATGAAGTCTAAGACTTCAATTGCTTTTGTGAAGCTTGGATTTTCCTTGAAAATTATTTGAAGATGGACGTTAGAAAATGTTTGAGTTGAAAAATGTTTGAAGGTGTTTCAGAGCTAGAGCTTTCTGAAAATAGGGGAGTAAGAGAGTGAAATTTCGTGGCCCTTTGCAAGGTAGAAAGGGGGGGTATTTATAGGCAAACATAACCTATGGTTTGGAAATAAAATGAAAGATTAAGAAAAGTTTGGGAGGGAAAATTCTCATGATGAGATGCCTTGCAAGCTCAGGCAGGCTTGACTGGTAGGTTTGAACGTTGAAAGGTCTGAAAAGCCTGAAAAGTCATGGTCAAAGATCAAGCTCAACATGCATTGGCCTTGACAGCACTCCTGAGCGCTTGGGAGTGTCACTCCCGAGCGCTCTAGAGTGGTCCCGAGCGCTTAGGAGTGACTGCCCAACTTCAAAAGGGCGCCACGGACACTCCCAAACTCGGTTTTGGGTGTTTTTTGAAGCGTTGGAAAGGAAAGGAAAGGAAAATCTGAATGCCTACCGCCTCTTCCTGGACCAGCTGCGTCCTGATCAGGTATTAGAGCACTTTTGCATGTTTGGATTCATAGACTTCATGTGCATTTTTACTCAAAGTATGCTAATATCGCTTGCTCTTGATTGCAGATCCACTGGCGCATTTGGGACAGCTTCGAGATCCCGTACATTGCTCGGAGCAGGGAGGTGACAAGGGGGAGAGTGCTCCTGGAGCCCCCTTACGGCCGGTAGTGGTACCTGGGTGACCAATTATCACGTCAATCGCTAAGGTTGGACGCTTTCTTGGTCCCTGGGCCACTCCATCCTCTCGTGCAGAGGACAAGCTAGTATACTCTGAGGGAGATTGAGCAGCTCACGCGGCCAGACCCTGAGCTGGAGCCATTCTTTCAGGCAGGCGCTGACTACACCGAGTATCAGGCTCGGTACTTGATGTAGAGCTTTGGGATACGTGCTACTTGAGAGGCGACACAGCATGTGCGGGGTGGTAGAAGTGGTAGAGGAGGAAGAGGGGGAAAAAGAGGAAATGGAGGAAGAAGAGGTGGAGGCCGTGGTGACGGTGCGGGCCCGAGCGGGACCAGTTTGCCTGCACTTTCTTGGACGGTGGATGTGGTGACTGCTCAGGGAGTCCCCGGCCTTGTGGAGGTTCCACGTCCTACTGTCGAGCTTCCAAAGTTCCTTGCTCAGGTATGACATGCCATTATTCGCTTCGCATGCTTGCTATTATCACTACATGTTCTAATTAACCTTTCCATTGCGCAGGCGACTCCGGAGTACATTAGGGAGGTGGCGGCGGCCATGATGGGCCTGGAGCAGCTCGTGCGGCAGTACGCCATGGGCCATCCCCCACCAGTACTACCTCATGCTAGAGGGACAATGGTAAACCCTTGATTCCTAAATGCTTACTTCTTCTTCTTTTTTTACTATTATGATGCAAATGTTATATGAATGTTATGTTATTACAGGCTAGAGGAGGGGCTTCACGGGGACTGCGCCAGAAGTATGTGTGCATGCCAGCGCAACAGGCTTCTTCTGCGGGCTCTCGGGAGGAGCGACCATCGAAGAGACAGCGACACTCCGCCGGCACCGAGGAGGAGCCTATCGCCAATTCTGACGAGACCAATGAGCCTACAGACATCGACTTGGAGGATACTTCTGGGAGTACCGTGCCTAGGGTTACTCGCACTCAGGAGGTTGCTAGCTCCGAGGCGGATGAGGAGGACAAGGAGGAGAGCGAGGATGGAGATGATGAGGATTGAGTCTCCTCCTTTTTGCTTTTTGCCTTTTGGTGGAGCCTGCGTGCTTCCTTTTGTAGGGTGCCTGTTTGCCCTTGGTAGATAGGATTTTAAGCATCGGGCTTGCATGCCTTGTTTTGTTATGTACTTCAACTCATAGATGCCACTGGGTTTATATATATATGCACAGAAAACTGTTCTTTCAATGTCTTTGTCATTCAATTTCTTTTATTGCTATTGTACAGAGAAAATTGTTTAACAAAAACACTTATCGGAGTGTACACCTAACCATTGATCCCGAAACTGAATCCGATGCAAGGTTTATAATGGGAACCACATTGACAAAGAAAGAGAAATCAAAGAAAGTAATTGAATGAACTTTGAAAAATTGATGCTACATTCGAGAATTTACACAAACGCCCTTGCCACGGACTCGAACACGACTATATACAATAATAATAACCTTTGAAACTTAGAGCGCGACTCAAAAATTCGACCTTATGCATGGGATATGCTTAAAAGCTAGGAAAACATTGACTTTGATGGGTGACAACTTCAATTTTTGACCCAGGGCTCGAACCGAAACTTGAACTAAGTCACTTTTGACCAGTATGACCTGTGTGACTCAAAGAGGTGACTTGAAACGGCTCAAAACGTGATTTGACACCTTGACACGACTTAAGAATAGGATTTTATTGACTTTTGGTACCATGACTTCGAATTTTGAGAGTTGACCCGAAGTGAAACATCCCTGAAGTCCCAAATACTTGTTGGAGTGTGTTCTGGTGGTTGGTGATGCCCCTGATGTCCCAAATTCATTTCATACCCTTGCTGTCAAAAACTATAGAAATGCAAACATTGATATGCCGCGCGTTAATGCAAAACGCCGTGCGTTATGTCATAAGGTTCCACGGGACATCAATGCTACACCGTGCTAATTTTTCGGGTTTAATACGCCGTGCGCCGCTCCATTATGCCACGCGTGACTATTTTTCTGACAGTCTGCAGTTTGCTGCTTCCCAAGACAGATTGCACGATGGTTGAAGTTTGACCTATGCAATGGCATTTCTGAGCCAATGCATGTCTGCATTGTGCTTATAGGCTATGACTAAGCCTTTTCCTATGCAAGACTCAAGGAAAATTTGCACTTTTGAAAGCCCAAGGCTCTTTGAAAGCTGAAGTTGCCTCCTCCATTATTCCTATAAATTCAAGTCTTCAACTTCAAATTCTTCTCACCCCACTCAACTCTCATCTTTTTAAAGCTTTCTTTTCTTTCTAATGGCTCTTTCTCTCACCGGCTCACTTCGCCCATGGTTGGTTTCAATGGAGGGAGTTGATTGGCTCAACTTTCGGGCTCATGGTCTCTACTCCATGAGGTACCTTCGTAACATCCGTCTCCGCCCCGAACACTTGAGGGCAGCCACAAGTCTCTGGGATCCTAAGGTCCATGTGTTCCGCTTTGGTGAGCAGGAGCTTTGTCCCACCGTGGAGGAGTTCTATGCATACCTTGGCGGCTTTGGCTCGGGAGAGGTCATCGTTCCTCCCGTGCGTGATAGCATGTACAAGGTTTTGGCCGCGGTTCTGGGATTGAGTGGTGGTGCTGCCCGCTATTTGGTCAGCAATGGTTATCTCAACACAATGCGGCTCATCGAGATGTTCTCCCCTCCTGGTGATCTCGACGTGACCTATCAGTCTCGGCATATGACCGCCCTTTGCATGTGCTTACTTACAGCTTATCTTTTAGGTTCCTTCCGTTGGCCATGCTAGCTCGGCTCTGGCTAGCATCGCCGTTCAGATTGAGGCTCGAAAAGACGTGATTCCGATGGTTTTGGCTGAAACTTTGATGGGTTTGGACAAAGTTCGTTCTGGAGAGGCCGAGACTTTTGGGGGTAGTCCACTCCTCTTACAGGTAGGCTTCTCACTTAGCTTTCATTTTTCAGGTTTTTCTCACGTTCTGATTTTACCTCAGCGCTCAGCTTGGATTTCTAGGGTTTCTTACTTGTTTTCCTCTCTTTTCACAGATTTGGCTTTGTGACAAGGTGAATGTGTTGACCATCCCTCCTGGCAATTGGGCGTACGAGGCTAGGCTGCTGTCTCGACAATGCTTTGAGTTTGCGGATAGGCGGGTTTCTGAGTGAGTCAACTTCTTCAAGCGTTTGCAGGCCGAGACCATTTCTTGGAGGTGTCCGTGGCTAGACCTTCCACCTATGACAGTGCACTTCATGGGCCCCCAATGGGTTGTCCTTGCTGGTTTGGAAGCCTTCACCTTCTACATCACCTACAGGATTCAACGTGAGCTTGGCCTGAGACAGGAGGCGCCTGCAGAGGTTTTGGTAAATGTGGTTTTGCCTCTCTTTCGCCACTCCATCCTTTGCAACTACCACCAATTCTGGAGAACTCGCGAGGTTACTGATGCTCATCCTTACCCATCTATGGTGGTACGTGAGAGCTACCAGAAATGGCTCAGGAGGGATATTGCCGCGAGGGCTGGAGCTCAAGGAAATTGACTCAATCCTACTACCCTGACCATAGAATAAATTGTGGACCCGCCTTCATCATGTTGCACTTTTTATTTTTGGAAAGTCATGCTCAACCTTATGTACTAGAAGCAGTTATCATAATAAAATGAATTATGGAGGGTTTCCCCTTCTTTGATTCCACACTTCGAATTCTCACAACTTGGATTTTTATTTTGATTGATTGTGACCAGGCCTCAAAGCGAGGCTGCCTACGTATCCTTTTGGCAAAGGAATCAGGTCATAACGTAGTTCAGGGTAGGGTTTATTGCGTGCCTTAGCTTTTGCCTAGGATGCCCTTGCGGGTTTTCAACCTAGCAGGCTTTTGCTCTAATTTTTGCCTGGGACTGCCCGCCCTTGTGGTTTTCAGCCCGGCGAGCTTCTCTCAGGGATAGTAGCGCTTGAGCTGATCCAGGTTGACCAATGTTGAAAATTCATTTCCATCCAGGTCAATGAGCTGCGTAGCCCCTCTTGACAGGATGGTCTTGATGATGTACGGTCGGGACCACTTTGATTGGAACTTTCCGCGTGGATCGTAAACTGGTGCCCGAATCTCTTTCAAAACCATTTCTCCTTCCGTCAAGTCCCGGGGTTTCACTTTCTTATTGAACGCACGTACAATTCTCCTCTGGTACCCCTGAATATGATAGAGAGCCCTCAACCGGCGTTCGTTGAACAGCATTAGCTCCTCAAACCGATTGCTTAACCATTCTGCCTCTTGTACCTCGCACTCGATCATAGTCCGAAGAGATGGAACCTCCAACTCTATGGGAAGTACAGCCTCCATACCGTAGACCAAAGAGTAAGGGGTTGCCCCTGTTGGCATATGTACAGATGTGCGATACCCCCACAACGCTAGCGGCACCTGTTCATGCCAGTCTCTTGCTGATTGAATGGTCTTTTCTAGAATGGCTTTGATTGTTTTGTTACCTGCTTCCACGGCTCCGTTGGTTTGCGGCCGATAGGTTGTTGACTTGTGTACTTGGATCTGGAATTCGTCCAAGACTTCCCTAGCTCGCCTCTTGAAATGAACTCCATTGTCTGATACGAATGCCTAAGGAACTCCATACCGGTAGATGACATTTTGCTTGATAAAATGTGCAACCTGAACCGCGGTCAGAGTGGCGTAAGAAGCAGCTTCTACCCACTTTGTAAAGTAATCAATAGCCACCAAAATAAATTTGTGACTGTTAGATGCTGCTGGCACAATCCTTCCAATGACGTTGATTCCCCATACTGAGAAAGGCCATGGTGAGGTCATTTGATGCAGTTCGGACGGTGGGTCATGCGTGAGGTTGGCATGAATCTGACATTTGTGACATCGTCGTATGTATTCCACACATTCCGTCTCCATGGTAGACCAGAAATATCCCTGCCTCATAATCTTCTTGGCGAACATCTTTCCGTTCATGTGAGGACCACATACTCCTTCATGGACTTCCTCCATCACTCTCCTAGCTTCTGCACCATGGATGCATAGCTTGTGCATGCCACAGTGTGACCTTTAGTACAGATTTCCTCTGCAAATGATGTATTGAGCTGCCATCCTCTGGAGAGTGATTCGGTCTTTCTTGCTTGCTTCGGCAGGGTATTCTCCTCTTTCCACGAATCTCCAAATGTCATAATACCAAAGGTGACCATCATCAGGCTCGTCAACAACCATGACATGCTGGTATACTAGTGTATCCCTTTGTTCGATCACGATTGGTCTTAACTTTACACCGACAAGAATTTCAACCATGGATGCCAGTGTTGCTAGAGCATCTGCAAATTGGTTTTTAAGTCTCAGGACATGAGTAAATGTCACCTTGCTGAAGTGAGGGATAAGATCCTGGTGATACAGCTTCAGCTTTTCCTCCTTGACTTTCCAATCGCCGTTAGCTTGTGATACCACTAAGTTGGAATCCCCCACAACTTCCAACTTTTCTATGTCAATCTTAATGGCTGCTTCCATACCCACGATGCAAGCTTCATATTCCGCCTGATTGTTGGTGACTTCAAAGTTGAGTTTAAATGCAAGCGGAATGTGCGATCCATCGGGTGAAATTAGCAGCAAGCCGATTCCAAATCCTTTCTGGTTAGCGGCTCCGTCAAAGTATAAATGCCAAACATCTTCAGCCATGGTCATTATGTCTTCGTCAGGAAACTTAAACTCAGCGTCTTCGCCTCCTTGAACTGGACAATCGGCTAAGAACTCAGCAACAACTCTTCCTTTTACAGACTTCCTGGTGATGTACTTCAATTCAAACTCTGCTAACATTAGTAACCATCGTGCCAGCCTTCCCGTAAGAGCTGGTTTCTCAAACAGGTATTTAAGGGGATCCATTCGAGAAATTAGCCTCACTGGGTAGGCCAGTATGTAATGCCTCAATTTCTTGGAAGCCCAGACAAGTGCCCAGCACGTCTTTTCCAATTGGGTATAACACTCTTCGCAGCCGACCATCTTTTTGCTGAGATAGTAGATAGCCCTTTCAACCCCATCGTCTCCTTCCTGTGCCAACATACACCCCATTGAAGACGGGGTGACTGATAGGTATAGGATCAAAGGTTTTCCTGCTACAGGCGGTGTCAGCACTGGTGGGTTCTGTAGATAAACTTTGATAGATTCGAAAGCTTTCTAACATTTGTCGTCCCACTTAAATGGTACTCCTTTCTTAAGTAAGCGAAATATTGGTTCACAAGTCGAAGTCAATTTGGCAATGAACCGGCTAATAAACTGCATTTTTCCAAGAAAACTTCTTACATCTTTTTCAGACCGCGGTGGCTCCATTTCCAAAATAGCCTTAATCTTTGAGGGATCAACCTCAATGCCGCGAGTGGTGATCATGAACCCCAACATCTTCCCTGTAGTGACCCCGAATGTGCACTTGGCGGGATTGAGATGCATCCTATATCTTCTAATTCTCTCGAAGAACTTTCTAAGTGCAGGCAAGTTGTAGACACCCCAATCTGAACCTCGGAGGTTCTTTGTGCGCCCCGATGATGAAATAAAGGAAACAGTACCTTTGCAAGCTTGAATGAAGGATTCCCTCAGCCTAAATAAACCAAAAGCCCAAAAAAGCCCAGAGAAAGCCCAAAAGCCCTGGACCGAGCCTGTAATAACGTGCGGAACACTTCTACATCGCACGGCATAGCAAAATTCATTACACCGCACGCGATCATGAGGTTAACCGCATGGCATTTCAAGAAAAGTTTTGACTGGCTCAGAAAGCTGTCGGCCACGTCCATTTGAGCCACAGCTGCAAAATGGCTCAGCCGAAAATGCACTTCTGGCCCGCCCAGAAAATACCTCCACCATTTGAATTTCAAAATCCTTGGCTCTTGCCTATAAATACACCCCTCCACTCAAAAGAAAAGGGCTCTTGATCATTTATCCCAAGTCTCTCTCTCTTCTTGCTTTTACACTCATTCTCCACTTCCAAGCCTTGAGAATGCCACTCCCAAAAAACATTCTCTAAGCACTTTACTCCATTTTTCTCCTCATCATCATCAAAGTTAGTCCCTTACTAACTTTGAAGCTTCATCCACCCAAATACCCAACAACCACTCATACCCACACCCATCTTTTCTCACCCAATCTCATCCGCTCACATCCTTCGTCACCCGCCTTCATCCTTCACTATCCATCCTCATTCAAGCTCAAGATCAAAGGTAAAAAACCAAGTTTCCTTGGGCTAGGCTCTGTTCTGGCCCTAAGGGGACTCTTCTGCTGTCAGGCTTAACCCCTTTTGGTTAAGATCTGGCCTAAAAATCATTTTCACAAGACAAAATAGCCCATGTGCTGGACAAGCCACACCACGTGGCGCTCTAATGCGTCGCACGGCGTAGCATGTTCATACGTGCGGCCTTTTCATTAACTGTTATTTTCTTGCTCAAGTTGTCTGGATCATGGTTACTCTTCGTCGGGTTTGCTTCTGTTGTTAAGATGTCTGGTATCAGTGTCTTTAGAATAAGACCATATCTACAAGCCATGTTTTACCTCATAAATAAGATTTTCTTGATCATCTCGAGTGATCAAACGTATCAAAAGTTGTTTTATATTCACGGCCTGAAGAAATGGTACTGTTCTGTGGTGATCTAATGGTTGTGGATCTTCTGATATTTCTAAAGAGTGTCGCACGTCATATTCAATATGTCGGGCGATGTCCTGGACACTGTGACAGCCTGATGACAGGATAGGAACCACGTACGGTATACCATAAGGCCGTGCGCTTTATTATGGTATGCCGCGTGAAAGATGACCATAGTCTAGACAATTTGTTGGGAAGCTTTACTATTCTTTTCTTCACTGCATCATCTTTACCATCTCTGTACAGTGAACACCACGTGCACACTAATGTGATATACTCCCCGTGTCCCTTCCCCTTTTACTTGCTTTATTAAAGAACTTGATTTTCCAAAAGATATTAAAAATTTCCCCTTTCGAAAATGCTTAGTAGAGACCGGCTTTACCAAGCGAGTGGGGTGCTTTTTAAAGAAAAACCTTCCCCATTCGTAACGTGGCTCCCGAACCCAAAATCTCAACGTTTTTGCTAGACCAAAAGCCTTTTCCAAACGAGTTCCTCGGTTTCTCGAATCATCCATCTCAAAAATCCGGGTGGCGACTCTTCGAGCGCGCGCCGGGTGGGGAGCCCACACAAGTGTCCCTCTCGCTCTTTTGCCTTGACGATCATATCATCAACGTAAACCTCCACTTCCTTGTGAATCATGTCATGTAGCAAGGTTGTAGCGGCCCGTTGATAAGTAGATCCTGCATTCTTCAACCCGAAAGGCATCACCTGGTAGCAATAAGTTCCCCATTCAGTGACAAACATAGTTTTCTCCTGATCTTCTGGGGCCATGAGGATTTGATTGTAACCTGAAAAGCCATCCATGAAAGAAAGCAAAGCATGCCCAGCGGTGTTGTCAACTAATACATCAATATGTGGTAGTGGGAAATCATCTTTCAGGCTTACTTTGTTTAAGTCCCTGAAATCAACGCAGACCCTAATTTTGCCATCTTTTTTAGGGATGGGGACAATGTTTGCGACCCACTGAGGGTATTCAATTACTATTAGGAATCCTGCATTGATCTCTTTAGTGACCTCTTCTTTTATTTTAAGTACCCAATCAGGTCTCATGCGCCTTAATTTCTGTTTTACAGGTTTTGCCTCATGATAAAGAGGAATTCGGTGCTCCACAATCTCAGGATCGATTCCAGGCATATCGGCATGTGACCACGTGAAAACGTCCTTGAATTCTTTAAGCAGATTTATGAGAGCTTGACGCTCTTCTGCGGATAGCGCGGAACCGATCTGGATTATTCGGGGATTCCCTTCATCTCTCAAATTTATTAAAACAACTTGTTCTTTCATAAGCTGAGCATGCCTCTCATTTTCCCTTTCGACTAGGGATCAGATTTCTTTAGGAATGTCCCCATCGAAATCGATCTTTTGGTCATTGGGGTCGACACAATTTCTTTCAAAACCAGGGAAGTAAGTGGAATCAGATTCATTTATTTCATCATCAGCAAAGGCCTCGGGGGCACCATACACACGAGTGGACTCAAATTCAAAGTACAGACCATGAGGGGTTGGGCCTGTAGACACCTCCCAAACGGGGCATCGCCATTCAGATTGATCACGCTTGTTTGGTTCCACTTCATAAACCAAGATCGTGGACATTCCCATGGCTAGAAACATCGCCACACGATAACGGTTATCGTCAAAATAGAGTTGCCACCTAGTTTATTAAAACTAGGAAAAATGGACAGAGATTCCGGGTACGGGAGCCAAGAGTACAATAAGGGGAAGGTGTTAGGCACCCCTCTTTGCCCAGTCGTGAGACTGGCCCATAATCGTTCGGCATACAATGTATATTTGCTTTATTTAATTCTAACACATAATCTGGTTTTTAGCCTTTAACAGTTGATAAGGTGAGCCAGTACGATAAATGAAAGCATGCATCAGAATAAACAGAAAACAAATATGTCCCAGCAAATAGATCCCTCGGCCGGTGAATTGATATCACGGCCGAGGAATCCCACTGGATCTATATATCGGCCGAAGGATTGATTCCCTAGCCGATGTTCTTCCTCACACCAAAATACGAACAGTTAATAGAAAGAACTAATTAAAAGCGAGAGACGGAAATTAAATCAAACCATAGGCCGTTGGGCCTCACCACCTTGATCCCTCAGTAATTGATTGCTTGGATTGCGATTGATTGTAGATAATAGTGGTTGATTGTGGTAGTCAACTTCACAAAACCCTAGAACAAAGTGAGTTCTTTGGGGGTTTTTACTCTCAGATGCGGCTACTCACGGGAGGTTAGGGCTTTTGTAGAGGATTGATAGGAGATGATTTCGGTAGAGTTTGGGGGCGGATCATGGAGTGGAGAGATGTGTATTTCGTGGTCGTTATTTCGGAACCCTAAGGCCCTTTATATAGGCAATTGGTGACTCACTCCAGTCAATCAAATGGCGTGAATCAAAGTGGAGTTCTAGGGCAATAAGACCTCTATGGTAAGTGTATTCGTAGCCCCGAAGTAATGGTTCCCGACTGCTAGGGTTTGGGCGAACAGATTGAAAAGCTGCTGAACATTCTAAAATCTAGAAAACATCGGTCTGCCGGCCGCCCAAAGGATTTCACGGCCAAAGAAAGGATTTCGCGGCCGCGGAAAGGATTTTCCAACAAAAGGCCAAACTTTACGAGCTCGCTCCGGACACTCCCGAACTCGGTTTTGCGTGTTCTTTGGACCGTTAGAAAGCTTGTTGAGTCTACTTTCTAACCCAAGTGGTTTGGATCAAATATATTTAGTACATCAAAAGATATGACGATTTTACCCTTAGTGGGTCAGAAAATGGATTGTTTTGGTAAAATTCTCGTATCTCCCTCGTTTCAAATTGGTTTAAGGCTTATTATATATCAATAAAGAGGGTTTTGAAAGTACTACAAGATGGTGGAATCCAACCACCAAAATAAGGAACTTTAGTTTATGAAAAATGGGCTGAAAGCAGACTTAATTGAAGATCAACGATGCTACTAAGGCTAAAACACGTTTCTACCCACTCTAAGTATCGCTTGGTACTCCTATCACCTATTTCAAAGTGTTCCTTAATCCCTTAAGAGTTCCAAAAAGTTCATAAGGCTTTCATGAAGACAACTACAACAACCACATATCATATTCATCATCGGGATGGTCCCCAAGGTGGGATTTGAAATAATCGTTGAGCCAAATTTGGGTGTCTACAGATGCCCCTCTTTGACTGAACTTGGATAGACCGCGAGACGTATTCAAATAAAAGTCAAAGCTGTAAAAAAGCAACTCAATTTGGTCCAACCACTATTCCAAGGGTTTTTGAAAAAGGTTTTAGTTATAGTCGGGCCGGGAGGCTGCCTACGTATTCCACAGGGGAAATTCAGACCAATCGTAGTTCGGGACAACCAAAAACAAAAGCGCAGAGCTTTAAAGGAGGAATTTGCCATCGGGCCATACCAAGCCTTCGAGCGATGTACCTGAGCTATGCCAGGATTTTGGCGGAGAGTAGTTGAAGGAGTGCCGAGCTACCGAGCAAATTCTTGCGGAGAGCATCTTCAGTATTTTGGGGTAGATCAATACACAGCAGGTGAGTCGTTTGTTTTTCATGATCATCCTTACTTTGACTGAGGGGAGCTCGGTAGAGGTCTTTGCGAATGAGCTTGATGGAATAGATGTAATTGGGTGGAATCCAACTATCTTCTAGAGACAATCGGACGCCGGTTCTGAGATGGGGGGGCACAAGGCCAGTAACTGGAGCACGGAGCGTTTGGATGGGAGAACCGAGGCACGGAACCGGTTGCAATCATGAGGCGAGAGCCTGAGGAGTCGGAGCTTGGAGCTTGACGATCGTAGAGCCGGTATCAATCATAAGGCAAGAGCCTGAGGAGTCGGAGCTTGGAGCTTGAAGTGATAGAACCGAGGCGTAGAGCCGATTTGTAACCTGTTTCAAATGCAAACACATGGTATATTTGATAGCAAAATGCACCCAACTAGCGAATCCTATGAGTGTAGCACAAGGTTTCATTCAAGGGAATGTTCAGGCAAAATAAATCTAGTGACTCACAAACATCATCATAATGCATCAAGAGATACAACGCCATGAGGCGTACAAGACGAGAGACGTAATTTTGATATCTGTGCACTCTATTTGGAATTTAGAATGTAACACTCATTATGCTTCGAATCGTTGGACATGTGATTAGCTTACGTCAAGTGACATGCAACAAAGACATCAACCACTGCAAGCCACATTATTCAAGACAATGGTGTAAGAGGTATGTGCACATTATTTTGTTAATAGAATGCTTAGAGTAAAATAGGTCATACCACAATTAAAGGATACCAAAGGGCAAAATATGTCAAGAGACATAGTACACCACAATACCACATCATTTAGGGGCCAAGAGGTGCAACATGTCGAGAGACATAACATATCAAGAGATGCAAGGCCATGAGGCATACAGGTCAAGAGACTCAGGCGTCAAGGGACACAACACCGAGAGATGTATAAGTCAAGAGACCTAATACATCGAGAGATGTAATGCCAAGAGGAATAATGGTCGAGAGACCTTATACATCGAGAGATGCAATGCCAAGAGGTATAATGGTCGAGAGACCTAATGTATCAAGAGATAGCGCCTATTTTTTCCTCTAGCCAAGAGGCGTCATACCAACAGATAATCAAACATATTCATAATGCAAGCAACATGGAGTAATGAAGACAAAAATCAAGTATTAGATCAAGAGACCAATGCAAGACCAAATAACCACAACTGCCACAAAGACATGAAAGCGAATCAAATGCGCAGGCCAAAGAGGCCTAGGAAAATGTCTAGATAAGACTAAATAGTGAGGTGCTCGTGTAGACAAATCAACTGTACGGGCCAAGAGGCCAATGCAACTGTCTAAACTACACATCACGCAACCATGTGATTGTGGTGATATGCAAGCAAGTGTTTTGGGACATCTTAACTTTCGCGTACTCAAGCTAGTGCTTCTCTTACACCATAAGATGGCAACAAACTCTATACTAGCCAAATGGCTATGACAAAGAAGGCGATGAGATCCAAGAGGCTTGAAAGATTACAACACTCTAGCAACGCTGCTAACACACTGTATAGCCCAGGGACCTTTTAGCTACACTCCTCATGAAATGGGAAACCCGTATTACCTCCGTGAAAATTTACAAATAAGTAATTGTGCTTGTATTTCTATGTCAAAAATGCTTAGGATAAAATCAATTTTGAAAATTTCTCCTTGAGGATTTCAAAACCACGTCATTTTAGCTACATGATTCACATTCAAAACCACTCAGTCGTCAAGATACGCAAAACTGTTCCATGAACCCATGACCCTAGCGAGTTTACTGCTTCAGGGTGAATTGACTACTTTGAGTTGGATTGATAAGTGACCACCGCGTGCCTCATGAGAGATTGTGCGCTTCTAAAAGGGGGATGTAGTTGTGCCCCTTTGCTTCACACCACTTTTCCTTCCACATTGGTTATGCCCCTAGTATCTAGGATTTTGTTGCTAAGTCGCATTCTTCAATCCGAAAGGACTTTATTATGGACCATATTGTAGGTTAGGGTGTTGGCTTAAGAAAGGAAGGGATATAATAGCTCAAACCTACTTTCTACTCATGCTTGGGTTCCAAAAGCTAGCAGCCATCTAATCGCTCTATTTTGTATGAAAGGGAGATGTTTCTTCAAAATGCCCCCTATTTTTGGATTGGAAGGGATGATGTTTTTCTTCTTTCAAAACCCCCTTGTGTGACGGGATGCTTACTTTCCATTTTGTAGTCATCTCTCATTGCATTTTTATCTACCCCAGTGTGGGGGATGGCTGTCTAGCAGGCTTTATTTGAAAGAAACTATCCAGAGGCTCAATGTGGCTAGCAAGGGATAAGTGTTTGGATAGAGAAATGATGGCATTTCTTCATTTTGAATCATGCGACAGTGCAACTAGAATCCTAACCAAGAGATTAAGAGGCTTTGATGTTTTACCAAGTGGTTCTTCAAAATCAAGGACAAGTCTTGAGACTCAAAGTGGGTGCATGGAGACATGGCTAAGTTTTCATTTTGTTTTTATGCTCTAACTTTTGCCTAGACCGCCCTTGAGGGTTTTCCAATCTAGCGAGCTCATTTTTTTTCCTTTCCTTTTATTTTCTATCTTCAACAGCTTGCTCCTCTTACAAGTGGCTCCATGAAAGTGCACAAGTGTTTTCAACTCCCCCTCAACTCAACAGAAATGACATGGGTCACAATTTGTTTTGAAAACTCTTTTGGTGATTTTGATAACTCAAGTGATCATGAAGTGTTTCAAGCGATATCATGAGATTACTTTGAAATCCTTGAGGATTGTTTTCAACACTTAATGTTATCATGAGTATTCTGTGGCAGCAAATTAGCACAAGAGAAAACATTTTCAAAAATGTGGCCGACCCTAAGGTGCCTACGTATCTCTAAAGAGAATCAGGCCATTCGTAGTTCAGGTTTAAGGAGATTCATATTCCGGGAGAGATTCACATTTCATGTTGAGTGCAAAGAGTTGATCCAAAATCAAGATGAACAAAATGACTTTAATTTTAAAAGAAAATAAACTCAAGACTCAAATTCCTAAAGGAGAACAAATTTGAGATTCAAACCCTAAAAAGAAGCAAATAAGGGTCAAAAGAAAGACCCGAAGATTGACTCAAAACATATGACAGAATTTGGCCGCCGCTTCTCAATCATCCAGCTTGGTTGGATCAACTATCCCTTGATCGATAAGATCTTGGACTGCATTCTTGAGAGCCCCACATTGTTCAATGGAATGACCAGTCACTTGGTAATACTTGCAATACTCCCTATCCTTTTGTGCAAGATTACTAGGAAATTTTGGTTGCAATGATTTCAGATCGCCTGTTGCTTCTAAGATGTGGAATACATCTTCTAACTTCATTCCAAGAGGAACAAATTCCCTCTTACGCTTGTGATGAGATCTCACCATATTAATACCACTATTAGTGTTGGTATTTGTGCTTGTCTCTACCTTGTGGCTGACTTCTCCATTGTCGAGTAATCCTTGATTAAGGCCGTCTTCAACTTGCAATCCAGTAGCATAGAGGCACTTAAAAGTAGAAATTGCTTGGGAATACATGTGCCTCAGGAACTGCGGCTGTAAATTTCTTACCACCATTCTGATTTGGTCTTCTTCTGAGGGAAGAGTTTTCATCTGTGCGGCTTTCTTTCTCCACCTAGTAAGAAAATTGGCAAAGCTCTCATTTGGCTTTTGTTTGAGCATCTTCAGATCTCGAGTGGTTACCTCAATCTGGACATTGTAGGCATATTGATTGATGAAAGCATTGGCAATTTCTTGCCACCCGTTGTACTTTGTGAAGTCCAGAGTGAGAAACCAGTCGAGAGCACTCCCTGTGAGAGTCCTTTGAAAAAGTTGGGCAATGAGTTCATCATTCAGGCCCATGGGTTTCAGGGTGTTGATGATATGGCGGACATGGCTGGTGGGATTGCCGGTGCCATTGAACTTCTCAATATCGGGCATCTTGAACTTCTCTGGCAGTTTGGCATTTGGAAAAAGGCAGAGTCCATCAAAATCAAGGATTTGATCTCCTTTTGAGCGAGCCAAGGCAGCTTTGATGTCTTTGACTTGTTGGGCAAGCTCATGGTTTTCCATTATGATCACGACGCTATCAACCTCTGGAGGAAAGGGCTTCTGAGAAATTGGCGACCACAACTGTCACAGCTAAGTCCAAAAGCAAATCTAAAAGAAGCAAAAGCTCAATTACGTTTATGTTGAGACATCCCAAATCAAGTGATTGTGCAGTGCACCAACGCCTATTGCCCCCTAGAATGTAAGCTGCCCCTAATATGATGACACATTTACCATGCATGCAACCAAGTGGTTGAACAACATATTAGTACTATGAAGTGATGTGATTAGGTAGTAATGCAATACAGCAAGCAATCATGCGACAATTATACAATCAAGTGATCATATATACAATGTACCATGCAAGATAAAAGATTGATGAAATCCCCACATTTTCTTTTTTCTTTCTAAGATCCTGGGAAAAAACAAAGAAAGAAAGAAATTTATGAAAACCTAAAGAATAAGGAAATAAATGTTTTTTTTTTGTTCTTTTGACAAGATTCTAGCAAAGATTGAAAGAGAAAGAAATAAAAAGAAAGATTCTTTTCTTTTTGTTTTTTTTTTTTGAAAGAATCCTAGCAAGAAAGAAATAAATAAAACCTAGAGATAAAAGAAGACTTTTGTTTTTTGTTTTCTTTTGTTTTTTGTTTTCGAAACTCCTAACAGTATAAGACTATGACAACCTTTCACAAGTCAAAACTTATCTCAAAGAGAGACAGAGTTATGCAAGGACTATTCTTTATCTCAAGAGAGATAGACTTCATCACAAACTCTTGATAAGATGAGCATGAATTCATCTTCTACAGCAATTAAAACTCTAAAGAGTACTAATTATTGAATCAAACAAGAGTTTTGGATATAATGCAACACATAGTCCTAACCTGTTTGGGATTTCCTGTCCTAGTTTGGAAAGAGTTCTATGGCTTTCTACAATATGCAAGGTTTCGGGTAGTCTCAAAGGGTGCCCCGTTAGGAGTTTGCTGGAACTTCTAACATAGCCCGTGTCATGCCGGGATATCAGGTGAACTCAACGTGGGTTGCCCGCTCGATGCACATGAAAAAGAATTAAATAAAGCAAATATTAATTCCATGTTGAACTTTCTGGTTATGGCTCTCAAATCCCCAGCAGAGTCACCAAAAACTGTAGACACCTCTCAAACGGAGCATCGCCATACAGATTGATCATGCTTGTTTGGTTCCACTTCATAAACCAAGATCGTGGACATTCCCATGGCTAGAAACATCGCCACACGAGAACGGTTATCATCAAAATAGAGTTGCCACCTAGTTTATTAAAATAAGGAAAAATAGACAGAGATTTCGGGTACGGGAGCCAAGAGTACAATAAGGGGAAGGTGTTAGGCACCTCTCTTTGCCCAGTCGTGAGACTGGCCCATAATCGTTCGGCATACAATGTATATTTGCTTTATTTAATTCTAACACATAATCTGGTTTTTAGCCTTTAACAGTTGATAAGGTGAGCCAGTACGATAAATGAAAGCATGCATCAGAATAAACAGAAAACAAATATGTCCCAGCAAATAGATCCCTCGGCCGGTGAATTGATATCACGGCCGAGGAATCCCACTGGATCTATATATCGGCCGAAGGATTGATTCCACAGCCGATGTTCTTCCTCACACCAAAATACGAACAGTTAATAGAAAGAACTAATTAAAAGCGAGAGACGGAAATTAAATCAAACCATAGGCCGTTGGGCCTCACCACCTTGATCCCTCAGTAATTGATTGCTTGGATTGCGATTGATTGTAGATAATAGTGGTTGATTGTGGTAGTCAACTTCACAAAACCCTAGAACAAAGTGAGTTCTTTGAGGGTTTTTACTCTCGGATGCGGCTACTCACGGGAGGTTAGGGCTTTTGTAGAGGATTGTTAGGAGATGATTTCTGTAGAGTTTGGGGCCGGATCATGGAGTGGAGAGATGTGTATTTTGTGGTCGTTATTTCGGAACCCTAAGGCCCTTTATATAGGCAATTGGTGACTCACTCCGGCCAATCAAATGGCGTGAATCAAAGTGGAGTTCTAGGGCAATAAGACCTCTATGGTAAGTGTATTCGTAGCCCCGAAGTAATGGTTCGCGACTGCTAGGGTTTGGGTGAACGGATTGAAAAGCTGCTGAACATTCCAGAATCTAGAAAACATCGGTCTGCCGGCCGCCCAAAGGATTTCACAGCCAAAGAAAGGATTTCGCGGCCGCGGAAAGGATTTTCCAGCAAAAGGCCAAACTTTGCGGGCTCGCTCCGGACACTCCTGAACTCGGTTTTGTGTGTTCTTTGGACCGTTAGAAAGCTTGTTGAGTCTACTTTCTAACCCAAGTGGTTTGGATCAAATATATTTAGTACATCAAAAGATATGACGATTTTACTCTTAGTGGGTCAGAAAATGGATTGTTTTGGTAAAATTCTTGTATCTCCCTCGTTTCAAATTGGTTTAAGGCTTATTATATATCAATAAAGAGGGTTTTGAAAGTACTACAAGATGGTGGAATCCAACCACCAAAATAAGGAACTTTAGTTTATGAAAAATGGGCTGAAAGCAGACTTAATTGAAGATCGACGATGCTACTAAGGCTAAAACACGTTTCTATCCACTCTTAGTATCGCTTGGTACTCCTATCACCTATTTCAAAGTGTTCCTTAATCCCTTAAGAGTTCCACAAAGTTCCTAAGGCTTTCATGAAGTCAACCACAACAACCACATATCATATTCATCATCGGGATGGTCCCCAAGGTGGGACTTGAAATAATCGTTGAGCCAAATTGGGGTGTCTATAGGCCAAGAGGCTCTGACTCAGAATTAGGCCCATGGCATGTTGCACTCGGTATGAAATTCTAGTTCTTATAATCTCCGGCAGCATCCATGATGAGTGAAGTTGGATCTTCGAGGGCCTCCTGCCCTAGTATCAGTACTTCAGCCTCCGTGACTGTACCCATTGGTCCGTTCTCCTTGAACAGGATCGTCAGACTTCCCATGTCAAGGACCTCAATCTAATCAGTCAGCTTTTCCCGTTCCTCCACAGCCTCAAACTCTTCCTCGCTCTCCGGCCAAACGTCGTTAGCGAATATCTTGAATCCTGGTAACAGAGTGTTGGTTTCCTTATCCCAGAATGGTTCTAGCTGACCTTGGTAGACCTGCTTTGCTTTTTCTTTAATGAAGTAGTCCTCCAATCTCTCTCCCTTTTTCACTTTATTGCTGCCTGAGGGTAAGTAACCAAGACCGGTTGTGCGTGTCAGAGTTCCCATGGCTTCGAACTTTGCAGGTCCCTGCAGATTCTTTCCTAGTCCCAAACCTGGCATGTAGGACATCTTCTGTAACGCCCCCAATTTTGGGTACATTAAGTAAACATTTTATTGATAAAACTAAATAGAGTCTGGCTCTTTATTACATCATAATTCTCACAAGAGTACTTTTATTCAACAAAAGGAGGGGAAACTAGGGTTCCTATCTACTGCTCCGCCTGCTCCTCCATTCTAGCAAGCTCCTCGGCTCCAAAAGCTTCCAAGGTGTACAGTTCACCCTGTTCATCTATAAGGTCTGACACATTATACCGATGTCGCCACCAATATAATATGTTAGGGTCACCAAAAAGGTAACACCGTGAGCTACGAAAGCTCAATAGAATAAACCATACCCACTAACCCTTGACATACAACAAAGGCACATAGACAATTACACATGCTCATTCAATAACATAGTTAACAATGACATAGCCACATTCACTATCTTACAAGCGTTGGTGTCCATGATTTTCTGTGTTTCTCCTACGCAGCATTTCGTAGACTATGTCACCATTTTTACCTTTAATTGCCAAATCAACATTTTGAAAATCACATTTTACACACCCAACCTCGGTTCCGTCGTTCCGGTCTCCCGAGTATCCTCACAATGGTTCCGCCGTCCCAGGTTCTCATTGGCACACAAAACTTTGCATTGGCTCCTCTCCGCGGATAACCAAGCCACACACTCAACCTCGGTTCCGCCATTCCGGTCTCCCGAGTATCCTCACAATGGTTCCGCCGTCCCGAGTTCCCATTGGCACACACACACACACATAATGGCTACCACATCCGGCCATTATGTAGTTTCAAAAATATTTTACCCAATGTCACAAATCTTTCTTTTACACACCACACAATGGGCAAGTCCGGCCACATTGTGGTTTCAAAACCACACCTTATCTTAACACACCCTAAGTGTCATGTTTCTATCTTTCTCGATTTTCGTGTCTCGTTCTCATGCATAGATTCCGCAGCAGGACTTCTTATGACAATATCATAATCATTCATTGTAATCTTGAAACTAAACTAGCAAGATCATCCAACTCTATATCAAATTGCATGCTTACATTATCACATCATCAAGTTCAACATTTAACCCATAGAGTAAAGCATAGTGCCACATGGACGGACACCTTTGGAGTGGAAAACCACTTATGCTTCATCACACATCGACAAGTAAGACAAGTAATCACATATACATGCTTATAACCATCCTAAAATCAAAATACGAATACTTAAAGTTGAGCCACAAGGTTACCTTTCAAAAATTCGTTCTTCCTTTTCAAAAAGTTCAAAACAACACATGTTTATTGAAGTACAATCAACTATACTTTGGCTTAGAGTGTATAAGAGTATTCTACGTATACTTAGGGATAATGAGGATGGAAAATTCTACTGTTCTTCTTGGCGGTAGGGCGGCTACGGAAAGTACGTCGGTGATCGGGTGGAGTAACTCCCTACGGTAGGCTTCCGGTAGCTTTGAAAGAGAAAGGTTTCTCTTGAAACTAGATCTTGACTAACACTACTTGACTTTTTTGATTGAAAGGGTGGTCGAGTGGCGGTTTAGTGGCGGTCTTGGATGAGTTTCTTGAAGAACTTGGGAAGAACTCAAGAACAACTCAAAACAAGAAGAACAAGGCAAGAACAAGACTTTCTAGAGAGAGAAGTTGAAGTATGAAAGGTGTGAGTTGAATGGCAAGCATGGGGTGCTATTTATAGCCAAAGGTTGGCTCCCTCTCTCTCCTCCTTGGCCGGCCTCTCTCTCTCCCTTTATCCAATGGATTTTGCTCCATTGTGTTGTCATTTCAAGCCTTGAAAGCACACCAAGATCTTCTCCTTTCTTTTCTTCCATTCTAGGACAAGTTTAGGTTATTCTAATGGGTTCCTAGTCTTGTCTAGTACTTAGGAGATTTGTTTGGATATGAAAGTATAAGGAAAGCCTAGATTTGGTTGTACTTTGATGATGTAAGAAGTTGGCCAAAGATAGTTGACTAGATTGAATGAGTACACAAGCACACACATCACACACTCTCTCTCCCTCTCCCAACCTTTCTCTCTCTCTTATCCATTCTCTCCCTCTCTCTCTCTCTCTCTCTCTCTCTCTCTTCTTAGTACAATGTACATATATATATATATATATATATATATATATATAAGGACAATGGTAAGTAGATTGACTTGAGAAAGTATAAGGGATTGAGTTGTAAGGATGTAAGAAAATCTTGTCCTCTTAAATCTACCTCACATTTTCTATATCTTTTCCTTCCACAAGTACAAGTACTTATGTGTATATATATATATATATATATCTTGGATTTGGTAGAAGAAAATCTAGGGTACTTGTACAACAATCTCCCTCTCTCTGTCCTATCCCTCTCTCTCTCTCGGCCCATCTCTCTCTCTCTCTCTTTCTCCCTTGTTTAATATATATATGTAAGTATGACAAAGTATATAAAAGTACATAGGTACTATGTGATCTTACTAGATTTCTAAGTCAAAATTCCCTATTAAACTATTCCAATTGGCACATGTCCCTTTATAATACTATATTATGTACATATAGAATCCTAGGATATATATTTTTATGGTACATATCTATTTCGTTAAGTATTTAGGCACATGGTAGATCTAAGAAGTGAATAAACTAATAAAGCCTAGTACTTTGGCAAGACTTAGCCTTATTAACCAATGAGTAATATTTCTCCTAACATTTATTGACCAATGGTTAAAGATGGAAAGTATTATACTTGAATAATATATATATGTACTTTTAAGCATGTGTATATAAGTCTATATATAACTATATAAGTGTACTTTGAACAATCCAATAAGATATCTTTAATAGAAAATCCATTGACCAATGGATAAAGATTTCCCTAACTTTTATCGTCCAATGGGTAAAGGTCAAAGATGATCTATCAATTTCAGGAAAATATTTACCATAAAACCATTGGATAAAAGGGATTATTTTCTTGGGTTATTTGCAAGGACACCCCCTCAACTATTACGTTTTGTCAACATGACCCCCTCATCTTCAAAACTCGGCAAACTGACCCCCCCAACTATCAAAACTCATCAACTACACCCCTTTCACAAATTTCCGTTAAAAACTTGGACGGAAATAGTCGAAAAGACTAAGTTGCCCTTTTGTCTATGAAAGAAAGAAATAGGGTTTGGGGGACAACACAACACACAGCTCCTCTCCTTCTCTCCTCTTCTTCCCCTCTCTCCTCTGTCCCCTCTCTCCTTTGTCTCTTTCTTCGATCGACAGCCCAGAAAATCGAAACCCTAAAACCCAACTAAGAACGTCAAATCCATCACGTTCGAAACCCTCAATCAAGTCGTTCCAACAAGTTCGAAACCCAGCAACAGAGCACGAGTACGAGTTCATCTTCTGCGTTGGAAACCCTCTGGTTGATCAAAATCAGAAATTGCGAAAGTTGTAAGTTCAAACTTTAGGCTTTAAAAATCATACTTTTTGGGACTGTAAATGTATGATTGGGAACCCTAAAAATTCCATTCAAGTTTGTAAATGTTGTACCAAGAAAATACGAGATTTAGGGCTATAAAAAACTGAGAAGTTTGGGGATCTGTTCTAGGGATTTAGGGCTATAAAAAATATGAGATTTTACTAAAATATGCCATTTTTAGTGATCTGTTCGAGATTAGAAGTATTAAAAATTGGGGATTTTTGTATTTTTCCTAAGCAACTTGAATAAAATATGCACTTTTCATAGATTTGCAGTAAAATATTTGGCCCTTTCCCAAAGTTCCAGATTTTAAGTCCCAGATTTAGTGGTCTCTCTTTTTATACTTTCCATGTGGTCTTTATAAGTTTTAGTTGACATTCTGTTGTTAATTTATAAGTGTTTGTATGCTTTTTATGAGTTTGTACAGTTAATTAGTCCTCTGATTCATAAAGTATGTTTGTATGGTTTTCATGAGAATTTTCATTTCATAAGACAATTTTTTAATATAACTTTTTTGGTACCCATATTTTAAGTATTGTATGCTTTCCATATTTGAAGACTATGGGTGGTTTTTGTTGGAGTAGTTTAACTTGACATCCTTTTATTTCCCCAAGTATTTGTATGGTTTCCATGCAAATGTTTTTAATACAACTGTTGTGTTGCAGAAGCAAATGGAGGAGACACCTGACTTAAGATGTACTTTGTTAGTTCGTGTTAGTGGGAAGCTAGTCGAAGGGGCTCACTGGGAATACAAGGATGGGGTTACTGCTGAAATCAAGGTAGACCCAGATTCCTACACCTTTTACGAATTCATGGATGTAATTAGGGAGATTGGATATACAGTTGAAAAAGATAACATTAGTGTGTATTATACACTTCCTCCTGACATGAACAATGACATCAACAATGGTTTAGTCTCATTGAGAAATCATGATGATATGGTTAACATGTTTGCAGCACATTTGTTGATTGGTATGAAGTATTTCTGTATTGATATTTATGTTGACTGTCCTAACGTGGTTGATTCAGAGGATGAGGAGTTCATAGGTGTAGACCAGGGTTGTATAACTGAGTTGGGAGGTGACCAAGAAGTAAGAGAAGGAGAAGGAGAAGGACAGGGAGGTGGTCATCAATTTGGAGAAGTAGGAGAAGGACAGGGAGGTGGTGAGCAAGATGGAGATGTAGGAGAAGTAGGAGTTGGAGTTGAAGGTGTGGATGCAAATAAAAGTGGTGAAATGAATGATGATGATGATAGCTCAGACAGTGAATGGTTTCCCAATGATGATAGCTCTACTTCCACTGCCTCTTTCAGTGGGGTAGAGGAGTCTTCTGATGAGGAAGAAGAGGAGAGTATTCCCTTGGTAGGTTTAGGGAAAAGCTTACTTAGGAGTTTAGGTGAACAAGAACAGGATGGTAGTTCTGATAATGATGATGACAACATTGCACCTGAGGTTGATGAAAATGGGAGGCCTATTTTTCCTGAGTTCAAAGAGAGTGACATGAAAAAACCTAAGTTAATAGAAGGGATGAAATTTCCTAATGTGGTAGTTTTTAGGAAATTATTGAGGGAATACCACATAAAGGAGGGCTATGAGTTCAAATTTTTAAAGAATGAGTCTAGGAGGGTGACTGTAAGGTGTGCACATGATTGTGGCTTTAGACTTCATGCCTCTCCCATGTATGAAGAGAGATCCTTCCAAATTAAAAAGATAGATCAACAACATTCATATACCAGGACATACACTAATAATAATGCAACCTCATCTTGGCTTTCCCAGAGGTACTTAGCCAAATTTAGTGATGCCCCTGAGAGTAAGGTCAGTTCAATGAAGAAAACTATTAGGAGGGAATGGCTGCTGAATGTTTCAGAGAACAAAGTGTACAGGGCAAAGAGAAAGGCACTTCAACTGATAAGGGGAGATCATAGAGGCCAGTATGCTAGGTTATGGGATTATTGTGAGATGGTTAGAATACATAATCCAAGTAGTACTACTAAGATTAAGGTGGATACAGAATCATTGGCAGAGGGAGCACCAGTGTTTGAGAGGATTTTCATAAGTTATGATGGACAGCTGAGGGGTTTTCTGTCAGGTTGCAGACCAATTATTGGGTTAGATGCCTGTTTTCTGAAAGGTCCCTTTGGAGGTCATTTGATGCATGCAGTTGTAAGAGATGCCAACAATCAGATGTTTCCTTTGGCATTTGCTGTTGTGGAGGCTGAAACAAAAGGTAGCTGGACTTGGTTCATGGAGTTGCTGGTACATATGATAGGAGATCCAGAGGAAAGAGGATGGTGCTTTGTCTCTGACAGGCAGAAGGTACTTAAATAACTGCATTTCCTTGCTTAAATAACTACAATCTGTTTTTTCAACTGTTTATGTTTATTGAAAATATGTTTTTTTTTTTTTGTTTTTTTTCACTTAGGGCTTGACACAAACATTTGCAGAGTTGTACCCTAATGTTGAACATATGTACTGCATTAGGCACATGTACTCAAATTTCTCAAAAGTGTACAAGGGTAAAGAATGGAAAGACCTAATGTGGAAGGCAGCATCAGTGTACACAATTCAAGAATTTGAGTACCATATGAATGCTATTAAGGAAATTGATGAGGATGCATATGAGTACTTGATGAGTGAAGACCCTAAGGCATGGGCTAGGTGCATGTATGGGTTAAGGTCAAAATGCAATAGAATGGACAACAACACTAGTGAGGCTTTCAATCAAGCAATTAAAGATGCAAGGGATGAACCAATTCTGACCATGTTGGAAAGTATTAGAAGGTATCTCATGACTAGGTTGCAAATTAGGAGACAAATGTGCATAGGCTGGGAGGGTACCTTATGTCCAAGGATTAGGAAAAGGGTTGAGAAAACTTGCAAGCTAATGGGGGAATGTCAGGTTATTTACAGTGGTGACATGATTTATGAGGTCATGACTGTACTCAGGACATTTATTGTGGACTTAAATCAGAGGACCTGCACATGCAGGAAGTGGGATGTGTGTGGGATACCATGTCAACATGGAATGGTAGCAATCATCACTGACAAATCTAATCCTGAAGAGTTTGTTGATGAGTGCTTCCATATCAGTACTTTTGCCAAGACATATGACTTCACCATCAAGCCAATTCCTGACCAAACAATGTGGATTCGTAAGGACTTTGCTCCTATAGAACCTCCTCTTTTCAGAGTCAAGAGTGGTAGACCAAAAAAGAATAGGAGGAAAGGGCCTGATGAACCAAAGAATCCTACAGGAGGTCCCTCAAAGGGAGTGAAAGAGTATTACACATGCCTGAAATGTAGAATTTGTAAGCAGCCAGGCCACAATTCCAGGACATGTCCTCAAAAACCAAGCAGCACAACTGTTGAACAAGTAAGAGCTCACATCATTTATTCATATTCACCACTGGTTCATTTTTGTTTCATTGTGTGAAATGTGTACCATTTCTGTACAGGAAATGGCAATGGCAGAAGACTTGGAAATGATAATGGCAGAGGAAATGATAATTGGTGAGGAAAGACAACTGATTCCATGCAGAAATAGTGGAAGGGATAAAGACAAGAACAGTGGGAGTGGTAGGGGAGCAAGAGGAGGGAAAAATGCTGCCACTGGAGGAAGAGGAAGAGGAACAAGGGGTGGAGGAGGGAGAGGAAAGGTTGGTGGTGGAGGAGGTGGTGCACAAACAAGTGGAAGAGGTGGCACAATGGTGGTTGGAGGGACTGGTAGAGGTGGTGGCCCTGCTCCAAACAAAGGACAAGTGGTGATTGGGGGTAGAGGAAGAGGAAGGGGAAGAGGTGGAAGCACTCCTACTCTTCCTGGAGTTCTTATCAAAGAGAGATGTGAACAACAAGGTGGAAAAAATGGAAAATGTAAAGAACCAAATATTGGGAAAGGTAAAGAACCAGTCCTTGCAAAACCCAAAGTACCAATTCCAAGGTTTGGAGGTGCAGGAACTGTTGCCCCAAGGATTGGTCTACCAAACCCACAGGTATGATACTAATCTCATAGAATTTAGTTAAGTTTAAGTTTCTAGTCCATACTATCAGCTTTCATTACATGGTGTGAATGTAGGGATGGAGAAGATCCAGTAGGATAGGGAATGCAGTTTTTTGGAGTCAGCCATCAAGCTCCTCTGCTGCATCATGTGCCAGTGGTGGTGGAAGTGGCAGTGCCACAATGCCAACTACTCCAATCCCCAGGCTGGACTCCCAATTAAGGAGCATCTTCAACCCCAAGTTCAACACAGAAATCTGGCATTTGAATATGGTTTAGGGCATAGTTTAGGATAATGACCAATGTGTAATGGAACAAGAACTTTTATCTTTTGTTGGTTCCTACTACTGAATGTAATACTGTAGCTTGGTTAGCTGTAATTTTGTTATGTGTAATATTGGTTGACAAACAATGTCATGTTTTGAATTATGTGACTGGAACCTGATGGGGGAACTTGGTTTGAATGGTTTAATTTCATGGTTTGGTTTGGAGGCAATGTCAATGTAAACTTGTTTCATGGTTAGTTTTTGGGCTGTGTGACTGGAATGTGAAACTTGTTCTGTTTAATACTTGTGACTGGAATGGTTAGTTTTTGTTCTTTCATGATTTGTTTTCCATGTTTACAACACATGTTAATGATCTTGTTGTGCAATGGTTTAGTCTCACTTCGTTACATTTTTTGCTTGTGTTACTAATGCAATGATTTTCCATGTGATTTGGAATTCCAGGTTTATGGACAAAAGTGCTGCCATGGTTCTGCTTTTCTTTGCCTTCTAGAAAGAGGAGTACTTACTGGGGTAACATACCATAATTTCCTTGCATTCACATTTGTGCATTGCTAGTTGTTTAAACTTAAACAAATCATTTCATGACAGTCAAACATTTGTTTTTCATTCACAGGCTTGGCAAATACAGAGGGGATTTCTTAGGGGAGTGGTTCACAGTTGACACAAACACACCAATCACATAGATAATGACAAACAGTATGACTACCACTACTATGATTTTCCTAGAAAAACAAGTTCCAAACTCTCTAGTCTTCTTGGCTTCATTCATAGTTCTTAGGTTGATATTCATCTCAGTCAGGTCTGCTAGTTTGACAACAAGGGCATCATTCTCTTCTTCCACCATTTGCTTTCCTCTTTCCAACCCTTCATTGATCATCTTCAACTCTTGAACTTGTTTCTCAAGTTCATCTTTTTTGGCTTGCATTATCTTTAGCATATTCCAATCCTCTGGGGCAAGTTTCTGGGTCCACCCACACAAAGAAATTGCAATCATTCTCCTTCTGAAAATCAACACAACAATATTCAATTTTTACTCTTTATTCAAGTGTACAAAATCAAAGATCATTTGGAATTTCTTAACCAAAAATCGATTACCTTGTAGTTGATACACCCCAGGAACCTTCTTCCTGGATTTTTCACAGTTAGTGACGTTCGCATAACAACCCTTCGTCCACATTCACATCTTTCTTCTCCTTTGTACTGACAAAAGTTGGTGCTAGTAGAGCTACTGCTCATGTTTCTGTATGTTTCTGGCTTGGGTTTTGTATTTTTGGGTTTTGATGTTTGGAGATGGGAGAGGGGAGGGAGAAGAAGAAGGATAGGAGACTGTTTAGAGATGGGAGAGAAGAAAGAGGAGAAGAAGAGCAAATGACAGTAGCAGATGAGGTTTTCAAAAAATCTGGGTTTTTTGAATTTCAAATTTAGGGTTTGGGAAGGGTTGGAAAGGAGAAGAAGATGGGGTTGGGAGAGAGAAGGGGTAAGTGGTTTGGAGTCATTTCTTCTTCTGGGTGGGTGGGGAAGCAATGGGGAGATGGAGATGAATTTGGGAGATGGAAATAGAGAGAGAGAACGTAGAGAGAGAGAGAGAGATGGGGTAGAGATGAGTTTGGGTTAGAGAGAGAGAGAGAGCATATATAGCTCTGGTTCTTTTTCCCGCCCAAGAACAAGGGCATTTTAGTCTCAAAATTTGTTTTTCTTTGTTTTTCCATCCAACTTAGCCTAAAAAGTTAACATTTTTTAACAGAATTGGACAGAAGGGGTGTAGTTGATGAGTTTTGATAGTTGGGGGGGTCAATTTGCCGAGTTTTGAAGATGAGGGGGTCATGTTGACAAAACGTAATAGTTGAGGGTGTGTCCTTGCAAATAACCCTATTTTCTTAGAATGATCCAACCATTCATAAAATTCCCTTTTAAAATTTTGTAATTGTTTCTCATTATATTTTGAGAAATACCATTCCCTAAAATCCTTATTTTTAGGTTGGTAGAATTCTTCATTAATTTCCTTTCTAACTTCAGGCCCTATTATTGTCATTAATAGAAAAATTCATATCACTAGCAGTAGGTGATAAATATGTACTGTAAGTACAAGGATCGTAAAGAAAACTGACCTTATTCAGAAGGCCGAAACCAATATTACAACAGGTGGGGGAGGAGAATACAGCGGAAGAGAGAAGGGAGAGCTAGGATTTTAGAGAGAGAGGTCAATCCTGAAAATCCTAGCTCTCCCTTCTCTCTTCCGCTGTATTCTCCTCCCCCACCTGTTGTAATATTGGTTTCGGCCTTCTGAATAAGGTCAGTTTTCTTTACGATCCTTGTACTTACAGTACATATTTGGTATCAGAGCCATTTCTTTTAATAACATCTTTGAAAATTCTAAGATGCTTAAAATGTTGATCTATGTTCTGAGAAAATATTAGAACATCATCAATATAACAAATTGCAAATTCAGCATATGAATAAAAAATATCATTCATAATATTCTGAAATTCTGAAGGTGCATTCTTCAGACCAAAGGGCATTACGTTCCATTCAAAGTGACCGAAAGGAACAGTGAATGCAGTCTTATATCTATCAGATTCCTCTATTTGAATCTGCCAATACCCCAATTTTAAATCAAATTTAGAAAAGATAACTGCTTTATTTAGTTGATCTAACAAGTCCTTTTTATTAGGGATGGGATATCTTATCCACATTAGAACCTCATTGAGGGGTTTATAATTAATAACTAGTCTTGGAACCCCTCGTTCCTTCTCAGCATTTTTATTAACATAAAAAGCTGTACAACTCCAAGGAGAATAGCTTTTTCTAATTAATTGTTTTTTGAGTAGACTGTCAATTTCATTTTGACACATTTTTAAATATTCTTGTTTCATTTGAGAAGGCCTTGCTTTTGTAGGAATTTTTCTTTCATTAAAATCCTTCTCATAAGGAAGTGAAACAATATATTTCTTTCTATCCCAAAAAGCATTAGGGATATCACTGCAAATTTCTTTATTGAAATTTTCTTGAATTCGAGAAATTTTCTCTTTCATTGTGGGATTTTGGAGTGTTTCTTCAATTCCCATTATTCTTATTTCTTTTTGAAGAAAATTTATTTGTTTATCCTTATTGGATATTTTTCTCATTATGTCATTTACTTCTTTGTAAACAGGAGGAGAAACAAATTCAAAGAATATTTCTTGGCCCTCAATATGGGCAGTTATTCTAGCAGTACTGGTTTGCATTGGCATTAGCATAACTAAAAAGGGAGTTCCTAAAATTAATTCCTGTTGGAGGTTTCTTATGCAGAGAAATGTTGTCTCCAAACAGATACCCTTATTGCAAATGTAAACATTATTTAATTTATATTTGATCATCATTTTTTATCCACTGGCATTAGTGAGACTTTGAGAAGTTTTCTCAAAATATTGGGTTGGAACTATTCCTTCTTGGATGCAATTCATATCTGCTCCACTATCAACTAGTGCAATAATGTTATTGATAGTATATTCCTTTTGTATTACTAAGTTTATCCTAACATGCCATTTTTGGTAAATCACTTTATTAATTAAATTTAAATAATCCTTAGAATCCTCTTCCTGACCTGTGCTACCTTTCTTTTCCAAAGAATCCAATTTTTTATTTATTTCATAAATTTCTTGGGTAGCTTTATTCTGAAATGACTTTAACATTTTTATTTCTGTTTTCAAAATATTTATTTCACCCTTAAGGTCAGTGATTGTTACAGGTTTGTAACTATCATTTTGTTCTATTCTGTCTAAAACATTTTTTAGACTATAAGTTTCTTTTGGAATTTGAGGCTTATTCTCCTCTTCTTCTTCTTTATTAGAAGAGATGCAGGTTTCAATAATTTTTATTTTTAATTGAGGATCATCAATTTGATCTATAATGTCTAAAAGACCTTGTTGCTTATCAATTAAAACATTAATACTGAGACCATTCATTTCTACTATGGCTTTCCAATAATTATTAGAAGTAGAACACTCAAGATTGTTACAATTACAATTATTTGGGACTTCTTCTTCTGAATCGGAAGAAGTATCTTCTTCTTGATCAGATACCTCATTAACCTGATCCTCTGGTCCTTCATCTGAAGAATCTGATTCACTTGAATCAAGAAGTAGTTTGAAGAGTTGTTGTTTTAACCCTTCATCTATTTGAAGCTCATTAAGCTTTTTCTTTGTTTTACATTTATTAGCATAATGTCCTATTTTTCCACACTTAAAACATTTAGCTGTGGACTTCTTTTTAGTTTTATTATTCTGCTTCTTGGAAGTAGATTCTTTTGAGCCGGATTGTTCAATCTTATTCTTCTTATTGTTATAAGATTTTCTCTTAGAATATTTCCTAGTAGTTTTATTACTACTGCTCTTTTTAGTAGTTGGTTTCGGATACTTAGTCATATCATAACCAAATTGGTCACAAAATTGACCCAATTCTTGTTTACCAGTTAAGTGTTGCTTTTTTAACTGGTTATGTAACTTTATGTCATTACACAAAGTTAATCCTTCCTGGATTATTATGGACACCAATTGACCATAAGTATAATTATTATAGATTATTGTTATACCATTATTTTGGTCTTTCAATTTTTTCCTAATTTTTTCAGCAAAGAAATGGGGTAAGCCATCAATAAATTTTGACTTCCAATGCTCACTATTAGCATCGTTTCTTTGCATTACTTTAGCAAGGAAAACATCCTTATACCAACGAAAATGAGTTAGCGTTGGGCATTTTAAATTTTGAAGTAATTCTCTACTTCTTTCACATTGGTTATCCTAATGACCAACAAAGTGGAGGATTAGTGTGTTTATTAAAGTATAAACAGCATCTGGTTTCTGGACATTATTCTCAATTTTTACTGAATCTAAAATTTCTGCTCTTTGGGTTGCATTAAGAATATTATCCCACCAACCCTTAATCATACCAGTAAAACCAGCTGTAATCCAACTGGCAATTTCTCTATCACTATTATTATTTTGAGCACAAATTGTGCTGTACATCATCATTTGGTGTACTACTCCAAAAATCTGATATTCAGTCATGCCATCTATATTCCATTCATAAATGGTCTTTCCACTATAAGACATTTGTCTTTGAAAACCAGCTTCCTCAAATAACATATCTTGAGGACTAGGTCTAGGATAGTAATACCTATCAGCCCCTGTAAAAGGGAGTCTCTAAGGCGGATATTGGATTTTATTAATAGTATCATTTTGGAGAAAAGTATTTTCTAATTCTGAAATTTCTTGACTATTCATTTCCTCCATTTCCTCAGAAATTACATTAATAGAAAGGCCTTTTAACCTTTTTTGTAATTCTTTAACCAATTCAGAATTTTTATTAGGATTGGTTAAATTAAAACTTGTTATAGGAATAGGTGGACGAATATTAGAAGGGGAGATTTTCTCCTCATTTTTCTCTGTAGATTGAGAACTCTTAATATCTTCCCTTATTTGGGTGACTTGGTCTTCTATTCTAACCAATTGTTCTCCTATGGTACTAAGGTGGAGATTGGTGTAATTATTATGTTTATGCAATTTACCATTTAAATCTGCATTAGTAGGTTTTACAAATGCTACCGTTTCAAGAGTAGGTTCAGATTCTGAACTTCCTTCTAAAGATAAAGGTATAGTGGGAGGATGGACTGCCTTAAGTACAGTTCCCGTCATACTTCTCCAATTCCTATGATAATCTTGGATAACATTAATAGATCTATCAATTTCAGGAAAATATTTACCATAAAACCATTGGATAAAAGGGATTATTTTCTTAGAATGATCCAACCATTCATAAAATTCCCTTTTAAAATTTTGTAATTGTTTCTCATTATATTTTGAGAAATACCATTCCCTAAAATCCTTATTTTTAGGTTGGTAGAATTCTTCATTAATTTCCTTTCTAACTTCAGGCCCTATTATTGTCATTAATAGAAAAATTCATATCACTAGCAGTAGGTGATTCTACTGGTTCTGGTTGAGAAACATTATAAACTCCATGAGGAATTTGATTTTGGGATATTCTTATTCCTGCTAAATTAATCTCTTCAGGACTAGGAATTACAGTATATATGTACTTTTAAGCATGTGTATATAAGTCTATATATAACTATATAAGTGTACTTTGAACAATCCAATAAGATATCTTTAATAGAAAATCCATTGACCAATGGATAAAGATTTCTCTAACTTTTATCGTCCAATGGGTAAAGGTCAAAGATGACAAGTATGACTTTGGTTGACTAGTCACATATATTATAATAATAACCTTGGTCCAAAAGGTTTCATTAGGGTTGGAAAGGTTCACAAGGTTCAAAAGGCTCATTTAGGGTTAGGAGAAAGTAATTGGTAGTTATGTTTTCTTAACTAGTCGGTTGGAATCTAACTAGACTCGCCAAGTAGGATTTCTAGCCAAGAAATGAAATTCTAAGGCTTTATCTTAATGGTTAGGGGAATATACTAGACACTTGTCTTTAGAAAATGACTAGATTGCTCGGAGTGAAAGAAATCTAATTATGACGGATTATTCAAAAAGCGATTCGAAATTTCATAAAGGATTTTGAATAAAACAACGAGATTTTTATTTACTGAAAATCGGAGTTGTTACATCTTCTTCATTATCTTTATGGCGACATTGCTAATGACAAAGTCATCATCGATCCTGACCGAAAAAACAGAATTGGAAGTATCTAGTGAGAAACCTCCCAGAGTAATATCTTCTTCCCCGTGCTGAATTTCCAAAAGTGGGGGGTTGTCCTCAGTGGGCGCACGAATTCCAGAGTCCCCATGGATGGTGAGCATTCCTGTCTCAAGCCCCAAACGAATTTTCTGATGGAGAGTAGAGGGTACATCCATGATATCTGGTCTATGCAACCAAGGCCTTCCTAGCAGCAAGTTGAAGGAAGCGGGGATGCTTACCACATGAAATTCCACCTCAGTTTGGTAGGACCCAAAGGTCATAAGAAGCATAAGAGTTCCCACTACATCACGGCGAGTGTTGTCATATGCTCGGACTTTGACTTCTGACGGGGAGAAGTCCTTATTTTTGTACCTCAAGCAGTAGGCAACACGGAGGGGACAAACGTTGATTGCGAAACCATTGTCGATCAGAATTATTGGAACCCATTTACCGTGGCATTTCAGGGTGACATGCAGTGGCCTATTGTGGTTAGTTCCTTCAGCAGGTAGGTCTCAATCGATAAAGGTTATGGCATGCTTGATGGGTATAGTTTTGATGAGTGCCACCAGCTCATCGGGGGTTATATTGGAGGGGACTTTCAGGTGGGAAAGGGCTTGGATGAGTCCTTCACGATGACGTGTGGAGTGAACAAGTACATCCCAAACAAACATTTTAGCTTGGGTCTGCTCGAGTTGTTGTTTGATCATTCTTTTAGGGTCTTTCTCAGGACGGGAGGGTTCTTTGGCTGGTGGAGCGAAAGGTTGGAAAATGTTTCGGGTTGGGGTAGTGAAAGGGTTAGAAGATTCTTTGGCTGGTAGAGCTGCAGAATTAGAGGATTCTCCAATTTTGAGGTTGGGAGGTTGGTAGACACGGCCACTCCTGGTCAGATGGTCAATTTGGCGGTATTTTGATTCCTCACTCCATAAGTCAACAGGAGCCTTGCGCTTGTTTCAAATGGTGGTATCCTAGAGATCGGTAGCCAAATCAGCGATAACTAAATCTTCCCAAAGATCTTCAGGCTTCCATTGCTCAGCTTCCATCATTGCTTTGTTCACAGTCCATTCCTCATTTTCTACTTTTATGTTGACGACTTCAGAGTTCGTCCATGGATTTGTCTTGGCCCCCAGCTCATCTTCCCATAAGTTCATCATGGCGACATTAGTGTCCTCAGGAAAGGTAACTGATGGTTTTGATTCAGCTTCGTCCACAATGTAATCCATTGGGTTAAACTCACTGCTGGCTATCTCTTCCTCCGGCTCTGGGGGCTCTGGATTTAAGTACCACGGGTCAAGGCCCACATTGTTGTACAAATTGTCAACGACAAAGTCATTGAAGTGAGAGAAGTCCGGGAGAAGTGGAGCAAGCTCTGGCCAATCGTAGACTGCTATTTCGGGTTGGTATTCTTCAGCGAACATCATGGGTAAGGAGAACATATCGAGGGGATCTCCCATGGCCAATAAGGGGCATGTATCTGGGATCGGATCCCATTCCCATTCAGGAGCCGCTTGAGGAACCTGATAGTTCTCGCTCTGGCCTTCGAACATCATGTATAAGGAGAGTCCATCGAGAGGTTCAGCATGAACATTCTGCCAATCAACTTCCCATCCTTGCTCGAAGGGTGGTTCAACCACTCTCTGAAAGTTGGCAACTTCAAATTCCTCCCAATCAGAGATCAGGTTCCCCCATGTATTCTTCCATTCCCATAGAAAATAGAGAGCTGTTTCCTCGGGAATCTCCACAACAGGTTTTGGTTCGATATCAGGGACAATGAAAAGGGTTGGATTGAAATCTTGAGCGGTTTGATCATTGGTTAAGGTGATTTGGTTAATACGAAAAGGGGTGTTATGTTGTGGCAAGGGGTTTGAAATGGTATTTGGTTTGTCTGAGGGAGGGGTATCAATAACTTTATTGTTAATGAGATTTTGAATCTCATGACAAAGGCGGATGCAGTTATCAGTGGTATGGCCAGGCATCTGGTGGAACTCACAGTAGATATTTTGGTTTAGATTTGGCAGAATGGTTTTTGGTGGCGAGAGAGGTTTCAATACCCCGATCTTTATAAGTTTCCTGAGCAAGGTAGACCTGGGGGTACTGAACTGGGTGAAGACTCGGTTTTGGGATTTCGGTTTTTCGGAGATTTGGTTAACTTCTGCGGGCTTGGCAGATGATGTTCTAGCCTGGTTGGCATTCCCGAAAAGGACGTTGTTGTTGCCAAAGTATGCTCTTTTAGACTTTGATCCAGTTTCCTTCTTCTCCAAGGTACTGTCCCGTAAGGCTTCTTCTACAACCAACCCAGAATCATAAAAAATTTTGAAATTCGGGGCGGCTTGGGAAAGAACCATGTATGGCGCAAAGGAACTCGGCAGGTTCTTCGTTATAATCCGAATTTGTTCTTTCAGATCTGGCTTATTCTGCATTTACGCGGCCTTGGCTCTCCAACGCTTCACGAAATCAGCGAAGCTCTCTTTCTCGCGCATCTTAGTACTCTCTAGTTCCCTTGTGATCATTTTTAGGTCAACATTGAAATCATATTGGGCTACAAAGGCTGTCCCAATATCCTCCCAAGTCCTTTTCTCGGACGGCTTGAGAGTAAAGAACCGTTGCAGGGCTGGCCAGACAGAGACTCATGGAATAACTGTGCCATAGCTTCCTTCTCAATTCCTCGCATGGTAAGAGAACCAACATACCCCTGGAGGTGCGCCTTTGGATCGCCAGTACCGTCAAACTTTGCGAAGTCCACGCCTTTAAACTTTTCTGGTAATTTGGCGTTTGGGAATAGGCATAGCTTGTTCATGTCAATTTCTCCCTTTCCAAGCCGCTTGGTTTCTTGAACAGACTCCTCCAGCTTACTATCTTGGCGACAAGAGCAGCCAAATTAGGGTCTGCAGCTGGCGTTTCCTCTTTGGGCTGTTCAGACTGTGGAGGAGGCCTGGTCTGAAGCTTATCGCTAATTTCCTGCATAGTTTCCACCATCATGATCATGTCCTTCTGCATGGACGTAATAGAAGCCTTGAGTTGGGCGTCGACGTTGGCAATGGACTATTTGAGTTGGGCATCCAAAGCAACCATGTTCTGCCTGAGCTCTTCTACCTCATTTCCTTGGTCAGCCATCAGTGAGGGATTTTCGGGTGGTATTTCTACTTCGGGCTTTTGTAATATTTCCGTTGACGGCTGTCCTTCTTGTACCACCTGAACTTCAAACAGTTGAGTTTCTTCCAAGGTGTCTATGCGAACCAGTCTTCGGAGTGGATGAAACCAATTGGGTACAGCCTCTTCTCGCAGACGACCAATGTTTCAGAACTGGCAACAAAGCAAAAAGGAGCAACTCACAACTGATCACGGATGCTCGCCCTACCTTCTACGTGCCTCCTAGAAACTAACCTAAGACCTACTGTGACCTGGATCTCACTTAAGGCGCTTATACAGAAGATTTCCGATAGTCCGGGTAGGTGCTGTCAAGCAGGTTAAATTCCGAATGCTTCGGAACCAGAGCCAATCTCCTTACCTTGACCATCCGAGGCAGAGCAATATGACTATCGGAATCCAGGTACATACACACTCAAGGTTAGACCCAGATCAAGGGAGCCATTCGGGCACGGCAAACACCGGAGGTATCTCAAACTCCATGGATTTAGAGTCTCCTAGACTGACCGGGGAAAGGATTCTAAAGGAGTCCTATCCTCTAGCCTACAAAATGCAATGATGTATGGATGACATGTATGTATAGAAAAGAAATGCACGTAAATAGGGTTTATCACATAAGTCCTATCTCCGGGTTCCTGTCCTAATTGGGAAGGTTATATGGTTATGTACAAGTGCAAAGGCCAGTTTGGGTCTCAACAGGGTTCCCCGGACTAGAGCCAAGATGTACTTCCCATTGTTGAGTGTATTGCAAGACAATGGTCGAGCAGTACGATGGCCCATCATGGTCGAGGATTGCTAGGCATCCCGGGAGAGCTTGTCACCGGTAAACCGGGCAAGATTGCTAGAACACACTAGAGAAGCTTGTGCGGTGCGGAGTGTACAAGGTAAAAGAGTTTTACTTTCCAAAAGATATTGAAAAATCCCCCTTTTGAAAATGTTTTTCAAGCTTGGCTCTCGTAACTATTTGACTCTTTGAAAGTAAAAGTAAGTTGCAAAGTTTCGAATAGTGTTTGCTTCCCCAGAGGAGTCGCCACTGTGGGCTCCCCGACCGGTGCGCCCTCGAAGAGTTGCCACCCGAATTTTTGAGATGGATGATCCGAGAAACCGAGAACTCGTTTGAAAAAGGCTTTTGGTCTAGCGAAAATGTCAAGATTTTGGGTTCTGGAGCCACGTTACGAATGAGGAAGGTTTTGTTGAAAAAGCACCCCATCTGCCTGGTAAGACCGGTCTCTACTAAACATTTTCAAAAGGGAAAATTTTGAATATCCTTCGGGAAATCAAACTCTTTAATAAACAAGCAAAGGGGGAAGGAACATGGGAAGATATATCACATTGGCGTGCACGTGGTGTTTACTGTACAGAAATGATGAGTGAATGATATGTTGCAAAATAAAATAATGAATCAGCAAACTGTCCTGAGCATAACCATTCTCACACGGCTTATCGTAATGTCGCGCACGGCCTTATGATATGTCATGCGGTTTACCTTCTCTGCTGTCAGACTGTCATCAGAACCCAGAACAACGTTCGGTGTATTGTGTACCCCGCACGATGTTTCTCAAGGACATCAGAAGATACACAACTCCTGGCCCATTTCAGAACTATACCATTTCTTCAAGTCATGAGTTTGAAACAACTTTTGATGCATTTCATCACTTGAAATGATTAAGAAAAACTTCATTTAGAAAGTGAAACATGGCTTGCAGATATGGTCTTATTCTGAAAAGTACTGATGACAGTATCTCAGTAATATAAACAGGCCTGGTGAAGAATAGCCATGATCTAGACAATTAAACAAACAAATAGTAAATAATGAAAGACCGACGCATCAGAACGCCGCGCGGCGTGGTATGCCTAGCATAGTGGCTATTTTATCTTTTGAAAATGATTTTTAAGTCAGCACTTAACCAAAAGAGGTCAAGCCTGACGGCAAAAGAGTCCCCTCAGGGCCAGGACACGGCCTAGCCCAAGGAAACTTGATTTTTACTTTTGATCTTGAGCTTGAATGAAGACGGACGGCGATGGATGGGTGTGGGCAAGGACAGATGACAAAGGATGAGTGTGAGTTTGAGTGGTTGTTAAGTATTTCGATATGTGGGATCTCAAAGTTAGTAAAAGGTTGAGCATTGAAGGTGAGGAGAAAAATGGAGTGATTTGAGAAAAGAAATGCCTAGAGAATGTTTTTAGAGCAACATTCTTAAGGCTTAGAGAGTGAGTGTATGGGCAAGATGAGAGAGAAAGGTTAGGGACCCCTTTCTCTTGAGTGGAGGGGTGTATTTATAGGCAAGAGTTAAGGATTTTAATTTAAATGAGGGAGATGCTTTCTAGGTGGGCTAGAAGTGTCTTTTCAACTAAGCCGTTTTGTAGCTGTGGCTTAAGTGGCGTGACCGATAGCTTTCTGAGCCAGTCGGAATTTTACCTAAAATGTCGTGCGGTTGACTTCATGACGGCGTACGGTATAGTGAATTTTGGCATACCGCGCGGTGTTGAAGTGTTACGTGCGGCATTTTAGGTTCAGTCCAAAACTTTTGGGTTTTTTTTTGGATTTTTGGGTTTCTGGGCTCTTTGAGTTTTCTGGGCTTCTTCTGGGCTGAGGGAATCTTTCATTCAAGCTCTTAAAAGGTATTGTTTTCTTTATTTCATCATAGGGGCGTTTAAAGAACCTCCGAGGTCCGGATTGGGGTGTCTACACTCCCACCACAGGTATCGAGCTATAAATTAAGGTAAATGCTTTGTTTAAATTGTGTTTTGAAAAAAATTTCTCAACTCAAAAAACACTCATTATCCATACTTCCAATCATTACTCACTCATATCTCTAATCATTATTCTAATTTTTCTCTCTATCTCTCTCTAATTATTACCTCTACTTTCAATCATTACTCTCATTTCTCTCTCCACTCATTACCTTATAAAATTTCTTAAAAACTTATCCAAACACAGCAGTTGAATTATTTTCAAAGTTAGGAATAAAGCAAAATCAATATTTAAGAATTTAGGAATTCTTTATTTTATTTTAAAAAAAACCGACTACTTTAAAATCTAGAAGCCAACAAAACGAGGATGGGTGTGTGCAGTGCACCCAATGGACAACACACGTGTTGTGCATGCAATATGGGGCCACCCCGGATCTCATTATTTGATTTGAACTATTCGTTTCATTTTGTTCGTCTCGTTGAATACTTTGAAGCACATAAAAATAGAAGTTGATCGGACATCGATTTCTTTGTTTTCAGGATGCATTTTTCTTCGGAAAAAAAAAACAGTTAAAGAAACAATTGTTAGGTGAATTTGTTTTACAAAATTGTAAATTAATTGCTCATCGATTAAATAGTTACTCATGTACAATAAATCTGAATTTTTACGTAAACCATGTACTCAATCAAATGAACAAAATAAGGATCAAAAAAAAAAAAAAATCAAATGAACAAAATAAACTGTTTAAATCAAATAATAAGATCCAAAATGGGCCCCACAACGGGCACAATGCAGTGTGCTGTGGATTGGTGCACATCACAAACCCCCCACAAAATCACGATAGATGCAAACGCAATCATCCACAGGAAGTTGCATTAGCGGAACAGTCCGAACAGCACTCTTCCATACCTAATTAATATCTGTTGTATATATAGCCCAAAAAACCCAGAAACACTCTGCTCTCAGTTCATCATCATCTTCAAGAACATGCCGTTTACACTCTCACTCTCTCCTTTATCTGTCCACACAAACCGCCACCACCAAACCCGTATCAAGAAACCCGCCACCACCACCACTTTCTCCATCAAATCCTCCATCGAGAAACCCTCCACCCCAAACCCCAACAAACCCAACACCACCAACAACAACAACAACAAACCCACCTCGTGGGTACGCCCAGATTGGCTCACAACCCTAACCCAATCCCTATCCATATCCAAGAAAGACGACTCCAACATACCCATTGCCAGTGCCAAGCTAGACGACGTTTCTGACCTCTTGGGCGGTGCCCTTTTCCTCCCCCTGTTCAAATGGATGAAGGAATACGGGCCCATTTACCGGCTCGCTGCCGGGCCGAGGAATTTCGTGGTGGTCAGTGACCCTGCTATTGCCAAGCATGTGTTGAGGAACTATGGGAAGTACTCTAAAGGGCTTGTTTCTGAGGTCTCTGAGTTTCTGTTTGGGTCAGGGTTTGCCATTGCTGAAGGCCAGCTTTGGACGGTAATGCCTCGAATTTTGGTTTGGAAAATTCTATTCTTGTTGATTTTTTTAATAAAGCTTATGGAAAAGAATGAGGTAGCAATGTCATTTTTATGTTTAAATGCTATTTGTCCAATGTAGCCACTTCATTTTGGATAGAAATTGTAGATACTTTTTATGTTATAGTGTTAGTATATCAGTAATTAAATTCATGAAGGGTTCAAATTATTCCTATTAAATAGTCATTTCATTTGTCTTGGTAAAGGTCCTCGGTTCAAACTATAAAAAAAAAAAATTTAATTTGAACTATGCTGATGGAATTATAGTGTTTAACCACTTCAACTGGATTGATTTTATCAATGTTATTTTGATTTGGTATCTGATTCAATGGACAATGTAGGTCTTTTTTAGTTAAAATCGCTTGTTCCTAAATATAGCAGATAATTGCTATATTTATGGCATATGTTGGCGATTCAATTTTGGTTGTTGGTTTGGTGTGGCCAATTTGCATATGTTTCGCATATACCAATATTAAGTTGAAGATGTAGTAAGTTGATAGCTTTATATATTAGACTACACGAAAGAAGTGGGGGTGTTGGTGCTAATATTGGTCCTTTAGTGTTGGTTAAGTGCAACAATGTGTAGTTAGCTGTGAATATGAATTCCATTGGAATATCAATTCCCCTATGTGCCTATTCTCCATAAGTGAGCCCTGTTTGTCATGTTATGGTGCGTAGTGGCATCACAATGACTCAATGACTGGACAAGTTCTTCTGATAATGCAAATGTTAACATTGAGAAACCATCAGTTTCTTTATCATGTTGAAAAATTGAAGTGTCCATCTACCATTGAATTAATACCCAAACTTGTGATGTTTACCATAGTGGCTGCAGTCATGATCCAAGTTCATACTTGAATTGCCATGGACCATGGTGATTGCCAAGGTCCTTTAAAATTCCAGGAAAGCTGGATACATCGTTGGCTGATGGTGCTTGAATATTTCGTTCTGGCAACTTGGAAAAAGTTGTTTAATGTATATCAGGCAACATATATAGATAGATTGCATTTTTGGTTAGTTTCCCCAGCCATAAATTAAATTGACCTGGTTTAATGTCCTTAGAGCACGTTTGGTGCTTTCGAATGAAATTATGGTATTGCTTATGCGTTTACTGCGCATTTTTTAAGTTTGAATCAGTCACCGTCTGAAGTTCCATATGCGCCATCTACTTTTATTACAGCCTTTGAGTGTACGGTCTAAGTTGTGATAGGTGAGGCGCAGGGCAGTTGTTCCGTCCCTTCACAAGACCTACTTGTCAGTAATAGTTGATCGGGTATTTTGCAAATGTGCTGAGAGATTGGTGGAGAAGCTCAAAGCTAATGCACTCAATGGCTCTTATGTGAACATGGAAGAAAACTTTTCTCAATTAACTCTTGATGTTATTGGTTTAGCGGTGTTCAACTACAATTTCGACTCCCTTAATTGTGATAGTCCAGTTATTGAAGCTGTTTACACAGCACTAAAGGAAGCAGAAGCTCGTTCTACTGATTTGCTACCATATTGGAAGGCAAGTCCTTAATATTGCATCCTTGTCTTGCTTTTTCTGACCTCTTTCATTTTATGACTATGAAAGGACTCATTTCTTTTCTACGCAGATCGACGCTTTGTGTAAAATAATCCCAAGACAAATAAAAGCTGAAAAAGCAGTTAAATTGATCAGAAAGACAGTTGAGGAACTCATTGCCAAGTGCAAAGAGATTGTGGAAGCTGAGGGTGAAAGGATCAATGATGAGGAGTATATAAACGATGCTGATCCAAGCATACTCCGGTTCTTGCTTGCGAGCAGAGAGGAGGTCTGCAAATGCTTTATGCTTCTTGTGTAAGAACTATGACATGTTTTTCCTGTAACATTGATAATTAATGGCTTAAAAGTTCACAATGCACAAATCCCCAAAGTTTTAGGCCGACTGGGGTGCCTATAAATCATATGGTAATCCTAGGTGTTGGTTTATGCCCAATTTATGATTGTTCAAGTAAAGAAAGGCTATGTTTCCTATGTCACTGGTCTAAAAAACAAAGACAATTGCAAGAGGGTGATGTGTCTATAATTAGCAAAATAAAAGTGTCGATCCCCACACATGTCGAACACTCTTTTGCAACGTGGCGGGCACTTTGTTATGATCGACAATTCTTAGACACTTGCTAAATGCAATAATAAAAGATTTTGGAATTTGACATCTCACTAAGATGTACAACGTTGAAGAAATACTTATGACCAAAGTTTCTAAGGCGAAAACACAAAGCAAGGTGGTTGACCGCGCATGAGGTGGCGTAAGCTTCAAGGCATCCAAAGGGTTATAAGCCTCAAGGCGTCCAAAGAGTTATAAGCCTCAAGGCGTCAAGACATAAGCCTTTGGAGTTTTTAGTTTTTGGTTATAAAAATTAAAATTTAATTATAAATGGTATCAGAAAAGGGGATAGTATTTGCACCATACAAAGGGCAAAAGAGCCTATTAAGAGAATAACAACATAGTGCATTAATATATGCAACCTTTACCGACTCTTCTGTTACCAAAAGAAAAGAACCTACTCTTCTGATGCCTTCGCCTCCATCATTTTGGCAAAAAAGGTGTGAAAAGTGTCCACCTCCGTATGCGTTGATGGATGGGCGAACGCCTTTGTGGTTCATTGCTCATAAATCAAAGCCCAAGAGTGTTTTTGATACGTGCCTTGCCTCAAGGTGAGTGCCATAATTGCCTTTGGAAACACTGATTATGACTTGTCAAAGTTAAATTATTAACTATCATTAAATTTGAAGAGACCTTTCTAAGGACATCTTTGACGATTCCTAGATTTGCCATGTTTTTTTTTCTAATTGTTTAATTCTCTAGTCCCATATCAATCTGGACTCCTCATAACTTATTCTATTGAATCTATTGTTTGATTTTGGATGTAAAATTATGGTAGTGTATATACAAAACAATATGCATTCGCGCGTGTGTGTGTGTATATATATATATATATTTGAAGATACTCCAACGTATCCATGTCATACATTTTTTTTATAGTAATTAGGTTTCCACGTGTCTATATTTGTGTTGTCTATGTGTCCAGTGTCTGTATTTGTGCTTCTTAGTTGCTGGTATCATTTTTAAGCATGCGTTTATGATTAGTTTATTTAAATACTCTTTTTTCTCTTGCTCGAAATGCCAATAAGATATGTCTTTGTTGCAGGTTTCAAGTGTACAATTACGAGATGACCTTTTGTCAATGTTAGTTGCTGGGCATGAGACAACTGGTTCAGTGTTGACTTGGACATCGTATCTTTTAAGCAAGGTACTGTATCTTGTACTCCCGTGTTATTTTAACGGCCAGTGTTTCCTTTTTCTGTTTTTACTTTAGAAGATTCTACTACTTTTGAGGGTTCTCTTGCTATTCATTCAATGGCTGATGGTCTTAGGTCTATTGAAAAAGAGGTTACTGGTTTATTTAGGAACCACCCTCCATTATTTTTGACGAGTGCTTTATCACAGGATCGTAGTCATCTACTTTCTGTGTGTACCCATGTGCTAAAACCTCAATTAATTATAAACCTGAAAGCGGGCCAACAAATTTGCTGTGGCTTGTAGGTTGAAAAGGTCACCGCATGTATACTGTAACAGAGGTGGAAATCTATTTTATGTAAAAAAGACAGCCACAGCCTTTTTTATGAAGGTTTAATTTCTTTTTGTGTTCTGTTTTTTGGGAGTTCACGATTTCATTTTCTAATGTCATTAATTGTTTGGCTTCTAACGTTCAAGTTTGTAGCCGAATAACTTATCAAAAAAAAAAAAAGTTTGTAGCCGAATAAGTTCCTATGTAGCGTGTTCTTCAATTGCTTTATGTTGTTCCCAAAATGTGTACATGCAGGACCCCTTGGCCTTATCAAAAGTGCAAGAAGAAGTTGACCGAGTTTTAAAGGGCAGGCCTCCGACCTATGAAGACATTAAGAATCTCAAGTTCTTGACTCGTTGCATAAATGAGTCACTTCGTCTCTACCCACATCCTCCAGTAAGTTGCAATTCGTGTATTGACTTGAGAAAAGTCTTTTCTTTTTCTGTTCAATTTCCCTGGAAAACCTGATTTTTGCCAGGTTTTATTACGGAGAGCTCAAATTCCTGATGTGCTTCCCGGAAATTACAAGGTTAATGCTGGTCAGGACATAATGATTTCAGTTTATAACATCCATCATTCACCTCAGGTATCACCTTAATTTCTTAGCTTCTCACATATTAATATTTTATTTCAATTGCACAAATAAGTAAGAAAGGGACTTATGTTGTGTTATTCAATATGTAGTGTTTTCCATATGCGTTTGCTTGTTTCACCTGCAAATCAAAGTTCCTCTTCAAAAGTTAAGAGAAGAACTGAAATTGCCCATAGTAGGCTTGATGCAGTAGGACTGTTCTCTCCCTCCATCTCTCTCACACTTGCCATCCTGTATGAGCCCTCCAATACCCGTTTCCTGATATTTGCGTCCATCACACTATGATTATCATACTTGTTTCACATATTTCCGTTCAACTAATTAGTGGAGTCCTTTTCTTCTCTTAGTATAATGAAGTGAAAGTTTAAAAAACCCATCATTAAGAAACATTCATTAACTGTATCAAAGTTCAATTGCTTACACAAATGGGGGCAAGATAATATAAAATCTAACACCTCTCATATTCTCTGATATGTATTGCGTGTATCTTCATCTTGTGTAAAATGTTCTATTCCAAATTTTGTTGGCATTGGTTTAAAGTGGAAAACAAAAATTACAGTGTCCATCGTGTCCATTTTATTTTGATTGCGCTATCATTTCTACATTAAGTGGTTCCTTCCGCTTCATTCTCTGCTTTTGTAACAGGTCTGGGAGAAAGCTGAAGTGTTTGAACCAGAAAGATTTGACCTAGATGGTCCTTTGCCTAATGAGTCTAATACTGATTTCAGGTAATCATTTGAAATAAATGTTTCTCTTTCTTTGGCTTACAGGTTCTGCAAACCGAGATGCATGATTTGTGATTACCGATCTTTTTTATCATCAATTTTTATTCTATATGAAAAACTACGCAGATTCATCCCATTTAGTGGAGGACCACGTAAATGCGTTGGGGATCAGTTTGCTATGCTAGAAGCCATTGTGGCTCTTGCAATCTTTCTGCAACACATGGATTTTGAGTTGGTTCCAGACCAGAACATTGGCATGACTACTGGAGCCACTATTCACACAGCAAATGTACTTTTCTCATTCTATAACATTTATGTTTAACTGCGTGAGTTCTCATTTTACTGCTTAACCTAGATTTCCAAAGAGAATGATTAATTTCAACTCAGTGTCGTATAGTGTTATAGGAAGAAACCATGAGAGCTTCGGTGATTAATCGCTGGTAAATTTAGTGCCCTTATTGGACATGAATACAGTTTTGACAAGGAAAAAAAGGTCGGTCAGCAGAGTGGATCAAAATTTAGCACCAAATTTATTCCTTGTATGGGCATTTAAACAAATAGAAAAGGGTGACTGTTGAAGTTTACTCCAATAGGATTGGTACCATGCACACAGGAACAGAAGCTTGTAAATCCCTGGCTTCCCATTTTAATTGTTTTGCAAACTCCAGGATTCTATAACGATAATAAAGCATATCTTTAAACTGATCAAAGTAAATGTACTGAAAAGTGAATCTCTGTACAGATGTGAGAAGAATAAAGTTGCACCTAATTCTGATCACAAATGATCCAAAGAATTTCTTAATCAGTATGCTTTGCATCCTAGTGTTTGTTGTTGGTTCCATTTTAAGAAATCCTGCAGCTTATGCAACAAAATAATGCACAGTAACAGTTCATTGGCAAGGAAAGAGGGAATGGAAAAAGACAAACTGAATGTTCCATGCAGAAATTTCAATGTAGAACTTCTGTATACTTTCTATTTGTGCTAATTTTACGATATTTTTGCAGGGTTTGTTCATGAAATTGAGCCAAAGGAAAACTAAATCTGCATTGGCATCATCATCATCTCGGTGAGCTTGTGTATTTTTATATGCAGTAGAAACCAACAATTAGAAATTGTATCTAACTGTTACTCAGCAAGGTTGTGATTTTTTAAATTACCACTTGAAAGATGGTTATTTGGTTGGCTGATGGAAAAATTCGTTATGAGATCAATTCTTTACAAATGTCAAAGAAATAATGCTCCTATGACTACATTCTTGTCTTCTCATGCAAGTTTTATGCACTAATTTTTTATTGCATTCTCATGCAACCTCGGTTTGTTTGATTTGTTTGGCTGTTGATAGCATTTGAACTTACAGTATTAACAATGTGTTCATGAGATCAGTTCTTTACAGATGTCGAAGAAATCTCTTATGACTATATTCTTGCATTCTCATGCAACTTTTATGCATTATGTTTATATTGCATTCTCCTGCAACCTTGGTTTGTTTTTAATTTGGCTTTTGATAGCATTTGAACTTGCAGTATTAACGTGCTTTATCCCATAAAGTAGCGCAGTTTGGAGAATTTAGTCGAAAAACCATTTGTTGACCATTGAAATGGTGGTGATTTCATTTCCATTTACGCGGGCATTCTGGAGGTGCAGAACCCGGACATAGGTGTGGGACTGAGTTATATCATTTCCATAGGTGTGGGACTGATTTATATCATCCCAGATTAAGAGGCCCTTCCCATCTCACCTATTAAACAACCACTACGCCAAATATCGCTTTTGACGGCGGTATTATTACCGGCGGTAAAAAAACCGCTGTTAAAAGCTGTTTTTACCGGCATTAGTAAAACCGCCGGGAATAACTACCTAAAACGGCGGTTTTTTTTAAGAATGCCGTTTTTTTAAAATACCGCTGGAAAAAATAGAATATACGGTTTTTTTTTAATACCAGCGGTTTAGCCGCTTATAATAATACCGACCCGCATAGTTGTCAAATCGTGAATCGAATCGAGAATCGAAATGGTCATTTTTCGAATCGTGAATCGCTCTGATTCGGTCATGACTAATATAATGTATAGAAACCTATGCTTATTGATTAGGGTAACAACAATATATACTACAAATGAAAGATTTAGGCCTAAATCAATAAAAACTTTCTTCTAAATGATGATTTGATAATAACGTGGAGTATTAGGTAAGTTGCTTCTATTGCAACTACCAAGAGATGATGATTCGTAAAGCCTACTTATGATTCTTTTTGTACGAAAGAGTTATAAGTACAAAACAAACCCTTAGAAGGTCTATAGGGTTGTTATATTCCATTTATCTTCCTCATTTTCGATTCACTCTCGTAATAAATCTCCTTTTCTTATTATCTATCCATATAACATAGACAAAAGATGACATATAACAATACTAAAGACCTTAAAAAAATATTTGAACCCTTTTCAAACAACAAAAGAAGCAAAACAAGAGTAAAAAATGAATTTCTGAAATTTTAAGTGAATCGAACGATTCACCGATTCGGATCACCGATTCACTGATTCGCTTACGATTCACAGCTATTTCCGATTCGGCAGCCTATTCGTATCGATTACCCACCGAATCGTATCGAATCGTACGATACGAATCGTGAATCGTACGATTCTGACAACTATGCCGACCCGTATAATATAAATATTAGTATTATTTATCCTACATGACGCAATATGCGGGTCAGTTGGTAGCACGTGCGGTATCGGATCCGGAGGTTCCGGGTTTGATTCCTGGGAGAACAAAAAAAATTAACCACCGATTTTATTGCTGGCGGTATTATTACCGGCGGTTTTTTACCGCCGTTTTTAGTATTGCCGGCGGTTTTCTAATGCCGCTTTTGTTTTTCCGACAATTGTTTTCCCGGCGGTTTTTGAACTTTTACCGGCGGTTTTGAGTATTACCGGCGGTTTTGGGACTATTAACGGCAATTTTCTCATGCCGCTAATACTAAAATTTGGCGTAGTGAACAGTGCAACACTGTAGGGCTTCTATCCCAGGCACTAGAGCATCTATGAACAAAACAACCAAGCCCAAAATAGAGACTTGGATTTCGATCTCCATGTTTGGACAGATCTAGTGCCAACCACTTTATCCTTGACACCTTTTGTCATACGCCGAGGCTATCTGCTTCTATTTTCTGTTTTGGGACCATTGGTCCATTGTGCCTCTAGGATCGCATGGGTGGCCCATAACTTGGATCGCATAGGGTGTGACTGGAACTGGCAACGGAAAGGGAAGCGGAGGATCATAGAAGCTCCTCCTGGGAGCAATGGAGAGTGTTTACAAAGAATTTATAAATATCTTTAAATTACATCCAAGAAAATATCATAGATCGTAATTCATATCAACAATATTGTTTTAGCGAGTACAAGTTTTTGAGTAAATTTTAGTTAATATTTTTCTGGTATATATCTTATTGTTACTTCGTATTTTCGCTTGCTTGGTATAGTTTTACTTCTGTTTTTTGGGATTTATATGCTTAAGAAGTTCTATCCTAGTTGGGAGCGGGCTTCTTTCTTGATGGCAGTGAGGTTCCAACAAGAGCCCGATTTTGGAGCGTGGGAGCGAGGCCCATACACACCCAAAGCGCACTACATGGGAGGTGTAGAGCTTGGACGAGGCTTGTGCGCAAGACTACGGAAAAGGAACAGTGGAACACCTTGTGTGGTAAGAAAGGAGAGTTGCATTTGATAGCATAAATGAGATGTTTAATTCATGAAAAGATGTGGTTACAATGCTTTAAGAATGCAGAGAGTTGTTATTACACAGTGCTAAAAATGCATTGGTAGAAGACTAGTTAAAGTTGTGGGGATGGCTCATCTTCGTGACCCTAGATCTAATCTCCTTAGTTATGTCTTTGATCAAGACTGACATGTTGAAGTGAGCAGATCCTCCTTCTTCCATGGCCCTCCTTGCTATTCCTCCAAGCTCTTGCGCTCTATTTCTTCTGCTGTCTCCTTCTTCGTCCCTTCCCATTAGTATCTCTATTGCCTTCTTAACATCTTCTTTCCTGACCAATACCCCAACTTTCTCTTCTTCCCCCCATCTAACAGCAACTTCAACGCCTACTCGAACCCCAATCCTCAAAATCTCGACGACTAGTTTCTCGTTGAAGAACTGTTCTGCAAACATAGGCCATGTTATCATTGGCACACCAGAGCACACACCTTCTATGATGGAGTTCCAACCACAGTGGGTTAAGAACCCTTTGATTGCTGGGTGGGACAGAATAAGAAGTTGAGGGGCCCAACCTTTGATCAGAAGTCCCCTTCCTCGGATTCTCTCCTCAAATTTCTCTTCTAACAACCATTTCTCTAGCTCTGAAAATCTTTCCCCTGTTTTTATCGCCCAAATAAATGGGTGGTTTGATGCTTCTAAACCCAGCCCGAGCTCTATCAATTGCGATGGGACAAGGCGGCATTGGCTACCAAGGCAAGCATAAAGAACAGATTCTTCTTTCATCGAGTCAAGCCATGCCATGCATGTTTTCTCACCAATTGAGGCTTTATTCCCTCTCTCGAACTTGTCCGAAGTTTCCCTGTTACACAGGGAGACTGGTCCAATACACCACACCTCTTTTTGTGTAGCCTTCCTGTACGCCTCTACACAGCCGTCCTCCAACTCACTGAAAGTATTTACCACAACCCCATAAGCTGTTTCTTCGGCCTCTCTCATTTGGTCTCGAATGATATCCAAGTCCGGGAGAGAAACAAATGCTCCTGGCAACTGGGCTTTTGTTATTTCAACCCTTTTTGGCATTCCGGGCACTAGAAAACGTTCCGAGTCTGAATTGACGGCATGGTGAGAATTATGTAGCTTAATGTTATGAGAGCTTAAAAGTGAGAAGCAACACATCCCATGGAAGACTAGCCTTGGGATGTTGAACTTTTGGGCTGTCTTTGACGTCCAGTAGAGGCACTTGTCTGAAACTATGCAGCTTGGTGGCGGCTCTTGCTTTTCCAGATATTTCTCTAACGGCTGTTGTAGCTTATCCATGGCACTATAGAAGTTCTTGATTAAGTGTCGCGAAGGTACGGAATCGAGGTTTTCACATCCCAGAGGGAGCCCCATTTCTTGGCCTGGAAATGGGATTTCGAGGAGTTGTATCGGAAGCCCTGAGTTTATATCACGATGAATGGTTGACGAGAATCTGGGCGCGTTATGAGGGGTTGTGACCAAGGTTGATATGACACCATTCCTGGCAAATAACCTGGCCATGTCTATCATGGGGATCATGTGTCCTTGTGCTAGTAATGGAACAAACACAAAGTGGAGCTGGTTTGAGGTTGATGCCATTGGTGTCGAACTGGTTTGATGTCGGATGATAGATTCAGGGACTTAGGTGGTGGCGGTAATGGCACACAATCTGTTTTTTGTCCAATTTACCAGCCTTGACTTAGACTAGTTCAATATTCAAATACTACCAACTTGTAAAATAACGTACCAAGGTCGTATATAGAGATTTTCAACCATCACATGGAGCTCCGCAAGGACCGCAACTGCCTGGCTGTATCTGTCTTCTTATCTATGTATCTGTCTTCTTCTTATCTATCACGGGGATCCTTCTTCTGAGCCTTCCCTTGACCCGGTCTGGTTTGAGGTTTGATTTCTATTGCTGGGGTACTGGTTTGGTATTGTCAGAATTTATAATAGTAGCTTTGATGAAATGACCATGGTATGCTTTTTCTTGGATATGGTAAGGCCCCGTTGTGTTGCTCGTAAAGGAAAGAAAATTACGGGAATATCTAACTTTTTCTGTTGTATTCGTATTTATTCACTTACTAAGAACCTCTTCTGTAATAATTTCAAGAGAATTTGTTTCTTTTAGAGAGATGCTACATACACTACCATCCATCCACTACATTTTTTATGGGGCTCATCCCGGGTCCCAAAAAAATACAGAAAAATGTCCATAAATTTTAGAATAATATTTATGTGACCCTGTAAAAAATCAGCTCTAACTGATGTCGGTAAGTATTATTTCTTGATTTGTAGGTACGAAATTGTTCAACTGCACAGTTTCGGTAAGAATAATATCCCCACAAGTTGTCTTTGTTGGAGGAATCACTTTTTTTAACTAGTTCCTACACAAATTACTACATATATAAATTTTCTATCTCAACTTGCTTTCTTGATTTAACTCTATTTCCTTCAGCAATAATTTTTCTTTCCTCAAATTATTTGATTGTGCTTCATGATTGGCAAGTATAATATCAAGCTTATAAAACGATTCTTAAGTTTTATTACTTGGGGTCCACCATATGAATTCGTTTTTTTTTATTGAACTTTGATGAGGATATATACTCCGAATGGATGGTCACCCTCCGATATACTTCCATGTCGATATTTTATCGGTGATGCAATAAATTTAGGCCCATGCCTTACCAAATAAAAAATAAGAAGGCGACACATTTTTGGCCTATTAGGCCAATAGACTAGAACAGCTGAGTCAACATGTTATGTCACACATGTCACTGCTAACGTGCCAATTGGGCCGACCTTTGTATATTCCTGACTGCAAATAAACATTTCGTGGAGAATTCACACACCAAATGACGATTGACGGGGTCTTTTATGGCACGTTCATTGCACACCGAAACAATATTCATACCGACATCAATTCCAGCTGCTGCTTCTTTTATTTTAAGTGGTCAACATTTTATCATATCAAAACTCCGGAGGCAATACAATTTTCATCACAAGATACAGGAGTGAACCAAAACTACCAAGACGCAAGCACTTACTGCAAAAGCAGGCTTACAAGAATGTTAGACGTAAGAACCAGTTACAGAAAAGGTAGTAGAGAATCCTACAAGGACACCCAGCTCAAATTCTAAAATAAGCAGAGATGAAATCTAGAATACGGATCTATCATCCTAAAGAGCCACACTACCGTGCTCATGACCCGAGACACTGTCTCGTAGCCACATCCACAGGACGCTATTCCAAGGCAAACCGCCGCTGCCATGGCGGGCTCTCGACGCAAGAAGCAAAACATCACACCGACGAATCCTCGCGACCACGGTGGGGAGGTTGCAGTCCTAGAAGCACAAACAACCGGGGACCAAACACGCAACAGCTGAAAAGTACTAATTTATTAACTCATCACCACAATCCACCGGATCTGCAGTAATGATTCCCACACAGATTTTTGTGTACATATCATACACATACATTTTTGTGGGGCCCATATCGGGGTCTCACAAAATGATCCAAACCACTCATCTTTTTTAAAATATTTTTTGGAGGGTTCTCGTAAAAAAACAGTTCTAACGGATATCAGTAAGGGCTTTCTCAGAAATCGTAGGGCGAATCATTCTGTTTTGCCCTATGATTTCTGAGAAGGCTCCTACTGATATCCGTTGGAGCTGATTTTTTTGCAGAAACCCTCCAAAAAATATTTTTAAAAAAATGAGCGGTTCGGATTATTTTGTGGGACCCTGATATGGACCCCACAAAATGTATGTGTATGATATGTGCACAAAAATATGTGCAAGTAGCCTTGTTGCCGGATCTGGGGCAGTCGGGACAATATTGGATTGGGGAAATCAGCAGGGAGAGAAAGAAAAGACGAGCCTTATTACCTCTTAAGCATCACCTACCACCCCGACAATCCATCACCGACTAGGAAACAAGCAAACCCGAAAGGCGAAAACGGGGCTCCACCACTAGTTGCGAGACTCGCTCCACGACTCCAGGACGACCTCTAGTGACGAACCACTGTCGGCTACACGGTAGAGAAGATGGAAAGGCCAGGACGACCTCTAGTGACGAACCACTGTCGGCTACACGGTAGAGAAGATGGAAAGGGTGAGAGTAGGGGACATTAGGGCTGTTCGCGGTACGGTTTTAGGCGGATCGGCTCGGTTCCTAGGTGGATTTGCATCCGCCAAATTGTTGTTTTCTCCATCCGCAACCGTTCGTGAGTGTTTCACGGTTCGGTCGGTTTGGTGTGCGGTTTAGGCGGTTCAACTTGGTCGATTTGGGCGGATTTGAAACAGCCTAAATATTTCGAAAAAATCTAAAAAGCTCCCAAAGCTTTGCATCTGTAAAAATGTTACATTAATCAGGTAGTATTTTTTAAAATAAAGCACGGTCATATCTACTCTAAAAAGCTCTTTGAAACCCAAAAATCCGAGAGCAAAACACACATTCATACTTACCTCATCCACCACCCGTCCGTGAGCGTTGTTCGATCGGATTGGTTTGGATGTGGTTTGGGCGAATTTAAGCCTGTAGTTTTTTTTTTTTTATAGATACCAAGAATTTAAAAAGTATAGTAGCACAATAAAACATCATACCACTCCGTATTACCCCAAGACTAGCCAATAATTTTTCGTATTGACATAACATTGAAATTTCTATGTCAATAACAAGTAGCATGGTATATGGAGTACTGTCTATTTTAGTGGGGCTAATAGTTTATGAAGGGCTTAATTCTTTCTCATATATATATATATATTTTTTTTTATAGTTTGGGCGGTTTGAGCGGATTGAGTGGATTCAATCCGCATCCGATCCACTTCAATCCGCATCCGATCCGCTCACGGCGGATTGTTGTTTTTTCTATCTGCATCCATCCGTCACTTACCTCGGTTTGGTTCACGAACGGATCGATTTTGGCGGATTGGTCGGTTTTGGCAGTTCGGTTGATCCGCTGGGCAGCCCTTGGGGACATGGTGGAGTCGCACAACCACTTTGAAGCTGTCGGCAGGGGAGGAAGGAGGTTAAAGTGATGAAAAGAGGGATAAAACTCTCCGATCGGGATTCGGAGAGGAGAGACCCCTAAGGGGTAGTCACCCTCCCCTGCCTCTAAAGGGTCGAAACCCTGGGGCCGGGGAGGGAAGGAATAGACGTGCGGTGGCTAGGGTTTCTTTTCTAGGGTTTTTTCGAGAGATATAAGTCGTTAAAAATGTATGTAAAACTATAGTGGACAGTTAAATAGGGACAAAGGGTGTACCACTTTTTCTCGTTTTGGACCCATTTTCGTTTTGTCCGTTTGAATTTTGGACCCAATTTTAGAAGTACGAAAAATCCAATTTGGGTAGGATTTCCCTCGGGATCTGATTGGCGGAATAAAGGCCAAAAGTTCTCGACCCAATAACCAAGCGATAAGATTGATTTTAATTCCGGGTTATTTACAGGTATATACTCCTATCACACTCCTACGTAGTTCATTGATGGCAAGTGGAACGATAGCCTGTTGGTATGTATACTCCAAGAGTAATTATTCAACGTGTTTCAGACCCTTCACAGCAGCTAATGGAGAAACTTTTATCATTACTCTCATCAGTAAGCCTATTATCATTCAACTTTTTCCTGGATACACCATAAAACACCAAGTCTATGGTTCTGACCTCCCAGGGAAAGATCTATTGTTAGGCTTTGATATTCTCCAAAATCTCCATCTAAAAATGACCCTTCAGCACAACCCAGTGGATGTTTTATGTTCACTGAAGCAGATTTTCCTCCTTTGGATTTTCATAATCCTCAGGAAAGAACCACCGCTCTGATTGGTACCATATCATGTGAAGGACAAAAAGGAAAAAGCATTTGCACCAGGCGCACCACGTTGTCCCTTGTCACCTTTCTAAGTCAAGTAATGGTGGACTCAACGTTGACTCGAGCTTCAAAACATGTTGACGAAGACCTCCCAACCGAGGGTTCGGACAATAGAGGCACTCCCAATCATTTACGCAGCGATAAAATAATAGGGTAGTAATGTTATCCTTCACTTTCATTGGGTGATTGGAAGACAAAAGTGATCACCTACGTTGTGTGGTAGTGATATTTCATTTGCGGGGGAATATTGCATAAAAATCTGACATGGTAGTCTAAGTGTATCCACTAAGTAGTTGTTCTCCATTCATTTACTAATTACACCTAGCACTACTGACTTTTGTCGAACAAAAATATAGGTCATTGTTGTGTTTTGTAAGAACTGGAATTTGTGGTGGCTCAATTGTTCGTCGTAATCTTCAATCGTATCATTATTATTCTCTACGTAATGGGCTTTTTGGTGAGTGGAGGACATACAAGTGGAAAATACTCGGCGAATCTTATCTCAAGGCTGTGGATGAACTTTGTGGGATTCTGAAACCCATATTCACGGCAAACCTGGTTATAATTGTCCGTATTCCGGCTCAAGTTTTTTTTTTTTGTTGTTGTTGTAATGCAGGGTGTCCCGAGTCAGCTTGCGTGAACCTCAGACTAATTCCTACAACCCCTCCCACAGTCGTTTCATACGCTTACGCGTGAGGGTGAGGTGCTCTCAAGAATTGTTGGTAAGGAGAATCGAACTTGAGACCTTAAAATAGAGCAAACACCTAAGTACCCGCCCAAGACAACTTGGCCAATCCCTTGGGGTACTATTCCAGCTCTAGTTATACAGTTCATGACGCATAACTTGGGCCAACAGATTTTTTAGGCGGACCACAATTTCCAGTAAACTAGGGGTGTGAAATGCGGATTATAATGAAAGTCTGTAAAAATGTTAGCTAGGATGATTCGTGCATAATAATCAAAATCCAAAAGAAATTGTGACTGAAAATATAATCATAATCCAAAAAACTCCTCCAGCGTTGATATTTTTTGGATTTATATTGTCTAGTTCATTTGTGATGATGCATGTCGACAGAATTCATATTCAATATCAGCGTCTAAATGCATTGATGAGCCAGCCAAAAAGGGTCCATGCAGCTCGCAGATTGGCAAAACCGCGTAGACTGTTCCTTGGTCTTACCAGCATGGATGAAGTCAATGGAGAGAAGAGCTACCCAATGATTTCAATAAGTTACTACAAAACTTTCTTTTTTAAAATCGAGGTAACAACCACAGTGCAAAAATTACTCCTAAATATAGAATGGTTAGATGCATGGGAGTTTAAAAACTGGACACAATAATCAAGGGGCTAACCCATCCTAATTAATAAAGTAATCGGATCGATGGAGGGAAGAGAAGTTCTAGGACCATACCTAAACATACACCCAAATACACATCCACATACACAAGTGTGTGGACTCCACACACTTGTGGGGTGGGTGGGTGTGTATTTGGGTGTGATTGTACAATTATTGAGGAAAACATGTGATGAGTTTTTGTTATGTGACTGAGTCAGAAGAAGAGATTTTTCAGTGCCGAGCGGGTATATCCCACGTGGTACCCTCTCGGCGCATCCGAGCCGTCCGATACGCTTTTGGACGGCTCGGATTCAAACCCTCTCTCTCCTATCACCCCAACACTTTCTCTCTCCAAATCTGAGCTGTTCAAAAACGAAATGGACGGCTCAGATGTGCGAGCGGGCACCACGTGGTACCCGCTCGGCACTGAAAAATTTTCAAAGGGCCAAAATGGCATGATAGAGATGCTCGAACAACCCAACAAGAGCTGGTAGATATTCATATTTTAAGTTGACATACAGCGCTAGCTTATACTCATTTGCTTGTTTAATTTGTTTGATGGAATAGTTTACTTGTTTGGGTGTTTACTTGCACTTTGTGTCTTTGAACTAATGAGGATCTCCAAATGCCCGTCTCCTTGCTAAAATTATGGAGTAAAAATTGGAGGTTTGAAATTGGAGTCATAGTAACTGGGTTTGAGTACTCTTCCGCGAGTTACGTACAATCCTTAACAGTTAATCACATCAATGGATCTAATTTCTTTCTTATATATTTGCATTATATCTAAGTGGTTTTTCTAGAATCTGGTAATTGGCAACTGGGTTTGTTGCTCCAAGCATGGATCGTTGGCCGATAGCAGAGTGATCTCCCCTTCTCCATAAACCAAATCGACTCAGCTCGAAAAAAATGTTAGTATTGAGGTTCGTTGTCATTTTATTGGAAAAAAAGGTTTTCATTATGATTAATTATACATAAAAAAAAAAAAACCTATAGTAACACAACAAGAGGAGTCATGCATTGAGGTAGCTACCGAAAACTAGAGCTCACGATAACTCAATCTATCTCCTCACCTGTCATTATTTATAAGAAATTACATCCAAAAACACCTTTGTTGGCAAGATACCAACTACATCAAGCCCAAACACCCCATGGGCCTGGCCCGAAACCCCAATATACACACCTAATAGGCCAAATCCCTAAACACCAATTGGGCTAAGCCCGAAACCAAAAAACCTATAAACCAAAACCTAGCCAGCAACCCTAGCCGTCGCTGCTCAAACACCTTGCTGCTGCCGCCACCTCTCTGGTCGTCGCCGCCTATGGTCGCCAGAGACCACACTTTGCTGCCGTGCCTTGCAGCCGCCTCCCCATCGTGACTTGTTGCCGCTGCTCCTTTGCCGCCGTACCTTCCAGCAAAACACCCCTTAATCATGAAACCACCGACTGACCCCATGCTACTGCTGCCCCTAAACACTGACGCCCCTTGAATCAACAGCCCTAAATCTACTCTTACAATCAGCCCTCAAACTGCACCAAAATAGCCCCAAAATATAACACCTAAAAACAGTCGCAACTTGGAGGGTTTCAACCAAAAATTAATTTTCAATAGACAGAGTAGTCTCTAAATTTTACTCTTTCTGCCCCATTTTGTTGTACCCTTATTTCTTTTTTGATGTCCCAAAATGATGTGCTTGTTTCAAAGCTTTTCAATTTTGGATGTCCATATTACCCCTCATTTCTTCCTCCCAAATTCAAATTTTTTTTTTCAACAGCAAAAAGATTGTATTAATCTTTATAAACGATTACAAAGATTAAACGCAACAAAGGCACACCGGCATAAGCCACCCAAGACCACCAAAAAGGACGGCACGGAAGGCAAAACGCCAACCGACAACCAAAAACCAAAAAGAAATCTAACCTGAAAACAAACAAACACCTAATGAGCCTCAAGCCCAAGGAAAAACATACCCCCAGCAACAAAACCACCAAAGCCTACCAAAACCCGAAAGCCACCGAGACATAACTACCAAAACCTAACACACCCACAATCACAAGGAAACAAGAGCTCCAACGATAGGGAAGTGACAACCCCAAAACACCAACAACAAAAAAAAAACCCGAAAGATCCAAAATACAACCACCGAAACCTAAAAACACCCGCAAGCCCCCATGAGAGAACTAGAACTCCAATGAAAGGGAAGCATCCTCCCCCATATCAGAAAACTCTCCCAAATTTAAATTTTGAACTTGATTTGAAAGGAAAGTGGAGCAAATTAATGACATCACAAGAAAGTTGACAAAAAGTCATAAGTTACAAAGTGATAAAGGTAAAATTGACATAAAGTCAATGTAATTATAATCTTTCCTTAAATTACGTGAAAATCAAAATAGACACAACAAATTGGGACGAAGAGAGCATTAGCCAAGTTTGGATGGCTTAGATGAGCGATGTAAGATAAAGTCTAACAGTTTGAACAGTCTGCTGCAGCTTAGCATTTTTATTCGTTGGTACTCAAATTTGGGTCCTGGTGGAAGTTAGAGAAGAACTATTACCAGAGAATGAGCATTCAAGCCCAGCAAAAAAGGGCCCTTTATCATAAGTAGGCTAATGTGCATGATCGTATCGGTAAAACAACTGATTGCCTCTGTTATTATACAGTATATCACTACCTTAACTGAATAACTGCCATACTAGAAGCGATGGCAAAAAACTATTACACTTTTTTTATACTTTATCTTGCATCGCTCAACTAATCATACCAACTGATGCAGGGAGGGGTGTTGAAAAGAAAGAATTCTCAATAAGGATAACACTTTTTTTTATACTTTATCTTGCATCGCACAACTGACACCAACTGATGGAATGAGGCGTGTTGAAAAGAAAGAACGCGCAATAAGGATAATCACAAACAAGTATGCTCTGTTGCGTCATAGCAGCAGGGACACTTATTTGTTACGGATATGTTTTGTGAAAAGGCCAATTTTAGCGGGCAAGTAAAAGCTAGAGATGAGTCATGAAATTTAGTTGAGGGATAAAACTTAAAAGGATAAACAAAACTGTAAAACATTATCGAATAATACATATATTCCTTTGATTTGGTGAAAGGTTTCCGTAGATGATTTATTGTGACGTGGCTGTGGAATCTCTAATATATCAAATTAAGAATATTTTATGATTGATAAGGATATATAATCACGATAAGTATGGTACTCCCTATATGAACACATAATTATGAGAAAACTCTCAATTTTTATTAATTCAATCAAAAAACATCCCCCTAGCCCTAAGCTTACATCTTTATTTACAATGATAGTCTAAAAATACTAAAAAGGAAATAAAGTAAAGGAAAGCTAAAAATCTAAATCTTGGAAAACAAGAAAATATTAAAAAGAAAATAGAATCAACCTAAATAAGAAAACCTAATATTCTAGGTAATTTATACTAGTAAAACGGAATGAGTCCTTCTAAAATACTAAATTCAAAATAATACACTAAAATTTTAATATTTTTAGATTAATTGGAATATTGGCCTGCATCAATTGACAAGCTTGAAGACAAAATTTATCGTCTCGACATAGAGAAATGCCAACTTAGGCCTTCTTCACATCTCCTTTTACGGAGAATTTTGATCGTTATTTGTAGAAAAAGGTCGTTTGAATAATGCAATTCGAGGTTTGAAGATGAAATACATAGCTTGGATATAGAGATTCGCTGTTTTCGTCTCGAAATAAACAGTCTCCCGAATGCAATGTCCAAGGAATTTTCAGATTTCTATTGGTCAAGCCTACAACGAGAAAAAATGGTGAAGCCAAAACTTTGATCCCTTTGTTGAAAGTTATAATCAAAATGAAAAGCCCAAGCCTTTTTCTTTGACTCGGCGGGAAAATTTGCTTGTCCAAAGTGATGGATTTTCCGGGACGGAGGAACTGTGCTGCACAGTCCCGTGTTGCGCAGTGTGCTGTGCAGAGCGAATCGCCGCCGCTCCAGTCTCGGTTTGATGATCGGAAACGTTTACTTTGTAAAGCTCATTGAGTAGAATAAGTGTACCAAAAATTAGCTCGATTGGATATCATTAAGTGTCTCATCCGAATATTATTATCTTGAAACGAATGGATCCGAAACACTAGATTAAAATCCACTGTTTTTTGGTACACTTAATAATTTCAAGATAATAATGTTCGGATGAGGCACTTAATGATATCCGAACGAGCTGATTTTTGGTACACTTGTTCTACTTGACGAACTCTACGAAGCGAACGTTTTCGATCATCAAACCGAAACCGGAGCGGCTGCGATTCGCCCGGCGCAGCACGGGGTTGCGCAGTACGATCCCTCAGTCCAATTTTCCGAGCCACCTTCCCAAAAGAAGGGGGCAAAATGGGCCAATGAAAGTTGCGTCGTTATGGGGAATAATTTTGATCCATTCAAGGTTGAAGAGGATATATACATATAGCCGGCCTCCATTCATAGAATTTTTCAGCATTTCACAAAATGCCATAAATTATCATTCTCGAAGGCCATTGTTTGGCTTGAAATTTAAGATTGTTGACACCCACCCACATTGTTTGGATTGGTGCGGCACATGAAAGCCTAATTTTATTACATTGGCCCACACGTACAGAAGCAGCAAAGTAACTTTAAAAATCTCGTGTGTAGTCAATTTTCCAAGGCCGAACAATATGTTATCTTTCCATCTCCAAAATTGGGAAAAGTGTAAGAAGTTCGGCCAAAATTTGACTTTAATTCGGCTCGTCAAAAATTTCAACACTTCTCATTTTCAAAGAGCCAAGGGGGCAATATTAATTATACCAAAAAAAGACCGTCCACTAAAAAGTCGCCACGGAGTCCCGGCCCCATAGACTTTTGGGGCCCGATTGGATGCCGTATCCATCGGGTGTATTTCGTAATCCAGGTGTATTGGATCCTTACTCCACCGTTTGGCAAAATTAAGGGCACATGTATTCGTTTCTCCCCTTCTTCGTTAACACAGACCAGAGGGTACTAATTTATGGCCACCTCCGGAGGTAGCCATAACTAATCTGGGGCAATACAGGTGAAATCTTGCCATTTCTGCCACCCTAATCCCCCCTCTCCATCTCCTCTTTGGCTTATCCTCTTCACTGTACGAAAAAGCAGAAAATACGTGGGCTTTGTGGTGCGATTCTGGTGTGATTTTTGGGCGATTCTGGTTCGATCCTTGGGCGATTTGAGGTTAGTACTTAAACCTTGTCTTCATTTCGATTCACAGTCATGCGATCAGTAAATTATGAGATTTCTGGTTAGGGTTTTGATTTTGATTTTGTTTTCGATTTGTGGTTAGGGTTTCGATTTGAGTTTGATTTGTTGGCTATGGACTGGATTATGATTTCGTTTTAGTTGATTTGAGTTCGATTTGAGTGTTGTCTTTTGTTAAACCCAGAACACTGCTCTGTAAACCCAAAAATCCTAATAAAAGTTATAATTTGGGCCATGCTTAACACGAGTTCAAAGCTGATTTTCGATTTGGGGCTTGCATGTATAGTGTTGCTGTTGTATGAACAACTGTGTGTGTGTGTGTGTTGAATTCTGTCCAGATTTACTTCCAGTTTGTGGAAGTACACTAAAAACTGCAGGTTTACTTCCCATTTACTTCCCAGTAAAAACTGCAGATTTATGATGTGCCTTTTTGTTTGGAATCTCATCTTCATACATCTGTGGTCAGTGCAAATATTTTTCTCCTGTCCAGAGTATTTTTGTACCATGTCACGTGAATTAGAATGAATGTGAGTTTATGACTCCTTAATTGGAGGAACTTTGCAGATTTCTGTAGCATGCAAAGTCATTTTTCTTGAGGGGCCATTGCTTGTGCAATCATAAAAACTCAATCTGGTAGTTACGTATGATATTTGTAATCGCGCACATATTTTCAAAGTACTTACGCAGTTACGTATGATATTTGTCTCGGATCAATTCAATGAGGGAAGTGCTATCCTAGTAGATAATTGCTGTAGGTTTGGACAGAATACCCCAATTTTCTGTGTCTTTTATTCCAAGTTTGCTAATCGCTTCATTCGCTTGCATATTAGCTGGTTCTAGATACGTATTGGTTGATTCACTAGCGATATGGTGACTCTTGACCAATATGGCCAATTTGGCTGCTTTAAAGCTCTTTTTTTGCTGTTGATGACTTCAATTAAGTCACAACTGTAGTTACACTGTATCTTCTGTATCTTCATAATGCGCTTTATAACCGTGCTTCTAGTGCCAAAATATTGCGCCTAATTGTGATTTATTTATGAGCTCATGGAACACCTATTAAGACTGGTAGACTCCATTCAAACTTTTTGGACAGTGACCTAAAATCATAGAATAAACTATGTAACCGTAATGCTATATGTGTAATAGCCGTTAGGTATGATAAATTTGTAATAGCCATTAGGTATGATAGATTTGTAATACATTTGACTTGTGTTTTTGAGTTCGTCAGATTCAAGTAGATATTTGTAAGTGCATATTAGTGAATTGATGATGAGTACGAATTAATAACTTAGTATATGATTATAGAGGATACTATAGCTTGGATATTCTCAATTGGTGCTTTGATCAGTTTAACCTATAGCCATCTAGAAGGAATAAGTTGGCATGTATATTATGCATCTCTAACCTATTGCTTTCCTTCAGTTATGTGCTAAATGAGTGTCTGATAGGATGGCAAGATTAAACAGAACCCAAATAAGGAGAAGAAGAAATGAAAAGGCAGTCATGGCGTTATCCACCTTTGTTACTTCTACATTGGCTGTGTTTCGCCTGTACTTCTTCATCACCTCCACAAAATGACGTCCATGTCCACACTTGTCTCCTAATCCGAACTTTTACCAGACCCAAGTAGATAACCTCAATAGGCTTGTGAGGGGTAATGAAAGTGATTGCTACGATCAGTTGAGGGTGAATAAACATACGTTCTTGAGGTTGTGCTTTTTAGTCCGAGGTGTTGGATTAGGGGACTCACGCTATGTATGTCTTGAGGAGAGGGTTGCCATTTTCTTGTGGATCATTTCACACCATACAAAGCAGAGGCGTACGAAATATGAGTTTTGGAGATCAGGTGAAACATTAAGCTGGCATTTCAATGCCATGCTCCAAGCCATCTTGCGGCTTTACAACATGCTCCTAGAAAAGCCCGAGCCTATTCCTCCTAACTACCACGACAGTAGATGGAATTGGTTTCAGGTACGCTCGAGTTCAATGAATGCTATTTCTTCCATTTTCAATCATAAAGTCTCCCATGACTACTATTACCCATAAGGCCTCACTTCACTTGTTTCATAATTTCTTCTAGAATTGTCTTGGGGCTTTAGATGGGACATACGTGCCAGTTAATCCCCCGGCAGTTGACAAGCCACGGTATAGGTCAAGGAAGGGTGAGATCTTTACTAATGTCTTAGGTGTTTGTACTCGAGATCAAAAATTCTCCTATGTATTGTCTTGTTGGGAAGGCTCGGCCACAGACTCTGGAATTCTTCACAATGCCATTATAAGACCCACTGGATTGAAAGTCCCACATGGTACATTTCAAATCCTAAGTTCATGTTTCCTTTAAGTCCATTACATTTTCCGCAGTTAATGTCGTAACTTCCATTGGTTACAGGACATTACTACCTTGTGGATGGTGGCTACACAAATTGGGATGGTTTTCTAGCACCGTACCGCGGCCAACGGTATCACATTAACATTTGGAGGCAAGGTGGCATCCCGGCTACGAAAGAGGAGTAGTTCAACATGAAGCACTCCCAAGCTAGGAATGTCATTGAGAGTAGCTTTGGTGTTCTTAAGATGCGATTCACATTATTGAAATGTGCCTCCTATTATCCCATAAGGACTCAATGTCATATTGTGACAACTTGTTGCCTTGTCCATAACCTCATTAAGAGAGAGATGCCGAACGATCCTATTGAGGTCGAATATACGCAATGGGAACAAGACAATCTACATAATGTGGAGGTTGATGACATCATTGGTACCGTCGAGGCTTCTGATGAATGGACTGCGGGGAGGGATGCATTGGCAACCGCCATGTTTAACAATTGATTAGGCAATGGTGGGGGATTAGTGGAAAATATTTGAGACATTTGAATTAATAAGTGTTTGAAGTACTTGTAATTGAACTTAGTAATTCTTGTGTGGTATGATCTTGTAACTTTCAATGCTTTAGTATTGCTACATCCCGCTTTCCTAGTTAATCGAAGTCATTATTCAATGTGAGATCTCGTTCATGGTAATATTAGACATACTTCTTTTATATACCTTGTACTACTTGAATGCACTTGGCAACAATGACTACCGAAGAACCCGAACTTGTTGAAATCGAAGGTCCTTCCAAAAAGCCCCGTAAGACTTGGAGGCAAGTGAAAGAGGATACCTGACTAAAGGTTATGATCAATGAGGTTTCTGAAAAGTGGAAGTGGCCTGCCGAAAATGGGTTTAGACCTGGGTTCTCCACACACTGTGAGGTCGAGTTGGTGAAGGTGTTGCCGGATGCTAACATTAAGGCCAACCCCCACATCGACTCAAAAGTAAGGTATTAGAAACAAACATACCATAAGATACTTGACATAACATGTCTTAGTGGGATGAGTTGGGACCATACCAACAAACGCATTGTGGTCGATGACCCAACGGTGTGGGCGGAGTACGAAAAGGTAACTATCAATGCTTTATTTGATAGTTAATGCATGAGATTTTGTACTAATAGCTTCCAATGTTTGTGTAGGCCCACCCAAAAAAGGCCAAAGACATGAACATGAAGTCATTCCCAATGTTTGATGATTGGGTTGTCCTATTTGGAAAGGATAGGGCAACGGGGGAGGGTGCGGAAGATCCGTCACAAATGGTTATGCCAGATGTATTTGGTGCACCGGATGACGTTTACATACCCCACTTCGGTCTAGAATTTGACGGTTCCTTCTTCAGTGAAACCCCCTCCACTCCCACCCTTACTCCCACACGTCCGAACTCCACACCTCTGACCTCCACACCTCCGACCTTCACACCGCATAGGTCACTCCCGACCTCCACTCCTCGAGCGACCTTGGCCCCGGCTAATGTTGCACCTAAGAAGGGGAGGAAGAGGACAAGAATGGGTGAGGAGGAAGAATCCTTGCATGCAAACATGAATTCTTTTTTGAAGGATTCCTTGAGCCATATGGGGGAAATGGTGAACTCAGTTGGGTATGAAAGAGACCAATTGAAACGCTGACAGAACGTTCAAACCGAGTTAGGGAAGTTTAATATCACACTTACACAAAAATTCAAGTTAAGTGCTGTTATTTGCGAAGAGGAACAGATGGTTGTAGACACCCCAATTTGGCCTAACGATTATTTCAAGTCCCACCTTAGGGACCATCCCGATGATGAATGGATACAGTGATTGCTGATTGACTTCTCATGAACCTTAGGACTTTTGGTGAGTACTTTTAGCCACTTAGAAGACCCAATTCAGAGCCAAATAGCCTTTCAGACAGAAGTACAGCATCCTCAAAAAATACATCTATCAGCCGTAAGATCGATTCCTCGGCCACCAGATCCATTCTTCGTCCACTAGATTCATTCCTCGGCTGCCAGATCCATTCCTCGGCCGCCAAATCCATTCCTCGGCCGCCAAAATCGTCTTTTTCCAGAATTCTGGAATGTTCTGTCAGTCGTTTGATCGACGCACCAAAATCCTAACAGTCTTTTTCCGATTCTTTAGGGCTACGAAAGCAGATTCAATCAGAGATCTTGTTACCCTAAACTACCTTATTGATTCACGCCATTTGATTGGCCGGAGTGAGTTACCAATTGCTTATATAAAGGGGCCTATGGTTTGATCTCTTTCATATTTTTTGTATAGTAATCGTAGTGTTTTGATTATCTGTTAAGTGTTTATTCTGGTGTGAGGAAGAACATCGGCTGGGGAATCAATCCTTCGGCCGATACATCGACCCTGTGGGATTCCTCGGCCGTGACATCCATTCACCGGCCGAGGGATCTATTTCCTGTGACAGTTTATCTTTTCTGCCTATTTCTGATGCATGCTTCAATTATCGTCTTAAGCTCACCATTAACTGTTTAAAGGCTAATAAAACAAATTATTTGTTTAGAATTAAATAAAGCATATATTAATCGTATGTTGAACAATTATGGGTCAGTCTCACAACTGGGCAAAGAGGGGTGCCTAACACTTTCCCCTTATTGTACTTTTGGCTCCCGTACCCGGAATCTCTATTTGTTTTTCCTAGTTTTTATAAACTAGGTGGCGACTCTGTTTTGATGATAACCGTTATCGTGTGGCGATGTTCCTAACTATGGGAATATCCACGATTTCGGTTTATGAAGTGGAAAGCAAACAAAAAAACGATGATCAATCTGTATGGCGATGCCCCGTTTAGGAAGTGTCTATAGTTTTTGGCAACTCTGCTGGGAACGTGAGAGCCATAATCAGAAAGTTCAACATAAAATTAATATTTGTTTTATTTAATTCTTTTATCATGTGCATCGAGCGGGCAACCCACGTTGAGTTCACCTAATATCCCGGCATGTCACAGGCTATGTTAGGGGTTCCAGCAAACTCCTAACGGAGCACCCTTTGAGACTACCCGAAACCTTGCATATTGTAGAAAGCCATAGAACTCTTTTCAAATTAGGACAGGAAATTCCAAGCAGGATAGGACTATGTGTTGCATTATATCTCAAACTCTTGTTTGATTCAATGATTATCACTCTGTAGAGTTTTAATTGATGTAGAAGATGAATTTCATACTCATTTTATTAAGAGTTTGTGATGAAGTCTATCTCTCTTGAGATAAAGAAAAGTTCTTGCATAACTCTATCTCTATTTGAGATAAATTTTGACTTGTGAGAGATTGCCATAGTCCTCAACTGTTAGGAGTTCTAAAAAAAAAAAAAATTGGGTCTTCTTTTTCCTCTAGGATTTATAAATATCTTTCTTTATTTTTTCGTAATACTTACTAGGATCTTTCCAAAAAAAAAAAAGAATCTTTCTTTTTTTTAGATTTCATTCATTTGTCTCTTTTGTGCTAGAATCTTTTCTAACAAAAAAAAAATGGAGAGAGTCTTTCATTTTTCCTCTAGGTTTTACAAATTTCTTTCTTTATTTTCGCCAGCATCTTTAAAAAAAAGAGAGAAAAAGGAAAAAAGAAAAGTGGGGTATTTGTCAATCTTGTATCTTGCATGACACATTGTATATATGATCTCTTGATCAAATAATTGTTGCATGATTGTCTGTTGTATTACATTGATCACATAACTTCACATACGTTGTTCAACCACTTGGTTGCATGCATGGTAAATGGGTCAACATATTAGGGGCAACTTGCATTTTAGAGGGCAGTAGGCATAGGTGCACTACACGATCACTTGATTTTGGACAACTCAACCTGAGCGTAACTAAGTTTTTGCTTTTTCTAAATTTTGGGTTTGGTCTTAGACGTGACAACACTGGCTGATAAGAAGATTGAAGCTCTGGCTGCTAAAGTTAATGTATTGGCTGAATCAGTGATTGCCTTAGCCACCATTGTTCACAGTTTACAAAGAAGTACCCCACAAGCTCCACCTCCACCTCCCCCTGCTAAATGGACGGAGAAAGCAGTTCAAGCGGAAATTCATTTTTCCAAGGAAAGACAAGGAAGAACAACGATGAACCTGCAGCCTCAACATATGGAACAAGTCGAGGGAGAAATCACCCAACCAAAAAGAAGCCTTCTCAATCATACCGTTGCCACCAATGCCAATCCATCCCAACACACCCCCACTCACCAGAACCCCACTTCCTGAAATCCCAAACGTCGTGCAACCCGCCACTGCCGAAATCTTAACTCATCCCCATCTCAAGCCCTAACTACTCTGATCGAACAAGGACTTCTCAAACCTTTAGAAACTCAGTCGCCCCGCCCACCATTTGGCCCAAACTATGATCCTACGAAGCACTGTGCCTACCATCAGATTTCTGGGCATAAAACTGATCATTGCATCTAATTGAAACGTGATATCCAACAACTCATTGATCAAGGGGTGTTCGATCCAGCCAATGTTTGAGCGGCAACAGCCAAGTCTGTCACGTCATAGTCTGAGTGTTGAGTCAATGTTTTTAGTTTATTTCCGTTTAGGAATTTGAGTCTTGAGTTTATTGTCTCTTAAAATTAAAGTCATTTTGTTCATCGTGGTTTTTGACCAACTTTTTGCACTCAACATGAAATGTGAATCTCTTTCAGAATGTGAATCTCCTTAGACATGAACTATGAATGGCCTGATTCTCTTTAGAGATAAGTAGGCACCTTAGGGTCGGCCACATTTTTGAAAATGTTTTCTCTCGTGCTTATTTGCTGCCATGAAATACTCATGATAACATTAAGTGTTGAAAACAATCCTCAAGGGTTTCAAAGTAATCTCATGATATCGCTTGAAACACATCATGACCACTTGAGTTGTCAAAACCACCAAATGAATTATGACCCTTGTCATTTATGTTGAGTTAAGAGGGAGTTGAAAACATTTATGTGCTCTCATGGAGCCGCTAATAAGAAGAACATGTTATTGAAGATAGAAAAAAAAATGAGCTCGCTAGACTGAAAACCCGCAAGGGCGGTTTAGGCAAAAGTTAGAGTATAAAAAAAAATAAAAAATAAAAATTTAGCCATGTCTCCATGCGCACTCATTTTGAGTCTCAAGACTTGTCCTCGATTTTGAAGAACCACTTGGTTAAACATCAAAGCCTCTTAATCTCTTGATTAGGATTCTAGTTGCTCTGTCATGTGATTCAAAATGAAGAAAGGCATTCATTTCTCTATCTAAAACACTACTCCCTTGCTAGCCATGTTGAGCCTCTGGAAAATTTCTTTGAAAAAAGCTGCGGCAGCTATCCCCCACACTGGGGTAGATATAAATGCAATAAGAGATGGGAAGTTAGCCCCTCGTCATATGAGGTGTATTTTGAAAAGAAAAGCGGAAGAAAAAAATGAAAAAACATCATCCCTTCTAAAAATAGGGAAACATTTTGAAGAAGATATCCCTTCCGATCCAAAAACAAGGGGCATTTTAAAGAAACATCTCTTTCATACTAAATGGAGTGATTAAATGGCTGCTAGCTTTTGAACCCGCATGAGTAGAAAGTAGGTTTGAGCTGTTATATCTCTTTCTTTCTTGGGGCAACACCCTAACCTAAAATATGGTCCATCATAAAGTCCTCTCGGATTGAAGAATGTGACTTAGCAACAAGGTCCTAGACATGGCTAAAATATGGTCCATAATAAAGTCCTCTCGGATTGACGACTGAGTGGTTTGAATGTGAATCATGTTGGTAAAATGATGTGGTTTTGAAATCCTCAGGGAGAAATTTTCAAAATTGATTTTATCCTAAGCATTTTTGACACAGCAATTCGAGTACATGTAGACACCCCAATTTGGCCTAACGATTATTTCAAGTCCCACCTTGGGACAATCCCGATGATGAAATGGATACAGTGATTGCTGATTGCTTCTTTGAAAACCTTAGGACTTTCGGTAAGAACTTTGAGCCACTTAGAGGACCCAATTCAGAGCCATACAGCCTTTCAGACAGAAATACAGAAGCCTAGGAGAATCCATCTGTCGGCCGTGACATCGATCCCACGGCCCTTACATCATTTCCTCACCCGAGCAACCTGTTGCTAGCAAAATCTCCTTGAGAGATCAATCTCTCGGCCGCAAGATCTATCCTTCGGCCGAGACATCCATTCCTCGGCCGTGACATCTTTTACTCGGCCGCCAGATTGACCTTTTCCCAGACTCTGGAACGTGTTCTGTCAAACGTTTGATCCGATTACACTACCTCTCCGATGCGTTCGGGCTACGCTCAGGGATTACGACGTAGAGTTCGAATTGCATTGCAATTGCAATCGTGCCATTTGATTGGCCGGAGTGAGTCACCAATTGCCTATATAAAGGGCCTTTGGACTCTGAAAATAAACACAAAAATTATCAGAGTACACACTCTCTCAAGCCACGAAGCTCTGCACAAATACTCTCCCAATCCCCCTCTTCAAAAGCCCTAACCTCCCGAAGGCAGCCGTCAATCCGGCGATCAAACCCCGAAGTTCAAACCCTAACTCTAGGGTTTTCAATCAAGTAATCAGTCAATCACACCCAATCCAAAGCAATCAAGCAACTGAGGGATCAAGGTGGTGAGGCCCAACGGCCTCTGGTTTGCCTTATTTACTGTCTTTTTACTAATCGTAGCGTTTTGATTACCTGTTAATCTTTCTGTCTGGTGTGAGGAAGAACACCGACCGGGGCTTCGATCCCTCGGCCGGTACATCAAACCAGGAGGATCCCTCGGCCGTGACATCCATTCACCGGCCGCGGCATCCATCTCCCTGGGACATTTTGTTTGCTTTTTTGCTTTCTGATGCATGCTTATTTATCGCACTGGCTCACTTTGCTTACTGTTTAAAGGAATAAATAAACAGATTATATGTTGGAATTAAACAAAGCATCTATATGTCTTATGTTGAATGATTATGGGCCAGTCTCACGATTGGGCAAAGAGGGGTGCCTAACACCTTCCCCTTATTGTACTTTTGGCTCCCGTATCCAGAATCTCTATCTATTTTCCCAGTTTTAATAAACTGGGTGGCGACTCTGTTTTGATGATAACCGCTATCATGTGGCGATGTTCCTAGCCATGGGAATGTCCATGATTTTGGTTTATGAAACAAGCAACCAATCGAGCAAACAAACGTGATCAATCTGTATGGCGATGCCCCGTTTGGGAGGTGTCTACAGTACAAAAACTTATTTGCAAATTTTCACGGAGATAACATGGGTTTCCCATTTCATGAGGAGTGTAGCTAGAAGGTCCCTTGGCCAATACAGTGTATGTTAGCAGTGTCGCTGAAATGTTGCAATCTTTCAAATCTCTTGGGTCTCATCGTCTTATTTGTCATAGTCATTTGGCTAGTATAGAGTTTGTTGTCATCTTATGGTGTAGGAGAAGCACTAGCTTGAGTATGTGAAAGTTGAGATGTCCAGAATGCATTACGAATTTACATGCACCCTGTCATTTGCATTGACCTCTTGACCCTAGTTGTCTTGGTTGCACGAGCTAACTCCAAGTGTAAGGTATTCTTAGTTTTGAGCAATGTAGGTTCATCAATGCAAGGAGTGAAGCGAGCCATAGACTCAAGGTTGGGAAAGTCCCTGCGACAGCTAACCCACCTTCGTTGCTGGATTCACTAACAATTTTACAGGGGAAACAAATGGATGCACTGTAAAGTCTATCTCCCTGCCAACACATTTGAAGAGGAAGAAGAAAGTTCTGCCTAAGGGGTGTCATATCCCGGAAAAAAAACACCTCAACTCTTTTGTGGAAGGCTGTCACACAGCATTGTCAAGGACATGCCAAGATCTCTGCCAAACAGAAATAGAAACATTGCACTCACATTCATTGCTATTTACATCGCATGTTTCTATATTATGGGCAATTAGATCGTTGTCGTCATGCACGGTTGAGGTAGGGTGTAGAGACCTGTGTTTAAATTTCAATAATTTTAATGTTAGAATAAAATTAGAATATTGAGGTAAAGAGAAAATGAGATTTGAATATGTGATTTGGGTTGAATGTGATAGAATTTGGAAGTTTGGGGTACAATTGTAATTAATATGTGTGGTGGTATATATAGGTGAGAGTGAGTGGTAGAGAATTATTCTCCCACTCACGTCTCTCTCTCTCTCTCTCTCTCTCTCTCTCTCTCTCTCTCGGTCCTCTCTCTCCCACCCGACTCTCTATCTCTCTATCTCTCTCTCTCTCTCGAAATCACGCCTCTAAACTCGAGACCTATAAAGATTAACCTTCATTCGACCTTCCGCACGCGATCTTGAGCTCGTATTTCGTTGGGTTTAGCTCGGAGAGGAGTATTCGGTTGATTCAAGGTTCTCGGAGCTAGGGCTTGCTTGATTGAGCTTGAGTTTCGTTCTTCGACTTTGAGGTAGGGATTTCTCACTTCTATTATGTGTTTATGTGTTGATTTGGTGTTTGAATCGCGCCCTAGATCGTTGCTTTTGTTGTTAGAAATGTTCTAGTGAAGTCTGAAGATCGTGCACTGAAAACCCAAGTCCTATCGGTAGAAGTTTTGGACCTACCGGCAGAAACGATGTCCAGTAGTGTCATTTTGTGAAATTTTGGTCTTCTACCGGTAGAAGATTAATTCCTACCGGTAGGTATTGAAAAATCAGCATTTTTGGAAAAACTTCGAACGAGCATAATTTTTTCATCCGGACTCCGTTTTGGGCAAATTTTATATCGAAATTCATGTACCGGAGGTCTACTTTCCAATGGTGGTGGTCTCATCTCCCAATTCTTAACCGTTAAGGTTTGGTAGCCAAAATAAGATAGATATGTTCGTATATGTTGGGAAATCCTTTTTCCTTAGGATCGTTTGGGGGAGACACGGATGTTCTTAGGTTCTCTTGAGTACTTAATTGAATGGTATGACGAGGCTAGTGGTATACTAGGGTTTGTAGTGGTCGTTGGGTTCCGTATGAGTCATTTGACACCGAAACGAGGGTTTAGGGAACATAAGGAATATAGGTGGGCGAAGGTTGTATGTGTTGACATGCGATGTGAGAAATAAATGCGTAGATCACTCTTTTGAGTTGAACAATGCTAGGCGTGAATACAAGGGACAATTTTCTTTATGTTTGATATCCGATACATTTCTTGCGTAACTTGTACGGTTTTATGAGTTGCAAGGTGGAAATCTATGAATCGTCGTTAGAGGATATCTCTTGATATGAGAGTGCTTGTAAGGTGATGAGAAACTAATAATGTAATAAAAGTGAGTTGATTGAGGTGAAATTATCCGTGTTACTTCTATGTGAATAAGTCTCCATTGTGAATCCATTGTATGTGATTGAGATGAATGGCTGAGTTGTAAAGTATATAGGAGGAATTTTGGGTACGATGACCTATGATGTGTGACTTGAATTAGCTTCATCAGTGAGAGAGGTGCTAGTGGGGAGTATCGGGACTCCGTAAATGACCCGGCAGGAGCTTTTGCTCATGACACAGGATGAAAAGGAAATGGTGACACGATGTGAATGGAAATGGGCTATCATTGTGAAAGTGTGAGTGACATGAAAGACATTGGCGTTGCGGTTCTTTGATTATGATAGTGTCATAAGTCAAGATATTGGATTGGTGATTCGAAATAAGATGAGGGGTAGTGGCAGTCATGAGAAAATCGTATAGATAATAAGTTCTTGTGGTTAATTTAGAGTCTTAGTGTGTAGTTATGGTACTTCGATTATGTCGTCGACTTTAGGAAAATTGCTTGTCGTGTATTATTTCTCCTTTGAAATACCGTACCTTGCTTCAGTTATTAACTCTACCTGTCACCCCATTTTCATATAATGGTTGTATAGATTTCTCTACTGGGCTAGTGTAGCTCAACCTATCATTTTCAGGTGTGAACCCGAAGCGGTAGCATGGAGTGAAGTGAATGCATTCGAGTGCATATTTTCGAAAGAAGTGGTAAAGGAGACTCGTGGATATTTTGGTAAAACATGTTTCGGGAATGTAATAGAACTTTAACTCTATTTCTTTTAATGATGTAATATATTCAAACTCTTGGAGTTGGATTTGTAATTTAATGACCAGGACATGGTGAACTCTTTTGGGGTATTATGTATGATAATGTGAGAAGTTTTATTTATGAAAAGCTATGTTTATTTATGTTGAAAATCGAGGGCGTGACATAGGGTCAAGTATTCGTGGCCTAAACAGGGGGCTTCTATTCCTTCTTAAAAATATTCAATTCAATGTGCATATGTGTCTCATTGCAATCTATGTCACCCGAAATCGTTCAAGCTCTTGGACTAGGGTTCTTTAAGTATGGTTGTCCTACCCCTAGCAGTCAGCATAAAAGGATTTCGGCCCGTGGTCAACTCTAAACCTGTTGCATATTGTTTTCCTATCCATTATTGTTTTCTAAACTATTCAAATGTGGATTGCAGGATTCTCCACATCGAAATACTGGGTTGGATTTTGGTCCTTGAAGTTATTAGGATCAACCACATCAAGCCTTGTGCTTATGACTGACGGAGCCAAGTCAAAAGAAGCTGGAAGATAGCCTCGTAACTAGTCCTGTGCAAACTCTACAATTGGCACCATGTCTGCAACATTAAAGTAGCTTCGCATCTCCATAGCTCCTTACTTTGCACTTTCATTTCCATATCAGCAGCTCTGCCTTCATAACTCAGAAGCCTCGCATTTGCTCTTCAGTAGCACCATGCACATGTCTTGTCGTATTCACAACCTTGTCTGGCTTCATGAAACTCTAAGTAAACTCTACACTCAGGCAACCTCGCGCTCAGCAGTACTCTACACTCAGGCAGCCTCACACTCAGCAGTTCTGAGTCGACAGCAAGAGAAAGCACCTACATAAAAGCTGATAATGGCCCAGTGCACACTCCGGAAGGCATCTCGTCAGTAGAGGCGTTGGAAGTGTGGGTCACCCCATTAGTCGAGGCAATGGAACTTTCCTTGACGCTGAGTTGAAGAAGGCAATGAAAATCTCTGAAAGCAATAATGGTCGACAGGTTTCACCCAAAAGCATTTAACGAGCCTTACGGCATTTTGGGTAAACAAGTCGACAAAGTCAATATGGGATTATGGTCAGATCAGCCTTAGGAGGCATCCCAAGCATGAGGAATCTAGCCTTGGGGACTCTTCTGAGCAAGTGGAATGTAGCTAAATCTAGCAAGTGGAATGTGGCTGAATCTAGCTGTAGACACCCCAATTTGGCCTAACGATTATTTCAAGTCCCAACTTGGGGACCATCCCGATGATGAAATGGATACAGTGATTGCTGATTGCCTTCTTGAGAACCTTAGGACTTTTGGTAAGAACTTTGAGCCACTTAGAGGACCCAATCCAGAACCATACAGCCTTTCAGACAGAAATACAGAAGCCTAGGAGAATCCATCTGTCGGCCGTGACATTGATCTCACGGCCTTAACATCATTTCCTCACCCGAGCAACCTGTTGCTAGAAAATCTCCCTAAGAGATCAATCCCTCGGCCGCAAGATCTATCCTTCGACCGAGACATCCATTCCTCGGCCGTGATATCCATTACTCGGCCGCCAGATCGTCCTTTTTCCAGACTCTGGAACGTTCTATCGATTGTTTGATCCAACTACACTACCTTCCCGATGCGTTCGGGCCACGTTCAGAGATTGCAACGAAGAGTTTGAATTGCATTGCAATTACAATCGTGCCATTTGATTGGCCGGAGTGAGTCATCAATCGCCTATATAAAGAGGCCCTTAGACCACAAAATTCATAAGTGAAATCATTCACCCAAGCTCCGATACTCTGTCAAAATACTTTCTCAAACCCACTCTTCAAAAGCCCTAACCTCCTGAAGGCTGCCATCAATCCGACGATCAAATCCCGAAGTTCAAACCCTAACCCTAGGGTTTTTAATCAAGCAATCAGTCAATCACAATCAAATCCAAAGCAATCAAGCAACCGAAGGATCAAGGTGGTGAGGCCTAACGGCCTCTGGTTTGTTTTATTTATCGCCCTTATGCTTAATCTTAGCTTTCTGATTATCTGTTAATCGTATAGTCTGGTGTGAGGAAGAACACCGACCGGGGCTTTGATCCCTCGGCCGTGACATCTATTCACCGGCCGAAGGATCCATTACCCTGGGACAGCTTTGTTTTGTTCTGCTTTCTAATGCATGTTTTACTTATCGCACTGGCTCACTTTACTCACTGTTTAAAGGCTTAATTAAACAGACTATGTGTTAGAATTAAACAAATCATCTATATGTCTTATGTTGAATGATTACGGGCCAGTCTCACGGCTGGACAGAGAGGGGTGCCTAACACCTTCCCCTTACTGTACTCTTGGCTCCCGTACCCAGAATCTCTATCTGTTTTCCTAGTTTTAATAAACTAGGTGGCGACTCTGTTTTGATGATAACCGCTATCGTGTGGCGATGTTCCTAGCCATGGGAATGTCCGCGATCTTGGTTTATGAGGCAAGTAACCAATCGAGCAACAAACGTGATCAATCTGTATGGCGATGCCCCGTTTGGGAGGTGTCTACAGTTTTTGGCGACTCCGCTGGGGAACATGAGAGCCATAACCAGAAAATTCAACATAAGACTAATACATGCCTTGTTTAATTCATCTATCATATGCATTGAGCGGGCAACCCGTTGAGTTCACCTGATATCCCGGCATGACACGGGCTATGTTGGGGGTTCCAGCAAACTCCACAGTCACTCATACCTAGTGGTATATCAAAAAGGGAATCACCCAATCACCGCCTATGATGGGCCGGTGAGAGGATTGGTGCCCTTTGACAACGGAGCACCCTGAGACTACCAAAACCTTGCATGTTTTAGAATGCCATAGAACTTATCAAACTAAGACAGGAACCTACAGGCTAGGAACCTACTTGCATTTTCGCTTCCAAGTTCTTCCTCACACCTTGTACCATATGTTGTTGTAATTAACTCTTTCTGTGCAGAAGGGTTGGGATTCTCAGCCCAAATCCTAACCCTGTACGAGCCAAGTACTGACCTTCACGTACTCTACTTTCTTAAGCAGGCACAATAGGTAGATTAAAGAAGCAACCTCAACCGGTTTTATACTCCAACAATACCCAAAGTCACGCCAAACAGAGGTCTTTACAGTCATCTCATCGGCCACCTTCGCCTGTCAAGACACCCTCACTGCAACGGTCCCGATCAGTTCTGGGGACTTCGCGGTCATCTTCCCAACAAACCCGACTATCTACCCGATCCCGAGCTTCGCCAAGCAATCCCTCTACCTACATCCCAAAAATGGCAGACAATGATGCTACTATCACCGTGCTCCGAGCCCAAGTTGCCTATTTGCAAGCCGAGAAAGCAGCAAGAGATGCTGAAGACAAGAAAGATGAGGAAGAAGCAGAAAATCCTCATGAAGTTACAGAAAATCCTGAATTGGTCAAACAAGTCAAGAAGATCAAGCACGCTTTGGCTCGTTCACAAGGAGACCAAATTCTAGATTTCGAAGGACTCTGCCTCTTCCCAGAATCTCAACTGCCTGAACGGTTCAAAATGGCAAACATCGAAAAGTTCAACGGAACTGGTAACCCTACCAGCCATGTTCATCATGTCATCAACACTCTAAAGCCCATGGGCTTAACTGACGAGCTCATCGCTCAACTATTTCAAAGAACTCTCACTGGAAACGCCCTCGATTGGTTCCTCACTTTGGAATTTGTGCACTATCAGACCTGGCTAGAAATTGCCAATGCTTTTGTCAAGCAGTATGCATACAATGTCCAAATTGAGCTAACTACTCGAGACTTGGAGATGACTAAACAAGAATCCAATGAGGACTTCGCTACCTTTGTGGCAAGATGGAGAGAAAAGGCTACCAAGATGAAAAGCCGCCCTTCCGAGGAAGATCAAGTGAAGATAGTTGTCAAGAATCTGCAGCCCAAATACCTCACCCACATTTACACTCAGGCTATCACCGACTTCAAATGCCTACACGCCACTGGATTACAAATCGAAGATGGAATCAAGCTAGGCCTCATTGGGAAAGAAGAAACCCCTCTACCCAGAAAAACCTATCTGACCCGTGCATCTCCTACCTCTGTCAACACCCTTAACTCAGCCTTACCACAAGACCCTTTTCAAACTAGCTCATCTAGAAACACAAATCGCCCTCACCGCAATTTTGACCCACTCTATATGACTCCATCCCAAGCCTTAGCCATCCTAAGCCGCCAAGGGCATCTTAGGTTCTTGAATAACCCACCTCCTCAGCCACCTTATGGCCCAAGCTATGACGTCAATAAACAATGTGCATACCACCAACACCCTGGACATGAGACAGACCGCTGCATGCGTCTTCGTCATGACATCCAAGATCTCATTGATAGTCGAGTTATAAAACCTCCTAAGCCTAATGTGCAAACCAATCCACTCCCTGCTCACAACAACGAACCACCGCCTCAAAATATCAATCTCATAAGCCTATCCAATAGCCCCACATATAATCCTACCCGACACATTATCCCAAACACCCAAGCTAAATCATCCCTGATCTTCTCTAAGAATGGCGAATGCTTTGTGACAGGAGGAGAACCCCACATCTATGCCATTGATGATGGGGATTGGTGGTTGGACATGCATCAAGCCCTGCCAAGTGATTGAGAAGTTGAAAGAATTGAGCCTGCTGATCCTTGGGGCACCCAAGAAGAAGAAGTGGGTCACCTCACCCGAAGCGGAAGGGTATATAAACCTCCTAAACTAAGTGGGGAAAGTTCAACCTCAACACGAGTAATGGAAGAAGAAGAAGAAGAGAGCCAAAGGACCGAACCTGAGGAAGACAGAGTGCTAAGACAACTAAAAAAAATCCAAGCTGATATCTCTATCTGGGGACTGCTTATGTCCTCCTACGAGCATCGTAACTCCTTCTTCAAAACCTTGGGGAAAGCCAAAGTTCCCATCGACATCACCCCCGAAGATCTGGTAGGTTTCATAATGGTGTCAAAAGCTCCGAAACCAACGATAGCCTTCACTGACAAAGATCTACCTCCTGAAGGGCCTGCACACAACAAACCTCTCTACATTTCACTTAAATGTCTCACTAAATGGATCCCACTAGTCTTGGTGGATAATGGGTCTACTTTAAACCTACGTCCTCAAAGGACCCTCGACAAGCTAGGAGTAAGCGCCACCGACATACGGCCTTCAAGTCAGGGCATAAGGGGCTATGACAATTCAAAAAGAAGAGTGGTTAGGTGCGTCACACTGCCAGTAGAAGTGGAGAAGATCAAAAGAGACGTGGAGTTCCATGTGATGGATATACCGGCCACCTTCAATCTTTTATTAGGAAGGCCTTGGTTACATGACGCTGGGGCAGTGCCTTCCACTTTGCATCAGAAGGCCAAATTTACAGTAGATGGAAGAGTCATAACCATTCTAGGGGATTCATCGATCCGAGCTCATTCCGACACACCTGTCCAAGAGGTAGGGACCGAGGAAACCTTCCTTACTGGATTCAGTCTTGAGGAAGCAACTGCTATGTAAGCCTTAATGGCTGAGAGAAACTTCTACATAAGCACCCCTGCCATATGGATGATGAAGAAACAAAACTACCTCCCCGGGATGGGTTTGGGCAAAAGATCACAAGGCATCCCGCAAATGATTGATCCCCCGCATAATCAATACGCCTTTGGTCTTGGCTACACGCCGACAGAAGCCGAGATAGAAAAGAAGAGAAGCATGGAAAAGGCTAAGGCAAGAGGAAGCAGGATCAAAGAGGAAAAACTCATGATCCCAAAAACACTCAACGGTTGGTTTGTAAGAGAAGGAGAAGACTTCCTATTTTGTGGCTTCGCAGAAACATGGGAAGACGAAATTACCAAGCAAAGGTACCCTGGAATGCAAATCTTCTTTGATCAAGAATGGACTGACAGTGATGTGGAAGAAGAACCAATGAATTCAACGTCTATTCCAAAAGACTGGATCGAAGTATTAGCTGAATTTGACCTGAAGATTCTGTTTGGCAAAGAAGAGGGTGAAGAAGAGTATAAAACTGTGAAAGGCAAAGGAGCAACTCCTGAGATACCGCAGTAAATCGCATGAAAACATTACTTTCATTTCCTAAAGACAGGCTGGGACACATTTTGGGGCCCCTGTTTGGACATTTTCTATAGCTAAATAAATTCCCATTTTATCATCTTATGCTTATGATTCAATCTTTAAATGCAAACGCTATACGCTACAGTCTCTCTGCCAAAAATGAAAGGATCTTAATAATCTAATTCTTTATGTTGCTAACAAAAAGGGAAGGAAGGGACAAGCCCTGATTACTTAAGAACTAGGTTTCTGTCAAAAGCTTAGGAAGAAGACGCTATCTCCGTGAGAACACTTAGGGTTAGCTTACCCATTGTGAAGGTACAAATGCAACAGGAGATTCATAAGAACATCTCCATCAAATTCCTCTCCAAAACACCAAAACCCTCTTGAGAGAAAAATGCTCGTTAGGTAACTTAAATACCCAAGCAAAAGTAAGAGCAAAGCCTGCTAGGGCAAGAAAATGCAAAAACACAACCTAGGCAAAAGTTAAGGCATTCAAAGAAAAGCTCGCTAAGAACTCAACCTCCATCAGGTAACCTAGGCAAAACTTAGAGCATGAGAAAAGAAAAACCAAGAGTGAAAACCCAACCCCCAAAGGTTGTAATCTAGGAACTACGTAAAAAGGCCTGATTCCTTAATTGGGATACGTAGGCAATCTCACAACGAGATGCGGCCCAAATATTTGGAGAGAAGGAAAAACATCAGTGAATTTGTACTCAACGATAGGTATAGCTAATCCTGCGTATTGAGCTCACAAAAGATGAGTTAGTCATTTTCCAGGGAATTGACCAAAAACAAGGACACATGAGAGTCATCGCTCGTCCTCTCTAACTCAAAAGTCGTCAACATGAGGAACAAGGCATTCCAACGATCCCAAGGCATGGCAAAGAGACTGTGGAAATAGCAAAAGCAAATAAAAGGCATGAATCAAATTCAAGCGTAAAGAAATGCCACTTGGCTAAAGCAAAAAGTCCAGCTTCTTTAGGAAATAAGAGTAGCGGCCAAAGAATGGAGTTCTCGGCCAAGCAATCCATTCTTCGGCCCATGTTTTAATCTGCTTTAAACCCATAAAGCTTTAAACCATTAAATACAAATCTGAAGTATCTCGAGGCAAGGTACAAATCATAATACTTGCCAAGCACGCTGAAGTTGCTTCATAAAAATACAAATATCAATTGTCTGTTTAGAACTAACAAATACAGGAAAAAGGAAAGCTACTGGCCGCGGCCTCTCTTGGGCGCAGGACGGGAAGAAGAAGGACGAAAGCGCTCTGGAACAGGGACAAAAATTCTTTGTCCCTCACCTTCACCATCAGCTCCATCACCATCTCTAGCACCTCCGTCACCAGCCCTGGTGCTTCTGCCCTCGCTGACTCCAACACTCTGAGTAACTGACACCGTTGGCACCTGCTCCACTTCAAGCTACGAAACATAGTTTGTGGACACTCAGATTCACATAAAAATATGGGATGGAAAGAGAAGAACTCAAAAGATATATACCGCAACTATCCGGCTTCGTTGCCGTCGAGCCAAGGCCTCTGCACTCTGGAATGCACGCAACCATTCCTGAACAACGTCAACAGGCACTTGCAAGAGGAAACAATTACATATACAGCAAAGCAAGTGAAGAATACTGAAGGAAACTAAAGCAGAATCTACAATATTACCTGCTGAACTCCGGTAGGAAGCACGTAGAGCTGCGTAGCACACAGTGTGAGCGTCAAATGCTCCTATTCTCCATTGGCATTGTGGAAAGAGACAAAGCTAGGGGCCCGTGGCCAAACGAGGGGAGCAGCAGCGGCAGTAGTAGTAGGTAGGGTCAGCGGGGCCAAATAATCTCCCTCCTGAAGAAAGCTCACGGCTGGCTGTCTCTCAAGAGCAAGAAGCAAACTCTCTCCTATCAAAAGATGAGTAGACCTCATGCCAGCTGGAGGAGGAAGAGGAACAAGCTGCAGCGCTTTAGAACATGGGAAGTACTGACTCACTACCCTCTCTCCAAGGTACCAAGCTCTCAAGAAGGGCCCCTCCAGGAGGAAACGCTGGCTGTCCAAAGCCCGAGCCGAAGTCAACTCCAAAGGAGCATCGTCAAGCAAAGTGCCCCACGGATCGAATCGCACCTGTAATGAGGGAAATAACATCAAAATAACAGAATGAAGAAATTGCATGAAAATCAGAGAATAGAGAGACATCGTACCTGATCCACTGTCAGGCGATCCAAAACTCGCCTCCAAGCTAGCAAATCCATAGCAGGCGACCGTGTCCTCCGGACCCCTTTCAGCCAACGGGCCGCCCGTGGAACAAACCTAGGGTCAATATGCCTAGTCGGAGGAGGGAACTGCAGCAAATATTCAAAAGCCCAGAGCTACAAGATAAAAGGCGAGTGTGAGATATAGAAAACGAAGCGACAAGGTAACAACAAAGAAAGCTAAAGTATATACCTCGAGAACGCGGTGATGTCCACCCAACGACAAACTAACACCTCGGGAACAGGCACTCAGGTGCCCATACAGCATAGCTAAGGCAGGAGTCCCCCAATCAAACTCTACTATAGTGTCTAAATTGACCAAGGCGGCCAAAAACTGAACATGCACCGAATTCTCCTTGTTGCAAAACAGAGTCTGCCCAAGGAAATAAAGAAGGAAAGCTCGTACCAGCTGAGAAAGGGAAACCTCTGTCAGGATATCAGCTTGATCAAACTCTTCTCGAAGCCAGGAATAGGTGATGTGATCGCTCTCGGACACAAGAGGGACCTTCCCCAAAAGGTATTCAAAAGCACCCTCTCGCTTATGAATCCGAGGGTCAATCGGAAGAGGATCACCACCAACTCTCAGACCTGTAAGCAAAACAAAATCACCTAGAGTGATCGTCATTTCTCTGGCCTCAGGAAGATGAAAAGTGTTGGTGGTATCCCACCACCGTTCCACAAGCGCTGTGGTCAAACCCAGCTCCGCCTTCGGAAGATGAAAGCCCCATATTAGCTGCTCAAAGCCAGCCAAAGCAACCATGTCCTTGGCATCCCGAGGGAGCCTCTCGTGCCATTCAAACACCTGGGGGTAGCTTCCCCACATGCGCAACCTCTCGTTCACCTGACAAAAATGCGAAGAAGAAATCAATACAAAAAAAATATCGCCTATACAGGGGGCAACTTCTAGAACTCAATTTCCCTATCAAATATCAAATTATCACTTTGCGAAATCTCATATACAAAAACCATTTGACAGGATAAAATTTTTCCTTCCTATTGGTGAAACCAAGGTGCTGCTCCGGCTCCCTGTGCAAGACCTCAGGTGGGACATCGCTGAGGGGAGGACGATATCGCAATGAACCACCACGCCCAACCATGTGAACCTGAGGGGCGTATGTGGCAACGTCAAATGGTGGTAGAGTACCCCTGCCTGCATCGGTAGAAACCTCGGGCTCTGTCTCAGGAGGAATGGGTTGTGAGGAGCTCCCTCCAATAGTGGCTCTGCGCCGACTCGAACGTAAGACGCGGGAACTTGAGACCCCGCCAAGAATCGCGGCCTCAACGGCCGGAGCTTTGCCCGTGTCCCTAGGCGCGGCAGGAGCATCAGATGACGGAGGAGGAGGCGTTGGTGAAGCCATGACAGCCAAGAAAAATGACAGCCGGAACCGTGGTGGTCGGAGAACCGACGGCGGAAAGGTAGGAAACGACGGCGGCCGATGAGGAGAGAGAGAAGGGAGCGGCGGCGATTGCTCGAACGGGAGAAAAGAATAAGGGATAGAGAAAGAAAGAACAGAATGACCCGTGAGATCGATTAAGTTTAACTTAAATCGATTTTCTGACTGTTGGCTATCTCACGGCCGAGACACCAATTCCGCGGCCGAGACATCGATCCATCGGCCGAGAGATCGATCTCCTGGCCCTTCGATCAGTTTCTTTCAGCAACATCAGATTATGCTCAGTGCACTAATTCAAGCTGTTATAGAATCTTGGGCCTGTGACCAACAGAAGCAAAATCAAGTCAGCCTTGGGGGCATCCCCGAACCAATACGACGTGATCAGAACTAGCCTTGGGGGCATGCCCGAGCACCAAAGATCTCTCTCTCCACAAACTGCTGGCCAAAGCTCTTGCTATAGTAAACCAAGACACTCAGCAAGCTCCATCCTCATTATCCCAACATCTCTATATCCAGCAGCTTTGAGCTCATTCAGCAGCTCCGAGCTCAAGCCACTCTATCAGCAGCTCAGTACCCAAGTCACCCAGCGGCTTTATGCCCATAATCATTCAGCAGCCCTGGGCTCATTAACTTCGCATAGCACCATACTCCTCGCACCATCAGCGGCTTCACGCCCACTATCCCAACTAGCTCTAAGCCAACTCATCAACTCAGCAGCTCTACGCCCTCAACTCATCAACTCAGCAGCTCTATACCCGTATCAACTCAGCGGCCCCGTGCTTATCATCTCTATCAACTCAGCCCATTATCTCAACGGCTCTATGCCCGTATTCACCAACTCAGCGGCTTTACGCCCTCACTTGTCACTCAGCGGCTCCAGGCCCACTATCTCAATTGGCTCTAAGCCGTAACAACCACTTCAACGGCTCTACGCCCGTATACATTCACTCGGCGGCTCTATGCCCGTATCAATTCGGCGGCTCAACGCCCACTGTTTCAACTGGCTCGAAGCCGTAAACAATCAAATCCTCAACAGGCTCTATGCCGCTTCAGCAATCAAGCCATCTATTCTCAGGCTCTACACCTGAATGCTCAAAATCTGACATTTTGAATGCTCGAAGCTCTTCGAATGCCCAACCACTGTGTGCAGGATGCTCAAGTTCTACACTTGAATGCTCAAGCTCTACGCTTGGATGCCCAACCACTGCGTACTGGATGCTCAAAGCCTGTACTTTGAATGCTCGGATTTTGCCGTCCAAACGCTCGAGCTCTACGCTCTGAATGCTCAAGTCCGGAACTTGAAAGAAGCTCTAAGCTTAAATCAACACACACGCACGGGCCCGTGCACATTTGTATCAATTGCATCAACATTATCACATCGAGTCTGCATCATCATATCTGTTCACATCTAACAAATCAACATCATCACACATATACACTCTGCATATCTCTCATGAAACAGGTCAACCCTGCAATCAACCGGCTCTACGCCTCAACTTTATTGATCGGTCCAGCACCTCGATCCTTTGGCTCCACGCCAACACTTATGATGAGAAAGCTCCGTGCACAGACCATCAGAATGCAACCAGCTCTACGCTTCGGTTCAAATCACGTCAAGCTCTAGGCTCCGACACCTCAGGCTCTCGTCTTATACCAACTCCGCGCTTTGGTCCTATTAAGCTCAAAGCTCCGATCACCTCAAGCCCTTACCTCATGACCACAGCAGGCTCCACGCCTCAGTTTTATCACTTTAGGCTCTCGCCTTATGACTACAACGGGCTCCGCGCCTCGGTTCCATCAAGACAGAAATCATCACCTCAGGCTCTCTCCTCATGACTACAACCGGCTCCGTGCCTCGGTTCCCTCATCCCAAAGCTCCGAGCTCTAGTTACCGGCCCTGCGCCCCCCATATCTCAAACCGGCATCCGATTCATCCCCAGCAGATGGTTTGGATTCCACCCCAATTACATCAATTCCTTCCAGCTCATTCGCAAGGATAAGCTACTCTACCGAGCCCCTCTCAGTCAAAGTAAGGATGATCAAGAAAAGCAAACGCACCTGCCACGTACTGATCTACCCCAAAATACTACGGAAGCTCTCCGCAAAAACTCCCCCGGCAGCCCCGCGCTCCTTCGACTATCTTCCGCCAAAACCCTGGCTCAGTCTAGGTACGTCACACTACGGCTTTTAAGCCCTAAGGTACGTCTTCTGTCTCTAACCCTCCAAACTTTTATTTTTCTTTATTGCCCGAACTACGATTGGTCTGAATTTCCCTTGTGGAATACGTAGGCAGCTTCCCGGCCCGACCATAACAAAAAATCTTTTTCAAAAACCCCTTGGAATAGTGGTTGGACCAAATTGAGTTGCTTTTTACAGCTTTGACTCTTACTGTAGACACCTCCCAAACGGGGCATCGCCATACAGATTGATCACGCTTGTTTGCTCGATTGGTTGCTTGCTTCGTAAACCAAAATCATGGACATTCCCATGGCTAGGAACATCACCACATGATAGTGGTTATCATCAAAACAGAGTCGCCACCCAGTTTATTAAAACTGGGAAAATAGATAGAGATTCTGGATACGGGAGCCAAAAGTACAATAAGGGGAAGGTGTTAGGCACCCCTCTTTGCCCAGTCGTGAGACTGGCCCATAATCATTCAACATAAGACGTATAGATGCTTTATTTAATTCCAACTCATAGTCTATTTATTTATTCCTTTAAATAGTAAGCAAAGTGAGCCAGTGCGATAAGTAAGCATGCATCAGAAAGCAGAAAAGCAAACAAAATGTCCCAGGAGATCGATTACTCGGCTGGTGAATGGATGTCACGGCCGAGTAATCACATTGGTTTAATGTACCGGCCGAGGGATCGAAGCCCCGGTCGGTGTTCTTCCTCACACCAGACAGAAAGATTAACGAATAATCAAAACGCTACGGTTAGTTTGAAATATAGTAAATAAGACAAACCAGAAGCCGTTGGGCCTCACCACCTTGATCCCTCAGTTGCTTGATTGCTTTGGATTGGGCGTGATTGGTTGATTGCTTGATTGAGAACCCTAGGGTTAGGGTTTGAACTTCGGGGTTTGATTGCCGGATTGACGGCTGCCTTCAGGAGTTTAGGGCTTTTGAAGTATGGGATTGAGAGAGTATTTGTGCAGAGTTTTGAGGCTTGAAAGAGTGTGTAGGTATATCAATTTCAGAGCCTAAAGGCTCTTTTATATAGGCATAGGGATGACTCACTCCGGCCAATCACAATGCACGATAAAAATTGGAGTTAGAGTGTGATTCTAACTCTCCATGGCAATCCTCTGACGTAGCCCGAACGCATCGGGAAGGTAGTGTAATCGGATCAAACGTCTGACAGAACACGTTCCATAGTCTGGGAAAAGGTCGATCTGACGGCCGAGGAAAGGATATCACGACCGAGGAATGGATGTCTCAGCCGAAGGATAGATCTTGCGGCCGAGGGATTGATCTCTCAGGGAGATTTTGCTAGCAACAGGTTGCTCAGGTGAGGAAATGATGTAAGGGCCGTGGGATCGATGTCACGGCCGACAGATGGATTCTCCTAGGCTTCTGTATTTCTGTCTGAAAGGCTGTATGGCTCTGAATTGGGTCCTCTAAGTGGCTCAAAGTTCTTACCGAAAGTCCTAAGGTTCTCAAGGAAGCAATCAGCAATCATTGTATCTGTTTCATCATCGGGATTGTCCCAAGGTAGGACTTGAAATAATCGTTAGGCCAAATTGGGGTGTCTATAGATGCCCCTCTTTGACTGAACTCAGACGGATCGCGAGACATGTTTGAGTAAGAGTTAAAGCTGTAAAAAGCAACTCAATTTGGTCCAACCACTACTCCAAGGGGTTTTCGAAAAAGGTTTTTGTTATGGTCAGGCCGGGGGGCTGCCTACGTATTCCACAAGGGAAATTCAGACCAATCGTAGTTCGGGCAATAAAGAAAAAGTAAAAAGTAAAAAGTTTGGAGGGTTAGAGACAGAAGACGTACTTAAGGCTTAAAAAGCCGTAGTGTGACGTACCTAGACTGAGCCAGGGTTTTGGCGAAGAGTAGTTGAAGGAGCGCAGGGCTACCGGGGATATTTTTGCGGATAGCATCCTTAGTATTTTGGGGTAGATCAGTACACGGCAGATGCATTTGCTTTTCATGATCATCCTTACTTTGACTGAGGGGAGCTCGGTAGAATAGCCTATCCTTGCGAATCAGCTTGATGGAATTGATGTAATCTGGGTGGAATCCAAGTCATCTGCTGGGGATGAATCGGATGCTGTTTTTGAGATATGGGGGTGGAACCCAAGCCATCTTCCGGAGACGAGTTGGATACCTTTTTGAGATATGGGGGGCGCAAGGCCAGTAAATAGAGCATGGAGCGTTGGAAATGAAGGAACCAAGGCGCGGAGCCGGTTGGAGGAGCTTGATTGAACCGAGGCATAAAGTCGGTTGCATTCTGATGGTCAGCGCACGGAGCTTTCTCATCATAAGTTTTGACATAGAGTCAAAGGATCGAGGCGCCGGGCCGATCAATAAAATCGAGGCGTAGAGCCGGTTGATTTGCAGGATTGACCTGTTTCATGAATAAGAAATATGCATAGTGTGTATATGATGATAGTGGTTAGATATATGATGATGCAGACTCGATGATAACAATGGTGATGCAATTGATGCTTATGTGCACGGGCCCGTGCGTGTGTGTTTGATTTAAGCATAAAGCTTCTTTCAAGTTCCGGACTTGAGCATTCAGAGCGTAGAGCTCGAGCATTCGGACGGCAGAATCCGAGCATTCAAAGTACAGGCTTTGAGCGTCCAGTACACAGTGGTTGGGCATTCAAACGTAGAGCTTGCGCATTCAAGGTATAAACCTTAAGCATTCGAACATCGAGTTCGAGCATCCAGTACGCAGTGGTTGGGCATTCAAACGTAGAGCTTGAGCATTCAAGTGTAGAACTTGAGCATCCAGTACACAGTGGTTGGGCATTCGAAAGGCTTCGAGCATCCAAAGTGTAGAACTTTGAGCATTCAAGCATGGAGCTTGAGAATTGATGATGTCTTGATTGTTGGGGCGGCTTAAAGCCTGTTGAGATTTGCTTGTTTACGGCTTCGAGCCAGTTGAGACGGTGGGCTTCGAGCCGCTGAATTGATAAATACGGGTGTTGAGATGATTGTTTACGGCTTCGAGCCAGTTGAGATGGTGGGCTTCGAGCCACTGAATTGATGAGATGGCGGGCGTAGAGCCGCTGATAGAGGATTGTTGAGAATTGTTACGGCTTCGAGCCGCTGAGTTGATGAGATGGCGGGCTTGTAGAACTGCTGAGCTGTTGAGTATTCCATCTTCCATCTTCCACAGGGTTTGATTGGTTCCTTATGCTTGGGATGTTTCCAAGGCTAGTTTTGAGTATGCTCGGGATTGCCCCAAGGCTAGATTCCATAGGCTTGGGATTGTCCCCAAGGCTAGTTCGTGAGTATGCTCAGGATTGCCCCCAAGGCTAGATTCCATACGCTCGGGGTTGTCCCCAAGGCTAGTCTTTGACCATATTCCAATTTGTTAGGGAGATTTCCATTACCTCCACTGCTGGGAGTGATTCACACATGCGCTCTAGGAGATTTCCATCGCCTCCTTTGGCAAATTCAACTTGTTTTGGGAGATTTCCACCATCTTCGCTGATGAGGTGATCCTTATTTATGCCTAGGAGATTTCCTTTGCCTCCTTGTTAGGTAGATTCAACTTTGTTAGGGAGATTTCCCATTACCTCCACTGTTGGGAGTGCCTTCCAGAGGGTGCGCTGGGCCAGAAAGAGCTGCTGAATGACTGAGATAGTAGGCACGGGGCTGTTGAGGTGAGCGTGGAGTGACTTGGGCACAGGGCTGCTAGATGAACACGGAGCTGCTGATAGTGAGCCTAAAGCTGCTGGGTGATAATGGGTATGGAGCTTTTAAGCATAGGGATGAGCGTAGAACTGTTGAATGGCTTGAAAAGTGAGCACATGGTGCTGCTGAGTGACCTGATGGTGCAAGAAGTATGGTGCTTGCAGAGACGGTGTTTTCATGGGGGTTTGAGCCACTGAGTTGAATATTAGAGAGTTGCTGGGTTATGATGCTGTCTGAGATGGCGAACAAGGAGCACATGGTGTTGCCAGGTGGCTAGTTGGAGCTACTGAATGAGCCTGACTGTTAGAGTGATGAGATTGAGGCCGCTAGGTGAATGAGACCATTAAATGATTGTGGACATAGAACCGCTGAGTTGGTTGGCGTAGAGCCGCTGAGCAACACTTGAGCGTCCTCAATGTTTCAATAAGTTTCCTTTGTCAGGTTTTGCAGAGGTGCACAAGTGGTTTGTGACGTTGCCGGAGTAGGCTCGGGAGTTAGTACGTGCTGCTGGTTTTGAGGCGTTCGCTTTGGGCCTCAAACTTTCTGAAGATGGATTGGTCATTGATGACCTCGTTAATTCAAAGGTGGTGGGATACTACCAACACATTCCATTTTCCTTCTGTTGGTGAGACGATGAGCACATTAGGTGACTTCTCTTCGTTGACCGGCCTGCGAATAAGTGGAGCTCCTCTTCGGGTTGACCCCAGGCTTTGGGAGCGGGTAGGGGCTTTGGAGTGGTTCTTGGGCAAGATGCCTCCTCTTCACTCCCGAGGTCAAGTTGATGTCTCTTGGCTGAGCAAGGCTGCCATGAAGACTGATATTTTGACTCAGGTAAGTATTGAGCAGTTGACACGGGCTTTCCTTCTCTATCTCCTCGGGCAGACATAGTTTGCCAACAAGGATAGTTCAGTGCATACACAGCTCTTGGCCCCTTTGCAGCATTTGGGGGCTGTTAGGGAGTTTGATTGGGGATCATCCGCTTTGGCCACCCTGTATTGCAATCTTGAAGCTTGCCCACGGGACAAGAGTTTTATCCTTGGCGGTCACTACCGAGTGCTTAAGGTATATCCTTCTTTTTTACTTCCTTTCTCTTCAGTTTCCAACTGATACCAAGCATAAGGATGTGAACTGTGTTTCTCACTGTGAGCGATGGCTGGTGGGCCAACGGAAGCCACGGTCGCCAGTTTTGGCGACGAGTTTTGGACCGATTGACGGTTGACCAGGTACCCCTTGCATTCCTTATTTTTAGATCTCCATTCCTCTGTGTTGTGGCTAATTTAGACTTTGTTTGCAGGGAGGTTCGACCCTTGGAGTGGTGTATCAGAGAACACCCCTCTTGCGCGTTCCAGGGTTCTAGATTGTACTCGTAGCCTGTTCAAGGGTCCCTTTTGTTAAGCTTGGTACTTATGTGATCGGGTGGCTAGCCAGTGGCGCCTGCGTGCTGAGGATCTTCAGTTTGTTCCTTCTCCTCCTCCGGCGTTGATGAGGTCTACTTCTTCGATGTCTAAAGTAGACTTGGAGAATGCTCAGATCAGAGACTGGGCGGGTTTGCTTATTTTAGGCAGGTGACTGTATGGAGTACTGCTATTTCTCCTTGGTTCTGCCTGTTGTTCCTTCAATTGCTCTTGTTTGGCCACGGGCCCTTTCCTTTGTCTCCTTCCATTCTGATGACGGAGAAGAGGCGCTTGGTGCTTGCCCCTTGTTTTGCATTCTTTTCCTCGTAGCTCGAGGCTGAGTGAGCACTAGCAGTCAGTGGGGAGGATAGCTAGCAATCCCCTTCTTCATCTCAGAGATCATCTCGAAGATGCCATCACGACCAGCTTTAGGATTTTCTTTTTCCTTCCTGTTCATGGTTAGCAAAGAGAGAAGCAGAAACTGTATTTGTATGGTGAAAGCAACCACAGTGATGATTTTGTAGGCAAGCTTTTGTTCATGAAATGAGAAATGCTTTTTATGCCCCTAGGTGTCTTTGAGTTTGCATGCGATAGTCAGAACATGGCTTTTTGAACAAGTATTTGCTGATAGACAGTAATTTTTGTGAAACACAGTATTGGCCGAAGAATCGATCGGCCGATGTATCAATTCTTCGACTGTTTTCCAAAAGTAGATTTTACTTCGGCCAAGTGGCATTCTCTTTCCTCTTCCTTCTTATGCTTGGTTTTGATTTGCTTTTGCCATATTCCATAGTCTGATTGCCAAACTCAAGAGTTTTTGAGGTATCATGCTCATTGTGTTAATGACTTTTAGGTTAGAGGGGATGACCTATAGCTCTCGTGTCTATTGCTGTTGCCAATTCTTCGAGAAAAGCATACTCATCTTTTGTGAGCTCAATATGCAAGGTTAGCTATACCTATCATTGAGTACAAATCTGTTGATGTTTTTCCTTCTCTCCAAATGTTTGGGCCGCATCTCAATGTGAGATTGCCTACGTATCCCAATCAGGGAATCAGGCCTTTTACGTAGTTCCGAAATCATTACCTTTGAGGTTGGGTTTTTCACTCTTGGTTTTTCTTCTCACATGCTCTTGATTTTGCCTAGGTTACCTAATGGAGGTTGAGTCCCTAGCGAGCTTTTCTTTGAATGCCTTAGCTTTCGCCTAGGCTGCGTTTTTGCATTTTCTTGCCCTAGCAGGCTTTGCTCTTACTTTTGCTTGGGTTTTCAGGTTACCCAACGAGCACTTCTCTCAAGAGGGTTTCTGCGTTTCGGAGAGGAATTTGATGGAGATATCTTTCTAAATCTCCTTTGTGTTTGTACCTTCATAATGGGTGAGCTAACCCTAAGTGTTCTCGCGGAGATAGTGTCTTCTTTCTAAGTTTTGACAAAAACCTAGTTTCTTAAGCAACTAGAGTTCATCCTTTCCTTCCTTTTTGTCAGCGACACAAGGAACTTGATTCCTTGAAATTTCCTTTGTTTGGCAAAGAGACTATAGTGTTTGGCAATTGCAATTTAGGAAGTAAATCATTGAATAAGCATAGTCTAGAAGATGAAACAGGAATTCACTTAGCAGAAATTAAATGCCCAAGCAGGGGCTCAAAACATGTTTTAGTTTGATAAAAGCAATGTTTAATGTTCTTTGCCATGTTGTGACTTCTTAGCTACCGTAGCATTTCGAGGTCGTTTTCAAAACCTTTGCCTTTCGCAACTTTATACTCTTTTCCACCCTTTTCTTTAACAAACAGGGCCTTTGAACTGGATCCATCTTCACTGCTTGCACGGTGGCTACCTCTTTGAGACATGAGTAGTCCCCAAATGGAAATATCAGTCTGGGTTTTCATTGCCTCTTTTTCCTCCTCGTTGATTATGCAGTCATAATAGAGATTATTTACTTCCACTTGGCCGAATAGTGATGTTAAGGAGAGTGGATCATCGTATTCTCCTTCCATTTCGTCAAAGTCACTTTCCTCTTTGCTTGTTCTTCTTCATTACTTTTGTCAGACATGTCAGGATCGATCACTTCCGATTGATCAGACTCATTGTTTTCTTCTTCCTCCATCATGAAACATCCATCCTTCTCTGGGAAGGTAGAGGTTGGTTTGGCTTGGGTGATTTGACCAATGTCTGGCTAGGATTGTATGTGGGGTTATGAGATAGACTTATAAGATTGATATTTCGGGGTGGTGATTCAACATTGTGAGTAGGGAGTGGATTGATCAGGTTTTTGAGGTTTTATAGTTCGGCTATCAATGAGATCTTGAATGTCATGGCGGAGACGCATGCAATTATCTGTTTCATGCCTAGGGTGTTGGTGGTAGGCGCACTGTTTGTTAGGATCATGATTTGGGCCATAGGGTGGCTGAGGAAGTGGTTTGTTTAAAGGTTTGAGATGCCCCTAGCGGCTCAGAATGGCTAAGGCTTGAGATGAGGTCATATAGAGAGGGTCAAAGTTGCGACCGGGGCGATTTGAGCTTCGGGATGAGCTAATTTGAAAAGGGTCTTATGGTAAGGTTGAATTAAGGGTGTTGACGGAGGCAGGAGATGTACGGGTTGGGAAGGTTTTCTTGGGTGGAGGAGTTTCTTCTTTCCCAATGAGGCCTAGCTTGATCCCCTCTTCAATCTGCAGCTTAGTAGCATGCAGGCGCTTGAAATCAGTGATAACCTGAGTGTAAATGTGCATGAGGTACTTGGGCTGCAAACTCTTGACAACTATTCTCACTTGATCTTCCTCAGAGGGGCGGTTCTTCATCTCGGCGGCTTTTTCTCTCTATCTAGCCACAAAGGTTGCAAAGTCCTTGTTTGACTCCTGCTTAGTCATTTCCAAATCTCGAGTTGTTAACTCAATTTGGATGTTGAATGCATATTGCTTGACAAAAGCATTGGCAATTTCTGGCCATGTATGATAGTGCACAAACTCCAAAGTGAGAGACCAATCGAGAGCGCTTTCAGTAAGAGTCCTTTGAAATAACTGAACAATGAGCTCATCATTCATGGCGGACATGGCTAGTGGGATTGCCAGTTCTATTGAACTTCTAATTGTAGGGGTTCGATTAATCGGGACCTTGACTGTGGTGTCTGGTTAGGTTCCTTCCTCTGCTGCTCCGCTCGTTCGTCGCCTGACCTGCAACAAGTCACTAGGGCTTTGGCTGCCCAGTGACCCTCCGACGATCAAGTTAGATCTCAGGGAAGGTGTTTAGGTCTAGGGTTAGGATAGTATTGCGTACCTCTCTTAGGTGTGTATCAATTTGTATTTATAGACCTAGGTTTTCTTGGCTTCCACGCTAGCGCGTGGTAAGTACGCTCGGGTAACTGCCTCGGGTGACGTCACATATGACGAGGGGGGCAAGGTGGTTACGGAGCACATGGGACAGATCTCAATGATTGTGCCAGCTGCATGGGGAGCATGATCCCCATAGGTCCCACTCACAATAACCGTTACCGCCTGGAAGCTTCTGGAAGCACTGGGGCATGTAGTGAACCGATGCTCCGAAGTCGATAACAACCGAAATCCGGGCACCGATCGAAGTACCTCCCGAAGAGAGCTAGTCAGAAGAACTTGGGCCGGATCCTAGCTGCTGGTTTGGGTTTGCACCCCGGTTACCGAGCCGATAACCGAGGGGCCCTACACTAAGGTAGTTGAGAATCTGGAAAAGGGCAGAGTCCTTCAAAATCCAGAATTTGGTCCCCTTGTGAACGGGCCAGAGCATGTTTGATCTCCTTGACTTGTTTGGCCAATTCAGGGCTTTCTGCCAACACCACTTCTTGAGGATTTTCTGCTTTTTGTCTTCAGCATCTCTTGTTGCTTTCTCGGCTAGTAAATAGTCAACTTTGGGCTCGGAGCTCAACAATAGTGGCATTGTTGTCTGCCATGAGGGTAGGAGGATTGCTTGATGAAGCTTAGGATTTGGTAGATGATTGAGTTTGTTGAGGAGATGACCGCGAAGTCCCTGAAAGTGATTGGGACAGTTACAGTGCAGGTGTTTTGGTCGGTGAGGGTGACAGACGGGACGGCTGCAAAGACCTCTGTTTGGCGTAACTTCAGGTGTTGTAAGAGAATAAAATTGGCTGTGGTTGCTTCTTTGTTTTACTTATTGTGTCTGCTTTGAAAAGTAGAGTACCTGTAAGTCAGTACTTGGCTTTTGTAGGGTTGGGATTTGGGTTGAAAATCCCAACCCTTCTGCACAGAAAGAGTTATTTACAACAACAGATGATACAAGGTGTGAGGAAGAACTTTTACAGTCAAATGCAAGTAGGTTCCTAGCCTGTAGGTTCCTGTCTTAGTTTGATAAGTTCTATGGCTTTCTAGCACATGCAAGGTTTTGGTAGTCTCAGGGTGCTCTGTTGTCAAAGGGCACCAATCCTCTCACCAGCCCATCATAGGCGGTGATTGGGAGATTCCCCTTTTGATATACCACTAGGTACGAGTGACGGTGGAGTTTGCTGGAACCCCCAACATAGCCCGTGTCATGCCGGGATATCAAGCGAACTCAACGGGTTGCCCGCTCGATGCATATGATAAATGAATTAAACAAGGCATGTATTAGTCTTATGTTGAACTTTTTGGTTATGGCTCTCAAATCCCCAGCAGAGTCGCCAAAAACTGTAGACACCTCCCAAACGGGGCATCGCCATACAAATTGATCACGCTTGTTTACTCGATTGGTTGCTTGCTTCGTTAACAAAAATCATGGACATTCCCATGGCTAGGAACATCACCACATGATAGTGGTTATCATCAAAACAGAGTCGCCACCCAGTTTATTAAAACTGGGAAAATAGATAGAGATTCTGGATACGGGAGCCAAAAGTACAATAAGGGGAAGGTGTTAGGCACCACTCTTTGCCCAGTCGTGAGACTGGCCCATAATCATTCAACATAAGACGTATAGATGCTTTATTTAATTCCAACACATAGTCTGTTTATTTATTCCTTTAAACAATAAGCAAAGTGAGCCAGTTCGATAAGTAAGCATGCATCAGAAAGCAGAAAAGCAAACAAAATGTCCCAGGAGATCGATTACTCGGCCGGTGAATGGATGTCACGGCCGAGTAATCACACTGGTTTAATGTACCGGCCGAGGGATCGAAGCCCCAGTCGGTGTTCTTCCTCACACCAGACAGAAAGATTAACGGATAATCAAAACGCTACGGTTAGTTAGAAATACAGTAAATAAGACAAACCAGAGGCCGTTGGGCCTCACCACCTTGATCCCTCAGTTGCTTGATTGCTTTGGATTGGGCGTGATTGATTGATTGCTTGATTGAGAACCCTAGGGTTAGGGTTTGAACTTCGGGGTTTGATCGCCGGATTGACGGCTGCCTTCAGGAGTTTAGGGCTTTTGAAGTATGGGATTGAGAGAGTATTTGTGCAGAGTTTTGAGGCTTGAAAGAGTGTGTAGGTATATCAATTTCGGAGCCCAAAGGCTCCTTTATATAGGCATAGGGATGACTCTCTCCGGCCAATCACAATGCACGATAAAAATTGGAGTTAGAGTGTGATTCTAACTCTCCATGGCAATCCTCTGACGTAGCCCGAACGCATCGGGAAGGTAGTGTAATCGGATCAAACGTCTGACAGAACACGTTCCAGAGTCTGGGAAAAGGTCGATCTGACGGCCGAGGAAAGGATATCACGGCCGAGGAATGGATGTCTCAGCCGAAGGATAGATCTTGCGGCCGAGGGATTGATCTCTCAGGGAGATTTTGCTAGCAACAGATTGCTTGGGTGAGGAAATGATGTAAGGGCCGTGGGATCGATGTCACGGCCGACAGATGGATTCTCCTAGGCTTCTGTATTTTTGTCTGAAAGGCTGTATGGCTCTGAACTGGGTCCTCTAAGTGGCTCAAAGTTCTTACCGAAAGTCCTAAGGTCCTCAAGGAAGCAATCAGCAATCATTGTATCCATTTCATCATCGGGATTGTCCCAAGGTGTGACTTGAAATAATCGTTAGGCCAAATTGGGGTGTCTACACTTACTCAAACATGTCTCGCGATCCGTCTGAGCTCAGTCAAAGAGGGGCATTGTAGACACCCCAATTTGGCCTAACGATTATTTCAAGTCCCACCTTGGGACCATCCCGATGATGAAATGGATACAGTGATTGCTGATTGCCTTCTTGAGAACCTTAGGACTTTCGGTAAGAACTTTGAGCCACTTAGAGGACCCAATTCAGAGCCATACAGCCTTTCAGACAAAAATACAGAAGCCTAGGAGAATCCATCTGTCGGCCGTAACATCGATCTCACGGCCTTAGCATCCTTTCCTCACCCGAGCAACCTGTTGCTAGCAAAATCTCCCTGAGAGATCAATCCCTCGGCCGCAAGATCTATCCTTCGGCCGAGACATCCATTCCTCGGCCGTAATATCTATTACTCGGCCTCCAGATCGTCCTTTTTCCAGACTCTCGAACGTTCTGTCAGACGTTTGATCCAACTACACTACCTTCCCGATGCGTTCGGGCTACTTTCAGAGAGTGCGACGCAGAGTTTGAATTGCATTGCAATTGCAATTGCAATCGTGCCATTTGATTGGCCGGTGTGAGTCACCAATTGCCTATATAAAGGGCCTTTGGACTCCGAAAATAGACACACAAAATTAACAAGAAAAATTACTCTCTCAAGCCACGAAACTCTACAGAAACACCCTCTCAAACCCTCTCTTCAAAAGCCCTAACCTCCCGAAGGCAGCCATCAATCCAACGATCAAATCCCGAAGTTCAAACCCTAACCCTAGGGTTCTCAAAAGGGCAATCAGTCAATCTCAATCAAATCCGAAGCAATCAAGCAACTTAGGGATCAAGGTGGTGAGGCCCAACGGCCTCTGGTTTGTTTTATTTATCGTATTTATGCTTAATCGTAGCATTTAGTCACCTGCTAACTTTTCTGTCTGGTGTGAGGAAGAACACCGACCGGAGCTTCGATCCCTCGGCTGGTACATAAAACCTCGGCCGAGACATCCATTCACCGGCCGCAGGATCCATCTCCCTGGGACAGTTTGTTTTGCTTCTCTGCTTTCTGATGCATGCTTTGATTATCGCATTGGCTCACCTTATTCGCTGTTTAAAGGCAATAATTAAACAGACTATGTGTTAGAATTAAACAAAGCATCTACATGTCTTATGTTGAATAACTATGAGCCAGTCTCATGGCTGGGCAGAGAGGGGTGCCTAACACCTTCCCCTTACTGTACTCTTGGCTCCCGTACCCAGAATCTCTATCTGTTTTCCTAGTTTTAATAAACTAGGTGGCGACTCTGTTTTGATGACAACCACTATCGTGTGGCGATGTTCCTAGCCATGGGAATGTCCACGATCTTGGTTTACGAAGCAAGCAACCAATCGAGCAAACAAGTGTGATCAATTTGTATGGTGATGCCCCGTATGGGAGGTGTCTACAGTTTTTGGCAACTCTACTGGGGAATATGAGAGCCATAACCAGAAAGTTCAACATAAGACTAATACATGCCTTGTTTAATTCATCTATCATATGCATCGAGCGGGCAACCCGTTTAGTTCACCTGATATCCCGGCATGACACGGGCTATGTTGGGGGTTCCAGCAAACTCCACAGTCACTCATACCTAGTGGTATATCAAAAAGGGAATCACCCAACCACCGCCTATGATGGGCTGGTGAAAGGATTGGTGCCCTTTGACAACGGAGCACCCTGAGACTACCAAAACCTTGCATGTTCTAAGAAGCCATAGAACTTATCAAACTAAGACAGGAACCTACAGGCTAGGAACCTACTTGCATTTTCGCTTCCAAGTTCTTCCTCACACCTTGTACCATCTGTTGTCGTAATTAACTCTTTCTGTGCAGAAGGGTTGGGATTTCCAGCCCAAATCCTAACCCTACACAAGCCAAGTACTAACTTACAGGTACTCTACTTTTCAAAGCAGACATAATAAGTAAAACAAAGAAGCAACCACAGCCAATTTTATACTCTTACAACACCCGAAGTCACGCCAAACAGAGTGTAGACACCTCCCAAACGGAGCATCGCCATACAGATTGATCATGTTTGTTTGCTCGATTGGTTGCTTGTTTCATAAACCAAAATCATGGACATTCCCATGGCTAGGAACATCGCCACATGATAGCGGTTATCATCAAAACTGAGTCGCCACCCAGTTTATCAAAACTGGGAAAATAGATAGAGATTCTGGATACGGGAGCCAAAAGTACAATAAGGGGAAGGTGTTAGGCACCCCTCTTTGCCCAGTCGTGAGACTGGCCCATAATCATTCAACATAAGACATATAGATGCTTTGTTTAATTCCAACATATAATCTGTTTATTTATTCCTTTAAACAGTAAGCAAAGTGAGCCAGTGCGATAAATAAGCATGCATCAGAAAGCAGAAAAGCAAACAAAATGTCCCAGGGAGATGGATCCTGCGGCCGGTGAATGGATGTCACGGTCGAGGGATCCTCCTGGTTTGATGTACCGGCCGAGGGATCGAAGCCCCGGTCGGTGTTCTTCCTCACACCAGACAGAAAGATTAACAGGTAATCAAAACGCTACGATTAGTAAAAAGACAGTAAATAAGGCAAACTAGAGGCCGTTGGGCCTCACCACCTTGATCCCTCAGTTGCTTGATTGCTTTGGATTGGGTGTGATTGACTGATTGCTTGATTGAAAACCCTAGAGTTAGGGTTTGAACTTCGGGGTTTGATCGCCGGATTGACGGCTGCTTTCGGGAGGTTAGGGCTTTTGAAGAGGGGGATTGGGAGAGTATTTGTGCAGAGCTTCGTGGCTTGAGAGAGTGTGTACTCTGATAATTTTTGTGTGTTTATTTTCGGAGTCCAAAGGCCCTTTATATAGGCAATTGGTGACTCACTCCGGCCAATCAAATGGCACGATTGCAATTGCAATTGCAATGCAATTCGAACTCTACGTCGTAATCCCTGAGCATAGCCCGAACGCATCGGAGAGGTAGTGTAATCGGATCAAACGTCTGACAGAACACGTTCCAGAGTCTGGGAAAAGGTCGATCTAGCGGCCGAGTAAAAGATGTCACGGCCGAGGAATGGATGTCTCGACCGAAGGATAGATCTTGCGGTCGAGAGATTGATCTCTCAGGGAGATTTTGCTAGCAACAGGTTGCTCGGGTGAGGAAATGATGTAAGGGCCGTGGGATCGATGTCACGGCCGACAGATGGATTCTCCTAGGCTTCTGTATTTCTGTCTGAAAGGCTGTATGGCTCTGAATTGGGTTCTCTAAGTGGCTCAAAATTCTTACCGAAAGTCCTAAGGTTCTCAAGGAAGCAATCAGCAATCATTGTATCCGTTTCATCATCGGGATTGTCCCAAGGTGGGACTTGAAATAATCGTTAGGCCAAATTGGGGTGTCTACAGATGCCCCTCTTTGACTGAACTCAGACGGATCGCGAGACATGTTTGAGTAAGAGTTAAAGTTGTAAAAAGTAACTCAATTTGGTCCAACCACTACTCCAAGGGTTTTTCGAAAAAGGTTTTTGTTATGGTCGGGCCGGGGGGCTGCCTACGTATTCCACAAGGGAAATTCAGACCAATCGTAGTTCGGGCAATAAAGAAAAATAAAAGTTTGGAGGGTTAGAGACAGAAGACGTACCTTAGGGCTTAAAAAGCCATAGTGTGATGTACCTAGACTGAGCCAGGGTTTTGGCGAAAGATAGTTGAAGGAGCACGAGGCTACCTGGGGAGTTTTTGCGGAGAGCTTCCTTAGTATTTTGGGGTAGATCAGTACACTGCAGGTGCGTCTGCTTTTCTTGATCATCCTTACTTTGACTGAAAGGAGCTCGGTAGAGTAGCCTATCCTTGCGAATGAGCTGGAAGGAATTGATGTAATGGGGTGGAATCCAAACCATCTACTGGGGATGAATTGGATGCCGATTGTTTTTGAGATGTGGGGGGCGCAGGGCCAGTATCTAGAGCACGGAGCTTTGGTGATGAGGGAACCGAGGCACGGAGCCGATTGTAGTCATAAGGCGGAGGCCTGATGTGAGCTTATAGCTTGATGGAACCGAAGCGCGGAGCTGATATTGATCACAAGGCGAGATCCTGAGGTGTCGGAGCTTTTGAGCTTGATAGGACCGAAGCACGGAGCTGGTGTTGATCATAAGGCGAGAGCCCGAGGTGACTGGATTGAGGCATGGAGCCTGCTGTGGTTTATGAGGCGAGGGCCTGGGTTGTCGGAGCTTAGAGCTTGACGTGATTTGAACCAAAGCGTAGAGCTGGTTGTATTCTGATGGTCTGTGCACGGAGCTTTCTCATCATAAGTGTTGGCGTGGAGCCACAGGATCGAGGCGCTGAACCGATCAATAAAATCGAGGCGTAGATCCGGTTGATTGCAGGGTTGACCTGTTTCATGAGAGATATGCAGAGTGTATATGTGTGATGATGGTTGTTAGATGTGAACAGATATGATGATGCAGACTCGATGTGATAACGCAATATGTGCTCGGGCCCGTGCGTGTGTGTTTGTTTTTTAAGCTTAGAGCTTCTATCAAGTTCCGGACTTGAGCATTCAGAGCGTAGAGCTCGAGCATTCGGACGGTAGAATCCGAGCATTCAAAGTACAGGCTTGGAGCGTCCAGTACGCTGTGGTTGGCATCCAAGCGTAGAGCTTGAGCATTCAAGTGTATAACTTAAGCATCAAGTACACAGTGGTTGGGCATCCAAGCGTAGAGCTTGAGCATTCAAAAATGTTAGATTTTTGAGCATTCAGGCGTAGAGCCTGAGAATGGATGTCTTGATTGTTGGGGTGGCTTAGAGCCTGTTGCTTGTTTATGGCTTCGAGCCAGTTGAGATGATGGGCTTCGAGCCGCTGAGTTGTGATAACAGGCGTAGAACCTTTTGATAACGGGCTTCGAGCCGCTGAGATTGGTTGTTTACGGCTTCGAGCCATTTGAAACGGTGGGCTTGGAGCCGCTGAGTTGAGTGAATACAGGTGTAGAGTCTGTTGCTATGATAGCGAGCGTAGAGCTGCTGGGATGGTAAACATAGGCTTCGAGCCTGTTAAGAACTTGATTGTGTACGGCTTCGAGCCAGTTGAAATGATGAGCTTGGAGCTGCTAAGTTGCAATAGCGAGCGTAGAGCTGCTATGAGAAAGGGCTTCGAGCCGTTGGGTGATAGTAGACGTAGGCTTCGAGCCTGTTGAGGTGATGGCTTGGAGCCATTTAAGATAATGAGTTTTGAGCCGCTGAGATTGCTTGATTGTTACGGCTTCGAGCCAGTTGAAACGGTGGGCTTGGAGCCGCTGAGTTGGTTGTTACGGCTTCGAGCCAGTTGAGATAGTGGGCTTAGAGCCGTTGAGTGAGTGATAGCAAGAATAGAGCTGCTGAGTTGGTTGTTACGGCTTCGAGCCAGTTGAGATAGTGGGCTTAGAGCCGTTGAGTGAGTGATAGCGAGCATAGAGCTGCTGAGTCGAGGGCTTGGAGCCGCTGAGTGAGTGAATACGGGCGTAGAACCATAGGCTTCGAGCCTGTTGAGGTGATGGGCTTCGGGCCGCTACTGAGTCGATTGGTGAAGGCGTAGAGCCTGTTAAATTGTTTTGATGGCGGTGAATAGCAGAGTTGCTGTTAGTGATTGGGCTTTAGAGCCGCTAGGTGTTCTGACTTGTTTTGGCCAGTAGTTTGTGGAGAGAGAATTTCCTCATGCTTGGACATGCCCCCAAGGCTAGTTTTGATTATGTTGTGTTGGCTCGGGGGTGCCCCCAAGGCTATTTGGTTGGTTGAGGACCCAGAATCCATGATGGCTTGAATTGATGCACTAAGCATGATCTGATGTTTGTCGAAGGAAATTGATTAAGGGGCCAGGAGATCGATCTCTCGGCCGAAGGATTGATGTCTCGGCCGAGGAATCGATGTATCGGCCGTGAGATAGCCAAAAGTCAGGAAATCGATTTAAGTTCAGTTAAATCGATCTCACGGCCCATTTAATCTTTTCTTCTCCTCCTCTCTCATTCTTCTCCGTTCCTCTCGCCCGACGCCTTCCGCCGCACGCCGCCGTTCTCCTTCACCACCGTCGGCCACCATCATCTCCGGCAATTAATCCAACCGCCCCGTTGCCGTTGCTGCTGGCTTCAGTTGTTTGAAACCGTTGGTTTTCCTCCCATCTTGGTTCAAACGTGATGGCCACGCCATCCTTGGATATGGCGGGTTCATCCTCGCACCCTTCATGTAGGTGCGAGTATTCGTCTTCTGACGAGGAGGCGATTGAAGAGCCTGGTTTGTTTGATGCCGCTACCTACATTCTTCCTTCGCGTAGGCTGGGTTATGGCGGTTTCCTGCAGTACCACCCTCCTGTTGGTGGTCCAGAGGCCGAGATAGTTCGCAGAGAGCCTGAGCATCACTTGAGCGTTCTGAATGTGCCGGTGAGTTTCCTGAAAAAGTAAAAAGTTTACTTTAGTTCGGAGTTTTGGAAATCCTTGTATTTTTTAGAATAAAATTTTTTTGCTTGCGGGATGAAAATCCCTTTTGGTTAGGAGCGTGAATGTGAAGAACCCATGTTTGGGTTTGAATTTATTTTTGTTTAAGGAAACTAAAATAACTGTGCCCCCTGTCTAGACAATGCATGCTTTTAGATGTTAATTTGACGCCCCTTAGCTTTTTCTTTGTTTATGCAATCATGAGATTAACTCCCTTTTGTCTTAGGGAGAGGAACATGAGGCTGGATGCTCGCGGTGGGGGCAAGGAGGTGCACAGATGGTTCTTGAAGCTGCCAGAGCAGGCTCGGGAATTAGTATGCACTGCAGGTTTCAAGACATTCGTTCTGGGCCTCGATCTTCCGAAGATGGATTGGTCATTGATGACCTCGCTAGTCGAGAGGTGGTGGGATACCACCAATACCTTCCACTTTCCTGCTGCTGGCGAGATGACTATCACTCCAGGTGACTTTTCGTTGCTGACTGGCCTGCGGGTAGGCGGGGTTGCTCTTCGAGTTGACCCCCGGCTTTGGGAGCGAGAGGGTGCTTTGAGGTGGTTTCTGGGTAAGGTGCCCCCTGTTCGTTCTTGGGGTCATATCGATCTTGCTTGGCTAAGCAAGACTTTCATGGTGGCTGACATTCTGACCCAGGTGAGTGCCGAGCAATTGACGCGGGCCTTCCTTCTTTACCTCCTTGGGCAAACGTTGTTTGCCAACAAGGATGGTTCGGTGCACACGCAGTTTTTGGCTCCTCTGCAGCGCTTGGGAGCTATTCGGGAGTTTGACTGGGGCTCGTCTGCCTTGGCCACTTTGTATGGCGGTCTTGGAGCTTGTTCGCGGGACAAAAGTCCCATTCTATGTGGCCACTTTCGAGTGCTTGAGGTACGTATCATTCCTTTGTACTTCTGTTTTTACTTTGGCTTTTTCTAGTTCTGAACCTGCTTTGGTTAACCTGTTTTTCAGCTCTGGGCTTTTGAGCACCTTCTCCAGTTTCCCCCTGAGACTAGGCATGGTGATGTGAACTGCACACCTCGTTACGAGCGATGGTTGGTGGGACAACGAAGGCCACGGTCACCAGTTTTGAGCCTTCCTGAGTGGCGGCGAGTTTTGGACTGACTGACGGTCGATTAGGTACCTTTTTTTTTGTACCTCTTATCCTTTAGACTTCCATATTCTTGTGTTGGGGCTGATTTGTCCTTGCTTTGTAGGTACGGTTCGACCCTTGGGGTGGTGTACCAGAGGATGCCCCTCTTGCACGTTGTAGAGTCCTGGACCGGACCCGTAGCTTGCTCGAGGGTCCATTTTGCCGAGCCTGATACTTAGGCGATTGAGTGGCCAGTCAGTGGCGGTCACGCGTTGAGGCTCTTTGGCTTGTTCCTCCTTCTCCTCCAGTATCTATGAGGTCCACTTCTTTGATGTCGAAGGAAGATCTGAAGAGTGCCCGGATCAGAGATTGGGCGGGTTTACTCCTTCAGGCAGGTGACTATACGGAGTACTGCCGTCTTTTCTTGATCTCCTCTACTGCGGCTCCTCCCGTTGCTCCTGTTTGGCCACGGGCTCCATCGTTTGTCTCCTTCCACTTAGATGATGGGGAGGAGGAGCGCCTGACGCTGACTCCCTGTACGACCCAGCTTTACACCTTGCCAGCCGGGGCTTCACAGGTATCTTTAGCTTTTCATGTTAGCTTTCCTCTCTTCGTATTGTATTCCTTGCCTTAGATGTTTGTAATGTTTGACTATTCCACAGGTACCTGCCGAGATAGTGCAAGAATGGCTTCACGCCTATCAGAGTACAAAGGTTTTGGTTCGGAGACAGCGCCGTAGGATCCTTGAGGTACGACTTTCTTCATGAGCTTTATCTGCTGCGTATTATCCTTTGAGTCTGAATGTTTGTATCCCTCTTTGGCTGCAGCTTGAGGCTGAGGGAGTACCGACTGCTAGTGGGGGGAATGTGAGGACCAGTGAGCAGCCCTCGCCTTCTTCTCAGAGATCGCGTAGTTTTTAGGGCTTTTCTTTTTCCTGTTCATAGTTAGTGGGAGATAGGCAGAAACTATATTTGTATAGCAACCACAACAATGATTTTGTAAATAAGTTTTTGTCTATGAAATGAGAAATGCCTTTTATGCCCCTAGATGTCTTGAGTTTGCATGCGATAGTCAGAACATGGCTTTTTGAACAAGTTTTTGCTGATAGACGGTAATTTGTGTGAAAATATTTGGCCGAAGAATCGATCACTCGGCCGAAGGATCATTGTTACGGCTGAGGTATTGATTATCCGGCCGTTACGTCTATCTTCCCAAGGAAGCTAGGTTTTGCTTTAGCCAAGTGGTATCCTGTTTCACATTCTTTCCTATGCTTAGTCTTTGATTCTCTTGCTTTTGCCATGCTCCACAGCCTGATTGCCAAACTTAAGAGTCTTTTGAGGTATCATACCCATTGCGTTGACGACTTTTGGGTTAGAGGGGATGAACTGTAATTCTTATGTCTATTGTTTTTGCCAATTACTTGGAAAATGACTAACTCATCTTTTGTGAGCTCAATATGCAGGGTTAGCTATGCCTATCATTGAGTACAAACCTGTTGATGTTTTCCTCTCTTCAAATGTTTGGGCCGTATCTCGATGCGAGATTGCCTACGTATCCCAATCAGGGAATCAGGCCTTTTACGTAGTTCCAGGATCACCACATTTGGGGGTTGGGTTTTCTCTCTTGGTTTTTCTTTCTCTCATGCTCTAAGTTTTGCCTAGGTTACCTGATAGAGGTTGAGTCCCTTGCGAGCTTTCCTTCGAATGCCTTAACTTTTGCCTAGGCTGCGTTTTTTCGCGTCTTCTTGTCCTAGCAGGCTCTGCTCTTACTTTTGCTTGGGTGTATAGATTGCCCAACGAGCATTTTTCTCTTAAGAGAGTTTTAGTGTTTTGGAGAGAAATCTGATGAAGATGTTTTTATGAATCTCCTGTTGCGTTTGTACTTTCACAATGGGCAAGCTAACCCTAAGTGTTCTCACGGAGATAGCGTCTTCTTCCTAAGTTTTGATAAAAACCTAGTCTTAAGTAATTAGAGTTCATCCTTTCCTTCCCTTTTGTCGGGGACACAAAGATTTTGATCCCTTCGAATCTTTCCCTTGTTTTGGCAATGAGAGCATAGCGCAAGGCAATTGCAATTTAGGAATTTAGATTTAGATAAGCATAATTTTGAAGATGAAAAAGAAATTTTCTTAGCGGAAATTGAATGCCCAAACAGGGGCCCAAAACTCGTTCTAGTTTATTTAAAGCAAAAACAATGTTATTTTTTTGTTTGCCATGTTGTGACTTCCCAGCTACTGCAGCATGTCGGGGTCATTTCCCTTGTCTTTTGCAACTTTGTACTCTTTCCCACCCTCTTCCTTGCCAAACAGAGCCTTTGAACTGGGCTCATCTTTGAAGTTCGTACGATGGCTACTTCTTTGAGCCATGAGCAATTCCCAGATGGATGTGTCAGTTTGAATCTCCCTTTCTTCATTGATTGTGTGGTCATCAGCTATTTCCTCCTGATTGAATAATGATGCTAAGGAGGTTTCATCGAGCGGATCATTGTACTCTTCTTCCATTTCATCAAAGTCGCTTTCCCCTGTTTTATAGGGTTCTGCGCATATGAAGTCCAGATCTTCTCTTTCTTCTATCCATTGACTATAGTCACACTCGTCGTAAGGGTTGACCCATGGTTGCATTTGAAACTCCTCTACCTTCTCAATGAGATTGATTGTCTCCCAAACAATGGGCGGTGTTGGAATTTTGGGACGGTTGATGCGTACCACTATTTGGGCAGGCTCGAAGCGAGCGTGCCTTCTCATCATGATGACCCTTTCTTTTTCCTTCTTCCTATTCTCAAGCCAAATACGAAGCCATTCGTCAACTTCTACAAATGGAATATCTGGATCCTCCAAATTGTGTTTTGCCCAGGAGTGTTCTTTCCACTTCCTTAGCTTTTCCTCCTCTGCCTGATCTTTGCCACTTATGTCGGACATATCAACATCGATTACTTCTGACTGATCAGAGTTATTATCCTCCTCCTCCTCCATCATGAAACACTCGTCTTCCTCGGGGAAGGTTAAGGTAGGTTTGGCTTGGTTGTCTTGGATAATGTATTGGCTGGGATTGTATGTGGGGTTGTGAGATAGATTTATGAGATTGATATTTCGAGGTGGCGGTTCAGCATTGTGAGTAGGGAGCGGGTTGGCTTGCCCATCAGGTTTTGGTGGTTTTATGGTTCGACTATCAATAAGGTCTTGAATGTCGTGACGAAGACGCATGCAATTGTCTGTTTCGTGCCCAGGGTGTTGGTGGTAGGCGCATTGTTTGTTTGGATCATGGTTTGGATCGTAGGGCGGCGGAAGAAGTGACTTGTTTAGAGGTTTGAGATGCCCTTGACGGCTGAGAATGGTCAAGGCTTGGGACAAGGTCATGTAAAGAGGATCAAAGTTGCAGCGGGATCGATTTGAGCTTCGGGATGGGCTAGTTTGGAAAGGGTCTTGAGACAAGGATGTGCCAAGGGCATTCACGGAGGCGTGAGATGTACGGCTAGAGAAGGTTTTCTTAGGTGGAGGAGTGGCCTCTTCTTTCCCAATGAGTCCTAACTTGATTCCATCTTCGATTTGCAACCCAGTGGCATGCAAGCGCTTGAAATCGGTGATAGCCTGTGTGTAAATATGCCTGAGATATTTGGGTTGCAAATTTTTGACAACTATCCTCACTTGGTCTTCCTCGGAGGGGCGGTTCTTCATCTTGGCAGCCTTTTCCCTCCATCTTGCCACAAAGGTAGCAAAGTCCTCATTGGAATCTTGTTTGGTCATTTCCAAGTCTTGAGTTGTTAGTTCAATTTGGACATTGTACGCATATTGCTTGACGAAAGCATTGGCAATTTTTGGCCAAGTTTGATAATGTACAAACTCCAAAGTGAGGAACCAGTCGAGAGCACTTCCGGTGAGAGTTCGTTGGAACAACTGAGCGATGAGCTCGTCATTCAAGCCCATCGGCTTCAGGGTGTTGATAACATGACGAACATGACTGGTAGGGTTGCTAGTTCAATTGAACTTCTCAATGTTGGGCATCTTGAAATTCTCAGGCAGCTTTGATTCTGGGAAGAGGCAAATTCCCTCGAAATCCAGAATTTGGTCCCCTTGTGAACGAGCCAAGGCTTGTTTGATTTCCTTGACTTGCTTGGTCAATTCAGGACTTTCTGCCAACACTACTTTATGGGGGTTCTCGTCTTCCATTGATTTTTCCTCATCCTCAGCATCTCTAGCTGCCTTTTCTGCTAGTAGTGCAGTGATTTGAGCTTAGAGATCAGCAATAGTGGCGTCGTTGTCTGCCTTGAAGGTAGAAGGGTTGCTTGATGAAGCTTGAGATTTAGTAAATGACGGAGTCCGTTGAGGGGATGACCGGGAAGTTTCTGAAAGCAGTTGGAATTGTTGTGGTGAGGGTGTTTTGTCAGATGAGGACGATAGACGGGAGGGTTGCAGAGACCTTTGTTTGGCGTAGCTTCGGGTGTTATAAGAGTACAAAGTTGGTTGTACTTGCTTCTTTGATTTACCTATTGTGCCTGCTTGAAAAGTAGAATACCTGGAAGTCAGTATTCGGCCTGCGCAGGGTTAGGACTTGGGCTGAAAATCCCAACCCTTCTGCACAGAAAAGGTTAATTACAACAACAAATGATACAATGTGTGAGGAAGAACTTTTTGCAAGTAAAATACAAGTAGGTTCCTAGCCTGTGGGTTCCTGTCTTAATTTGATAAGTTCTATGGCTTTCTAAAACATGCAAGGTTCTGGTAGTCTCAGGGTGCTCCATTGTCAAAGGGCATCAATCTCTCACTAGCCCATCATAGGCGGCGATTGGGTGATTTCCTTTTTGATATACCACTAGGTACGAGTGATTGTGGAGTTTGCTGTAACCCCCAACATAGCCCGTGTCATGGCGGGATATCAGGTGAACTCAACGGGTTGCCCGCTCGATGCATATGATAAATGAATTAGACAAGGCGTGTATTAGTCTTATGTCGAACTTTTTGGTTATGGCTCTCATATTCCCCAGCAGAGTCGCCAAAAACTGTAGACACCTCCCAAACGGGGCATCGCCATACAGATTGATCACGTTTGTTTGCTCGATTGGTTGCTTGTTTCATAAACCAAAATCGTGGACGTTCCCATGGCTAGGAACATCGCCACATGATAGCGGTTATCATCAAAACAGAGTCGCCACCCAGTTTATTAAACTGGAAAAACAGATAGAGATTCTGGATACGGGAGCCAAAAGTACAATAAGGGGAAGGTGTTAGGCACCCCTATTTGACGAGTCGTGAGACTGGCCCATAATCATTCAACATAAGACATATAGATGCTTTGTTTAATTCCAACATATAATCTGTTTATTTATTCTTTTAAACAGTAAGCAAAGTGAGCCAGTGCGATAAATAAGCATGCATCAGAAAGCAGAAAAGCAAACAAAATGTCCCAGGGAGATGGATCCCGCGGCCGGTGAATGGATGTCACGGCCGAGGGATTCTCCTGGTTTGATGTACCGGCCGAGGGATCGAAGCCCCGGTTGGTGTTCTTCCTCACACCGGACAGAAAGATTAACAGGTAATCAAAACACTAAGATTAGTAAAAAGACAGTAAATAAGGCAAACCAGAGGCCGTTGGGTCTCACCACCTTGATCCCTCAGTTGCTTGATTGCTTTGGATTGGGTGTGATTGACTGATTGCTTGATTGAAAACCCTAGAGTTAGGGTTTGAACTTCGGGGTTTGATCGCCAGATTGACGGCTGCCTTCGGGAGGTTAGGGCTTTTGAAGAGGGGGATTGGGAGAGTATTTGTGCAGAGCTTCGTGGCTTGAGAGAGTGTGTACTCTGATATTTTTTGTGTGTTTATTTTCGGAGTCCAAAGGCCCTTTATATAGGCAATTGGTGACTCATTCCGGTCAATCAAATGGCACGATTGCAATTGCAATGCAATTCGAACTCTACGTCGTAATCCCTGAGCGTAGCCCGAACGCATCGGAGAGGTAGTGTAATCGGATCAAACGTCTGACAGAACACGTTCCAGAGTCTGGGAAAAGGTCGATCTGGCGGCCGAGTAAAAGATGTCACGGCCGAGGAATGGATGTCTCGGCCGAAGGATAGATCTTGCGGCCGAGAGATTGATCTCTCAGGGAGATTTTGCTAGCAACAGGTTGCTCGGGTGAGGAAATGATGTAAGGGCCGTGGGATCAATGTCACGGCCGACAGATGGATTCTCCTAGGCTTCTGTATTTCTGTCTGAAAGGCTGTATGGCTCTGAATTGGGTCCTCTAAGTGGCTCAAAATTCTTACCGAAAGTCCTAAGGTTCTCAAGGAAGCAATCAGCAATCATTGTATCCGTTTCATCATCGGAATTGTCCCAAGGTGGGACTTGAAATAATCGTTAGGCCAAATTGGGGTGTCTACACAGAGGTCTTTGCAACCGTCTCGTCTGTCACTCTCACCGGCCAAAACACCTACACTGCTACGGTCCCAATCACTTCCTGGGACTCTGCGGTCATCTCCTCAACAAACTCAATCATCTACCAAGTCCTAAGCTTCATCAAGTAATCCTCCCACTCTCATGGCAGATAACGACGCCATCATTGCTAATCACCAAGCTCAAATTCGCTACCTTACTAGCAGAGAAAGCAGCAAGAGATGCTGAGAACGGAGAGAAATCGGTGGAAGATGAGAATCCTCAAGAAGTGGTATTGGCCGAAAACCCTGAATTGGCCAAACAAGTCATGGAGATCAAACGTACTCTGGCCCGTTCACAAGGGGACCAAATTCTAGATTTTGAAGTACTCTGCCTTTTTCCAGATTCTCAACTACCTGAGAAGTTCAATAGAACTGGCAATCCTACTAGCCATGTCCGCCATGTCATCAACACTTTGAAGCCAATGGGCTTGAATGATGAGCTAATTGTTCAGCTATTTCAAAGGACACTTACTAAAAGCGCTCTCGATTGATTTCTCACTTTGGAGTTTGTGCACTATCATACTTGCCCAGAAATTGTCAATGCTTTTGTCAAGCAATATGCATACAACGTTCAAATTGAGTTAACAACTCGAAATTTGGAAATGACTAAGCAGGAATCAAACAAAGACTTTGCAACCTTTGTGGCTAGATGGAGAGAAAAAGCAGCCAAGAACCGCCCCTCTGAGGAAGATCAAGTGAGAATAGTCGTCAAGAGTTTGCAGCCCAAGTACCTCACGCACATTTGCACTTAGGCTATCACTGATTTCAAGCGCCTGCATGCTACTGGGCTGTAGATTGAAGAGGGGATCAAGCTAGGCCTCATTGGGAAAGAAGAAAACTCCTCCAAAGAAAACCTTCCCAACCCGTACATCTCCTGCCTCCGTCAACACCCTTAACTCAACCTTACCACAAGACCCTTTTCAAAATTAGCTCATCCTGAAGCTCAAATCGCCCCCGTCGCAACTTTGACCATCTCTATATGACCTCATCTCAAGCCTTAGCCATTCTGAGCCGTTAGGAGCATCTCAAACCTTTAAACAAAACACTTCCTCAGCCACCCTATGGCCCAAACCATGATCCTAACAAACAGTGCGCCTACCACGAACACCTTAGGCATGAAACAGATAACTGCATGTGTCTCCGCCATGACATTCAAGATCTCATTGAAAGCCAAACTATAAAACTTCCAAAACCTGATGTGCAAGCCAATCCACAATGCTGAACCACCACCTCGAAACATCGATCTCATAAACCTATCTCACAACCCCACATACAATTCTGGCCAATACATTGTCCAAAACAACCAAGCCAAGCCAACCTTTACCTTCCTAGAGGAGGATGAATGTTTCATGATGGAGGAGGAAGAAAACAATGAGTCCGATCAATCGGAAGTGATCGATCCTGACATGTCTGACAAAAGTAATGAGGAAGAACAAGCAAAGGGGAAAGTGACTTTGACGAAATGGAAGGAGAATGCGATGATCCACTCGATGGAATCTCCTTAACATCACTATTCGGCCAAGTGGAAGTAACTAATCTCTCTTATGACTGCATAATCAACGAGGAGGAAAAAAGAGGTGATGAAAACCCAGATTGACATTTCCATTTGGGGGACTACTCATGTCTCAAAGAGGTAGCCACCGTGCAAGCCATGAAGATGGATCCAGTACAAAGGCTCTGTTTGGCAAAGAAGAGGGTGGAAAAGAGTATAAAGTTGCGAAAGGCAAAGGTTTTGAAAACAACCTCGAAATGCTACAGTAGCTACGAAGTCACAAAATGGCAAAGAACATTAAACATTGCTTTTATCAAACTAAAACATGTTTTGAGCCCCTGCTTGGGCATTTTATTTCTGCTAAGTGAATTCTTGTTTCATCCTCTAGACTATGCTTATTCAATGATTTAGTTCCTAAATTGCAATTGCCAAACACTATAGTCTCTTTGCCAAACAAAGGAAATTTCAAGGAATCAAGTTCCTTGTGTCGCTGACAAAAAGAAAGGAAAGGATGAACTCTAGTTGCTTAAGAAACTAGGTTTTTGTCAAAACTTAGAAAGAAGACACTATCTCCGCGAGAACACTTAGGGTTAGCTTGCCCATTATGAAGGTACAAACACAAGAGAGATTTAGAAAAGTATCTCCATCAAATTCCTCTCTGAAACACAGGGAAGTGCTTGTTGGGTAACTTGAAAACCCAAGCAAAAATAAGAGCAAAGCCTGCTAGGGCCAGAAAATGCAAAAACGCAGCCTAGGCAAAAGTTAAGGCATTCAAAGAAAAGCTCGCTAGGGACTCAACCTCCATTAGGTAACCTAGGCAAAATCAAGAGCAAGTGAGAAGAAAAACCAAGAGTGAAAACTCAACCTCAAAGGTGATGATTTTGGAACTACGTAAAAGGCCTGATTCCTTGATTAGGGATACGTAGGCAATCTCTCATCGAGATGCGGCCCAAACATTTGGAGAGAAGGAAAAACATCAACATATTTGTACTCAATGATAGGCATAGCTAACACTGCGTATTGAGCTCGCAAAAGATGAGTATGCTTTTCTCGAAAAATTGGCAACAACAATAGACACAAGAATTATAGTTCATCCCCTCTAACCTAAAGGTTTTTTGACACAATGAATGGAATACCTCGAAAACTCTCGAGTTTGGCAATCAGACTATGAAACATGGCAAAAGCAAAGGCAGGAAAACCAAAACCAAGCATAAGAAGGGAGAGAAAAGAGGATGACACTTGGCCGAAACAAAAATCTACTTTCGAAAAATCAAAGTAACAGCCGAATAATATATACATCGGCCGCAACATCGATACTTTAGCCGAGTAATCAATTCTTCGACCAGTATTTCATTTTCACACAAATTACTGTCTATCAGCAAATACTTGTTCAAAAAGCCATGTTCTGACTATCGTATGCAAACTCAAGACATCTAGGGGCATAAAAAGCATTTCTCATTACATGAACAAAAGCTTGCCTACAAAATCATCACTGTGGTTGCTTTCACTATACAAATACAGTTTCTGCTTCTCTCTTTGCTAACCATGAACAGGAAGGAAAAAGAAAATCCTAAAGCTGGTCGTGACGGCGTCTTCGAGACGATCTCTGAGATGAAGAAGGAGATTGCTGGATATCCTCCCCACTGACAGCTGGTGCTCACTCAGCCTCAAGTTACAAGGAAAAGAATACAAAACAAGGGGCAAGCACCAAGCGCTCCTCTTCTCCATCATTAGAGTGGAAGGAGACAAAGGAAAGGGCCCGTGGCCAAATAGGAGCAACTGAAGGAACAGCAGGCAGAACCAAGAAAAAATGGCAGTACTCCATGCAGTCACCTGCCTGAAGAAGCAAACCCACCCAATCTCTGATCCGAGCATTCTTCTCATCAATGTCGGAGACGGGGGAGGAACGAACTGAAGAGCCTCAGCACACGGACGCCACTGGCTGGCCACCCGATCACCTAAATACCAGGCTCAACAAAGGGGCCTTCAAGCAGACTGCAAGTATGGTCCAAAACTCTGGAACTCGCGAAAGGGGCATCCTCTGGTACATCACTCCAAGGGTCAAACCGTGCCTACAAAACAAGATCAAATCAGCCACATCATAAGGATATGCAAATCTAAGGACAAAGAACACAAGAGAAGAAAGGTGCCTGATCGACCGTCAGTCGATCCAAAACTCGCCATCATTCCAACAGTCAGGCTCATTCATTAGCTCCAACTAGCCACCTGGCAACACCATGTGCTCCTTGTTTGCCATCTCAGACAGCATCATAACCCAGCAACTCTCTAATATTCAACTCAGTGGCTCAAACGCCCATGAAAACACCGTCTCTACAAGCACCATACTTCTTGCACCATCAGGTCACTCAGCAGCACCATGTGCTCACTTTTCAAGCCATTCAACAGTCCTACGCTCATCCATGTGTTCAAAGGCTCCATACCCATTATCACCCAGCAGCTTTAGGCTCACTACCAGCAGCTCCGTGTTCAGCTAGCAGTCCTATGCCCAAGTCGCTCAAACAGCTCTGCGCTCACCTCAACAGCCCCGTGCCTACTATCTCAGTCATTCAGCAGCTCTATAGCTACCCCAAGCTCACGTCTTAAAGATAAGCAGCCTCACCACTTCTAGGCCGGTGAAGTAATCCTGTGGCTCCCACTCTAATGCACATTCATGCAGTTCTGGCCCAGCGCACCCTCCGGAAGGCACTCCCAGCAGTGGAGGTAATGGGAAATCTCCCTAACAAAGTTGAATCTACCTAACAAGGAGGCAAAGGAAATCTCCTAGGCATGCATAAGGATCACCTCATCAGCGAAGATGGTGGAAATCTCCCAAAACAAGTTGAATTTGCCAAAAGGAGGCGATGGAAATCTCCTAGGGCGCGTTTGTGAATCACCCCATCAGTGGAGGTAATGGAAATCTCCCTAACAAAGTGGAATATGGTCAAGAACTAGCCTTGGGGGCAATCCCGAGCATACCCAAAACTAGCCTTGGGGACAATCCCGAACATGTGGAATCTAGCCTTGGGGGCAATCCCGAGCATACTCAAAAATAGCTTGGGAAACAACCCAAGCATGTGGAAACTAGCCATGGGGGTATCCCCCGAGCCAACATAACGTGATCAGAGTTAGCCTTGGGGGCATAGCCAAGCATAAGGGAGTTCTCTCTCCACAAACAGCTGGCTGAAGCAAATCAAGACACTCAGCAGCCTTGAGCTCATTACCACAGCAGCTCTACGTTCAGTAGCCTTGTGCACAAGTCACTCGACAACATCATGCTCCTTGCATCACCGACAGCTCAACTAGCTCCAAGCTCATCACCATCAAAACAACTCAACAGCTCCATGCCCATGTTCACCCACATCAACTCATACAGCAACTCTACACTTGCCACTCCAGCGACCATATCGCCATCAACTTACTCAACAAGCTCTAAGCATCATCAGCAGCTCTAAGCTCACTCAACAGCCTAGAGCTCATCATCATATCCACCATCATTTCAATGGCCCAACTCAGTGGTTCGAAGCACATTATCACAACCGGCTCGAAGCCGTAACCACCAACTCAGTGACTCTACGCCCTCACCTATCACTCAGCGGCTCCAAGCCCACCATCTCAACTGGCTCGAAGCCGTAATGATCATCTCAAACGGCTCTATGCCCGTATCAATTTAAGCGGCTCCAAGCCCACCATCTCAACTGGCTCGAAGCCGTTAACAATCAAATCCTCAACAGGCTCTACGCTGCCCCAACAAGCAAGACATCACCGATTCTCAGGCTCTACGCCTGAATGCTCAAAATCTGACATTTTGAATGCTCGAAGCTCTTCGAATGCCCAACCACTGTGTACTGGATGCTCAAGTTCTACACTTGAATGCTCAAGCTCTACGCTTGGATGCCCAACCACTGCGTACTGGATGCTCGAAGCCTGTACTTTGAATGCTTGGATTCTGCCGCCCGAATGCTCGAGCTCTACGCTCTGAATGCTCAAGTCCGGAACTTGATAGAAGCTCTAAGCTTAAAACAAACACATACGCACGGGCCCGTGCACATATTGCATCAACATTATCACATCGAGTTTGCATTCATCATATCTGTTCACATCTAACAACCATCATCACACATATACACTCTGCATATCTCTCATGAAACAGGTCAACCCTGCAATCAAACGGCTCTACGCCTCGATTTTATTGATCAGTCCAGCGCCTCGATCCTTTGGCTCCACGCCAACACTTATGATGAGAATGCTCCATGCACAGACCATCAGAATGCAACCAGCTCTACGCTTCGGTTCAAATCACGTCAAGCTCTAAGCTCCGACACCTCAGGCTTTCGCCTTATGTTCAATACCAGCTCCGCGCTTCGATTCTATTAAGCTCTAAGCTCCGACACCTCAGGCTCTCATACCAGCTCCGCGCTTCGGTTTTATCAAGCTCAAAGCTCCAATCTCCTCAGGCCCCCGCCTCATGACCACAGCAGGCTCCACACCTCACTTCTATCACCTTAGGCCCGCGCCTCATGACTACAACCGGCTCCGTGCCTCGGTTCCCTCATCTCCAAAGCTCCGTGCTCTAGTTACTGGCCCTGCGCCCCCCATATCTAAAAAACAAATGCCGTCCGACTCATCCCCAGCAGATGGCTTAGATTCCACCCCAACTACATCAATTCCTTCCAGCTCATTCGCCAGGATAGGCTACTCTACCGAGCTCTTCTCAGTCAAAATAAGGATGATCAAAAAAAGCAAACGCACCTGCCTTGTACTGGTCTACCCCGAAATACTAAGGAAGCTTTCCGCAAAAAAAATTCTTTCGGCAGCCCCGCGCTCCTTCAACTACTCTTCGCCAAAACCCTGGCTCAGCCTAGGTACGTCATACTACGGCTTTTTAAGCCCTAAGGTACGTCTTCTGTCTCTAACCCTCCAAACTTTTTATTTTTATTTATTGCCCGAACTACGGTTGGTCTGAATTTCCCTTGTGGAATACGTAGGCAGCCTCCCGGCCCGACCATAACAAAACCTTTTTTGAAAACCCCTTGGAATAGTGGTTGGACCAAATTGAGTTGCTTTTTACAGCTTTGACTCTTACTCAAACATGTCTCGCGATCCGTCTGAGTTCAGTCAAAGAGGGGCATCTGTAGACACCCCAATTTGGCCTAATGATTATTTCAAGTCCCACCTTGGGACCATCCCGATGATGAAATGGATACAGTGATTGCTGATTGCCTTCTTGAGAACCTTAGGACTTTCGATAAGAACTTTGAGCCACTTAGAGAACCCAATTCAGAGCCATACAGCCTTTCAGACAGAAATACAGAAACCTAGGAGAATCCATCTGTCGGCCGTAACATCGATCTCACGGCCTTAGCATCCTTTCCTCACCCGAGCAACCTGTTGCTAGCAAAATCTCCCTGAGAGATCAATCCCTCGGCTGCAAGATCTATCCTTCGGCCGAGACATCCATTCCTCGGCCGTGATATCTATTACTCGGCCGCCAGATCGTCCTTTTTCCAGACTCTCGAACGTTCTGTCAGACGTTTGATCCAACTACACTACCTTCCCGATGCGTTCGGGCTACGTTCAGAGATTGCGACGCAGAGTTTGAATTGCATTGCAATTGCAATCGTGCCATTTGATTGGCCGGAGTGAGTCACCAATTGCCTATATAAAGGGCCTTTGGACTCCAAAAATAGACACACGAAATTAACAAGAAAAATTACTCTCTCAAGCCACGAAACTCTACAGAAGCACCCTCTCAAACCCTCTCTTCAAAAGCCCTAACCTCCCGAAGGCAGCCATCAATCCAACGATCAAACCCCGAAGTTCAAACCCTAACCCTAGGGTTCTCAAAAGGGCAATCAGTCAATCTCAATCAAATCCAAAGCAATCAAGCAACTGAGGGATCAAGGTGGTGAGGCCCAACGGCCTCTGGTTTGTTTTATTTATCGTATTTATGCTTAATCGTAGCATTTAGTCATCTGCTAACTTTTCTGTCTGGTGTGAGGAAGAACACCGACCGGGGCTTCGATCCCTCAGCTGGTACATAAAACCAGGAGGATCCCTCGGCCGAGACATCCATTCACCGGCCGCGGGATCCATCTCCCTGGGACAGTTTGTTTTGCTTCTCTGCTTTCTGATGCATGCTTTGATTATCGTATTGGCTCACCTTATTCACTGTTTAAAGGCAATAATTAAACAGACTATGTGTTGGAATTAAACAAAGCATCTACATGTCTTATGTTGAATAACTATGGGCCAGTCTCACGGCTGGGCAGAGAGGGGTGCCTAACACCTTCCCCTTACTGTACTCTTGGCTCCCGTACCCAGAATCTTGATCTGTTTTCCTAGTTTTAATAAACTAGGTGGCAACTCTATTTTGATGACAACCACTATCGTGTGGCGATGTTCCTAGCCATGGGAATGTCCACGATCTTGGTTTACGAAGCAAGCAACCAATCAAGCAAACAAGTGTGATCAATCTGTATGGCGATGCCCCGTCTGGGAGGTGTCTACAGGCATCTGTAGACACCCCAATTTGGCTTAACAATTATTTCAAGTCCCACCTTGGGGACCATCCCGATGATGAAATGGATACAGTGATTGCTGATTGCCTTCTTGAGAACCTTAGGACTTTCGGTAAGAACTTTGAGCAACTTAGAGGACCCAATCCAGAACCATACAGCCTTTCAGACAGAAATGCAGAAGCCTAGGAGAATCCATCTGTCGGCCGTGGCATTGATCTCACGGCCTTAACATCATTTCCTCACCCGAGCAACCTGTTGCTAGAAAATCTCCCTGAGAGATCAATCCCTCGGCCGCAAGATCTATCCTTCGGCCGAGACATCCATTCCTCGGCCGTGATATCCATTACTCGGCCGCCAGATCGTCCTTTTTCCAGACTCTAGAACGTTCTGTCGATTGTTTGATCCAACTACACTACCTTCCCGATGCGTTCGAGCCACGTTCAGAGATTGCAACGAAGAGTTTGAATTGCATTGAAATTGCAATTGCAATTGCAATCGTGCCATTTGATTGGCCGGAGTGAGTCATCAATCGCCTATATAAAGAGGCCCTTAGACCACAAAATTCATAAGTGAAATCATTCACCCAAGCTCCGATACTCTGTCAAAATACTCTCTCAAATCCACTCTTCAAAAGCCCTAACCTCCCGAAGGCCGCCATCAATCCGATGATCAAACCCTGAAGTTCAAACCCTAACCCTAGGGTTTTTAATCAAGCAATCAGTCAATCACAATCAAATCCAAAGCAATCAAGCAACTGAGGGATCAAGGTGTGAGGCCCAACGGCCTCTGGTTTGTTTTATTTATCGCCCTTATGCTTAATCTTAGCTTTCTGATTATCTGTTAATCGTATAGTCTGGTGTGAGGAAGAACAGCGAACGGGGCTTTGATCCTTCGGCCGGTACATCAAACTAGGAGGATTCCTCGGTCGTGACATCTATTCACCGGCCGTGGGATCCATTACCCTGGGACAGCTTTGTTTTGTTCTGCTTTCTAATGCATGTTTTACTTATCGCACTGGCTCACTTTACTCACTGTTTAAAGGCTTAATTAAACAGACTATGTGTTAGAATTAAACAAAGCATCTATATGTCTTATGTTGAATGATTACGGGCCAGTCTCACGACTGGGCAGAGAGGGTGCCTAACACCTTCCCCTTACTGTACTCTTGGCTCCCGTAACCAGAATCTCTATCTATTTTCCTAGTTTTAATAAACTAGGTGGCGTCTCTGTTTGATGATAACCGCTATCGTGTGGCGATGTTCCTAGCCATGGGAATGTCCACGATCTTGGTTTATGAGGCAAGCAACCAATCGAGCAACAAACGTGATCAATCTGTATGGCGATGCCCCGTTTGGAAGGTGTCTACACTAGCCTTGGGGGCAATCCCAAGTGTGTGGAAACTAGTCTTAGGGGCACCCCAAACATGTGGAATCGATCCTCTGACTCCTGGCATTTCCGCGACCGATAAATCAACCTCTCAGCTGCTGCATCCTTCTGCAAAATCTCCCCTTTCAAAGGCAATCAATTTGAATCCAGGCACCAATAAAGCATTCATGGTATTCTAGGCCCGCGGCCAATAGAATTTATAATCAAATCCAGCCTTGGGAGCATTCCCAAGCATGCATGATATCAAGCACCAGCGTCAGAATGAATCAAAAGCCTTGCATAGATTGCCAGAAGCACTCAGTCTAACCTCACGATCATTCCAAGCATGAGGAAATTAGCCTTGGGAACATTCCCAAGCTTAAGAAGGATCAAGTATCAATCAAAGCCTTGCAAGGGCTACCAAATGCATACATTCAGTCTAGCCTTGGAAGTATCCCAAGCATGTGGAATTCACTAGGGAACATTCGAAATCTAGCCTTGAGAACTTCCCGAGCATGTGGACATCCCCAAGCATAAGGAATGATCAAACACCGATGTAAAACCCATTTTGAAATTCTCCGAAGCTCTCTCTCCATAGCAGCAGGCTCACAATCCGTAGCAGCAAGCTCACAATTACTGGTCGCTTGACCATTGAGGATTGTCAACCCCGAGCTCTCGCTCACAAAGGAACCTTAATGCATCAAGTTCAGGCTCTACTCCACACCTACTATCAACAACACCATTGCTTCAAGCTCCATGATCACTACGATCAAGTGGCTTCACACCTATAACCACTTTAGCAGCTCCACGCCCATGCTTACCATCAGCAACTCCAAGCTCACCCAGCAGCTCTAAGCTCACCATCAGCAGCTCTAAGCTCACCACTAGCAGCTCTAAGTTCACTCAGCAGCTCTAAGCTCACTATCGTCAAGCTCACTCAGCAACCCTGTGCTCACCTTCATGATCACTCAGCAGCTCTGTGTTCATTCAACAGCCTTGTGACTAAGTCACTCAATGGCTCTATGCCCGTAACCGTCTCAACAACTCAGCAGCACCACGTGCTCACTATCATCAAGCAAATTCAGCGGCTCTAAGCCCACCAACTCAGCGGCTCTATGCCCATTATCTCAACTGGCTCTACGCCGTAACCAATCAACAAGATATCATCTGTTCTCAAGCTCTACGCTTGAATGCTCAAAGTCCAACACTTTGAATGCTCAAAGCTCTTTGAATGCCCAACCACTATGTACTGGATGCTCAAGTTCTACACTTGAATGCTCAAGCTCTACGTTTGAATGCCTAACCACTGCGTACTGGATGCTCAAAGCCTGTACTTTGAATGCTCGGATTTTACCCTCCGAATGCTCGAGCTCTACGCTCTGAATGCTCAAGTCCAGTACTTGAAAGAAGCTCTATGCTTAAATCAAACACACATGCACGGGCCCATGCACATAAGTATCAATTGCATCACCATTGTTATCATCGAGTCTGCATCACCGTCACCATTATATCTAACCATCATCATCATATACATGCTATGTTTTGCATCTCTTTCATGAAACAGGTCAATCATGAATACAACCGGCTCTACGTCTCGGTTCCATCACTTCAAGCTCTATGCTCCAGTCACTGGCCTTGTGCCACCATATTTCAAAATCGGCGTCCAATTGTCTCCAGAAGATAGTTTGGATTCCACCCCAATTACATCAATTTCATCAAGCTCATTCGCAAGGATAGGCTACCCAACCAAGCTCCCCTCAGTTAAAGTAAGGATGATCATGAAAAGAAATCGACTCACCTGCTGTGTACTGATCTACCCAAAAATACTGAGGATGCTCTCCGCAAAACTTCCCCAGCAGCTCCGCGCTCCTTCAACTACTCTTCGCCAAAATCTTGGCATGGCCCAGGTACGTTGCACTACAGCTTTTTAAGCCTGAAGGTATGTCTTCTGTCCTCAACCATCTGAACTTTTTATTTTTCTTTATTACCTCCGAACTACGATTGGTCTGAATTTCCCTTGTGGAATACGTAGGCAGCCTCCCGGCCCGACCATAACAAAAACCCTTTTTCAAAAATCCCTTGGAATAGTGGTTGGACCAAATTGAGTTGCTTTTACAGCTTTGACTCTGACTTAAACATGTCTCGTGATCCGTCTAAGTTCAGTCAAAGAGGGGCATCTGTAGACACCCCAATTTGGCCTAACAATTATTTCAAGTCCCACCTTGGGGACCATCTTGATGATGAATGGATACAATGATTGCTGATTGACTTCTCATGAACCTCAGGACTTTTGGTGAGTACTTTTAGCCATTTAGAGGACCCAATTCAGAGCCAAATAGCCTTTCAGACAAAAGTACAACATCCTAGGAAAATACATCTATCAGCCGTAAGATCCATTCTTCGGCCACCAGATCCATTCCTCGGCCACCAAATCCATTCCTCGGCCGCCAAATCGTCTTTTTCCAGAATTCTGGAATGTTCTGTCAGTCGTTTAATCGACGCACCAAAACCTTAACAGCCTTTTTTTGATTCTTTAGGGTTACGAAAGCAGATTCAATCAGAGATCTTGTTACCCTAAACTACCTTGTTGATTTATGCCATTTGATTGGCCGGAGTGAGTCACCAATTGCCTATATAAAGAGGCCTTAGGGTTCTGAAATTAACATTCAATTCCTCCATCTCATAGCTCCAAGCTCTGTAGAAATCATCTCTCATATCTCCTCTACAAAAGCCCTAAACCCTTGTGAGCAGCCGCATCCCGAGTGATCAAACCCCGAAGTACAAACCCTAATCCTAGGGTTTCGAGAAGAAGATCAGTCAATCACCCTTAATCCGAAGCAATCAAGCACTGAGGGATCAAGGTGGTGAGGCCCAGGGGCCTGTGGTTTGATCTTTTTCATATTTTTTGTATAGTAATCGTAGTATTTTGATTATTTGTTAAGTGTTTATTCTTGTGTGAGGAAGAACATCGACTGGGGAATCAATCCTTCAGCCGATACATCGACCCAGTGGGATTCCTTGGCCGTGACATCCATTCACCTACCGAGGGATCTATTTCTTGGGACAGTTTATCTTTTCTGCTTATTTCTGATGCATGCTTCAATTATCATCTTAAGCTCACCATTAACTGTTTAAAGGCTAATAAAACAAATTATTTGTTTAGAATTAAATAAAGCACATATTAATCGTATGTTGAACAATTATGGGCCAGTCTCACGACTGGGCAAAGGGGAGTGCCTAACACGTTCCCCTTATTGTACTTTTGGCTCCCGTACCCGGAATCTCTATTTGTTTTTCCTAATTTTTATAAACTAGGTGGCGACTCTGTTTTGATGATAACCGTTATCGTGTGGCGAAGTTCCTAACCATGGGAATATCCACGATTTCGGTTTATGAAGTGGAAAGCAAACAAACAAACGATGATCAATCTGTATGGCGATACCCCGTTTGGGAGGTGTCTACAATGGTGGACACCTTCTATGGGTGTAAAGAGGAGAGAGGCAAGAATATGTTGAGGCCATCCTCAATGATGAGATCTATGGACCGATTTGAAGTGGCCAAGAGTGAGAATATTGGTACCTATTTTTTGAAGAGACCAATATTGAAATGATATAAATAGGGTTGGCATTTTTTGTGTAACTAAGTACTTTTATGACTAGGGGTACCAATTTTTTGTGTAAGTAAGAGCCGGTGGATGTGTGAGCACTAAACTTTGTAATGTTTTAACACTAAACCTTGGTTGGATGATCACAATGCTATGTATTGTTACATTTGATGGTGTACATTTTGGTAAATGTGGGATTCTAACGTGAAAAATATTTGCATGACTGGTTCTGGGCAATGATGAATGAGTTCACTTGTTAATGAAGGTAGATTACCTTGGTAGGGTATAATTAAATGCAGCCATGAGTACCCTTTTCATTCCCAACTTATATTTGCTGAGCCCTCACCAGTTTTTAGTTGTGCTTGCTGGCAACTAGACAGTGTGTGTGTGTGTGATTGCAGTCCAGTGCAAAGTGCAAGTGTCACAGGTTCACTAGACACCATGCCAAACTGCAGAAAACAGCATGCCAAACCCAGAAATCAACTACATGTAGCCATGAGTACCCTTATCTGGGCAATGATGAATGAATTGAATGAATTATTAAGGTGGATACCTTGGCGGGGTATAATTAAATGCAGCCATAAGTACCCTTATGATTCCCAACTTATATTTTCTAAGCCCAAACAAGTTTTCAGCTCTAAGTACCCTTTTAGCAGGCTATTTTCATGGGTTTTCTTGCTGTTTTGTGCTGTATCTGGGTTTACCATGCAAATTTCAGGAGGTTTATGGGTATGTTGTTGTCTTGTCCAGTTTTGGGTTTACAAGCCATTTTCATGCTTGTTTTGAGCTAGTTTCTGGACACACCACTTAGTTTCAATATGCTTATGTTGCTGTTATGGCAGGTTCTGTGTGTGTGCTCAGTTAAGTGTTGCGTGTGCAGCAGGTTTTTGGTTCAAAAGTGCAGGTTTTTGTGGTTAAAAAAAAGGATGTGATGATATTTGTTCAAAAGTGCAGGTTTTACCAACAGCAGGTTAGTTGGTAAAATTAGTGGATTGGCTGTGATGATATTTGTTCTGAGCCTAAGGACAGGTGGTTTGAAATATATTGGTGGATATATATGACATATATTGGTGGATATGGTCTGGCTATGACTAGCTTACACTACAAGAAAAAACACCATTCCCGACTAACACTTTAGTCGGCAATTGTAGGGATTTTAGTCGGCAAAAGCCTTCCCCGACTAAAAATTTTGGTCGGCACATTAGTCGGTAGAAGAGGGTCGGCAAAGGTCGTTGCCGACTAAAAAAAGTTTAGTCGGCAAATATTGGGCCATTTGCCGACTAAATGTTTAGTCGGCGAATGTATTACTATTGGCCGACTAATTGTTTAGTCGGGGAATGTTTAACTTATTGGTCGACTAATTAATTAGTCGGGAAATGTGTTACTTAGTTGCCGACTAATCGTTTAGTCGGGGAATGTTTTACCTATTGGCCGACTAATTATTTAGTCGGGGAATGTGTTTTAATTATCACCGATTAACAGTTTAGTCGGCAAATGTCTTTTCGAATCAACTAATTGTTGCCTATTGGCGACTAAACTTTAGTCGGGAAATGTTCCATACCATTTAGTCATTCTAGTATTTTTCTACAAATTTTCAGCCAACAATCATTACATCCACAAAATTGCCAACCTAATGCAATTAATACAAAATAAAAATTTCAAGAAATAAATACAAACTTTCATAAATAGAGGCGTCCACCAAATAGTTAAAATACAACTTGTATCCAAATTCCTAGAGTGCAAAATAACAACACGTCCACCACGAGGGGAAAATAAAAAAAATCCAAGCTTAGTAACAAAATGTTTCCAAACTCCGTGGACTGCAAAATACAAGCACGTCCAAGCACATGTTCCAAGCACGTCCACAACCAAAATCCAACTTCGATCTTCATAGTCAATAACCAACATCCTACGCGATACTCCATTAAAACGCCGTCCCTGTAAAAAACCAAAAAAAAAGAACAATCTATCATTAGTATTTATGAACTAATGTATCCCATTGCACAAAGCATGAACATGGTAAACTAACTAATTAGAAGCCAGAACGAAAAATTATCTTGACATAATTATGCATACAAAAATAACTATAAGAAGTATGTAGTACATGTTGATGGCAGTATGTATAATATATTCGAAGTTCACAAAACATATGCATATTCCATTTGAGCAGAATATGGTGAGGCCAACACCACTCTAGTAATGACATGAACCAAGTGTGCACTTGGTTGGCCAAAAGATTCATCTGAACTTCACATAGCAGGGGAAGAATACATCTACTGTAACATAAAAGAAACCAAAAAGATCCTCTAATGCTTTATCAGTCAGCTTGATGGAAATATAATTCAGACAAAGAATCAATTAACCCATGCGGATGACTTATGAGGCCACCGTGAAACACTAGCAGCTCAAATTGGACAATCTGTATTTGTTTATGAAAACTCTTACAAGGCTCACTGGTCAAGTAGCTTTGTTTTTTCCACATTGAATATAACAAGGAACCAATCAATGGATAAACACAACTTGGTTTGCATACTTTATCACAACTAGGTGACCGGCTTGTATTGGGACGAGGTGTTTCATGCCTGGTATTCTTTTGTTTCGAGTAATCGTATTGTAATCATAGTTAAGTTAATTACACAAAAGAGAGAGTGCTAGAGTTCCAAAGCAAATGATAGAAACCAAAACATTTGACCTTAGTTTTGGGAAGCAATGGAGCTATAATAGTAGACATGGCTGCAAATCATGCAGTCCATTTCCAGCTTCCAGTCCTCATCACGACCGAATGCAGCCGATCTTTTAAAATTTCTCTCAATATTTTGGAAATGTTTAAGGCTACAACAAACCATAACTTAGCAATTTAGAGTAACAAACCATAACTATGGATGCTTCCACTTAATACCTCCACTGCATCATATACAACAAAGGCAATACCAATGCCATAGTTTTCAATTACTTCACCAATACAGAGCAACTAAATTACCTTTATTAACTTCCCATTTTTCTGTCAAAAGCTTCAAGGAGAGCGCGAACAGCCTATCCAACTTTTCGGGTGGCAAGTAGTGTTCCTACAAAGTGAACAACCACAAAATTAGAAAAAAAATATGAAGAACCCCAATTTACTTCTTTCTCACTTTTTTCTTTATTAGATAATTGACTTTACTTCTCACTTTTTTCAACCCCCTTCAAAAGAGGATTGTCCAATTTAGACGGGAAAAGGAGCATTTCACTTATACCTGTGTTATAAGCCATTAAACTGAAATTCCAGTAAGCCAACCAAGACACATCAACGTCTAGAAGCACCAAAGTAACTGAAATGAACAAAAAGATGGATTAGTAAGAATATATCACACAATTAAAACCAATCGCACCAAGAACCAAAAATTAACCTTCCATATCATACATTTTATAAGCTGAACTAATTGGGACTCACGGTCACTTTAGTGTTACCTGCAAACAAAAGAAAATAATCTAAAGGATAAATCAAGGATGCATCCGCTGTAGAAAATGTGACAACAAGCAACAGGTTAAAGAACTATCGCCTAATATCCCCATTATCGGCATTCCATGATGCCTTTTTTGTTCCATCAAGCAAGACCCATCACAAAAGTTGCTCCTGAGACAAAGACAATTTTGTAACCATGACACTCAATTATGGAAAAACATATGCCAAGTCTTTACTCTTGCACATAAATTAAAATAAAGAAATCACAAACCTTCGTGGTCAATTGAGGTCGGCTACACAATATGCAAATAACAGAACTTTCTTGTCAGATCATGTTAAGTAATGAGCATTTGCAAATATAATTATTTTATGGGTAACTTTTATAAGAGAACTTTGGAGGCATATATATGTGCATATACCTACCCAACAGAAAAAGAGTAAAACATGAACTTCTACTTCCTTTTCTTTTCCCATCATTTTCTCTTCTTTTTTATTTTTCATTTACAACCCCGGAGTCGAACACAACCCTAATTGCATGTTCTTTAGTAACTTAACTCTGAAAACCCAACAACAGAATTAACCCCAAAAGCCAGAAGAGAATAATTTCAGGATTGATAAAACCCAGTTCATCAAAAGATATAGAAACTCTAGTTTAACAAAAAAAAACAGAGAACACGTCAAACGTATGGGGAAAAAAATGGCAAATAAACAGAGGACACAAACCACACAATTATCCACCAAGAAAATATAAGAACTCAACTACTTCAACCAATAAAGAAGAAAAATTTAGCTTCACAAAACCCTAGTCTTTCCTGTTCAAAAATCCAATGTCCAAACAAAAACCATTTACGAATTTTCGATAAATCCCGATGGTAAACAATCAGTAAAACAAAGCTTAGTTATTGGGATTTCTTACATGCATACTATAAATTTCTATTCGGCCATGTATAATATAGATATAGAAATCTTCTTAAGAAAACAACAGATTTCAATATCTCAAGCAATCCATCCCAAGACAGTCAAATAAACCCTAGACTATAGAATCATCAAGGTAAAGATGATTTCTCACCTGAATGCGAAGAGGACGGAGGCGAGGGCGGCGTCCGATAAGATTCGGTGGATGAAACTCGATTTCAAAGAGAAAGGCCGCTTGTTTCGATTGATGAAAAGCAAGTATGAGAAGCTTGAGAACTAGGCGGAGGGCGGCGTAAATCAGAACCCATGGCGCACAGACAGAGAGAGAGAGAGAGAGAGAGAGAGAGAGAGTGAGTGAGTGTGTGTTTGCAGTAGGCGGCGTGAGTGGATGTGACGAAGAGAAGAAAGAGGACCTGTACTTTGGGGATGGGGTTTAGGTCAGGTGTACACTACACGGTGTCGTTTCACTTGGAAAAAAAATACATTGCCGACTAAAACTTAGTCGGGAATTACAAAAATGCCGCCTAATTTTTCCGCGAAAATTTCAATTGCCGCTTAAAAATTTATATTCCCCGACTAAATTTACATTTAGTTTAGTCGGCGCATTTCTGATTTTAGATTTTGGGGAAAATATTTGGTGGGCTCTAATTGCTGGTTAATAAAATGATATTTTTCATCTGATCAAATGTTTAACAATACACGATTAACTTCATGTTGGTACAAATTAATCTAATTCATATTGTGTAAAAGATAGACGGTTCGGATAGCAAAAAAAAAGACCTCAATGTGGGTTCGGGTGATGCACTATAAGACTAGTGCCTCCGAACGTATTAATGCTTTTCGATAATGTGATTGTCGATATCCAATGATCTTCAAGTTTCGTAGAAATGAGGGAATAAGTTAATCGCTGCATACTAATGGTTCAGATCGACCATTATAAAAAAGGCCCTTATAAAAATGGACTCGACAACCGCCTTTATAACATATACGTTCAACATATCTTGATATTAAACTAAATCTTGTGCAGTAGTTGAATGTATTGTAGCCACACGATCGTGACACAATTATAATGATCGAGATCGTTGATTTCATTATGCTTGTTGGTTAAAGCATTCCGGTGAAATTTTGGCCCAATCGAGTTTAGAAAGCACATTCATTGGTATGCAATTGATAGTACACTAATGATGAGAACCAACTGGTCTGGTAATGAACATACTAATATTTTCCCAGATTGTAGCGGGGGAGAGAGAGAGAGTACCTAGCAGGAGCGAGCGAGAGAGAGACACAGTGGCTTGACCACGGCTGGAGAATATTAGAAAATATTATTTTTCTAATGAATTCACGTCTCGATAAAGGGATATTCTAAACCTGATCGAGCCGCAAATTTACGGGAATGAATAATTCAACAAGTGCAAGAAAATCAACGATCTTGATCGTCAAGATTGTCTCGCAACCTTGTGGCTACTATAATAACAAGTACAACATAAGAATTAGTTAACTATCAAATACATCAAACATATATATAGTTAAGGTAACTGCCAAGTCACTTTTTATAATGATCGATCTGAATCGTTAGGATTTCACGTCTTACTTATTATAGCATTGTCACTAAAATCGGAGATCATTTGGTATTGGCGACCACATTATTGAAAGACATTTAATGCATTCGAAGACGTTTAACTGTTATAGTGAACTAACCGAGCCCCGCCTGAGGTATTTTTTCACGATCGAAATCATCTATCTTTGATGTAATATGAATTTAAACATTCGTACCAAGAATGAAGTTAACCGCATATGGATTGGCACTTAATCGGACAACAAAACTCTTTACATTTAAGAATTTCTGTGCCGATAAAGGGGCTTCCTTGGCCCGATCGAGCCAAAATTTTACGAGAATCTTATGATTAAGAAGGAAAAAAAATGAGCGGTAGTGATCGAAAAGTTTGCATCGTGATCAATGTTGTTGGAACAAATATTTCCTTTCTTCGAAATTTTTAAAAAGGGGGAAAAGTTGATATTCCATTAGTTGGTAAATGTATTTGATTTTTTAATTCGGATTAAATGGTATTACCCTACTTAAATATATTTGGTCGGAAAATGTAATTTCGTTTTTTATTTTATTAAATTCAAAAAATGATATTTCACGACTAAATTTGTTTAGTCGGAATTAATATTTTATTTTATTAAATTAAAAAAAATGATATTTCACGACTAAATTTAAATTTAGTCGGCAAAAAAAGAAATTACCGACTAAATTTGTTTAGTCAGAATTAATATTTTATTTTATTAAATTCGAAAAAATGATATTTCAAGACTAAATTGAACTTTAGTCGGCAAAAAATGAAATTACAGACTAAATTTGTTTAGTCGGAATTAATTTTTTATTTTATTAAATTCGAAAAAATGATATTTCCCGACTAAATTAAACTTTAGTCGGCAAAAAATGAAATTACAGACTAAATTTGTTTAGTCGGAATTATTATTTTATTTTATTAAATTCAAAAAAATGATATTTCACGACTAAATTGAACTTTAGTCGGCAAAAAATGCAATTACCGACTAAATATGTTTAGTCGGAATTAATTTTTTATTTTATTAAATTCAAAAAATGATATTTCACGACTAAATTGAACTTTAGTCGGCAAAAAATGCAATTACCGACTAAATATGTTTAGTCGGAATTAATTTTTTATTTTATTAAATTCAAAAAATGATATTTCACGACTAAATTGAACTTTAGTCGGCAAAATATATGTTTTGGCCGACTAAAACAATTTAGTCGGCAACTGTTTTATATTTTACCGACTAAAAATTATTTAGTCGGTGATTTGCTTATATTTTCCGACTAAACAATGTTTAGTCGGGAAAGTTTAGTCGGAAATTGTGTATTTTGTTGTAGTGTTAGCTTTATGTTTGTGCTGCTGCTGCTGGTATTTCAATTGCTATGTTAAGTGAATGTGTGTTATAGGTGGCTATGATGTGGTAAAAGCTGAGCCAATTTTGATTTAGAATGTTGTTTTCTGCTGTTATATTCTATTTAAGGGTAGTTTTCTGCTTATGAAGTGCTGTTTTCTACATTGACCATGCAGTTTTCTGCTGTTTAAGTGCATTTACCATGTAGTTTTCTGCTGTTTAAGTGTTGTTTTCTACATTTTCTACAGTTTTTTGTACCCCTAATAGGGCGATGATGAAACAATTACAAAAATGAAGGTAGTGCCTTGGCGGGGTAACTTTTGTTGCAGCCATGAGTACCCTCGTGTTTTTCCTAATAATTTTCTGAGCCCACTGGACTACATTCTTAGGGGTCAACTGCTGTTTTACTGTAGCATATGGATTGGGGGCTTTGGTTGCTTGGTTAATTGGTTAGTGGAGTTTGAATGCAGTTTTGGACTTAGGTTTATGTGCACCTTACTGCAATTTGAATGGATGGGAGCCTGCTGTATTTTGTGCAGTGTGTGCAAGTGCAGTTACTGTGTGCTTGTGTGCCTGAGTGTGTGTGTGTAGTGTATGCAAGGGCTGCTGCTGTTTTTATGTGGATGCATTTCTAGACTAGTAGTTGAATGGCATATATTATTGCCTATTGACACAGTTTGGACACAGTTTAGCACTTTCAAAAATTAGCTTGGGAGGTTATATGTATGCAAAGCTTGCACTTTTATGCTTGAAAACTGCATTTTGTGTCCAATCTGTGATGCTCTGTTTGTGTACAAACTGTGTACAACCTGTGTCTAGGTGTTTGAGGGGTAGGCAGCAGGGCTGTGTGTGGTTGCAGCATCCAATCGGGTCCCTTTTCAGTGTTTTTTTGGCTGTGATGATAATTTTTTACAAGACGCATTGGACTTAGGCGAGGCAACATTAGAAGGTCAGATTGGCAACTAATATTGCAGCCTACTAATCCTTCAAAAAGTGGTCGATATGAACTTACAAATTATTTGAGCCAGTTGTTTTTTGTCTTCGTCTTGGTCATAGGTTTTGCCTTTTTTGGTTGTGTGTTTTTGGTCTCTGAGCAGGTGTTGCGTTCTATTTCTACCAGTAGATGATGATGGGAATATTTCTTCTTTGATACTCCTTATACCTTGCCACAACTATCAAGCGTTCCAAGTTTTGCAAGGCTCTGGATGTTGGAAAATGTCATGTGGATTGATAACTTGCTCTCTCCAATATCATTGAGGCGTGTCCCGACATTTTGAATGGACACGAGTTGTGATCAGTTTAGATAGAATTGTGTTCATTTGTAACATGTTATTTGTTAAAGAAATTGTTTAATTTTAATTTATTTTTATGAATTTTGTGAATGGACACGAGTTGTTAATTTCTTCAATGGAATCTGAGTTGTTAATTTTGAATTTCTTCATTGGATCATTACTATAACTCTTTTTTTAGACAAACGATTAACCCACACGATGGGCCTAGCTCTTCAAAGTTCATGGCGTAATTTTTCATCAAACACTACATTTCACAAAACAAATACATTTAATTTAAACAAATTACTACGTAACTTAAACAAATTACAAAACACATACATTACAAGCGTACGAATTTATTTTTCAAACATTTATTCAAACGAGTACTAAATTATTCTTCAAACATCCAAATTCAAATTCTTCACCAACTGACGTTCAAAGTAATAGCTCCATCGATTTTTATTGGAAAATTGCATGTCCCTCATATGTCTAACTCGTGGATTCACCTAAAAAAAAAACACATGAACAATATGAAAAATCTTTACTAAACAAGAGTGTATATAGAATTGCAATGTCTCCTCCTCCTCCAGCCCTCCTCGCTCCAAACCCGGCATGCCATTCAAATGATGCAAAAAACAAAAATATAAAACTAGATATTTAAATGGAGATATGTGGGATGAGATAAGAAAAATGAGTGCTATTTATAATGAAATTAACCAATATTAATGAAATATAATAAACCATTTTGAAAACGGTTTTTTCATATTATTATAAAAATGGAAACATGTGGGTGGTATTTAACTAATTTAAAAAACGAATTATATGTTTAAAAAATGATTTTTTAAAATATTTTTAATATTATTATATTAGTTAACTAATTTATTATTGATTATTTGTGAAAAAATTTAATCAAAAGTTGGATTTCATAATTATATGTTTAATTTAATAAATAATCAAATTAAACACTGCACAATGGCAAATGAGTCATTTGACAGCTTTTTACCTCATACACCCTTCCTTATACACCTAATTTATCCTTTATCCAAGCCAAGTATTATTTTATCCCCCTTCTCTAATACATCATCCAAACTATCTACTTTTTAATACACCATCTATAAATGTTACATCAATGTGGGTCCTCTCTTCTTAACTAATACCTCCGACTATTTTATCCCCATTCATAAATAATACACCCAAAACTCATACCGCATCCAATCGGGCTGCTGGTGTAGCCGAATTACCATTGGGATTAGTTGGAGATAAAATATTTGAAATCATGGGCTTCATGGAAGTTGGTTTGTGGAGTTCATGGGACACTTGGCTTTTTCACAGTTGATGGATGCAGCAAGAGTCATCCCCAAAGGAAATCCCTTTGTTTCGATACCCACTTCGGCAGGTTTTCTCTCTCCGGCCCCCACGGATCATGCTCTCCTAAGTACAAAGTTGCAAGACATGAAAATAGGTGCTTGCCCGGCCACATAGCCAATGCTCTTCTTTTATGGAGTAGTATATTTCAATTTCCAAGCCGAGCACAATTTATTTATTTATTTGCCAAATTTTAATTAATTATAGCAACTCCATAGTAATTTTTATTTTTCGGTAATGGAAATCCTTAGCATTTTCAATTTCAACGGCGTTTTTTTTACGTTTGAGTACCGCGCTCGCAAATTTTTCTACATCACTTGAGGAAATTATAAAGTCTTCTTCGTTGAGGCAAAAGAGAACCGGCGGTTGATTTTATCTACCCCACATAATTCACTTGAGGAGAAGTCAATCTTTCCATACTCGGATCAAACGTAGTCTTAGGACACCCGCGCATCTTAATCTCGCGACCGAGGCGTTGTTTGCATGAAAGGGTGTCTATAAGAGACAGATAAAAGAATGAGCATCTCTTGTAGGCACCCTTTACAAGAAAGTGCGTACAAGAGACATGATCATTCCTATAGAGTGTCTACAATACGAGACATTACATATCACAAAAGGGTGTCTATATGTTTATAAATAAATCCTTTTTAAAGCTATTCAACACACCAAAAAATGTTGGAAAAATATGCTTACTTTTTGTGATAAAACCAATAATATGCAATGCAATAAAATTGGAACTTAAAACCTAGAAATTGACGGAAACAAATTGGTGATCAAGGCAAGTGTTTATGTGTGACACTCTGTACTTAAGACACCTTGAGCACCGTAGCGGGGGCGAAATCTGTCTTAAGTACAGAGTGTCACACATAAACACTCGCCTTGATCACCAATTTGTTTCTGTCAATTTCCAGGTTTTGAGTTCCAATTTTATTGCATTGCATATTATTGGTTTTATCACAAAAAGTAAGCATATTTTTCCAACAAAAAACACTCCATATTGGATTGCTCTCTCTATGCTCACTCTCTTTTTAGTACTTTAGGTATCCTGAAATTCCATTATTCTACGAAATTAAAATTTCAATTCTTTGTTGTTTTACATTTGCTTGGTGGATACTAGCATTGTGCCCGTTCGATGCACGGGATTAAAAAAACTACATTGATTTTTTCAGGCGCCCTATGCATCGAACGGGCACAACGCCCATTGATAAAAGATAGTTTAACATTTTCTTCGGTCATGTGTTCGATTCACGCTAGCATTGGTCTTATTATATGCACTGAAAGACATATATGCGTGGGAAATTTTTTTTGAGTACCACGTGACGATGTCCCATGGGCATAGGATAATTAATTTTTCCTACACATTCAACGTCCCCCCCCCCCTTTCTCTCTTAAAAAAATCAAAAATCAAGAAAATTAGAATAGAGGGTTTGGATGGATTTAATGGCAAAACACATTTGCTTAGTATATAGTATAGATAGATAGATAGACAGATTCTATCTGTCTTCGTTTGTGCAAACATAGATAGAAAGAACTTTGAGTTCGAACTTCATTTTATCTTTTTCTTTATCGGCAAAAAAAGACTTGAGAAGGGACACAAAGATTAAATGGATCATGGGCACACTTGCAAAATGTCACCTCTAAATTTGATGCCCAAACTTTCCCCTATATGCATCACCTTACACGCATTCTTGAAAAGAGAGTGCCTGTTCCAAATGTACTTAGATGAAATGGAAGTAGAAGAAACCTCTCTAGGTTTGGTTTTGATAATGGCAGCAATGATCCCAAACTCAGAGATAAGCTTCTTCTTCCTAATCTTCGTTTTGGCTCTATTTAATCTCCTTTCCAATCTAAGAATAGTTTCATGAGAAGATCTCTTCCCAAGTTAGCTAAACTCGTCTATTTTCTCCTTAATAGGAGGCCTTGGATCCTTAGGATCCAAAATTCTGAAACATGAGAAGACGGATGTAACCCGGTGTACACCATGTGGTACATGGGAGCAGTTACTCTCTTTATGAGAACGACATAATAACGCGCCTCGAGTTGTTTTTCCGTTCCATATTTTCCAAAGGTTTTCAGGAGATACATGACTTTGTCAGCATCCATTTCAAGAAGGCCAGATTTCCAATATTAAATGGGGTCTTTTTATAATTTGGAAAAAGATAATAAATTATATACACCGGCGGTGTAAACATTTATTTCTTCCAGATTAATTACATTGGGCCACGTCATCAAAACAATGGTCTCAATTAATAGAACATTGCGATATAACGCAATGCAATTAATTTGGAAAAAACAAATGTTTACAATGACGGTGTAAAAAATTTACTCTTAGAAAAAAGTTCAATATATATAGTACTCCAATAGTAAATATATTGTTCCCATGGGGTCGCCCGACCCCCACAACCTCACGTATGGCATCGCGGTTGTTGGTGGCGATGACATGTATTAATGGAATCGGTGGTCCATGACTAGCAGTTGTGCCGTGTTGGGCTAGTAATTTTGCCACAGACTATATGGATGATTCTCAAGGGTGTTTATGCAGAATAATTTTTTGGTTCAAACTTGTTCAATTTTGTTTTTCGTATTTGTTAGTTTTACGCAAAACTTTTATGTGATATGGGTGAGTAAGAACGAAAAGAATCGGAAAAGTAAAAAATTAGTATGATCCTCTTAAATAAGTATTTTGGAAAATATTCAAGAAAAAATCCAAAAATTGACCTTTTGAGCTTTTCTTTGAATATTTTCCAAAATACTTGTGTATAAGTTATTTTATTTTTCCGATTCCTCTCGTTCTTACTCACCCATATTACATAAAAGTTTGGTATAAAACTAACAAACGCACAAAATAAATTAAATAAAAACAAATCCAAAAAAATTATAGTACATAAATTAATCACTAACGTGAACGAAACCGAAAGTGGCCCTACATGGACACTAAAGGAAATATATAAGACAAAGTGAAGCTGGTGGTGGTTTTGCGAACTCTGAATCCTCGATCGGATAGTGATGGCATAGAGTGGAGAACAGGGATTGATCGACCACACGCATGCATATAGATCTGTTAGATATTTTGGCACTTTCCGGGGGTGTTCAAAACCTTTATTTGTGTCTGTGTTATATCGACTCCATTTGATTGTAATGGGTAGGTTAATTAGGGGGTAGTGTCTCGCTCGATACTCCTCCCATTATCTGCGCCAAATTGACCGCTACGGAATCAAGCCAATTGCGTGAAAGGTAAAAGCATTACACAGCACATCATGCATATTATTTCCAAGATTAGAAATTTTATTCATGCACGTTTTTCTTTCCCATAACACTCTCCGAAAATCTGCTTACCATATATATATATATATATATATATATATATATATATAATTAGCGTTACGAGATTTTTCTTCGGAGTATAAAAATAAAGATTGCACAAAATCAGTGAGATTTTGCTTTCCTTATTTGGATCATTAAAAGTTTGTTTTTATAGAGGTGTGGACGACACTTTTTGAGAGCAGAGAGATAGGTTTTGGTTTTTATAAAAGAAAGAAGAGGTTATACTGCACGGGTTTTGTTTTGCGGCAGTGGCGAGAGTTTTGATTAAAAAGGGTTGCACGAGTTTTTTTTTTTTGGTTTACGGTGGAGGCGAGTTTGAAAAATTTCTGGCAGCCCACGTTCTTTCATTTCTTCATCTTCGAACGTTTTATTGTTTGGGTTGTCTAGATCTCACATCACATCATATCATTCATCTATTCATTGTTTGGTGTCGTTTGCTGCTGTGGCCGAATCTTTTGGAGATCGATTCGGAGCCGGTTGAATCCGGAGATCGGGCGTGAAGTCCGTGGTGCATCTATTGGATCTTGAAGAAGCTCGGGGAGCATCGGAGATTGGCGAGAATAGGTAAAGGCTTGGGTAAGGTTTTTACCATTTTGCAATCTGTACTTCTTTTTGATTAATAAAATATATCAGTAGTGTTAGGCCGTGGTTTTGGCTTAGGGTTATTTAGGACCCTAAGTTTTTCCACGTAAATCGTGCGTATCCTGTCTCTATTTTTATTCTACTGCATTATTTGATTTTTGGTTTGAATTAATCGAGATAAACAACCCGTTCATCTATATTAATTTTTAAATCAGAAAATTGGTGATTTTTTTTTTATCAAAACTCCTATTCACCCCCCCTCTAGGAGTAGATTGAACGCTTCCGCATATTTTCAATTGGTATCAGAGCGGGTTGCTCTATTTAGGTTTAACCACCTGAGTTTAATTCTGGTTATATTATAATGGACATGAACGCACCACAAGAGGGAGCCTCAAACTCGAGGCCACCTTTTTTTGACGGTAATGATTATCCGTACTGGAAAGCCCGTATGACCACGCATTTGAGTTCCTTAGGAGTTAGAGTTTGGAGATCTGTTAGGTACGGCTATGAGGCCCCTACCATAGAAGACACTACAACTAAACAAATGAGGGCTAAGGAGGACACTGAGTGGAATTCTGCTGACAATGATAGTTTTGAGGCAAACTCTAAAGCTTTAGGAGCTATCTATGGAGCATTGAGTAAAACTGAATTTAGTCGTATTTCTGCGTGCACCACTGCAAAAGAGGCTTGGGATATTCTCCGTGTCACCCACGAAGGTACTAAAACCGTTAAAACTTCAAAACTCCAAATGCTTACAACACGTTTCGAAGATTTGAGAATGCAGGAAGATGAGACATTTGATAGTTTTATCACTAAGTTGAGTGACATCGTTAATTCCTTCCACGCATTAGGAGAACCTATTCCAAATCTTAAAGTTTGTCGAAAAGTGCTGAGGTCTCTTCCTGAGAGGTTTAGGGCTAAGGTAGTCGCGATTGAAGAAAATGATAAAGTTGACGATATTCTTTTTGAGGAACTTGTAGGTAAACTTCAAACGTTTGAATTGAATCATCTTTCAAAAAAACCTTCATTAAAGCCTAACAAAAGCATTGCGTTTAAATCATCTAGAGAAGAATCCTCTGTGACACAAGAGAGTGATGAAGACCTTGACGAAGAAGAACTTGCTTTCTTTGCTAAGAAATTCAGTAAATTTGTTAAATTCCGTAAAAATAATAAATTTGGAAATTTTTCTTCTTCAACTAGTGGAGGTAAGAATTTGAATTCTGGGGATAATGAAAAGAAATCTTTTATTGAAAAATCCAAGAAACCCCAAGGTATACAATGTCACGAGTGTCACGGTTTCGGACATGTTCAGGTAGAGTGTGCAAACACTCTTAAAAAGAAAGTAGCCAAGGGGAATAAGGCTACGTGGGATGATGATAGTGATGAGAATAATGATGGGGGTTCTGAAACTCCTAGATATTCGGTACTTGTTGCTAACATTAAGTCCCCCACATCCACCAAATCGGTTGAACTTTCTACAACTCTTAGTGATGATAGTACGTATGACTCGATTGCCGAAGATTGTGAGAAGAGTGATGATGATATAGATTCTATTCAGGAGGCCTATAATCAATTGTTTAAAGAGGGTGTTAAACTTAAAAAGAAAAAGAAGGATCTCATGAGTGTCATCGAGAGAATTAGTGGTGAGAATAACAAACTTAATGATGACATTGAATCTAAGAACGTCGAGATTGAAAAATTAAAAGCCTATGACTTGAATTTGGAAGACAAGTTTGCCAAAATTGAGAGAGAGCGTGTGGATGCCTTGAAGGCTCTCGAAGGGTCTAAGGATAGGATTTTTGAATTGGAGCGTGACCTTAGGGAGGCCACTGAGGCCATAAAACGTAATGAGTGTGGCGCAACTCGCATTGCTGAAATGACACATACGTTTAGAAATAGAAGCGGCTTAGGGTTTATTGATCCACCTTCATTGACACCTAAGGCTAACGAGGTCACAAAGAAGGAAATCAAGTTTGTCAAATCTGAAATTGCAAAGAATGAGGTAGTGAGCAATAAACCTGAATCTTCTATTAAATCTCCCACCATCATTAAGAATGCTTACAACAGTAATCATGCTCCTGAAAAGAAAAATCTTTTTATTTGTCACTACTGCGGTGGTCAAGGTCACATTCGACCTTTTTGTTATACACTTAGAAGGGACAATCAGAGAACAAAGGGGAAACTATTTGTAGCCCCAGTTAATAAAAGTGTTCGGTATGGTCAACCCAATGTGGGAAGACCTCAAGTTGTACGTCAGTCTCCCCCAAACATTAAGAATGAGAATTTTCAAAAGACTTTGAGTCAGTTGGCGAATCAAACTTCTCACCTCATCGAGGAAATCAAAAAGTTGTCAAATTTGGCTAATAACAGTGGAGAGACTGATAGGATTGTTGAAATACGTACTACACATGGTCACACCTCGCATGTGAACACCAAACCGAAGCAAACATGGAAGAGAGTCATTTGTCATGTAGCACACACTGCTTTTCGGGCACATGATGCCTACGCCTGGTACTTAGATAGTGGATGTTCTAGACACATGACCGGAAATAAGTCTTTCTTTGTTAAGCTAGAGAAGTATAATGGTGGTTTTGTCACATTTGGCGATGGTAATACAGGTAAAATCGTGGGACAAGGCACCATAAATGCACCCGGAATCCCTCCGTTAGATAACGTATTATATGTTGAGGGTTTGAAAGCTAACCTGTTAAGCATAGGGCAATTTTGTGATAATATGCATGAAGTTAATTTCTCTAAAAATAATTGCTCTATTGTTAATGCTTCGGGTTTGTGTGTGGTTAAAGGTGTACGTTCCTCAGATAATTGTTATTGTGTTGAAATTGCCGGTTCTAATGTGTGTCATCGAATATTGCTTGACGATGTAGAAATTTGGCACCAACGTTTAGGACACGTAAATTTTCCGGAATTGCATCGAATAACCAAAAACGAGATTGTGAGGGGAGTGCCCAAACTTGCCAATGGGCAAGGGCTTGTGTGTGGTGGTTGCATGAAGGGCAAACAAATAAAAAGCCCTCATAAAAAGACAAATTTAGTTGCAACCACAAAATGTTTAGAGTTACTTCACATGGACTTGATGGGACCCTCACATACTGAAAGTTTAGGGGGCAAGCGTTATATTTTGGTTGTAGTTGACGATTTTTCTCGCTTCTCATGGATTGGTTTACTTAGAGAAAAATCTGATGCTTATGCTTGTTTCAAAACTATTTGTGAACGCATTCAAAATGTGAAAGGGTACTCTATCACTCGAGTCCGTAGTGACCATGGTCGTGAGTTTGAGAACTCCGACATTGAAAGATATTGTGAAAAGAAAGGCATTAAACACGAGTTCTCTGCACTTCGCACACCCCAACAGAATGGGGTTGTTGAAAGAAAGAATAGAACCCTTCAAGAGATGGCGAGAGTCATGCTTCATGCCAAGCGTGTCCCTAGAAACCTTTGGGCTGAAGCTATTAATACCGCTTGCTATACTATAAATAGAGTGTACGTTAGACCAGGGACAACTCTCACACCCTATGAAATTTGGAATGGTAAAAGACCTTCAGTGAAGTATTTTAGGGTGTTCGGTAGTAAATGTCATATTTTGAGAGATAGTGAGTCCTTAGGTAAATTTGACTCCAAGAGTGACGATGGTATCTTTTTAGGCTATTCCAACACAAGTAGAGCATTTCGAGTATATAATCTACACACGTCTACCTTAGTTGAGTCAGCCAATGTAGTTGTTGACGATACCACACTTGATGAGTCAGTCCGTCAGGTTAATGATGATGATGAGGGGAGTTGGGAAATTTTTGAGGGGGAGTTTCAATCAAATAGTTTAGATGAGGGAGTTTCTTTTAAAGATGTTGTTGACATTCCGACGAGTGTGGATGAGAACGATGAAAATGATAGTGAAATTGAGCCTCTAGAAGATGAGGAGTTAGGTCAACACAACTTAGCTCCTGAGTCCGCCAAAGAACCCTCGGCTAGAGTAAAGCTTAACCATCCCATTAGCCAAGTCATAGGAGATCCTAATGATGAGATGAAAACTAGGAGGCAAATTAGGAATGAGATCAATTATGTGTGTTTCACGTCCACATTAGAGCCAAAAAGGGTAGAAGAGGCCTTAGGAGATGACCATTGGATAGGAGCCATGCAAGAAGAACAGCAACAATTTGTTAGGAATGACGTTTGGTACTTAGTACCGAGACCCTCTCACACTAACGTCATAGGCACTAAATGGATATTTAAAAATAAGAAGGACGTAGATGGCATAGTGGTGCGTAATAAGGCAAGGTTAGTTGCCCAGGGGTACACCCAAATTAAGGGAATTGATTTCGATGATACCTTTGCTCCCGTAGCAAGAATGGAGTCAATAAGGTTACTTTTTGGGATTGCATCTCATTTTAATTTTAAATTATTTCAAATGGATGTTAAAAGTACTTTTTTGAATGGTGACCTTAAGGAGGAGGTGTATGTGGAACAACCCAAAGGGTTTATTGATCCCTCATTCCCTAATCATGTGTACCGCCTTCGTAAGGCCCTTTATGGCCTTAAACAAGCCCCTCGAGCTTGGTATGAACGTTTAACTGATCATCTTTTAAATACCGGATTTGTGAAAGGGGGAGTAGACCGAACTTTATTTCTGAAGAAAATTGAGAGCGACCTTTTAATTGCTCAAATATATGTTGATGATATTGTGTTAGAATCCACAAATGAGCAGCATGCAAAACAATTTGGGGGACAGATGTCCCATGAGTTTCAAATGAGCCTAATGGGAGAATTGACTTACTTTCTAGGCTTTCAAATTCGTCAATTGAATGATGGGATATTTTTGTCCCAATCCACATATGCGAAAGAATTGGTCAAAAAATTTGGTTTGGAAGATTCCAAGAGTACTCGTACTCCCATGGGTTCCACCGTTAAAATTGCTAAAGATATTGAGGGCGCTAGTGTTGACTCCACGCTTTATCGTAGTATGATAGGGAGCTTATTATATCTTACCGCTAGCCGACCCGATATTTCGTTTAGTGTTGGAGTGTGTGCTCGCTATCAATCTGACCCTAAAGAGTCTCACTTGATCGCTGTCAAGCGAATTATTCGTTATGTTAAGGGCACCTCCACGCTTGGTCTTTGGTATCCTAAGGGTACTAATGTGGACTTAGCCGCATTTTCCGATGCCGATTGGGCTGGAAGTGCGGATGATAGAAAGAGTACCTCCGGTGGTTGTTTCTATTTAGGAAACTGCTTGGTTGCTTGGCATAGCAAGAAGCAGAATTGTGTTTCTTTATCCACCGCAGAGGCAGAATATATTGCCACTGGTAGTTGTTGCACCCAACTTTTATGGATGAAACAAATGCTTCAAGACTATGGTTTATCTCAAGGTGTAATGACTGTTTTTTGCGATAACACTAGTGCCATTAATATTTCTAAAAATCCAGTCCAACATTCTAGGACTAAACATATTGACATCCGTCATCATTTTATTCGTGATTTGGTTGAAGATGGTGTCGTGGCACTTGAGTTTATTCCCACACAAGATCAAAAAGCGGATATTTTCACTAAGCCTTTAGATTCTCTTAGGTTTGAGTACCTTAGGAAATCTCTTGGTTTAATTTCTCTAGATTAGGTTGTGTGTGGTGTCACATGTCATCTCATATGATTGCTTTGAATATTTTTAATTGTCATGTGTTATTACGTACTTAGTAGTATTTTTTTTGGTGTATTGTTTTGAGTCAAAGTTTTTTTTTTAATTTTTAATCGTGTGCATGCTTGCAATGTTTTTTGTGTGCTTGAGAATCATGTGCTGTCTTGATATCAGTTTTACATATGCTTATGCCTTTGAGAGTTATGTATTGAATCGAATTTTCTATCATATCTCTCTGTTACATAGTGATGTTGTTCTCTGCTTTGGTAATAGAATCCCATGCTCATGTTTCTATGCACACAATCTCACTTGGAGCTAGTAAACTTATATTGTTTAAGTGGTCTATATTGAGTCTCAGTTGGGTTTATCTTAACTAATCACTTTGATTGATCACATGTTCGTTGTTTACCTAGGGATGCTTTCCCTCATTCGACTCCTTATGAGATGGGCCGCCTATGGATTGGTGTGTAAAGCACCTCTAGGGTTTGGAAAAATCAATTTGAGACTTTCTTTTATTTCTTGTCTATTGTTTGAAAAAAAAAAAGAAAAGAAGGAAAAGATGAACAATACCTCTATAAAAAAAAAGGAAAATAAAAAAAAAAGGGAATTTATTTACGTTTGTCTCTTCGCCTTAGAGGATATAGCTGCCTGATCCTTTGCCCCGCAAGGCTAGGTGTAAGTCGCTAATCTCGAGTCTAAAACAACCGATGAGGTTTGTGCTTAAGTTCCTAGGTCCGAGCGTTTCTGGTTTGACTTCCTCGTGATAGTCTTGTTTAAACCTTTCTTGAGATAAGATTATAGCGCCACCTAATCCTTGATAAGTTTTCTTGCTCCTCATGCACGGCGTTTACGCTTCACATTGGCTTGAGCATGGCATTCTGTCCATTCTTTGATCTGCATCATTCTGCTTCCATGAGTTGATATGGTCTTAAATTTTCATTCGATGCATTTCTCTTATAGCCATCTTGCCTATGTGATTCTTGTTATTGCATATCGTATGATTCTCTCGTATGCTTTCAAGTTGCATGTGTCTCACTAGGATATATACTTTTTCACTTTGTTTTTCCGTGACAAAAAGGGGGAGAGTTTTTATGGTCATGACTTGGGGAGTAATTGAGTAATGGAGAGTGATATATGTGCTGTCATTTATTTGGGGAGTATATAAGGGGAGATTTATTTTATTGATGAATCGCTGGTTGAGTTTTCATGCTTTTGGATATAATGCTGCGTGTCGTTTATTATTGAATTATGCTGACCCATTCTATCTATCGTAACATATATTTTGTCACATAGTTTTTGTTGAGCTGTCTTCGCAGGTATTGGAAGAGCAACTGCTTCGTTGGATAGACCTAGTTTAGGCTAGTGTTTGTTTCTTTCAGTTGTATTTTTCCGTTATGGTTTAGTGCAATTGGTTTTGTCCCGGAAATGCCAAAGGGGGAGATTGTTAGATATTTTGGCACATTCCGGGGGTGTTCAAAACCTTTATTTGTGTCTGTGTTATATCGACTCCATTTGATTGTAATGGGTAGGTTAATTAGGGGGTAGTGTCTCGCTCGATACTCCTCCCATTATCTGCGCCAAATTGACCGCTACGGAATCAAGCCAATTGCGTGAAAGGTAAAAGCATTACACAGCACATCATGCATATTATTTCCAAGATTAGAAATTTTATTCATGCACGTTTTTCTTTCCCATAACACTCTCCGAAAATCTGCTTACCATATAATATATATATATATATATATATATATATATATATATATATAATTAGCGTTACGAGATTTTTCTTCGGAGTATAAAAATAAAGATTGCACGTTTGCCTTTGGAAAATCAGTGAGATTTTGCTTTCCTTATTTGGATCATTAAAAGTTTGTTTTTATAGAGGTGTGGACGACACTTTTTGAGAGCAGAGAGATAGGTTTTGGTTTTTATAAAAGAAAGAAGAGGTTATACTGCACGGGTTTTGTTTTGCGGCAGTGGCGAGAGTTTTGATTAAAAAGGGTTGCACGAGTTTTTTTTTTTTGGTTTACGGTGGAGGCGAGTTTGAAAAATTTCTGGCAGCCCACGTTCTTTCATCTCTTCATCTTCGAACGTTTTATTGTTTGGGTTGTCTAGATCTCACATCACATCATATCATTCATCTATTCATTGTTTGGTGTCGTTTGCTGCTGTGGCCGAATCTTTTGGAGATCGATTCGGAGCCGGTTGAATCCGGAGATCGGGCGTGAAGTCCGTGGTGCATCTATTGGATCTTGAAGAAGCTCGGGGAGCATCGGAGATTGGCGAGAATAGGTAAAGGCTTGGGTAAGGTTTTTACCATTTTGCAATCTGTACTTCTTTTTGATTAATAGAATATATCAGTAGTGTTAGGCAGTGGTTTTGACTTAGGGTTATTTAGGACCCTAAGTTTTTCCACGTAAATCGTGCGTATCCTGTCTCTATTTTTATTCTACTGCATTATTTGATTTTTGGTTTGAATTAATCGAGATAAACAACCCGTTCATCTATATTAATTTTTAAACCAGAAAATTGGTGATTTTTTTATCAAAACTCCTATTCACCCCCCCCTCTAAGAGTAGATTGAACGCTTCCGCATATTTTCAAGATCAATTCATGCATGTGCTTGATTTTTAGTTTGGCGCGGGTGACGTAAGTGCTTACATGAGCATGGATTAATACTCCTACCCACTCCAATAGACATGCTCACATGCATATGTACAAACGTCAGGATACTGCATTTAGCTTGTCTTTTTCTCATTTTAATTCTGGGATATATATGTCTGAAGAGACGAAAAAGATTTAGTAATTAGGACAGACCGGATATGATTATTCATAATTTTGTGTTTGCAGTACTTTTCCATCTTGTATTTGCAGAGGAAGATGATCATCCACTACAAGAAAAAGTATATTCGGTGATGAAAAAATTTAATTTCGTCACTTTTTTGACAATTTCCGTGACGAAATTATTTTGTCACCAATTATACCTGTTTAGCGACGAAAAAATGTGATAAAATTATTTTTCATCAAAAAAGATAATTTATCTGGTGACAAAAAATATATTTCTTCGACCAATTTGGCAACAAAATATTTTTTTCAATCTGGCGACCAATTTGGCAACAAAATATATTTTTCATCACCAAATGCTTAACTTTTGCGATGAAAAATAATTTCGTCACATTTTTTACGCTTTCGGCGATGAAAGATGTATCTCGTCGTCAAATTAGTACCTTTGGTGACGAAATTTATGAATTGTGTTTTACCACTAAATATATTTCAGGTATACCTCTTTGCTCATAACTCCGATATTTGAGATAATTCAAATTGGATTTTGTAAGGGTTCGATTTATCGGGATCTTGACCGTGGGTCGGTTCCGGTTCCTTCCTTTGTCGCTCCGCGCGCCCGTCGCCTGACCTGCAACAAGCCACTAGGGCTGTGATTGCCCAGTGACCCTCTGACGATCAAGTTAGATGTAGGGAGAAGTGTATAGGTCTAGAGTTAGAGTAGAATGACGTACCTCTCTAGGTTAGAGTCCCTTTGTATTTATAGACCTTGGTTTGCTTGACCTCCAAGCTAGCGCATGGAGGGTACGCTCGAGTAATCGCCTCGGGTGACATCATATATATGATGAATGGGAAAAGGCGATTACGAAGCACATGGCAAGATCAGCTCCAATGATGATCCTCGTGCTGTAATCGCCTCGGCCTACGTCATGGTGACGCGCTTGACCGAGGGACTTGGTTTACTGAGGCAGGGGACTATTCTGAGGCACGGTGTGTGGTCGCACCATGATGTACCAAGCGACGTCCTGAAGGTTGCACCGGGCCTCTAGCTACATTGCCTTGAACCTATGCGCTGTTGGGCTCCAAGGCTCGGAGCAGGATGCGAATGGGAAACGCCTCGGGGTCGGTCCGAGTTTACTTACTCCTGGCCACTACAATAGCCCCTCAATCCGTCCGGGCATCACTCTCAACGCGGGGGGGATTGACAGTAGTGATTGCGGGCACCGAGTTCTTTGTCCGAGGAAGCACTCGTGACTTCCTTGGCAATCATCCAAAACCTAGCCCCAGTACTTGGAGCCACGCATCAGTCATCACTTCGTCGATCGTACGGCGATAGCTGGCTCGGCATGTGCCGTGTCAGTTGAATGATATGTCCTGTCAAATCACTGCCACATGTCGCAACCCTAATGGCTCAGACAACCGAGACGCCGCCAGTGACGCCGCTGACCCTCCCTTGCGCCATCGATTATTGCCACGTGTCGCGCATCCAATGGTCTCTGAGGTGTCGCTCTGTTTCCCGCGCGCCTCTTGATCTTTGAACTGCCATTAAAAGGAGGAGCGGGGGAGAGAGATTCACCTTCGCTTTCTCTCTCCTGCTTGGTATCGTCAAAGCCTCTCTCTTTAAAACTTGAGTTTCTAGGGCTTTAGATCAATTCTGGGCGCGCTTGGCAGCAAGATATCTCCCTAGTTTCAGGTATGTTGATCGATTAGCGCATTTCTCAATTTTTATAGCATTTTTAACGCATCCTATGCATCCACCATTTGGAGAAGCCTGGTATGACTGGAAAGCGAGAAGAAGATGAATAAACATTGTTCATTGTTCTTCCCAAGCTCCATATTCTTCCCGAGCCTGGGATTCTTCTTGAGGTGGAATTCGACTTGTCCGGGCTCTTGACCCAGTGCTTAGGCATCCGAGGATTGATGACCCGATTATGCCCGAACGACTGGGTCTCATTGATTTCGAGCATCCATGTAGCTAATAGCTCTAACATGTGCATCTTGTTAGGTTCAGGCTAATGGTCATCGACATCTCCTCGGACAGCTCCCACAGTTCTTCAGCCTTCATTACCCTAAGCGAAGAGGATTTGTTACCCAAAAAAAGACAACCAAGAAGGGGGGTGAATCGGGTTATTAAGTCAATAAATGTCAATAAAGATTAACTCTAACAATCTTTTAATCAAAACGATATGCGCAAATAAAAGAGAGAGAGTTAGAGAGATAGAACCCGATTATAGTGGTTCGGCCCGGATTTGTCCACGGTCCGGCCTAGTCCACTTCTCCTCAAGCAACTACTTGAAGGTTCCACTAATCTTCAAAAAGATTACAAGTAGTAAGTCTTGCGGGTGCTTACAATGACCTTATCCCCTAGCTTTCCCGAGGAGCTAGTGCAACCGCAAGAGTTTTCTCCGAAAACCTCTCGAAAACAATAACACCCAAATTCAAACCCGAATTTGGTCTTCTAAGCTTTCAAGTGTTTGAATCAAACACTCACTTAGGAATTACAAGTATGTGGAGAAAGTATGAAAATTATCGCTCATGACTTGTACAAATGTTCTCTCAAGAAAAATATGAAAGTGGAAGAACAAGGAGAATTTTGGACTTGATCTTTTGAGAATTTGCTCTTGGAATGATATGGATTGTTGTAGCTTAGATTGATTACTCATCAATGAGTTCTTCATCCCTTATATAGCCATCCAAACTCCTATTAGCCGTTTGTAAAGTGATGGAGCCGTTGAGGAGAAAAGTGGGGGAACTAGCCGTTGGAACTAGCCGTTGATCTGCAGAAAATACACTAACCGGTTGTCCGGGTGGTCGACCGGCCGGTCTTCCGGTGGGTCATCCGGTCTGTCATCCGGTGCTCTCCGGTTGTCACAGCTCTCTGTAAAGACAGCCGGTCTGTCAACCGGTTCGACAACCTGTGGCTCAAAAATTCATCTAAATAATTCCGTTAAAGCATGAATTGAGCTCATTAAGTCTTTGTAAGTATTAAACATTGAATTCAAGAGACTTTATGCAATATTTCAAGGCAAAGAAAAATTAGTCCGAAAAAGGACTTTGCGATAAAAGATTTTCTTTTTGCCAAATAATAAAAACTTCATAAATATAATCATCAAAATAATAAATAGTAATGCATATAATTTTCAACAAATTATCATGCATATATTTGTCAACAGGATTTTATTGACGAATTCCTCCGTAGCCCTCCTCGAGCATGCTGAGCAGCTCCTGTTCCTATAGACTTCTTCAAGCCCGTAGATCCTTCCTCTAAACTAATGGCAGGTTCTCCAGGGCCGTCTTCTGATACCAATCCCGCAAGCACCTCGGGCTAAGATGCCGAGGCCGAAGCTCCAGTGGAGGTTTGACGAGGGAGGGCGGAGCGTCCTTACACATTCCTCCGTTTCTTCAACAGAGAGGTGGGATCCTATGAGGAGTTCGCTACAACCTACTCCATCCCTTCAGATGCCCGAGTGAGGAGAGGGGCATCGCACCCGGAGGATATCCAATACAGAGAGGGGGAGCTAACCTTCCCTCTAATGGCCATTACTGAGGGTGGGGTTAGGTTTCCCCTTCACCTGTTCGTCCGGCATGTCCTTCAAGAATTGACCCTCACGTCGTCTCAGCTCTCCACCAACTCCTATCGCATTATTACAAGTATCATTGAGCTGCGGAGGAGGGAGGTCCTGAACTTCGGGATCGAAGAACTCTTCGAAGCGTACTCGCTCGATAAGAACCCCAATTACAGTCGGTACTATCTTGCCAGCCAGCCCGAGTATAAAGACCTGTTGATAGAGAGCTTGCTTGACTCCGAGTCTTAGGCGAACACATTTGTTGTTGTGTCAGGAAACTTTATGTTCGGTCCCAGGGAGGTTGGCGATGATCCAGTTCAATGGAATACAGGCTCCCCCGATCTGCATTTGTCTTTATCTTTACTTCCGTGTTGCTCTTCGTTGTAGATTGTTACTGAGCATCGCTCCTTGTTTAACTTTGCAGGAAAGAATGTCGTGGAGCGGTACCGAAGGAGACACAACCGCTTGGTCATAACAACGGCCTACGTCAGGCCGATGAGAACGCGACTCGAGCACGCAGTCGAGGGAGAAGGGGCAGAGGAGGAGGACGAGCAGGAGTGGTGATATCCTCTGAGGCGACCGGTAGTAGTTTGCCTCCGCTTGGGAGAATCCGAGAGCCAATCGACCATTCGACGCCAGAACCTTTGCCCAAGAGTGGAGAGATGGTGAGGAAAGAGAGAGAGAGAGAGAGAGAGAGAGAGAGAGAGAGAGTGAGAGCCGATCAACCTGAGGTGGGCGGTTGGGAGAGTGAGGGGAGGACACACAGCTTCACCGAGCTCATCGTGCCCGACAGTCCTTCTGAGGATTCTCAACCGCACAAGAAACAGCGGATCGACGTGCAAGCAGGAGGGGAGGGGAGTGAGGTGAATTTGGGCAAGAGCGTGATTGACCTGGAGGACTAGAGGGAAGGGATCAGGGCAGAGGGATCCTGGCCCGACGAACGTCTCGCGGACGAGGAACTGAAAGCTCCGTGGACCCCAGCATTTAAGACCTTCTCGGGACGTTAGATCAACTACGGGGATTGCGCCGGCCTGAGTTCGTCGGTGGCGTATAGGATTCTCCGAGCGGGATCTCTCCCGAGAGATGTAAACGAAGCTCCGAAAGAACTGGCCTCGCTAATTTGTGAGATAGCCCAATATCTGGTCCTGGTAAGTGCGTCCCTATATTTCGTAATGCCATTGCTCATCTATGGTTTATCGTTGGGATGACTGATGTTTTGTTTTGGGCAAGCTGGAGTTCGTGCCGTTTGCCTTCATGGGGAAATGATTAAGTAGACCGTGGCCATAAGGGAAGCCGAAACGCCATGGCGGATGAGCATGAACAAGTGCGATTGGCTCTGGGGGCGACCTCAAAGCATCAGAAGAACTTTGACAAATCCGAAGGACTGAGGAAGGATGCTGAGCTCAGGGCGCAGAAAGCCGAGGAAGAGATTACCACTTTGAAGGGCCAGGTGTAGTCGCCGGTGGACGTAGCGAACCAGAAGGGCTATGATGAAGGATATGATAAGGCGACATTGGAGTATAAGGCGCATGTGAGAGATATTGTGGCCGAAGTCTACTCTGATCGCTCTAAGGCTGGGGTGAAGTGGTATCTGTAGACACCCCAATTTGGCTTAACGATTATTTCAAGTCCCACCTTGGGGACCATCCCGATGATGAAATGGATACAGTGATTGCTGATTGCCTTCTTGAGAACCTTAGGACTTTCGGTAAGAACTTTGAGCCACTTAGAGGACCCAATCCAGAACCATACAGCATTTCAGACAGAAATGCAGAAGCCTAGGAGAATCCATCTGTCGGCCGTGACATTGATCTCACGGCCTGTAGGGAGTAAATCCCGAACAGGTGCAAGTAGGGCCTGAACTCGTGGTACGTGGGACCACGATATAGTTATGATAAGGACAGTCATCGTGCAAAACGGTGGTCGGCGACAGGGATCAGCGATATGAGAAATCATTGGTCCAGAGAGTCTATGCAAGGTCAAGGTCCAGTAACACGAGAGGATATTGGACCAAGGGATTGACAAAGGACCAGTAACATGTGAAGTCACTGGTCCAAGTAGCTTGTTCGGCAACAATAAAGCCGAACATGAGGGGATTTGTACGAAAGCAGTCCCAGATGCGGGGAATGCTCCAGAAGGTTTCAAAAATAGGGACATTCCGTGAAGGAATGAGATCCCAATAAAATAGGATCTTGGAGAGATATCCAACGGGAATGGGAAGTTCGGCCAGCTATGGTAAAGAGTCCTAAATGGACTCTTTTCATGAATTGATAAGGGAACGAGAATCCAAGATATTCTGGGTTTCCTATACGAGGTAGGGAGTCTAGGGCAACGAGGATACTTGGGCAGCAAGTATCCACAAACCTATAAATACGAGGCAAACCTAGAGGGAAAAGGTACGCAGTTCATTGCAATCAAATTACTTACCTACTGATAATTAGGGTTTTCTATTAGTACGTGATACTAACTTAGGCTTCGGAGGGCCTTTGCCACGAGAGGCAAAGGTGCGCTCACCCCTTGTTTGTTTTGCAGATAAGGATTCCGGCGGCACATTAGGTTTCCGAAGAGGATTACGAAGTAGCCGTTAAGTTCTTGCGCTGTTCAAATCACTCTTAGTTTTTCTGCACTTACAATTGGCGCCGTCTGTGGGAAACAAAAGAGATCCCTCTGAAAAGCGACCATGATGGAAGAAGATCCAAAGACACCACATGATCCAAAACATCAGTTTGGTGGGGGAGGTGATAAGTCCCCACCAGATCCTCCGAGGAAACCCAATGGTGGGCATGCCAAGAAGCCCACAAGCAAGGGTAACCCCCTGACTGTCCATGACGACTCCAAGAACAGGGAGGGTTGGACGGCCACGGAATCCACGAGAAGGAATAAGTCCCGTCGTGAGGGAGAATCAGTGGCACATTCAAGGAGTGTGCACAACCATGAAGATATCTTGGACAAGAAGAGACAAGAAATCGAAGAGTACGCTCGTCTAATAAAAAAGTGAGAGTACGAGATCCAGGAATTGCAACGAATACGAGAACATCCAGAGGATTCTGGACTGTCACGAAGAAATTCCAGAGGAGATAGGTTGGCCGTAGTGGAATACAAGAAGGTTCCTTCACGAGGAAGGAGGAGCAGGTCCAGGAGCCCCGCTCCGAGAAAGAAAAGGGCTTCTTCACGAAAAAGAAGGAGGAGAAGCCTTACCCCCGAAGAGGGGGAGATTAGAAGACATCACAGGGATAGGTACGAAAGGCCTGATTCCGATTGGGAAAAGAGTACTCCCAAGAAAGCGAAAGAACAAGAGGAGGGAACCATGTCTGCACGAGAAGCAGCACGGAAAGCCCTCAGCAATATAGCGTCTTCCCCTTTTGCAAGGAGATTGCAAGAGGCAAAGCTTCCGAGCAGGGTGAAGCACGAGTCGTTCGTCCTTTAGGAAACGAATACTGATCCCGTGGCACACATACAACATTACCGGCAGGCAATGTTCATGCACGACGGGGATGACGCGATCATGTGCAAGATGTTCCCATCGAGTTTGGGGAAGGTGGCCTTGTCATGGTTCCATAAACTAGGGCCGAACACCATACGAGGATGGAGACAGTTAGCCGAAGAATTTACCGCTTGGTTTCTGACGAGCAGGAAAGCTCCAAAAACATTTGAGAGCCTCTCAGTCATGAAACAAGGTGAGAACGAGCCGATCAGGGACTACGCTAAGAAGTACTGGGAGACTTTCAACGAGATTGAAGGTTGCAGTGAGGAATATGCGATAGCAACGTTCAAGACAGGGCTGCCTGTTCGGGGAGAACTACGTAAGTCCCTAAACATGAGCCCGGTGGATACATTGGCAAGGCTGATGGAACGAATCGAGCAGCATGCCAGAAACGAGGATGACATACTGCGAGAGGACAGCAGGATGGTCGCCGAATAGGCGAAGGGTCTACCGAAAAGGGCAGATAAGCCGGAGCACAAAACCTTCAAAGAGAGGAAGGAATACGGGCAGATCAAGAAAGAACCGTTCAAAGAGAAACATGCTCCTGATCCCAAATCTTTCTTTTCGGTGACAACGGTTTGGAAAGAACCAATCTATCGGATTCTTTATAAAATAAAGAATCGTCCATATTTCAAGTGGCCCCCAAGGTTGGAAGGGGATAAAGATGCAAAAAGGGCTACGAGTCAGCATTGCAGTTATCACAAAGACTGTGGTCACATGACGGAGGATTGTGAGATGTTCAAGCAACAACTCGATGATCTGGTCTCACGTGGTTACTTGAAAGAGTTTATTCAGGAAGAGCACAAGAGTGCAGAGAAAGCATTGGAGTTGGATTACGAGCAAAATCCAAGGGGCGTAATCCATATGATACACGGATTGGCTGCGCCTTATACGAGAAATGAGGTGAGGTTGCTCTAGAGACAAGTAAAGCACGACCAGCATGTGATGCAGTTGGGAAAGAAACGAGGACGTGAAGGAGAAGAATGCAATGGGGGCATAGTCTTCACAGATGAGGACCTGGGGGGAATCCAGGTGCCACATAATGATGCCTTAGTCATAACCCTACGAATTGGGGAATGTGAAATGGAAAGAATTCTGGTGGATTCAGGAAGCTGCACAGATATACTGTACTATGACGCGTTCAAGAAGTTGGGGCTGACACAAGCGGACTTGGTGCAGTCAATAACCCCTTTGGTCGGATTCAGTGCAAGAGCAGTCTGGCCCTTGGGCAAAGTAACTCTTCTTGTTCGGGCAGGAACAGTTGTGCTGAGAACCGATTTCCTAGTGGTAGATGTACCATCTTCTTATAACGCGATTATTGGAAGAACATGGCTGCACAAGATGAAGGCGGTTTCCTCTACTTACCACCAAATGGTGAAATTCCCAGGATCGAATGGTATAGAGAGGATTAGGGGAAATTAGAAAGTTGCCCAGCAGTGCTTGGTTTCTATAATCAAGAAGGCACCCAAGGCGAAGTTAGTTCAAGGAATCGAGGTCCCGGACCAGCCGACCATTGAGAATGTCGGAGGAGACCCCGCCGAGAAAGTGGTGGAAGGCTTGAAAAAGATCCAGATCAACGAGAATGATCCGGAAAGGTATTTCCTGATTGGGGAGAACCTGAATGAAACAGAAGAGAAAGAGTTGGTAGGGTTCCTCAAGGAACACGTTGATGTGTTTGCTTGGGTGCCCGAAGAAATGCCTGGAGTGGATGCAAATGTGATTTGTCACCACTTGAATGTGGATCCACAACATAAGCCTGTGATGCAGAAGAAGAGACGATCTGCCGTACAGCACGTGGACGCTGTTATCGAGGAGGTGGACCGGTTACTCGAAGCAAAGGCTATACGAGAAGTGTACTACCCAGAATGGCTGTCCAACACTGTGGTGGTAAAAAAGAAGAATGGGAAGTGGCGAGTCTGTGTCGATTTCACTGACTTGAACAAGGCCTGTCCCAAGGATAGCTTCCCCCTTCCCAGGATAGACCAACTTGTTGATGCAACGGCTGGGTATGGGCGGATGAGCTTCCTTGATGCTTATCGAGGGTATCACCAGATAGCCATGTACGATCCCGATCAAGAGAAGACATCCTTTGTCACACCAAGGGGGCTGTACTGTTATAGTGTCATGCCCTTTGGTTTTAGGAATGCCGGTGCAACATATCAGAGGTTAGCAACAATTATCTAAAGAAATTGCTCGGCAAGACCATGGAGGTATACATTGATAACATGGTGGTCAAAAGTAAAGAAAAGGAGAACCACATTGCTGATCTAAAGGAAGCTTTCAAGATATTAAGAGAATATAAGCTGAAACTCAATGCCTCGAAGTGTGCATTCGGAGTGAACTCAGGAAAGTTCCTGGGGCATCTGGTGACCATAAGAGGGATAGAGGCAAATCCCGACCAAATTACAGCTTTGCAAAAGCTTCAAAGTCCAAAGACCACGAAGGAGGTCCAGCGGTTAACAGGGATGGCAGCAGCTCTAAACAGATTTATCAGCAGATCTAGTGACAAATGTAGACCTTTCTTACAGTTGCTGAAAAAGAGAGAAGGATACGAATGGGGAGCAGAATGTGAACAGGCGTTCCAAGACCTGAAGAAGTACTTGGCAGCAGCCCCCTATTGTCCACCCCCGAACAAGGTGAGTCTTTAACTTTGTATTAAGCAGTCTCTGAATATGCTGTGAGCGCAGTGCTACTGAGAGACAAGGGATCTGAGCAAGTCCCTGTCTATTATGTGAGCAAAACATTGTTGGACGCAGAAACGAGATATCTGCCCCTCGAAAAGTTGGTCCTGGCGTTAATGCCGACAGCAAGAAAGGTGGCCCATTATTTCCAAAGTCACAGGGTTGTGGTGTATACTGAATTCCCGTTAAAGTCTTTGCTACGACAGGCGGACTTCTCGGGACGTATCTCAACTTGGTCGGTCGAGTTGAGTCAGTACGATATAGATTACCAGCCGCGCACCGCAATAAAAGGGCAAGTGCTGGCAGACTTTGTAGCTGAATTTTCACCTACGGTGGCTCCCCAGCCTCCTATGAGACAGGAGCAGAGAAAGGAACAGGGGAAGGAGCAAACAACGAGAAAAAGAAAGCTCCGGCCGAATAGGATCCCATGGAGTGGAAATTATTTGTTGATGGCTCTGCGTGTAATACGGGATCAGGAATTGGGGTGGTACTTTTCCCTCCTGAAGGAGCAATGATGGAGCTGTCCCTTCGATTGGGTTTCAGTGCTTCGAATAACGTGGCAGAGTATGAGGCACTCTTGGCAGGGTTAAGAAGCGCAAGGACCCTGAAGGTAAAAAGGATACGAGTACACTGTGATTCACAACTTGTGGTGAACCAGTTGTCCGGGGAATATGAGGCCCGGAACGTGAAGATGGCTGCCTACGTGATGGCCGCCAAAGATCTGCTTGACACTTTCGAGAAGGTGTATATTGAGCAAATAAGCTCTGGGCAGAATGCCCATGCTGATTCACTTGCCTGGTTAGCTGCAGATGTACCAACAGAATTCAAGAGACGGGTGGCAGTAGACTATCTTGCTGAGCCGAGCATTGGAAGAAGTGTGGAATTGGTCTTGGACGTGAACCAAGGACCAAGTTGGATGGATCCAATAGTGGAGTTCCTACGAGATGGGGCACTCCCCACAGACAAAAAGGAGGCTCACAAGATAAAAACAAAATCTGCACGGTTTTGGCTGTCACCAGAAGGAAAGTTGTACAGAAAATCCTTCACTGGTCCATACTTACTTTGTGTGCACCCCGAGATGGTGCAGAAGTTCCTCCATGAGATCCACGAGGGAACGTGTGGAAGTCATGCTGGGGGTAGGTCCATTGCCCACCGAGCAATAACCCAAGGGTACTGGTGGCCTTACATGCAGGAAGATGCAAAGGTGTATGTAAAAATTTACGAGAAGTGCCAGAAATTCTCACCAATGATCCGAACACCAGCCGAGGATCTGGTGCCTTTGACAAGTCCTTGGCCCTTCGCACAATGGGGGATGGACATCGTGGGTCCACTTCACAAGGCAACAGCAAATAGGAAATTTTTGTTGGTAGCAACAGACTATTTCACCAAATGGATTGAGGCAGAACCATTGGCTAAGATCACTGAGCCTATGATAGAAAGGTTCGTGTGAAAAAGCATAATTACTCGATTTGGGGTCCCCTATTCACTGATTACGGATAACGGGTCCCAATTCCAGAAAAAATTCAAGGCTTTCTGTGCCCAGTACGGAATAAGGAACTATTACTCCACACCAGCCTACCCCCAGAGTAATGGGCAGGCGGAGGCGTCCAACAAACCCATACTTGATGGGATCAAGAAGAGGTTGGACAAGGCAAAAGGAAAATGGCCCGACGAACTGCCACTCGTTTTATGGGCGCACCGAACAACGCCTAGGAGGTCTACGGGAGAGACCCCCTACTCATTGGCGTATGGGACAGAGGCTGTAATCCCATTGGAGGTTGGTTTGCCGACCAACATGACCACTTTGGTTGAAAGTGGGGGCAATGACAGAGCCCTAGAGATTGAACTGGATCTTGCCGAGGAACGCAGAGAAAGGGTGCTGGTGCATTTGGCCTCATATCAGGAGCAGCTGATGAAAAGCTACAACAAGAACGTCCACCCCCGAGAATTTGGTATTGGAGACCTTGTGCTTCGTAAAGTGCTCGGCAATACCAAGGTGGCCAACGAGGGCAAGTTAGGGGCCAACTGGGAAGGCCCATATCGAGTTACAGAGGTTGTGGGCATTGGGGCTTATCGTTTGGCGGACCTGGACGGGAACCCGGTGCCGAGGCCTTGGAATGTCCACAACTTGAGGAAGTTTTTTGTTTGAAAAGACTTCAGTTTATTTTTTATTCTCTTTTTAGGATGCACATCGTGATTGTGTGGGAATTACGAATACAATTCCTCTCTTTTTTTGATTTGTTAGTTGCAAGGGGTACGCGTAACGCCCCCTTGAGTTTTGAATTATGAATAAAATTCTGCGTTTTGATATAAAATATTGTCTTTTATTTTATGCTTAAATACGAAGTTAGGCCTGGTTTTTAATCCTCACTTCATATTGGGGAGCGGAAGAATAGGGTTTACGTCAAATACGAAGACATTTGGGCCAGACTTAAAAATTTTGCAAGTACGAATACACTTGGTCACTTATACAGGTATGAACAAACCTGGTGTGCATACGTGAATGTGCACACTTCTACCAAATACGAAAAAATTTGGATTAACTAAGTATGAATACACTTAGACTAAAGAACAAACACTTGGCATGCATACGAACAAATGCACGCTGTCACCGAGTACGAGAAACTCAGGGAGCATACGAAAAACATGCAAAACTGTCTAAGTACGAATATACTTAGAATTATCTCCAATTAAGAGGAAAACTCAGAGGGCATACGAAAACATGCTGATCAATAGCTAAAGTATGAATCAACTTAGCTAGATATCCAGGTATGAGTAAACTTGGGAAGCACCCCAGCAAGATTAAAGAACGAAATACTCAAATTACCTAAGTACGAGATACTTGAGCAAACAATTGGCCACGAAAAGGCCACCAACAATGTTAAAAGGCCACGAAGGGCCGAGCAAAATGAAGCTAAACGCCACGAAGGGCCAAATACTTAAGTTAAAAGTATTGGAAATGTATCTATGCCACGCAGGGCAAGCTTTACAGCCACCATTATATTTTAAAAAAAATCAAAATTGAAATTGTTCCAAAAAGGGTGTTCATACTCACTTTTCCCCAGGAAGGTCTTGAGAAGCAGGGACTGTAGTCTGTGCAGGTGTATCTTCCACAACAGTATTTTCAGCAGATGGACCACCACTGGCTTCCTTCTGGCCAGAGGTGGTCACTTCTTCATTGCGGATGGCGTCTTCACCAAGCTGTTCGGAATCATTGGCATTAAGCTCTTCGACCAGACCACCCTCCGCTTCAGCTTCTTGGTCCTCGACAACGACTTGAGAGCTGGGAAGGTCCTTGTTGGTCCAGAGGGGGCAGGAGGTAGGAGCTTCAATCTTGGTAAGGCACGTTGTCCAGGCCGTATCCCAGATCTGGTCTTGGATCGCTGGCATCTGAGATTTGTAGCTCTCAGTAGCCACGTTGATCCCCTCGTTGTAGCCCTCTTGATACGATGCCTTGGCATCATTCTTGCTCGCCTCCAAATCCGTCAGGGTCTGGTTCAGGCTATCCTCAGCACCTTCCAGCCTCCCCTTCAACTCGTCCACCTTTCCACGGGCTTGATCCCTCTCCTTCTCTAGTCGGATTATTAGTTTGAGGCTGGGGCCCTTCAATCGAAGACGATTCCAGTCGTTGGCGTTTGTCTTGATGACTTACCTCGATCTCTTCTGGGAAAAAACCAGGGGGGGTGCTCAATTGGGCAGGCCCACGTCGGCCATGAGACGGCTGGGGGCTCTGGGAGCGACCACGGCCATGAACAGAGCCGCGGCCCCTTCCACGGCCAGCTCCAGGGATGGTGAGAAGGCTGTTGAGGTCAATTGGCTGGTTCATTTCTGGAGGAGGAGAAGGGGAATAACCTTGGGAGGATGAAGTAGAGGCTTCCTCGGCGATTTCGATCAGATCGTCAGGAATCGGCGGAGTTTCAGGACGCCTCTCTTCCTCTTGCTCGGGTTGCAAATTGGAGGGTCCAGGTGGTGTTGGGTTGTCAGCTGCCTGGGTCCGCTGATCAATAAACCCACCGTACGATGCTCTGTAGCTCAAGAGCACCTGCGCTGCTCTTGCTCGGCCAGCAAGGTACGTTCCTTGCCCGTTGAACGCAGGGGCTCTAGCAATATCGGCCATGTGAACCTATGGGGTGATGATGTTATACCCTAGGTTGGCATTTTCAGCTGCAAAAGATTATAGCGGGTTATATGCTATGGGAATAATTAACTAAAGTACGAAAAGACTTTAAGTTAAGAAAAGAGAAACTAACGTGGTTGCCCAAATCTGTGAGGGGCATGGAAACCAATCACACGGCCATCCTCATCTCTGGGCTCGAAAACCCCCGTAACGATCAAAAAATCATCGTTGTCTCCCCGTGCAGAGTCAGGAAGCTCAAGGACGAGTTTTTTCCTTGAATCCCTACTTTTTAAGTAGTAGGTAAGGGCATCTTTGGTCCTAGAGATGGTGTATGTCATGCAGACCTAGGGATGTGCCTAGCATGCGATTTATGGCATCAATTCCCATGACAACCCTAAAAAAGTTAGCTGAAACTTGCATTGGGGATAGTCTATAATGGGCCAGGACCTGACGAAGTAAGGGGGCCTAGGGGAATCTGACGCCGCCCTCCACGACGGTGACTACTGGGATATGAAGGGTATCGTTGTCAGGGCTCTGGCGTAGGGCATCCTCGTGGGCCAGTGTAGTGGCCACGTTGTCAGGGATCTCGTAATGAGATCTGAACGAGGCCATGGTTTGAGGGGTGTTGTAGTGACATCTAAATCGCCCCATTTTTTACTAGAGAGGTGGACCTTTGTGAAATTTTACAGACAAAGGGGTGGGTATGAAGAAACCCTAAATGTGGATGGAAGAAGCCCTAAAGCAACGAGAAAAATGGGGTAAAAGGGGAACGATGACTTACGAGTGTGGCGATCGAAGTTCTAAGTGCACGAATGAGGACCTTCGAGTTGGTAAACAGAGCTTCAATGGCGGGAGCCTTGTTACTTTTTTGCAGAGGGAACTTGGAAAGAGAAGTGGGGGTTCGAAATGGGACAAAAACCCAAATATACCCTGATGAGTGGGGTGGCGTATGTGAAACGTCACACCAGACGCCGTTTGGGCGTTTCATTCCCCTAAACATGTCCATTCGCATTTAATAGGGGCGGTACGGGTTACGCCACGTGTAAAGGTCAGAGCAGGAAAAGCCTGTCCAGCCCAACAACGAAACGTTTTGGCTGGCCTGAATAAAGTTGCACCAACTCTATGGGACGAGGTGCAAGAACCAAGGAAGGAGTCACTTGGCATTTGGGAGCTTTGCTCGTCATATTAAGAGTAAATGACAAGTAAAGCTGGGGAGCAATTGTAGGGAGTAAATCCCGAACAGGTGCAAGTAGGGCCCGAACTCGTGGTACGTGGGACCACGATATAGTTATGATAAGGACAGTCACCGTGCAAAACGGTGGTCGGCGACAAGGACCAGCGATATGAGAAATCATTGGTCCAGAGAGTCTATGCAAGGTCAAGGTCCAGTAACACGAGAGGATATTGGACCAAGGGATTGACAAAGGACCGGTAACATGTGAAGTCACTGGTCCAAGTAGCTTGTTCGGCAACAATAAAGCCGAACAGGAGGGGATTTGTACGAAAGCAGTCCCAGATGCGGGGAATGCTCCAGAAGGTTTCAAAAATAGGGACATTCCGTGAAGGAATGAGATCCCAATAAAATAGGATCTTGGAGAGATACTCAACGGGAATGGGAAGTTCGGCCAGCTATGGTAAAGAGTCCTAAATGGACTCTTTTCATGAATTGATAAGGGAACGAGAATCCAAGATATTCTGGGTTTCCTATACGAGGTAGGGAGTCTAGGGCAATGAGGATACTTGGGCAGCAAGTATCCACAAACCTATAAATACGAGGCAAACCTAGAGGGAAAAGGTACGCAGTTCATTGCAATCAAATTACTTACCTACTGATAATTAGGGTTTTCTATTAGTACATGATACTAACTTAGGCTTCGGAGGGCCTTTGCCACGAGAAGCAAATGTGCGCTCACCCCTTGTTTGTTTTGCAGATAAGGATTCCGGCGGCACATTAGGTTTCCGGCGAGGATTACGAAGTAGCCGTTAAGTTCCTGTGCTGTTCAAACCACTCTTAGTTTTTCTGCACTTACACGGCCTTAACATCATTTCCTCACCCGAGCAACCTGTTGCTAGAAAATCTCCCTAAGAGATCAATCCCTCGGCCGCAAGATCTATCCTTCCGCCGAGACATCCATTCCTCGGCCGTGATATCCTTTACTCGGCCGCCAGATCGTCCTTTTTCCAGACTCTGGAACGTTCTGTCGATTGTTTGATCCAACTACGCTACCTCTCCGATGCGTTCGGGCCACGTTCAGAGATTGCAACGAAAAGTTTGAATTGCATTGCAATTGCAATTACAATCGTGCCATTTGATTGGCCGGAGTGAGTCATCCCTATGCCGATATAAAGGAGCCTTTGGGCTCCGAAATTAATAAGTGGAATCACCCTCTCAAGCCACGATACTCTGCAAAAATACTCTCTCAAAACCTCTCTTCGAAAACCCTAACCTCCCGAAGGCAGCCATCAATCTAGCGATCAAACCCTAACCCTAGGGTTTTCTGAGGAGCAATCAGTCAATCACACTCAATCCGAAGCAATCAAGCAACTGAGGGATCAAGGTGGTGAGGCCCAACGGCCTCTGATTTGTTTTACTTACCGTATTTATGACTAACCGTAGTGTTTTGATCATCTATTAACTTTTCTGTCTGGTGTGAGGAAGAACATCGATCGGGGCTTCGATCCCTCGGCCGATATATCAAACCAGGAGGATCCCTCGGCCATGACATCCATTCACCGGCCGCGGGATCCATTACCCTGGGACATCTTTGTTTGTTCTGCTTTCTGATGCATGTTTCAAATATAGTCTTGGCTCACCCTTTACTGTTTAAAGGCTAAAAACAAACTACGTGTTAGAATTAGATAAAGCATGTATATGTCTTATATTGAATAATTATGGGCCAGTTTCACGACTGGGCAAAGAGGGGTGCCTAACACCTTCCCCTTCTTATACTTTTGGCTCCCGTACTCGGAATCTCCGTCTATTTTCCCAGTTTTGGTAAACTGGGTGGCGACTCTGTTTTGATAATGACCGCTATCGTGTGGCGATGTTCCTAGCCATGGGAATGTCCACGATCTCGGTCTACGAAGCAAGCAACCAATCGAGCAAACAAACGTGACCAATCTGTATGGCGATGCCCCGTTTGGGAGGTGTCTACAGTTTTTGGCGACTCTGCTGGGGAACAAGAGAGCCATTACCAGAAAGTTCAACATAAGACTAATACATGCCTTGTTTAATTCATTTATCATATGCATCGAGCGGGCAACCCGTTGAGTTCACCTGATATCCCGGCATGACACGGGCTATGTTGGGGGTTCCAGCAAACTCCACAGTCACTCGTACCTAGTGGTATATCAAAAAGGGAATCACCCAATCACCGCCTATGATGGGCTGGTGAGAGGATTGGTGCCCTTTGACAATGGAGCACCCGGAGACTACCAAAACCTTGCATGTTTTAGAAAGCCATAAAACTTATCAAACTAAGACAGGAACCTACAAGCTAGGAACCTTCTTGCATTTTCACTTCCAAGTTCTTCCTCACACCTTGTACCATCTGTTGTTGTAAATAACTCTTTCTGTGCAGAAGGGTTGGGATTTTCAGCCCAAATCCTAACCCTGTACGAGCCAAGTACTGATCTTCAGGTACTCTACTTTTTCAAGCAGGCACAATAGGTAGATTAAAGAAGCAACCTCAACCAGTTTTATACTCTTACAACACCCGAAGTCACACCAAACAGAGGTCTTTACAGTCATCTCATCGGTCACCTTCGCCTGTCACGACACCCTCACCGCAACGGTCCCAATCAGTTCTGAGGACTTCGCGGTCATCTTCTCAACAAACCCGACTATCTACCCGATCCCGAGCTTCGCCAAGCAATCCCTCTACCTACATCCCAAAAATGGCAGACAATGATACTACTTGTAGACACCCCAATCTGGGTCTCCCAATTGTTTTACTTTGTTTTACGGTTTTCTTGTTTCCCCGATGATGAAATCGGATCAAACGAGCTTGGATTGGGGATGGATTGAGCTTGGAATGCTTAGAACCCTGCTTGAACCTTTTGAACCCTTTCTGAACCTTCAGTCAAGCCCTAGGGTCAGGTTTGACCGTCGCGCGATCCTTCATGTTACTCGTGCGATACTCAGCTTGCCAGGTGTGGTCAAAGTCAAACTGTTGACCGTTGACCCTCGCACGATGGTTCTGAACCCTCGCGCGATGGTTCTCTCCTGTCATTATCACATAATCCAGCTGGACTTGTGATGATTGGGTGTCACATGGGTTGGAACCCCGTTTTCCTCAGCTGAACAGGGTTCTGGCAGGTCACACCCTCACACCCTCACAACCACTCCCACTCACCTTGTTGGCTAGTCTATCCACCAAGTTGTGACCATCCTCGTTGGCTGGTTGCAAAGCCTTGTTTTGCCACCACCTAGCCCTTCCACTTCCCCTATAAATACCCCCATTGGTCTTCCATGTTAAGGGTTCCAAGAAAATTATTAAGAAGTCTAATTACCCTTCACAAGGCAATTAGCATTCTAGCACAAAGTCACTAACCTAAACCACTTCCTAGTCTTCCAATTAAGTGTTCTACACATACACTTAGTCAAAGGCTTCACCAATCAATCCAATCCATTTCCAACCCCTTTCCAAGCAAAGGTATAATGTTTAGACTGTTTCTGTTTTGATCCCTGAAGGGGGCTGACAGGGCCAAGGCTGGTAATTAATACCATGTCTTGGTCCTAAAGCCAGCAGAGTTACAAGAATCTGTGATGGCTAAACCCTCGCGCGATGGTCCACAATGCTCGCGCGACACTTGTGTCTGCAAGAGAATGGTCCTCGTGGGGAAGGGAGGCTAGTCTTTCATGTTTTTCAATATTAGCATGCATGTTGTACTTTATTTTGATTTTTTAGATCACTGTTATGCATGCAAAACCAAAAAACAGTAGCTTAGTTGTTTGTTTTGAATAGCATGGAATGCCCTTGGGTCTTCCTGGATCTGTCTCAGGACCCCAAGCATGCAAAGCAATTCCTGGAAGTCCAGTCAGGAATGTCGCGCGAGACTCATTCTCTGTCGCGCGACAGTTTTCTTTATTCCAGAAATTGCCCTTGCATGGGCAACTAGGCCCTTGGCCTCCTTTTATCCCCCCACTGTTTAGGGGTTGTGTTTTCCTTTATTCAGTTCCATTTTCAAGCTGTTTGTAATAATTAGTATTTTACAGTCCCTTTGATAAACTGCTTGGTTTGCCTCCTGGGTGTGCACTGGTCCTTCTAGAGCCCAGAAGAGGATGAACTTGGAACTTTGGTGAGATGACAACACTCGCGCGAGGGTTTGAGTGTCTCGCGCGATGGTTCTCTTGCATGCAGATTTGTTCATGCATGCAAGTTGGCCATCGTGCAGGACAAATTCATCCCGAGCCTGGTTTTGGCATTTGATCGTTGTTTTAGGTCTCATCCCATTTATTACTCGTCATGCCATCCATCAATGCTGTTATCTGATCACATCCTGCAAATTGTTACAGTTTTAATCCCCGATTAACTGTTCCCCCGCCCTAATTGGCTAAAATTAATTAAAAGAAGAATCACAAAAGTTTTCATAAAAATGCCTAAGTAGAGACCGATCTCCGGATTGGGCGAGAGGGGTGCCTTAAAACCCTTCCCCTCTCGTAACCTGGCTCCCGAACCCAGATATGGTTATGACGGACTGGTTTCCTTGACTTTTTCAAACAAACAGCGCGACAGGTGCTTCGAAATACGGTTCCTTGAGTGTCGAACCCTCAAAAACTCAAGTGGCGACTCTGTATTTTTGAGCGCTTGCCACCTGCGCTCGCGCTCCCTCGATTTCCAAAAAAAGGGCCGCAATGGCGGGAAGGAACGAAATCCTTTCTCCGAAGGGCATGCTGCCTACAGTGGCGACTCTGCTGGGGATTAATCGAACCAATATTAATTCATACATAGAATTTAATACGCTTGGGAACAATCCCTTAAAAGCCTGTTAAAACGGTTAGCTTCGCACTGCCGAAGGTTGGGATGGTGATTTAACAGGACCTCGTGTCCGGCCATTCTAATCTGGGGCTTTTCCGATTGTTCGCTCGTGTAGTTTCTTCTAAAGATGGACTAAATAAAGTGAGCCAAATTTGAAAAGGCGTTTTTACGATTTTGTGATTCTTCTTTTTTTACCAAATTTTAGCATCTCATTTGCATCGATGTGGGATAAGCCTCGTTGGATCGTTTTGGCAATCCGGCACGGTTTACCGGAGCCCGGGGACCCCGAATGACCAACAACCTTCGATGATGATGGGTCATGCTACCGTTCGACTGTTACTCTGCGAATACGCGGGTAACGGGAGGTATATCTGTGGCCCTAGTCCGAGGAACCTGTTACGAACCAAAACCGGCCTTCTGCATATACAAAGCATTAGAACTCTCCAAACTAGGACAGGTACCCACAGGCTAGGATCTACTTGCATCTAACCCTGTAAATGCCTATGTGTTACTGCTTTTCTTATCGCATGAACTATACATACATCTCGTTCAGCGTAGAAGCATGTCTAGGATGGCTCCTAGGTTCTCGTTCTGTTCCGAGTCTGTCTTTAGGCTTAGTAGGACACTGTCATGGCCCGATGAGGAGTCGTACATCTCAATGATGCGCGTTTTCAGTTTTCCCCGTCCTTTTACGGTGGGACTTTAGGAAATCAGAAGCTTTTTTACACCTTTGCCCATGTACCTGTTTTGGGTTTCAAACAAAAAACGAGGAACCACGGAGTAAAATGCCATGATGCTTACACCAAAAGGTAATAAGTGCCTCATCACTTACACCGCCCGGCTAATAGCACAATGCTGCTCATGCCAATCTGGTTATGGCATCATGATATTCATACCGAGTTGTTCTGGCTTCAAATACTTGAAACCCCGAACATCGAAATGGGCAAAGGTTTAGACTCCTTTTGACATCCTTTAGGACCGCTCGTTCCAAACAAGGATACATCTTCGAAAAGAATTCTAAGGGGTTAAAACAGTGTCCGAAGCGTCGTGAGACAGACTTGTCTTCTGGTTCTAGAGTCTAGGGTGACACTGACGACGTTGGCTGCATCCGCTTTAGTCTTTTATTTAGATTAAAGTCACTGCAGGACCCTTATTAAACCTCCTTTTGCCTTGCAAGCAAAGATCTGAATCATTGCACCACCAAGGAAAGTATCAAGGCCAGTCGCCAAACTCGCTTGGGAACGTCTGCATCTGAATCCGGTTCAAAGGCTTGTCAGGTCGCAATCCCAGTCAGTCGCCACGAAAGACTCTCCGCACACTCTGTTGACTGCTCTACAGTCAGATTCTCAGGCAGGTTCACCACCGGTTTTACAGGAAGGGCGTCCGACTACCCCAGCATCCGCATCAAGCAGCCCTGAACCACCTGTCACGATGGAACGGCCACAGCCAGAACCTTTTACCTTGGAGACCATGCTCATGAACCTTCAGGACAGCATCACCACCATGCAACAGAGGGCAGCTCAGACAGATGCTAACATTGCCCGCCTGAATGACCTCATCCACACTCGCCTTCCACCCCCTCTCGAGGAAGAAGGTTGGGACGATGAGTCTGACCAGGAGCAACCCGTCTTGGTTCCAGATCCGCTTCACGCAGGACGTCTCATGGTGCTGAACTCGAGGGAAGGCCGCAGGCCCGCTACAAACCTTGCAGGTGGTAGACTGCCTCCAAACCAAGAAGAACCAGCTCAGAATCCGGATATGGTCGCACTCATGGCCAAGATGACCAAGCTGGAGGAATCCATTGCTAAGACAGAAAAGATCAGTGCCGGAGGGATCGATCTGGATCGCCTTTGCCTGTATCCCAATGCCAGACTTCCTGAAAAATTCAAAATGTCGGACTTGGCTAAGTTCGATGGGAGTAGTGACCCCAGGACTCATCTCTACAGCTACCATGCCGCTATGAAACTCCTTTCTATCGAGCCGGAGGCCATGTCACAGCTCTTTCCTCAGACCCTCTCAGGCCCTGCTTTCCATTGGTTTTTGTCACTCGACATTGCCAAAAGAAGGACTTGGGAGGACATTGGGACTGCATTTATTTCGCAGTACAACTACAACTCCCAGCTGAAAATGACTACCCGGGAACTTGAATCCACCAAAACGGAAGCTAAGGAGTCCTTTGCGGATTTCATCAAAAGGTGGAGAGCTAAGGCTGCACAGATGACTGATCACCCGAGTGAGAAGAATCAGCTCCGTATCATTTCCCGCAATCTCCAGCCAGACTATGCTAGGCACCTGGTCCTGGCTCAAGCATCTGCCAACTTTGAAACCTTCTTTGACTCTGGCCTGGCCATCGAAGATGCTCTGCAGAGTGGGATTCTATCAAAGGGAGAATCCTCACACGCCACCAAGTCAAAGCCTCGGGCTTATTCTGGGAACGCAAATGCGCTGTTCGGAACAGGAACTTACTCCAACACAGCAACCGCCGGTACCAACACCACTTCCTCCAGCACTGCTAATCACATTGCGGATGTCAATCAAGTCCAGACTCCGCAGAACAACCGGCCTCGGAACCAACCCCGCAGTTTTTCCGCCATCGAGGCACCTCTATCCTCAGTCTTGGAAAAGTTGGTCAAATCAGGGCATCTCAAGCCCCTGGATCCAACTCCTCTACCCAAGAACCCTTTACCCGGCTTCAAAGCCAACCTTTACTGTGCTTACCATCAAGGAGCGGGTCATCTCACTAACTCCTGCTTTCGCCTCCGTCATGCAATCCAGGATCTCATTGACGATGGCACGCTGGAAACCCCTCCACCACCTCAAAAACCCAATGTCATTGCCAACTCTCTCCCTAAGCACAACGCTGTACCACATATCAGCCAGATATCTCTCAGCTCCACTTATATTGACCCCAGCTCCACCATATTCAACCCCACTGACTATATAGCTTCAACCGATCAACCCAGGCCCATCGTGCCTTTCCCGCTCGAATCGTCCACCGAGATTTCTTATATACATGTGGTTGAAGGCCAGGTTGTTGACACTGATGCGCCTTCAGAACCTTTACAAGCTGGATCACCTGTCTCCGAAGAATCTGTCAGCTCTCTCTTCCATCAATCAATCCCTGCTGTACAGATCAATTCTACCTCGTCGCTTGACAGTCCGTACGCGACCATCGCTGGCCCGTTTCCTGATCCCTACCAGCCTTGGGTGCCTCCCTCAGATAGCAACATGCAAGCTACTGGCTGGGCCATAGCAGACAATTGGGACTATGCTATTCCTCTGATCAACGAGTGGTCAAGCTTTGAAGCGGACGGGATTCCTCCACGACCCGAAAATATCCCGTTTGATCAAGCCTGGTATGATGGCTAGTTGGCTGGTTATGAAGCGGCCATGCTCGATCCTCTGGATGGCTTCTCTTTATACATGCTGTTCAACCCAATTGAGCCTCCAGTTCTCGAAGCAAAGTATTACTGGGATCCTGAACCAAACTTGGAATGCTCCCATGGACATTGACCCTAACCCCCTTCAAGGTTATGCTATACCAGACTACATGCTTCACTACGCAGAGGACGAACTTGTTTAGGAAGATCCACGGGCCCTGGGAGACCACGTTTCTCTCTTTAGTTCGGTTTTTGATTCGATTTGTAATACTGATCCCGACGCTGACTATGACCCCTGTTCCTACATTGTCGACGAAGAAAATCCGCGCCCTCAGGTGCCTTACCCCAACAACAGGGACTGGAGTATCATGGTCACGGACTGCGTTCCGCCTGCTAATCTTTGGGAAGTGGACGACATAGTGGATGTCCAAGTTGGAAATGAAGTCTGGGCTGTCAATCGTTCCCTGGCTGACACTGGTCTTTGGGATGTTCCCTTTATCGCAAATCCGGAGCCTGTTGCTGAAGTGGCTGCTGTGAAAGACTTGAACTTCTGGGATTCCTTGCTGATGAAAGATCTCGCTGAGGATCTGGGCTTAGACATGGAAGTGCCCGTCTCTGCACCAACTACTGATAGGGGAAAGCGCAAACTGGGAGATGTCCCTGCTGACCTCTGGGATGTGAAGGAAGACCCTCAAGTCGTGCCCTCTTTGCGGAACGTTCACAATGTTACGAGGAGTGGGCGGATTTTTCAGCCTACTAATCTGCAGGCCGGGAATTCTTCCAATCCTGCTAATCAAAGGAACGAACCTGTTTCTTTCCCAAGGTCTGCACCTCTTGAGGTATCAGCTGGCAATCCGATTCCTGACTTAGTTCAGCGGCAACTTGAGTGGATTCCTGCCGCAATTTCTATCTGGGGACTGATCTGTTCATCCAAGGAGCATCGTCAGAGGCTGTGTCACGCCCTATCCCGCCTTGAAGTCCAGGCCGACGTCACGCTGGAGGCAATGATATCTCTCATCCTCCCTCCGACCTCCAAGCATACAGTGATCTTCACGGACAAGGGTCTGCCAGTCGAAGGAGTTGACCACAACCGCCCTTTGCACATCATCGTCAAGTGTCGAGGACTCTGGGTCCCGACTGTTCTTATTGACAATGGCTCCGCTATCAACGTCTGCCCTCTGCGGGTCGCTTATCGTTTAGGACTCACCAAGAAGGACCTCGCACCTTCCAATCTGGCTGTCAAGGCATATGACGGCACCCGTCACGTAGTCGAGGGTATTGTAAAGCTCAAACTCGATGCCGAGGGTTTTGAGATGGACGTGGAGTTCCATGTCGTGGACATTCCTGCGACTTTCAATCTTCTGTTGGGCAGGCCGTGGCTTCATCGATCCGACATCATGGCTGTGCCATCTACTCTCCACCAAAAGGTTATTTTGGGGCTACCTACTGGTACTTTAACCATCTGCGGGGACTCTGGCATCCGCCCGCTCAAGGAGGATGGGACTCCTGTTTTGGGAATTCAACACGGCGAAGAAGACGTCGACCTTGGGGGTTTCTCTTTTGATACTTCAGGCACAATGATGGCCATCAACGTGGACGGGAACTTCCTCATAAGCTCTGTCGCGCTGGACATTATGAGGAGGATTTCTTATTTTCCGGGCATTGGTTTAGGTTCTCGCCGTCAAGGGGTCCCGGAGTTCCCTACTTTTCCTTTCAACGAGGGCCGCTTTGGTTTGGGGTATATCGCCTCTACCAAAGATGCCAAACGAAGGAAATATATGGGAAAACCTCGGACCCTCTGCGGTGGTCCCAAATTTGTGCGTGAGGTGGAAAATGCCGCTTACTCTGGGCAGGCTGAGCCCTTTATTCATTCCAAAACCGGGGAGCTGCTGCCTGGATTTGAGATTTTCGCTGATGACACCTGGTCAAGCAGTGATGATGAACCAGCAAAGGCAGAATTCAATAGGAAGCTTAATCAGGAGAAGATCAAGACCGATTGGCTGGGATCTATCAATCAGGGAAATTTGAAGCTGCTGTTCCGGGAATTCTCCCAAGTGGGTTTGGCTGGAGAAGCTGAAGAGGCCGAAGTACTCATGCTCGGGCCCGACGCCCTCGAGGATCCCACCTCTCTCATTGTGAAAGCCAAGGGCTCTCTAAATAATTGCATTTTCAAGCCATGCCTGACTTGCATTGACGACACTTCTGAGTCTGAGTCTGAGTCTGAGTCTGTTTCGTCCTCTAAGTCTAGCTCTGAGTCGGAGTTTGTGCCTCTGGGCCCTCCACGTCATAGCTTTTATTTCGAGTTTGACTCTCTTGTACTTGGTGACCCTTCAGGGGCTTGTGAAATGAACGAAGCATCTTCTGACTATTTCAATGATCTTTATATAAACTGTGTCGACCCTGACGATGAGGGGATAGATTTCGATGGGGACATTCCCAAGGAAATCCGTGCCTTCATCGAAAGGGAGGACGAAAGGCATGCTCAGCCATTAAAAGAAGAAATAGTTTCTATAAATTTGAAAGATGAAAACAATCCCCGGATGGTTCAAGTGGGCTCCACACTTTCGCCAGAGGAGCATCGCGATTTCAAAGAGTTGCTCACCGAATTCAGTGACGTTTTTGCATGGTCTCATCGAGATATGCCCAGAATCGATCCCGAGATTGTGGAGCATCGCATTCCTTTGTTTCCAGATGCCAAGCCTGTGAAGCAGAAGCTCTGACGGATGAGGCTAGATTGGGTCCAGAAGATTAAGGAGGAGGTTACTAAGCAGATTGACGCTGGCTTTCTCATGGTCTCTCAGTATCCCACATGGGTGGCCAACATTGTCCATGTTCCTAAGAAAAATGGCCAAATTCGAGTTTGCGTTGATTTTCGGGACTTGAACAAAGCGAGCCCCAAAGACGATTTTCCCCTGCCACACATCGATGTGCTTGTGGACAATACTGCGTGGCACGCTTTGCTCTCGTTCATGGATGGCTTCTCTGGCTACAACCAAATTCTCATGGCGCCCGAAGACCATGAGAAGACCACATTCATCACCGAATGGGGGACTTATTGCTATCTTGTCATGCCTTTCAGCTTGAAGAAAGCCGGGCCCACTTATCAGCGAGCCGCTACCACCATCCTGCATGACATGATGCACAAAGAAGTCGAGGTCTACGTCGATGACATGATCGCCAAATCCAAAACTTGAGAAGGTCATGTTCCTGTGCTTAGGAAGTTCTTCGAGAGATTACGAAAGTTTCGTATGCGTCTAAATCCTCAGAAATGCACCTTTGGGGTTACGGCTGGTAAGATGCTTGGTTTCATGATCACTTCTCGTGGAATTGAGGTCGACCCGTCGAAAATCAAAGCAGTCCTTGATATGAAGCCATCGGATTCTGAAAAGGGGGTGCGAAGCTTTTTGGGAAAGGTACAGTTCATCAGCAGATTCATCGCCAAGTTGACTCTAACTTGCGAGCCGATGTTTTGTCTATTGAAGAAGAATACTCCGTTTGTTTGGACAGACAAGTGCCAGGCGGCTTTCACCTCCATTCAAACCTACCTGCAGAACCCTCCGGTTTTAATGCCACCAGTGCCAGGAAAACCCTTGATACTTTACTTGTCTGTAAATCCTTCGTCTATGGGGTGTTTGCTAGCTCACGAGGGAGAAAAGGGAGTCGAAAAAGCCATTTACTACCTGAGTAAGAAGATGGTTGGCGCTGAAGAACGCTACACCGCTCTTGAAAAGACGTGTTGGGCTCTTACGTGGGCATCCAAGAAATTGAGACACTACATGCTAGCTTACCCAGTGAAGTTGATTTCTCGAATGGATCCTCTCAAGTATCTGTTTGAGAAGCCTGCGCTTACTGGTAAGCTAGCGCGTTGGTTGCTTTTGCTCGCAGAGTTTGACCTCGAGTATGTCACTAGGAAGTCTGTCAAGGGACGCGCGGTCGCCGAATTCTTGGTTGATCATCCTGTCAATGGGCCAGAGGACTCGGATTTTGCATTTCCGAATGAAGGGATAATGGCGATTGTCAAAGACACCTGGACCCTTTATTTTGATGGAGCAGCCAATCAGAAGGGATACGGGATTGGGGTTCTGCTGATAACCCCTGAAGGTGCTCATATTCTGCTGGCATTTAAACTCAATTTCGATGTCACGAATAACCAAGCTAAATATGAGGCCTGCATTGTTGGCATGGAGGCTGCTCTTACGCTTGGTGTGGAGAAACTCGAAGTCATTGGTGATTCCAACCTTGTCGTTTCTCAGGCTAACGGGGACTGGAAAGTTTGGGAGGACAGATTAAAGCCTTATCACCAAGACCTGGAGGACCTCATTCCGCGTTTCAACAAAGTCACGTTCACGCACGTCCCCCAGAGGAAGAACCAGTTCGCTGATGCTCTAGCAACTCTGGCTTCCATGGTCGAGGTTCCGATTGGTGTCAAGCTTCGTGCTTATCAGTACATCAACGCTGTCGATGATGTTGATGACGGCCTACCCTGGCATCATGACATTTGGAATTTCATTGAAAGTGGTCAGTTCCCGCCTGACACCACTAAGAAAGATCAAACAGCGCTGCGAAGGTTGGCTGCTCAATACATTATCTGTGGGGGAAAGCTGTATCGGAGATCTTACTGCGGAATGCACAAGCTTTGTGTCAGTGGTACTGAGGCCATCAAAATCATGGAGGAAATTGAAGAGGGAGTTTGTGGCCCTCACATGAGCGGGGTCATGCTCGCCAGAAAAATCTTGCGACAGGGTTACTTTTGGTCTACCATGGAATCTCAGTGTGTGGATTATGTACGCCGCTGTCATAGGTGTCAAATCCATGCCAATCTCATGCACGTCCCTCCTTCTAAACTGTTCGGCATGACATCGCCTTGGCCCTTTTCTGTTTGGGGTATCGACGTTATCGGCATGATCAGGCCTTCTGCTTCGAACGGGCATCGGTTCATTTTGGTGGCAATAGATTACTTCACCAAGTGGGTCGAGGCTAAATCCTACAAGACCCTGATGGCGGTTCAGGTTGCTCAGTTCATCCGAAAGAACATCATTTATCGATACGGGGTTCCACAGGCATTCGTTTCTGACAATGGGGTTCATTTCAAAGGCAGGGTGTTAGAACTTTTCGAGGAATTCCAGATTCAGGTTCATCACTCAACGGTCTATCGCCCTCAAATGAATGGGGCGGTCGAGGCAGCTAACAAGAACATCGAGACTATCATCAAGAAGTCCGTAGAGTCCGCCAGGGACTGGCACGAGCAGCTGCCTCTAGCTCTTTGGGGGTATCGCACGTCAATTCGAACATCAACAGGGGCAACCCCTTTTTCCCTGGTCTATGGGATGGAAGCTGTGCTTCCCATCGAGCTTGAAGTACCGACTTTGAGGATCATGGCTGAATGTGAACTCACGGAGTTCGAATGGCTTAGTGGGAGATTTGTTGAGCTTATGCTCTTTGATGAGAGGAGGTTCGTGCCTTGTATCACGTTCAGGGGTATCAGCGCAGAATTGCTCAGGTATTCAACAAGAAAGTGAGGTCTCGTGACTTGGCTGAAGGGGATATGGTCACAAAGGAAATCTGGGCTCCCATTTTCGATCTACGTGGTAAGTTCCGCCCGAAGCGCGCAGGACCTTACATTATCAAGACCATCCTCTCAGGTGGGGCGGCTCAGCTCATTGATCTGGACGGCAACGAGTTCAACACTCTGGTCAACCTGGATCAACTTAAACGTTACTATCCTTGAGAGAAGCTCGTTGGGCCGAAAACCACAGGGGTGGGCGATCCCAAGCAAAAATTAGAGCAAGCCTGCTAGACTGAAAACCCAAAGGGGCAGTTTAGGCAAAAATAAATAGGCATTCAATCAAAGCTCACTAGACTGAAAACCTGCAAAGGCAGTCCTAGGCAAAAATTAGAGCGCAAAAGGAGAGCCAAAATACACGAGCGAACCTTTGCCTGAACTACGTTTTGACCTGATTCCCTAGCTTGGGATGCGTAGGCAGTCTCTCTGTGAGATTCGGTCACAATCAATCAACTCGATCCAGGGTTTTTATTCCAAAGTGTACCTCAACATTCAAACGACGTGGTGTTCAACACTTGGACCAAAAATGGGAAAATTCTTAATCTCTCACCTTTATTCAAAACTATTATTTCTATTACATCGGCTGAGCAGAGCCCTAAGAAAAACAGTAAAGCATAAAAAACATAACGAAATGCTAAGAGGCCCTCACGGGCTCACAATTTATTCTAGATCATTGGAGTTGTGTCAGGAGTCAGTCTGTGTTTTGTCTCCTTGCAACCTCTTCTCTTAGCCATGCTACATAACGACGTTTGAGTCTCGTGCTGAAGTCGTCTTCCACTCCTCCGAGTTCTCTCAAGCCCCAGTTACGCTCATACCCTACCAGATGTTGGGCTGTGAATGCTGGAATCTGGAAATCTTCTATCCCAGCTCGATGAAAGCCTTGGCTCATGCCTAACTGCCGCAGAATACGACCTGGAATGTAGAACGTGAAACTGGACAGCCCAGCAATCACCATTCTCTCAAAACCTGCAGAATGCATAGCCATGTCCGGGATGTTCAGGGCTTCGTGCCGCCAGACGATCTCGCGCGGAGACATCTCCCTCATGAAGGTGTACCACTCCTCCTCAGACATCTCTGGGTACAGCATTCCCCTTTGATGCATTCGCCCGGGCAGACGGGGCCAGTTCGCTTCAGGAGCCGAGATCAGCTCGAGTTTGTCGCACAGCCACAACTGTATGAGCGAAAAGACAAGTAAGGAGCCACATAAGCCTGAGCGAAAGAAAACAAGTAAGGAGCTTCTATATAGCCTTAGCCGAGAGTTGAGGTAAAAACAGACTGTGTGAAAGCCGGAAAAAGGTGAGCTGAGTGAGAATTTACCTGCAACAGGAGTGGGCTGCCACTGAACGTGTTCGTTTGACCAGTGGCCACCAAATCCAAACCAAGGAGCGTTTCGGCGAGCACCATGGGAACTATGTTCTTTCGAACACCCATCTGTGTAGCCACGTCAACCAGCGAGGGGTCGGGCCGTCCATGCGGAGACACCAGCAAATATGCGGCCAGTATGTCAATTGACATGGCAAATCGGCGTCGAGCCTGCAGAACAGTATCCGCTGGATCGCCGTCGGGCCCGTACCATTCCATTAGGCGCACGACGTTTATCTGTCCGCCAATCAGCAGGCTTTCCGCTGCACCCCTTGAAATATTCAGACAGGTTTTCAGCAGCTTTGACATGCTTTGCCTATAAGGTGGCACGACGATCACGCTCGAAGCAAAGTCTTGGAGATATGCCTGAAATTCTTCTACGGTCGGGCACAGCTCGTTGTCCCCGAATCGGAACACATGGACGTCCCGGTCCCAATACTGCAAAGCTGCTCTCAGGATTTTGGGGCGGAGCCTTACACTTTTTAAGAAGCGAAAGGCGGCCAGCCCGTCAGAGCGGAAGCATAGCCAATCGCTCGCGACAAATTCTTCGAGCCACGGGCTGATTAATGTGGGGAGATGATTTGCCATTGGGGGAAAAGTGTCTGAAGTTTTCTACGGAGAGCATACCCTTCATTCAGGGAGCTACTCCTCTTTTATAAGCCAAGGAAGTAGGTGAAACTTTTCCCTTGGGTGAAGTGTCCATGCAAGGTGTCTCCCTACTTATTAAAGATCAAGGGCACACCTCAGGGAAGAACCAGAAGCCCATGCACGTCCAGAGCTGCTGGCAAAGCCTGCCACCTTTTACTTTCTGAATGGGTCAAGACTGGCCACTGTAACAGGGATTCTCAATCGCGCGACGGTTCTGAAGTGTCGCGCGACTGTTTGTACTCGCGCGATGGTTTCTCTCACTCGCGCGAGGGTTAAGTTTATCTCGGCACAATAAGGCAAGCTACTGTCTTTTGGGGGGTGATTTTCCGAATTTTGACTCGGGCCAGATTTTGAATTCCGATACTTCCAGTAGGTCATTATGGGTGATTATGACTATGTCGAAGCGTTGTTTGTTCAAATTACACGTTTAGTGACGAACTCAGTCCCACGAATGGATAACGGCCGGATGGTTCTTATTTAAAGTCGTTGTTTAGCCGGTCAAGCCGGGCAAAAGGTCGTACAATTTACAAAGCACGCATTGAAAAGCAGAGCCAGAAGTTCAGGCAGTCTGATGGTTTTACTAATTACAAACTTGGTTTTTCCACGGGATTCAGAAATATCCCCTCAGCCTTGCTTCGACTTCAACGCGAAGCCATCTTACGTAACGGCTCTCCAACCATGTCTTGAAGTCTGGGATTGGTTCCTTCAGTGTCCTATCGCCCCAATTGTCTTTGTAGCAGCGCAATTGCCACGAGTCAAATGCAGGGATGTCGAAATCTTCCGCCCCATAACGCTTGTACCCTTGGCTTCTCCCGAGCTGTCGAAGTGTACGCCCTGGAACGTAAAATGTGAAGCTCGATAAGCCAGCGAGTATCACCCTCTTGAATCCAGCTGAATTGAGCGTCATTGCTGGAAGGTTTAACCAGAGACATCTCCAAACTATGTCCTCAGAGTGCAGATCATTCAGAAACGCAAACCACATATCCACCGTCAGGTCGAGGAATATCATTGGTCTTTCGACCAAAAGCCTGGGGAACTCTTCAAAGCCAGCCTGTGGCTCTTCTAAAACCCCCACTTTGTCCGCTAGCCAGAGCTGCATGGGAACAGAGGACAAACCAGAAATCAAATACAGCCTGAGTATTTGGGGTAAAAATGAAGATGCAAGAAAGTGTGTCGAATGGGAATTTACCTGGAGCAGGATAGGGCATCCGCTGAAGGAATCAGCTTGCTCAAGTTTCAGCATGTCTAAACCCAGGAGCGTTTCCGCTAAAATCACGGGCATGATATTTTTCTGAGCATCCATCTGCAGGGCGATGCTCACTAATTTGGAATTCGCTCCTCCTTCAATGGGAATCAGCATGTATGCAGCCAGTGCGCATATGGACAAGACGAAGCGTCTGTGAGCTTCCCCCACGTAGTCTCCCAGGGCTCCCTCGGGCCCATACAGCTCAATTAGGCGGAAGATGTTGAGTTCGCCATTCTGAATGATACTGGCCGTCAGTGCCTCTTGAATATTGAGTCTCGCCTGTAGGATTTGCTCCATGTCCTCGTGAACGGGCGGGATCGCAAGAGCGTCTAGATTGGCAAAGCCTGGCGCATACGCTTGAAATTATTCTACGGTAGGGCACATCTCGTCTTGTCGGAATCGAAAGACATGCACAATCGGATCCCAAAAAGGCAATGCGGCTTGGAGGAGCTCGACGCACGGTCGAGCGAATCGGAGATCTCGAATTGAGGACAAGCATCGAGACCGGGGGCTCGCCCAATTTATGGTTTCTTCTCTCAGTAACCAAAGGTCGAGTATTTCCATCAACGCATCTCCCATTTTGGTAATAAAGAGGGATGTACACTACATTCCTCCTAAAGCCTTCCTTCTTATAGGCCAAATGGTGGAATTGAAGCTTAGGTGTCCCACCACCTTGCCATGCAAGGACTCCCTTCTTTCTGCAACCTCAGAACAGCTCCCAAGACGTGGAACAATGAACAGGATAATGGCAATAATTTGGTCAAACCAAGGCAGCTTAGCAGGATTTGACTATCGCGCGACACTTCCGAAGCATCGCGCGACAGAGATCACTCGCGCGACAGTTCCTAACCATCGCGCGATGGTTGGTCTGCAGTGTTGACAGATTCCAACAGCTACTGTCCAATTTTGGTCGTTTTTCATTCCAAGGGTCTTTTTGCACTTTTAATGATTCCGACGAGTCATTATAAGCATTTATGACTGTATCCAAGCATCGGATTCCAAATGCCATGCTCAACGAAGATTTTGGACCCTCGGAGGTCCGTTTCAGGTTCAAATCGAGGTTTCGGGAGGTCGAAACTCGCCATGGAGGCTCTAGCCCATTTTGGTCATGCCATGCAGGTCACCTGGACCTTAAGTGACTGTGTGGAGGTGTCGGTTTCAGTCCGAGACATAATTGAGTCTTTCTTGGATGCATTATGCCATTTTCGCGTCATTTTGTGCGTTTTTCGGTATAAGTCTATTCTCGGGACGTTTCGTTCAGTTCCGTTGATTGGTACAGGTCATGTTGACCGTCATCGACCTTTCATGAGTGTCAGATTTGTCTTCAGCAGAGTATTGTTGGTTTTGGCGTATTAATGCCCAAAATTTCATTATTTCTCGTATCCTCGTATCCTAGCTGTATCCTAGGGTACCTTTCCTATTTCTTTCAGAGCTAGGCCAGTTTTTATACTCATATGTGTCTGTGAGTGGTCTCGGTGTGTTGTCAATGCAAGTTTGGTATTAGTGGCGGGTTTTACTTTCTCTTATTCGTAACGAGAAACAATAACTTGAAAAATGCAAACTTCTATAAATAACCATGATCTATCCATGTCAACTACTGTATCAACGGCACATCGGCCAATCAAAAAACATCAAGTCAAGTCAAGGCACATGCGCCCGCTAGTCAAAAGGCACGCAGGCCCTCAAAGTATATGTCAAAAGCTATCTATTTGGGCACGCAGGTCCAGAATCAAAATCAAAAGCAGCATGCAAAAGGGTAACGGAGGCTTCATCGTTGCCTTCCACGCGCTCCAAGCCCGTCATCGCTACCTGCATCGTCCCGTAGCTCCTGGGGATCGTCTCTGTACCCCGGATCGTCAATGGAGTCGTCGGAGCCACTACTAGTGGACGAGTGCTCCTAGTCCTCTCCTTCCTCTTCTTCCTCGTCCTCGGAAGTCTGACCCAGAATTAGCCGCTTTCGGCGGCCCTGCTCCTCCAGTGTCGGCTTCTCGCGCCTCTTTAGTTGATACCGAAGCTCAGCTTGCCTCGCGGCTTGTCTGGCTTCCTCCTCGCGTGCGCGTGCTGTCTGTAAGCCCCTCGTCTGTCGCTGCGTAGTAGTGGTCGGAGGTGTGGGTTTCTTTGCCGCCGCCTTCTTCGGTGGCGGATCTCGCGCACTCTTCCTCCTAGGGTTCATCTTCCCCTGCACTTGCATTGTCATTTCATTTCAAAGCATGAGTATCTATTGTGCATATTGTATTTCTGTATTGAAAGCAGGTACAGTCTATCAAGCTATCAAAGCAGGAATGTATCGAAAGTAGGAATATATCGCAGGCAGGAATGTATCGAAAGCAAAGTGTATCGAAAGCTGGAATGTATCGTTTTCATACCTGGGTCCTCTGAACGACGGCTGGCTGAGTCGGCTGTGGTGTCGGTACCTGGTATTGCAACTCCAGTGGCAGGCCGCTCGCCGCTCTTCTCACCACATTCTCCAATGCCAGCATGCGTCGAACGGTCTCGTTCACCCACTCAGTTGGCACCTACATGAAATTCAAAGATTATCAGGCTATTCCGCATATAATTCAAGCATCTGGAATTGAAAAGCGATATTGGAAGCTGGGTCTTACCGAAACAGTCACAGGAATGGGCTCCGCTCTCGCGGGCACTAACTGTAACTCCGTAGGATTCCCCTGGCTGTCAACCACAGGAATCCTCCAAAGTAGCGCAGGGAGTCCGCCAGCCACCGGTCCGCTCGGAGTTCGCCTTACCCGGCTCTCACCTCCTCTCCGTCCCTCTCCAGCTGCTCTCCTCTCCTCAGCGGCTCCTGCGGCCTGGCCCCGCACCTCTCTCAGGCCACGGATCCCCAGTGGACCCGCCAGAAAGTCTCTCTAGTAGACAGTATAGTCCCTTTCAGGACGCAGGTAGCGCGCAAGCTCAGTGTCGGGCCTCGTGTACTCTCTTGTGTGTGAAGCTCGAGGTGGGAGCGGCCCTGGCACCTGGAACTCAGGGTAACCAAGCGACTGGCGCGTCACCCGATCCCCCAAGTACCACTGCCAACCGAAGGCTGACTCCAGTAATACCCTGCTGGCTGTGACAACTCTGCTCCGGGCCAAGTACTCTGGCTCTGGTCCCGCTCTCCTCCAGGGATCCCAATTGACCTGCAATTCAAGGCAAACAAGCGATACGAGCAATTGATCAGCGACAGCATTAAAGCAAGGAAACGAATACATATCTAATGCTTATGATTATGTGTTCATACCTGTGAGGCCCTGAGCTTGTCCAAGTACAGCCTGAAGGCGTTGAGCTCACCTCTCCCTTCTTTCTTCCCCATGCTCACCTTGCTCCACTTCAGTGCACGGGGGAGGGTGCTAAGGTCTGGATGCTTGCACTCCGGCAGATACATCCGCAAAACCTCATAGGCCCAAAGCTGCACAATATTTAGACAAATTCAAACATTAGTCACAAGGCATATAGTATTTGAAATTGAAACAGTCAAGCAGACTAAACAATGGACAAGCGTAATCAAATTGTGCTTAATAAAGGGGTAGAATCGTACCTCCCAGACCCTCCAGTAGCCGGCTGTGCTCTTACCCGTCCTCGACGAGTTGCCAAAGAAGTGATAGGCTGTCCCAAGAGCGGCCCCACCCCAGTCAAAGCGTGAGGCCGTCCTCAAGTCCCTCAGCGCTGGCAAGTAGGAAAGGTGCACTTTACTTCGCCTGTTTGGGTACAGAGTGGCACCAAACAGGTACAGCAGGAACGCCCGGGCCATCTGCTCCGCCTCCCGGTCATTCGTTACCTCCTTCTTCAGGTAGCCCTTGAACTGGTCGTACCTCGCCATCCCCTCCTCTATCTTGGGCGCTTTGCCCAGAAACCACTCCAGAGCAGCCCGATCCTCCTGGATCCCCGAGTCGAACGGGATGGGCTCACCCCCAACCCTCAGCCCTGTGATCGCTGCGAAGTCTGCAGGCGTCACTGTCATCTCCCCAGGAGGTAGGTGGAAGGTATTGGTGGTATCCCTCCACCTCTCAGCAAGCGCTACAAGGACGGCGTGGTCATTCCTCGCAGGGGTCAAATTCTGTACGAACACCCCGAAGCCCGTTTCATCCACCAACCGCCTCACTCTTTCGGGCAACCCCTCGTACTGCCGTAAGGACATACACGCGCCCCCGAAGCCGCGGATATCCCTCTGTCCCGCTCCAGCCTGTTTCAGACACAAAGACAAGCAGCAAAAGGGATTATCAATATACAGGAAGTTCATTCTCAAGTTCTAGGTAATCAATGAAGCCTAGGACACATGTTCGGCTTGAGTTCTATGCCATGGCTCGACTCGGGAGTGTGATGTGCTATTCTAGATTCCCGTGCATACAGAGTTCTCATTTTCGAGTTCTAGGTAATCAATGAAGCCTACAACGGATGGTTGGTTCAAGTTATTACATATTGGGCCTATGTTACAAGAAGTACGTAGGTTTAGCATGCTTTGGCTCGCAAGTTATCTGTGCAATTCTAAGTTCGAGCATGTTCTAAGCAAGTATCAAATGTGAACTATCAGAGCAAGAATATCGAAATCAAATTACAAAGGGTGTTTTCTGGGAATATACCTCCATCCACGTCGCTACAATGTGGGCCCGGGGATCTCTCAACATCAACTCGTCGTCGTAGTCTCTCCGCGACGGTACGCGTGCCCCAATGCCCGACGGCACAAAAAAGTGCGGCGTGGGAAGCACATACGCTTCCGCTGAAAAGCCCGGGCGACTCGAGTCCTTCGCCTCCGCCACGACCGTAACCCTAGGCCCCTGTGCCTCTGCTCTGGCCCTCTCCTCGGCCTCCGCCTCTCTTAAAAGATCCTCTCTCTCCTATATCTCTCTCTCAGCCCTCTCCGCGGCCTCCGACGCCTCAATGGCCCAGGCACGATCCTCCCTGGCCTTTAGGACTAACTCCCCAATCAGGGGGTTATCCTCAAGAAGCCTCGCCAATGCCTCGTCTGTCAAGAACTCGGCGACGTCGTGTTTCGTGATCGGCCTATGACTCGACGATGTCACCGCGGGCCGAAACAAGATGTCCTCCTCTCGGACCTCAACCGGAGTCTCTGTGACCTCCACCTCTGCATCTACAACACTTTTGCCCTTCGCCGAATCCCTCGGCGGGGACCTGATTGGCTCAACTGTACCATCTCCGGCCCCACTACTACTGCCTCCTCCAGCTTCAACCCTCGCGCGAGGCTCCTCCTCTGTCGCGCGAGGGTGCTCTCTAGCACCAGTCTTTCCTGCATCTCCTGGACTCACCCCGGTCACCACCGACCCTTCTACGGCCATACTCGAGTCTATTGGCTCGACCCTGTGCCCCACAGCCCCAGGCTCCTCTGTCGCGCGAGCCTCCGGCTCTGTCGCGCGACACTCGCCACCACTACCATCCTCCAGCTGAGGGCCTCCTTCGCCATCGCCGCTGCCTGCCACCGCTGCACCGACGTCTGTACCGACCTCCGCCGCCGTCTGATCGACCGTTTCAAGACCCATGGGCCCTCCTCGGTCCTCCGGTTGGTCAATAACGTCGCCGCCATCCTCGTCACCACCGTGATCTGCCATGGCTGTAATGGGTATGTATGGGGGTCTTGATTTCGTGGATGATTTGGGGGATTGAGAGGGTTTAAAAGTGGTTTGAGAGGAGAGGCGAGAGAGGGAAGGAGTTCAGAGGTTTTTAAACTCCAGAAGTACTGTTTTTGTAACGTCCCGCGGACGTTTAAACGATTGGAACAGGTTTGGGCCGGGTCTAGACCTGTTCAGATCCAAGCCCTAACCCGAGACCCTTGCGCGATGGTTCACAAGTGTCGCGCGACACTTCAGTTTGGGCCTCAGGCCCAATCCAGGTTCGGGGTCTGGCCCAATCTCAATTGCCTCTCTGTTGGGGTCCATGGCTTTTGATATGTTGTACAATAAATTTGGGGGTCATTTTGGAAGTGTCGCCTTCGACTCGGATCATTTTTGCATCCCCAGCAGTGGTCCGCCCGCAATCAGCGACGATCCATCCGTCCGATCTTCAATCAGCGACGATCCATCCGTCCGATCATCAAATCAGCAACGATCCATCCGTCCGATCTTCGATCAGCGGCGATCCATCCGTCCGATCTTCAAATCAGCGACGATCCATCCGTCCGATCTTCGATCAGCGACGATCCATCCGTCCGATCTTCAATCAGCGACGATCTATCCGTCCGATCATCAATCAGCGACGATCCATCCGTCCGATCATCAAATCAGCGACGATCCATCCGTCCGATCTTCGATCAGCGACGATCTATCCGTCCGATCTTCGATCAGAGACGATCCATCCGTTCGATCTTCAATCAGCGACGATCCATCCGTCCGATCATCAATTAGCGACGATCTATCCGTCCGATCATCAATCAGCGACGATCCATCCGTTTGATCCTCAATTGGCGACGATCTATCCGTCCGATCTTCAACCAGCGGCGATCTATCCGTCCGATCTTCAATTTCCCATTGGTGCACGGTATTTTTATATACTCGTCTGCATTTTCCATTTAATCGGCTTTTGGGCAGATTTGGTGGGTGTCTAGAAATCTTTGACGTTACCCGTACCAGTCAATGGTGCTCCGCGTGCCGTCAAAGAGGGACTACTGTAGACACCCCAATCTGGGTCTCCCAATTGTTTTACTTTGTTTTACGGTTTTCTTGTTTCCCCGATGATGAAATCGGATCAAACGAGCTTGGATTGGGGATGGATTGAGCTTGGAATGCTTAGAACCCTGCTTGAACCTTTTGAACCCTTTCTGAACCTTCAGTCAAGCCCTAGGGTCAGGTTTGACCGTCGCGCGATCCTTCATGTTACTCGCGCAATACTCAGCTTGCCAGGTGTGGTCAAAGTCAAACTGTTGACCGTTGACCCTCGCACGATGGTTCCGAACCCTCGCGCGATGGTTCTCTCCTGTCATTATCACATAATCCAGCTGGACTTGTGATGATTGGGTGTCACATGGGCTGGAACCCCGTTTTCCTCAGCTGAACAGGGTTCTGGCAGGTCACACCCTCACACCCTCACAACCACTCCCACTCACCTTGTTGGCTAGTCTATCCACCAAGTTGTGACCATCCTTGTTGGCTGGTTGCAAAGCCTTGTTTTGCCACCACCTAGCCCTTCCACTTCCCCTATAAATACCCCCATTGGTCTTCCATGTTAAGGGTTCCAAGAAAATGATTAAAAAGTCTAATTACCCTTCACAAGGCAATTAGCATTCTAGCACAAAGTCACTAACTTAAACCACTTCCTAGTCATCCAATTAAGTGTTCTACACATACACTTAGTCAAAGGCTTCACCAATCAATCCAATCCATTTCCAACCCCTTTCCAAGCAAAGGTATAATGTTTAGCCTGTTTCTGTTTTGATCCCTGAGGGGGGCTGACAGGGCCAAGGCTGATAATTAATACCATGTCCTGGTCCTAAAGCCAGCAGAGTTACAAGAATCTGTGACAGCTAAACCCTCGCGCGATGGTACACAATGCTCGCGCGACACTTGTGTCTGCAAGAGAATGGTCTTCGTGGGGAAGGGAGGCTGGTCTTTCATGTTTTGCAATATTAGCATGCCTGTTGTACTTTATTTTGATTTTTTAGATCACTGTTATGCATGCAAAACCAAAAAACAGTAGCTTAGTTGTTTGTTTTGAATAGCATGGAATGCCCTTGGGTCTTCCTGGATCTGTCTTAGGACCCCAAGCATGCAAAGCAATTCCTAGAAGTCCAGTCAGGAATGTCGCGCGAGACTCATTCTCTGTCGCGCGACAGTTCTGTTTATTCCAGAAATGGCCCTTGCATGGGCAACTAGGCCCTTGGCCTCTTTTTATCCCCCCACTGTTTAGGGGTTGTGTTTTCCTTTATTCAGTTCCATTTTCAAGCTATTTGTAATAATTAGTATTTTACAGTCCCTTTGATAAACTGCTTGGTTTGCCTCCTGGGTGTGCACTGGTCCTTCCAGAGCCCAGAAGGGGATGAACTTGGAACTTTGGTGAGATGACAACACTCGCGCGAGGGTTTGAGTGTCTCGCGCGATGGTTCTCTTGCATGCAGATTTGTTCATGCATGCAAGTTGGCCATCGTGCAGGACAAATTCATCCCGAGCCTGGTTTTGGCATTTGATCGTTGTTTTAGGTCTCATCCCATTTATTACTCGTCATGCCATCCATCCATGCTATTATCTGATCACATCCTACAAATTGTTTCAGTTTTAATCCCCGATTAACTGTTCCCCCGCCCTAATTGGCTAAAATTAATTAAAAGAAGAATCACAAAAGTTTTCATAAAAATGCCTAAGTAGAGACCGATCTCTGGATTGGGCGAGAGGGGTGCCTTAAAACCCTTCCCCTCTCGTAACCTGGCTCCCGAACCCAGATATGGTTATGACGGACTGGTTTCCTTGACTTTTTCAAACAAACAGCGCGGCAGGTGCTTCGAAATACGGTTCCTTGAGTGTCCGACCCTCAAAAACTCAAGTGGCGACTCTGTATTTTTTAGCGCTTGCCACCTGCGCTCGCGCTCCCTCGTTTTCCAAAAAAAGGGCCGCAACGGCAGGAAGGAATGAAATCCTTTCTCCGAAGGGCATGCTGCCCACACTACTATCACCGAGCTCCGAGCCCAAATTGCCTATTTACAAGCTGAGAAAGCAGCAAGAGATGCTGAAGACAAGAAAGATGAGGAAGAAGCAGAAAATCCTCATGAAGTCTCAGAAAACCCTGAATTGGTCAAACAAGTCAAGGAGATCAAGCACGCTTTGGCTCGTTCACAAGGAGACCAAATTCTAGATTTCGAAGGACTCTGCCTCTTCCCAGAATCTCAACTGCCTGAACGGTTCAAAATGCCAAACATCGAAAAGTTCAACGGAACTGGTAACCCTACCAGCCATGTTCGTCATGTCATCAACACTCTAAAGCCTATGGGCTTAACCGACGAGCTCATTGCTCAACTATTTCAAAGAACTCTCACTGGAAACGCCCTCGATTGGTTCCTCACTTTGGAATTTGTGCACTATCAGACCTGGCCAGAAATTGCCAATGCTTTTGTCAAGCAGTATGCATACAATGTCCAAATTGAGCTAACTACTCGAGACTTGGAGATGACTAAACATGAATCCAATGAGGACTTTGCTACCTTTGTGGCAAGATGAAGAGAAAAGGCTGCCAAGATGAAAAGCCGCCCTACCGAGGAAGATCAAGTGAGGATAGTTGTCAAGAATCTGCAGCCCAAGTACCTCACCCACATTTACACTCAGGCTATCACCGACTTCAAACGCCTGCACGCCACTGGATTACAAATCGAAGATGGAATCAAGCTAGGCCTCATTGGGAAAGAAGAACCCCTCTACCCAGAAAAACCTTTCCGACCTGTGCATCTCCTGCCTCTGTCAACACCCTTAACTCAGCCTTACCACAAGACCCTTTTCGAACTAGCTCATCTAGAAACACAAATCACCCTCGCTGCAATTTTGACCCACTCTATATGACTCCATCCCAAGCCTTAGCCATCCTAAGCCGCCAAGGGCATCTTAGGTTCTTGAATAACCCACCTCCTCAGCCACCTTATGGCCCAAGCTATGACGTCAATAAACAATGTGCATACCACCAACACCCTGGACATGAGACAGACCGCTGCATGCGTCTTCGTCATGACATCCAAGATCTCATTGATAGTCGAGTTATAAAACCTCATAAGCCTAATGTGCAAACCAATCCACTCCCTGCTCACAACAACAAACCACCGCCTCAAAATATCAATCTCATAAGCCTATCCAATAGCCCCACATATAATCCTACCCGACACATTATCCCAAACACCCAAGCCAAACCATCCCTGATCTTCTCTAAGAATGGCGAATGCTTTGCGACAGGAGGAAAACCCCACATCTATGCCATTGATGATGGGGATTGGTGGTTGGACATGCGTCAAGCCCTGCCAAGTGATTGGGAAGTTGGAAGAATTGAGCCTGCTGATCCTTGGGGCACCCAAGAAGAAGAAGTGGGTCACCTCACCCGAAGCGGAAGGGTATATAAACCTCCTAAACTAAGTGGGAAAAGTTCAACCTCAACACGAGTAATGGAAGAAGAAGAAGAAGAGAGCCAAAGGACCGAACCTGAGGAAAACAGAGTGCTAAGACAACTAAAGAAAATCCAAGCTGATATCTCTATCTGGGGACTGCTTATGTCCTCCTACGAGCATCGTAACTCATTCTTCAAAACCTTGGGAAAAGCCAAAGTTCCCATCGACATCACCCCCGAAGATCTGGTGGGTTTCATAATGGCGTCAAAAGCTCCGAAACCAACGATAGCCTTCATTGACAAAGATCTACCTCCTGAAGGGCCTGCACACAACAAACCTCTCTACATTTCACTTAAATGTCTCACTAAATGGATCCCACTAGTCTTGGTGGATAATGGGTCTGCTTTAAACGTATGTCCTCAAAGGACCCTCGACAAGCTAAGAGTAAGCGCCACCGACATACGCCCTTCAAGTCAGGGCGTAAGGGGCTATGATAATTCAAAAAGAAGAGTGGTTGGGTGCGTCACACTGCCAGTAGAAGTGGAGAAGATCAAAAGAGACGGGGAGTTCCATGTGATGGATATACCGGCCACCTTCAATCTTTTATTAGGAAGGCCTTGGTTACATGACGCTGGGGCAGTGCCTTCCACTTTGCATCAGAAGGTCAAATTTACAGTAGATGGAAGAGTCATAACCATTCTGGGGGATTCATCGATCCGAGCTCATTCCGACACACTTGTCCAAGAGGTAGGGACCGAGGAAACCTTCCTTACTGGATTCAGTCTTGAGGAAGCAACTGTTGTGCAAGCCTTAATGGCTGAGAGAAACTTCTACATAAGCACCCCTGCCATATGGATGATGAAGAAACAAAACTACCTCCCCGGGTTGGGTTTGGGCAAAAGATCACAAGGCATCCCGCAAATGATTGATCCCCCGTATAATCAATACGCCTTTGGTCTTGGCTACACGCCGACAGAAGCCGAGATAGAAAAGAAGAGAAGCATGGAAAAGGCTAAGGTAAGAGGAAGCAGGATCAAAGAAGAAAAACTCATGATCCCAAAAACACTCAACGGTTGGTTTGTAAGAGAAGGAGAAGACTTCCCATTTTGTGGCTTTGCAGAAACATGGGAAGATGAAATTACCAAGCAAAGGTACCCTGGAATGCAAATCTTCTTTGATCAAGTATGGACTGACAGTGATGTGGAAGAAGAACCATTGAATTCAACGTCTATTCCAAAAGACTAGATCGAAGTATTAGCTGAATTTGACCTGAAGATTCTGTTTAGCAAAGAAGAGGGTGAAAAAGAGTATAAAACTGTGAAAGGGAAAGGAGCAACTCCCGAGATACCGCAGTAAATCGCATGAAAACATTACTTTCATTTCCTAAAGACAAGCTGGGACACATTTTGGGGCCCCTGTTTGGGCATTTCCTATAGCTAAATAAATTCCCATTTTATCATCTTATGCTTATGATTCAATCTTTAAATGCAATCGCTATACGCTACAGTCTCTCTGCCAAAAATGAAAGGATCTTAAGAATCTAATTCTTTATGTTGCTAACAAAAAGGGAAGGAAGGGATGAGCCCTGATTACTTAAGAACTAGGTTTCTGTCAAAAGCTTAGGAAGAAGACGCTATCTCCGTGAGAACACTTAGGGTTAGCTTACCCATTGTGAAGGTACAAATGCAACAGGAGATTCATAAGAACATCTCCATCAAATTCCTCTCCAAAACACCAAAACCCTCTTGAGAGAAAAATACTCGTTGGGTAACTTAAATACCCAAATAAAAGTAAGAGCAAAGCCTGCTAGGGCAAGAAAATGCAAAAACGCAGCCTAGGCAAAAGTTAAGGCATTCAAAGAAAAGCTCGCTAGGAACTCAACCTCCATCAGGTAACCTAGGCAAAACTTAGAGCATGAGAAAAGAAAACTAAGAGTGAAAACCCAACCCCCAAAGGTTGTAATCTAGGAACTATGTAAAAAGGCCTGATTCCCTGATTGGGATACGTAGACAATCTCACAACGAGATGCGGCCCAAATAATTGGAGAGAAGGAAAAACATCAGCGAATTTGTACTCAACGATAGGTATAGCTAACCCTGCGTATTGAGCTCATAAAAGATGAGTTAGTCATTTTCCAGGAAATTGACCAAAAACAAGGACACATGAGAGTCATCGCTCGTCCTCTCTAACTCAAAAGTCGTCAACATAAGGAACAAGGCATTCCAACAATCCCAAGGCATGGCAAAGAGACTGTGGAAATAGCAAAAGCAAATAAAAGGCATGAATCAAATTCAAGCATAAAGAAATGCCACTTGGCTAAAGCAAAAAGTCCAGCTTCTTTAGGAAATAGAAGTAGCGGCCGAAGAATGGAGTTCTCAGCCGAGTAATCCATTCTTCGGCCCATGTTTTAATCTGCTTTAACACCCATAAAGCTTTAAACCATTAAATACAAATCTGAAGTATCTCGAGACAAGGTACAAATCATAATACTTGCCAAGCACGCTGAAGTTGCTTCATAAAAATACAAATATCAATTGTCTGTTTTAGAAATGACAAATACAGGAAAAAGGAAAGCTACTGGCCGCGGCCTCTCTTGGGCGCAGGACGGGAAGAAGAAGGACGAAAGCGCTCCGGAACAGGGACACTAATTCTTTGTCCCTCACCTTCACCATCAGCTCCATCACCATCTCTAGCACCTCCGTCACCAGTCTTGGTGATTCCGCCCTCACTGACCCCAGCACTCTGAGTAACTGACATCGTTGGCATCTGCTCCGCTTCAAGCTGCGAAACATAGTTTGTGGACACTCAAATTCACATAAAATATGGGATGGAAAGAGAAGAACTCAAAAAATATATACCGCGACTATCCGGCTTCGCTGCCGTCGAGCCAAGGCCTCTGCACTCTGGAATGCACGCAACCATTCCTGAACAACGTCAACAGGCACCTGCAAGAGGAAACAATTACATATACAACTGAAGGAAACTAAAGCAGAATCTACAATATTACCTGCTGAACTCCGGTAGGAAGCACGTAGAGCTGCGTAGCACACGGTGTGAGCGTCAAACGCTCCTCTTCTCCATTGGCATTGTGGAAAGAGATAAAGCTGGGGGCCCGTGGCCAAACGTGGGGAGCAGCAGCGGCAGTAGCAGTAGGTAGGGTTAGCGAGGCCAAGCGGAAGGTTGAATAATCTCCCGCCTGAAGAAAGCTCACGACTGGCTGTCTCTCAAGAGCAAGAAGCAAACTCTCTCTTGTCAAAAGATGAGTAGACCTCATGCCAGCTGGAGGAGGAAGAGGAACAAGTTGCAGCGCCTCAGAACGTGGGAAGTACTGACTCGCTACCCTCTCTCCAAGGTACCAAGCTCTCAAGAAGGGCCCCTCCAGGAGGAAACGCTGGCTGTCCAAAGCCCAAGCCAAAGTCAACTCCAAAGGAGCATCGTCAAGCAAAGTGCCCCACGGATCGAATCGCACCTGTAATGAGGGAAATAACATCAAAATAACAGAATGAAGAAATTGCATGAAAATCAGAGAATAGAGAGACATCGTACCTGATCCACTGTCAGGTGATCCAAAACTCGCCTCCAAGCTAGCAAATCCATAGCAGGCAACTGTGTCCTCCGGACCCCTTTTAGCCAACGGGCCGCCCGTGGAACAAACCTAGGCTCAATATGCCTAGTCGGAGGAGGGAACTGCAGCAAATATTCAAAGGCCCAGAGCTACAAGATAAAAGGCGAGCGTGAGATATAGAAAACGAAGCGACAAGGTAATGACAAAGAAAGCTAAAGTATATACCTCGAGAACGCGGTGATGTCCACCCAGCGACAAACTAACACCTCGGGAACAGGCACTCAGGTGCCCATACAGCGTAGTTAAGGCAGGAGTCCCCCAATCAAACTCTGCTATAGTGTCCAAATTGACCAAGGCGGCCAAAAACTGAACATGCACCGAATTCTCCTTGTTACAAAACAGAGTCTGCCCAATGAAATAAAGAAGGAAAGCTCGTACCAGCTGAGAAAGGGAAACCTCCGTCAGGATATCAGCTTGATCAAACTCTTCCTGAAGCTAGGAATAGGTGATGTGACCGCTCTCGGACACAAGAGGGACCTTCCCCAAAAGGTATTCAAAAGCACCCTCTCGCTCATGAATCCGAGGGTCAATCGGAAGAGGATCACCACCAACTCTCAGACCTGTAAGCAAAGCAAAATCACCTGGAGTGATCGTCATTTCTCCGGCCTCAGGAAGATGAAAAGTGTTGGTGGTATCCCACCACCGTTCCACAAGCGCTGTGGTCAAACCCAGCTCCGCCTTCGGAAGATGAAAGCCCCGTATTAGCTGCTCAAAGCCAGCCAAGGCAACCATGTCCTTGGCATCCCGAGGGAGCCTCTCGTGCCACTCAAACACCTGGGGGCAGCTTCCCCACACGCGCAACCTCTCATTCGCCTGACAAAAATGCGAAGAAGAAATCAATACAAAAAATATCGCCTATACAGGGGGCAACTTCTAGAACTCAAATTCCCTATCAATATCAAATTATCACTTCGCAAAATCTCAAATACAAAAACCATTTGACAGGATAAAATTTTACCTTCCTATTGGTGAAACCAAGGTGCTGCTCCGGCTCCCTGTGCAAGACCTCAGGTGGGACATCGCTGAGGGGAGGACGATATCGCAATGAACCACCACGCCCAACCATGTGAACCTGAGGGGCGTATGTGGCAACATCAAACGGTGGTAGAGTACCACCGCCTGCATCGGTAGAAACCTCGGGCTCTGTCTCAGGAGGAATGGGTTGCTAGGAGCTCCCTCCAACAGTGGCTCTGTGCCGACTCGAACGTAAGACGTGGGAACTTGAAACCCCGCCAAGAATTGCGGCCTCAACGGCTGGAGCTTTGCCCGTGTCCTTAGGCGCGGCAGGAGCATCAGATGACGGAGGAGGAGGCGTTAGTGAAGCCATGACAGCCGAGAAAAATGACAGCCGAAACCGCGGTGGTCGGAAACTGACGGCGGAAAGGTAGGAAACGGCGACAGTCGATGAGGAGAGAGAGAAGAGAGCGGCGGCGATCGCTCGAACGGGAGAAAAGAATGAGGGATAGAGAAAGAAAGGACGGAATGACCCGTGAGATCGATTAAGTTTAACTTAAATCGATTTTCTGACTGTTGGCTATCTCACGGCCGAGACACCAATTCCTCGGCCGAGACATCGATCCTTCGGCCGAGACATCGATCTCCTAGCCCTTCCATCAGTTTCCTTCAGCAACATCAGATTATGCTCAGTGCACTAATTCAAGCTGTTATAGAATCTTGGGCCTGTGACCAACAGAAGCAAAATCAAGTCAGCCTTGGGGGCATCCCCGAACCAATACGACGTGATCAGAACTAGCCTTGGGGGCATGCCCGAGCACCAAAGATCTCTCTCTCCACAAACTGCTGGCCGAAGCTCTTACTACAGCAAAGCAAGACACTCAGCAGCCCTAAGCTCATTACTCCAGCAGCTCCACGCTCAATAACCTTGTACACAGGTCGCTCAAGTCACCCAGGCTCTACGCCCATATCAACTCACTCAGTGGCTTTATGCCTATACTCACTCAGTGGCTCGAGGCCCATCACCATGTTCACCCACTCACCAATCACCGTCCGCAGCTCCACGCTTGCAATCTTCGCGGCTCCAAGCCCACTACCTCAACTGGCTCCAAGCCGTAACAACCACCTCAACGGCTCTATGCCTATATTCACATCACTCAGCGGCTCCAAGCCCAAAGCCATAAACGACTAACTCAGCAGCTCTACGCTCACCATCCTGACGGTAGGCTCTACGCCTATAATCATATTCAAGCAATCTCAGCGGCTCTAAACCCATTATCTAAACTGGCTCTAAGCCGTAACAACCATCTCATCGGCTCTACGCCCTCAACTCATCCACTCAGCAGCTCTATGCCCGTATCAACTCAGCGGCTCTATGCCCGTATCAACTCAGCGGCTCTACGCCCATCATCTCAACTGGCTCGAAGCCATAAACAAGCAAATCTCAACAGGCTCTAAGCCACCCCAACAATCAAGCCATCTATTCTCAGGCTCTACGCCTAAATGCTCAAAATCTAACATTTTGAACGCTCGAAGCTCTTCGAATGCCCAACCACTGTGTACTGGATGCTCATGTTCTACACTTGAATGCTCAAGCTCTACGCTTGGATGCCCAACCACTGCGTACTGGATGCTCAAAGCCTGTACTTTGAATGCTCGGATTCTGCCGTCCGAACGCTCGAGCTCTACGCTCTGAATGCTCAAGTCCGGAACTTGAAAGAAGCTCTACGCTTATATATCAAACACACACGCACGGGCCCGTGCACATTTGCATCAATTGCATCAACACTATCACATCGAGTCTGCATCATTATATCTGTTCACATCTAACAAACCATCATCACATATATGCACTCTGCATATCTCTCATGAAACAGGTCAACCCTACAATCGACCGGCTCTACGCCTCGGTTTTATTGATCGGTCCAGTACCTCGATCCTTTGGCTCTACGCCAATACCTATGATGAGAAAGCTCCGTGCACAGACCATCAGAATACAACCAGCTCTACGCTTCGGTTCAAATCACGTCAAGCTCTAAGCTCCGACACCTCAGGCTCTCGCCTTATGATCAATACCAGCTCCGCGCTTCGGTTCCATCCAGCCCTAAGTTCACCTCAGGCCCTCGCCTCAAGACTGCAGCAGGCTCCACGCCTCAATCCAATCTCCCTTCGCCTCATGACTACAGCAGGCTCCTCGCCTCAATCCTATCACTCTTCAGGCTCTCGCCTCATGACTACAACCGGCTCTGTGCCTCGGTTCCTTCATCCCAAAGCTCCGTGCTCTAGTTACTGGCCTTGCGCCCCCCATATCTCAAAACAAACCAGCATCCAACTCATCCCCAGCAGATGGCATGGATTCCACCCCAATTACATCAATTCCTTCTAGCTCATTCGCAAGGATAGGCTACTCTACCGAGCTCCCTTCAGTCAAAGTAAGGATGATCAAGAAAAGCAAACGCACCTACCATGTACTGATCTACCCCAAAATACTAAGGAAGCTCTCCGCAAAAACTCCCCCGGCAGCCCAGCGCTCCTTCAACTATCTTCCGCCAAAACCCTGGCTCAATCTAGGTACGTCACACTATGGCTTTTTAAGCCCTAAGGTACGTCTTCTGTCTCTAACCCTCCAAACTTTTATTTTTCTTTATTGCCCGAACTACGATTGGTTTGAATTTCCCTTGTGGAATACGTAGGCAGCCTCCCGGCCCGACCATAACAAAAACCTTTTTCGAAAACCCCTTGGAATAGTGGTTGAACCAAATTGAGTTACTTTTTACAGCTTTGACTCTTACTCAAACATGTCTCGCGATCCGTCTGAGCTCAGTCAAAGAGGGGCATCTGTAGACACCACAATTTGGCCTAACGATTATTTGAAGTCCCACCTTGGGGACCATCCCGATGATGAAATGAATACAGTGATTGCTGATTGCCTTCTTGAGAACCTTAGGACTTTCGGTAAGAACTTTGAGCCACTTAGAGGACCCAATCCAGAATCATATAGCCTTTCAGATAGAAATGCAGAAGCCTAGGAGAATCCATCTGTCGGCCGTGACATTGATCTCACGGCCTTAACATCATTTCCTCACCCGAGCAACCTGTTGCTAGAAAATCTCCCTGAGAGATCAATCCCTCGGCCGCAAGATCTATCCTTCTGCCGAGACATCCAATCCTCGGCCGTGATATCCTTTACTCGGCCGCCAGATCGTCCTTTTTCCAGACTCTGGAACGTTCTGTCGATTGTTTGATCCAACTACGCTACCTCTCCGATGTGTTCGGGCCACGTTCAGAGATTGCAACGAAGAGTTCGAATTGCATTGCAATTGCAATTACAATCGTGCCATTTGATTGGCCGGAGTGAGTCATCCCTATTCCTATATAAAGGAGCCTTTGGGCTCCGAAATTAATAAGTGAAATCACCCTCTCAAGCCACGATACTCTGCAAAAATACTCTCTCAAAACCTCTCTTCGAAAGCCCTTACCTCCCGAAGGCAGCCATCAATCTAGCGATCAAACCCTAACCCTAGGGTTTTCTGAGGAGCAATCAGTCAATCACACTCAATCCGAAGCAATCAAGCAACTGAGGGATCAAGGTGGTGAGGCCCAATGGCCTCTGGTTTGTTTTACTTACCGTATTTATGACTAACCGTTGTGTTTTGATCATCTATTAACTTTTCTGTCTGGTGTGAGGAAGAACATCGACCGGGGCTTCGATCCCTCGGCCGATATATCAAACCAGGAGGATCCCTCGGCCGTGACAACCATTCACCAGCCACGGGATCCATTACCCTGGGACATCTTTGTTTGTTCTGCTTTCTGATGCATGTTTCAAATATAGTCTTGGCTCACCCTTTACTGTTTAAAGGCTAAAAACAAACTACGTGTTAGAATTAGATAAAGCATGTACATGTCTTATGTTGAATAATTATGGGCCAGTTTCACGACTGGGCAAATAGGGGTGCCTAACACCTTCCCCTTCTTATACTTTTGGCTCCCGTATTCGGAATCTCTGTCTATTTTCCCAGTTTTGGTAAACTGGGTGGCAACTCTGTTTTGATAATGACCGCTATCGTGTGGCGATGTTCCTAGCCATGGGAATGTCCACGATCTCGGTCTACGAAGCAAGCAACCAATCGAGCAAACAAACGTGACCAATCTGTATGGCGATGCCCCGTTTGGGAGGTGTCTATAGTATCATGAGCATTTGATGGCAACTCTGAATCCTTCAGAGGGGTTCATTCATTCGTACCCCTCCCGAGCCTCCTGCCGAACTGCTGAAGATGTCGAATCCCGACTACTTCATCCGTCGATATATAAATATATTATCACCCCAAGCGTAGGGCTAATACGTCCTTTGAAGCATAATAATCTTGAAGTCCGGGTATCGTACTCAAGGGAATATCATCACGGCTCAATTGGATTTGTAGAAGTAAGATTCGTGGCCTTAAGACGGCCAACTTTAGGAGTAGTTTGAAACGGAAAAAAATGTAATTAATCTTAAATAAACAAATGTTTACACCGAAGGTGTAAAAAATTTAATCTCTTAGAAAAAAGTTCAATATAGTACTCCAATAGTAAATATATTGCTCCCATGGAGTCGCCCAACCCCCACAACCTCAAGTATGGCGTCGCGGTTGTTGGTGGCGATTACAGGGATTAATGGAATCATTGGTCGATGACTATAGCAGTTACGCCATGTTGGGCTAGTAATTTTGCCACATCTACGATATGGATGATTTTGAGGGTGTTTACGCTAGTGATTAACTTATGTAGAATAAATTTTTGATTCAAACTTGTACAATTTTATTTTTTGCATTTATTAGTTTTACGCAAAACTTTTATGTGATATGGGTGAGTAAGGATGAAAAGAATCGGAAAAGTAAAAAGTTAGTATGATTCTTTTAAACAAGTATTTGGGGAAATATTCAAGGAAAAGTCCAAAAACTGACTTTTTGAGCTTTTTTTTGAATATTTTCCAAAATACTTGTGTATAAGTTTAAAAAATTTATTTTTCCGATTCTTCTTGTCCTTACTCACGCATATCACATAAAAGTTTGACGTAAAATTAACAAACACAAAAAAAATTTGAATAAAAACACAACAAAAAAAATTATGGCGCATAAATTAATCACTAACGTGAACGAGACTAAAAGTGACCCTGCATGGACACTAAAGGAAATATATAAGACAAAGTGAATCTGGTTGTGGTTCTGCGAACTCTGAATCCTCGATCGGATAGTGATGGCATAGAGTGGGAGAACAGGGATTGATTGACCACATGCATGCATATAGATCAATTCATGCATGTGCTTGATTTTTAGTTTGGCACGGGTGACGTAAGTGCTTACATGAGCATGGAGTAATACTCCTACCTACTCCAATAGATATGCTCACATGCATATGTACCTTGTCTTTTTCTCATTTTAATTCTGGGATATGCTCACATGCATATGTACTAAACGTCAGGATACTGCATTTACCTTGTCTTTTTCCCAATTTAATTCTGGGATATATATGTCAGAAGAGACGAAAAAGATTTTATCAAAAAGAATTTTTCAAAAAATTTCCCCTAGATTCCTCTACTTCCAACATTTCTCTCTCTATCTCTCTCCACTTATTACCCCTACTATTTTTCAAAAAAAATTTCAAAACACAAACCAAACACAGCATTAGTAATTAGGACAGACCGGATATGATTATTCATAATTTTGTGTTTGCAGTACTTTTCCATCCTGTATTTGCAGAGGAAGATGATCATTCAATACAAGAAAAAGTATATTCGGTGACGACAAAATTTAATTTTATCACTAAATGAGTATATTTGGTGACGAAAAAAAAAATCGTCACTGTTTTGATAATTTCCGTGACGAAATTATTTCGCCACCAATTATACCTGTTTAGCGACGAAAAAAGGTGACAAAATTATTATTCGTCAGAAAAGATAATTTATTTGGTGACGAAAAATATATTTCTTCGACCAATTTGGCAACGAAATATTTTTTTCGATCTGGCGACCAATTTGGCAACGGAATATATTTTTCATCACCAAATGCTTAACTTTGGCGATGAAAAATAATTTCATCACTTTTTTTTACGCTTTTGGCGACGAAAGATGTATCTCGTTGTCAAATTAGTACCTTTGTTGCCGAAATTTATGAATTGTGCTTTATCACCAAATATATTTCACGCATAACTCTTTGCTCATAACTCTGATATTTGAGATAATTCAAATTGGATTTGAACGATAACACAAAGGGTTACAATTTTCATGTTAATTAAAATTGCTAATTTTAATGTATACAGGTTCAAAATGACATTCGAATTATATTTAATGTTAAAAGTATAGGTTATATAGCAGATATTTTCAAATGCGCAATTGGTCGAAACTTGTGCGAAAAACTCAAGAGACTTGGGTTCGAAACCCAGCCGATTGAAGCAAGAAAGTGGGATTATTTTCCCATATGAAAACATCTGGAAAAAAATTTCATCGATTTCTTATATTGTTGACGAGAAATTTCGTCACTGATGGGTCTTATATTGGTGACGAGAAATTTCATCACCGATGTGACCCATCGGTGATGATTTTTCGGTTGCCAAACGGAATAATTGGTGACGAAAATTTTCGTCGTCAAAAAGCGCAATAAGCGAGAAAAAAAAATCGTCAACAATAATTCAATTTTTGGTGATGAAATATTTCGTTCGTCATCAAAAGGCACTATAGGTGACGAAAAACAAATTTCGTCACCAGGTGGCAGGTGGGAATCCTTGACAATCCTTAGTCGACAAAAAAAATTTCGTCACCCATACTATTTGTGACGAAAAAACATGTACTGTAATTTGTGATGATTTTCATTCGTCTCCAAATACCAAATTTCTTGTATTGAAAACAACCGGAAAAAGCTAGTAATCTGAAATTAAGTTCGTGTATATATGTTCAACTCACACATCAGAATTGACAGTCTTTCTCTCTTTTCAAATACGGTGGTCTCTACAAATGGTGGTTACCTCCATTACAAATACAATATATTAATTAAATTGGAATATCACTCTTTAAATGGTGCATAGGTCCCTTCAGTAAAAATCAATAAATTAATAAAGATTGAAGTGCGGGTTGGAGTCCTCAAAATGTCACATATGCCTCTATTTGGTTATAAAATTAGAAGTGTGACTTGTAGATATGGTTAGCAAAAAGTGAATAAAAAATGGATTTATTATAACCAATATTCTATATTCCGATAATTAGTATCCCCTGAACAATATCCAACTATCCACAGGCGCCTATAAAGGAATGGAGTTCCTAGAAGTGGCTTACACTTTTTGGCCATCTCCGGACGATTATGCCCCTTACTCCGGAAACTAGCTGATTGAATTTACTTCTTTGGGATTTTGGGCATTTCCGTCATTTCGCGCTTAAAATTGGTGGGCCATAGACACTATTTAGGTTATTTACGAATTACTTTAACGGGTTTTCGGACTTTCGATGTTTTCCGTCTGCGTCCCGAATTTTCTACACTATTTTGTCACGTAGTGGTGTTGGGCTTGGGGGCTTTCCGGTAAAATTGCATCCTCCGGTTACTGTGCGCACGTGGATCCTTCCTGGAATCAAGGCTTTTTCTGTTTTTCCCAATTCGTGTGTTCACATCTTCTTCCCATTTCCCATTTCCATCCATCCGTCTACCACCATCTCCGCGACAGATGGCCAGTCGGGCTTCCTAGAGCAGATGATGGCCGATTTGCTGTGGGAGGAGAAGATTTGGAGAGGAAAGTTAGGGAGGAGCTCAGCGGCTGGGTCGTCTTCGGCTTTAAAATCAAATACGAGGACGGCGCGAGTATGGTCGATAGTCGGTTGTTTCAAAACTCTACCAAATCCTGTGAGTCCTTTTCCCCTTATTTCCTCTTGGGCTAAGGTTCGGTCGATTGAGAAAACCATACGTCAATTACTAATTGATTGTAGATTTTTTGCTCTCTATGAAATCGTCTTCATGTTTTAGGGGAAACCCCAAAAAGGCCGCATTTTTAGCGCTGAAATCTGATTCCCAAAAAAAATGAGGGATGTGTGAAGGCCAATTTCGTGATTTCTGTGCTCTGTGATATCAATAAGAGCAAGGGTTCAAAGAGATATGCGAGTTACTGGAACAGCAGATGTCGCCGACTTCTGATAAGTCTCAGATATGGCAGCAACTCCAGCACTACTCTCAGTTCCCCGATTTCAATAATTACCTCGCTTTTATCCTCGCACGTGCCGAGGTACCCGCTCAATTCCCCCACGATTGCTTCTTTCTTGTGAAAATAGGCGTGATTCTTTCCAGACTGGATGTTTGTAGGCCCTGATTGGTGTTATTTGTTCTTGATGTGCTGGAGTTTTTTTGTTTGATTCGGTTAGACTATGGTCTGTTGGAAATTGGAAGTTATTCTTACGGTTATTGAAGCTGCTATTTGATTGATAGATGCGGTTGATGGAATGGTTCTTCATTTGGCAACACGTACCTATTTTGTTTGTCTTTTCCCTTGTAGTAGTAGCATATAGTTTAGGGCTTTCTTAACTGCACTCTTCGGCTTTGGTGGCGTGATCGGGATGTTTTTTCAGAAAAATTAATTATCATTGTGAAATTTCTGCTTAGCCTATCAAACAAGTAACTTAGATTGCAATTTCGATATTTCGAATAACATAGATAAAATATCTTCAATTCTAGGAACGTATGTGTGGAAAAAGTTTTAGGTGTCATTCAACTCAAGTCTCATTTATCTACTCTATTGTGTGAATTTCACTCCATATAGCTCTGCCATTAGTTGCCCTTGATCTTTAATTAAGTAACAAGTGCTATGTAACCAATGTTTGATGACATTTACTGTAGGATCAGATCCTTTCAATTGTTAATGCTTTGTGTTCAATTCCCATTATATGATTATTCTTTTCTTTACTCTTTCTTCCCTGGCGTAGTATCACTATCACATGTAATAGCACTACAAGAAAAATGAGAATATGTGACGAAATGGTGGTGAGGAAAGTAGATTTCGTCTCAAAATATACCTATTTTGTGAGGAAAATATTTTTTCGTCACCAATTAAGAGGTCAAAAAAATTTAAGGTGAGGAAATTTTATTTTGTCGCCAAAAATAGTTAATCAATGACGAAAAAATAAATTTTGTCAGCAAATGGGTGGACAAAAAATATAAGGTGACGAAAAAATAAATTTTGTCGCTAATCCGTTTCCTCCACATATATTTGCAATCATTACGTGACGAAATAATTCCTCACAAAAGGAAATACTTTGGGTGACGATTTTTTTTTTGTCTTCCATTTTAAACAGGGAATTAGACGATTAAAAAAAAATAAAGTGGGAATTTGTCCCCCAATATTTCCCTTTCCCACCGAAGTCTCAAACCCTATCTCCTCATTTCTACAAGCCGCCGACTTCAGACTTCTCCTCCATGGCGATTTCGCGATTTGCCTGAGACCAAGGGTGAGTCTCTCTTTTTCTCCCTCCCTCCCTCCCTCTCAGTCTTTCTCTTCTTCAAGACTTCATCTGTTGATCTGTTCATCATCTTCTTCATTACGTTTTGTTTGTAGTTTGTACACTGTGAACCGCGAACCACCGTGAACCACCATGCACCACCGCAAACCGTTGGCAACTGCAGGTGAGTCTCTCTCTCTCTCTCTCTCTCTCTGTGTGTCTGTCTCAGATTACAGACCGTAATCACCGTATTGTATCCTAATCACCATTATCAACGTATTGAAGCTTCAAATTAGGGCTTTGGCCTTTTGGTCAAAATATTACAAGACGTCAAGACCTGTTAGGGCTTTTGATTTCAGGCAAGTTTGGGCTTCTATTGAACCATTGTGAGTTTTCTCTCTTTTTCTCCAAATTAGGGGTCTTGTTCAATTTGAAATGGAATTGTATGAATAGGTTTTGGTAGCTTCTGTTATTAGGTTCAGTGTATTTCCAAAGATTTATTATCTCTAATTTTCATTTTTTGTTGTGGTTTAGAATTTATCTTTTTATGTTCACCTCCCGCTTCTGTACCTTGCAGAACACTAATTTTCTAGTGTCTCCTAACATTCTATAATGAGGTGCACGAATGAATTGGTTAGAGACCAGAACATCTTAAACAAACAGAATGTGAGTTTATATTCTGCTTTTTAGTATTATCTATTCCTTCTCTTTTAAAAGTACGAAGCCTTAACATCTCCTTTTGTCTTTGCCACAAATGCCCCCCCTAAATCAGTTAAATACCTGCCCCATTCAACACTGGTTCTTAACGACGCACCCATTCTACTCCATGTGGTGTGGATGTTTGTATGTAACCTATCCCATTTGACACTGATTCTTAACGACACCACGCCTCCTGGCTACTACCATTCGGATTATATGTACAACACAACCGCCAGTCCTAACAGCATACAAACTCAACTTGCCACGATTTAATGGTCAGACGGAATTGTTTCATCACGTCATCCTCCATTGAACTTGCCAAGAGCCTTGTTGCCCATGCGAATCTAATGGCCATCATCCCTCTCTACCAAACCTGGCAGGTAATACATTGCTCAAATCTTTATTTTGACCATACCACCGTCTCTCCTTAAGTATATTCACTGGTTCAAACATTGTGAGTGCAAACTGTTTGATAAAATGTGTCTTCTAAATATGAGTGTTCCTGACTGTAACACAATGTCGCAACCCTTTTTTAAAACGAAGTAATATATACTCAGCCCATCGTATTTCATTTTCATTTTACAATAAACAAATCATGCACTCTAAGCATCCTTGCTCCCAGAGTCTCTGTAATATGATTTTCAAAATGAATTTTTGCTATAATGTGTCAAATGGGGTGTCTTTGTGATTTTTGTGATGATTTTAGTATTTGAGTTGATTTTGAATGGGGATGTTAGGACCGGAGGGAAACCACACACACAACTTAGACACTGAAATCATAAAAAACTCCATTTGTATATATATATATATATATATATATATACACACAAACATGAACAAACTCTCTGGGGAGAGCCACAACCGGCTCCCCCTCTCAGGCCTCACCCTTTCCAGACTCTCACTTTTGGCTGCCACTCCTCACTCTGTTCTTAGTACATCAATTTATACAGAGAAAAGGAAACAAAAAAATGTCTGTGACTCAACATGGCCCCATGGCCTCATACACATGCACATGGAGAATCCGACCTCTTGGTGGTTCACATAGGAAGGCATCTCCTGTGTCTCACATGGGAGACAAACCCAACAGATGTGTTGTTTGTCGAGATGGCGTGAATGAGGATCAACGATTACATGCCTGGTTGGAATAGAATTTCTCCAAATATATACCACTAATAAAAACTGAGTCATGCGATTCGAAAAGTGTAAGGTATTTCATTTACAAAGACTTACAAATGGTGGTGACTTAGTTTAAGCAGGTTTAAATGGGAGTGGCCTTTCAAAAGGATACCATGTTGTCATGGTTTGTTGGTATTCTTGTAGAAGTCTTTGTTTTAATCTTATTAAAATAGGAGATAGCTTCAAAATTTATTCCTTTAAAGATATCTTGTATTTTTGTTGAGCATTTCCTAAACTCCATGTGAAATGAGCATATTACCTCCACCTTATTTGGCGTAGTAATTTACTACATGAGCTGATAATTTGCTCTTGAATGCACATCAAGCTTCACTGCATGCCCTCAAGATGCATTTGTCTCTTGCTAACGTGATAGGATATTAGGTTAGATAGGCTTTCAAAATTTATTTCTTTACCTTCTATTTTGGTCAAGAATTTTCTCAACTCCATGTGAAATTAGCAAAATACCCATACCGTTTTTGGCGTTTTCATTTGCTAGATGTGCTGATAGTTTTGAGGTTATCTAATAGTAGAGTACTATAGGTATAATTTTCTTCCAAAGTAAATCACGAGTATGCAATACGAGTGTGAAAACAAATTGTGAGCATAAAGCAAGAAGATTAATAGGACAAAATGTTCCTAACTCATATGGGGTTTAAAGGCAGCAAGAAGAGAGTCAATGCTTCGGTCAGCTGTGATGCCTTTGGCAAGGTGCATAAAGGCTAACAAAGATTTGGATGGCTATTAATTTAGCTTGAATTTTGTCTTATGGAGCTCATTAGTTTGGGTAATCAATGTCTTGTCCTTGTAGTTTTGAGAATATTATATAATCTGGAGTCTGGAATAGGGGTAGAGTTGGCAAGGGAGAGGTGCAAAATAGGGGTGAGAGAAAGTTGATATTTAGAATTTGTTACATATGGAAATAGAAGTTCATCACTCAACTTTCAAATTCGTTTTTTGCTGTTATTTGAATTCTAAGGCATTTATTATTTTAGTGATCCTATTTGTTGTGTAGACATGCTTGTTAGATTAGTGTGCATTAAAGCAAATCTGTCCAAAAACCATGTACAATGCATTTGCTAAATCTATAAATTTTGTTTCCTAGACATAATGTTTTTTTTTTTGGTAAGAAAAGCGGAGTATATGCCACGTGCATCGCACCTGCCTTTTTTTACTAGTATATATATATTGCTTTTCTAGTACAATTTTTTTGTTTCACTCTTTGTTGCAGTGAGAAAAACAAGCATGGACACCGAACTCGATATCATGTGGGACAATTGGATCAACTTTCTTCTATAAGGTAACCATTGTAGCTAATTCAGTTGACTCTGTTATGCACTCTTACCCAGTTAACTTGGACCAAGCATGAGGTTTCCATGGCAATCCTATGCACCTATGTATGCATCTTTCACATTTGAAGGATCTTGAACATCAATGAATATAGTAACCTGGATTTTTTAACAGTTTATTGCAATTTTTATTTTCCCTTTCTATTTTTTGTACCATGCTTCCCATATGATTAATTGGTAGCTAATTTGATGTGTTCTTAGCTTGCTTATCTAAAAGTTTCTTTGTAATGATATGATTGTTTGTGTGGAATTTGAGACATAATTTGGGAACATTATCTCTCTTTTTTTTCCACCTACATTAATAGGCAATACAGATCGGTTTGCCTCATACGTTGTTCTTGTGTGCATGCAGGTCTGGTGATGCTCAAGAGATTGATGAAACATATCAAGTACTTGAATCATTGGAATGGAGTGCTGCTATATCTTGGATCTGTCGATTATGTTATGGTCGAAGTTCTACTCATGGTGACTTAGTCGAATTGGGATCAGCTCTGGAATTTGGTCTTGTAGGAGCGATCAGAAAAAAAACATCGCTAACAGGTTTGATTTTCTTCCATTTTCTAATGTTGATTTTGCTGCTGCCTTTTAGCCTTCTTTTTTGCCCTTGTGCCTATTGTTGTTGATTCTGGGAGCTCTTTGTAGTGCCTCTTAAGTTTAGGCTCCTAACTTACCTCATCCTTCTTTTCTGCCCTTGGCTCCTATTGTTGTTTATTACCTCATCTCCAAGAAAGGATGAGGCTCAAACTCACAGCTAACCGGGAAACACACATTGTAGTAGATCTCTCTCAAACCAAGAAGCCCAAATGGACTATATATGAGCCTGCCTACTGATGGTTGTGGAAAGATACCATCAAAGGATCTAAGATAGTTACCATTGATAATAGAAGTAATAGCATATATGAACCGAGTGATTCAGACTTCTCATGTACCTGCACCACTTGAGCATGTCTATGAGTAATGAGCAGCATGGTGGCTCACTCCTTTTAAGTCCCACGACCTGCTCCATAATTGATACTTGCACCACTTGAGCCATTTGCACCACTTGAATACTGTACATGCTAGCTGCACAATCTCTTATGATTTGTTGCTTGCAAGGAATTGATATGCCAGCCAAGGGATGAGCACACATCGAATCTGCTTGCTGAACCATTTGTGCTTAATATGTTCACACCATAGTTGCCAAGAAATGGACCTGAAATGCAGATTGTAAAAGACGCAATAGATGCAATATCAACAGCAACAGATTACATTAAAAGCATATAGCAGTGACATTTTATAGCTAACGAAACCAGTAGGACACAAAAGGTGAGACAACCAAGTAACAATCTGTTAGGTAGTCAAGTTCCATTCATTTACAAACCAACTAGCTTGATCACCTTTAGCTCGAGACATGAGCCTAAACCTGACCTCTGAACAGATTTTATGAGTCACAATAACAGCAGGGCAGTTAACATTTTGAAACTTCCTTAAATTCCTCTCTTTCCAAATCTGGTAGATAGTGATTGTGAAAGCCAATTTAATGGTAGTTACCCTCATGTGAAGGGACTTGGCATTAGGCCTTCCTCCTCTATTAGGACTAGTGGTGTATCTGTGAACGGGGAGTATGTAACACACCTCAAGGGAAAGGTGCAAGGGCAAGCTGAAAAAATTCAGAGCAAGCGGAAGGAATTGAAGTAGCAAACAATAAGATAGAGAGCTAGTAGAGGCAAAAGAGGAGCAGGGGGACTTTGGCTAGTGTTATGGCGTTTCTTAAACACCAAGGATTCGCTGGTTAACGACTTGCTGGTCAGTATATCATGCTTTCCGTATTTATACTCATAATGAGAAAACTGGGAGTGGGCTGTATATTTTTGTTGGTTTGGTTTTCTGCCCTTTTTTTTTCTCCCCTTTTTGAGCATATGTTTTCTATTTATAGAGATTATGAAAGTTTTTATATGCTCTCATTTGATGATAACTATTTGTTCCTTCTTGATTAATTGATCTCTATATCTTATATGGCTGAAACAAGTTACACTAAAATAGTCTAGTTACACAACGCCGTCTTGAGTCTAATAGTAATGGAACCCAAACAGAGGTCTGACAACTGCATTTGCAGGTTGCAGGTTTAACTTCCACGTCGTCTCTTTCTCTCTCCAATTGCTTTTGATTTGTCTTCTCCCAAAACGGCTTTCGTGTCCCGAAATAGAGGGGTTTCCACCTCTTTACGGCGGAGACACAACATGGACACGCAGGGGACACAACATATATGGGGACACAGCTCCTTCGGTGTATAAAACCTTGTAGCTTAACATAACAGCCCTTTTATTATTCTACATTATGGGTGAGAGGGGTGTGTTTTCCGGCTTTTCTGGTATGGGTTTTGTGGTTGCTTTGTGTGATGTTTGGTTTGCGTTTCTTTGTTTCTATTGCTGGTTTTATGTTGTTGGGGGGCTGTTGCTCTGTTTGCTGTCTTTCGGCTGTTGCATCTAGTGGTGTGATTGTGGTTTTTGGCTACTCATGTCTGCTATTGCTGCTCTTAATTTTCTGGATCGCTTGGCTGATCTTTGCTGATGTTTTTTGGATGAGGTCTGATCTTAATTATTGATAGTGAAGTCCTATGGCATCTCTTGCGGTTAAGGTGGAGTTGGTTCCTGCTTTTGGTTGCTTCTATTAGGCCTCGTGGTACTGGTGTTGTTTTTTGAGTTAGGTCCTCACTTGTGTCATTTATATATTGTTAAGTTTCCATAATGTTTTGTGTTCTATTAACATCATAACCAAAATACTTTATCCTACTTTTTATGTGTGCAGATTGAATATGCATAAGGTTGGTAGCGGGGAAGATGGTATATATACGCTCTTCTATGAAGATTTTTTGTTTGGATATATGTTTCTATGAAGACTCCTCTTTTGGATGAAGGTCTGAGTCTTCTTTTTTGGATATATGCTTCTATGAAGACTCCTTTTATGGATGAAGTTCCGAGTCTTCTTTTCTGGATACATGCTTTTATGAAGACTTTTTTTGGTTGAAGTTCAGAGTCTTCTTTTTTCATTTTAACGATGCTACCGAACTATGATGAACTTATATGGTATATATTGTCTACCTTTCTTGTTTTTGTCATGGGAACATTGATGCTTTAGATCCTATGGTTGAATGGACACATTTGGTGTAGAATACATAGTCCTTGTGGTTAATGGATGTCTAGTTTGGTTCATGATTATATTGGTTTATGAAGATGTGTTGGCTATTATGGTGTAATGTATAATTCATTTGTTTGGATGAGTATTGAATACTAAAATGAATAGGATAATATTTTGTAAGAAGAGTGTTAGTGACAACTGATTGGCTTTAATTTGAAATTTTAGGTGACAAAATATTTTGTCACCATTATTATTTTTAATTAATTCCTTAGGTGACGAAACTTTTTTTTGTCACCTATGCACTTACCTTGATCAATTACTTGCCAAAATTAGTGACGAAATTGAAAATGGGTGACAAATAATTTATTAGAATGGTGACGAAATGTTTCGTCGTCAAAAAGCATAATAGGTGACGAAGAAAATTTCGTCACCAGGTGATTTTTTCGTGACAAAATTTTTCGTCGTCAAAAGACACTATAGGTGACGAAAAGCAAATTTCGTCACCAGGTAGGAATCCTCGACAACCTTTAGTCGACAAATTTTTTTTCGTCACGCATACTATTTGTGACGAAAAACATGCAATTTGTGATAATTTTCATTCGTCATCTAACGCAATTTTTCTTGTAGTGTAGCTTGTGAACACAAGTTGTAACTCACAAATAATTAGGTAGTAAATCAAGTGTCAGTTACAGGAGTAGCTTGGTAATGTGGGAAAGATATCTATACTTCCCAATGCATATGCCATGGGTATGAGTTTTCACATACTGATGTCCGCTCCAGTTATAGTGTTGATTATTCTGTTCTCTGTTACTTAAACAGGGTAAATCATTGGAGGTTCAACAGGCTGCTGGATTGTTACTGAAGAATAACCTTAGAACTGCCTTCAAATCAATGGCTCCTCCATATTAGCAGTATATCAAATCGGAGTTGTTGCCTTGTTTGGGAGCAGCTGATAGGCATATAAGGTCTACTGCTGGGACCATTATAAGTGTAGTTGTTCAGATTGGGGGGGTTTTCGGATGGCCTGAGCTGCTTCATACCCTTGTTAAGTGCTTGGAGAGTAATGAATTAAAACAAATGGAAGGTGGTATGGATGGTTTGTCCAAGGTATGTGTTGTGAGATTGTTCATTCAACTTTCCCGGTCTTACTTTGTTAGCTGTATAAGATCTTTTGTTCATGCTGTGATGGTATTATGATTGTCAGTGTCTCATTCATTTTAGACTACTACCATGATAACATGTGGTACTGGCCATGGATGTACAAAAAAGTACAGCTTAAGGGCATTTATAGATCATGTTTCCTTATTTTGCTATGGATGTTGAGTTATGGTGCTGGAAAGAATGGCGATGGGGTTACTCTGTGGCAAATTATAGAATATCACGAGGGACTACGATAAGATCTTTAGACCTGCTGTTTGTACCTGCTACAGTAGTCATGTTTCTTCCTCTTTCGATTAATGCCTCTCTTTAACACATGGATGATGTGTGTAGGACAGATTTGTGAGGATATTCCTCAAGTGCTTGATGCAGATATGCCTGGATTAACTGAGCGACCCCATCAATGTTTTCCTTCCTAGATTATTGCAGGTGACAGAGCTATTACTGTTGTCAGAGACGTTTGGTTATAACTTCTTCTTTTAAACTTTTGACATGTGGTTTCTATTAAAACAGCTTTTTCAGTCACCGCATGCCTCACTAGGAAAGCTTTCCTTGGGTTCTGTGAATCAATACATTATGTTGATGCCTGAAGTGAGTACATCTTGTTTTTATTCCTTTGTATTATGTGCATTTTTTCCTGCTAATTGCTGTTCCCAGGGACCTAATCTGACTACTGGATGGTTGGTACTTATTACAAAGTTTTATCTCCTTGTAGGCTTTATATATGTCCATGAATAAATATCTGCAAGGTTTGTTCATTCTTGCTAATGACCTTGCTGCGGAGGTGCGGAAGTTGGTAAGTTGTTGATGGAATGGCGCTTCTGTTACACTACTGTTTCATTGTTGAAATCCTTGCTTTTGTGGGTCACACTCTACACTATCTGTCCACTTGCGCTGCGGACTTGTATAGTGCTTTGCAGCATTAACTGTAGTTTGAGATGACATGCATGATACTTGTGATGCATTTTTTCCAAGAAATGCGTTGGAGTGCTAGGATGTAGAAATTCATTTTACAATTTCATGATTAGAATCATGTGATGCTGTTGATTTTATCTTTGAGGTTTCTATTCTTCCCTTTCCTCTGTTCTTTTTGCTAGGCTGGGGAAGGGGTTGGTGGCGGGGGCTAGGCATTGGTATTGAAACTACCACATGGTCTATATGTTGGATTCTTGGGAGGTGGTTCGTCATTAAAATGAATAACTGAAGTAGTTTAGATAGTTGTGAAGATTGCAACCTCGAGCTTCTGAGTTATTCAACGAAATGGCTATCGAAATCTATTATGTTTTACAAGACTTTGTCTTGCTTTCATCTGTTTGTTGCTTTCTGTATTTAAATTAGGTCTGTGTGGCATTCGTTCAATTAATTGAAGTTCGTCCAGATTTCTTGGAGGTGGGCATTTATCCTATTGTATTGTAGTTTGAAGGGTTCTCAGTAATATGTAGTCCCAAATCGGGTGTTTTCTCTTCGGTTTTATTCTCCATTTTTTAAAGAGATTTAATAGTTATTGGAAGAAGCATGTATTAATTGGGACTCAGAAAGGTAGAGAAACCCTGTTTCAAAACAGATAATTTGAGATTGAAAATGATAAAAATAGTGAATCGCATAGAAAAGAATGGAATTCAGAAAGAAATTCGAGAACCCAAGAAGCCAAGTGATCAAATTGGGACTATTTCTACAAAAACCAAAAGTATGATTTTTGTCAGGTAATAAAGAAGGAGACCCTAATTTTAGGAAGAGAAATCCTTGATGTAAGGAAAGGAGAAGAAAAATTCATAATAGTAGGGGCATATACACATATACCTAACCTATATATAACCATACCATCTCAACTATACGGATTGAAAAGTAACTGCCAATGATATTGTTCCTAAGTCTGCTTAGCTAAAACACTCTAATAACTGAACTAAACCGTGTGATTATTATTATAGTTCTCAACTAAAGAAGCTTGCGATTCTCTGTATCTGTTTTTGGTTTTAATGTCACAATGTGATGTTCAAGACTTGGGGGTATCCTTTTTTGGATGTGAGCATGGCTTTTGCTTGGTGTCCTTTTGATCCTTACGAGGAACTTATTCAGAACCCACTAATATGGGTTTGGTAAACCTTTTACATAATACATACTGTCCCTTTCAGGAAATAGAGGGTTTTTTAACCCACAGCCGCCATGAGATTGGAAAAGTGCTGGTTATGCTCCTCCTACTGTGTATCTTGGACATGGTATTCAGTTTGTTAGGAATGATGCAGAGGTAGCGTTGTGCGACACTTTGTCCTTCTATTCTCGTTTTTGGGGTATATGACCACAGTACAATTGTTCCATAGTTACTATTGTCTGATCAAACAAAGTAATTAATTGTCTGGAAATCAATTATTATGTATGAACTTTTGCAATTTACACAAACCTGACCTAGCTTGGTTTTCAATTCCATAGGGAGATATTGAAAGTTTGTTTACATGGTTATGTCCTATCAGTAATTTCAGAGAGTGGGTGCAACAGGCTTAACGCTTCCTATGGACTATTCAGGGCTTAACAGTTGTTCCTATTTGCATTTACAGTTTGTGAGATTCTGGAGTATGTTTATTTGGGAGCTATCTCATGACGTGTTAATGTTATAGACAATGCAAATATAATAATCAGTGTTAGTGTCAATGTTCAAGTTAGAGCTAATAAAGCTTCTTGACCTAAAACCACTGACAATCACTCTGAAATTCAGATATTCCGAATTTTTCAGTCAAAATGTCACAAGAACTTTAAAATGAAGAAGAATCCGCATAAGGTTAAATGGACCAAGGCTTAACAATAACCCTTCCAACGAGATGGAAGCTAGGGTTATCGTTTTTCTTTTAAACTTATTACAGTTTCAAATGTTGGTGGGGTAGTTGAGTGGCTATCGTCAACTTGGTTTCTATTTCTGATTTCATTATGGCTCTTTTTCGATTGTGAATTGATTTGGTCTGTTGTTGGTTGTATTTGGGTTCTATGCAAATTGCAGAGTTCAGATTCTATGAAACTAGGATGGGTTGTGCTTTCATGTGACCTTCACATTTTGACATTCAGGATGTTTGATTGAAAAAGTGTTGGGTTTGGGTGTTAACCTAAGAAGCACGGACACATTTACTGGGCTCACGTATCAGTGTTGGTCACGGACACGACATGACACTCTTTGAACACATGTCAAATATGCCTAAAAACATGTTTGGTTTTTCATTATATTTCTTTTACTCTAAACATTGTGTTGATACTCTAGGAAAAGTTGGGGACAATGTTAGGACATGCTAAGGATAGATTAGGAGGTTAAAAAGCATTTTCAAGACTTGAACCAGAATGAAAATTTTCATATATGTCTGGTTCAAGGGTACTTATACAGGACAGTGATTTATTTCTTCATGATGTTAGTCTTAATTGATAGAGACAATGTTTTTTTTACTTCTATATGAATTCATATAGATACACCTACAATGAAAAGATATTCTATGTTTGACGTGTCCCCAACGTGTCTGGGTCCTAATTTTTAAAGGAATAACGTGTCCGCTTTTAATTGCATGTGTATTTCTTTTGCAGGTTAGTCCCTTTTGGAAAGTCTCTTTGCCTGCGATTTAGTCATTCCAAAGGTGGTGTGTCAGAGTGTAATTATTCTTCCTCTATCAAAATAGAAAAACCGTTTCCATGCCTCTTATACTTCTCTAATTTTCTTAGTTATAGAAATTATACCTTTTGCGTTTGAGACTGGTAGGCATAGAATTTTAATTTTCTGAGAAATTAGAGCTGGATGTTTTTTTTTTGCCACGTTGGTTAGTTATTAATCTAATTTGCTTTGGTAAATTAGTCAAACATTCAAGCCTTACTAGCTATTGGTGTTTTCCCATACTTCACTTAGTAATGTGGATTGGCCTAGGTGCATTGTTGGTAAACAAGGAGGATATGAAGGACAAATGGAGCTCCAACATGGCTGCATATTGAAAGCTAGCCAATTGAAATTTTGTATAAGATATGCATAGTTTTCGAGAAACTATGCTTCAATTTTTAGGCATCCAATCTTTCGGAGTGCAATGATGCATAGTCATCAATTATTTGTTTCCTATTTTTCCAAAAAAATGGTATATGAGATCTTCTCTAACTATTGATGTCGTATTTGATATGTTAGTGATGCAGCGCAGCCTCCTTTTACGAAACTAAGTGCAAGAAGAGATCACGAACTTGCTTATGTTAAAGATTCTCTCTTTGAAACACAAACACGAATAGAGATAAACTCTCAATTTTTCATTAATTCAATATCAAAAGCTTTTTTCCCTAAGGCTTACAATGAAATATAAATAGGGCGATAGAACCCTACCAACTTAGGAAACAAAGGAAACAATTAGGGCTGAAAATCAAATACTAGAAAGAAATCTAAGGTTGCCAAAACAAGCGGTAACTAAAACAGAATTTCCTATCAAAAGTTATTAGCAATCTAAATAAAAAATGATTTAGTTAATATTCACTAAATCTCCTCTCAAAAGGAAACAGGACATTAGTGAATATTAACTAATTTAGAATTAGTGAATATTCACTAGTGAAACCAAGTGACCGTTGTCAAAAGGAAACAGGACATTAGTGAATATTAACTATTCTAGAATTAGTGAATATTCACTAATTTAGAACTAGTGAAACCAGTGAACATTCTGCCGTTGTCACCCCGCTCCAGTTTGGGTTGGGCTGTGCTCGGTCCAGTCGCTTGAGGAACGTGGACGTGACCCGCTCTACTCCATTCTGCATCAGTTAGTCTAATCATTTTTTCCTGTCAGCATATATTGTATTAGACCTTGAATATAGACAAATACCTTGTGTTAGTCATAGTTGCTTTCTCGAATACCCAACTTAGATAGAACCCTAAACTTGACTTTAATTGCGTAGTTACTTATACCCAAATCCATTCGTAAGAATCCTATGGAGAGATGCATTCACATAATTGCGGTTGGAATTGTCATTGTCTTCATGGATTGATCTATTACTGATAAAGTTTGGCATGAGAAATTGATGGTTAGTTCTTAGCAACTAGTGAAATGACTTCAAACTAATGCAGAATTGGTGAAAACAAGATATTTTCTTTTTTGATCAGCTAGAGATTGTTACATAAACCCTAAGCTTTATTTCTCTATTCTCTATGCTACATAAACTGTAAATCTTATTTTTTTTACTGGTTCTCTCATATTGCAGGCTTCACAATAATACAATATCCAAGCAAACAGAGGACCAGAGTTGGAATCTCCAAAAATACAAATCTAGGTAATGGAAGAATCTTTTGATTTAACGTTAATTTCTGACTGTAATTGTTTCGATGGATTTATCATTTGACTTCTAAAATTTCAATCCTTTGAGATTATTGTCCTATTTGGATATAACTTATGTTGGTACTATTGCCATCCTTTCTTTTATTTTTCCCCTTCGGTTTGGTAGAGATGAATATGGTACTGAATGAATAATCAAAATTTTATACTGATTTGGAAACATTGTGAGGTGTCTCTGTATTCCTCTCTTGAAAAATAGGCCTCTGATTATAATTTACTGGTTACTTGAATACCATGTTGACGTAAAGAATACTGGATCCTATCTGAAATGAATCTATTCATAGCATTAAGACTTTCACGTTTTTTGTTGATCTTTATTGGTGATTACACTGAAAAGTTCGAAAGAGATGTATTCACATGCTTTCCGCCTGTGGTTATGTGGAGGAGGGCTAAAGTTTTGTTATTGTTACCTTTCAGGTCATTTCAGGTATATCGAGTTACCGATTCGTATATATCATCCTTTCCATGTGAGCGAGGTAGAGCAGTTGCTTAGCCTATCATGTTTAAAGTGCTTAAAGATGAAGAATAGGAAGGTATTGCATATTCTTACTTTCTTTCACGTTACAAGTTTTTTTTTTTTTGTAGTTATCTTTTTGTTTTGGTTATCTATTGGCTAAAAATGAAGAATAGGAAGGGATTAGAAATGCTTTTGCCTTACTTTTCCACAGGATGGATGGAAAAGCTTCTGCGTGACAATATACACACACACACACATCCATTTGTTTATTGAAAAGGATGGAAACAGACCTACTATGTCAGAGGAATTAGCCTCGGTATGCTCTTTTTTCCCTCTCTTTTGTGGTTTTCAATAAACAAATGGATATGTTTACTCATTCCGCTCTCAAAGAACATAATTTTTCCGTAAATTTTGTCCATTTGTTCGTATAAGGTCGTGCTTAAATAGATTTTCATAAGAGTGCAAGCACAAAATTGGTCATACATACTGCAAGAAAATTGGTCACAGATACTGCAAGAAAAGAGCCACTGTTGAATGCCTGTGTCCAACTTGAGAAATCTTTTGTAGCATAATTATAAAATTTTGGTTCTTATCAAATTATCTGTGGCTGTTAAACTGAATAGAAACCAATTGGCTTTAAACTGCAAGTTACAATTATGACCTTATATATATTAGCAGTATATTTAAGTCACTTTTGGCCTACGAAGAAAACAACAGAGAAGAAATTTTAGATTTTATCATACATTCCTGATTTTGGGACACAAATGTTTGAAGATTCAAAATTCTGCATCTTTTACTCCATATGGATCTAAACTCAGATATGCTTGTGATTTTCCATTTCCTACCAGGAACTTGGACTTAGCCCGTCAATACCAGTTCATGTAGTTCTCCAAGACTGGATAAGACAAGCAGACGGCAAATTTAGTTTCCTGGGGTTTGTCAGACTTATTCATGGAGTTTCTTCTTGTTCGTTTTAGAAGGCTTGAAAGAAAACCAACTCTACGAATTTTATCTTCAGCTCATTTTTCGTGTCCCCAAACAACGGAACTAAAATCTTGCGGTTGGGGGACAAAATGCCTGCCCAACTCGAGATGCATCCCAAACAGGCAACGAGTTACCTCTTAACTGTGCAAAGGATCGCTGCACATTGAAATTATATTTGTGGCTGCATGAGGAGCAACCCTAAATCATTTTGCAGCATAGTCTCATGTCATTATGTTATGTTCAAATCCTTTTTTTGACCCCTCTCCTCATGTAATAATAGCTTTTTAAGTGCTTTGTGCCATTGAGATTTAGAGGATTGTACAGATGAGGGTAGATCACAAAAATGTTTTCAAGGGTTACAAAACATCTTAAGAATGGAAGTGAGTTTCGCGGTCTTGTGTGTATCCCTCATGTACCCAGATACACCTGATTTTTCCATAAGTTTCTTATTGTGATCTCAGTTTTCATTTTTCTTACATCAACTACTTAATTTCTCTATACTCAATGGTTTTTTCCCCTGATAGTTTCTTTTTTTTCTTTGAGCATCGGAGATTCATTCAAAAAAGCCATGCGAGATCTTCAAAGGGGATCTGTGACATAAACAGAGGAAAGAGCCAAAACCTATACCAAGACCTGAAACATCACATATTGCAAAGCAGATTGAAGATTGAACATAGTTCTGATATAGTGGTAGCCAAACAATGAGGACGTGAACAAGCTCCAACCGGAACCTGAAAATAGTTATATGATATTTGGTACTTGTTTACTTTTTTGTTTCCCATAGCTACTCAGAAAAGATTAAAGGGAGGGACCAGTGGCCATTTTCCCCACAAAATATGGTGCTCTATCAATCTATCGCACATTAGTACTCAATCCTAATGTACATATAGAATTACATACCATGGTGTTTGATCCGAACAACTGCGAATGGATCTACTTTTGATATTGGACTTCTACCTAATGAATGCATGTATAAAAACTAATCATCCTTCAATTCGCACCAAACGTCATCATACTCCAATCCTCAAAATAACGACATCGCTTTGAAATTTTTTACTGAGCACGTGATTCGTGCGAAGCACGAACCCCGACACTAGTATACTATAAAGCTCCAGTTGCTTTTTAGTGACTCTGGTGGGGTTTTTTTTTTTTGGGGGTACTTTTTAGTACAAAAAGTGTGTGTATATATATATATATATAAATTGCTCAAATAAAAATTGCTCAAATAAAGCCCTTCCCGGTCATTTTTTTGCCGATTTCTCGAACGTACCCTTAAAATTACGTTCTGAACACATTGAACGGCTCGGATCATAAAAATTCAATCGAGAAAGGGGAGAAATGGGGAGGTCCGCACTTTGCTTGGCTTCTAATGCGGACCTCCGCATCCAAGCAAAGTGCGGACCTCCCCTTTCCTGATCGAATTTCAATGATTCGAGCCGCTCAATGTGTTCAGAACGTGATTTTAAGGGTACTCGTGAGAAATCAGCAAAAAATAAAGACCTACTATAATAGAAGCTTACTCTAAATCCGCATTAGAAGCTTAATATATATATATATATATGCTTGAAGAAAAAACCTCTATTTGAACTAGTCTTACATTTTACTATAATTTTTAAGTATATTGTACATCAGCATATATGTTACTTTTGAATTAATAAGAAGTAATGTAATCTCTTCTGTTAAAAGAAAATGAGCTTTATTGAGCCGACCATATGTTCAGGCTTGTTTATAAATTTTTTTTCGAGCTCGAGCCGAGCCGAGCACGCTAATATTCAAGTTTGTTTATTAATTTTTTTGCGAGCTCGAACTCAATAAAAACTTAACGAACCGAGCTCAAACGAGCCGAATGCCGAGCCGTTCACCAATGGTTAATTTGGTTCATTTGCAATCCAACTTTACACTTGCAATGAGAGCAAGCGAGTTTAGAGAGACATGCTAGACTGTGAGAGCATTTCTCTCTTCGGAGAGAGAGACATCCAGCCGCCTCTTCTTCTTCTCTCCCCTTGCCTGAGGGCTTCTACCTCTCTTCTTTTCCCTTCTTCTCCTCACCTCATCCTCTCTCTCCTCCATATGGTTGTGTGATGGTTGAGACAAAAATTATTCAACTCACCCCATCATTTTTTAAAGGTGCATGGTGGCCCAGATCTTGTTTTTCAAATCTGAGTTATTTTGTCCTGGAATCCGATTAATCTAGGCAACGGATCTATGGGATATCCAGCAACAGTTGTGGTAGCATCAAGCAGCAGTGACTGCGGTGGGACGGCGAACTCCAATGCCAATATGATTCATCCAACTTTCTCCGGCCATATCCACGAGCATGAATCGGTGGTCTCCAATATTGCAACAGTTATTTTTGAAAGATTTTTATTTTGTTATTAATTGTTGTTTGTTTTTCTTGTTTATGGTGGGACATTTTGGAGTTTTTTTACTACTATTTTGTATTTGGTTTATAAATATATGTTTCGATTTCTAAAAAAAATTAGAGCAGGCCATTTATCTACATTAATCATGTGAGAAAATTTCAGCTTTGTGTCCTTTTTTTTTTTTTTGGGAATAAATTACAAGTAGGACATACTTCGAGCAACCAACGGGAGACAAGGACAGGAATCCATGATCAAAAAAAACAAAAAGGACAGGAATCCAACTAATGTCTCGTGGACTAAAACATAGGTTCAGCTTACCGATCAAAAAATGGAAAAACTACTGTACACCTTTTTAATGCATGCAAGAAAACCTCGGACCACGTTTTCGTGACCATGTGATTTGTCACAATTATATTGGTAAAAGGTGACTTAAAGCATGATAAATTAGATGCATTCTACGAATACAATGATAATACATTAAATGATATCCGAAATTAATGTGATCACCAAAATATTAGTATTTCGTAATTAAAGTTGCTTTTTTTTTTGTGCCAAAAGTTTAGAAATTTCATTGATAACAAAGAGAGAACATCAAAGGGCCTATTCTTCCTTGGACAATGAGAGAATAGCCAACCAGATGAATAGGCTCTGACGAGGAATCCAAACTCCTTACAAAGGCCATTGAGGTACAATACCTCACACAAAACTCACATCACCAACACCAAAGAAAGAAAAATACACTATACCCAAAGGGGTTAGGAAGACCCCCAAAGGGGAAAAAATGTTAGGAATCGAACTACTTGATCAACTCACAACGCCCCTACGGATCTTGAAAACTAGGATCACAGAAATCGCAAGCAAACAGAAAAATAATGTGTAACGAACAAGAAGAGAAAGAACACAAGATATATGTGGAAAACCTCAACATGAGGAAAAATCACGGGAGCCACACCAGTGCACTATGAAATCAAATCAAGAGTACAAGTCTTCTCGCAATCTCTCTGAGATCTACGTTTTCAAGATCCGTAGGGGTGTTGTGAGTTGAACAAGTAGTTCGATTCCTAACAACTGGTATCAGAGCCACAGGTTGCAGTAGGATTTTTTGTTCGACAGGTTAGGATTTAATTTTGTTCGAGCAGCCTAAGGTTTCAGTGGGAGCTATGGGTTCTGAAGAAGGCAGTCAGAAGATAGCAAAGTTTGACGAGTCAGACTTTGCGTATTGGAAGACGCAAATAGGGGATTATCTGTATCAAAAGGATCTTTACCAGCCGTTGCAGGGTAAAGCGAAGGGAAAGAGGGTTGAAGAAAAAGATGCGGATTGGGAGATTCTTGACAGAAAGGCATTAGGAGGTATTCGCCAGTCCCTTTCTAAGGCAATCACCCATAACATATTGAAGGAGAAAATGATGGAGGATCTTCTGGAAGATGCCTGAGTAGGCCGTATGTGTCGGATAAAGTTTGCATGCGTCAGTCAACACCAGCACGCGCTGGCCACATGAGCACAAACACGAGGCACACGTTGGCACACGCCACGCGTGTGCTGGTCAATGCCAGTCAGGTAGTCAACGCTGACTAGGACGCCACACAAGTAGCCAACGAGGATGCCACATCATCGCCACGTGGCGATGAGTCAGCAGCCACGTGGCGCCACGTTGACTGCCACGCCATCGGAGGGGACCCCCTTGGGTGCCACGTAAGCCGATCAACGTTGATGTGGCTAGTCAACGTTGATGTGGCTAGTCAACAATCAACGGGAATTGTAGACACCTCCCAAACGGGGCATCGCCATACAGATTGATCACATTTGTTTGCTCGATTGGTTGCTTGCTTTGTAAACCAAGATCGTGGACATTCCCATGGCTGGGAACATCGCCACACGATAACGGTTATCATCAAAACAGAGTCGCCACCCAATTTATTAAAACTGGGAAAATAGATAGAGATTCTGGGTACGGGAGCCAAAAGTACAGTAAGGGGAAGGTGTTAGGCACCCCTCTCTGCCCAGTCGTGTGACTGGCCCATAGTTATTCAACATAAGACATGTACATGCTTTATTCAACTCTAACACATAGTCTGTTTAATTAAGCCTTTAACAGTGAATAAGGTGAGTCAGGACTGTAATTGAAAGCATGCATCAGAAATAAACAAAACAGACAGGCTGTCCCAGGAAAATCGATCTCTCGGCCGGTGAATGGATTTCACGGCCGAGGGATCCCACTAGATTGATATATCGACCGAAGGATTGATCCCCCAACCGATGTTCTTCCTCACACCAGAACAGATATTTAACAGATAATCAAAACACTATGATTAATGCATAAAAACGTAAAAGAGATCAAACCATAGGCCCCTGGGCCTCACCACCTTGATCCCTCAGTTGCTTGATTGCTTCGGATTTGATTGTGATTGACTGATTTACTTCTCGAAAACCCTAGGGTTAGGGTTTGTACTTCGGGGTTTGATCGTTTGGGATGCGGCTGCCTTCGGAAGGTTAGGGCTTCTATAGAGGGAGTATGTGAGATGATTTCTGCAGAGCTTGGAGGTATGAGATGGAGGAATTGAATTTTTGTGTGTTTATTTTCGGAGTCCAAAGGCCCTTTATATAGGCAATTGGTGACTCACTCCGGCCAATCAAATCACGACATGGCAATTGCAATTGCAATGCATCTCTAACTCTACGTCGTAATCTCTGAGCGTAGCCCGAACGCATCAGAAAGGTAGTGTAATCGGATCAAACGTCTAACAGAACACGTTCCAGAGTCTGAAAAAAGGTCGATCTGGCGGCTGAGTAAAGGATATCACGGCCGAGGAATGGATGCCTCGGCCGAAGGATTGATCTTACGGCCGAGGGATTGATCTCTCTGGGAGATTTTGCTAGCAACAGGTTGCTCGGGTGAGGAAATGATGTTGGGGCCGTGGGATCGATGTTACGGCCGAAAGATGGATTCTCCTAGGCTTCTGTATTTCTGTCTGAAAGGCTGTATGGCTTTGATTTGGGTCCTCTAAGTGGCTCAAAGTTCTCACCGAAAGTCCTAAGGTTCTCAAGGAGGCAATCAGCAATCACTGTATCCATTTCATCATCGGGATTGTCCCAAGGTGGGACTTGAAATCATCGTTAGGCCAAATTGGGGTGTCTACAGATGCCCCTCTTTGACTGAACTCAGACGGATCGCGAGACATGTTTAAGTAAGAGTCAAAACTGTAAAAAGCAACTCAATTTGGTCCAACCACTATTCCAAGGGGTTTTCGAAAAAGGTTTTGTCATGGTCGGGCCGGGAGGCTGCCTACGTATTCCACAAGGGAAATTCAGACCAATCGTAGTTCGGGCAATAAAACAAAATAAAAGTTTGGAGGGTTAGAGACAGAAGACGTACCTTAGGGCTTAAAAAGCCGTAGTGTGACGTACCTAGACTGAGCCAGGGTTTTGGCGAAGGGTAGTTGAAGGAGCGCGGGGCTGCCAGGGGAGTTTTTGCGGAGAGTTTCCTTAGTATTTTAGGGTAGATCAGTACACTGCAGGTCCGTTTGCTTTTCTTGATCATCCTTACTTTGACTGAAAGGAGCTCGGTAGAGTAGCCTATCCTTGCGAATGAGCTGGAAAGAATTGATGTTATGGGGTGGAATCCAAACTATCTGCTGGGATGAGTTGGACGCCGGTTTGCTTTTGAGATAGGGGGCGCAGGGCCAGTAACTGGAGCATGGAGCTTTGGTGATGAGGGAACTGAGGCACGGAGCCGGTTGGAGGAGCTTGATTGAACCGAGGCATAAAGTCGGTTGCATTCTGATGGTTTGCGCATGGAGCTTTCTCATCATAAGTTTTGACATAGAGTCAAAGGATCGAGGCGTCGGACCGATCAATAAAATCGAGGCGTAGAGCCGGTTGATTTGCAGGATTGACCTGTTTCATGAATAAGAAATATGCATAGTGTGTATATGATGATGATTGTTAGATGTGAACAGGTATGATGATGCAGACTCGATGTGATAATGGTGATGCAATTGATGCAAATGTGCACGGGCCCGTGCGTGTGTGTTTGATTTTAAGCTTAGAGCTTCTATCAAGTTCCGGACTTGAGCATTCAGAGCGTAGAGCTCGAGCATTCGGCCAGGCAAAGTCCGAGCATTCAAAGTACAGGCTTTGAGCGTCCAGTACACAGTGGTTGGGCATTCAAACGTAGAGCTTGCGCATTCAAGGTATAAACCTTAAGCATTCGAACATTGAGTTCGAGCATCCAGTACGCAGTGGTTGGGCATTCAAACGTAGAGCTTGAGCATTCAAGTGTAGAACTTGAGCATCCAGTACACAGTGGTTGGGCATTCGAACGGCTTCGAGCATCCAAAGTGTATAAGTTTGAGCATTCAAGCATGGATCTTGAGAATTGATGATGTCTTGATTGTTGGGGCGGCTTAGAGCCTGATGAGATTTGCTTGTTTACGACTTCGAGCCAGTTGAGACGGTGGGCTTCAAGCCGCTGAGTTGATGAGATGATAAATACGGGTGTTGAGATGATTGTTTACGGCTTCGAGCCAGTTGAGATGGTGGGCTTCGAGCCGCTGAGTTGATGAGTATTCCATCTTCCATCTTCCACGGGGTTTGATTAGTTCCTTATGCTTGGGATGTTTCCAAGGCTAGTTTTGAGTATGCTCGGGATTGCCCCCAAGGCTAGTTCTGAGTATACTCGGGATTGCCCCCAAGGCTAGATTCCATAGGCTCGGGATTGTCCCCAAGGCTAGTTCTGAGTATGCTCGGGATTGCCCCCAAGGCTAGTTCTTGAGTATGCTCGGGATTGCCCCCAAGGCTATATTCCATATGCTCGGGGTTGTCCCCAAGGCTAGTCCTTGACTATATTCCAATTTGTTAGGGAGACTTCCATTACCTCCACTGCTGGGAGTGCCTTCCGGAGGCCAAACGCCTTCTAGCGACTCAAATGTCTTCTGATGGCTAAATGCAGGTTGGCAACATAAACGCTTTTTGGAAGCTAGCAACATAAACGCCTTCTGGAGGGTGCATTGAGTGGAAGCCACAGGATTGTTTTGCTGGCCTGCTGAGCGCGAGGTTGTGCACATGGCGTGGCATAGAGCTGTTGAGGTGTGGGCGTAGAGCCGCTGAGCAGCACTTGAGCGTCCTCAATGTTTCGGTAAGCTTCCTGAAAAGTAAAAGGGTTACTTTAGTTCGGAGTTTTAATTTGCATGATCAAAAGTGAGTTTTTTTGTTTTGATTTGCGGGATGAGACCCCTCTTAGCCAGGGGCGTGAATGAGAAGGACCCGTGATTGGGTCGAAGTTGTTTTGTTTAAAGAAGCTTAAGATAACTGTGTCCCCTATTTAGGCAATGCATGCTTTTTAAACGTCGATTTGATGCCCCTAGCTTTTTATTTGTTTATGCTGCAATCATGATATTAACTCCATTTTTGTCCCTAGCACGTGCTGCTGGTTTCGAGGTATTCATTTTGGGCCTCAATCTTCCGAAGATGGATTGGTCGTTGATGACCTCGCTGGTTAAAAGGTGGTGGGATACTACCAACACGTTCCACTTTCCTTTTGTTGGTGAGATGACGATCACGCCAGGTGATTTTTCTTTGCTGACCGACCTGTGAGTAGGTGGAGCTCCTCTTTGGGTTAACCCTAGGCTTTGGGAGCAGATAGGGGCTTTGAAGTGGTTCTTGGACAAGGTGCCCCCTCTTCACTCGCGTAGTCATGTTGATGTCTCTTGGCTGATCAAGACTTTTATGAAGGTTGATATCTCAACTCAGGTGAGTGTTGAGTAGCTGACACGGGCCTTTCTTCTCTACCTTCTTGGGCAAACGTTGTTTGCCAACAAGGATAGTTCAGTGCATACACAGTCTCTAGCCCCTTTTGCAGTATTTGGAGGTTGTTTAAGCGTTTGATTAGGGAGCATCTGCCTTGGCCAACTGGCAGCCCCTTTCCTCTCTGGGTTTTTGAGTATCTTCTTCAGTTTCCTACTGACACTAGACATGCGAATGCGGACTGTGTTCCTCGCTACGAGTGATGGTCCGTGGGGTAATGGAAGCCACGGTCACCAGTTTTGAGCCTTCCTGAGTGGTGACGGGTTTTGGATCGATTGACCATCGACCAGGTACCTCTCTTCTCTTATGTCCCTTGTCTTCAGGTTTCCACGTGGCTGATTTTGACCTCGTTTTGTAGGTGCGGTTCGACCCTTGGAGTGGTGTACCAGAGGATGCCCCTCTTGCGAGTTCCAGGGTTTTGGACCGCACTTGCAGTTTGCTTGAAGGCCCCTTTTGTCGAGCTTGGTATTTAGATGATCGGGTGGCCAGCAAGTGGCATCCACGTGCTGAGGCTATTCAGCTCGTTCCTCCTCCACCTCCGACATTGATGAGATTCACTTCCTCAATGTCCAAAGCAGACTTGGAGAATGCTCAGATCAGAGATTGGGCGGGATTGTTTCTTTAGGCAGGTGACTGTATGGAGTACTGCCATTTTTCCTTGGTTCTGCCTGCTGTTCCTTCAGTTGCTCCCGTTTGGCCACGGGCCCTTTCCTTTGTCTCCTTCCACTCTGATGACGGAGAAGAGGAGCGCTTGGCGTTTGCCCCTTGTTTTGTATTCTTTTCCTTGTAGCTTGAGGCTGAGTGAGCACCAGCAGTCAGTGGGGAGGATAGCTGGCAATCCCCTTCTTCATCTCAGAGACGAGATCGTCTCGAAGATGCCGTCACGACCAGCTTTAGGATTTTCTTTTTCCTTCCTGTTCATGGTTAGCAAAGAGAGAAGCAGAAACTGTATTTGTATGGTGAAAGCAACCACAGTGATGATTTTGTAGGCAAGCTTTTGTTCATGCAATGAGAAATGCTTTTTATGCCTCTAGATGTCTTGAGTTTGCATGCGATAGTCAGAACATGGCTTTTTGAACAAGTATTTGCTATTAGACAGTAATTTGTGTGAAAATAAAATACTGGCCGAAGAATTGGTTATTCGGCTGAAAAATCGATATTGTGGCCGATGTATAGATTCTTCGGCCGTTACTTTGGTTTCTCAAAGGTAGATTTTGTTTTGGCTAAGTGGCATCCTCTTTTCTCTTCCTTCTTATGCTTGGTTTTGATTTTCTTGCCTTTTACTTTTGCCATGTTCCATAGTCCGATTGCCAAACTCAAAAGTTTTCGAAGTATCCTACTCATTGTGTTAATGACCTTCAGGTTAGAGGGGATGAGCAATAATTCTTGTGTCTATTGCTGTTGCCAATTCTTCGAGAAAAGCATACTCATCTTTTGCGAGCTCAATACGCAGGGTTAGCTATGCCTATCATTGAGTACAAATTTGTTGATGTTTTTCCTTCTCTCCAAATGTTTGGGCCGCATCTCGATATGAGATTGCCTACGTATCCCAATTAGGGAATCAGGCCTTTTACGTAGTTCCAAAATCATTACCTTTGAGGTTTTCCACTCTTGGTTTTTCTTCTCACATGCTCTTGATTTTGCCTAGGTTACCTAATGGAGGTTGAGTCCCTAGCGAGCTTTTCTTTGAATGCCTTGAATTTTGCCTAGGCTGCGTTTTTGCATTTTCTTGCCCTAGCAGGCTTTGCTCTTACTTTTGCTTGGGTTTTCAGGTTACCCAACGAGCACTTCTCTGAATAGGGTTTTTGTGTTTCGGAGGGGAATTTGATGGGGATATTTTTCTAAATATCTCTTGTGTTTGTACCTTCATAATGGGCGAGCTAACCCTAAGTGTTCTCGCGGAGATAGTGTATTCTTTCTAAGTTTTGACAAAAACCTAGTTTCTTAAGCAACTAAAGTTCATCCCTCCCTTCCCTTTTGTCAAAGACACAAAGAACTTGATTCCTTGAAATTTCCTTTGTTTGGCAAAGAGACTATAGTGTTTGGCAATTGCAATTTAGGAAGTAAATCATTGAATAAGCATAGTCTAGAGGATGAAACAGGAATTCACTTAGCAGAAATAAAATGCCCAAGCAGGGGCTCAAAACATGTTTTAGTTTGATAAAAGCGATGTTGAGTGTTCTTTGCCATGTTGTGACTTCTTAGCTACTGTAGCATTTCGAAGTCGTCTTCAAAACCTTTGCCTTTCGCAACTTTATACTCTTTTCCACCCTCTTCTTTGCCAAACAGAGCCCTTGAACTGGATCCATCTTCACGGCTTGCACGGTGGCTACCTCTTTGAGACATGAGCGGTCCCCAAATGGAAATGTCAGTCTAGGTTTTCATCACCTCTTCTTCCTCCTTGTTGATTGTGCAGTCATAAGAGAGATTAGTTACTTCCACTTGGCTGAATAGTGATGTTGAGGAGATTCCATCATTGTATTCTCTCTTCATTTCGTTAAAGTCACTTTCCCCTATTTGATACGGGTCCATACATGTGGAATCTTACTCTATCCACCAGTTGTGGTCGCATTCTTCGTAGGGATTGACCCACGGCTGCATTTGAAATTCCTCCACCTTTTCTCAAATCAGATGTGCAACCATTCATTATTCTCCACAAACGAAATGTCAAAATCCTCCAAATTGTGTTTCACCCGGGAATGCTCTTTCCACTTCCTTAGCCTTTCCTCTTTTGCTTGTTCTTCTTCGTCAGTCTTGTCAGACATGTCGGGATTGATCACTTTTGATTGATAGGACTCATTATTTTCTTCTTCCTCCATCATGAAACATCCATCCTCCTCTGGGAAGGTTGAGGTTGGCTTGGCTTGGTTGATTTGACCAAAGTATTGGCTAGGATTGTATGTGGGGCTATGAGATAGGCTTATGAGATTGGTGTTTCGGGGTGGTGGTTCAGCATTGTGAGTAGGGAGTGGATTGACTTGTACATTAGGTTTTAGAGGTTTTATAGTTCGGCTATCATGCCCAGGGTGTTGGTGGTAGGCGCACTGTTGGTTGGAATCATGGTTTGGGCCATAGGGTGGCTGAGGAAGTGGTTTGTTTAAAGGTTTGAGATGCCTCTAATGGCTCAGAATGGCTAAGGCTTGAGATGAGGTTATATAGAGAGGGTCAAAATTGCGGCGAGGGCGATTTGAACTTCGGGATGAGCTAATTTGAAAAAGGTCTTGTGGTAAGGTTGAGTTAAGGGTGTTGACGGAGGCAGGAGATGTATGGGTTGGGAAGGTTTTCTTTGGAGGAGTTTTCTTTTTTTCCCAATGAGGCCTAGCTTGATCCCCTCTTCAATCTGCAGCCCAGTAGCATGCAGGCGCTTGAAATCAGTGATAGCCTGAGTGCAAATGTGCGTGAGGTACTTGGGCTGCAAACTCTTGATGACTATTCTCACTTGATCTTCCTCAGAGGGGCAGTTCTTGGAGGCTTTTTCTCTCCATCTAGCCACAAAGGTTGCAAAGTCTTTGTTTGATTCTTGCTTAGTCATTTCCAAATTTCGAGTTGTTAACTCAATTTGAACGTTGTATGCATATTGCTTGACAAAAATATTGGCAATTTCTGGCCAAGTATGATAGTGTACAAACTCCAAAGTGAGAAACCAATCGAGAGCGCTTTCAGTAAGAGTCCTTTGAAATAACTGAACAATGAGCTCATCATTCAAGCCCATTGGCTTCAAAGTGTTAATGACATGGCGGTCATGGCTAGTGGGATTGCCAGTTCTATTGAACTTCTCAGGTAGTTGAGAATCTGGAAAAAGGCAGAGTCCTTCAAAATCTAGAATTTGGTCCCCTTGTGAACGGGCCAGAGTACGTTTGATCTCCTTGACTTGTTTGGCCAATTCGGGATTTTTAGCCAATACCATTTCTTGAGGATTCTCATCTTCCACCGATTTCTCTTCGTTCTCAGCATCTCTTGCTGCTTTCTCTGCTAGTAAGGTAGCGACTTTGATCTTGGTAATTAGCAATGATGGCGTCGTTATCTGCCATGAGAGTGGGAGGATCACTTGATGAAGCTTTGGATTTGGTAGATGATTGAGTTTGTTGAGGAGATGACCGCGGAGTCCCTGGAAGTGATTGGGGCCGTAGCAGTGTAGGTGTTTTGGCCGGTGAGAGTGACAGACGGGACGGCTACAAAGACCTCTGTTTGGCGTGGATTTGGGTGTTGTAAGAGTATAAAATTGGCTGTGGTTGCTTCTTTGTTTTACTTATTGTGTCTGCTTTGAAAAGTAAAGTACCTGTAAGTCAGTACTTGGCTTGTGTAGGGTTAGGATTTGGGCTGAAAATCCCAACCCTTCTGCATAGAAAAAGTTATTTACAACAACAGATGATACAAGGTGTGAGGAAGAACTTTTACAAGTGAATGCAAGTAGGTTCCTAGCCTGTAGGTTCCTGTCTTAGTTTGATAAGTTCTATGGCTTTCTAAAACATGCAAGGTTTTGGTAGTCTCAGAGTGCTCCGTTGTCAAAGGGCACCAGTCCTTTCACCAGCCCATCATAGGCGTTGATTGGGTGATTCCCTTTTTGATATACCACTAGGTACGAGTGACTGTGGAGTTTGCTGGAACCCCCAACATAGCCCGTGTCATGCCGGGATATCAGGTGAACTCAATGGGTTGCCCGCTCGATTCATATGATAAATGAATTAAACAAGGCATGTATTAGTCTTATGTTGAACTTTCTGGTTATGACTCTCATATTCCCCAGCAGAGTCGCCAAAAATTGTAGACACCTCCCAAACGGGGCATCCCCATACAGATTGATCACATTTGTTTGCTCGATTGGTTGCTTGCTTCGTAAACCAAGATCGTGGACATTCCCATGGCTAGGAACATCGCCACACGATAACGGTTATCATCAAAACAGAGTTGCCACCCAGTTTATTAAAACTGGGAAAATAGATAGAGATTCTGGGTACGGGAGCCAAAAGTACAGTAAGGAGAAGGTGTTAGGCACCCCTCTCTGCCCAGTCGTGTGACTGGCCCATAGTTATTCAACATAAGACATGTACATGCTTTATTCAACTCTAACACATAGTCTGTTTAATTAAGTCTTTAACAGTGAATAAGGTGAGTCAAGACTGTAATTGCATCAGAAATAAACAAAACAGACAGACTGTCCAAGGAAAATCGATCTCTCGGTCGGTGAATAGATTTCACGGCCGAGGGATCCCACTGGATTGATATATCGGCCGAAGGATTGATCCCCCAACCGATGTTCTTCCTCACACCAGAACAGATATTTAACAGATAATCAAAACACTATGATTAATGCATAAAAACATAAAAGAGATCAAACCATAGGCCCCTGGGCCTCACCACCTTGATCCCTCAGTTGCTTGATTGCTTCGGATTTGGTTGTGATTGACTGATTTACTTCTCGAAAACCCTAGGGTTAGGGTTTGTACTTCGGGGTTTGATCGTTTGGGATGCGGCTGCCTTCGGAAGGTTAGGGCTTCTATAGAGGGAGTATGTGAGATGATTTCTGCAGAGCTTGGAGGTATGAGATGGAGGAATTGAATTTTTGTGTGTTTATTTTCGGAGTCCAAAGGCCCTTTATATAGGCAATTGGTGACTCACTCTGGCCAATCAAATCACGAGATGGCAATTGCAATTGCAATGCATCTCTAACTCTACGTCGTAATCTCTGAGCGTAGCCCGAACGCATCGGAAAGGTAGTGTAATCGGATCAAACGTCTGACAGAACACGTTCCAGAGTCTGGAAAAAGGTCGATCTGGCGGCCGAGTAAAGGATATCACGGCCGAGGAATGGATGTCTCGGCCGAAGGATTGATCTTACGGCCGAAGGATTGATCTCTCAGGGAGATTTTGCTAGCAACAGGTTGCTCGGGTGAGGAAATGATGTTGGGGCCGTGGGATCGATGTTACGGCCGACAGATGGATTCTCCTAGGCTTCTGTATTTCTGTCTGAAAGGCTATATGGCTTTGATTTGGGTCCTCTAAGTGGCTCAAAGCTCTCACCGAAAGTCCTAAGGTTCTCAAGGAGGCAATCAGCAATCACTGTATCCATTTCATCATCGGGATTGTCCCAAGGTGGGACTTGAAATAATCGTCAGGCCAAATTGGGGTGTCTACAGGAATATTCCGGGAATATTTCAGATTGGTTTTTTGCACTTTTCAGAGCCGTTCGGACTCCGTTTTTTGCAAGTGAGTAGTCAATTTTTACTATCTCGATGTTCTGGATCCAACCATGCACTCCATTTTCTAATTGGAGGCTCCTAAGTTGGTGCAATTGCTTAGTGGAGTAAGAATTGGATGTTTGGAGGCTGAGCGGGTTCTGAGGATGCTTGTTCCTAGCAAGGCGATCAGTCGCAGGAGACCTAGTAAGCAGGGAGACACTCGGTCAGGTCAGGGGACGCTGACTTAGAAGTGATAACAGGTGCTTGTTTAGGGTGACAGTTCGCGGTGATCTTGAGAAGGTCAGGGGACGCTGGGAAAAGCTGAGAATGGAACGAGGATGGACGAGTGGCAGGTACAGACCCGAAGAGAAATGACTGAGAGTGGCTAGAGAAGACCTGTTATCCGGAGTTGCAGCTTTGATTCGGGTTGCATGACGAGATGATTGGATGGTGTTTTTTGGTCTAACGGATGAAGGGCCACCAATATAGGTTTGAGGGGGTGCAATGGCAGATGGAGCCGATGTCAGGCACAGTCAAGCAGTTTGGGTGCTTATTGATAACGAACGGGATGAGCAATTGTTGCAGATGCACACGGGATAGGCACAGGAGTACGAGGAGTCACGACCTAAGATGTACTTATGTGTGTATTGGCGAGGAATTTACGGTTTCCTCGCTAATGGGATGACAATGGTGTTTTATTGCGTGGAAGGCATATTTTTCTCGCTATTTCCTTTGTCGCTAAAGATTATTTGCAACAAAATTTCAAAATTCCTTGCTAATTCTTGCCGCCAAAAACTTGGCGGGGATTTTTGATGTAGGCGGGAAAAATGAATTTGCGAGGAAATACAAAATTTTGTCACCAAAAGGCTGTAGTGTTTTTTTGTGTCAAACTGTTTTGGATGCTAAAGTTGTAGACATTTTGCAAGGAATTATGTTTCTTGCAAAAACATTAGTTATTTGCGAAGAAATAAAGAATTGGTCGCTAAAGGCATATAGTTACTTTTTGAGAATTGTGTTCCTTGCTAAAAATCTATACTTACTTTTTAAGGCCCACAAACCCACATCAATCCACTGCCAAATCTGAAAAATCCAGCCATAAATTGCAAGTTCTAAGCATCAATTGCAAGGATTCAAGTTGGGTTTGTTCAAAGTTCCAGCCATTGGCTGAAATCTCCACTGCAAGAAACCAAGGTAACGCCGCCACTCTCTCTTGCACCGAACTCTGCCATCTCCCTCTCTTTTCTCACCACTTCTACATCACCCACTCGTTAAACCACACATCTCTCACAAAACCCTCATCCCACTGCCCTAAACCAGTCCATAAATCAAACCCTAACCCCCTTCCAAAATCTGCCTGAAACCAGCACCCCCATGGCTCATTTTGCATATTTCCTTAGCGAAACCACCGAGAACCTCGCTACCTAGGGCTTATCAATCTGCTCCCTCTCCAGAGACCTGGAACATAGTGTAAGGCACCTCTCTCTCTCTCTCTCTCTCTCTCTCTCTCCTCCCTTCGATTTCTCCCCTTATGCCATTGTTTGCAGCTATGTGTGACTACAAGATCAGTGCTTACTCCTGCTGTGCAATTTACACCATTTAATGGTGTGACTACAAGATCAGCGATTACTCCTGCTGTGCAATCTACGCCAAATAATGATCCAGAGCAAAACTCATCTACCACTCTGCACATATCTGAGTCTGAGCAACCAAATGAATCCTTGACACCTGGTACTTGTTAAAGAATGCATTTTTCACTTACAATTTATACAATGCAGTTTCATACAAATCTATATTTTCATTTTTTAGAAGATGCACCTATAACTAAGCAAGTACGTGGGAGAACTAAAGGTTTAGCGCTACCTAAAATTTGAAGGTGTGGAGAGAAGGTTAAGTGGGATTTTCTAGAATGCTGGGACAACCAACGAGTGAAAACGAGGATGACATGACTAGGTACACCATAGAGTTAGGTATTATTGTTCGGCAATTTGCTCTTTTACAGACAAAAAGTTGGAAGGCGGTGCCCCGAGATGCAAAGGAAATGTGTACTGCACACATTCGTGTAAGTATTAGTAGCATCTTGACGTAGTTTTGATAGTTTGATGAAAAATAACGCACATAAGAAAGATAATGTGAATCATTTTACTTGACATCGAATTTGTTGTCTCTATATATGCATTTGACTGGATGAATTTGTGGGATAAATAGGAAAAATTTGAACTTCCTGAAGCAACTTATGTAGACAAAGCTATACTGCAAAGTATGGGTAAGACTAGAAAAAGAGAAGTATATATTGAAATCTTAATTAACGTATTTACAAGAGAGGGGTATATATATACCCAAGAGAATGAAACATAAAAGGAAAAAAAATAAAATCAAAGTACTAATATTATGGGATTGCATATCAATCAAATCCCTAAGAATCTAGGTCAACTATCAAGCCGGATATGATGTGATTCCAACACTCCCCCTCAAGCTAGAGCAAAGATATCGATCATGCCCAGCTTGAGAAGAGTCGTCTTGAGAAGAGATGGCCTCTATTGGTTTGGTAAGAGCATCAGTAGCCTGTTCAGCGGATGGAACAAACTTAGTAATAATAATTCCCGATCTCACTTTTTCTCTAATGAAATGAATATCAACTTCAATAGGCTTTGTTCTTTCATGGAGGAATGAATCAGAGGCTAACATAATTCTTGATTTGTTATCACAGTACAGTGTAGAGGGCATACATGCAAGAAATCCCAATTCTGCAAGAATGGAGTGAAGCCACAGGATTTCACAAGGTCCCTGGGCCATTGCCCTGTATTCTGCCTCAGCAGAAGATCGAGAAACCATAGATTATTTTTTACTCTTCCAAGAGAGAAGATGGTTCTCATAGAATGAACAAAAACGGGATGTGGACCTCCTATCTATCATGGACCCAGCATAGTCAGCATCGGTGAAGCATGAGATTTCAGGAGAATTTTTCGAATCATTGAACAGACCAAGACCAGAACATGACTTCAAGTACTGCAGGATATGATAAACTGCATCTAGATGAGAAGTGCGGGGGGATGCATAAACTGGCTAACCAAACTCATTGCAAAAGCCAAATTTGGTCTAGTGTTAGTTAGGTAGATGAGTCTCCCAACTAGCTGCTGATACATTGTCATATCCGATAAAAGATCACTAGATTCAGCGGATAATTTTACGTTTGGGTCCATAGGAGTGGATGCAGGTCTATAGTCTCTCATCCTAGTATCTCTCAAGAGATCGAGAGAATATTTCCATTGTGAAAGGGAAATCCCATGCCTAGAGTGAGCAACTTCTATGCCCAGAAAGTATTTCAAGTCTCTTAAATCCTTAACATCAAAAACTGAGCTAAGGTTCTTCTTTACTTGTACAATCCCTGACCTGTCATCCCCTGTCAAAATAATATCATCCACATATACAGACAGAATCACACACTGTCCCTGAGAATTCCTTCGGATGAAGCAAGTGTGGTCAGAATGACACCTTGACAAATTCAATACAAGTACTACATTACTGAACTGAGCAAACCAATCCCGAGGAGATTGCTTCAACCCATACAGAGATTTTTGTAAATGACACACTTTGCCAGCATACTCCCCCTCAGCCCAAAAACCCAAGGGGGGGGTGTTCCATATAAATGACCTCATCCAAATCCCCATTCAGAAAAGCATTCTTAACATCCATTTGGTGTAAAGGCCACGAATAAGAAGCGACAAGGGAGATAAGCAAGCGAACTGTAGTGAGTTTTGCCACTGGATCAAAGGTGGCAGTGAAGTCCTTCCCTGGAACTTGAGTAAAGCCCTTAGCAACTAGCCGAGCTTTATACCTATCAATAGAATCATCAATTTTCTGTTTCACAGCAAACACCCATTTGCACCCCACTATTTTCTCCCTTTTAGGAAGGGCCATTAAATCCCAAGTATGATTTTTCTGTAAGGCACCCATTTCATCCTGCACAGCAGCCACCCAATGGGGACTCAACATAGCCTCCCCGATAGACCGAGGAATGGAAATAGAATCAAGCTTCCCAATGAAAGCCTGAAAAGGTATGGACAGTGCACTATACAAAATATGATGCTCAATTGGGTGATTAGTAGATGAAGAAAATGAAAAACGGTCGGGGGTTGACGGTCCCTAGTGGGGTACCGCCGGGTGGGGGAAGAGAGAATAGGAGAAGGAAGAGGCACGGTACCTTCATTCAAAGGGGACTCTTGCTCAGGGATATGTGGGCGATGACTATACACAAGCTCTGGTGTACCTGCAGTAAGAGTATCCATAGTATCGAGAATATGAATAGGACTCACAGTATCGAGAATAGGAATAGGACTAGGACTAGGCACATCCTCAGTAGGAACCGTAGGGGAGGAGAATTTAATAGAAGTATGATTAACAAAGAAAGGAGTATCCTGCCAAAAAGTCACATCGAGAGAATTTAAAATTCTATGAGAAGAATGATCATAACACCGATTTCCTTTAGACGTAGAGGAATAACCCACGAATGCACACCTAATGGAATTGTTATCCAACTTTGTTTTGAGAAAGACTCTTATTCAGAACAAAGCAAACACAACCAAACACCTTTGGAGGGATAGAGAATATGGGTTTTTCGGGCTGAAGAACAGAAACAAGAGATTTTCCACCTAAAATCCGACAAGGAACATGATTAATCAAGTAAGTAGTAGTAAGAACTACCATATGCCAGAAGGGTTTGGGAACAAACATGCCTTGGAGAAGGCATCTCGTGACACCCATAAGATGACAGTTTTTTCGTTCAGCAACACCATTATGTTTCGGGGTATGAGGACAGGTGAGTTGCTGAAGAATACCATATTTGTTCAAGTGAGAAACAAGGTCCCATGTCACATATTCCCATTCCTCCACCCCCCCCCCCCCCCCCCCATTATCTGACCTCAAACTCCAAACCACAATATTGAACTGAGTTTTAATCATGGAGAGGAATTGGCAAAAAATTTCAGACACTTCAGAAGATAAACCCAAGTGCACCTAGAAAAGTCATCAATAAATGTAACATAATACCGATGACCAGAGAGAGCAATAACAGGAGAAGGCCCCCACACATCAGAATGAATTAAATCAAAAACAGTTGGAGCACGATGCATTCGAGGAATATAAGGCTTACGACAATGTTTGGAAAGCTCACATACTTCACATTTAAACTTAAATTGTTGACAAGCCGAGGAAAAAATTGGAAACATTAAACATAAATACTAAAAATTAAAATGCTTGTAGACTCCCCAATTTGGCCTACCAATTATTTCAAGTCCCACCTTGGGGACCATCCCAATGATGAATGGATACAGTGATTGCTGATTGACTTCTCGTAAACCCATGGACTTTTGTTGAGTACTTTTAGCCACTTAGAGGACCCAATTCAAAGCCAAATAGCCGTTCAAACAAAAATACAGAATCCTAGGAGAATCTATCCATCGGCCGTAACATTGATCTCATGGCCTCAACATCATTCTTTCACCCGTGAAACATGTTGCTTGAAAATATCCCTGAGAGATTGATTCCTCGATAGCCAGATCTATTCTTCAGCCGCCAGATCGTCTATTTTTCAGATTCTGGAATGTTCTGTCATATGTTTGATCCGATCACCAAAACCCTAGCAGCCAAATTCCTATGCGTTTGAGCTACGAAGTAGATTTCGTCTAGAGATCTTATTCACCCTATATTCCTTATTGATTCAAGCCATTTGATTGGCCGAAGTGAGTCATCAATTGCCTATATAAAAAGGCCCTTAGGGTTCTGAAATTATCAAGGATAATCGTCCTCTCTAGCCACGAAATTCTGCACAAATACTCTCTTATATCCCCTATACAAAAACCCTAAACTCTTGTAGGCAGCCGCAATCCGACGATCAAACCCCCGAAGTACAAACCTTAACCCTAGGGTTTTCGAGAAAGAAGTCAGTTAATCACTCTCAATCCGAAGCAATCGTGCACTGAGGGATCAACGTGGTGAGGCCCAAGGGCCTATGGTTTGATTTACTTTTCAATTATTGCATCTTAGTCGTAGTATTTTAAGTTTTTGATTAACAATTCGTTCTGGTGTGAGGAAGAACATTGGCTGGGACATCGTTTCCTCGGCCGATACATCAATCTAGAAGGATCCTTCGGCCGTGACATCCATTCACCGGCCGAGGGATCCATTCTCTGGGACAGCTTGTTTTTTATTTTGATGCATGTTTTCATTACTGTCTTGGCTCACCATTAACTGTTTAAAGGCTATATCCAGTTTATGTGTTTAGAATTAAATAAAGCAAGTATCCATCATATGTCGAATGATATGGGCCGGTCTCGCGACCGGGCAAAGAGGCGTGCCTAACGCCTTCCCCTCATTGTACTTTTGGCTCATGTACCCGGAATATCAATCTGTTTTTCCTAGTTTTTATAAACTAGGTGGTAACTCTATTTTGATGATAACCGCTATCGTGTGGAGATATTCCTAACCATGGGAATATCCACGATCTTGGTCTATGAAGTGGAAACCAATCGAAGATGATCATCTGTATGGCGATACCCCATTTGGGAGGTGTCTACAATGCTCCAATCGAGCATGCCACAAAGATAAGTCTTTAGAAGAAACAGAAATAGGAAAATCAAACACGATAGAGGTGGTAGCTTGTAACATAGGATCAAGGGGGTCATCAAAGTATATAGTCCATCATGCTCATATCCCTTGCCAAAAATCCTCTTCGAACTCTGGTCCTGCAAAAGACAACAATCGGATAAGAAGATGACAGCACAATTAAAGGATTTTGCGAGACAACTGACTGACAAAAGATTGAAGGCTAATTGAGGAACATAAAGGACTAACGATAGAGTAATATCAGAGGAGATTCAAACATCCCCCTTACTACTTATGGTATTAACTGATCCGTCAACCAAACACAAAGAAATATGAGTGGAAGCCAAAGGAGTAGAAAACAAGGATAACTCACCCATCATATGGTCATTAGCACCAGAGTCTAGTACCCATGAGGGAGTTCCAGAGCGAACATGAAATGCAGTGGGAGTACCTGAGGCCAAAGTGGCAGTAGTAGTTGCGGAAGGCATAGGAGCCGAAATAGATGTGGGCCTCTGAGACATTAACATTGCTACCTGAGCCTGAAGTTTGGCAACAGCTGAAGGATGAGAATTAGAGGTCTCGATAGTGGTTGCGACTCTGGCTGGGGGTCCAAATTTTTTTTGAACTAAGCTTTTAACTCTGGGTGAAGTTTCCAGTAGGTGTATTTAATATGTCCTGGATCTCGGCAATGATGCCAAGTTTTCTTACCCCCAGTAGGATGAAAACTCAAAGAAGCAGCAAATGCCATCTGATCAGATACAACCCCAACAGCTGGGGATAGGGTATGAGTAGAAATAAGACGCCTACGCTCATCATCATCCACAATAGCAAAAGTATCCAAAAGAGATGGCAGTGGTGAAGTATTGAGAATCTGACCACGAAGGTTTTCAAAATCTATCTTGAGACCCATAAGAAAGAAATAAGTGTGAAGACGATCCATCCTTTTCACGGCGACATCCGTTGTTGCCCCGAAATCACTAATAGGATCATACTGGGCTAACTCATTCCATCGCACCTGCAAGTATCCAAAGAATTCTGACATAGACAAACCCAAACTCTCCTGAGATGCATGGGAGATCTCTTGATGTAACTCAAATATACGAGCTTCGTTATGAGAATGAGCATACATTTTTGTCAAAGCTTTCCAAAGGATGTCTACCGTCTCATGATACATAAACATGTTGAAAATAGACTATTCCATATAACTAAAGAACCACCCAAGAATAGTCCAATTACTTTGGGATCACCATCAGTGGGACGATGCATTTTACCTAAGAGCTAGGGCATCTTGTCGTGCCCCCCCCCCCCCACACACACAAAGAGAGACGAAAAGATCGAGACCAAGCAGCAAAATTTCTGCCATTCAATAACACACTTGTTACCTTACCACCAGGCACAGGCGAAGACAACTCAGGCTTGATTACAGACGCACCAATTGATGACTCTACAACACAAGTGTTTTTACTTCCATCAGTCATTGTGAAGGAAGCACGAACAGAAAGACAATAAACCTGGTGGTGATAAAGAAAGTGGGCTACATACTAATTTGTTAGCCCAAGAAAAGTAGAATAGAGAGGGCACACAAGGCCTTTCTACAACATCAAAAAATCACACACGTGACCAACTGTGACCTAAATGGATCACAGCAATCAAATAAAGAAGAAACCCTAGGTTGCTGTTAGAAGAGCAACTAGTGGAGAAACTAGGGTAGCAGTGTGGGGAGAGAGAGAGATGAGTGATCGAAGGGTGGTGGCTAGGGCTAGTGTAGACACCCCAATTTGGACCTATTAATTATCCTTAATTTGTGCCCTCGAGGCTTCCCGATGATGAAACGGAATCAAAACAGACCTTGGAAAACTTGGACGATGCTTCTTGGACTTTTTCAAAATCAAAACATTCTTTTTTCTCGACACCTTGAGGGTAAAATGGGAACACATTTCAGCATAAAAAATACCTTTGAATGAAACCAATTGGGTTAGAAAGAGGACTCAACGAGCTTTCCAACGCTTCGAAAAATACCCAAAACCGAGTTCGGGAGTGTCCGTGGCGCCCTTCTGAAGTTGGGCTGCCACTCCCAAGCGCTCGGGAGTGCTAACAGACCAATGCATGTTGAGATTGGCCTTTGAGCATGGCTTTTCAGGCTTTTCAGACCTTTCAACGTTCAAACCTGGTCCTACCTTAGTATACAGGTCTGGCAGGGCATCTCATGATGCCATTTTTCCCCCCAAAACATTTTCTTTTCATTTTTATTTGATTTTCAAAGTAAAACCCTAATATTGTCTTGCCTATAAATACCCCTTTCATTCTACATGCAAAGGGCACGAAATTTCTCTCTCAAAAGCTCCCCAATTTTCTGAAAATACACACACACTCTCTCTCTCTCTCTAAATTACTTCAAAGTTTCTTTCAAAAATCAAAGCAATTTCAAGGAAATCTTAGAAAATGTAAGAGCTTAACCATAATCAAGCTCTCATCTTTCTAAGATTTTTCAGTTCATTTTCAACCTTCAAATCCCTCCAAGAAGTCAAGTTCAAGATTGATCAAAGGTATAAAATTTCATTTTTGTACCTAAGCCTGTTGTTTTCTCCTGTCTTAGGGAGATCAGTGGCTCATACCAGTTCTTCATACTGGTGGTGAGCCACCTGATCTTGGTTTAACAACAAGAGCAAGAGGAATACAAAGAAACAAAATATTTTCTGGGCACTGTGTTCACTCCCAAGCGCTCGGGACCATTCCTGAGCGCTTAGGAGTGCTGCTGCCACAAAAATCTTATTTTGTCATCAAATATTGCATTTCTTGTATTTTAGTAGGTACTGGGTGTGCACTGGTCCTTCCAGAGCCCAGTTGGGTTTATTTCTGTTTGCAAGGAAGCAATACTTGGAAATTCAAGACATGTTCTTGTTTGTTTGAGTTTAATGCTGAGCAAACCTGCCTAAATGCTGCTCTAATTTATACCTCACTGTTTGTATTGTCTGTTTGCATCCAGAAGTGCTAAGTTCTGTTTTGCTGGGGATAAGAGGTCCCGAGTGCTCGGGAGTGTTTCCAGTAGCATTGTCCTAATTTTCGCATTCCTTCATTTCGTATCATGGCATTCTTAACATTCTATACATATGCACATGTATACACTTCACTTGTTTTACCTTTAAATTTGTGCTAGCTGCTTTTATGAAACAAAATATTTTGACAAATTCCCACAAACATTGAGTAGAGACCGACATCACGTCGGCGAGAGGGGTGCCGTAAAACCCTTCCCCTCTCGTAACGTGGCTTCCGAACCCTCAAACGAATCTCTGGTTTTCAATTCAAAACTATCATTTTTCAATCAAAACGGTTTCCCGGGTGGCAAACCATAAATCCGGTTGGCGACTCCTCAATTTTTCAAATCAAAATATATTTTTCGGGCAGGTAGCCCACAGCTAGCGGTTGGAGAGATAGAGAAAGAGAGAGGTCAGCTCTGTTACCAACTAGAAAAGAGAAGAATTATTTATTGAAATCTTAATTAACGTATTTACAAGAGAGGGGTATATATATACCCAAGAGAATGAAACATAAAAGGAAAGAAAATAAAATCAAAGTACTAATATTATGGGATTGCATATCAATCAAATCCTTAAGAATCCGGGTCAACTATCAAGCCGGATATGATGTGATTCCAACAGTAAGCGATATTGTGAGAGCCGATCCCGCCTCAAGAAGAAGTTCGAGAAAGGAGCTGTTGATTGCCCTGCACACATAGAGGGGGCAGATTGGGGATATTTGTGTAACTTATGGCAAGACAAAGACTATCAGGTATGCAGTACTAATTCGCTATAGTTAAGATTTGGTAATATCTTCACAACCCTAACTCTTACTATAAATTCTAACATATAGATATAATGGTACTCCTAATTGATTATTGAAAATGCAGGAAAAATGTGACAAGTACAAGGATAGTCGATCTAAGCCCAGGAATCACCATGTTGTTGGATCAAAGGCTTTTTATAAGGTCAAAAATCATTTGGTATGTCCTCTATTATTTCCTTACATGTTTCAATATTTTTTTAGTACAAAAAAGTATGTGATTTTTTTTCACGAACCTAATTCTCCAGAAAAAGAAAAACGGCGTGAATCCTGACCTTCCTGAGACTTGGAAGGAGACTCATTACAGCGAAAAGAGAAAATGTTGGACAAATGGTTCAGAAACCATATATGTAAGTGGAAAACATCTCATAATGTATTAGTTTTATCTTCTAGAAAAATTTGTTTTCATTGTCAAGGCATAATTTACTGTGATATTTGCAGAAAAAATTAAAAGATGTTCAAGATCAAGCGATGGCAATTGGATCTGTTCCTTTGACAGATGAGGAGCTCTCATGTACAGTCTTTGGACCCAAACCAGGATACATACGTGGTTTAGGACATGGTCCCAAGCCTAGCTTAACAAAATCTTGCCAAACTTCTCGGGCACAACTTATAAGAGATGCTGAAGAGGCTAGAGAAGAAACTACAGCAGTGCAGAAGAAGTGTGAGGAGGCTCTAGTTGAAGCAGCACAGGCTCGTAAAAATACGGAGCAACTAGCACAAACCATGGCTAACATGCAATCCCAATTAAATTTCTTGTTACAGCAAAATGGTTGCAACATGCCTTCCAATAATGCTAGTGAGTATCTATTCCTCACTTTTTTATTGTTACTTTTATAAACTTGTAGTTGGGCAAAAAAAATAGTGACAACATAGTTTTTTTTGCGCTATAGTTGGACATCTAATAACATCGCATACTAGACTGAGACTTAGGTTTGTATCAAATGGTTTTTGGTTTAGAAGGTTCGAGTATTACTCAAAGAGTTTTCACATAGTGAATGCAAGTCACAAATTTTGGATGAATGCTATATGGAGATGTATGTTTCTGAATTTTCTAGTCATCTGAATTTTCTAGTCATCCACTGTTAGGTGGATGTACGTTTTTTTTACTTTTATAAATGCTTTGTTTCAATTTTCGTATCGTATATCTATATGACGGCGATAGCTTCCTATGAAGGTGTCCTTTTTTTTTATTTGTTTTTGGATAAGCATATTGTAATCCTTGTGTTGGCACTTAATTTCAGCAATTACAGAGGTGATTTTCGGCCTTCATACAACATTTATAACATCTAATTTCAGCCCTATATATGCTAAGACTGAAGCTGAATTGACAAACTTAGGTCTTTGAATATCAGAAAGAGAGTTTCAGTTGCAGAGAATCTGGATATAAGTGCTGGAATGATGTTTCCAGTGCTGAAACTATTGTTACATGCTGGAAATTAGGTTTAGTAGCTAAAAGTGTGAATCAAAATATTGGAATATGAGTCCTAGTTGCTGAAATGGGAATTATCTAGAGACATAATATGTTACGAGTTAGTTTAGAAATTCTAAACCCTTTTATTGCTTTCATAACCGTAAAATCACATACTTAAAATAACAAGAGGATGCTGGTAACTTTTCATAATGTGTCTTGTATTCAGATGATATACCTTGAAACTTCTACTGCATAAGTTCAATCCCCTGACTTGGGTTGGTAGACAGTGCTGGCCAATTCTAATGATTGTAGTTTGATTTTTTATGGGCTTGATTGAGCACATCATATCTTTGTGCTAAGCTAGTTGGGATCATGTTTAGAAGTGATGGTATATTGTAATCAAATGGTAATCCAAGACCAGAATTTGTAAACATTTTCATTATGTTACATTTATGCAAATTGCTCAACTAACGATGGTGATGTTTTAGTGGATGAAGATGCAATGGAGTACTAGATGGGAAACCAATGATATCTTTTGGTGGATGAAGATGCAATGAAGTGTTAAATGGGAAACCAATGATGTTTGGAGACAAAGCCGCTTCTTGCCTTTTGTTTTTTTGGGACTTCTAGGTGGAAGAAGGATATTGGAAGGATGCAATTAGTTTTTGGTACTTAACCGTACATACTACAGTACTTCATTGTGGTTTTTGTTAAGATACTCGATACATGATATTATATTTTGGGGATTGAGGTACCAGATTATGAAATTTGTGAAATTGTTTTAATGTTCCAGCTATTACCTTTGAGTTTGATGGATTGTGCTATTTGAATTATATAGCAGATTATTGTATGACAAGAAGCAAAAAGAGTTATTTGCGAGGATGAGTTTCCTTGTAAAATGTATTCCCTGTTATTGGACAAAACTTATTTCCTAGCCAAAAAGTCAATTGTTTGCAAGGGAATTTGGTTTGTTGCCACTGAGTGCACCATTTTGTGAGGAGATGTTCTGTCGCTAAACATGCATATTTTGCAAGGAAATTTGGGTCGTTGCTTTTGAGTACACCATTTTGCGAGGAAATGCTTTATCGCTAAACATGTATATTTTGTGAGGAAATTTGGGTTGTTGCTATTGAGTACCATTTTGTGAGGAAATGCCCTGTCGCTAAACATATATATTTTGCGAGGAAATTTGGATCGTTGCTATTGAGTACACCATTTTGCGAGGAAATGCTTTGTCTCCAAACATGCATATTTGGCAAGGAACAGAATACTTATAGCGACTAAATTGTTTTACATCAGCATCAAATGAATTTCCTCGCAAAATGGTTCACTCAGTAGCAACGAATCAAGTTTCCTTGCAAAAAATAACTTTTTGGCGAGGAAAATTATTTTTGTCGCAAAAAAGAATCGGAGACTACCCATTTGCAAGGAACGGACGACGAATTAAATTTCCTCGCAAAAACTCTTTTGCGAGCAAAATATTGCATTTAACGAGGAATATGCTTCCTCGCAAAAGGCTTGATTTCTTGTAGTGATTACTCATCCGAATTTACCCATCACACCATACGAATCAAATAAGTATTTACAGCTTAATCTTAGACAATTAAGTAAGAACAATCCAATTTACACGAACCACAATCCTAGTACTCACTTTAAAGTTTACATGCACCTCCTTTTGTATTTTCAAACGTTCTTTCGAGACTCAACCTGAGCATTAACTTCAAGGCTTAACTTGTCAGGTGCAACATTCGAACATTCTTTCAAGGCTTAACTCCTTTTAAATTCAACATCCCTTCGACATGGCACCAATTACATTTCAAATTCAATCACAATTTCATAGTTGTTCTTGTTTGTCAAGTAACATCATCGTCAATCATGTTCTCGTGTCTCAATACATAGCAAACATGTTTGTCAAACCAACTCATAGATCACAGCAACCAAAGGGATGAGTGGTAGGCTTGTCCAGGTTGGTACCGGTACCGAGGAAATGGAGGTATATATCACCTCCTGGGTTTTTCGAAAATGGTTTTCATGCATGCTCAACAAGGCTTCATCCAAACAAAGTACACAGCTTCAAACACCAAAAGACACGCTACATCATCACAAAGGGTCCAACATCCATACATACTCAACACATTTCTAAAAAAGCTTTCCACGATTTTTCTCATTTCTTACCAAATTTCTTCACAACCACAATATATAATGCCTTATGTATAGTCATGAATCCAAACTCCATATTACTCAATCACAGCTAGACCAACACCTTAATCTCCTAGACTCAATCATTAAGACTATTCGATCACATTACAAGAACTCAATGCACCAACTATACTCAATCATAGCTAAAATTAACACAACATCCAAGAATCACAAGTAATAAGAAATACACAACTCATAATCATGTAGAGAAAGGAGAGAAACCCCTACCAGAGTGGGCTTTGAGCAAAACCCTAAGTGTATCAAGTCCTAAAAGCTTAGATTCGCGAAGAATGAACTTCTCCAAGCTCAACTACAAGATCTAGAGCCAAGATAACCCAAAAATGAGATCAATAAGTGAGAATCAACTCAAGTTTTAGAGGAGAGAGAGAAAAATGCCAAAATCAATAGATCTTACCTCCAAGGATGAGAAACTCGAAACCCGGTAGAGATTTGAATGATCAACACATGGATCTTGAAGTTTAGAGGTAGATTTGTGTAAGAATCAAGGGATTTGAGTGTAGATCTTGAGAGATATGAGAGAGAGTGGGTTTTGGGGTTGATTTCGTGGTGTATGGATGAGAGAATGGCTAAGGGTCCTTTTATATAGTGGGCCAAAATCGTGCACAGAAAATATCAAAATCTGTTGTTTGGGTACCGAAACAAGGCAAAACAGGGGTTTCGGTATTGAACCCGAGAAGGGTACTGGAACTGGCAAAAAGTGGGGTTTCGGTACTGAACTCGAGAATTTCAAAGGCTTCACCACTGGACAAAGGGTGTAGGTGGTCAAAAGCATATTGTACCTAGAACGGCACTGGACTTCAACGGATCCACGTGATATTCGATCGGAACCCTAATGCCTTCACTAGAACCCTAATCTGCAAGACAGACTGGGGTGAGCGCACCTCTGCCTCTCGTGGCAAAGACCCTCCAATGCCTAAGTTAGTCTCTCGTACTGTGCGAAACCCTAATTATCGATAGGAAAGTATGGAATGATTGCAACTAATCACGTACCTTTTGCCTCTAGGTTTACCTTGTATTTATATATACGAGCATGCTTTCTTTCCAAGCACCTTTATTGCCCAGGTCTCCTATCTCGTACAGGAAACCTGGCCTTTCTGGGAGTCCTTCTGCCCAATCAGCCGAGATCCCCAACTCATAAGGACTCTTACTGTTCTGGGACTCGTGTCATAATAGGAATGTCTTCTTACTTATCCTAACCGGATATTGGGTTCTTCTTCTGGAATATTCCCACTGCCTTATCTCTTAAGGTTATGTTCTTCCAAATAACTCTATATGTCCGGCACTTTCCTCAGCCGAACAGACTGTACCAATCAACGACTGTACCAATCGGTTCCTATTGCCGTCCACCATCTTGCACGGCGTCTTATATTACTTTTCTCATTACACGGACCCCACATATCATGTGTTCGGCCTCTAGTTCTACCTGTTTGGGAATACCTCCCTACAATTGCTCCCCAGCTTTGCTCGTTGTCACTGTTCGGGGGCAATGGGTGAAGCTTAGAAACAGACTACAGGCCAAACTCCTTGGGCCCCGTGCAAACATAATATATATACCCATTGATGTTTTTTGGTGGCTTAGTCATTATATCTTCTCGAAATAATGACTCCACGTGGCGTAATTTGTACACCTCGCATTAAATTCGGACTGACATTCTAGCCAAACGGCGTCAGAACGGCATCCATCCAACCCCTGTTTGACGTTACTTTTCATGTAACGGCGTGAGAGGAGACGTTTCGTCTCCATCTCTCACCTTTAAACCCCAAAAAGGGATCTTTTTGGGTTTTTCACCCAAAAACTCGAATCTCCTCCTATCTCTAGAATCCAGGCGAAAAACATCTTCCCTTGCTGCCATCGCCGTCGTCTACTACTCGTTCGTGTTGCGTCTCAGGCAACCAATCCAATCATCCTCGTAAGATTCTCATTCCCTCTCCTCTTTCGTGTTTCAATCTGAGATTTCATTCTCAGATTCTTTTTTGTTCAAGGGTTTCAATCGTACCCATTTCTAGTTTCTACTCTATTTCGAGTATATCCATGGCGGATGAGGGTGATAATGGCCCCAAGCCTGGTAAATTTAGGAAACTTTGTGAGAGTTCCACTACCATGGCGGCATTTAGGGCTGAGTACAATGTTCCAGATAACGTGGGGCTCGAACTAGCCCCACTATGTGCAGAGAGGAACGCAGCCTCATGGGATAGAACATGTATCCCCATTGTTGCCATCATTGAAGGTGGAGTTCATTTCCCCCTCGATCCTCTACTTCGTCGTGTTCTAAACTGGTATCGCCTTAATCCTATGCAAGTTTCCACCAATTTCTATAGATTAGTGATGGGGGTTGTAGCCCTAAACAGGATCCTAGGAACCCAATTAGGAATCTGGGACATCCAGTGGTGGTATAGCATCGTGCTAAACCCTGAGTACAACACCTATTATTTCAAAGTGAGAAAAGCAGAAAAGCATTTCGTGCTCAACTTGCTAGATTCTGCTCGTGATCACGAAATGGACTTCCTTTATGTTACTGGAGCTTTCGAGCCAATGGGGGAAGATGGCCAGGTGGTGGGCTTCCATTGCCCCCACGAATGGGGCTATCCACGTATGCTCCTTATTTTGCTCCTTTATTCGTGTAACTGTTCTTTCTTTTCTACATTCTCTTTGCATTTCTAACTTGTTTTTGTGCTTGCCCTTTCAGCTACCAACGCTAACAAGCATCCAAGAAGGGAACCGAGCTACGTTCGAACAGCGAACATCAACAGGGTTCTCAAATATAAAGGAGAACCTGGCACCCCAACGACTAGTCGGGGTCGTAACGCTGACGTTTTGTTGGGATACAACCTTGCATACAAGGGGTTCATCGACAAAAGGCTTGCAAATCCAAGCACCAGTGCTGCCTCTACCTCATTTGCTCCCTAGCCGATGAACTTGAGATCCAGTGCTGGTGTGACAATCGCCGGACAGCCGGACGAAGTTCCAATATCTGAAGGCATCCCACTGCCCCGTGTGGTTCTCAAAAGGTCCTCACAACGACAGGTTGTCTCTCGACAACAACCCGAACAGCCGGCACCTGATAGTGATACCAGCCAATCTTCTTCATCTTGTTACTCCCCATCACCAACAAACTAAGGTACGATGTCTCGACAACCGATGAATTTGAGTTCTCTTTTAACTGTTTTAGCACGGGGACGTGGTACCTCTAGTCGGGTCCGGTCCACTGGTCATGCCCCTCCGCCTTCTCGTCGCAGTAGGGGGGGCACCACCCGCTCATCCTCCTCTTCTCGAGAGATTGACACTTCTTTGGAAATGGGCGATGCTCATCGGGACAAGCGCCCGAGAAACCAAGACACCGAGAACGCTGCAACCCAAGCCGCTGGGTCTATCGAACAGATCCTTACTCCGAGCACTCAGACCCCACCTCAGTCCTAGACACCTCAACTTATCAAGGGTGATCGGCCAGTGAACGTCAAAGACAGCGCCAGCTCTTCAGAAACTGCACTGGCCCTTGCTCAGGGCCTTCTATTGCCTATCGACATGCAGAAGGAGACCGCATCCCCATCTGATCAGCTGGTATCAACTGGACTCGTCAGTGGGATTAAGGTAAAGTATTCTCATTACCTTAGCCAAACCCCAGCATCTTATGTTGCATACTGATACGTTTCTTTACACCCGGATTTCCTCAGTTCATCCAAAAGATGGTTGCACTGGGCCAAAAGCTGCAGGAGATCGAGCCCGAGCGGAACAGACTCCTGAGGGACAACACAAGGCAGCTTCAAACCATAATAAGGCTGGAGAGAGAGAGGGATAAGGCAAAGCTGGATGCCGAAGAGATGAAAACAAAACTAGAAACTGCTGAAGATAGTCTCAGTCAAGCATTGGCGGAGATTGACAATGCCAAGAAAGCTGCTTATGATGATGGATACCCCTAGGGGTTCGATGTAGCGACAGCAAGCTATGGTGATCAGATGCCGGCCATTCAAGACCAAATATGGGCCGCTTGCTGGGAGGTGTGCTTAACAAAGGTTGGGGTCCCAGATGATTCTCTTCTTTGGGTAGATAACGATCCACCGGGCAGACGCGCCGCTGCTTTTCTCGAGTCTGAAGAGCCCCCAGTGGATGATGTCGACCAGGAGATCGATGATTTTGCAGATGCTGATGAAGACATCCAAATGGAGTCTCAGGGTGTTCTAACTGAATCTTATGATGCACATCCCGAACAACCATCTGTTGGGGAAACAACTAACGAACCAATCAACCCGGAGGAACAAGCTGCTGGGGGTGATACCCATACTGAAACAACCACTGAGGTTCCAAGTGACACCCCCCAGAGGGCCAGAACCTGGACTAATTTTGGTAAGTCTTCCTCAGGTTCCTGAACACGTTTGCAACAGTTTTGGGAGGTCCTGCATGACCGTAGTCTTCAGCCCTGCGTGGCATTAGTACTTATATACTTTGGATAATACAAGTATTCGGCCCTTTGTGGCACAAGACTATGTTTTTATGTTTTGCTCGGCCCTTCGTGGCCATAAACTCTTGTGTCAAAATGTTTGGGAACATTTATTCATATGTGTTTTAAGTTTCTCATGCTTAAACTGAACCCTAAGTATTTCATACTTAATCAAATACCTCTGAACGTATGCTTGTTATGTTTCTATCCAAGTATTTCATACCTGGAAAAGAAGCAAGTATTTCATACCTGCTCATAAGTTTCTCATACTTAAACAGAAAGTTAAGTTTTATCGTACTTAGCAATCTGTGCAAATACGCGTATGCAATACAAGTGCTTTCATACTCGCACACTATCTAATACAAGTTTGTTCATACTTGTATAATCTAAGTTTCCCGTATGCTGCAAGGTATACATAACCACTCTAAGTTTTTCGTACTTAGCCAATCTAAGTTTCTCGTACTGAGATAGATGATATGTGTATTCATACGTACCAAGGCATACATGCCCATTACTTGCTCCCCAATACGAAAAAAGGAAAACAAGGACATTGTTCGTATTCTCGGGATAAAAAAACAACCAGAAAATACGGGAAACGAAATTTTTGAAAAATCAATATATTACAGAAAAATGTGATTATATTCACAATCCTTGAACTCAAGGGGGCGTTACGCGTACCCCTTGCAACTAATAAAAGAAAAACAAGGTAATATTCTTCATAATCCCCACACAGTTACGTGATCCTAAAATAGAATAAAAAGTAAACCGAAATCTTTTAAACAAAGAACTTCCTCAAATTATGGACATTCTAGGGTTTTGGCATCGGGTTCCCGTCCAGGTCTGCCAACCTATAGGCCCCAATGCCCACAATTTCAGTCACTCGATATGGGCCTTCCCAATTAGCCCCCAACTTGCCCTCGTTTGCCACTTTGGTATTGCCAAGCACCTTTCGTAGTATAGGGTTTCCAATACCAAATTCCCGTGGGTGAACTTGTTTGTTGTAGCTCTTCATTAGCTGCTCCTGGTAAGAGGCTAAATGCATCAAGGCTCTTTCTCTCCTTTCCTCGGCAAGGTCGAGCTCAATTTCTAGGGCCCTGTCATTTCCTCCACTCTCAACCAACGCAGTCCTGTTGGTTGGAAGACCAACTTCTAGTGGTATAACTGCCTCTGTACCATATGCCAAAGAATAAGAAGTCTCTCCCGTAGACCTCCTAGGTGTTGTTCGGTGTGCCCACAGCACCAGTGGTAACTCATTGGGCCACTTCCCTTTTGCCTTATCCAACATTTTCTTGATTCCATCAAGAATTGTTTTATTGGATGCTTCTGCTTGCCCATTACTCTGAGGGTAAGCTGGAGTCGAATAGTAGTTTCTTATCCCATATTGGGAACAGAAAGCTTTGAATTTCTTTTGGAACTGTGCCCCATTATTTGTGATCAAAGAATAGGGGACCCCAAAACGAGTTGTAATACTTTTCCATACGAACCTTTCTATCATGGGTTCAGTAATCTTGGCCAATGGTTCTGCCTCAATCCACTTAGTGAAATAATTTGTTGCTACCAACAGAAATTTCCTGTTCCCAATTGCTTTGTGTAGTGGACCCACGATGTCCATTCCCCATTGGGCAAACGGCCAAGGGCTAGCCAATGGTACTAGATCCTCGGCTGGTGTTCTAATCATTGGTGAAAACTTTTGGCACTTCTCACAGATTTTCACATAGACCTTGGCGTCCTCTTGCATATGTGGCCACCAATATCCTTGGGTTATAGCTCGATGGGCTATGGAATTGCCCCCTGCATGGCTCCCACAAGTCCCTTCATGAATTTCGTGAAGGACTTTCTGCACCATCTCTGGATGCACACAAAGCAAATAGGGTCCAGTGAAGGATTTTCTATACAACTTCCCTTCTGGGGACAGCCAAAACCTAGCAGACTTGGTTTTGATTTTATGAGCTTCCTTCTTCAGAGGGGAGTGTTTCATCTCGTAAAAACCCCACAATTGGATCCATCCAACTTGGTCCTTGGTTCATGTCCAAGACCAACTCTATACTTCTTCCAATGCTCGGCTCAAAAAGATAGTCGACTGCTACCTTCCGTTTGAACTCAGTTGGAATAGCTGCAGCCAACCAAGCCAAAGAATCTGCATGAGAATTCTTTCCAGAACTTATCTGCTCGATATGTACTTTTTCGAAAGTTTTGAGCAAGTCTTTGGTTGCCTCCATGTAGGCTGCCATTTTCTCACTCTGGGCCTCGTACTCCCCAGACAGCTGATTCACCACAAGCTGCGAATCACAGTATACCCTGATTCTTTTCACCTTCAAAGTCCTTGCACTTTTGAGGCCAATTAGGAGAGCCTCATATTCCGCCACGTTATTTGATGCGCTGAAGCCCAGCCGAACAGACAACTTAATCATTATGCCTTCGGGGGGGAAAAGTACGATCCCAACCCCTGAACCAGTGTTACAAGCCGAACCGTCGACAAATAACTTCCATTCCTTTAGGTCCTGTTCGGTTGGTTGCTTGTTTGGTTTCACGGGTAGCCCAGGTACCCCTTCCCTTCTCATGGGTGGCTGGGGTGCTACTGCTGGTGAAAACTCTGCCACAAAATCAGCCAACACTTGGCCCTTTATCGCAGTGTGCGGCTGAAAATCAATATCGTACTGACTTAACTCAACGGACCAAGTTGAGATCCGCCCTGAGAAGTCTGCTTTTCGTAGCAGTGACTTTAATAGGAATTCAGTATAGACCACAACCTTATGGCTCTGGAAATAATGAGGTAACTTCCTTGTAGCTGTCCTTAATGCAAGGAACAGCTTCTCAAGGGGCAGATATCTCATTTCTGCACTCAGCAACGTTTTACTCACATAATATACTGGGATTTGTTCGGATCCCCTATCCCTTAATAGAACCGCACTCACAGCATGTTCAGAAACTACTAAGTACAAAACCAAAGACTCACCTAGCTCTGGAGTTGACAAAAGTGGGGCTTTAGCCAAATACTTTTTCAAATCCTGGAAAGCCTGTTCGCATTCTGCTCCCCATTCATATCCTTCTCTTTTCTTCAACAACTGGAAAAAGGGCCTACACTTATCACTTGACCGGCTAATGAATCTATTGAGGTCTGCTGCCATCCCAGTTAACCTTTGGACCTCCTTCGTTGTCCTAGGGCTCTGTAGCCTTTGTAAGGCTGTTATCTGATCAGGATTTGCCTCAATCTCTCTTATGGTCACAAGATGGCCTAGGAACTTCCCAGACTCAACTCCAAACGCACACTTCGAGGCGTTGAGTTTAGTTTGTATTTTCTTAAGATCTCGAAGGCCTCCTTCAAATCCGCGATGTGTCCCTGTCTGGATTTACTCTTCACCACCATGTCGTCTATGTAAACCTCCATAGTTTTGCCAAACAGCTTTTTAAACATGATAATTGCAAGTCTCTGATACGTTGCCCCTGCATTCCTTAGCCCGAAGGGCATGACACTATAACAGTACAACCCTTGTGGTGTAATGAAGGAAGTCTTCTCTTGATCAGGCCCAAACATGGCAATCTGATGATATCCTCGATATGCGTCGAAGAAACTCATCCGTTCGTATCCAGCAGTTGCATCAACCAACTGGTCAATCCTGGGAAGAGGGAAGCTGTCCTTTGGACATGCCTTGTTCAAGTCTGTGAAATCTACACAAACACGCCACTTCCTGTTCTTCTTTTTAACAACCACTATGTTGGACAGCCATTCCGGATAGTAAACCTCTAGTATTGCTTTGGCCTCCAACAGACGATCTACTTCTTCGATAACAGCATCAACATGTTGCACGGCTGCCCTTCTTTTCTTCTGGATGACATGCTTATGCTGAGGATCTACATTTAGGTGGTGGCAGATCACACCCGCATCTCCTCTGGTATCCAGGCGAACACATCAACATGTTCCTTTAAGAAACCCACCAATTAGGCCTCTTCCTTTGCTGGCAGAGATTCTCCAATTAGAAAATACCTTTCAGGATCAGTCCTATTAATCTGTATTTTCTTTAGGCCTTTAACCACTTTTTCTGCTGGATTTCTTCCAACGTCCTCGATAGTCGGTTGATCTGGTACTTCTATCGTGTGGACCTGATGGGCCTTTGGGACTTCCTTTATAATGGAAACCAAGCACTGATGTGCTACCCTTTGATTTCCCTTGATCTGTTTGATCCCATTGGATCCTGGGAATTTCACTATCTGGTGATAAGTAGAGGAAACAGCTCTCATCTTATGCAACCAGGTCCTCTCTATAATCGCATTATAGGAGGATGGGACATCCACAACCAGGAAATCAGTCCTTAAAACTACTGATCCTGCTCGAACGGGCAGTGTCACTTTACCAAGGGGCCAAACTGCCCCTGCACCAAACCCAACCAAGGGTGTCATTGATTGTTCTAAATCTACTTGGGCCAATCCCAACTTCTTGTACGCATCGTAGTACAATACCTCTGTGCAACTCCCTGAGTCTACCAGGATTCTCTCAATGTCATATTCCCTAATTCGTAGGGTTATGACCAAAGCATCATTATGGGGCACTTGGATTTCTCCCAAATCCTCATCTGTAAAAACTATGCCCTCGTTGCATATGTCATTTTCTCGCCCTCTCTTATTTTCCAACCGCATAACATACTGGTCGTGCTTGGCTTGCCTTTGGATTAACCTCACCTCATTCCTCGTATAAGGTGTGGCCAATCCATGTATCATATGGATTACTCCTTTAGGGTTCTGCTCGTAATCCATTTCCATGGCTTTCCCTTTATCTTTGGGATCTTCCTGAATGAATTCCTTGAGGTAGCCCCGAGAGACTAAATCATCAAGGTGTTTCTTGAGCATCTCACAGTCCTCAGTCATGTGGCCCCAATCCTTATGATAACTGCAGTGTTGATTCGTAGCACGTTTTGCATCTGTATCTCCACCTAGACTTGGGGGCTACTTGAAGTATGGCTGATTCTTTATTCGATAAAGAATCCTATAGATGGGTTCCTTCCAAACCGTAGTGATCGAAAAGAAAGACTTGGGATCAGGTGCCTGCTTTTCTTTATACGGCTCTTTCTTAGCCTGCCCGTACTCTTTCCTCTCCCTATAAGTCTTGGGCTCTTGTTTATCCACTTTCTTCGCTGGTGTCTTAGGTTGTTCGGCAACAACCTTGCCATCCTCTCAGAGTATGTCATCCTCCATTTTGGCATGTTGCTCTATACGCTCCATTAGCCTTGCCAATGTTGCTACCGGATGCTTGTTCAATGACCGGCGCAGTTCTCCCCGAACAAGTAGGCCAATTTTGAACGTAGCAATCGTATATTCCTCACTGCAACTGTCAATCTCATTGAAAGTTTCCCAATACTTCTTAGAGTAGTCTCTGATCAGCTCGCTTTCCCCCTGCTTCATCGTGGAGAGGCTTTCGAACGTTTTGGGAGCTCTTCTACTTGTCAAAAATCGAGCAGTGAATTCTTCTGCCAACTGTGTCCATCCACGTATGGAACGTGGTCCTAACTTATGGAACCAAGACAGAGCCACCTTTCCCAAGCTAGATGGGAACATCTTGCACATGATGGCATCGTCCCCGTCATGCATGAACATAGCTTGTTGGTAATGTTGTATGTGAGCAACAGGATCTGCATTTGTTTCGTAAAGGATGAACGCACCGTGCTTCACTCTGCTTGGTAACCGTGCATCTTGTAACCTTCTTGCAAAGGGGGAAGCTGCTATGTTACTCAGGGCTTTTCTTGCTGTTTCCCGTGCAGTCATGGTCCTGTCTTCTTATTCCTTGGTTTTTTGGGCCCCAGCCCTATTCCAATGGGAATCAGGTCTTTCGTACTTGTCCCTATGGTGTTTGCGAGTGTTTTCCTCGGGCGAGGAGCTTCGGCTCCTGTTTCTCCTTTTGCATGGAGAAAACCTTCGCCTGCTTAGACTCTTGCTTGGACTCCTGCTTCTTCTTCTTCGTGAAGAAGCCCTCTTTTGTATTGGGGTAGGACTTCTACTCCTGCCCCTCCTGTGTGATGGAGCTTCCTTGTATTTTACCATAACCCCTCTGTCTCCTCTGGAATGTCCTCGTGAAAGTCCAGAGTCCTCAGGGTGCTCTCAGATCCGTTTTAACTGTCGGATTTCGTGTTCTCATTTATTGATCAATCGAGCATACTCCTCGACTTCTTGCCTCTTTTTACTGAGGATATCTTCATTGTTGTGCACACTCCTAGAATGCGCAACTGACTCTCCCCTTCGGTGGGATTTGCTCCTTCGCGTGGAGCCTGTAGCCGTTCTACCCTCCTTATTCTTGGAGTCATCTTGGATGGTCAGGGGATCATCTCTGCTTGCTGTCCTCCTGCCATGCCCGCCAGTAGGCTTTTTCGGAGCACCTGGTGGGGACTTATCTTCTCCTCCACCCAACTGGTGACTGGATCTACTTCCACCATGGTCGTTTTTTCTAAGGGAACCCTTTCGCTTCCCACAGACGGCGCCAATTGTAGGTGGTAAAAAGCAAATTGTAGTTAGAACGGCACTGGGCTTCAACGGATCCATGTGATATTCGATCGAAACCCTAATGCCTTCGTCGAAACCCTAATCTGCAAAATAGACAGGGGAGAGCGCACATCTGCCTCTCGTGGCAAAGGCCCTTCGATGTCTAAGTTAGTCTCTCGTACTGTGCGAAACCCTAATTATAGATAGGAAAGTATAGAATGATTGCAACTAATCGCGTACCTTTTGCCTCTAGGTTTACCTTGTATTTATATATACGAGCATGCTTGCTTTCCAAGCACCCTTTATTGCCCAAGTCTTCTGTCTCGTACAGGAAACCTGGCCTTTCCGGGAGTCCTTTTGCCCAATCAGCCGAGATCCCCAACTCATAAGGACTCTTCCTGCTCTGGGACTCGTGTCATAACAGGACTGTCTTCTTACTTATCCTAACCGGATATTGGGTTCTTCTTCTGGAATATTCCCACTACCTTATCTCTTAAGGTTATGTTCTTCCAGATAACTCTATCTGTTCGGCACTTTCCTCAGCCGAACAGACTGTACCAATCAACGACTTCTCATGTCTTTGGTCCTTTCCTACCGAACAGACTATCTGGTCCAGTGATTCTTCACATCATCGGTTCCTATTGCCGTCCACCATCTTGCACGGCGTCTTACATTACTTTTCTCATTACACGGACCCCGCATATCACGTGTTCGGCCTCTAGTTATACCTGTTCGGGAATACATCCCGACAAAGGGTACCGGTACTAGCCAAAATGGGGGTTCCGGTACCAATCTAGAAATTTCATAACTTTCTCAATGTTCACCAAAACGAACTCAGATTGCGCCACACATCCACCACACCCCCAAAGACCATTACAACACCGAAACACATAGTTCAACTATTTTTTGAACGTCTGGTACACAATGGCACGTATATCCGTACAACCACATTAATAAACACACAACTTAAATTTCCAAAATATGATCTTCTATTTTAACAAATAATTAAACAAAATGAAAATAATACACGGATCTTTACAATGTCTCCTATTATCATAACATTCACCATAAATAATATACCATCGCTCATGAAAATGCATAACATATATTTTATGAATTGAGCGCCCAAACCATTAGAGGGGTACCTTAGCATTTCTTATGATCTTCTATCAACCGTATATTCTTTGATAGCGGGAATAGGAGAGATAACTTATCATAGATAAAGACTAAAACCTGTGTGGAGGTAGGGGCGCGGATTTAGACAAGTGGATCAAGGCATGCAGTGGAAGGTGAATCCACCACGTGCGGGTTCAATCCCCGTTGTTTGCCCATCAATAAATGGACCATTTGTTACGGAGACACAAGACAAACTTAGAAAACATTTCTTGTGCAACTCATCTTGAGGCTTTCAAACGCATCCAAGCAATTGGTATCCGATTGAAACATTCAGCAAGGAATTAACCTATTACTAAAACATATAGGAGAGTGATTTTCGTCCATCTTATTATTCAAAAAGGAAAAAATAAAACCAAGACCACTCACTTTTTTATCTTTAATATGCAAATTTAAAAAGTGACCTTCGATAAGTGTACCGAAAAAATTCTAGTAGATGAAATGATTGTTTTGAAGATCTAGAAGTCATTCGTGTTCTTCCTTCGGTCCCATGCCATTGACATGTTCCATCATATCTTGAATCAACAATTCCACATTCAAATAAGAAGAACCACCTTCTTCCACTGCCTTCTTTGCCATCTCTCCATATTCTCTTGCCCTTTTTCTCCTCTCTTCCGCCTCTGCTCCTCCGGCCATCACTTCATCCACCGCTTTCCTAACCGCTTCCCTCTCCACCGCCACCACCGCACACTTATCATCCTCAAACAATTCCACAGCCGACCGCGCCCCAACGCTCACTCCAATCTCCAGTACAACCTCCACCAACTTCTCATTGATAAATTGCTCCGCAAAAATCGGCCATGTTACCAATGGGACACCAGCACATACCCCTTCCAAAGTTGAATTCCATCCGCAGTGGGTCAAGAAAGCCCCCACTGACGGGTGGTCTAATATGAGTACTTGGGGTGCCCAACCACGGATAACAAGTCCTCTCCCCTTCACTCTCTCCTCAAATCCGTCTTCTTCGATCCACTTGTACACATTCTCGGCTTTCTCATTGCCTCTTATAACCCAAATAAACGGGCGTTCGGATAGCTCCAAGCCCAACCCGAGCTCAATTAACTGCGGAGGAGACAGACGGCTAATGCTTCCAAGACAGGCGTAGATTACAGACCCTGGCTCTTGTTCATCTAACCACTTCAAACACTCGATTTCGTCAATTGAAGCCTTGTTTCCTCTTTGGGCTTTATCCGAACTATCTTTGTTGCAGAGCGAAAGTGGCCCAATGCACCAAACTTTTTCTCCCTTCACCTTACGAATTCCGTTAACGTAACTTTGTTCCAACTCATGGAAACTATTAACCACGGTCCCATAGGCTTCGGCTTCAGCTACTCTTACTCTTTCGCGAAAACCCTGCATATCTGTTAATGAACTCGGATTGAACATTCCGGGGAGTTGGGATCTTGTCAATACAATAGTATCAGGAAAATTTGGCAAAACAAAGGGCTCTGATGCAGGAACACTTTCATGCACTTTGGATACATACAGAGTGTGAAGACAGAAGAGATAGAAGCAACTCATGCCATCGAAAATGATTCCAGGGATCCGAAACTTACGGGCAGTTTCGGCTGCCCACGGGAGATGTTTATCGACTATCATGCAAGTCGGGCTGGGTTCCAGCTGTTCCAACAATTGTTCGAACGGTTGTCTTAACATGTCTATGGCGACGAAAAATTTCTTCAGCGAGTCTTTAGAGGAGACAGTTTCGAGGGTTTCGCAGCCATTTGGTAAGCCAGCTTCCACAGGAAACGGGAGGTGGAGGAGGCGGAGGGGGAGGCCGGTGGCGGCGGCGCGGTTGATGGTATGGCTGAATCTGGCGGCGATGAGAGGGGTGGTGATGATAGTGACAGTTGGGCCGTGTTGGGCTAGTAATTTGGCCATGTCAATGATAGGGATGAAGTGGCCAGGGGACATTAATGGAAATAGGACAAAGTGAAGCTGATGGGGTTTCTGTGATGCCATGGAAATTAAGCAGTACAGGGGCGGGATTGATTGACTATGAGTCAAGAAGTTTTTGACATTGGATTTTATGTATGTGAGCCCTTGTGTTTTATATTGAAAATTGTGACGTAAGTGCCTACATGAACATCAATTATGAGTCAATAAATTTTTTAGGATGGATTTATATATGTAGGTGAGCCCTTCTGTTTTATATTGAAAATAGGAGTGCAATTTTGTTTACCTTTCTTAAAAGAGGGTGAACATTACATTCCTTCTTATTGGTTGAAATGGTGTAGGTCTCACTCGTGCAATACTCTTTTTGGACTTTGTGATATTCAACCAATAGGAAGGAGGGTAATGTTCACCCCTTTTAAGTGGATGGTGAACAAAACTCAACTCTGAAAGTAGTGATGTAAGTCAGATCAAAAAAAAAAGTAGTGATGTAAGTAAGTTAACTCCAACGGGTTGGCAACTTGGCCAAGTGGCCGATCAAAAAAAAACTTGGCCAAGTGGTATTGGCATGAAACTTAGGTGTTTGCTCCATCCTAAAGTCTTAGGTTGGATTCTCTTTGCCAAAAACTCTCAAGGCCACCTCACCCCCACGCGTAAACGTGTGAAATGGCTGAGCGAGGGGTTGTAGGAATTAGTCTGAGATGCGTGCAAACTGGCTCGGGACACCATGTAATTGTATTACCACAAAACAAAAAAAGTGACGTAAGTGCCTACATGAGCATGAATTATAAATACGGAAGGAAACAAGTTGGGATGAAAGTAACATTATGCAGTTGGTCCAGTGGCCAAAGCATGATATTTGGAGATTTACTTCATTTTTTTGGATTTCAGATTCGAAGCGTCTTAGGTACTATTGATTATATTGAAGTAATTTTATATGGGATTTTTGTCCTTACTTTTAGTTCGGTTGAAATTAATCTCCTAAAATTAATCGAGTTTCGTGTAAACTAGGCTTGGTGTCATAGTTTATATATAGGAAAATAAACGAATTTGGATGCACTCGGCTTGTCTTTATCTTCTTTGAATTTTGAGAAATTTTTATTGATAGAGTGTTTGTCTTGATGACTTCCTCCAATATACATCTAATAAATCCAAAGCAAGACAACATGCAGTTCTATATCACATCCAGGTCACTAGGTGCCACTTAATGTGACACGTGACTAATAGTTGTCGTTAATTATTGGAGTATTATTAAGAGAGAGAAAAAAAAAAACTTTGTTATGCTCGATCGTGATTATTTCCCTCCAAATATAATTAAGAGTATTATATACTGATCTTTAAGCAATCCATGCATGTGGCTAACAACCTGTCATCAATTTTATATCATTCTCTGTTCTTTTATTATTTTTTTTCCATTCTTGTCTCATCGATCAACTTTAACTAGAAGACTCGCGCATCTCTTCCCTTTTTATTTAATGTTATTCTTATAAGTTGGTCTTTTTTTTGTTTTTTGTTTTTTTTTGCCAATATTGTATACATCAGAAGTGTGGTTAGCAAGGTATTAGTAGGTTATCTCACAAGGGATTTCAAAGGCTATTCATAGCTCTGAATTCCAAATGCTCACGACGGGAATCGAACCTTAACCTTCCACATGGGAAGGATCAGGAGATGCTAACTGGACTAAAGAATAGATGCTACATACACTACACCAAAATGATCCCCATTAACTCAATTTTTGTGGATTTTTACGGACCCTGTAGGCTATAGTCAAGGAATTTATTACATAATATTTTTGGGCCCTTCTTTTAAAGAATTTCTTGGGGGCCAAGGCGATCGCCCTTCTCGCCTTTGCTCGAGACGGTAATTAATGTTTGTCCGTAAATTATTGCTTCGGATTTATTAGATGTGTGTATATATATATATATATATATATATAATATGACAGGGTGGTGTTTGAATCCAAAAGACAACCAACGCTCCAGATTTATACCCTTCATAAATCTAGACCGTTGGTTGTTCAAAATGGCAGCTTGGTAAATACCAAATCCATCCAAGGGTTATCTTTACCGACTAATCAAAAAAAAAGTTCCGGCTAATCAAAAAAAAAAATTCCGGTTCCGCCTCTCTCTTCCTACTCTTTCCCTTTTTAAAATTAACATGTTTAAATGATATGGGATAAAACTGAATCCCTTTTATCGAATTTTTTGTTTGCTTAATACGGCTGTTAGTTTGGTTTTGTATTTCATTCTTTCTTTTTTTGTATTTCTTTTTGTATTTCACGGTTCCCTTTTTTTTTTTGTATCAGATTTTTTGTCGAATACGTATTGCGCATATATACGGTTTTGTATTTCACTCTGCTTCCGAAATAATTGAGGTGAGTGTATTTCACGGTTTCCTCTTTTTTTTTGTATCAGATTTTTTGTCGAATACGTATTGTGCAAATATACGGTTTTGTATTTCACTCTGTTTCCGAAATAATTGAGGTGAGTGTATTTCATTATTTTCTTTCAATATACCCCCAATGTTTACGTTGATTTATGTAGTGAACTAATACAATTACCGATTTTTGTTTTCTGTTTACGTCTTGGTTTTTTTTTTTCTTTTTCCAGTCATTATAGTGAAACACAGATCTTTTGCATGACTATTTGATTTATGGTTCATCTTGGAACTATTTCGCAATCGGTACATGTTTTGAGTTTCATTGTTCTGTTATAAACAAAGTGACTTATCAGGAGTATAATAACTAATCAAGAAGCTTTTCCGGAAATTTCCTTTGTTTAGGCTAAACCCATGTTACCTCAACTCTATCATCTCAATCCGTCCCAAACAGAGCACGGAAAAATCAATATACACGATTTTGTATTTTATTGTTTTACTCTCTCCCTCACTCCTCCCCCATCCCCTCTGCTTCCGAAACACCATAACTTGAGGTGAGTATATTTCATTATTTTTTTTCGGTTTACCCCCAACGCACGGTATTGTCTTGCTTCCCTTTTATTTTCATTGATGTTTTGGATGGTATTTTTTGATTTGATCAAGATTTATTCGTTTGAGTTTGTTCTATACGTCTTAGTTGGTTAAATTTGTTGTTCAGCTTTAATTTGCGTTGCAGAATGTTCGAGCCGTGCCTTCAGGCACGGGCATTCGCTAGTATATATATATTGAAGGATGTCATCAATGCCAAAACCCTCTATCAATAAAAATTGGGAGACTTAAAAAGAATCATTCTCAGGTGTCTCTCTTCGTAAGTTTTCGTCCGACACTTTTTTTGCATTTATAATTTCATCCTCATTTTTCCATAATATCAAGACTGTCCTGTTTACACCCATTTTTGGCCTAAATTCAGAAGATCAATTGGTCGGTTAGAAGGTGGCCTTGAATGCTAATCTCAGGCCTTGAGAAGCCATGTAAATAAGCCACCAGAGAAATTGGGCCGATATGAATGCTAAAGGACCAATTGAGCTTGCAAAGGTTTGAAACATACTAAGGCCTAAGATATCTCTTCCATAAAATTAGGCCCAAGGCTGGCCAAGGTCTTGAAGTCGACCCACTAGACCTGAGCACTTCATCCAGGCCTAGCCCAGTTCTAAGAAACGACAAGGCCTTCAAGTAGGTCCAAATCAGTTAAAGTTTGGGTTTTTCTCCAGGCTTGGGCTCACAAGGCTTACAATGGATTAAGGCCTATCTTGCACCTCAAATTTAGGCCCAAGTATTGTGTGGGCCTGCTTCTTAGAAACATTGCATATGGGACTCAACTGGAAGGAAAAGGCCTTAAGTTGCTCACAAACATCTCCAAGGCCTAGAATGTTCTCAATAGGCAGGTCTAGGTAAGCTGCTTACAAACAGCTCGAGGTCTAGATGGCCACCATCCTTCAACATGAAGCAAGGCTTGGAACACAAGGCAGCCATGCATGGAGACATTCCAAGCAGCTTAGGCTTGCACAAGCAGCTCAAAGGTCTAGAAGGTTCTCTCTAGCAAGCTGCTTAATGGTGATTGTAAGCAGCTTAAAGGCCTAGGTCTCTAATATCCTTCAGCATGAAGCAAGGCTTGGGACACATGGCAGCCATGCATGGAGACATCCCAAGCAGCTCATAAGTAGCTGCAAGCAGCTCAAAGGCCTAGAAGGTTCTCTAACATCACACAAGCTGCTCATAAGCAGCTCAACCAAGCCTGCATTTTTGGCCTTGGCCGGCCCAAATATCTCTTTTTTTACAAGCATCCATGCACACAAGCTGCTCACAAGTAGCTCAAAGGGCCTAGAGATACTATGTTGCTGCACATTCCTTTTGCTTTAACTAGTTTTTAGGCCAAAATGAAGCTTTTCAGACCTGCAGCCATTTTCTTGGAGTGGAGAGCAAGGCTTGAACAGATGGCAGCTTCCCATTGGAGCATTCAGAAGCAGCTCAAGCCTAAGCCTTTACTAGGAGGACACTTGGCAGCCATGCATGAAGGCCTGTGGAAGCTGCTCAAGCAGCTCAAGGCCTGGAACTTCTGCCTATAAATACCAGTTTTGAAGGCCTTATTAAAGGTCCACGACCATCAAAACCCACGGCTTATCTTTCAATTACCTTTATTTTTCAGCATAGTTTGTACTCAATCTAGCCAAGCCTAGATTTTATTTCATTTTCTTGTAACCAGACTTTGTTAAACCGTTAATGAAGTCCTTTTAATTCTATTTTAGGCCTTGTTCTACTTTTCTTTCCATTTTTCACAACGATTAGGAAATTTTTAAGTCCTTTTCATTAAGGCAAACCATGAACCACATATGGCCTCACCCCTTAGGTCGTACGCAATCGTCTTACAGAAGTCAGATTGAGACATCCAGGCCTTGATACGAATTTGGACTGCAATCCAGTCCTGGTACACCCGCAACTCCAAGCCGATTTGGTTTTTGCACTTTTTGTGGAGAAACATGTCCCTAGTATCTATAATACAATTCGCGACGGTGTGGTGGTTCACATATTTTTCCTACATAAATTCTAGCCATTGGATTTAGTACACATTTCTCTGCATAAATCTCCACCTTTGATTCAACCTTGGTATTTTGGTAAATACTTTGTATTTTCTGGATAAATGGTTGAGTAATGATTTTTCCAGTTTTGGCAATGATTTATTCTGAACAATTGGTTAAGTCGAATATAATAAATTTTAAATACAGTTTTGGTAAGGATTGGCTTAAATGCTAAGAATTTTTGGTAATGAATGTTTGTAAAAATTAGCGTTGAATGCTATGCATTTTTTGGTAATGATTTTTTTCTCGGATTGTCTTCCCTAGGAAGGAAGGAGGTGCCTTTGTTTTCCAAAGCCTTCATGTGGCCCACTTAGACCTTGTTCCAGAAATCTTCTTAAAAAATAAGCAGCTTATTTCACATTTTCAAACTCAAAAATAATATAAATAAAAAATAAATTTTCAATTTTTTTTGCATCATATAAAAGATCTCGATAAAATCTTTCAAACAAGATCTATATTGCATATTTTTAAATTTCAATAAACTCATAATTTTAGAACTTAAAATTGCCTTCTTAAAAAAAAGAATTTTTTTTTGCGTTCTGGAACGGGGCCTTATTCAAAATTCAATCGATATACAACGCGTGCGCTCTCTCTCTCCAACGCATCATATCACACCGAAGAACATGACATCCCTTTCCTCCTTCTCCCCTCTCTCTCTCTCATAGACAATGACCATGACTCCCTCCTCTCTCAATCTGAACACTACCACAAGAGATCGTTGACATATCCCTCCAATCCCAACAATTTCCCCCTTGAGAGGTTTGAGCCCTCTCTCTTCTTCTCTTCAACCTATTTTTTGTCCCTGTAATTTTTGTCTTTACTGCTACTGTTGTTTTTATTTTGCGGAGTGCTTCTCAAGTGTTATTCTGGATTTAATTTTTGGGGTTTTTCAAATCTGGTATCTAGGGCTTCTCGGGGGTGATTGGCAAACTATAATGTGAACGGGTGAATCCTTTGAGCTTGGTTGAACATGATAAGAAAACCACGTGAGCGGTAAGGTAAGCGTTCCGATTTTCAGTGAACCCAAATTAAACTGCAAAACATTCATGTCGATGCTATGCATGTGTTGCATGAATTTTGGGTTTTAAAGTTTTTTCAAAACCACCATCAAGGATTAGGTTATGTACTCAGATTGTTATTTTTTATTATTTCATCTTTCTGCGCTTCATAAGTTTTTTCCTTTTCGTGTTGAAGTTAGTAAGCCGTGGGTGTCTTTAAAAGGATGCCTATTAGGTGTTTGTTATAATGCATTCTTTAAAGAGCACACGTATTTTGGAGTAAATGATTTTTTAAGAAGAAAATTGTTTTGGCAGGTGCCTAACCATCGAATTTGCACACACTGTCACTGTCCAACAATCTAATTTCATCCATTGTTTGTGATTTATTTGTGTTTAGGTGCCTTTATTTGTGTTGAATGAATTAAAGTAATTCTTTTCTTGGACTGGTGTTTTACTCTCTCCTTTTCTTTTCTTTTTTTCAAGTTGTGTCGCTGCTCCATTCCTATTCTATCAATGGACATTGATTCTTTAAGCTCACAGCAAGAAGTTGTATGAAACTTGGAGAAAAAATGGGTTCTAGATTTTTGTTTGTTTGTTTGGCTCAGTTTAGTATTTTTACATATCTGTCGTTTTTTTGTGTGGAGTGAGGAATAAAAATAATCGATAGCTAGAGATACCATGACATGCCAACATCTAATAGGTAGATGTATTAAGAACTCCAATCCAAATTGCTCAACCATAAATCCATTTAGTAGCCAACGAGTTTGAAATACAATTGATTGTTCGGTAGGAGAGAAGGCCAATGTTTTATATCTATTTCTTTCTTTTCTGTGTAGTGTATTAATGTAGGTTTTTCTAATATTTCTTTCTACCATTTTTTGCAATATCATTTTGTGGGATTCCTCCTTTCAAAACATGTCAACTTTTTTGGCAGTTGGCAACCTGGGGCGAACACACCATGCTAACCGTGGATTAGGTGGGAAGTCTAAATAGGTGGTTGTCTTCTCTACAGTTAGTGGCTAAGCGAAACCAAGACTTAGGGTTTGAAAGTGCAAAGGGTACAACAGACCCACACCTCTCTCTTCCTCCGACCCACCACCACAGACCCACACCTCTCTGAACAAGAAGTGGAAGGTCATTTCTACCCTCACCCATCTCCTTTAATCTACAATTCATATACAGTATACAGTCGGGCATTTTTGCTTCACTCAGTTGCGTATACAGTTCGTCGATAACATGCATTTTTCTTTTTTGTTTACAGTTGCTGATGGAGTGTTGACGAGAGAGCTAGCGGAGGTCAGGGTAACTCCTATGCGGACCGAGATCATTAGAGCAACTCGCAATCAGAACGTCCACGGTGATTATTCCCATTGATTGCACAGGATTATTTTATTTTTATGTTTATGTGTTTTGTGTTTGAAGTGTTTTTTGGTGTTATTTATTTTCCATTTCGTTAGAAATTCAAGATTTTGTCATTACATTAGCATTCTGATTAGGGCTTGATAGGTATCTGTGAGCTTGGGATTCGTAAATTGAGCTCTTGGCCTCTGTTTGTTTAGCCAATCCACTTGAGGCTTACTGAAAGTACTTGATAAAATGTGGGACATTGCAAATTGAAAAAAGATGGAGGAGGATCCTTGTTTCAATTGGTAGATGGAGGGGGGTCCTTGATTTTTGGTGGTAGATGGAGGGGTTTTTTTTAAAATTACCCTTTATTTATTCATGGTTTGTACATTCATGTTTTTCAATTAAGTCATGGTGTATATTCCTAAAAGAATATAGTGTATTCCGTTTAGTTCATGAAATCATGGCTCCATTTGTATTTTAAAATAAATCATGGTATATTCATTAAATCGTACTCCCTCCGTCCATTTTTAAGTGTCCTACTTCGTAACTCCAACTTATTAAAAAGACATCATTATTATTGTAACGCCCCGATTTTCGGACACATTAATGAAATCCCTTTTAATAGATTTAATAATTCATATGACTGATTTAAGAAATGAAATTTTATTAAACAGAATTTAGTAGCCGAAATCCCAAATACTAAATTCAAAATTACTTAATTGTCTTACAACTCCAAAAAAATAAAACAAAATTTGACTAATGTGATAACACTTTTGAAAATTCAAATAACAGTATTTCAAATTAACAAAGCTTCTAAGTGTAAAACATCCAAGACTCGACAAACTCTTATTCCTCAGCTGAGAAGTCTTCACCTTGATACCGATCATCTTGAAGAGGATTCTGTTCTTCAGTCTCCGGATTAGCTGGCATGAAACGCCAGTCCAACGGCACTATAATGAATTTTAAAATTCAGTAGATAATCTCAATCCTACTAACCCCTTACTCTACAGTTAGCAGTTTAACAATATAACAATTGATAATACACAGAAGGTAAAGAATAATAGCACTTCATCTTTTTCTTTACTATCCATCAACTTACATGAAATCTAAGGAACCTCTCCATGAGATCCTTTCCTCCCACATCCACCAACTTTGACCGTCCCATGGAATAACTCTCCCTTTATTTGTCCTCCACCAGGGTTCTAAGCGAATACTACTAAATTATGTACTCAGTCTGGATTCGCCTACAACCATAATAAAAGAACAGCTTACCATGACAACTCAGCATTAGGGATCGCACTATATCATTGTCAAGATCATTTACCGTCTCCCAACTCTACAAACTGGGTACTTTACCGTACCCCTGATCTACACACTGGTACTATACCGTATTCAGGGATCCTTTACCGTTTTCCAAAATACTGTACCCTAAGTCCTTTACCGTCCTTCACACACACACACACACTGGGTACCGTACCGCATTTAGGATCCTTTATCGTATCCCAAATACTGTACCCGGAGTCCTTTACCGTTCCCCAACTCAACTAAAGGTACTTTACCGGCACCCAACATCCTCAATCAATTTTACCATTTTATCATTTACTTAAACATCGTCTATGTGAGTCACTACTCGTAACCACCCAGCGAACCTAAGTCCATTCTAGCACGTACAACATGATACATCTCAGTGAGACAACAATATAACATTTTATATGGTGCGAAAAAGTAAAGCACGTAGTGTTTTATGAGCGGGCCGATTGTAGACACCCCAATTTGGCCTAACGATTATTTCAAGTCCCACCTTGGGACCATCCCGATGATGAAATGGATACAGTGATTGCTGATTGCTTCCTTGAGAACCTTAGGACTTTCGGTAAGAACTTTGAGCCACTTAGAGGACCCAATTCAGAGCCATACAGCTTTTCAGACAGAAATACAGAAGCCTAGGAGAATCCATCTGTAGGCCGTGACATCGATCCCACGGCCCTAACATCATTTCCTCACCCGAGCAACCTGTTGCTAGCAAAATCTCCCTGAGAGATCAATCCCTTGGCCGCAAGATCTATCCTTCGGCCGAGACATCCATTTCTCGGCCGTGATATCCTTTACTCGGCAGCCAGATCGACCTTTTTCCAGACTCTGGAACGTGTTCTGTCAGACGTTTGATCCAACCACACTACCTTCCCGATGCGTTCGGGCTACGCTCAGAGATTACGACGTAGAGTTAGAGGTGCATTGCAATTGCAATTGCAATTGCAATCATGCCATTTGATTGGCCGGAGTGAGTCACCAATTGCATACATAAAGGGCCTTTGGACTCCGAAAATATACACATGAAATTCATTAGAGAATACACCCTCTCAAGCCACGAAACTCTGCAGAAATACTCTCTCAAACCCCCTTTTCAAAAGCTCTAACCTCCCGAAGGCAGCCGTCAATCCGACAATCAAACCCCGAAGTTCAAACCCTAACCCTAGGGTTTTCAATCAAGCAATCAGTCAATCACAAGCAATCCGAAGCAATCAAGCAACTGAGGGATCAAGGTGGTGAGGCCCAACGGCCTCTGGTTTATTTTATTTTTCTGTCAATAATCATGATTTTAGCATTTTGATTATTTACTAATGTTTCTGTCTAGTGTGAGGAAGAACATCGACCGGGGCTTCGATCCCTCGGCCGATACATCAAACCAGGAGGATCCCTCGGCCGTGACATCAATTCACCGGCCGCGGGATCCATTCCCCTGGGACAGCTTTGTTTCGTTTCCTGCTTTCTGATGCATGTTTCAATTACAGTCCTGGCTCACTTTACTTACTATTTAAAGGATTAATTAAATAGACTATGTGCTAAAATTAAATAAAGCATCTATACGTCTTATGTTGAATAACTATGGGCCAGTCTCACGGCTGGGCAGAGAGGGGTGCCTAACACCTTCCCCTTACTGTACTTTTGGCTCCCGTACCCAGAATCTCTATCTATTTTCCCAGTTTTAATAAACTGGGTGGCGACTCTGTTTTGATGATAATCGCTATCATGTGGCGATGTTCCTAGCCATGGGAATGTCCATGATTTTGGTTTACGAAGCAAACAACCAATCGAGCAAACAAGTGTGATCAATCTGTATGGCGATGCCCCGTTTGGGAGGTGTCTACAGTTTTTGGCGACTCTGCTGGGGAACATGAGAGCCATAACCAGAAAGTTCAACATAAGACTAATACATGCCTTGTTTAATTCATCTATCATATGCATCGAGCGGGCAACCCGTTGAGTTCACCTGATATCCCGGCATGACACGGGCTATGTTGGGGGTTCCAGCAAACTCCACAGTCACTCATACCTAGTGGTATATCAAAAAAAAGGGAATCACCCAATCGCCGCCTATGATGGGCTGGTGAAAGGATTGGTGCCCTTTGACAACGGAGCACCCTGAGACTACCAAAACCTTGCATGTATTAGAAAGCCATAGAACTTATCAAACTAAGACAGGAACCTATAGGCTAGGAACCTACGTGCATTTTGCTTGCAAAAGTTCTTCCTCACACCTTGTACCATCTGTTGTTGTAAATAACTCTTTCTGTGCAGAAGGGTTGGGATTTTCAGCCCAAATCCTAACCCTGTACAAGCCAAGTACTGACTTACAGGTACTCTACTTTTCAAAGCAGACATGATAAGTAAAACAAAGAAGCAACCACAGCCAATTTTATACTCTTACAACACCTGAAGTTACGCCAAACAGAGGTCTTTGCAGCCGTCCCGTCTGTCACCCTCACCGGCCAAAACACCTGCACTGTAATGGTCCCAATCACTTTCAGGGACTTCGCGGTCATCTCCTCAACAAACTCAATCATCTGCCAAATCCTAAGCTTCATCAAGTAATCCTCCCACTCTCATGGCAGATAATGACGCCATCTTTGCTGATCACCAAGCTCAAAGTCGCTACCTTACTAGTAGAGAAAGCAGCAAAAGATGCTGAGGACGAAGAGAAATAGGTGGAAGATGAGAATCCTCAAGAAGTGGTATTGGCAGAAAACCCTGTGGGCTACCTGCCCGAAAAATTATTTATATTTTCCCCGTTTTGAAGAAAAATATGGTTTGAAGAGTCGCCACCCGGATTTTTGGTTAATCACCCGAGAAACCGTTTTGTTCCGAAAATGATTGATTTAGATTGAAAACCAGAGATCGTTTTGAGGGTCCGGAAGCCATGTTACGAGGGGGGAAGGGTTTTACGGCACCCCCCTCGCCCGATTCGAGATCGGTCTCTACTAAACGTTTGTGGGATTTTTCAAAAGGGATTTTGTTTCATTAGAGCATTTAGCAAATATCCACAGTTATAACACATAAGAAGTGTATACTGGTGCATGTGTACAGTAAAGGGTGAAATGGTTGTGCATGCGACACATGATAACAGAAGATGAAGCCCTGTTACTGGATTCACTCTCGAGCGCTCGGGAATGGTCCCGAGCGCTTGGGAGTTCTGACACTCTGAACCTGCAAAACTTGTTAGAACGGACAGAATATAATGCTAGAATAGGAACTGAAAAGCTACTATATACACTACTGGCTCAGCAGAGGATTTGAAAGACTGGAATAAACCCTTAATCTTTCAGATCTTGCATCCCTGCCTTAACAAGACTAAATCTACAAATTTAAAAGAGCAACAGGCTACACTTATGCATGCAGAAACCAGACAACACAGCAGACTGGGAAAATGGGATGCAATGGCATGCATGAACTCCCGAGCGCTCGGGAATGGTTCGGAGCGCTAGGGAGTAAGCTGCACGTCAGTTTGCTCTCAAACAGGAAATGGTACTATCTTGACATGCAAAGGCCCTTGTTTTGATTCTCCCCTGAAGTGAATGATTCTTTTAACTTTGAAAGAAAGGAGCCTTGTTCACACATGAAAACTTGTGAGAAAATGTTTCTGTTTTAGGGGAAAACGATTTTCTTGTGCATGCATGCCAAGATGAGATACTTTCCTTTAAAAATGTAACTCATACCCAACCCGTTGTGTGATAGAAGACCATGCATGAAACTGGGAACAGTCCCGAGCGCTCTGGAGCACTCTCGAGCGCTCGGGTGTGTTTCCAGTGAGGGTTTTGTGAAAACGTTTTTTTTGTACCCCATTGCTCTTGTTTTTACACTAGGGTCCCCCAACCATGCACCCAGTATTGAAGACTGGGTCAGGCTGAGAGACCCCCCTCAAAAGGGAAGAACAACCCTTTTAGTTGTGATCAAAGGTAAAAGTTTCTACCTTTTACTTGAACCTTGCTCCTTGGAATGGCTTTGAAATGTGGATGAAGAGAGAAGAGTGCAAGAGATCAGAAGAGTATTCTGGATTTCTTGCCCTTTTCCTTGGTGATTTTTAAAACTTTTGAAGTTTGGAAGGTGAATTTGGAAGTTTTTGGTTTTTAGCTAGAGAGAGAAAGAGAGCAGAGAGTAAGGGTTCTTCAGGTTTGAAATTTCGTGGTCCCCCTCTTCAGCTGAAGACCAGTGGTATTTATAGGCCAAATAACCTATAGTTTTGAAAATCAAATGGGTTTAATAAAACATTTTTTTAATAGGAAAATCTTTGGCCTCAATCTCTGCCACCAGAGGTTGAGTGTGGACTGAGCTACCAGCCGGCTCAAGATGGTGGTAATGATGAGTTGCATGGGTAGTGGGTGATACTGCCATCCATTGGGCAGCAAGGAAGACTCGAGTGCTCGGGATCACTCCAGAGCGCTTGGGTCTTCACTCTCGAGCGCTCGAGAGTGAGCCAGGCCAGAGGTTTTGGAAAATGGTTTTGAGCGCTCGGGACTTCTCCCAAGCGCTTGAAAATGCTTTTGACCATTTTTAATCCCTCTTCAAATCCTTCAAGGAGCAAAGTTCTGATCAGTACTAGGCTTGTTTCAATCCAAAGTCATCATCGGGGAGCCTCCGGGCCACAAGTCAAGGAATTTTGAAAAGTCCAAATTGGGGTGTCTACAAAACCCGAATTGGCCAAACAAGTCAAGGAGATCAAACATGCTCTGGCCCGTTCACAAGGGGACCAAATTCTGGATTTTGAAGGACTCTGCCTTTTTCCAGATTCTCAACTACCTGAGAAGTTCAATGGAACTGGCAATCCCACTAGCTATGTCCGCCATGTCATCAACACTCTGAAGCCAATGGCTTGAATGATGAGCTCATTGTTCAGTTATTTCAAAGGACTCTTAATGAAAGCCCTCTCGATTGGCTTCTCACTTTGGAGTTTGTGCACTATCATACTTGAACAGAAATTGCCAATGCTTTTGTCAAGCAATATGCATACAACGTCCAAATTGAGTTAACAACTCGAGATTTGGAAATGACTAAGCAGGAGTCAAACAAGGACTTTGCAACCTTTGTGGCTAGATAGAGAGAAAAAGCCGCCAAGATGAAGAACCGCCCCTCTGAGGAAGATCAAGTGAGAATAGTTGTCAAGAGTTTGCAGCCCAAGTACCTCATGCACATTTACACTCAGGCTATCACTGATTTCAAGCGCCTGCATGCTACTGGGCTGCAAATTGAAGAGGGGATCAAGCTAGGTCTCATTGGGAAAAAGAAACTCCTCCACCCAAGAAAACCTTCCCAAACCCGTACATCTTCTGCCTCTGTCAACACCCTTAACTCAACCTTACCACAAGATCCTTTTCAAATTAGCTCATCCCGAAGCTCAAATCGCCCCCGTCGCAACTTTGACCCTCTCTATATGACCTCATTCAAGCCTTAGCCATTCTGAGCCGTTAGGGGCATCTCAAACCTTTAAACAAACCACTTCCTCAGCCACCCTATGGCCCAAACCATGATCCTAACAAACAGTGCGCCTACCACCAACACCCTAAGCATGAAACAGGTAACTGCATGCGTCTCCACCATGACATTCAAGATCTCATTGATAGCCGAACTATAAAACTTCCAAAACCTGATGTGCAAGCCAGTCCACTTCCTACTCACAATGCTGAACCACCACCTCGAAACATCGATCTCATAAACAACCCCACATACAATCCTGGCCAATACATTGTCCAAAACAACCAAGCCAAGTGTGGACACCCCAATCCGGACCTCGAAGGGTCTTTGTCCGCCCCGATGATGAAATAAAGGAAACGGAACCTTTGCGAGCTTGAATGAAGGACTCCCTTAAACCCAAACAGATCCTCAGCCCAAATAAACCTTCAGCCCAAAGCAAAGCCCAAAAGCCCAGAAAGCCTGAAAGCCCTGGAGCGAGCCTGAAATACCGCGCGTGACATCTCTAAACCGCACGGCGTATCGAAATTTAATACGCCGCACGCGTTCATGAGGTTAACCGCACGGCATTTTAGGTAAAGTTCTGACTGGCTCAGAAAGCTGTCGGCCACGCCTATTTGAGCCACAGCTGCAATACGGCTCAGCCGAAAGCACACTTCTGGCCCGCCCAGAAAATACCTCCAACTTTTGAAATTCAAAATCCATGGCTCTTGCCTATAAATACACCCCTCCACTCAAGAGAAAAGGGCCCTTGATCACTATTATACCCTTTCTCTCTCTTCTTACTTTCACACCCACTTTCCCATTTCAAGCCTTGAGAATGTTGTTCTCAAAAGACAATCTCTAGGCCTTTTACTCCATTTTTCTCTTCACCATTGAAGTTAGTTCCTTACTAACTTTGAGACCTCAACCACCCAATATACTCATCTACTACACACATCCAGACTTCTACTCTCTTTTTCAACCTTCCGACGTCCATCCGCCTTCATCAATACCCATTCAAGCTCAAGATCAAAGGTAAAAACCAAGTTTCCTTGGGCTAGGCTCTGTCCTGGCCCTGAGGGGACCTTTCTGTCTTCAGGCTTAACCCTTTTGGTCAGGATCTGACCCAAAACCTCTTTTATAAAACAAAACCAGTGTTCTGTGCAGAAGTGTGCTACGCCGCGTAGCGCTTTGAAGCGTCGCACGGCGTAGTAGACTCACACGCACGGCATTTCAAAACAATATTGTTTTCTTGTTCAAACTGTCTGGATCATGATCGTCTGTTGTTGGATCTTCTCTGTATACCAAAAAGCAGTCCCAAAATGAGACCATATCTATAAGCCATGTTTTAAACTCCATAGATCTTTTCAAAACAAGCAAACGTATCAAAAATGGTTTTCTTTTCATGGCTTGAAAGAATGGTGCAGATCTGAGATGATCTGACAACTGTGAGCTGTTTGAAGTTTTAAAATAACACCGTGCGATGTAATGGGTACACCGTGGGAAGCTTTACAAAACAACAAAAGTTTGGTATCAAGATCGGAACCACGCACGGCGTATCAGTAAGCCGCGCGTTATAAAGCGATATGCCGCCTGATGGGAGATGGTGATTCAGACAGTCCGTTTGTATATCTTTCTTGTTTATATTATCGCCATGCCATCTTTATCATCTCTGTACAGCAAGCACCACTAGCACGGCAACGTGTTATGATTTTTATCTTGTTCCCCTTTCCCTTTATGTGTTTTTAAGGTTTTTCGAATGGTATTAATCCCCCCATTTAAAATGCTTAGTAGAGACCGGTTTTCACCGGGCGAGCGGGGTGTTTTTCAACAAAACCTTCCCCGTTCGTAACCTGGCTCCCAGATCCAAAATCTCAACGTTTTCACTAGATCAAAAGGCCTTTCTTTTCAAAACAAAACCCATCGGTTCCTCGGATCATCCATCTCAAAAAATTCGGGTGGCGACTCTGTCTAAATCGCGCTCCGAGCGCGGGAGCCCACAGTGGCGACTCTGCTGGGGACTATTTATTCAAAACTTCTTTTTTTAAAAATAATAATAATAATAATAATACATAAAGAAGTGTTGAATAATCAAGAGGGCCAAACTTGAAAGGCATTTTACTTGGGGGACTTAATGCAATTTGGAGAACTTAATTTCTTTTACACTTTGCACCGCACAAGCCGCGCTAGCGTGTTCTGGCTATCTTGCCCGGTTTACCGGTGACAAGCTCTCCCGGAATGCCTAGCAACCCTCGACTATGATGGGCCATCGTGCTGTTCGACCATTGTCTTGCAATACACTTGACATGGGGTAGTACATCTTGGCTCTAGTCCGGGGAACCCTTCTCAAACCAAAACCGGCCTTTGCACCTGTACATAACCATAGAACCTTCCCAACTAGGACAGGAACCCATGGCTAGGACTTATGTGATATATCATGTTTATGTGTATTTCTTTTCTGTACATACATATCATTCACGCATCATTGCATCCTGCGGGCTAGAGGATTGGGCTCCCTTAGAATTCCCTAGGGCTTTTCGGTCAGTCTAGGAGACTATAAATCCATGGGGGTTGTGATACCTCCAGTGTTTGCCGTGCCCGAACGGCTCCCTTGACATGGGATTAACCATGGAGGTGTGCGTATTTGGATTCTGACGGCCACATTGCTCTGTCTCGGATGGTCAAGATAAGGAGATTGGCTCTGGTTCCGAAACGATCGGAATTTAACCTGCTTGACAGTACCTACCCGGACCACCAGAAATCTTCTATACAAATGCCCCAAGTGAAACTCAAGTCACAGTAGGTTTTAGGACCTAGGAGGCACGTACAAGGTAGGACAGACACTCAGGGCGGATTCTAAGTTGTTCCCTTTTGCCTTGTTGAAAGTTCAGAAACATTGGGCACCTGCAAAAAGAAGAGGCTTTACCCAATTGGTTTCGTCCGTCTCAAAGATTGGTTCGCATAGATACCCTAGAAGAAACCCAACTTGTTGAGGTCCACATAGAACAGGAAGGCCAGTCGCCATTAGCAGTTTCGCCAAGCCCGACAATACAGGAGCCTCTGTCACTTGAAAATCCCTTACCAATGGCTGACCAAGGAAACGGGGTAGAAGAGCTTAGGCAGAACATGGCCACCATGGATGCTCAGTTTAGGCAATCCCTTGCTGGGATGGATACGCAACTCAAAGCCTCAGTTGCATCCATGAAAGGCGACATGAATATGATAATGGAGTCTATACAGGAGGTTTGTGACAAGCTTTTGGTTAAAACTGACATACCCAAGGAGGAGACGCCAGCCAAAGACACACCAGCAATCGATCCCAATTTAGCCGCCCTTATGGTCAAAATTGGTAAGTTGGAAGAATCCATGTAAGAAAATAAGCGATTAGGGAGAGGAGAAATTGACATGAACAAATTGTGCTTGTTCCCCAACGCTAAGTTACCAGAAAAGTTTAAGGGCGTGGATTTCGCAAATTTTGACGGTACCGGAGATCCAAAAGCTCACCTCCAATGGTATGTTGGTTCACTCACCATGAGAGGAATCGAGAAGGAAGCCATGGCCCAACTATTCCACGAATCTCTGTCAGGGCCAGCTTTGCAATGGTTTCTTACCCTGTAACCCTCTAAGAAAAGGACTTGGGAAGACATTGGGACGGCATTTGTGGCTCAATACGATTTCAATGTCGATCTAAAGATGACCACGAGGGAACTAGAAAGCACCAAGATGGGTGAGAAAGAAGGTTTCGCTGACATTGTAAAACGTTGGAGGGCTAAAGCCGCTCAAATGCAAAGCAAACCAGACTTAAAAGAACAGATAAGGATCATCACCAAGAACCTGCCAAACTCTTTTGCCCCGTACATGGTTCTCTCCCAGGCAGCCCCGAATTTCGAAACTTTCTACGACTCAGACCTGGCTGTGGAGGAGACAGTGCGAGATGGTACATTGGAAAAGAAGGAATCAGGAGCAAAGCCCAAAAGGGTGTATTCAGGGAACAGCAATGTCCTCTTCGGGAATTCCAATCAGGCTGGAACTTCATCTACCAAACCGGCAGAAGTAAACCAAATTTCTGAAAAACCAAAGTCCCAACAAAGAGTCTTCACCCAATTTAGCACTCCTAGATCCGCCTTACTCAAAAAGCTTACCGAAGTAGGAGTGTTGAATCCTCTTCAGCCACCACAGAACATTCCACCCAACCTAAACCAGAATGTCTATTGCGATTTCCACCAAATGCATGGCCATACCACTGACAACTGTATCCGTCTCCGTCATGAGATTCAAAACCTCATTGACAATAAAGTCATTGATACCCCTCCTTCCGACAAACCAAACACCATGACAAATCCCTTGCCACAACACAATACCCCCTTCCATATCAACCAAATCACCCAAGCCAAAAGCCAAGACTTTGATCCTATCTTTTTCATCATCCCTGATACCGAACCAAAGCCTGTTATGGAAATTCCCGAAGAAACTGCCCTCTGTTACCTTTGGGATTGGGGAGACCTGATTGCCGATTGGAAGGAGTTTGAAGTCGCCAATTTCCAAGAAGACGTAAATCCGTTCTTTGAGCCGGAATGGGAGGTTGACTGGCAAAACATTCATGCTGACCCTCTGGACGGGTTTTCTCTATACATGATGTTCGAAAGTCAAAATGGGAACTTGCCAGAAATGCCTGAATGGGAATGGAATCCAATTCCGGATGAATACCAACTCTTGGCCTGGAATGATCCTTTAGATACCTTCTCTATACCCATGCTGTTTGCAGAAGAATATCAACCACAGACAGTGACCTACAACTGGCCTGAACCTATTCCATTTCAACCGAACCGAACCTCCTACCTCCACGATCTCATAGCTAACGACCCATACAACGTGGGTCTTGCTCCATACCCAGAACCGCCAGGTCCCGAAGAAGATATGGCTAGTAATGAGTTCAACCCAATGGACTATCTGGTCGATGAAGTTAAGTCGGAGTCATCTGTCACTTTCCCAAAAGACGCTGATGTTGCCATGATGAATTTATGGGAAGATGAACCGGGAGCTAAGACGAACCTGTGGGGAAATACGGAGATCATCAACATAAAGGTGGGAAACGAAGAATGGACCGTAAATAGGGCAGTAGCAGAAGCTGAAAAATGGAAGCCCGAGGGTCTGTGGGAAGACCTGGTTGTCGCTGACTTGGCTGCCAACCTCCAAGACACCACCATTGGAAACAAGCGCAAGGCCCTTGCTGATTTATGGAATGAAGAGTCCAAGTACCAACAGATTGGTCAATTGACCAGGAGTGGTCGAATATATCAACCCCCTAATCTTCAAATCGGAGAATCTTCCAACTCTTCAGCTCCACTGACCAAAGAACCTTCTAACCCGTTCGTTACCCCAATCAAAGATACTTTCCGACCCTTTGCCCCACCAATTAAAGAGCCTTCACGCCCTGAGAAAGACCCAGAAAGAATGATCAAGTGCTAGCTTGAACAGACTCCGGCCAAAATGTCTGTTTGGGACGTGCTTGTTCACTCCACCCGCCATCGCGAAGGATTCATCCAAGCTCTCTCTCACCTAAAAGTTCTTTCTGCCATAACCGCTGACGAACTTGTGGCACTCATCAAAACCATACCCGTCAAACATGCTATCACCTTCGCTGATCGAGATTTGCCCGCTGAAGGAACTGATCACAATCGACCACTCCATATCACTCTGAAATGCCACGGAAAATGGGTACCGGTAATGTTGATTGATAACGGGTCAGCAATCAATGTCTGTCCACTCCGTGTTGCTTATTGCCTGGGATACAAAAATAGTGATTTCTCTCCATCAGAAGTCAAAGTTCGGGCATATGACAACACCCGTCGGGATGTGACTGGCACCCTCGTGCTTCCTATGACTTTCGGGCCTTACCAAACGGATGTGGAGTTCCATGTGGTAAACATTCCCGCATCCTTCAACCTACTGTTGGGTAGACCTTGGATGCATCGACCTGACATCATGGCAGTTCCTTCAACGCTCCACCAGAAAGTTAGACTGGGACTGGAGACTGGGATGCTCACCATTCATGGCGACTCTGGGATTCGTGCTCCTGTGGAAGACAATGCCCCACTTTTGGAGATACAACATGGGGAAGAGGACGTTGCCCTAGGCGGCTTCTCTCTTGACACCTCTCGTTCTGTTTTCACTGTCAAGATTGATGACAACTTCGTCGTTAGTGTGGGCTCCCGAGCCCGAAGCGCGATTTAGACAGAGTCGCCACCCGGATTTTTTGAGATGGATGATCCGAGAAACCGAGGGGTTTTGTTTTGAAAAGAAAGGCCTTTTGGTCTAGCGAAACTGTTTGAGATTTTGGATCCGGGAGCCAGGTTATGAGCGGGGAAGGTTTTGTTGAAAAGCACCCCGCTCGCCCGGTGAAAATCGGTCTCTACTAAGCATTTTAAATGGGGGGATTAATACCATTCGGAAAACCTCAAAAACATATAAAGGGAAAGGGGAACAAGATAAATCATGACACGCTGCCGTGCTAGTGGTGCTTGCTTTACAGAGATGATAAAGATGGCATGGCGATAATATAAACAAGAAAGATATACAAACGGACTGTCTGAATCACCATCTCCCGTCAGGCGGCATACCGCTTTATAACGCGCGGCTTACTGATACGCCGTGCGTGGTTCCGATCTTGATACCAAACTTTCATTGTTTTGTAAAGCTTCGCACGGTGTACCCATTACATTGCACGGTGTTATTTTTAAAACTTCAGGCAACTCACAGCCGTCAAATCATCTCATATCTGCACCATTCTTCCAAGCCATGAAGAGAAAACCATGTTTGATATGTTTGCTTGTTTTGAAATGATCTATGGAGTTTAAAACATGGCTTGTAGATATGGTATCATTTTGGGACTGCTTTTGGTATACAGAAAAGATCCAACAACGGACGATCATGATCCAGACAGTTTGATCAAGAAAACAATATCCTTTTTGAAATGCCGTGCATGTGAGTCTACTACGCCGTGCGATTCTTCAAAGCGCCGCGCGGAGTAGCACACCTCTGCACAGGACACTGGTTTTGTTTAGTAAAAGAGGTTTTGGGTCAGATCCAGACCAAAAGGGTTGAGCCAGAAGACAGAAAGGTCCCCTCAGGGCCAGGACAGAGCCTAGCCCAAGGAAACTTGGTTTTTACCTTTGATCTTGAGCTTGAATGAGTATTGATGAAGGCGGATGGACGTCGGAAGGTTGAGGAAGGGAGTAGAAGTATGGATGTGTGTAGTAGATGGGTGTATTGGGTGGTTGAGGTCTCAAAGTTAGTAAGGAACTAACTTCAATGGTGCAGAGAAAAATGGAGTAAAAGAACCTAGAGAATGTCTTTTGAGAACAACATTCTCAAGGCTTGGAATGGGAAAGTGGGTGTGAAAGCAAGAAGAGAGAGAAAGGGTATAATGGTGATCAAGGGCCCTTTTCCCTTGAGTGGAGGGGTGTATTTATAGGCAAGAGCCTTGGATTTTGAATTTCAAAAGTTGGAGGTATTTTCTGGGCGGGCCAGAAGTGTGCTTTCGGCTGAGCCGTATTGCAGTTGTGGCTCAAATAGGCGTGGCCGACAGCTTTCTGAGCCAGTCAAAACTTTACCTAAAATACCGTGCGGTTAACCTCATGAACGCGTGCGGCGTATTAAATTTCGATACGCCGTGCGGTTGAGAGATGTCACGCGCGGTATTTGAGGCTCGTTCCTGGGCTTTCGGGCTTTCTGGGCTTTTGGGCTTCGCTTTGGGCTGACGGTTTATTTGGGCTGAGGATCTATTTGGGTTTAAGAGAGTCCTTCATTCAAGCTCGCAAAGGTTCCGTTTCCTTTATTTCATCATCGGGGCGGACAAAGACCCTTCGAGGTCCGGATTGGGGTGTCTACAGTAGTCCCTCTTTAACGTAACTCAGATATCATTGTTTTGATACGAGTGACGCTTAAAGAATAGGCATCCCGATCCATTGCTCTAAAGTCTTTAAACAGAGACAAAATACTCGAAAATGCAAGTAAATGACAATGGTGGTCGCGCTCGTGGAACTGCCTACGTACCCCGTTTGTAGGGATCAGACCAACGTAGTTCAATTGGGACAATGCAATCACAGCACACAATGCAAAGAAAAAGTTTGAAGTGAGCTTTTTTGAAAATTCGAGATGAGCCCTCGGGAGACGCAATTTGGTTTGAAACTTGATTAGAGACTTGATTTGAGACGAGCCTTCGGGAGGCGAAATTTGAAATTTGATTTGAGACTTGACTTTGAGACGAGCCTTCGGGAGACGAAATTTTGAAATTTGATTTTGAGACTTGAATTGAGACTTGATTTTGAAACGAGCCTTCGGGAGGCGAAATTTGATTTGAGACTGACTTGATTTTGAAACGAGCCTTCGGGAGGCAAAATTTGATTTGAGACTGACTTGATTTGAGACGAGCCTTCGGGAGGCAAGATTTGATTTGATACTGACTTGATTTCGAGACGAGCCTTCGGGAGGCGAAATTTGATTTGAGACTGACTTGATTTTGAGGCGAGCCTTCGGGAGGCGAGATTTGATTTGAGACTGACTTGATTTCGAGACGAGCCTTCGGGAGGCGAAATTTGATTTGAGACTGACTTGATTTCGAGACGAGCCTTCGGGAGGCGAAAATTGATTTGAGACTGATTCGAGACTGAGATGGGGAGCGCGGATCTAGCAAATACTGCGAGCAAATATGAATACGACCAGTCCTCGGGGGACGGGGAAATTTTTGCGAGTCCCGGGGGACTAGGATCGAATAATCCTATCATTAATGCACGTTATTCCAAAGGATTTCTGCTGCAAAACGGCTGGAGCTTTTGGTTTCCGAGATGATTTTGGTGGCTAGAGTGCTCAATTTCCGAGAAAACACATTTATTCCTCTGAAGCCATAATGTCGTGCGGGCGTTCGATGCGGCGTGCGGCATTTCTATTTCCCATGCACCTCTTCGATTTCCGAGATAAGTTGGCTGGTTTAAGGGTGCCCATTAATACAGGCGTGCCCTTTCGTCGGTCAGGACCTCTTTTTAAAGGGATGGTGGTGCCTCATTCTATGCATCATTCTCCTAAGTCTCTAGATTCCTTTACTCTCAAGACATGGCGGAAGGCGGCTTAGCAGCGCGGGTGGTCTCTTTGGAGGCAGAAATGGGCTTTTACCTTGAAGAGATTGAGCATCTGAACCGTCAGATCGCGAGGCTCATATCAACGATCCGCACTCTTCGTCGCGCGGTGTCCAACCTTCAAGACTTCGCTTTTGATCAACTAGACAACAAGCACGACCCGGAGTATGCGCCGGGGCGCGACTCGGATGGGACTGCAGAGGACTCGGAAGGGAATCCGAATGGCTCGGACGACCGTTCTGGAGAAGGGGACGGTGCGTCCGGCGGAGGGAGCGACTGAGGACGAGGACTGAGGGAGAAGAGAGGGGGCAGTAAGATTTTTTTTCTGTTTTGATTTTCTCTCTTCTTTTTTTTCTTTTTTTCTTTTTTGAACGATGTAATGAAAATCCCGGGGGATTACCTAGGGCTTCGTGGAATGAAAAATCCCCTTTTCTTGCCATCACTCGTCTGTTTTTTTTTTTTTTCTGCTTATACTTTGCACGAACGAAATCGAATGTGAATACCATTGTCAGAAACTGCTCTCGAAATCTAAACTATCGAATCAACCCAGTATGCCGTGCGCAGTATGGGTAATGCCGTGAGTCGTGGAAACTCGTGAACTTTCACTCTGTCAGGCTATTACGCCGCGCGCTTCTCTCCAGTATGCCGTGCGGTACATCTCTCTTCAAACCCGGTCCATTTAAAGTCCAGACGAACCGGTTTATGGGATATATATATATATATACGGGGCGTACACAGTACGCCCCTATTCGAAAATTTCCTCCTCTCTCTCTGGTCTCTCTCTCTCCCATCTCTCTCTCTCTCCCGATCATCTCTCTCTCTCTCTCGCTGCTCTCTCTTTCTCTCACTGTTCTCTCCCCTCTCGTCTCTCACTGCTCTCTCTCTCTCTCTCGTCTCTCCCTGCTCTCTCTTATATTATGGAGGACGCGGATATATCCGGGGGTGATCATCCCCCGCGGGTCGAGGTTGCACCGACCACGGTGGCCCCGGGGAGCGATGTGGCAGCCGAGGTGGGGCCGGAGACCATGGGGGTCTCGGCCCAGGCAGCAATGGCTGAGGAGGCAGCCACGGTGGTTGGTGTGGACGGCGGCGACAGCGGTAGTAGGGTACTGGCCGGCTTTGGCCAGGAGACAGAGACTCCGGGTGCAGTGGAGTCCAGGGGTGAGGAGGAGACTACAGCCCGAGCGGAGGGTGTAGTTGGTTTGGAGGAGAGGGTTACGAAGACTCATGGTGGTGACGGGTCTGACGGAGCGGGGGTAGAGACAGAGGCTTCCCCTGTGAGGGAGCCCTGGACTGGCCTTGGGAAGGGCCCCGTTGTTGAGGAGGAGTTGGTAGAGGAGAGGGAGACGCCGGCTATGTTTGTTGGTAGCGGCGAGGGTGCAGGGTCGTCGCGGCCCATAGGTTTAGGTGACTACCTTGAGAAGGCATCTCTTGAGGACTTGGTTGAGACCTTACGGGGGGTGCCTGGACTGGCGGTGGCTTTACTTGAGGCTCAGGAGAGGGTGTTCCAGGTTGAGCTCGAGACAGGGGCCGCTGGAGGGCCGCAGGGAGTAGAGGAGGAGGCTGCTGAAGGTGAGACAGGCCCTCGGAGGAATGTTGTGGAGGAGGCGACGGTGGCCCTAAAAGGGCGCGGAGCTTACGTGGCGGAGTCCTACGTGCCCTTTCAGCACGTGGTGGTCCCTACTCTTTTGGAAGCCTACAAACCGGCGCGGCCCACGTACGACGAGGCTCTAGTCCTGAGGGACCCACAGCAGCACCTTTCTTTGCGCCAGACGAGGTATACCTTAAACACTGGCATTTCAAATTTCAATGTATCGTACTTTCATTTCTTTATCTGAATGTTGTATTCGCTTTGAATAGTATACCTGTTTACTGAATGTTATCAACTTATTGCAACAGGCGATCACCATCTCGTGTTACGGTGGTGCGGCCGACGTGCCGACGTTCTGGGAGAGACTCCCTAAGGCTGTGAGGGAGATTGTGAGGTAGGCGGGCTTCAGGGAGTTTGTGAGCGTGCTGACGAGGGCGAGCAACGATCGCCAGGTGGTGAGGGCACTGGCTGAGAGGTGGTGGGACACGACGAACACGTTCCACTTCCTTTTTGGTGAGCTGACGGTGACGCCGTTGGACTTTGCGGCGATCACTGGTCTGAGGGTCGGGGGTGACCCTATCCCTTACGACACCGTTACGGGGAGGAGTGTGGTGCTCCAGCGAGAGACACTGGGGTACGTGCTGAGGGCGGAGAAGGAGGACGCTCAGTACGCTCAGCTGTTGGGGTTTTGGACAGAGGAGCTCCCGACTGACAGGGTGCAGGAGGAGCAGATGGCACGGTGCTTTCTGTTGTACTTGCTCGGTACGTCCCTGTTTCCCAACAGGCGCAACCGGGTACACCTTTCGCTCCTACCGGCCTTGAGGGATGTCGGGGAGATAGCCCGTTTTGACTGGGGCGGTGCAGCTTTGGGGGCATGCTACGCCTTCATGGGGTCTCTTTCCCGAGGAGCGGGGAAGAGCCTCAGCGGTTACTGGAGGGTCTGGGAGGTACATTTCGAACTGCTCTCGCGTTTTATTTGTCTTTTTATTCACTTATTGCATATCCTGTGCTAATCCTTGATGTTTGATTCTACAGCTATGGACGTACGAGGTACTGGACATGTACCCTCCCGAGACCTCCTGCCCTAGTGACACAGTGCTTCCCCGGGCCCTACGTTGGTCCAAGGAGTTCCGGGGAGTGAAGAAGGGGAAGGGCGACTTGAACGCCTATCGCCTCTTTCTAGACGAGCTTCGTCCTGACAGGGTATGATTACATCTCGCATGCTTTCGTTTATCGATAGTCCCTATTCAAATCCCATGCTGATGTTGTTCATCTTTGATTGCAGATTCGCTGGCGTGTGTGGGACCGCTGCGAGCTTCCTTACTTGGTCCGGAGTAGGAAGGTGACTAGGGGGAGAGTGCTGCTCGAGTCCCCTTACGGCTGGCAGTGGTACCTGGGTGACCGAGTGTCACGTCAGTCGTTGAGGCTGGACGCTTTTAGAGTCCCTGGTCCCCTTCCTGCTCTGGTGCAGAGGACGAGCTTGTACACCAGGGGGGAGGTTGAGCGGTTCGTACGACCGGACCCTGAGCTGGAGTCGCTCTTCCAGGTGGGCGTGGACTACTCTGAGTACCGGGCTCGGCACTTGATGCCGAGTTTCGGGGTATGGGCTGCTGCTTCGGAGGCGACACTTCGAGCGCCAGGTGGTGCAGGTGGTAGAGGCAGACGAGGACGGAGAGGAGGGAGAGGAAGAGGACGCGAGGGTAGCGTTGGTGGTCGAGGTGACGGTGCAGGTCCGAGCGGGGCCAGCTTGCCTCGACTCTCCTGGACCGTGGACGTGACGACTGCCCAGGGGGTTTCTGGTGTAGTGGTGGTGCCACGTCCCACGGTCGCAGCTCCGGAGTTCCTTGCTCAGGTATAACTTGCACTCTTTCGCCCATTTGCACTCACTTGTTAGTATCACTGTACGTTCTAATCAATTGACCTATTGTGCAGGCGACTCCGGAGTACGTGAGAGAGATGGCTGGGGCCATGATGGGCCTAGAGCAGCTGGTGAGGCAGTACGCGATGGGACACGCCCCAGAGGTGCTTCTTCGTGCTGGTGGGACTATGGTAAAGCTTTCGAACCCTTTGCTTTTATTTCCTATTGCTTATACTTATGATTACAATGCAAATGATGAATACCATGTTATTGCAGGTTGGAGGAGGGGCTTCGCGTGGGCTACGCAGGAAGTCTGTGCGCATGCAGGTGCCACAGGCTTCCTCTGCAGGCTCGCGAGAGGAGCCTCCGTCGAAGAGGCAGCGGCTTTCTAGGGGGACAGAGGACGAGCCGGTCGACATCTCTGACGAGACTGAGGAGCCGACGGACGTCGACCTCGCAGACACCTCGGGGAGTACGATGCCTAGGGTGTCAGGTACTCAGGAGGCAGCCGGTTCTCAGGCAGAGGAGGCCTCTGGGGAGGACGGCGAGGAGGGTGAGGACGATGACGAGGACGAGGATGAGAGTTGAGTTCCCTTTTGTCTTGCTTTTGCCTTTTGGTGGAGCCTGCGTGCTTCTTTTGGAAGGGTGCCTGTTTACCCTCAGTAGATAGGATTTTGGGACTTGCACGCCTTTTTGTACTTCGACTCATGGATATCTTGGAGATTATATATATAGAGAAGCTCATTTCTTTCATTGTTTACGTCATTCAACTTCCCTTATTGTCGTTTGGTTAAGAAAGATTGAATAACAGAAACACTAACCAATGCATGCGACTAGTCCTTTGAGCCATAATCTGAAGCGAACTTGAGTATTATGATGAGCAGTATGTTGGGGCAAAGATTTATCGACATTGGAATAGAAATCAAAGAAGATAAATGAATAACTCTGAAAAACTGATCCCTTTGTGCAAGGCTTTACAAAAATACCCCTGTTGCGGACTCTTATTTATCAACGATGACCTTTGATATTTGACACGTGACTATGAAACTTTAAGCTCTCATTTGAAAACTGAAAACTACTTGAAAACATCCCTGAAAAGCAAGAAAATCTTGACTTTGGAGGGTGACATTCTCAGATTTTGACATTAACCGCGAAACGGAACTTGGACCAGGTCACTATTGGCCATTGTGACCAGCGGGACTCGAAAAATCAACTTGAAATGGCTTGAAACGGACTCCGATACCTTGACATGACCTAGGAAATGGGTTTTATCGACTTTTTGGTGTCCTCACGTCGAATTTTGAGAGTTGGCTTGAAGCGGGAGTTCCCCGAAGTCCCAAATACCCATTGAGACGTGTTCTGAGGGTTGGTGATGCTTGCGAGTGCCTCGAATTGGTTTCAAACCTCTGCTGTCAAAGTCTGCAGAAATGCAGACTTAATATGCCGTGCGGGGCTACAAAGAGCCGTGCGTGGCTTCATCTGATCCCACGGCGTATCCGTGCTATGCCGTGGTTTTCTCCTGGTTTTGGTATGCCGTGCGTTACCTCGTTATACCGCGCGGCACTATTTTCCTGACATTCTGCCATTTGCTGCTTCCCAAGACAGATTGCACGAAGGTTGAAGTTTGACATGTTCTATAACATGTCCGGGCCAATGCATGTCTACTTTGTTCTCTTAGGGTATGACCAAGCTTTTCCCTATGCAAGACTCATGGAAAATCTACACTTTTGGAACCCAAGACTCCTTTGAAAATTGAAGTTGTCTCCTCTATCTCTCTATAAATTCAGGCCTTAGGCCTCATACTAACCATATCTTTTCTTCATCTCCTCTCAATGGCCCTTTCTCTCACCGGTTCACTATGGCTGTGGTTGATTTCCATGGAGGGGGTCGATTGGCTCAACTTTCGGGCGCATGGTCTCTACTCTATGAGATACCTGCGTAACATCTGCCTTCGTCCCGAGCTCCTAAAGGCTGCCACAAGTCTTTGGGATCCGGATGTGCACGTATTCCGCTTTGGTGAACAAGAGCTTTGCCCTACAATTGAAGAGTTTCGCCCCTACCTTGGCGGCTTCGGCTCCGGGGACGTCATCGTCCCTCCCGTGCGCAAGAACATGTCCAAGGTTCTAGCTGCCTCTCTTGGTTTGAATGACGGTGTTGCTCGTTACTTGGTTAGCAATGGTCACCTCAACGTGATGCGCCTCATTGAGATGTTCTCTCCCCTTGGTAACCTAGCGGACACAACCTATCATACTCGGCGCATGACCGCTCTTTGCATGTACTTACTTGCTGCTTACTTCTTGGTTCCTTCCATTGGTCACGCTAGCTCGGCATTGGTCAATATTGCAGTGCAGATTAGAGCTCGGAAGGACGTGATTCCAATGGTACTGGCTGAGACACTGATGGGTTTGGACAGGGTTCATTCCGGAGAGACTGAGACTTTTGGAGGCAGCCCCCTTCTCTTGCAGGTTGGCTTTCGCCTCATCTTTCCTCTTTCAAACTTTTCCTATTTTCTTTAACGTTGGGCCTGGCTCTCTACGGTTTCTCACTTGTTTTCCTTCTTTGGCAAATTTGGCTTTGTGACAAGGTGAACGTACTGACCCTCCCTCCTGGCAACTTGGCGTATGGGGCTAGGTTACTATCCTCTCAGTGCTTTGAATTTGCGGACAAGCGAGTTTTCGAGTGGGTCAACTTCTTCAAGCGTCAGCGGGCTGAGACTATTTCCTGGAAAAGCTCTTGGCTTGATCTTCCGCCCATGACTGTGCATTATATGGGTTCCCAGTGGGTGAATCTTCCTGGGCTAGAGGCGTTTACCTTCTACATCCCCTATCGAATTCAACGTCAGCTTGGTTTGAGACAGGAGGTTCCTGTAGAGATCCTGGTGGATGTAGTTCTGCCTTTCTTCCGCCATTCAGTTCTTTGTAACTACCAGCGATTCTGGAGGTCTCGCGAGGTGACCGATACTCATCCTTACCCGTCTGTTGCAGTGCGTGGGAGTTACAGGAAATGGCTCAAGATGGACATTGCTGCGAGGGCGGGTGCCCAAGGAAACTGACTCGATCTTACTACCCTGATCATTTGAATAAATCATGAACCTCCTTTTATTGTATTGCACTTTTATTTTCGAAGATCATGCTCAGCCTTATGTATTAGGAGCAGTTAATTTAATAAAGTGAGTTACAGAGGGTCTCCCCCCTCTCTGATTCTGCCTTTCTGGATTCTGTCAACCTGGATTCTTTGTTTTGATTGACTGCGACCGAGTCCCATAGTGAGACTGCCTACGTATCCTTTTTGATGAAGGAATCAGGTCATGACGTAGTTCAAGGATAGGGTTCGCTCTGGTTTTGACACTCTCCTTTTGCGCTCTAATTTTTGCCTAGTACCGCCCTTTCGGGTTTTCGGCCTAGCGAGCTCGTTCATTGTATGCCTTAACTTTTGCCTAAGATGCCCTTGCGGGTTTTCATCCTAGCAGGCCTTTTTGCTCTAATTTTTGCCTGGAACTGGCTGCCCTTGCAGTTTTCAGTCCAGCGAGCTTCTCTCAATGGTAGTAGCGCTTGAGTTGATCCAGGTTGACTAGGGTTGAGAATTCGTTTCCGTCCAGATTGATGAGTTGCGTAGCTCCTCCAGATAGGATAGTCTTGATGATGTTAGGCCCAGACCATTTTGGTCGGAACTTTCCTCGTGGATCATAGATTGGTGCTCGTATTTCCTTCATAATCATGTCGCCTTCCACTAAGTCCCTGGGCTTCACCTTTTTATTGAATGCGCGCGCAATTCTCCTTTGATATCCTTGAATGTGGTAAACTACCCTTAAACGGCGTTCATCAAATAACATAAGTTCTTCAAACCGGTTGCTCAGCCAATCTGCCTCTTAGACATTGCATTCGATCATAGTCCGGAGGGATGGAACCTCTAATTCTATGGGGAGTACGGCCTCCATGCCATAAACCAAGGAGTATGGAGTTGCCCCTGTTGGTGTACGTACAGACGTGCGGTATCCCCACAATGCCAAAGGTAGTCGTTCGTGCCAATCCCTTGCAGATTGAATGGTCTTTTCCAGGATAGTTTTGATTGTTTTGTTGGCTGCTGCCACAGCCCCATTGGTCTGCGGTCGGTAGGTTGTTGACTTGTGTATTTGGATCTGAAACTCCTCTAAGACTTCCCTAGCTCGGCCTTTGAAATGAACCCTATTATCGGATACGAATGCCTATGGGACCCCATACCGATAAATGACGTTTTGCTTGATAAAGTGCGCGACTTGAACCGCGGTCAGGGTTGCATACGAGGCTGCTGGCACAATCCTTCCGATGACATCAATTCCCCAGGTCGAGAAAGGCCACGGTGAGGTCGTTTGCTGTAGCTCGTGCGTGAGGTTAGCGTGAATTTGGCACTTATGGCAACGTCGTACGTATTCCACACATTCCGTCTCCATGGTGGACCAGAAGTAGCCTTGTCTCAAAACCTTTTTGGCAAGCATCATGCCATTCATGTGAGGACCGCATACTCCTTCGTGGACCTCCTCCATCACCCTTTTTGCCTCCTCACCATGAATACACAGTTTGTGGGTTCCACAGTGAGACCTTCGGTATAGATTTCCTCCACAAATGATGTACTGAGCTGCCATTCTCCGAAGGGCGATCCTGTCTTTCTTGCTTGCTTCAGAGGGGTACTCTCCTCTTTCCACGAATCTCCAGATATCGTAGAACCAAGGGTGACCGTCTTCGGGCTCGTTGATGGCCATGACATGTTGGTATACTGGAGTGTCCCTTTGCTCGATCATAATTGGCCTTACCTTCACACCGACAGGGATTTCGACCATAGAGGCTAATGTCACCAAGGCATCAGCGAATTGATTCCTAAGTCTCGGGACATGAGTGAAAGTTACTTTGTTAAAATGGGGAATGAGATCTTCGAGATCTTAATGGTACGGCTTTAACTTCTCTTCCCTGACCTTCCAATCACCGTTTGCTTGAGAAACGACCAAGTTTGAATCTCCCACAACCTCCAATTTTTCTATACCAATTTCAATGGCTGCTTCCATGCCAACAATGCAAGCTTCGTATTCCGCTTGATTGTTGGTGACTTCAAAGTTAAGCTTGAATGCGAGCGGGATATGCGACCCATCCGGCGAAATCAGTAGCACGCCAATTCCAAATCCTTTCTGATTGGCCGCTCCATCGAAATACAACCGCCACACGTCTTCGACTATGGTCATTATGCCTTCATCTGGGAACCTGAGAAACCATCCATGAAGGAAAGTAAGGCATGTCCCGCGGTGTTATCAACTAGCACGTCAATGTGGGGCAGAGGGAAGTCATCCTTGGGGCTAGCTTTGCCATCCTTCTTTGGAACGGGAACGATGTTGGCGACCCATTGAGGGTATTTAGTTACCATTAAGAACCCAGCATTGATCTGTTTAGTTACGTCCTCTTTTATTTTAAGCACCCAATCAGGCCTCATGCGTCTCAGTTTTTGTTTTACTGGTTTTGCGTCAGTGTGAAGGGGAATCCGATGTTCCACGATTTCAGGATCAATTCCGGGCATATCAGCGTGTGACCATGCAAAAACATCTTCGAATTCTTTTAACAATTCTACGAGAGCCTGACGCTCTTCTTCTGACAGCGTGGAACCGATCTGAACCATTCGGGGGTTCCCTTCGTCCCTCAAATTTATTGAAACAACTTCTTCTTTTACAGGCTGAGCATGCCTTTCGTCTTCCCTTTCGATTAGGGACCGAATTTCTTCAAGGATTTTCCCCTCGAAATTGATCTCTTCATCATTGGGGTCGACACAATTTATTTCAAAATCAGGGAAGTAAGCGGAATCAGGTTCATTTATTTCATCATTAGCAGAGGCCTCGAGGGCATCATACACACGGGTAGACTCAAACTCAAAATACAAACTCTGAGGAGTTGGGCCAAGAGGCACTGACTCAGACTCAACAGTCTCAGAAGACTCAGAAGATTCAAGGGACTCAAAGGACTCAGCTTCAGATTCAGACTCATGACTGGTTGCACTTGGTATGAAAGTCCAATTCTTATAATCTCCAGCGGCATCCATGATCAGTGAAGTTGGATCTTCGGGGGCCTCCTGCCCCAGTATCTGCACTTCTGCTTCCACGGCTATACCCAATGGTTCGTCCTCCTCGAATAAGGTCGCTAGGCTACCCACGGCAAGAGTTTCAACCCAATCTGTCGTCTTTGCTAGTTTGATCACCGCTTCCAGTTCTTCATCACTTTCAGGCCAGACATCATTAGTGAATATCTCAAACCCTGGTAGGAAGGTATTGGTTTCTTTGTCCCAGAATGGTTCCGGCTGCCCTTGATAAATCTGCTTTGCCTTTTCTTTGACAAAATAATCTTCCAATCTATCTCCCTTCTTTTCCTTCCTATCCTCGGAAGGGTGGTATCCCACACCTGTTACGCGGGTTAAAGTTCCTGGTTCTTCAAACTGTGCTGGCCCCTGAAGATTCTTTCCCAGCCCCAATCCTGGCATGTAGGACATTTTCTTCATTATCTTTATGGCAACATTACTAACGACGAAGTCGTCATCAATCTTGACAGTGAAAACAGAACGAGAGGTGTCAAGAGAGAAGCCGCCTAGGGCAACGTCCTCTTCCCCATGTTGTATCTCCAAAAGTGGGGCATTGTCTTCCACAGGAGCACGAATCCCAGAGTCGCCATGAATGGTGAGCATCCCAGTTTCCAGTCCCAGTCTAACTTTCTGGTGGAGCGTTGAAGGAACTGCCATGATGTCAGGTCGATGCATCCAAGGTCTACCCAGCAGTAGGTTGAAGGATGCGGGAATGTTTACCACATGGAACTCCACATCCGTTTGGTAAGGCCCGAAAGTTATAGGAAGCATGAGGGTGCCAGTCACAACCCGACGGGTGTTGTCATATGCCCGAACTTTGACTTATGATGGAGAGAAATCACTATTTTTGTATCCCAAGCAATAAGCAACACGGAGTGGACAGACATTGATTGCTGACCTGTTGTCGATCAAAATTACCGGTACCCATTTTCCGTGGCATTTCAGAGTGATATGGAGTGGTCGATTGTGATCAGTTCCTTCAGCGGGCAAATCTCGATCAGTGAAGGTGATAGCACGTTTGACGGGTATGATTTTGATGAGTGCCACAAGTTCATCAGGGGTTATGGCGGAAAGAACTTTTAGGTGAGAGAGAGCTTGGATGAATCCTTCGCGATGGCGGGTGGAGTGAACAAGCACGTCCCAAACAGACATTTTGGCCGGAGTCTGTTCAAGCTGGCGCTTGATCATTCTTTCTGGGTGTTTCTCAGGGCGTGAAGGCTCTTTAACTGGTGGGGCAAAGGGTTGGAAAGTATCTTTGACTGGGGTAACGAACGGGTTAGAAGGTTCTTTGGTCAGTGGAGCTGAAGGGTTGGAAGATTCTCCGATTTGACGATTAGGGGGTTGATATATTCGACCACTCCTGGTCAATTGACCAATCTGTTGGTACTTGGACTCTTCATTCCACAAATTAACAAGGGCCTTGCGCTTGTTTCCAATGGTGGTGTCTTGGAGGTTGGTAGCCAAGTCAGCGACAACCAGATCTTCCCACAGATCCTCGGGCTTCCATTTTTCAGCTTCTGCTACTGCCCTTTTACGGTCCATTCTTCGTTTCCCACCTTTATGTTGATGATCTCCGTATTTCCCCACATGTTCATTTTAGCTCCCGGTTCATCTTCCCATAAATTCATCATGGCAACATCAGCATCTTTTGGGAAAGTGACAGACGACTCCGACTTAACTTCATCGACCAGGTAGTCCATTGGGTTGAACTCATTACTAGCCATATCTTCTTCGGGACCTGGCGGTTCTGGGTATGGAGCAAGACCCATGTTGTTGTATGGGTCGTTAGCTATGAGATCGTGGAGGTAGGAGGAGAGGTTCGGTTGAAATGGAATAGGTTCAGGCCAGTTGTAGGTCACCGTCTGTGGTTGATATTCTTCCGCAAACAGCATAGGTATAGAGAAGGTATCCAAAGGGTCATTCCAGGCCAAGAGTTGGTATTCATCCGGAATTGGATTCCATTCCCATTCAGGCATCTCTGGCAAGTTCCCATTTTGACTTTCGAACATCATGTATAGAGAAAACCCATCCAGAGGGTCAGCATGAATGTTTTGCCAGTCAACCTCCCATTCCGGCTCAAAGAACGGATTTACGTCTTCTTGGAAATTGGTGATTTCAAACTCCTTCCAATCGGCAATTAGGTCTCCCCAATCCCAAAGGTAATAGGGGGCACTTTCTTCGGAAATTTCCACAACAGGCTTTGGTTCGGTATTAGGGATGATGAAGGAGATAGGATCAAAGTCTTGGCTTTTGGCTTGGGTGATTTGGTTGATATGGAAGGGGGTATTGTGTTGTGGCAAGGGATTTGTCATGGTGTTTGGTTTGTCGGAAGGAGGGGTATCAATGACTTTATTGTCAATGAGATTTTGAATCTCATGACGAAGACGGATACAGTTGTCAGTGGTATGGCCATGCATTTGGTGAAAATCACAATAGACGTTCTGGTTTAGGTTGGGTGGAATGTTCTGTGGTGGCTGAAGAGGATTCAGCACTCCTACTTCAATAAGCTTTTTGAGCAAAGGCGGATCTAGGAGTGCTAAATTGGGTAAAGACTCTTTGTTGGGACTTTGGTTTTTCCGAAATTTGGTTTACTTCTGCCGGTTTGGTGGATGAAGTTCCAGCCTGATTGGAATTCCCGAAGAGGACATTGTTGTTCCCTGAATACACCATTTTGGGCTTTGCTCCTGATTCCTTCTTTTCCAATGTACCGTCTCGCAGTGCCTCCTCCACAGCCAGGCCTGAGTCGTAGAAAGTTTTGAAATTCGGGGCTGCCTGGGAGAGAACCATGTATGGGGCAAAAGAGTTTGGCAGGTTCTTGGTGATGATCCTTATCTATTCTTTTAAGTCTGGTTTGCTTTGCATTTGAGCGGCTTTAGCCCTCCAACGCTTTACAAAGTCAACGAAACCTTCTTTCTCACCCATCTTGGTGCTCTCTAGTTCCCTCGTGGTCATCTTTAGATCGACATTGAAATCGTATTGAGCCACAAATGCCGTCCCAATATCTTCCCAAGTCCTTTTCTTAGAGGGTTCCAGGGTAAGAAACCATTGCAAAGCTGGCCCTGACAGAGATTCGTGGAATAGTTGGGCCATGGCTTCCTTCTTGATTCCTCTCATAGTGAGTGAACCAACTGTGGGCAGCATGCCCTTTGGAGAGAAAGGATTTCGTTCCTTTTCGCCATTGCGGCCCTTTTTTGATAATCGAGGGAGCGCGAGCGCAGGTGGCAAGCGCTCGAAAATACAGAGTCGCCACTCGGGTTTTGAAGGTCCGACACCCAAGGAACCGTATTTCGAAGCACCTGCCGCGCTATTTGATTTGAAAAAGTTAAGGAACCAGTCCGTCATAACCATATCTGGGTTCGGGAGCCAGGTTACGAGAGGGGAAGGGTTTTATGGCACCCCTCTCGCCCAATCCGGAGATCGGTCTCTACTTAGGCATTTTGAAAACATTGCGATTCTTCTTTTATTAATCAATTTTAGCCAATTAGGGCGGGGGAACAGTTAATCGGGGATTAAGACTGTAACACGTTTTGCAAGATGTGATCAAAATAGCATGGATGAGCAGTTAGTTAGTATAGGATGAGAACAGACTCTTGTGGGAGTTTAAACTGGAAAGCTTCTGTCTTGGAGTGTCGTGCACAGAAGAAAACAGTATGCACCGATCAAGTCAATGCATGCCGATCAAACCTGCGCCCGCTACTACAAGACTGCGCGCCAATGAAGCCTAAGCCCACGCTCTTATTCTCAAACCTTGGGCTCTGGAAGGACCGTGCACACCTGTGACAAACCAAACAGTTTAAACTCTCTGGGCTCTGGAAGGACCAGTGCACACCCAGACAAACCAAACAGTTTATGCAGTCATAATATACAGTTTAAAGGTGAAAAGCCTAATAAATAAACAAAAACACCCCATAAACAGGTGTGGGGACAAAATAATAGCCTAAAACCAAGTTAAACATGCAAGGCCAGCCACGGATCGGGAAGACAAACAACCGCGCGAGGGTTCCAAACTGTCGCGCGACGGTGCGCCCGGCGCGCGATGGTTACGCCCGGGCGCGCGATAGTCGGGGCGCACTGGTCAACTCTCCTTTTGACCATCGCGCGAGTGTTTGGGAGCAGCGCGCGAGGGTATGGGCCGAACTTCCAGTGTCTGGTTTTGCACGTCCTGGGTTCTGAGACAAGTCCAAAATGATCCAAGGGGTACTCCAACAGAGCAGAACTAAATATTGAAATGCAAGCTAGCAATTTAAGCTATAAGAAAAGCAATAAACTGATTTTTACATGCATCAACAAAGTGATCTATATCAAAATAAAACTATATAACAGCCATGAACATGAATAAGACAAGAAAATGCTAGAATCCATTCCCCACGTGGACCAATCTCATGCAGACCGAAGTGTCGCGCGAGTGTTCGGGTCCATCGCGCGAGGGTTTGCTAGGCCACGGCTTTTGAAACCTTGCTAGCTTTAGGGCCAGGACTGGTATTGATTACCAGCCTTGACCCTGCCAGCCCCCCTCAGGGATCAGAACAGAGAGCAGAACAAAGGTGAGATATACCTTTGGATTTTGAGGTTTGAAAAGTGTTTGAGCTTTGAATTGAGGTTGAGTTTGAGGTTTGATTGAAATGTGAAAATGGGGAGGAAGAACAAGCTTTGTTCTTAGGGTGTCTTTGTATCTCTTTTATTAGCTTAAAAGAGTACAAAGCAAAGACCCTTTGTAATGCCAAATTTTTGTTAACCTTTGTGCTTGGTTTTTTTGTAACCCTTTGAAAGAGAACAAATGGGGGGATTTATAGGGAGAGCACCTTCCATTAATGGAAAGGTAGCTCTGGTTCAAAGAATGGAGGCCAGCCACTTGGTGATTTCTTGTGAATGTAGCTGAATAAAGGTGATGGGGACAGTTTGGACCGTCGCGCGATGGAGCCAGTCTGTCGCGCGACAGTGCGCCCGGGCACGCGATGGTGCGCGCGGGTCAATGCTCCAGTTGACCATCGCGCGACGGAGTCAAACGTCGCGGCAGTGCGCCCGCGCGATGGTTGCGGCGCACGATGATTGCGCGCAATGATTGTGCCGCACACATCAATAGGGTTTTTGGCTTTTGGAAGTGGCTTAGGCTAGGTTAGGTTCAAGGGTTTTTCAAACACTCAAAGCTCAAACACTCGACATTCCCGGGTGTTCTTGATCCATTTCATCATTGGGGAATCAAAAACCGTAAGTAAACTAATCTGGAAGCCCAGATTGGGGTGTCTACAGTAGCCCCCCTTTGATGGCACTTGGAGCACCATTGAATTGATACAAGTAACGTCAAAGGTTTCTAGACACCCTCAAGGCAATCCAGAGCATAACATACTAGCAAAGTAGACAAGCATACTTACAGAATCCGATTGGTTGAATGGACGGACAGACCGCCGCTTGTTGATTGAATTTGGTTTGCCAATGCCACAACATTGACTCGAAGAACGCCTCAACACGCTTGGATTTGCCAATGTCTCAACACCGACGGTTTAAATGCCTCAACGCCGATTTGATTTGCCAATGTCTCAACACCGACGGTTTGCCTCAACACGCTTTGATTTGCCAATGTCTCAACACCGACGGTTTGCCTCAACACGCTTTGATTTGCCAATGTCTCAACACCGACGGTTTGCCTCAGGACGCTTTGATTTGCCAATGCCTCAACACCGATTGAAGAACCTCAACACGCTTTGATTTGCCAATGTCTCAACACCGACGGTTTGCCTCAGGACGCTTTGATTTGCCAATGCCTCAACACTGATTGAAGAACCCTCAGGACGCTTTGATTTGCCAATGCCTCAACACCGATTGAAGAACGCCTCAGGACGCTTTGATTTGCCAATGCCTCAACACCGATCGAAGAACGCCTTATCGACGCTTCGATTTTTGAACGAACAGATCATCCGTATAAATGATCGAACCGTTGAAGATTGGATGGGAGGATCATCGGTATAAATGATCGAGCCGTTGAAGCCCGGATGGGATCATCAGTATAAATGATCAAACCGTTGAAGCCTGGATGGGAGGATCAGCGGTATAAATGATCAAACCGTTGAAGCATGGATGGGAGGATCCGTTGATTTGAAATGGCCGATCGCTATAAAAAGTGATCGAGCCGTTGAGGTTGGACAGCGATTGCCGTTGATTTGAATCGGCGGATCACTATAAAAGTGATCGAGCCATTGGAAGTTGGACAGAACCGCTGCCGTTGTGTTGATCCAAGTAGCACAAACAGTGGATATCATGCATAGAAGCAAGGCGGACTGCAGTTGGGGAGAAATCGGTGACAACTGCTGAGCCGTTTACTTGCTGCCTTCGATACCGGGAGGCTTGCTTTGTCGTTTTGATGGATTTTTTCTGCGTTCAACATTTGATATACACACAATATGCAATGACATGTATAAAATATTGAAAATGCAGATGCAAGCTTAGGGCGGCTCCTAGAAGGACAACGACACCTAAGGACTACCACCGAGCCTCATTACCGTACTGTCTGTGCCTCTGAGACGCGCACCCAGATAGAAAGACGCTGAACGGGCTGGCGTGCCCCAATTGACGTTTGAGCACTGGAATTGGGCCTGCGTGCCCTTTCTGCGATGCTTGGGCAGGTGTGCCCCAGAGATGCTTTGCTTGGCCTTGGGCTGACGTGCCCCTGCTGCTTCAAAAGATTCCGCTGCTTGTGGATTATGGATACTAGGGTAGCAATGTAACAATTGCGTTTTTCAGTTTATTGACTCTCTTTTACAAGTGTTGAAGAGAATGCAAAAACTAACCACTAATATCTAATTTGCATTGACAATTGCTTTGAATCGACACACAGACATGCGCACATGTGTACAGACTCGCCTAGCTCGAATGGAAAAGGGGGAGAGAGTCCCGGGGTATAATGCGAACCCTCAGACACAAAGAATATAATGAAATTTTGGGCATTAATGTGCCAAAACTCACAATATTCCTGAACAGGTGAAACTGACACTTACGAAAAGTACAAAAGGTACAAAGACCTATACAAACAAAATCGAGAAAAGCATCCCGACATGACAGTTGAAAAACTGGAAAAATGTCGCAAAGACGGACGTAAGACGCAGATTATGACACGTATAGGCCCGGACTGAAACCGACACCCCCATGCAGTCACATCAAGTCCATATGACTTGTACAGCATGACAAGATTTGGAAAAAGCCCCTGGAACGACATTCGAGGGTAGTAGCTAACTGCTACTGTCTGCTGCAAGAAGAGTGCGCATGTTTGAGACCAACGCGCATCGCTTTGAACAAATGCGCTGCGTTTGCTTACACCAGACTTTGTTGAACTTAGAATAAACTATGAGCCTGTTAAGGCTTCTAGCATTTCGTTCTGTTTTTGATGCTTCAATTATTTTTAAGACTTATGCTCAGCCTGTAAATTGAAGAAGCAGTTTGGTAATAAAATTGAAAGACGAAGGTTTTCCCCCTTCTGGTTCCTCCAATGAAGCTTGTCTTGATCTTCGATCCTCTTCGACCTTTGATGTGCACCAAAATGTCAACCATGGATCCAATTGATAGATTGTGACCGAGTCTCAAAGAAAGACTGCCTACGTATCCCAAGCTAGGGAATCAGGTCAGAACGTAGTTCAGGCCAAGGGTTAACTCTCGAGTATTTACCTCTCCTTTTACGCTCTAACTTTTGCCTAGTACCGCCCATTCGGGTCTTCGGTCTAGCGAGCTTTGATTGATTGCCTATTCATTTTTGCTTAAACCACCTTCATAGGTTTTGGTCTAGCAGGCTGCTCTAACTTTTGCTTGGAACTGCCCACCCTTGGGGTTTTCACCAACGAGCTTCTCACAGGGAAAAGTTACATTTGAATTGATCCAGGTTGACCATGGTATTGAATTTGTTGCCGTCGAGGTTGAGAACCTTTGGCTGCAGCCCTAGATAAAATAGCTTTGATGACGCAGGGTCAAGAGTGCTTCGATTGGAAATGCCTTGCTCCGGGCCGTTGTGTACATTTTCTCATTTGTGCTTGGCAAAACCCATCATTGCTTTGAACATGGTACAAGGCCCGGAGCCTTCTGTGCTTCTGCTTTCTGGATTGGCACCCGGTAGCAGGGGATTGATACTTCTTTGTCTTAGGATCAACGCGAGGCGTGACTTGATGAGACCACGCCAAGACGTCGATGAATTCTTCAAGCCTATCTAACCGGGCGCAATCCTCTGGGTGCGGTGCTTTGACCAACTTTGAACCATTGGGAGGTTATACTTGTCTTTCAAGTTTATTTGAAATTACTTCTTCTTTTAATAGGCTGAGCATGCCTTTCGTCTTCCTTTGGCGAGGGAACACATTTCCTTGGGAATGATCCCATCGAAATCTATCCCTTCGTCGTCGGGGTCGACACAGTTTATATAAAAGCCAGCGAAGCATGTAGAAGCAAGATGATGCATATCATAAAAACCCTCGGGGTTGCCAAGTACAGCAGACTCGAAACTTGAAACAAAAGCTACGACGTGGAGGGCCAAGAGGCACAACCTCCGACTCAGAGCTAGACTTAGACAAACGCAAAAGACTCTGTGTCAGACTCAAACAAGACGCCAATGCAAACTAGACGTGGTTTTGAAAACGCAATTGATAAAAAGCTACCCATAGCTTCCACAAAAGAGGTAGGAACCAGCGGGTGTCAGGCCCAAGTAACAGCACTTCGGCCTCTTCAGCTTCTTCAGCCAAACCTACTCGATGCTCCTTTGAACGATGGACCTCAGCCAAACGGTCCTCTCCTTTGTAAGCCCCTCATCACTGTCAAACCAGATGTTGGCAGTGAAAACCTCGATTGCCCAACCTACAGCCATCATGTTAACCTCTGGTTCGGACGGGATGGATACGATGGGTTTAGGTTGATTTGCTGGGACGACATAGTGGCTAGGGTTGAATATGGTGGAGCTCGGGTTGATCTGAGTGGAGGTTATAGATACCTGACCAACCAGAGGGTCAAACCCGTGTTGAGGCAAGGAGTTGGAAATGACGCTGGGTTTTGGTGGAACTTGAACCGTGCTATCATCAATTAGATCTTGTATCTCGTGTCGGAGACGCAAGCAGTTATCAGTGAGATGGCCAGGCATTTGGTGGAAGGCACAGAAAAGGTTGGCATTGTAGTTGGCCGGAAGGACTTTGGGTGGAAAAGTTGGGGTCAAAGGTTTGAGATGCCCAGACTTGACAAGTTTCTCCATCACTGCTGACAGAGATGCCTCGAAGGCAGAGAAGCTTCGGGGTTGTGTTCGAGATCGGAGGCTTTGAGCACTTCGTATTTGGTTGATATCGGCGGCACGACTGGAGTTGGAAGCTGGAGCATCGCTCCCACTTATAGCCCTTGGCGTAACCTTTTGAGTGGAGGAAGATGATTCACCCTTTGGCAAAATGCCAGCTTGCAGCGCATCCTCGATGGCTAGGCCAGAATCGAAGAATATCTCAAAGTTGGCGGTCGCTTGAGCGAGTACCAAGTGCCTGGCATAGTCTGGCTGAAGATTGCGGGAGATGATGCGGAGTTGGTCTCTTTCGCTGGGGCGCTCAGTCATTAGAGCGGCTTTGGCTCTCCACCTTTTAACAAAGTCCGCAAAGGACTCCTTTGCCTCCATCTTTGTGGATTCTAACTCTCGAGTAGTCATCTTGAGTTGAGAGTTGTAGCTATACTGTGAGACAAAGGCAGCCCCTATATCTTCCCAAGTGCTTCGTTTGGAGATGTCGACGGACAGAAACCAATGGAAGGCAGGCCCAGAGAGAGTTTGAGGGAAGAGTTGAGACATGGCCTCACTTTCCACACCCAACAGCTTCATTGCGGCATGGTAGCCATATAGATGAGTTTTGGGGTCACCGCTTCCGTCAAACTTAACCAAGTCAGGCATCTTGAACTTGTCAAGGAGCTTGGCATTAGGGTACAAACAGAGACGATCCAAGTCAATTCCCCCTGCACTGATTTTCTCAGACTTGGAGACTGCCTCCTCCAGCTTTGCCATCTTGGCCATGAGAGCTGCCATATCCGGATTCAAAATAGGCTTGCCACCTACCGGATTCGGGATTGCAGCAGGCGCACGAGCCTCCTTAGGGTTGAGTTGAACAATGAGACGCCCCTCGTGATTCGGATCTGGGACCAAGACAGGCTGTTCCTGGTCGGACTCATCGTCCTCGCCTTCCTCTTCAAGAGGAGGTGGAAGGCGAGTGTGGATAAGGTCATTCAAGCGGGCAATATTGGCATCTGTCTGAGCTGCCCTCTGTTGCATGGCGGTGATGCTATCCTGAAGGTTCATAAGCATGGTTTCCAGAGTGAGCGGTTGATCTGCCATAGCTGGCCTTGAAGATGTTGAAGAAAGGGAAGCCGACGGCGTGACTCTTTGTAAAATCGATGGTGAACCCGACTGTAGGGCGGCCAACAATGAACCCGGAGAAGCCTTCGTTGCAACTGACTGAGTTTCGAGCCTGACAAGTCTTTGAATTGGATTCCGAAGACGTTCCCAAGTAGGTTTGGTTCTTCCTTTCGGTACTCTTTTGCTTGGCGCAATGGCTTCAAACTAGACAGTAAAGTAAGAGAAAGCTCAGTGGCGTTCCTGCAACAAAATGCAATGCATACATCGTTGTCGGTGTCCACCCTAGACTCTAGAACTAGAGACAAGTCTGTCTCATGATGTTCGGACGCTGCCAAAATCCTCGATTCTTTTCGAGGGTATATCCTTTGAATAGATCAAACTGATCCTAAGAGATGCCAAAAGCAGACTAAGTCTTCGACTAGTCCCTTTTGAAGATTCGACTTTGAACTTGGAACAACTCGGTATTGATGGCGTGACACCTTTACCGGGGTGGCGTGAGCGACAACGCGCTTTAGCCGGGGCGGTGTACGTGCGAAGCACGATAACCAAAATGACATCAATATCACGACATCAATACTTTGTGGTTCCTTATTGTCGATTGAATCCGCAATCAGGCATGAGCCAAGGATTTAGTAAGGTTTGATTTCTCTAAGTCTCGTTGATCTAAGGACTTTTGAAAAACTAAAAACGTGCATTATCGAGATGCACGACTCTTCATCGGGTCATAGCAGCATTCTAATAAGCATAAGACAGACTCGAAAGCGAGACAACCTAGAAGCCGCCCTAAACATGCTCCTACGTAGAACAGAATGTATGCATGTACAGTTCAAAAGACGAGTTTGCCTCACAAGTTTCAGACGTTGCTGGAATCCTCAGAATTCTTTTCGGCGATGTGTCCATGAGTAGATCGACAGATCCTAAAAGATGTCAAAATAGACTAAATCTTTGGCTAGTCCCTTTTGAAGATTCGACTTTGAATTTGGAACAACTCGGTGTTGATGTCATGGCACCTTAACCTTGAACACGGCGGTGTATAGTGACAACGCACTTCAACCTGGGTGGCGCCAGCGACACGACATCACCACTTTGTTGTTCCACATTGTCGGTTGAATCCTTAAACGAGCACGAGCCAAGGATGTAGTAAATTTTGATTTCTCAAAGTCTCATTGAACTAAGGACTTTGCGATTGATAACGAACATTCAACAGAATGAACGACTCCTCATCGGGCCCAACAACGTCTTAGACAGCGCAAGACAAACTCGAAAGACAAAACAGCCCTAAGCATGCTCCTACGCAAAACAGTGTATGTACAGTGCATGCGATAGGGAAAGCAGTAACACGTAGGCAGTTACGGGGCTAGATGCAAGTAGATCTTAACCTGCGGGTACCTGTCTTAGATTGGAGAGTTCTAATGCTCTGTATATGCAAAAGGTCGGTTTTGGTTCGTAACGGGTTCCTCGGACTAGGGCCACAGATATACCTTCCGTTACCCGCGTTTTTAGCAGAGTAACAGTCGAACGGTAGCATGACCCATCATCGTCGAAGGTTGTCGGTCATTCGGGGTCCCCGGGCTCCGGTAAACCGTGCCGGATTGCCAAAACGATCCAACGAGGCTTATCCCACATCGATGCAAATGAGAATGCTAGAAATTGATTAAGAGAAGAAGAATCGCAAAATCGCAAAATGCCTTTTCAAATTTGGCTCACTTTATTTAGTCCATCTTTAGAGGAAACTACGCAAGCGAACAATCGAAAAAGCCCCAGATTAGAATGGCCGGACACGAGGTCCTGTTAAATCACCATTCCAACCTTCGGCAGCGCGAAGCTCACCGTTTTGACAGACTTTTTAAGGGATTGTTCCCAAGTGTATTAAACTCTAAGTATAGATCAATATTAGTTCGATCATCCCCAGCAGAGTCGCCACTGTGGGCAGCATGCCCTTTGGAGAGAAAGGATTTCGTTCCTTTTCGCCATTGCGGCCCTTTTTTGATAATCGAGGGAGCGCGAGCGCAGGTGGCAAGCGCTCGAAAATACAGAGTCGCCACTCGGGTTTTGAAGGTCCGACACCCAAGGAACCGTATTTCGAAGCACCTGCCGCGCTATTTGATTTGAAAAAGTTAAGGAACCAGTCCGTCATAACCATATCTCGGGTTCGGGAGCCAGGTTACGAGAGGGGAAGGGTTTTATGGCACCCTCTCGCCCAATCCGAGATCGGTCTCTACTTAGGCATTTTGAAAACATTGCGATTCTTCTTTTATTAATCAATTTTAGCCAATTAGGGCGGGGAACATTAATCGGGGATTAAGACTGTAACACGTTTTGCAAGATGTGATCAAAATAGCATGGATGAGCGTTAGTTAGTATAGGATGAGAACAGACTCTTGTGGGAGTTTAAAGACTGGAAAGCTTCTGTCTTGGAGTGTCGTGCACAGGAAGAAACCAGTATGCACCGATCAAGTCAATGCATGCTGACCAAACCTGCGCACGCTACTACAAGACCTGCGCGCGCCAGTAAGCCTAAGCCACAGCTCTTATTCTCAAACCCTCTGGGCTCTGGAAGGACCAGTGCACACCCAGGACAAACCAAGCAGTTCAAACTCTGGGCTCTGGAAGGACCAGTGCACACCCAGGACAAACCAAGCAGTTTATGCAGTCATAATATACACTTTAAAGGCTGAAAAGCCTAATAAATAAACAAAAACACCCCATAAACAGTGTGGGGACAAAATAATAGCCTAAAACCAAGTTAAACATGCAAGGCCAGCCACCGATCGGGTATAAACAGTCGCGCGAGGGTTCCAAACCGTCGCGCCGCCCTGGCGCGCGATGGTTACGCCCTGGCGCGCGATAGCTGCGCCTGGGCGCACTGGTCAACTCTCCTTTTGACCATCGCGCGAGTGTTTGGGAGCAGCGCGCGAGGGTATGGGCCGAACTTCCAGTGTCTACTTTTGCACGTCCTGGGTTCTGAGACAAGTCCAAAATGATCCCAGGGGTACTACAACAGAGCAGAACTAAATATTGAAATGCAAGCTAGCAATTTAAGCTCTAAGAAAAGCAATAAACTGATTTTTACATGCATCAACAGTGATCTATATCAAAATAAAACTATATAACAGCCATGAACATGAATAAGACAAGAAAATGCTAGCATCCCTTCCCCACGTGGACCAATCTCATGCAGACAGAAGTGTCGCGCGAGTGTTCGGGTCCATCGCGCGAGGGTTTGCTAGGCCACGGCTTTTGAAACCTTGCTAGCTTTAGGGCCATGACTGGTATTGATTACCAGCCTTGACCCTGCCAGCCCCCCTCAGGGATCAGAACAGAGAGCAGAACAAAGGTGAGATATACCTTTGGATTTTGAGGTTTGAAAAGTGTTTGAGCTTTGAATTGAGGTTGAGTTTGAGGTTTGATTGAAATGTGAAAATGGGGAGGAAGAACAAGCTTTGTTCTTAGGGTGTCTTTGTATCTCTTTTATTAGCTTAAAAGAGTACAAAGCAAAGACCCTTTGTAATGCCAAATTTTTGTTAACCTTTGTGCTTGGTTTTTTTGTAACCCTTTGAAAGAGAACAAATGGGGGGATTTATAGGGAGAGCACCTTCCATTAATGGAAAGGTAGCTCTGGTTCAAAGAATGGAGGCCAGCCAGCCACGAGGCTGGCTGGGGGTTACTTGAATAAAGGTGATGGGGACAGGTTCTGACCGTCGCGCGAGGGTTCCAAACTGTCGAGCGACAATGCGCCCTGGCACGCGATGGTGCGCCCTGGCGCGCTGGTCAATGCTCCAGTTGACCATCGCGCGACGGAGTCAAAATGTCGCGCGACGGTGCGCCCCGGCGCGCGATGGTGCGCCCCGGCGCGCGATGATTGCGCCCTGGCGCACGATGATTGTGCCCTGGCACACATCAATAGGGTTTTTGGCTTTTGGAAGTGGCTTAGGCTAGGTTAGGTTCAAGGGTTTTTCAAACACTCAAAACTCAAACACTCGACATTCCCGGGGTGTTCTTGATCCATTTCATCATTGGGGAATCAAAAACCGTAAGTAAACTAATCTGGAAGCCCAGATTGGGGTGTCTACACCAACATACCCTTGGAGGTGAGCTTTTGGATCTCCGGTACCGTCAAACTTTGCGAAATCCACGCCCTTAAACTTTTCTGGTAACTTAGCGTTGGGGAACAAGCACAATTTGTTCATGTCAATCTCTCCTCTCCCTAATCGCTTATTTTCTTGCATTGATTCTTCCAACTTCCCAATTTTAACCATAAGGGCGGCTAAATTGGGATCGATTGCCGGCGTGTCTTTGGCTGGCATCTCCTCCTTGGGTATGTCAGTTTTAACCAAAAGCTTGTCACAGACCTCCTGCATAGACTCCATTATCATATTCATGTCGCCTTTCATGGATGCAACCGAGGCTTTGAGTTGCGTATCTATCCCAGCAAGGGGTTGCCTAAACTGAGTATCCATGGTGGCCATGTTCTGCCTAAGCTCTTCTACCTCGTTTCCTTGATCAGCCATTGGTAAGGGATTTTCAAGTGACAGAGGCTCCTGTATTGTCGGGCTTGGCGAAACTGCTAATGGCGACTGGCCTTCCTGTTCTATATGGATCTCAACCAGGTGGGTTTCTTCCAGGGTATCTATGCGAACCAATCTTTGAGACGGATGAAACCAATTGGGTAAAGCCTCTTCTTTTTGCAGGTGCCCAATGTTTCTGAACTTTCAACAAGGCAAAAGGGAACAACTCAGAATCCTCCCTAAGTGTCTGTCCTACCTTGTACGTGCCTCCTAGGTCCTAAAACCTACCGTGACTTGAGTTTCACTTGGGGCATTTGTATAGAAGATTTCTGGCGGTCCGGGTAGGTACTGTCAGGCAGGTTAAATTCTGATTGTTTCGGAACCAGAGCCAATCTCTTTATCTTGACCATCCGAGACAGAGCAATGCGACCGTCAGAATCCAAATACGCACACCTCCGAGGTTAATCCCATGTCAAGGGAGCCGTTCGGGCACGGCAAACACCGGAGGTATCACAACCTCCATGGATTTATAGTCTCCTAGACTGATCGAAAAATCCTAAAGAATTCAAAGGGAGCCCAATCCTATAGCCTGCAGGATGCAATAATGCGTGAATGATATGTATGTACAGAAAAGAAATACACATAAATAGGATATATCACATAAGTCCTAGCCATGGGTTCATGTCCTAGTTGGGAAGGTTCTATGGTTATGTACAGGTGCAAAGGCCGGTTTTGATTTGAGAGGGGTTCCCCGGACTAGAGCCAAGATGTACTACCCCATGTCAAGTGTATTGCAAGACAATGGTCGAACAGCACGATGACCCATCATAGTCGAGGGTTGCTAGGCATTCCGGGAGAGCTTGTCACCGGTAAACCGGGCAAGATAGCCAGAACACGCTTACGCGGCTTGTGCGGTGCATAGTGTAAAAGAAAGTTTAAGTTTTCCAAATTGCATTAAGCCCCCAAAATAAAATACCTTTCAAGTTTGGCCCTCTTGATTATTCAACACTCCTTTATGTATAAATATATTTTTTTAAAAAAAGAAGTTTTGAATAAAGTCCCCAGCAGAGTCGCCACTGTGGGCTCCCGAGCCCAAAGCGCGATTTAGACAGAGTCGCCACCCGGATTTTTTGAGATGGATGATCCGAGGAACCGATGGGTTTTGTTTTGAAAAGAAAGGCATTTTGGTCTAGCGAAACTGTTTGAGATTTTGGATCCGGGAGCCAGGTTACGAGCGGGGAAGGTTTTGTTGAAAAGCACCCCGCTTGCCCGGTGAAAACCGGTCCCTACTAAGCATTTTAAATGGGGGGATTAATACCATTCGAAAAATCTCAAAAACATATAAAGGGAAAGGGGAACAAGATAAATCATGACACGCTGCCGTGCTAGTGGTGCTTGCTGTACAGAGATGATAAAGATGGCATGGCGATAATATAAACAAGAAAGATATACAAACGGACTGTCTGAATCACCATCTCCCGTCAGGCGGCATATCGCTTTATAACGCGCGGCTTACTGATACGCCGTGCGTGGTTCCGATCTTGATACCAAACTTTCATTGTTTTATAAAGCTTCGCACGGTGTACCCATTACATCGCACGGTGTTATTTTAAAACTTCAGACAACTCACAGCCGTCAGATCATCTCAGATCTGCACCATTCTTCCAAGCCATGAAGAGAAAACCATTTTTGATACGTTTGCTTGTTTTGAAAAGATCTATGGAGTTTAAAACATGGCTTGTAGATATGGTCTCATTTTGGGACTGCTTTTGGTATACAGAAAAGATCCAACAACGGACGATCGTGATCCAGACAGTTTGATCAAGAAAACAATATCCTTTTTGAAATGCCGTGCGTGTGAGTCTACTACCCCGTGCGACGCTTCAAAGCGCCGCGCGGCGTAGCACACCTCTGCACAGGACACTGGTTTTGTTTAGTAAAAGAGGTTTTGGGTCAGATCCTGACCAAAAGGGTTGAGCCAGAAGACAGAAAGGTCCCCTCAGGGCCAGGACAGAGCCTAGCCCAAGGAAACTTGGTTTTTACCTTTGATCTTGAGCTTGAATGAGTATTGATGAAGGCGGATGGACGTCGGAAGGTTGAGGAAGGGAGTAGAAGTATGGATGTGTGTAGTAGATGGGTGTATTGGGTGGTTGAGGTCTCAAAGTTAGTAAGGAACTAACTTCAATGGTGAAGAGAAAAATGGAGTAAAAGAACCTAGAGAATGTCTTTTGAGAACAACATTCTCAAGGCTTGGAAATGGGAAAGTGGGTGTGAAAGCAAGAAGAGAGAGAAAGGGTATAATGGTGATCAAGGGCGCTTTTCCCTTGAGTGGAGCGGTGTATTTATAGGCAAGAGCCTTGGATTTTGAATTTCAAAAGTTGGAGGTATTTTCTGGGCGGGCCAGAAGTGTGCTTTCGGCTGAGCCGTATTGCAGCTGTGGCTCAAATAGGCGTGGCCGACAGCTTTCTGAGCCAGTCAGAACTTTACCTAAAATGCCGTGCGGTTGAGAGATGTCACGCGCGGTATTTGAGGCTCGCTCCAGGGCTTTCGGGCTTTTGGGCTTCGCTTTGGGCTGACGGTTTATTTGGGCTGAGGATCTATTTGGGTTTACGAGAGTCCTTCATTCGAGCTCGCAAAGGTTTCGTTTCCTTTATTTCATCATCGGGGCGGACAAAGACCCTTCGAGGTCCGGATTGGGGTGTCTACAGTTAGTAATGTTGCCATAAAGATAATGAAGAAAATGTTCTACAAGCCAAGTTTGGGGCTGGGAAAGAATCTTCAGGGGCCAGCACAGTTTGAAGAACCAGGAACTTTAACCCGCGTGACAGGTGTGGGATACCACCCTTCAGAGGATAAGAAAGAAAAGAAGGGAGATAGATTGGAAGATTATTTTATCAAAGAAAAGGCAAAGCAGATTTATCACGGGCAGCCGGAACCATTTGGGACAAAGAAACCAATACCTTCCTACTAGGGTTTGAGATATTCACTAATGATGTCTGGCCTGAAAGTGATGAAGAACTAGAAGCGGTGATCAAACCGGCAAAGACGACAGATTGGGTTGAAACTCTTGCCGTGGGTAGCCTAGCGACCTTATTCGAGGAGGACGAACCATTGGGTATAGCCGTGGAAGCAGAAGTGCAGATGCTGGGGCAGGAGGCCCCCGAAGATCCAACTTCACTCATCATGGATGCCGCTGGAGATTATAAGAATTGGACTTTCATACCAAGTGCAACCAGTCATAAGTCTGAATCTGAAGCTGAGTCCTTTGAGTCTTCTGAGTCTTCTGAGTCTGTTGAGTCTTAGTCGGTGCCTCTTGGCCCAACTCCTCAGAGTCTGTATTTTGAGTTTGAGTCTACCCGTGTGTATGATGCCTTTGAGGCCTCTGCTAATGATGAAATAAATGAACCTGATTCCGCTTACTTCCCTGATTTTGAAATAAATTGTGTAGACCCCAATGATGAAGAGATCGATTTCGAGGGGGAAATCCCTGAAGAAATTCGGTCCCTAATCAAAAGGGAAGACGAAAGGCATGCTCAGCCTGTAAAAGAAGAAGTTGTTTCAATAAATTTGAGGGATGAAGGGAATCCCCGAATGGTTCAGATCGGTTCTGCGCTGTCAGAAGAAGAGCGCCAGGCTCTCGTAGAATTATTAAAGGAATTCGAAGATGTTTTTGCATGGTCACACGCTGATTTGCCCGGAATTGATCCTGAAATCGTGGAACATCGGATTCCCCTTCACCCTCACGCAAAACCAGTAAAACAAAAACTGAGACGCATGAGGCCTAATTGGGTGCTTAAAATAAAAGAGGAAGTAACTAAACAGATCAATGCTGGGTTCTTAATGGTAACTAAATACCCTCAGTGGGTCGCCAACATCGTTCCCGTTCCAAAGAAGGATGGCAAAATCATGGTCTGTGTGGACTTCAGGGACTTAAACAAAGCTAGCCCCAAGGATGACTTCCATTTGCCCCACATTGACGTGCTAGTTGACAACACCGCGGGACATGCCTTACTTTCCTTCATGGATGGTTTCTCAGGATATAACCAGATTCTCATGGCCCCGGAAGACCGAGAGAAGACCATGTTCATTATTGAATTGGGAACTTATTGCTATCGGGTCATGCCTTTCAGACTGAAAAACGCTGGCTCCACCTATCAGCGAGCTGCTATAACCTTGTTGCATGATATGATTCATAGAGAGGTAGAGGTTTACGTTGACGACATGATCGTTAAGGCAAAAGAGCGAGAAGGCCACTTACCTGCGTTGAGGAAGTTCTTCGAAAGGATAAGGAAGTACAGGATGCGCCTCAACCCGGCTAAATGCACGTTCGGAGTCACTACAGGGAAAATGCTCGGGTTCATGATCACCACTCGCAGCATCGAAATCGATCCATCAAAGATTAAGGCCATTCTGGAAATGGAACCACCACGGACAGAAAAAGATGTAAGGAGTTTCCTTGGCAAAATACAGTTTATCAGCCGGTTTATTGCGAAATTGACTTCAACGTGTGAACCCATATTTCACTTACTCAAGAAAGGAACACCATTTGCGTGGAATGACAGATGTCAGCAAGCCTTCGAGGCCATCAAAGCCTATCTAAGGAATCCGCCAGTCTTGATGCCGCCGGAACCAGGAAAACCTTTGATCCTATACTTGTCAGTCACTCCGTCTTCCATGGGGTGTATGCTGGCACAGGAAGGAGACGATGGGGTTGAAAGGGCTGTCTACTACCTCAGCAAAAAGATGGTCGGATCCGAGGAACGCTATACTCCTCTAGAAAAGACGTGTTGGGCACTCGTTTGGGCTTCCAGAAAGTTAAGACATTACATGTTGGCATAGTCGGTAAGATTGATATCCCGAATGGACCCTCTGAAGTACTTGTTCGAAAAGCCAGCACTCACAGGAAGAATGGCACGATGGCTATTGATGCTGGCAGAATTTGAATTGAAATATGTCAACAGAAAGTCAGTGAAAGGAAGAGCCGTCGCTGAATTTTTGGCCGACTGCCCAGTCGAAGGGAAGGAAGATGCCGAATTCAAGTTCCCGGATGAAGGCATAATGACCATAGTCGAAGACGTGTGGCGGCTGTATTTCGATGGAGCAGCCAATCAGAAATGATTCGGAATTGGCGTGCTGTTGATTTCACCAGATGGGTCGCATATCCTGCTTGCATTCAAGCTTAACTTCGAAGTCACCAACAATCAAGCGGAATACGAAGCTTGCATTGTTGGCATGGAAGCAGCCATTGAAATCGGTATAGAAAAATTGGAGGTTGTGGTAGATTCAAACTTGGTCGTTTCTCAAGTAAACGGTGATTGGAAGGTCAAGGAAGAGAAGTTAAGGCCGTACCATCAAGATCTCAAAGATCTCATTCCCCATTTTAACAAAGTAACTTTCACTCATGTCCCGAGACTCAGGAATCAGTTCGCTGATACCTTGGCAACATTAGCCTCTATGGTCGAAATCCCTGTCGGTGTGAAGCTAAGGCCAATTATGATTGAGCAAAGGGACACCCCGGTATACCAACATGTCATGGCCATCAACGAGCCCGAAGACGGTCACCCTTGGTTCTACGATATCTGGAGATTCATGGAAAGAGGAGAGTACCCCTCTGAAGCAAGCAAGAAAGACAGGATCGCCCTTCGGAGAATGGCAGCTCAGTACATCATTTGTGGAGGAAATCTATACCGAAGGTCCCACTGTGGAACCCACAAGCTGTGTATTCATGGTGATGAGGCAAAAAGGGTAATGGAGGAAATCCACGAAGGAGTATGCGGGCCTCACATGAATGGCATGATGCTTGCCAAAAAGGTTTTGAGACAAGGCTACTTCTGGTCCACCATGGAGACGGAATGTGTGGAATACGTACGACGTTGCCATAAGTGCCAAATTCACGCTAACCTCACGCATGTCCCACCGCATGAGCTACAGCAAACGATCTCACCGTGGCCTTTCTCGACCTGGGGAATTGATGTCATCGGAAGGATTGTGCCAGCAGCCTTTAATGGCCATAAGTTCATCCTGGTGGCTATCGATTACTTCACAAAGTGGGTGGAAGCAGCCTCGTATGCAACCCTGACCGCGGTTCAAGTCACGCACTTTATCAAGCAAAACGTCATTTATTGGTATGGGATCCCACAGGCATTCGTATCCGATAATGGGGTTCATTTCAAAGGCCGAGCTAGGGAAGTCTTAGAGGAGTTTCAAATCCAAATACACAAGTCAACAACCTACCGATCGCAGACCAATGGGGCTGTGGAAGCAGCCAACAAAACAATCAAAACCATCCTGGAAAAGACCATTCAATCTGCAAGGGATTGGCACGAACGACTACCTTTGGCATTGTGGGGATACCGCACGTCTGTACGTACACCAACAGGGGCAACTCCATACTCCTTGGTTTATGGCATGGAGGCCATACTCCCCATAGAATTAGAGGTTCCATCCCTCCGGACTATGATCGAATGCAATGTCCAAGAGGCAGATTGGCTGAGCAACCGGTTTGAAGAACTTGTGTTGTTCGATGAACGCCGTTTAAGGGCACTTTACCACTGTGGGCAGCATGCCCTCGGAAAAAGGATTTCGTTCCTTTCGCCATTGCGGCCCTTTTTCAAAAAATTGAGGGAGTGCGAGCGCCGGTGGCAAGCGCTCAAAAATACAGAGTCGCCACTTGAGTTTTGAAGGTCCGACACTCAAGGAACCGTATTTCGAAGCACCTGCCGCGCTGTTTGTTTGAAAAAAAAAGTGAAGGAAACCAGTCCGTCATAACCATATCTGGGTTCGGGAGCCAAGTTTTATGAAAATATTCGTGATTCTTCTTCTTTTTGATCAATTTTAGCCAATTAGGGCGGGAAAACAGTTAATCGGGGATTAAAAACTGTAACAATTTGCAGGATGTGATCAAATGATAGCATGGATAGATGGCATGATGAGTAATAAATGGGATGAAACCTAGAACAGCGATCAGATGCCAAAACTAGGCTCGGGGCAGATTTGCCTTGCAAGATGGCCAACTTGCATGCATGAACAAATCTGCATGCAGGTGAACCATCGCGCGAGACACTGGAACCCTCGCGCGAGCGTTGAGATCTCACCACAATCCTAATTTCATCCCCTTCTGGGCTCTGGAAGGACCAGTGCACACCCAGGAAGCAAACCAAGCAGTTTATAAGGAACTGTAAGAATACTAATTTATTACAGAACACTCCAAACAGGAGCCAAATGAATTGAAACACAACCCCTAAACAGTGGGGGTATCAAAACAGAGGCCAAAGGCCTAGTTGCCCATGCAAGGGCTATTCGTGGAAATCACAGAACTGTCGCGCGACAGAGAGTGAGTCTCGCGCGACATTCCTGACTGGACTTCCAGGAATTGCTTTGCATGCTTGGGGTCCTGAGACAGATTCAAGGGATCCCAAGGGCATCCCAAACTATTTAAAGTATATAAACTAGCTACTGTACTTTGTTTTTGCATGCATAACAGTGATCTAAAAATCAAAATGAAGTACAACAGGCATGAATATATTGCAAAACAGAAAAGGGCTAGCCTCCCTTCCCCACGAGGTCCATTCTCTTGCTGACACAAGTGTCGCACGAGTATGGTGGACCATCGCGCGAGGGTACAACTGCCACGAATTCTTGTAACTCTGCTGGCTTTAGGACCAGGACATGGTATTAATTACCAGCCTTGGCCCTGTCAGCCCCCCTCAGGGATCAAAACAGAAACAGGTTAAAAGTTATACCTTTGCTTGGAAAGGGTTTGGGAATGGATTGGATTGATTGGTGTGGCCTTGTAACTAAGTGTACATTGAAACACTAAGTATGGAAGATTAGAAAGGGGTTTAGGTTAGTAACTTTGTGCTAGCTTTTGTTTGCCTTGTAAAATAATGGTTGAACTTCTTAATCAAATTCTTGGAACCCTTAACATGGAGGATGAAGGGGGGTATTTATAGGGAGAGTGCAAGGGCTAGTTAGTGACCAAACAAGGCCTTGGGACCAGCCAACAAGGCTAGTCACAACTTGGTTGTGAAGCTAGCCAACAAGGTGGGTGGTTGGTTGGGGGATTGTATGGGCTATAACCTGCCAGAACTCTGTTCAGCTGAGGAAAACGGGGTTCCAGCCCATAGGGACCCATGTGCCAAACAATCATCACAAGTCCAGCTGGATTATGTGATAGGGACAGGAGAGAACCATCGCGCGAGGGTTTGGAAGTGTCACGCGAGGGTCAACAGTCAACAGTTTGACTTTGACTACACCTGGCAACCTGAGTGTCGCGCGAGGGACATAAAGGCTCGCGCGAGGGTCAACTCGGGCTCTGGGGTTTGACTGAAGGTTCAGAGGGGTTCAAAAGGTTCAAGCAGGGTTCTAAGCATTCCAAGCCTAATCCATTCCCAATCCAAGCTCTGTTTGATCCAATTTTATCATCGGGGAAACAAGAAAATCGTAAAACAAAGTAAAACGATTGGGAGATCCAGATTAGGGTGTCTACAGTAGTCCCTCTTTGACGGCACGCGGAGCACCATTGACTGGTACGGGTAACGTCAAAGATTTCTAGACACCCACCAAATCCGCCCAAAAGCCGATTAAATGGAAAATGCAGACGAGTATGTAAAAATACTGTGCACCAAGGGGAATTGTAGATCGGACGGATAGATCGCCGCTGGTTGATGATCGGACGGATGGATCGTCGTTGATTTGAAATTGGACGGATGGATCGTCGCTGATTTGAAATTGGACGGATGGATCGTCGCTGATTGATGATCGGACGGATAGATAGTCGTTGATTTGAAATTGGACGGATGGATCGTCGTTGACTGAAGAGCGGACGGATAGATCGCCGTTGATTGATAATCGGACGAATGGATCGTCGTTGATTTGAAATTGGACGGATGGATCGTCGTTGACTTGAAATTGGACGGATGGATCGTCGCTGATTTGAATTTGGACGGATGGATCGTCGTTGACTGAAGAGCGGACGGATAGATCGTCGCTGATTTGAAATTGGACGGATGGATCGTCGTTGATTTGAAATTGGACGGATGGATCGTCGTTGACTGAAGAACGGACGGATAGATCGCTGTTTGATTGATAATCGGACGGATGGATCGTCGTTGGTTTGAAATTGGACGGATGGATCGTCGCTGATTTATAATCGGACAGATAGATCGTCGCTGATTTGAAATTGGACGGATGGATCGTCGCCGATTGATAATCGGACGGATAGATCGTCGCTGATTTGAAATTGGACGGATGGATCGTCGTTGACTGAAGAGCGGACGGATAGATCGCCGTTGATTGATAATCGGACGGATGGATCGTCGTTGGGGATGTAAAAGTTTTCGGGCTTAAAGGCGAGACTTCCCAAAATGACCCTCAAATTCATTGTACAATATATCAAAGAGCCATGGACCCCAAAAGGATGTAATTGGGATTGGGCCGGGCTCAGAATCTGGATTGGGCCTGAGGCCCAAAGCAAAGTGTCGCGCGACACTTGTGGTCGTCGCGCGAGGGTCTCAGGCCAGGGCTTGGGTCTGAACAGGCCCAGACCTGGCCCAGACCCGTTCCAATCGTTTAAACGTCACGGGGACGTTACCAGAACAGTACCACAACAGTTTCAAAACTTTGAAACTCCTCCCACTCCCGTCTCTCCTCTCAAACCAACCTCAGACTCCCTCCAATCTCGATTCCAGCCACGAAAACATCAAACCCACGCAAGGGCGTCCGTTCATGGCTGACCGCGGCGACGGGGACGGCGGAGGAGAAGTCGTTGATCTGTTAGGGGACCGAGGAGGTCCAATGAGCATCGAAACAGGAGATCAAACACCGGCGGAGGCCACCGCAGGGGCCGGTGCATCGGTTGCAGGCGGCGGTGATGGCGAAGAGGGTCGCGAGCAAGCGACTGGTGGCAGCGATGAGTGTCGCGCGACAGAGCCAGGGGCTCGCGCGACTATTGATACAGGGGCTGTGGGCCACAGTGTCGAACGGCTGGACCCTAGCACGGCCGTAGAGGGGTCAGTGGTGACCGGGGTGAGTCCAGGGGACGCCAGAGGTGTTGGTGCTGGAGAGCACCCTCGCGCGACAGAGGAGGAGCCTCGCGCGAGTGTCGAAGCTGGAGGAGGCAGTGGCAGTGGGGGAGGAGATGACACTGTTGAGCCGTCCGGGTCCCCGCCGAGGGATTCGGCGAAGGGCAAAGGCGTTGTAGATGCAGAGGCGGAGGTCACGGAGGCTCCAGTTGAGGTCCGAGAGGAGGACATTTTGTTTCGGCCTGCGGTGACATCGTCGAGTCATAGACCGATCACAAAGCACGACGTTGCCGAGTACTTGACCGACGAGGCAGTGGCAAAGCTTCTGGAGGACAACCCCCTGATTGGGGAGTTGGTCCTAAAGGCCAGAGAGGATCGTGCCCGGGCCATTGAGGCTTCAGAGGCCGCGGAGAGGGCCGAGAGAGAAAGACAGGAGAGAGAAAAGCTCTTGAGAGATGCAGAGGCTGAGGAGAGGGCCAGAGTCGAGGCGCAGGGGCCTAGGGTTACAGCCGTGACGGAGGCGAAGAACATGAGTCGACCGGGCTTTTCAGCGGAGGCATACGTGCTTCCTACGCCGCACCTTTTTGTGCCGTCGGGTATTGCGGCCCGCGTACCGTCGCAGAGAGACTACGACGACGAGTTGGTGTTGAGAGATCCCCGGGCCCACATTGCAGCGACATGGATGGAGGTATATTCCCAGAAAACACCCTTTGTAATTTGACTTCAATATTTTGCTTTCCATAGTTCAATTTCGATACTTGCTAGAACATGCTTGAACTTAGGATTGTATAGATGACCTGCGAGCCAAACCAGCACGACATAATTTGAACCAACCATCCGTTGCAAGCTTAATTCATTGATTACCTAGAACTTGAAAATGAAAACTCCGTATGCACGGGAATCTAGAACAGCACACCAAACTCCCAAGTCGAGCCATGGCATAGAACTAAAGCCGAACATGTGTCCTAGGCTTCATTGATTACTTAGAACTTGAAAATGAACTTCATGTATACTGACAAACCCTTTTGCTGCTTGTCTTTGTGTTTGAAACAGGCTAGCGCAGGACAGAGAGATATCCGCGGCTTCGGGGGCGCGTGCACGTCCTTGCAGCTGTACGAGGGGCTGCCAGAGAGAGTGAGGTGGCTGGTGGACGAGGCAGGCTTCGGGGAGTTCGTGCGGACTTTGACCCCGGCGAGGATTGACCATGCCATCCTTGTTGCACTTGCTGAGAGGTGGAGGTATACCACCAATACCTTCCACCTACCTCCTGGGGAGATGACAGTGACGCCTGCAGACTTCGCAGCGATCACGGGGCTGAGGGTTGGAGGTGAACCCATCCCGTTCGACTCGGGGATCCAGGAGGATCGGGCCGCTCTGGAGTGGTTTCTGGGCAAGGCGCCCAGGATAGAGGGGGGGATGGCGAGGTACGATCAATTCAAGGACTACCTGAAGAAGGAGGTGACGAGTGACCGGGAGGCGGAGCAGATGGCCCGGGCGTTTCTGCTATACCTGTTTGGTGCCACTCTGTACCCAAACAGGCGAAGTAACGTCCACCTCTCCTACTTGCCAGCGTTGAGGGACTTGAGGACGGCCTCGCGCTTCGACTGGGGTGGAGCTGCTCTTGGGACAGCCTACCACTTCTTTGGCCACTCGTCGAGGACGGGTAAGAGCACGGCTGGCTACTGGAGGGTCTGGGAGGTACGATTCCAACCCTTTATTAAGCACGATTTGATTATGCTCGTCCATTGTTTAGTCTGCTCGACTGTTTCGATTTCAAATATTGTATGCCTTGACTAATGCTTGAACTTGTCTAAACATTGCAGCTTTGGGCCTACAAGATTTTGCGGATGTATCCGCCGGAGTGCAAGCATCCAGACCTGAGCACTCTCCCTCGCGCGCTGAAGTGGAGCAAGGCAAGCGCGGGGAAGAAGGAAGGGAGAGGTGAGCTCAACGCCTTCAGACTGTACCTGGACGAGCTTAGGGCCTCACAGGTATGAACACGTAACCATAGGCATCGGACATGTGTCCATTTCCTTGCTTTAATGCTGTCACTGATCAATTGTTCGCATTGCTTGTTTGCCTTGACTTGCAGGTCAATTGGGATCCCTGGAGGAGAGCGGGACCAGAGCCAGAGTACTTGGCCCGGAGCAGGGTTGTCACAGCCAGCAGGGTGTTACTGGAGTCGACCTTCGATTGGCAGTGGTACTTGGGGGATCGAGTGACGCGCCAGTCGCTTGGCTACCCTGAGTTTTGGGTGCCAGGGCCGCTCCCACCTCGAGCTTCACACACGGGAGAGTACACACGGGCTGAGCTGGAGAGGTATACAAGGCCGGATACTGAGCTTGAACGCTATCTGCGTCCTGGTAGGGACTATGCTGTCTACCAGAGAGACTTTCTGGCGGGTCCACTGGGGATCCGTGGCCTGAGAGAGGTGAGGGGCGAGGCCGCAGGGGCTGCCGAGGAGAGGAGAGCCGCTGGAGAGGGACGGAGAGGAGGTGAGAGCCGGGCAAGGCGAGCCCCGAGCGGACCGGCAGTTGGTGGACTTCCCGCGCTGCTTTGGAGGATTCCTGTGGTTGACAGCCAGGGGAATCCTGCAGAGTTACAGTTAGTGCCCGCGAGAGTGGAACCCGCTCCTGTGACTGTTTCGGTAAGAATCAGTTTCCAATATTGCTCTTGAATTCCAAATACTTGAATTATCTGCTAAATAGCCTGATGAACTTGAATTGCATACAGGTGCCAACTGAGTGGGTGAACGAGGCCGTTCGACGCATGCTGGCGTTGGAGAATGTGGTGAGAAGGGCGGCGTGCGGCATGCCATTGGAGTTGCAGTACCAGGTGCCAACACCAGAGCCGACTCAACCAGCTGTTGTTCAGAGATCCCAGGTATGAAAAACGATACATTCCTGCTTTCGATACATTTCTACTTTCAATACACTCCTGTTTTGATAGCTTGATAGACTGTACCTATTTTCAATACAGAATTACAATATGCACAATAGATACTCATGCTTTGAAACGAAATGACAATGCAGGTGCAGGGGAAGATGAACCCTAGGCGGAAGAGTGCGCGAGATCCGCCACCGAAGGAGGTGGCGGCACAGAAACCCGCACCTCCGGCCACCAGCACGCGGCAACAGACGAGGGGCTTACAGACAGCGCGCGCACGTGAGGAGGCAGCTAGGCAAGCCGCGAAGCAAGCTGAGCTTCGGTACCAACTCAAGAAGCGCGAGAAGCCATCAATGGAGGAGCCAGCTTATAGGAAGCGGCTGATCCTGAGTCGAACCTCTGAGGACGAGGAAGAAGGAGGAGAGGAAGAAGAGGAAGAAGAGGAGGGAGAAGAAGAAGAGGACGAAGAGCACTCGTCTACTAGCAGTGGCTCTGACGACTCCATTGATGACCCGGGATACAGAGATGATCCCCAGGAGCTACGGGATGCTGCAGGTAGTGACGACGGACTTGGGAGGCGCTGACGAGGCCTCCGTTACCCCTTTTGCACACTTAGTACTTTTGATTTCGGGCCTGCGTGCCCAAATAGGTAGATTAGTCAGATAGACGTTTTGAGGGCCTGCGTGCCTTTGATTGGTGGGCGCATGTGCCCCGACTTGATAGTTTTTGATTGGCCGAGGGCCGCAGATACAGTAGCTCTTTTGTTTCGCTCATGACATGGATAGATCATGGTTCAGTATAAAAGTTGCATTTTCAAATTTATTGCTTCTCATTGTGCATAAGAGACAGTAAAACCCGCCACTAATACCAAACTTGTATTGACAACACATCGAGACTATTCACAGACACATATGAGTGTAGAAAATGGCCTAGCTCTGAAAAGAAAAGACAATGTACCTTAGGATACGATCAGGATACGAGCAATAATGAAATTCTGGGCATTAATAAGCCAAGACTCACAATACTCTGCTAAAGACAAAACTGACACTCTAAAAAGGTCAAAAGTGGTCAACATGACCTGTCCCAATCAACAGAACTGAACGAAACGCCCCGAGAATAGACTATACCGAAAAATGCGTGAGAAAACGCAAAAATGGCACAAAACGCCAAAGAACGACTCGATTATGTCCCGGACTGAAACCGACACCTCCACACAGTCACTTAAGGTCCAGGCGACCTGTATGGCATGACCAAAATGGGCTAGAGCCTCCATGGCGAGGTTCGACCTCCCAAAAATCGGATTTGAACTTGAAACAGGTCTCCGAGGGTCCAAAATCTTCATTGAAGATGACATTTCGAAACCAATGCTTGGACACAGCCACATATGCTCATAATGACTTGCTGGAACCATCAAAAGTACCAAATGACCCTTGGAATGAAAAACGACCAAAATGGACAGTGGCTGTTGGAAATCTGTCAAAACTGCAGATCAACCCTCGCGCGAGGGTTTGGATGTGTCGCGCGAGTAACTTTTGTCGCGCGATGATTTAGTAGTGTCGCGCGACGGTCAGATCCTGTTGGGCTGCCTTTGTCTGACCAAATTATTGCCATGGACCTGTTCATTGTTCCACGTCTTGAAAGTTATTCTGGGTTTGCAGAAGGAAGGCTGTTCTTTCATGCAAGGTGGTAGGACACCTAGGCCTTGATCTCACCAACCCCTTGACTATTTGAAGAAGGGTTTTAAGACATAATGAAGTGTACACCCCTCCACCTTATCTAAAATGGGAGATTCACTAATGGAAGCCCTTGATCCTTGGCTAATGAGAGACGAAACCATAAATTGGGCGAGCCCCCGGTCTCGCTGTTTGTCCTCGATTCGGGATCTCCGATTTGCTCGACCGTGCGTCGAGCTCCTCCAAGCCGCATTGCCTTTCTGGGACCCCATTGTGCACGTCTTCCGGTTCTGTCAAGACGAGACGTGCCCTACAATAGAAGAATTCCAGGCATACGCGCCAGGGTTCGCCAACCTAGATGTTCCGGCGGTGCCACCCGTTCATGAAGACATGGAGCAAATCTTACGGGCAGAACTCAATATTCCCGAGGCACTAACGGCCAGCATCATTCAGAATGGCGAGCTCAACATCCTTCGCCTAATTGAACTGTATGGCCCCGAGGGTGGCCTGGGAGACTATGTTGGGGAAGCTCACAGACGCTTCGTTTTGTCCATATGCGCACTGGCCGCGTACATGATGGTTCCTATTGATGGAGGGGTAAATCCCAAATTGGTGAGCATCGCCTTGCAAATGGATAACGGGAAAAACATCATGCCCGTGGTTTTAGCGGAGACGCTCCTGGGCTTAGATATGTTGAAGCTTGAGCAAGCCGATTCCTTCAGCGGATGTCCTATTCTGCTCCAGGTAGATTCCTATTCGACATGCTTTCTTTCATTTTCAGTTTCACCCCAAACACTTAGGCTGTATTTGATTTCTGACCTGTCCTTCGTTCTCATGCAGCTCTGGCTGGCGGACAAAGTGGGAGTTTTAGAAGAGCCGCAGGCTGGCTTTGAAGACTTCCCCAGGCTTTTGGTCGAGAGGCCGATGATATTTCCCGACTTGACGGTGGACATATGGTTCGCCTTTCTAAATGATCTGCACTCGGAGGACATAGTCTGGAGGTGTCTCTGGTTAAATCTTCCGGAAATGACGCTCAATTCAGCGGGATACAAGAGAGTGATAATCGCTGGTCTATCGAGCTTCACGTTTTACGTCCCAGGGCGTACACTCCGACAACTCGGGAGAAGCCAAGGATACAAGCGATACGGAGTGGAAGACTTCGACATCCCCGCATTCACCTCATGGGACTTGCGCTGCTATAGAGACAACTGGGGCGATAGGACGTTGAAGGAACCAATCCCAGAGTTCAGGACATGGCTAGAAAGTCGTTACATAAGGTGGCTCCGCGTTGAAGTGGAAGCTAGGCAAAGGGGATATTTTTGAACCCCGTAGAAAAACCAAGTCGGCGTGTAATAAAACCATGAGGTTGTCTGAGTTTCTGGCTTTACTTTTCAATGCTTAACTCGTAAATTGTACGCCTTTTGCCCGTCTTGATTGGCTAAATAACAACTTCGAATAAGAACCTCCAGCCGTCATTCATTCGAGAGGCCAATTTCATCGTCGAACATGCGATTCGAACAAACAACGCTTCAACATGGTCATAATCATCCATAACTACTTACTGGAAGCATGAAAATCCCAAAATCTGGCCCGAGGCAAAACGCGAAAAATCCACCTCCAAAAGGCAGTAGCCTGTCGTACTGTTCCCACATAAATTGAACCATCGCGCGAGTAACTAAACCTATCGCGCAACTTAACACTGTCGCGCGACACTCCAGAACAGTAGCGCGATCGAGATTCCCTGTTACAGCTGCCAGCCTTGACTCATTCAGAAAGCAAAATGTGGCAGGACCTGCCAACTGTTCTTGGACGTGCAGGAGGCTCTGAGCCATTGCAGGTGGTGTGCCCTTGTCTTCAATGACTAGGGGGACACCTTGCATGGACAACTCATTGCCATGGAAAGCATTCCACCTTTTTGGCCTTATAAAAGCTAGGTAAGTTATCTCATGCATGACCACAATATCTCCGTAGGGAAAAATCTCAGAAGCTTTGGTCTCTAATGGCAAACAATCTCCCCACATTAATCCGCCCGTGGCTTGACGAGTTCGTTGGAAGCGACTGGCTATGCTTCCGTTCTCACGGGCTGGCCGCCATTCGCTTCCTAAAAAGCAGGCTTCGGCCCGAAATCCTGAGAGCAGCTCTCCAGTTCTGGGACCGGGACGTCCATGTGTTCCGATTCGGGGACAACGAGCTGTGTCCGACCGTTGAAGAATTCCAAGCATATCTCCAAGGCTTTGCTTCGAGCGTGATTGTCATGCCACCTTACAGGCAAAGCATGTCAAAGCTGTTGAAAATGTGTCTGAACATTTCCAGGGGTGCGGCGAAAGGCCTGTTGATTGGCGGACAGATAAACATCGTGCACCTAATGGAATGGTACGGACCCGACGGCGATCCAGCGGATACTGTTCTGCAGGCTCGACGTCGATTTGCCATGTCAATTGGCATATTGGCCGCGTATTTGCTGGTGTCTCCGTATGGACGGCCCGACCCCTCGCTGGTTTACGTGGCTACAGAGATGGGTGTTCAAAAGAACGTAGTCCCCATGGTGCTTGCTGAAACACTCGTTGGTTTGGATTTGGTGGCCGCCGGTCAAACAAATACGTTTGGTGGCAGTCCACTCCTGTTGCATGTAAAATCTCACTCAGCTCACCTTTTTCCGGCTTTCACACAGTCTGCTTTTACCTCAACTCTCGGCTAAGGCTATATGGTAGCTCCTTACTTGTTTTCTTTCGCTCGGGCTTATGTGGCTCCTTACTTGTCTTTTCGCTCATGCAGTTGTGGCTATGTGACAAACTCGGACTAATCTCGGCTCCTGGAGCGAATTGGCCCCGTCTGCCCGGGCAAATGCACCAAAGAGGAATGCTGTACCGGGAGATGTCTGAGGAGGAGTGGTACACCTTCATGAGAGAGATGTCTCCGCGTGAGATCGTTTGGCGGCATGGAGCCCTGAACATCCCGGATATGGCTCTGCACTCTGCAGGTTTCGAGAGAATGGTGATTCCTGGGCTGTCCAGTTTCACGTTTTACATTCCAGGTCGTATCCTGCGGCAGTTAGGCATGAGCCAAGGCTTTCATCGAGCTGGGATAGAAGATTTCCAGATTCCAACATTTACAGCCCAACATCTAGTAGGGTATGAGCACAACTGGGGTTTGAGAGAACTCGGAGGAGTGAAAGACGACTTCAGCACAAGACTCAAGCATCGCTATGTAGCATGGTTAAGAGAAGAGGTTGCAAGGAGACAAAACACAGGCTGACTCTTGACTCAACTCCAATGATCTAGAATAAACTGTGAGCCCGTGAGGGTCTCGTAGCATTTCGTTCTGTTTTTTATGCTTTACTATTTTTCTTAGGGCTCTGCTCAGCCTATGTAATAGAAATAATAGTTTTGAATAAATGTGAAAGATTTAAGAATTTTCCCCTTTTTGGTCCAAGTGTTGAATGCCATGCCGTTTGAATGTCGAGGCACACCCTGGAAAAAAAAACCCTGGATCGAGTTGATGGATTGTGACCGAATCTCACAGAGAGACTGCCTACGTATCCCAAGCTAGGGAATCAGGTCAAAACGTAGTTCAGGCTAAGGTTCGCTCGTGTGTTTTGGCTCCCCTTTTGCGCTCTAATTTTTGCCTAGAACTGCCTTTGCAGGTTTCCAGCCTAGCGAGCTTTGATTGAATGCCTATTTATTTTTGCCTAAACTGCCCCTTGGGTTTTCAGTCTAGCAGGCTTGCTCTAATTTTTGCTTGGGACCGCCCACCCTTGTGGTTTTCGGCCCAACGAGCTTCTCTCAAGGATAGTAACGTTTAAGTTGATCCAGGTTGACCAGAGTGTTGAACTCGTTGCCGTCTAGATCCATAAGCTAAGCTGCTCCACCCGAGAGGATGGTCTTGATAATGTAAGGCCCTGCGCGCTTCGGGCAGAACTTACCACGTAGATCGAAAACGGGAGCCCGGATTTCCTTCGTGACCATATCCCCTTCAATCAGATCCCGAGATTTCACTCTCTTGTTGAATGCCCGAGCAATTCTGCGCTGATACCCCTGAACATGATACAAGGCACGAAGTCTTCTCTCATCAAAGAGCATAAGTTCAACAAACCTCCCACTAAGTCATTCGGACTCCATGAGTTCACATTCAGCCATGATCCTCAAAGTTGGTACTTCAAGCTCGATAGGAAGGACAGCTTCCATCCCATAGGCCAGGGAAAAAGGGTAGCCCCTGTTGATGTTCGAATTGACGTGCGGTACCCCCAAAGAGCTAGAGGCAGTTGCTCGTGCCAGTCCCTGGTGGACTCTGCGGACTTCTTGATGATAGTCTCGATGTTCTTGTTGGCTGCTTCGACTGCCCCATTCGTTTGAGGGCGGTAGACTGTCAAGTGATGAACCTGAATCTTGAACTCTTCGAAGAGTTCCAAAACCCTGCCTTTGAAATGAACTCCATTGTTAGAAACGAACGCATGTGGAACCCCATACCGATAAATGATGTTCTTTCGGATGAACTGAGCAACCTGAACCGCCGTCAGGGTCTTGTAAGATTCAGCCTCGACCCATTTGGTGAAGTAATCTATGGCCACCAAAATGAACCGATGCCCATTTGAAGCAGAAGGCCTGATCATGCCGATAACGTCGATACCCCAAACAGAAAAGGGCCAAGGCGATGTCATGCCAAATAGTTTAGAAGGAGGGACATGCATAAGATTGGCATGGATTTGACACCTATGGCAGCGGCGCACATAATCCACACACTGAGATTCCATGGTAGACCAAAAGTAACCCTGTCGCAGGATTTTCCTGAAAGCATGACTCCGCTCATGTGAGGGCCACAAACTCCTTCGTGAATTTCCTCTATGATTTTGGTGGCCTCCGCACCACTGACACAGAGCTTGTGCATTCTGCAGTGAGATCTCCGATATAGTTTCCCGCCACAGATAATGTATTGAGCGGCCAATCTTCATAGTGCCGCTCGATCCTTCTTAGTGGCGTCGGCCGAAAACTGACCACTTTCGACGAAGTTCCAGATATCATGATACCAGGGTAGGCCGTCGTCGACATCATCGACGGTGTTGATGTACTGATAAGCAGGCAAGTCCCGCCGTTCAATGAGAATAGGTCGAAGCTTGACACCAATCGGAAGTTCGACCATGGAAGCCAAAGTTGCTAGAGCATCAGCGAACTGGTTCTTCATCCGAGGGATGTGCGTGAACGTCACTTTGTTGAAACGAGGAATGAGGTCCTCCAGGTCTTGGTGATAAGGCTTTAACCTATCCTCCCGAACTTTCCAGTCCCCGTTAGCCTGAGAAACGACAAGGTTGGAATCGCCGATAACCTCGAGCTTTTCCACACCAAGTGTAAGAGCGGCTTCCATGCCAACAATGCAGGCCTCATATTCAGCTTGGTTGTTCGTGACATCGAAATTGAGTTTGAACGCGAGCGGAATATAAGCACCATCAGGGGTTATCAACAAAACCCCAATCCCGTATCCCTTCTAATTGGCTGCCCCATCAAAATAAAGACTCCAGGTGTCTTCGACAACCGCCATCACTCCTTCATCCGGAAATGCAAAATTCGAGTCCTCTGGCCCATTGACAGGATGATCAGCCAGGAATTCAGCGACCGCACGCCCTTTGACAGATTTCCTAGTGACATATTCGAGGTCAAACTCTGCGAGCAAAAGCAACCAACGTGCTCACTTACCAGTAAGTGCAGGCTTCTCAAACAGATACTTGAGAGGATCCATTCGAGAAATCAACTTCACTGGGTAAGCCAGCATGTAGTGTCTTAATTTCTTGGATGCCCAAACAAGAGCCCAACACGTCTTTTCTAGAGCGGTGTAGCTTTCTTCAGCACCGACCATCTTCTTACTCAGGTAGTAAATGGCTTTTTCGACTCCATTTTCCCCCTCTTGAGCTAGCAAACACCCCATAGACGAAGGATTTACAGACAAGTAAAGTATCAAAGGTTTCCCCGGCGCTGGTGGCATCAAAACCGGAGGATTCTGCAGGTAGGTTTGAATGGAATTGAAAGCCGCCTGACACTTATCTGTCCAGATAAATGGAGTATTCTTCTTCAATAGACGAAACATCGGCTCGCAAGTTAGGGTCAACTTGGCGATGAATCTGCTGATGAACTGTACCTTTCCCAAAAAGCTCCGCACCCCCTTTTCGGAATCTGGTGGCTTCATCTCAAGGACTGCTTTGATTTTAGACGGGTCGACCTCAATTCCATGAGAAGTGATCATGAAACCGAGCATCTTACCAGCTGTAACCCCAAAGGTGCATTTCTGAGGGTTTAGATGCATACGGAACTTTCGTAATCTCTCGAAGAATTTCCTAAGCACAGGAACATGACCTTCTCGAGTTTTGGATTTGGCGATCATGTCATCGACGTAGACCTCGACTTCTTTGTGCATCATATCGTGTAGGATGGTGGTAGCAGCTCGCTGATAAGTGGGTCCGGCGTTCTTCAAGCCGAAAGGCATGACGAGATAGCAATAAGTCCCCCATTCGGTGATGAACGTGGTTTTCTCACGGTCCTCGGGTGCCATGAGAATTTGGTTGTAGCCAGAGAAGCCATCCATGAACGAGAGCAAAGTGTGCCCCGCAGTATTGTCCACAAGCACATCGATGTGTGGCAAGGGAAAATCGTCTTTGGGGCTCGCTTTGTTCAAGTCCCGAAAATCAACGCAAACTCGATTTTGGCCATTTTTCTTAAGAACAGGGACAATGTTGGCGACCCATGTGGGATACTGAGAGACCATGAGAAAGCCGGCGTCAATCTGCTTGGTAACCTCCTCCTTAATCTTCTGAACCCAATCCGGCCTCATCCGTCGGAGTTTCTGCTTCACAGGCTTGGCATCCGGAAACAAAGGAATGTGATGCTCCACGATCTCGGGATCAATTCCGGGCATATCTCGATGAGACCACGCAAAAACGTCACTGAATTCGGTGAGCAGCTCTTTGAAATCGCGATGCTCCTCTGGGGAAAGCGTGGAGCCCACTTGAACCATTCGGGGATCATTTTCATCTTTCAAATTTATAGAAACTATTTCTTCTTTTAATGGCTGAGCATGCCTTTCGTCTTCCCTTTCGATGAGGGCACGGATTTCCTTGGGAATGTCCCCATCGAAATCTATCCCTTCATCGTCAAGGTCGACACAGTTTATATAAAGATCATTGAAATAGTCAGAAGATGTCCCGTTCATTTCACAAGCCCCTGAAGGGTCACCAAGTACAAGAGAGTCAAACTTGAAATAAAAGCTATGACGTGGAGGGCCTAGAGGCACAAACTCCGACTCAGAGCTAGACTTGGAGGACGGGACAGACTCTGACTTAGACTCAGACTCGGACTCAGACTCAGACGTGTTGTCAATACAAGTCAGGCGTGGCTTGAAAATGCAATTATTCAAAGAGCCCTCGGCTTTCACAATGAGAGAGGTGGGATCCTCGAGGGCATCGGGCCCGAGCATTAGTACTTCAGCCTCTTCAGCTTCCCCAGCCAAACCCACTTGGGAGAATTCCTGGAACAGCAGCTCCAAATTTCCCTGATTGATAGATCCCAGCCAGTCAGTCTTGATCTTCACCTGATTAAGCTTCCTCTTGAATTCTTCCTTCGCTGGTTCATCATCACTGCTTGACCAGGTGTCATCAGCGAAAATCTCAAACCCAGGCAGCAGCTCCCCGGTTTCGGAATGAATAAAGGGCTCAGCCTGCCCAGTGTAAGCGGCATTTCCCACTTCACGCACGAATTTGGGACCGCTGCAGAGGGTCCGAGGTTTTCCCGTATATTTCCTCCACTTGGCATCTTTGGCAGAGGCGATATACCCCAAACCAAAGCGGCCCTCGTTGAAAGGAAAAGTAGGGAACTCCGGGACCCCTTGACGGCGAGAGCCTAAACCAATGCCTGGAAAATAAGACATCCTTCTCATAATGTCTAGCGCGACAGAGCTTATGAGGAAGTTCCCGTCCACATTGATGGCCATTACTGTGCCTGAAGTATCGAAAGAGAAACCCCCAAGATCAACGTCCTCTTCACCGTGTTGAATTCCCAAGACGGGAGTCCTATCCTCCTTGAGCGGGCGGATGCCAGAATCCCCGCAGATGGTTAGAGTACCAGTGGGTAGTCCCAGAATAACCTTTTGGAGGAGGGTAGATGGCACGGCCATGATGTCGGATCGATGGAGCCACGGTCTACCCAACAGAAGATTGAAAGTTGCAGGAATATCCACGACATGGAACTCCACGTCCATCTCAAAACCCTCAGCATCGAGTTTGAGCTTCAAAATACCCTCGACCACGCTACGGGTGCCATCATACGCCTTGACGGCCAGATTAGAAGGTGCCAGATCCTTCTTGGTGAGTCCCAAACGATAAGCGACCCGCAGAGGGCAAACGTTCATGGCGGAGCCGTTGTCAATAAGAACAGTCGGGACCCAGAGTCCTCGACACTTGACGGTGATGTGCAAAGGGCGGTTATGGTCGACACCTTCGACTGGCAGATCCTTGTCTGTGAAGATCACCGTATGCTTGGAGGTTGGAGGGAGGATGAGAGATATCATCGCCTCTGGCGTGACGTCGGCCTGGACTTCCAGGCGGGATAGGGCGTGACACAGCCTCTGACGATGCTCTTTGGATGAACAGATCAGTCCCCAGATAGAAATTGCAGCAGGAATCCGCTCAAGTTGCCGCTGAACTAAATCAAGAATCGGATTGCCAGCTGGTACCTCAAGAGGCGCAGACCTTGGGAAAGAAATAGGGTCGTTCCTTTGATTAGCAGGATTGGAAGAATTTCCAGCCTGCAGATTAGCAGGCTGAAAAATCCGTCCACTCCTTGTAACATTGTGAACGTTCCCCAAAGAGGGCACGACTTGAGGGTTTTCCTTCACATCCCAGAGATCAGCAGGGACATCTCCCAGTTTGTGCTTTCCCTTGTCAGTAGTTGGTGTAGAGACGGGCACTTCCATATCTAAGCCCAGATCCTCAGCCAGATCTTTCATCAACAAGGAGTCCCAGAAGCTTAAGTCTTTCACAGCAGCAACTTCAGCAACAGGTTCCGGATTTGCAATAAAGGGAACATCCCAAAGGCCAGTGTCAGCCAGGGTGCGATTGACGGCCCAGACTTCATTTCCAACTTGGACATCCACTATGTCGTCCACTTCCCAAAGGTTAACGGGCGGAGCGCGGTCCGTGACCATGATACTGCAATCCCTGTTGTTGGGGTAAGGCACCTGAGGGCGCGGATTTTCCTCGTCGACAATGTAGGAACAAGGGTCATGGTCAGTGTCGGGATTAGTGTCACAAACCGAATCAAAGACCGAACCAAAGAGGGAAATGTGGTCTCCCAAGGCCCGTGGATCTTCCTGGACAAGTTCGTCCTCCGCGTAGTGAAGCATGTAGTCCGGCGTGGCATAGCCTTGAAGGGGGTTAGGGTCAATGTCTATGGGAGCTAACCAGGTTGGCTCAGGATCCCAGCAATATTCCGCTTCGGGAACTGGAGGCTCGATTGGGTTGAACAGCATGTACAAGGAGAATCCATCCAGAGGATCGAGCAGGGCTGCTTCATAACCAGCCAACCAGCCATCATACCAGGCTTGATCAAACGGGAGATTTTCAGGTTGTGGCGGAATCCCATCTATTTCAAAGCTTGACCACTCGTTGAGGAGAGGAGTGGCGTAGTCCCAATTGTCTGCTATGGCCCAGCCAGTAGCTTGCATGTTATTATCCGAGGGAGGCACCCAAGGCTGGTAGGGATCAGGAAACGGGCCAGCGATGGTCGCGTACAGGCTGTCAAGCGACGAGGCAGAGCTGATCTGCACAGCAGGGATCGATTGATGGAAGAGAAAGCTGACAGATTCTTCGGAGATAGGTGATCCCGCTTGTACAAGTTCTGAAGGTGCATCCGCGTCAACAACCTGGCCTTCAATCACATGTATATAAGAAATCTCGGTGGACGGCTCGAGCGGGAAAGGCACGGTGGGCCTGGGTTGATTGGTTGAGGCTATATAGTCAGTAGGGTTAAATATGGTGGAGCTAGGGTTGATATAAGTGGAGCTGAGGGATATCTGGTTGATATGCGGTACAGCGTTGTGCTTAGGAAGAGAGTTGGCGATGACATTGGGTTTTTGAGGTGGTGGAGGGGTTTCCAGCGTGCCATCGTCAATGAGATCCTGGATCGCATGACGGAGGCGAAAGCAGGAGTCAGTGAGATGACCCGCTCCTTGATGGTAAGCACAGTAAAGGTTAGCTTTGAAGCCGGGTGAAGGGTTCTTGGGTAGAGGAGTTGGATCCAGGGGCTTCAGATGCCCTGATTTGACCAACTTTTCCAAAACCAAGGATAGAGGTGCCTCGATAGCGGAAAAGCTGCGGGGTTGGCTACGAGGCCGGTTGTTCTGTGGAGTCTGGACTTGATTGACATCCGCAATGTGATTAGCAGTGCTGGAGGAAGTGGCGTTGGTACCGGCGGTTGCCGTGTTGGAGTAAGTTCTTGTCCCGAACAGCGCATTTGCGTTCCCAGAATAAGCTCGAGGCTTTGACTTGGTGGCATGCGAGGATTCACCCTTTGATAGAATTCCACTCTGCAGAGCATCCTCGATGGCCAGGCCGGAGTCGAAGAAGGTTTCAAAGTTAGCGGATGCCTGAGCTAGGACCAGATGCCTAGCATAGTCTGGTTGGAGATTGCGGGAAATGATACGGAGCTGATCCTTCTCACTCGGGCGATCAGTCATCTGTGCAGCTTTAGCTCTCCACCTTTTGACAAAGTCCGCAAAGGACTCCTTAGCTTCCATCTTGGTGGATTCAAGTTCCCGGGTAGTCATTTTCAGCTGGGAGTTGTAATTGTACTGCGAAATAAACGCAGTCCCAATGTCCTCCCAAGTCCTCCTTTTGGCAATGTCGAGTGACAAAAACCAATGGAAAGCAGGGCCTGAAAGAGTCTGAGGAAAGAGCTGTGACATGGCTTTCGGTTCAACGGAAAGGAGTTTCATAGCGGCGTGGTAGCTGTAGAGATGAGTCCTGGGGTCGCCGCTTCTATCGAACTTAGCCAAGTCCGGCATTTTGAACTTTTCAGGAAGTCTGGCATTGGGATACAGGCAAAGGCGATCCAGATCGATCCCTCCGGCGCTGATCTTTTCTGTCTTAGCAATGGATTCCTCCAGCTTGGCCATCTTGGCCATGAGTGCGACCACATCCGGGTTCTGAGTTGGCCCTTCTTGGTTTGGAGGCAATCTGCCACCCGCGAGGTTTGCAGCGGGCCTGCGGGCTTCCCTCGGGTTCAGGACCATGAGACGTCCTGCGTGAAGCGGGTCTGGAACCAAGATAGGTTGCTCCTGGTCAGACTCATCATCCTCGCCTTCTTCCTCGAGAGGGGGCGGAAGGCGAGTGTGGATGAGGTCATTCAGGCGGGCAATGTTGGCATCCGTCTGAGCTGCTCTCTGTTGCATGGTGGTGATGCTGTCTTGGAGGTTCATGAGCATGGTTTCCAAGGTAAGGGGTTCTGGCTGTGGCCGTTCCATCGTGACAGGTGGTTCAGAGCTACTTGATGCGGATGCTGGGGTAGTCGGACGCCCTTCCTGTAAGACTAGCGGTGAACCTTCCTGAGAATCTGACTGTAGAGCAGTCAACAGAGTGTGCGGAGAGTCTTCCGTGGCGACTGACTGGGATTGTGACCTGACAAGCCTTTGAACGGGATTTAGATGCAGACGTTCCCAAGCGGGTTTGGCGACTGGCCTCGATACTTTCCTTGGCGGTGCAATGATTCAAATCTTTGCTTGCAAGGCAAAAGGAGGTTTAATAAGGGTTCTGCAGTGACTTTAATCTAAATAAAAGACTAAAGCGGGTGCAGTCAACGTCGTTAGTGTCACCCTAGACTCTAGAACCGGAAGACAAGTCTGTCTCACGATGCTTCGGACACTGTTTCAAACCCTCAGAATTCTTTTCGAAGATGTATCCTTATTTGGAACGAGCGGTCCCAAAGGATGTCAAAAGGAGTCTAAACCTTCGCCAATTCCGATGTTCGAGGTTTCAAGTTTTTGAAGCCAGAACGACTCGGTACGAATATCATGATGCCATAACCAGATTGGCGTGAGTAGCACTGTGCTATTAGCCAGGCGGTGTAAGTGACGGGGCACTTGTTACCTTTTGGTGTAAGCATCACGGTATTTTACTCCGTGGTTCCTCGTTTTTTGTTTGAAACCCTAAACAGGTACACGGGCAAAGGTGTAGAAAAGCTTCTGATTTCCTAAAGTCCCACCATAAAAGGACTTAAAGATCATAACGCGCACCACCGAGATGCACGACTCCTCATCGGGCCATGACAGTGTCCTACTAAGCCTAAAGACAGACTTGGAACAGATCGAGAACCTAGGAGCCATCCTAGACATGCTTCTATGCTGAACGAAATGTATGTACAGTTCATGCGATAAGAAAAAGCAGTAACACATAGGCATTTACGGGGTTAGATGCAAGTAGATCTTAACCTGTGGGTACCTGTCCTAGTTTGGAGAGTTCTAATGCTTTGTATATGCAAAAGGCTGGTTTTGGTTCTTAACGGGTTCCTCGGACTAGGGCCATAGATATACCTCCCGTTACCCGCGTATTCGCAGAGTAACAGTCGAACGGTAGCATGACCCATCATCGTCGAAGGTTGTCGGTCATTCGGGGTTCCCGGGCTCCGGTAAACCGTGCCGGCTTGCCAAAACGATCCAACGAGGCTTTTCCCACATCGATGCAAATGAGATGCTAAATTTTGATCAAAAGAAGAAGAATCACAAAGTCGTAAAAATGCCTTTTCAAATTTGGCTCACTTTATTTAGTCCATCTTTAGAAGAAACTACGCAAGCGAACAATCGAAAAAGCCCCAGATTAGAATGGCCGGACACGAGGTCCTGTTAAATCACCATTTCAACCTTCGGCAGCGCAAAGCTCACCGTTTTGACAGGCTTTTAAGGGATTGTTCCCAAGCGTATTAAATCCTAAGTATGAATTAATATTGGTTCGATTTGTTCCCCAGCAGAGTCGCCACTGTGGGCAGCATGCCCTCGGAAAAAGGATTTCGTTCCTTTCGCCATTACTGCCCTTTTTCGAAAAATCGAGGGAGCGCGAGCGCTGGTGGCAAGCGCTCAAAAATAAAGAGTCGCCACTTGAGTTTTGAAGGTCCGACACTCAAGGAACCGTATTTCGAAGCACCTGCTGCGCTTTATTTGAAAAAGTGAAGGAAACCAGTCCGTCATAACCATATCTGGGTTCGGGAGCCAAGTTACGAGAGGGGAAGGGTTTTATGGCACCCCTCTCGCCCAATCCGGAGATCGGTCTCTACTTAGGCATTTTTATGAAAATATTCGGGATTCTTCTTCTTTTTGATCAATTTTAGCCAATTAGGGCGGGGAAACAGTTAATCGGGGATTAAAAACTGTAACAATTTACAGGATGTGATCAAATGATAGCATGGATAGATGGCATGATGAGTAATAAATGGGATGAAACCTAGAACAGCGATCAGATGCCAAAACTAGGCTCGGGGCAGATTTGCCTTGCAAGATGGCCAACTTGCATGCATGAACAAATCTGCATGCAAGTGAACCATCGCGCGAGACACTGGAACCCTCGCGCGAGCGTTGAGATCTCACCACAGTCCTAATTTCATCCCCTTCTGGGCTCTGGAAGGACCAGTGCACACCCAGGAAGTAAACCAAGCAGTTTATAAGGAACTGTAAGAATACTAATTTATTACAGAACACTCCAAACAGGAGCCAAATGAATTGAAACACAACCCCTAAACAGTGGGGGTATCAAAACAGAGGCCAAAGGCCTAGTTGCCCATGCAAGGGCTATTCGTGGAAATCACAGAACTGTCGCGCGATAGAGAGTGAGTCTCGCGCAACATTCCTGACTGGACTTCCAGGAATTGCTTTGCATGCTTGGGGTCCTGAGACAGATTCAGGGGATCCCAAGGGCATTCCAAACTATTTAAAGTATATAAACTAGCTACTATGCTTTGTTTTTGCATGCATAACAGTGATCTAAAAATCAAAATTAAGTACAACAGGCATGAATATATTGCAAAACAGAAAAGGGCTAGCCTCCCTTCCCCACGAGGTCCATTCTCTTGCTGACACAAGTGTCGCGCGAGTATGGTGGACCATCGCGCGAGGGTACAACTGCCACGAATTCTTGTAACTCTGCTGGCTTTAGGACCAGGACATGGTATTAATTACCAGCCTTGGCCCTGTCAGCCCCCCTCAGGGATCAAAACAGAAACAGGTTAAAAGTTATACCTTTGCTTGGAAAGGGTTTGGGAATGGATTGGATTGATTGGTGTGGCCTTGTAACTAAGTGTACATTGAAACACTAAGTATGGAAGATTAGAATGGGGTTTAGGTTAGTAACTTTGTGCTAGCTTTTGTTTGCCTTGTAAAATAATGGTTGAACTTCTTAATCAAATTCTTGGAACCCTTAACATGGAGGATGAAGGGGGGTATTTATAGGGAGAGTGCAAGGACTAGTTAGTGACCAAACAAGGCCTTGGGACCAGCCAACAAGGCTGGTCACAACTTGGTTGTGAAGCTAGCCAACAAGGTGGGTGGTTGGTTGGGGGATTGTATGGGCTATAACCTGCCAAAACTCTGTTCAACTGAGGAAAACGGGGTTCCAGCCCATGGGGACCCATGTGCCAAACAATCATCACAAGTCCAGCTGGATTATGTGATAGGGACAGGAGAGAACCATCGCGCGAGGGTTTGGAAGTGTCGCGCGAGGGTCAACAGTCAATAGTTTGACTTTGACTACACCTGGCAACCTGAGTGTCGCGCGAGGGACACAAAGGCTCGCGCGAGGGTCAACTCGGGCTATGGGGTTTGACTGAAGGTTCAGAGGGGTTCAAAAGGTTCAAGCAGGGTTCTAAGCATTCCAAGCCTAATCCATTCCCAATCCAAGCTCTGTTTGATCCGATTTCATCATCGGGGAAACAAGAAAATCGTAAAACAAAGTAAAACGATTGGGAGATCCAGATTGGGGTGTCTACAACCACATTCAAGGATATCAAAGGAGAATTGCGCGCGCATTCAATAAAAAGGTGAAGCCCAGGGACTTAGTGGAAGGCGACATGATTCTGAAGGAAATACGAGCACCAATCTATGATCCACGAGGAAAGTTCCGACCAAAATGGTCTGGGCCTTATATCATCAAGACTATCCTATCTGGAGGAGCTACGCAACTCATCGATCTGGACGGAAACGAATTCTCAACCCTAGTCAACTTGAGAGAAGCTCGCTGGGCTGAAAACTGCAAGGGCAGTCAGTTCCAGGCAAAAATTAGAGCAAAAGGCCTGCTAGGAAGAAAACCCGCAAGGATATCTTAGGCAAAAGTTAAGACATACAATGAACGAGCTCGTTAGGCCGAAAACCCGAAAGGGCGATACTAGGCAAAAATTAGAGCGCAAAAGGAGAGTATCAAAACCAGAATGAACCCTATCCTTGAACTACATCATGACCTGATTCCTTCATCAAAAAGGATACGTAGGCAGTCTCACTATGGGACTCAGTCGCAATGAATCAAAACAAAAATCCAGGTTGACAGAATCCAGAAAGACAGAATCAGAGAGGGGGAGACCCTCTGTAACTCACTTTATTAAAATAACTGCTTCTAATACATAAGGCTGAGCATGATCTTCGAAAATAAAAGTGCAATACAGTAAAAAGGAGGTCCATGATTTATTCAATGATCAGGGTAGTAAGATCGAGTCAGTTTCCTTGGGCACCCGCCCTCGCAGCAATGTCCCTCTTGAGCCATTTCCTGTAACTCCCACGCACTGCAACAGACGGGTAAGGATGAGCATCGGTCACCTCGCGAGACCTCCAGAATCGCTGGTAGTTACAAAGAACTGAATGGCGGAAGAAAGGCAGAACTACATCCACCAGGATCTCTGCAGGAACCTCCTGTCTCAAACCAAGCTGACGCTGAATCCGATAGGGGATGTAGAAGGTAAAAGCCTCCAGCCCGGGAAGAACCACCCACTGGGAACCCATATGATGCACAGTCATGGGCGGAAGATCAAGCCAAGAGCATTTCCAAGAAATAGTCTCAGCCCGCTGACGTTTGAAGAAGTTGACCCACTCGGAAACTCGCCTATCCGCAAATTCAAAGCACTGAGAGGACAGTAACTTAGCCCCATACGCCAAGTTGCCAGAAGGGAGAGTCAGTACGTTCACCTTGTCACACAGCCAAATCTGCCAAAGAGGGAAAACAAGTGAGAAACCATAGAAAACCAAGCCCAACGCTAAAGAAAATAGGAAGAGCTGGAAAGAGGAAAGACGAGGCGAAACTAACCTGTAAGAGAAGGGGGCTGCCTCCAAAAGTCTCAGTCTCTCCAGAACGAACCCTGTCTAAACCCATCAGTGTCTCAGCCAATACCATTGGAATCACGTCCTTCCGAGCTCCAATCTGCACTGCAATGCTGACCAATGCCGAGCTAGCATGACCAGTGGAAGGAACCAAGAAGTAAGCAGCAAGTAAGCACATACAAAGAGCGGTCATGCGCCAAGTGTGGTAGGTTGCGTCCGCCAGGTTACCAAGAGGAGAGAACATCTCAATGAGGCGCATCACGTTGAGATGACCATTGCTAACCAAGTAACGAGCAACACCGTCATTCAGACCTAGAGAGGCAGCGAGAACCTTGGACATGTTCTCGCGCACGGGAGGAACAATGACATCTCCAGAGCCGAAGCCGCCAAGATAGGTGCGAAACTCTTCAATTGTGGGGCAAAGTTCTTGTTCACCAAAACGGAATACGTGCACCTCCGGATCCCAAAGACTTGTGCCAGCCCTCAAAAGTTCGGGACGAATGCGGATGTTACGAAGGTATCTCATAGAGTAGAGACCATGCGCCCGAAAGTTGAACCAATCGACCCCTTCCATGGAAATCAACCATGGCCGTAGCGAACCGGTGAGAGAAAGAGCCATTGGGAGGAGATGAAGGTTTAAGGAAGAAAGATATGGTTAGTATGAGGCCTAAGGACTGAATTTATGGAGAGATAGAGGAGACAACTTCAACTTTCAAAAGAGCCTTGGGTTCCAAAAAGTGTAGATTTTCCTTGAGTCTTGCATGGGAAAAGTTTGGTCATGCTCTAAAAAGAACAAAGTAGACATGCATTGGCCCGGAAATGTTATAGAACAGGTCAAACTTCAACCTTCGTGCAATCTGTCTTGGGAAGCAGCAAATGGCAGAATGTCAGGAAAATAGTGCCGCGCGGCATAACGAGGTAACGCACGGCATAACAAATCCAGGGGAAAACCACGGCATAGCACGGATACGCCGTGAGATCAGATAAAGCCACGCACGGCATTTTGTAGCCCCGCACGGCATATTAAGTCTGCATTTCTGCAGACTTTGACAGCAGAGGTTTGAAACCAATTCGAGGCACTCACAAGCATCACCAACCCTCAGAACACGTTTCAATGGGTATTTTGGACTTCGGGGAACTCCCACTTCGAGTCAACTCTCAAAATTCGACGTGAGGACACCAAAAAGTCAATAAAACCCATTTCCTAGGTCATGTCAAGGTGTCGGAGTCCGTTTCAAGCCATTTCAAGTTGATCTTTCGAGTCCTGCAGGTCATACTGGCCAAAGGTGACCTGGTCCAAGTTCCTTTTCACGGTCAATGTCAAAATCTGAGAATGTCACCCTCCAAAGTCAAGATTTTCTTGCTTTTCAGGCATGTTTTCAAGTAGTTTTTAGTTTTCAAATGAGAGCTTGAGTTTTATAGTCACGTGTCAAATATCAAAGGTCATCGTTGATAAACAAAAGTCCGCAACAGGGGTATTTTCGTAAAGTCTTGCACAAATGGATCAGTTTTTCAGAGTTATTCATTTATCTTCTTTGATTTCTATTCCAACGTCGATAAATCTTTGCCCCAACATACTGCTCATCATAAAACTCGAGTTCGCTTCAGATTATGACCAAAAGGATTAGTCGCATGCATGCATTGGTTAGTATTTCTGTTATTCAATCTTTCTTAGACAAATGATAATAAGGGAAATTGAATGACATAAACATTGAAAGGATAAGCTTTTCTATATGTAATCTCCAAAATATCCATGAGCCGAAGTACAAAAGGCGTGCAAGCCCCAAAATCCTATCTACTAAGGGTAAACAGGCACCCTTCCAAAAGAAGCACGCAGGCTCCACCAAAAGGCAAAAGTAAAACAAAAGGGAACTCAACTCTCATCCTCGTCCTCGTCCTCATCCTCCTCGCCGTCCTCCTCAGAGGCCTCCTCTACTTGAGAACCGGCTGCCTCCTGAGTACCTGACACCCTAGGCACCGTACTCCCCGAGGTGTCCGCGAGGTCGACGTCCGTCGGCTCCTCAGTCTCGTCAGAGACGTCGACCGGCTCGTCCTCTGTCCCCCCAGAAAACCACTGCCTCTTCGATGGAGGCTCCTCCCGCGAGCCTGCAGAGGAAGCCTGTGGCACCTGCATGCGCACAGACTTCTTGCGCAGCCCACGCGAAGCCCCTCCTCCAGCCTGCAATAACATGGTATTCATCATTTGCATTGTAATCATAGTATAAGCAATAGGAAATAAAAGCAAAGGGTTCGAAAGCTTTACCATAGTCCCACCAGCACGAAGAAAGCACCTCTGGGGTGTGGCCCATGGCGTACTGCTTCACCAGCTGCTCTAGGCCCATCATGGCCCCGGCCATCTCTCTCACGTACTCCGGAGTCGCCTGCACAATAGGTCAATTGATAGAACGTACAGTGATACTAACAAGTGCATGCAAATGGGCGAAAGAGTGCAAGTTATACCTGAGCAAGGAACTCCGGAGCTGCGACCGTGGGACGTGGCACCTCCACTACACCAGAAACCCCCTGGGCAGTCGTCACGTCCACTGTCCAGGAGAGTCGAGGCAAGCTGGCCCCGCTCGGACCTGCACCATCACCTCGACCACCATCGCTACCCTCGCGTCCTCTTCCTCTCCCTCCTCTCCGTCCTCGTCCGCCTCTACCACCTGGCGCTCGAAGCGTCGCCTCCCAAGCAGCAGCCCGCACCCCGAAACTCGGCATCAAGTACCGAGCCCGGTACTTAGAGTAGTCCACGCCCGCCTGGAAGAGCGGCTCCAGCTCAGGGTCCGGTCATACGAACCGCTCAACCTCCCCCCTGGTGTACAAGCTCGTCCTCTGCACCAGAGCAGGAAGGGGACCAGGGACTCGAAAAGCGTCCAGCCTCAACGACTGACGTGACACCCGGTCACCCAAGTACCACTGCCAGCCGTAAGGGGACTCGAGCAGCACTCTCCCCCTCGTCACCTCCCTACTCCGGACCAAGTAAGGAAGCTCGCAGCGGTCCCACACACGCCAGCGAATCTGCAATCAAAGATGAAATAACATCAGCATGAGACTTGAATAAGAACTATTAAACAAGTAAAAGCATGCAAGATGTAATCATACCCTGTCAGGACGAAGCTCGTCTAGGAAGAGGCGGTAGGCGTTCAAGTCGCCCTTCCCCTTCTTTACTCCCCGGAACTCCTTGGACCAACGTAGGGCCCGGGGAAGCACTGTGTCGCTAGGACAGGAGGTCTCGGGAGGGTACATATCCAGTATCTCGTACGTCCACAGCTGCAGAATCAAATATCAAGGATTAGCACAGGATATGCAATAAGCGAATAGAAAGACAAATAAAATGCGAGAGAAGTTCGAAATGTACCTCCCAGACCCTCTAGTAACCGCCGAGGCTCTTCCCTGCTCCTCGGGAAAGAGACCCCATGAAGGCGTAGCACGCCCCCAAAGCTGCACCGCCCCAGTCAAAACGGGCTATATCCCCGACATCCCTCAAGGCCGGTAGGAGCGAAAGGTGTACCCGGTTGCGCCTGTTGGGAAACAGGGACGCACCGAGCAAGTACAACAGAAAGCACCGCGCCATCTGCTCCTCTTGCACCCTGTCAGTCGGGAGCTCCTCTATCCAAAACCCCAACAGCTGAGCGTACTGAGCGTCCTCCTTCTCTGCCCTCAGCACGTACCCCAGTGTCTCCCGCTGGAGCACCGCACTCCTCCCCGTAACGGCGTCGTAAGGGATAGGGTCACCCCCGACCCTCAGACCAGTGATCGCCGCAAAGTCCAACGGCGTCACCGTCAGCTCACCAAAAAGGTAGTGGAACGTGTTCGTCGTGTCCCACCACCTCTCAGCTAGTGCCCTCACCACCTGGCGATCGTTGCTCGCCCTCGTCAGCACGCTCACAAACTCCCCGAAGCCCGCCTGCCTCACAATCTCCCTCACAGCCTCGGGGAGTCTTTCCCAGAACGTCGACACGTCGGCCGCACCACCGTAGCACGAGATGGTGATCGCCTGTTGCAATAAGTTGATAACATTCAGTAAACAGGTATACTATTCAAAGCGAATACAGCATTCAGATAAAGAAATGAAAGTACGATACATTGAGATCTGAAATGCAAGTGTTTAAGGTATACCTCGTCTCGGCGCAAAGAAAGGTGCTGCTGTGGATCCCTCAGAACCAGAGCCTTGTCGTACGTGGGCCGCGCCGGTCTGTAGGCGTCCAAAAGAGTAGGGACCACCACGTGCTGAAAGGGCACGTAGGACTCCGCCACGTAAGCTCCGCGCCCTTTTAGGGCCACTGTCGCCTCCTCCACAACACTCCTCCGAGGGCCTATCTCACCTTCAGCGGCCTCCTCCTCTACTCCCTGTGGCCCTCCAGCGGCCCCCTTCTCGAGCTCAACCTGGAGCACCCTCTCCTGAGCCTCAAGTAAAGCCGCCGCCAGTCCAGGCACCCCCCGTAAGGTCTCAACCAGGTCCTCAAGAGACGCCTCCTCAAGGTAGTCACCTAAACCTATGGGCCGCGACGACCCTGCACCCTCGCCGCTACCAACAAACATAGCCGGCGTCTCCCTCTCCTCCACCAACTCCTTCTCAACAACAGGGCCCTTCCTCAGGTCAGTCCGGGGCTCTCTCACAGGGGAAGCCTCTGTCTCCACCTCCGCTCCGTCAGGCCCGTCACCACCGTGAGTCTCTGTGACCCTCTCCTCCAAACCAACTACATCCTCCGCTCGGACTGTAGTCTCCTCCTCACCCCTGGACTCCACTGCACCCGGAGTCTCCATCTCCTGACCAAAGCCTACCAGTACCCTGCTACCGCTATCACCGCCGTCCACACCAACCACCACGGCAGTCACCTCGGCCAATGCCGCCTGGACCGAGACCCCCACAGTCTCCGGCCCATCTCCGACCGTCCCACCGCTCTCCGGGGCCACCGTGGCCGGTACAACCTCGACCCGCGGGGGGTGATCACCCCCGGGTATATCCGTGCTATCCATGGTATAATAGGGAGAGACGAGAGAGAGAGAGGGCAGTGAGAGCGAGAGAGAGAGAGCAGTGAGAGAGAGAGAGAGAGCAGCGAGAGAGAGATGAGCGAGAGAGAGAGAGACAGGAGAGAGAGGAGGGAATTTTTCGAACGGGGGCGTACTGTGTACGCCCCGTATATATATATATATATCCCCTGAACCGGTTCGTCTGGACTTTAAATGGACCGGGTTTGAAGAGAGGTGTACCGCACGGCATACTGGAGGGAAGCGCGCAACGTAATAGCCTGACTGAATGAGATTTCACAAGTTACCACGACGCACGGCATTACCCATACTGCGCACGGCATACTGGGTTAATTCGACAGTTTAGATTCTGAGGGCAGTTTTTGACAATGGTATTCGCATTCGATTTCGTTCGTGTACAGTATAAGCAGAAAAAACAGACAAGCAATAGCAAGAAAAGGGGATTTTTCATTCCACAAGGCCCAAGGTAATCCCCCGGGATTTTCATTACATCGTTCAAAAAAAAAAAAAGAAGAAGAGAGAAAATCAAAACAAAAAAAAAATCCTACTGCCTCCTTTCTTCTTCCTCAAATCTTCATCCTCAGTCGCTCCCCCCGCCGGACGTACCGTCCCCTTCGCCAGAACAATCGTCCGAGCCATTCGGATTCCCTTCCGAGTCCTCTGCAGCCCCGTCCGAATCACGCCCCGGCGCATACTCCGGGTCGTGTTTGTTGTCCATTTGATCAAAAGCGAAGTCCTGAAGGTTGGACACCGCGCGGCGAAGAGTGCGGATCGTTGATATGAGCCTCGCGATCTGACGGTTCAGTTGCTCGATCTCTTCACGATAAAAACCCATCTCTGCTTCCAAAGAGACCACCCGCGCTGCCAAGTCGCCTTCCGCCATGTCTTGAGAGTAGTCTATGAACTCAGGAATCTAGAGAGACTTGGGAGAAGGGTGCATAGAATGAGGTATCACCATCCCTTTAAAAGAGGTCCTGACCGACGAAAAGGCACGCCTGTATTAATGGGCACCCTTAAACCAGCCAACTGATCTCGGAAATCGAAGAGGTGCATGGGAAATCGAAATGCCGCACGCCGCATCGAACGCCCGCACGGCATTATGGCTTCAGAGGAATAAATGTGTTTTCTCGAAAATTGAGCACTCTAGCCACCAAAATCATCTCGGAAACCAAAATACTCCAGCCGTTTTGCAGAAGAAATCCTTTAGAATAGCGTGCATTAATGATGGGATTATTTGATCCTAGTCCCCCAGGACTCGCGAAATTTCCCCGTCCCCCGAGAATTGGTCGTATTCACATTTGCTCGCAGTATTTGCTAGATTCGAGTTCCTCGTCTCAAAATCAAGTCTCAAATCAAGTCTCAATTCAAATTTCAAATCGAATTTCGCCTCCCAAAGGCTCGTCTCAAATCAAGTCTCAAATCAATTTCAAATTTCGCCTCCCGAAGGCTCGTCTCAAATCAAGTCTCAAATCAATTTCAAATTTCGCCTCCCGAAGGCTCGTCTCAAATCAAGTCTCAAAATCAAGTCTCAAATCAAATTTCAAATCGAATTTCGCCTCCCGAAGGCTCGTCTCAAATCAAGTCTCAAATCAAATTTCAAATCGAATTTCGCCTCCCGAAAGCTCGTCTCAAATCAAGTCTCAAATCAAATTTCAAATCGAATTTCGCCTCCCGAAGGCTCGTCTCAAATCAAGTCTCAAAAACAAATTTCGAATCAAATTTCGCCTCCCGAAGGCTCGTCTCAAAATCAAGTCTCAAAATTAAAATTCAAAATTTCGCCTCCCGAAGGCTCGTCTCAAATCAAAAATTGCGTCTCCCGAGGGCTCATCTCGAATTTTCAAAAAAGCTTACTTCGAACTTTTTCTTTGCATTATTTGCTGCGATTGCATTGTCCCAATTGAATTACGTTGGTCTGATCCCTACAAACGGGGTACGTAGGCAATTCCACGAGCGCGACCACCATTGTCATTTACTTGCATTTTCGAGTATTTTGTCTCTGTTCAAAGACTTTAGAGCAACGGATCGGGATGCCTATTCTTTAAGCGTCACTCGTATCAAAACAATGATATCCGAGTTACGTTAAAGAGGGACTACTGTAGACACCCCAATCCGGACCTCGAAGGGTCTTTGTCCGCCCCGATGATGAAATAAAGGAAACGGAACCTTTGCGAGCTTGAATGAAGGACTCCCTTAAACCCAAACAGATCCTCAGCCCAAATAAACCGTCAGCCCAAAGCAAAGCCCAAAAGCCCAGAAAGCCCGAAAGCCCTGGAGCGAGCCTGAAATACCGCGCGTGACATCTCTAAACCGCACGGCGTATCGAAATTTAATACGCCGCACGCGTTCATGAGGTTAACCGCACGGCATTTTAGATAAAGTTCTGACTGGCTCAGAAAGCTGTCGGCCACGCCAATACGGCTCAGCCGAAAGCACATTTCTGGCCCGCCCAGAAAATACCTCCAACTTTTGAAATTCAAAATCCAAGGCTCTTGCCTATAAATACACCCCTCCACTCAAGGGAAAATGGCCCTTGATCACTATTATACCATTTATCTATCTTCTTGCTTTCACACCCACTTTCCCATTCCCAAGCCTTGAGAATGTTGTTCTCAAAAGACATTCTCTAGGCCTTTTACTCCATTTTTCTCTTCACCATTGAAGTTAGTTCTTTACTAACTTTGAGACCTCAACCACCCAATATACTCATCTACTTCACACATCCAGACTTCTACTCTCTTTTTCAACCTTCCGACGTCCATCCGCCTTCATCAATACCCATTCAAGCTCAAAATCAAAGGTAAAAACCAAGTTTCCTTGGGCTAGGCTCTGTCCTGGCCCTGAGGGGACCTTTCTGTCTTCAAGCTTAACCCTTTTGGTCAGGATCTGACCCAAAACCTCTTTTATAAAACAAAACCAGTGTTCTGTGCAGAAGTGTGCTACGCCGCGCGGCGCTTTGAAGCGTCGCACGGCGTAGTAGACTCACACTCACGGCATTTCAAAACAATATTGTTTTCTTGTTCAAACTGTCTGGATCATGATCGTCTGTTGTTGGATCTTCTCTGTATACCAAAAAGCAGTCCCAAAATGAGACCATATCTACAAGCCATGTTTTAAACTCCATAAATCTTTTCAAAACAAGCAAACGTATCAAAAATGGTTTTCTTTTCATGGCTTGAAAGAATGGTGCAGATCTGAGATGATCTGACGACTGTGAGCTGTTTGAAGTTTTAAAATAAAACCGTGCGATGTAATGGGTACACCGTGCGAAGCTTTACAAAACAACAAAAGTTTGGTATCAAGATCGGAACCACGCACGGCGTATCAGTAAGCCGCGCGTTATAAAGCGATATGCCGCCTGTTGGGAGATGGTGATTCAGACAATCCGTTTGTATATCTTTCTTGTTTATATTATCGCCATGCCATCTTTATCATCTCTGTACAGCAAGCACCACTAGCACGGCAACGTGTTATGATTTATCTCGTTCCCCTTTCCCTTTATGTGTTTTTAAGGTTTTCCGAATGGTATTAATCCCCCCATTTAAAATGCTTAGTAGAGACCGGTTTTCACAGGGCGAGCGGGGTGCTTTTCAACAAAACCTTCCCCATTCGTAACCTGGCTCCCGGATCCAAAATCTCAATGTTTTCGCTAGATCAAAAGGCCTTTCTTTTCAAAACAAAACCCATCGGTTCCTCGGATCATCCATCTCAAAAAATTCGGGTGGCGACTCTGTCTAAATCGCGCTCCGGGCGCGGGAGCCCACACCAAGCCAACCTTTACCTTCCCAGAGGAGGATGAATGTTTCATGATGGAGGAGGAAGAAAACAATGAGTCCGATCAATCGGAAGTGATCGATCCCGACATGTCTGACAAAAGTAATGAAGAAGAACAAGCGAAGGGGAAAGTTACTTTGACGAAACGGAAGGAGAACACGATGATCCACTCGATGGAATCTCCTTAACGTCACCATTCGGCCAAGTGGAAGTAACTAATCTCTCTTGTGACTGCATAATCAATGAGGAGGGAAAAGAGGTGATGAAAACCCAAACTGACATTTCGATTTGGGGACTACTCATGTCTCAAAGTGGTAGTCACCGTGCAAGCAGTGAAGATGGATCCAGTTCAAAGGCCCTGTTTGGCAAAGAAGAGGGTGGAAAAGAGTATAAAGTTGCAAAAGGCAAAGGTTTTGAAAACAACCTCGAAATGCTACAGTAGCTAAGAAGTCACAACATGGCAAAGAACATTAAACATTGCTTTTATCAAGCTAAAACATGTTTTGAGCCCCTGCTTGGGCATTTAATTTCTGCTAAGTGAATTCCTGTTTCATCCTCTAGACTATGCTTATTCAACTATTTACTTCCTAAATTGCAATTGCCAAACACTATAGTCTCTTTGCCAAACAAAGGAAATTTCAAGGAATCAAGTTCCCTGTGTCGCTGACAAAAGGGAAGGAAAGGATGAACTCTAGTTGCTTAAGAAACTAGGTTTTTGTCAAAACTTAGAAAGAAGACACTATATCCGCGAGAACACTTAGGGTTAGCTCGCTCATTATGAAGGTACAAACACAACGGAGATTTAGAAAAATATCTCCATCAAATTCCTCTCCGAAACGCAGAAACCCTCTTGAGAGAAGTGCTCGTTGGGTAACCTGAAAACCCAAGCAAAAGTAAGAGCAAAGCCTGCTAGGGCAAGAAAATGCAAAAACGCAGCCTAGGCAAAAGTTAAGGCATTCAAAGAAAAACTCGCTAGGGACTCAACCTCCATTAGGTAACCTAGGCAAAATCAAGAGCATGTGAGAAGAAAAACCAAGAGTGAAAACCCAACCTCGAAGGTGATGATTTTGGAACTACGTAAAAGGCCTGATTCCCTGATTAGGGATACGTAGGCAATCTCACATTGAGATGCGGCCCAAACATTTGGAGAGAAGGAAAAACATCAACAAATTTGTACTCAATGATAGGCATAGCTAACCCTGCGTATTGAGCTCGCAAAAGATGAGTATGCTTTTCTCGAAGAATTGGCAACAGCAATAGACACAAGAATTATTGCTCATCCTCTCTAACCTGAAGGTCATTAACACAATGAGCAGGATACCTCGAAAACTCTCGAGTTTGGCAATCGGACTTGTAGACACCCTATTTTGGACTTTCCAGAATAGTTTATTTACGGTCTTTGATTCCCCGATGATGATTAAGGTCAAGAACATACCGAGTTTGTTAAAGAGTTTGAGCTTTGAGCGTCCTGAGCCTCATCCGAACCCTTTTCAAACCCTTGTCGAACCCTCAAGCCAGAACCAAATGGCCTCAGCAAAACCCTACTGGAGTACGCTGGTGATGGACTAGCGTGCGCTGGAAGCACTGCCACATGTCAGTCATCGCCCGTTACTGGCGCACGCCACTCAACAAGGGGCGTACGCTAGTCAATCCCAGTCAAATCAACTTTATTTAGCCGTTCGCGCGGGACTTTTGTGGCCACCCTGACGTAGTCTACAGCTCCCTGATGATTGTTTTCGTCCAGGGCTGTCCCCTTCCTTCCTACAACACCTTTCAAGCCAAGTCCCATGCATTAAATGCATGGGAGGCTCCCTTAAGCCAAACAAGCCCTTATGCCCAAACTGATCTCAGTCCCTCTCCTCTATATATACTCCCCTCTCTCACTCTTGCAAAGGGTTACCAAGTTCAAAAAGGGGTTAACCACATTAAGAGTCCAAGCCTCCTTGTTCTCTTCCTCTTTATTTTCCTCCTTTGCTTCCTTTCTCTCCCATAGAAAGAGCAAGTAAGGGAATACTCTCCATAGTCCATAACCTTCACCACATTCTCATCCACCATCATCTTCAAGCTCAAACTCAAGCTCTCTCTCAAAACTCACAAGCAAAAAAAGGTATACCACATTTGCTTTCTGCTTTCTGTTCTGACCCCTGAGGGGGGGCTAGCAGGGTCAAGGCTGGTAATCTATGCCAGTCCTGGCCCTTATGCTGGCAAGGTTTCAAAACCGTATGCAGTGATCAGTGGCGCACGCCAGTAGTTTACGCCGTACGCCAGTCATGGCAGTACGAGCAAAACTGGCGTGGGATCATGGATCATTGTTTTATTGCTTCATTTGTGTTCTGATCACCCTGATGCATGCTAAAATCAAACTTTTGCTTACTGTATTTTAGAGCTGCTTTCTCTTCCATCTGTATCTTAGTCTAGTTTGGCCTCTGGGAGCCTTCTGGTCATGTTCCAGAGCCCAAATGATGCAAAGCCAAAGCATTGGAACCAAACGACAACCGGCGTACGGCCCTCCATTTGTGGCGTACGGTAGTGGTCTAGTTTCCAGTGGTTTGGCCCTTGCATGGATCTTCCATCCAGGCCTTTGATCATCCTCCCCTCACTGTTTAAGGGGTTTTCTGCTCATTTGGTGGCTTCTAAGCCCTTATCCTGTCTGTAATAGCTTAGTAATCCATATTTTAACAGCATGGTTTGTCCTGGGTGTGCACTGGTCCTTTCCAGAGCCCAGAGGGTTGAGAACAGAAGCTGTGGTATTGGGCTTACTGGCGCACGCCAGTTTTGGGTGGCGCACGCAGGTCCTGACTGCATGCAGTGGCTTGCCCAGTGCATGCAGGCTTGCTCCTGTGTGTACCATTGCACGGTCAGTGTGTGCTAGTTTGTTTAAAACGTCCACAAAAGCTTGTTCTCAATCTATTATACTGTTAGATCAAACATCAAACATCCATAAACATCTTGTCACATATTTGTACATAAACTGCAAACGTGTTACAGTTTTAATCCCCATTAACTGTTTCCCCGCCCTAATTGGCTAAGAAAATGATCAAATAAAGAGAGAAATACAAATGTTTTATAAAATGCCTGAGAAGAGACCGATCTCCGGATTGGGCGAGAGGGGGTGCCATAAAACCCTTCCCCTCTCGTAACTTGGCTCCGGAACCTCAGATTTCAAAGGTGACGACGGACCAGTCTACAAGCCTTTTTCAAACTCGAGCAAATGCAATTCAAAACATTTTCTAAACCACGGTTTCTTGGGTACTCTCCACAAAACCCGAGTGGCGACTCTCTGATCTGCGAAGCGTTTCGCCGCGCTTTCCGCGAGATAGGGCGCACCCGGAATTTTCTTGCACTAAACCACGGGAGTTTTTAGGGCGTGTGCCCACAGTGGCGACTCTGCTGGGGACATTACATTAATCAAACATTTGGAAATTAATACATGAATGAACAATTTTCAAAAGTCTGTCAAAACAGTACGCTCCGCGCTGCTGAAGAACAGAATGGTAACGTAACAGGATTCTACATCCGACCACTCCGAACTGGGGCTTTTACTATTGTTCACTTGTGTAGTTTTCTCCGAGTGTCGATTAATGAAGTGAGCCAAGCTTCAAAAGGCATTTGCAATTTTCTCTCTCTCGATCGTTCTTTCGGCACGCACGCATTTGCATCGGTGTTCTATCAGCCCCGTTGAGGTGTTTTGGGTAACCGGCACAGTTTACTGGAGCCCGGGGTCCTCGAATGCCCAACAACCTTGGACGATGATGAGACGTATTACTGTTTGACCATTGCTCTGCTGCACGCATTGCGATGGGAGGTACAAAACATCTCTAGCCTGAGGAACCCCCTTTAGCCAAAACCGGCCTCGCCACGCGTACAAAGCAATAGAACCTTTCAAACTAAAACAGGAACCCACAGGGTAGGATTACTTGCATCTAACCCCCATAAATTGTCTACGTGTTACTGCTTTCCCTATCGCATGCATGTACATACATTCATACCGTTCTGCGTAGGAGCATGCTAGGGCGGCTTTTAGGATTGTCTCTCTTTCAAACCCGTTTTATGCCTGCTAAGGCACTGCCTGGACCGATGACGAGTCGTGCATCGTGATGGTGCACGTTATCAACTTTCCAAATTCCTTGGGTCAACGAGACTTTGGGAAATCAAGGCTTTCTAAGTCCTTGCCTAAACCCGATCGAGGTTTCAAGCAGAAAACTAGGAACAACAGGAAACATGCCATGATGCCCACACCGCTCAGGTTAAAAGTGCTAAACACTTACACCGCTCAAGGCTCCGGCACAGTGCTGCTTACGCCATCCTGGTTACAGCATCATGTCATCAAACACCTAGTTGTTCCGTTCCAGCATTGAAACTTCGAAAGCGGAATAGTCAAAGACTTAGGCTGTTTCGACATCTCTTAGTGTTAATCGATCCCGTCAAGGTACATCGCCGAAAAGAAATCTGAGGACCTGGGCAGCGTCTGGTTGTCATAAAACGGTTTTGTCTGCTTGTTCTAGAGTCTAGGAGGACACCGACGACGCTCTTACAGGCATTTTCCGTTGTTTCATTTTCCTTTCAAAATAAAACTATTGCAGGGACACTTCCTGAGCCTTCGATTACTTTACTGTCTAGCTTTGGGCGTGGCACCGTCGAGGAAAGTACCGAAAAGAAGAGCCAAACCTGCTTGGGAGTGTCTGCCGGGGGTATTTCACTAGTACTTCCAAAGCCGTATCACCTCCCTCGATCATCAATCCAAAATGGCGGCACAAACAGAGCTGGCTGAGATAAAGAGGGTTGTGGAAGAAATGAGCCATAAGCTTGACAAACAAATGATTATCATCCAGGGGCTGTTTGATCTTTTTACCTCTGCCCTGTCAAAATCGGGTCTGGTGCTAAACGCTGCTAATGCTGGAGCCAAAGAACCTCCTCAGGCCTGCCACACTCCGGCGGTCGGAATCAAGCCGTGCTCAAGAGACATGTTCAAAAGTCTGGCCGAGTTCCATGAGGTTAGAGTTCACCCAAAAGAGGATGCTGAATCCCTGTTCAAAGTCACCCCCAAAGGCAGAAGAATGCACCCTGTTGAAGGCGCAGTGTTGTGCAAAGCAAGCAGAGGTTCCACTTTGAACCCTCAATCCCGTCGCCGGAGCCAGCCAAGGACCTTCTCATGCTTATCTGCACCTCTGGCCTCAGTTTACGAGAAGCTTCTCGATACCGGTTCCATCAGGCCTCTAACCCCAACTCCACTGCCCAAGGTTCTCCCTGCTAGCCACAACCCTAATCACTTCTGCACCTACCATCAAATGCCTGGCCATTCCACCAATGCCTGTTATCGCCTCCGACATGCCATTCAAGATCTCGTCGATAATGGCATCATTCCAGTCCCACTCCCATCAAAGCCCGACGACAGTTCCATCTCCTTGCTCCAACTCAAGTCTGACACTCTGGTTGGTCAGATATCTATCACCTCCACTCAAATCAACCCCATCTCCACTCAAATCAACCCGAGCTCCACCATACTCAACCCAACCCTCTGCATTGTCCCAGAAACTCAACCCAAACCAACTGTGTTTATCCCTTCTGAATCCGAGGCTGCAAGGTGCGGAATAGAAGATGGGGCTGAAAACTGGAAAGCACTGGTTGAGGACCGGATCGATCAAGCAAAGGAGCGGACTGACAGTCTGAGGTCCTTCACTCAAGAGCATTTGGAGTTGCTGTTCTCCCAAATGGGTTTAGTCAAAGAAGCTGAGGAGGCTGAAGTGCTGTTGCTTGGACCTAACATCCTCTAGATCCTACCTCTCTGTGAGGAAGCCAAGGGTAACAATAAAAGTTGCATTTTCAAATCGCGTTTAGCTTGCATTGCACACTTTTGAGTCTGAGTCTAACACAGTGTCTGTCAAGTCGTTTTAGTCTAGCTCTGGGTCGGAGTTCGTGCCTCTTGGCCCTCCATGTCGTAGCTTCTATTCTCAATTCGAGTCTTTTGCTATACTTGGCAACCCCGGGGGGCTTTCTTTATGATATGCACTATCTTGCTTCTAAGTACTTTGTTGGCTTTTGAATAAACTGTGTCGACCCTGACAACGAAGGGATAGATTTCGATGGGGTCATCCCCAAGGAAATGTGTTCCCTCGCCGAAAGGGAAGACGAAAGGCATGCTCGGCCTATTAAAAGAAGAAGTGGTTTCAATAAACTTGAAAGATGAGGTAGACCCCCGGATGACTCAAAATTGGCTCAACGTTGTCCCCCAAAGGAGCATTGTGCCCCGGATGGTTCAAAATTGGCTTAACACTGTCCCCCAAAGGAGCACTTGGCCCCAGATGGTTCAAAATTGGCTCAACGCTGTCCCTCAAAGGAGCATCGTGCCCGATCAGACAGGGTCAAAGAATTCATCGACGTTTTGGCATGGTCTCACAAAGACGCGCTTGGTATTGATCGTGAGATAAAGAAACTTCAAAACCCCTGCTAACGGATGTCAAGCCAGAAAGCAGAAACTCAGAAGGCTCCAGGCCTCGTACCATGTTCAAAGCAGCAACAACGGCATTCTCTCAAGTGCACATTAGAAAGGTGCAAAAATGGCCTGAAGTGAGGCATTTCCAACCAAAACCCTCTGGGCTTGCATTATCAAAAGCCATCTTATCTGGGGCTGTAGCCAAAGATCATCGATCTCGACGACAACAAATTCAACACTCTAGTCAACCTGGATCAATTCAAGAGCCACTTTTTCCCTGAGAGAAGCTTGTTGGGCCGAAAACCACAAGGGTGGGCGGTGCCAAGCAAAAGTTAGAGCAGCCTGCTAGATCGAAAACCTAAGGAAGCGGTCTAGGCAAAAAGTCGAAAGCTCGCTAAGCCGGAAACCTGAGAAGGCGGCACTAGGCAAAAGTTAGAGCATAAAAGGAAAGGTAAAACACACGAGTGAACCTTGGCCTGAACTACGTTTTGACCTGATTCCCCAAATGTGGGATACGTAGGCAGACTCTTCTCAAGTCTCGGTCATATTCTATCAATTGGATCCATGGTTGACGTTTTGGTACACATCAAGGGTCGAGAAGTTTCAAGAACAGGACAAGCTTTGTCAAAAACAGAAAGGGGGGAACCCTTTGTCTTTCAATCTTATTTCAAACTACTACTTCAATTTCAAAGCTGAGCAAAAGCCTTAAAAAAAAAAGAAGCAAAGAAAATGAGAAGCATCAAAAACAGAACGAAATGCTTACGAGGCCCCAACGGGCTCACAGTTTATTCTAAGTTCAGCAAAGTCTAGTTTAAGCAGCGGCGGCAGCTTTTCAGTCGCGCGTGCTACGTTGAGACTCACACATGTCTGCTCAAAGTGACACGCGTTGGTCTCAAACCTGCGCGCACTTCTTCAATTCCCGTAGCATACAGCGTTTGGCAGCCATCATGCCTAACAACGATTTTGAACCCCCGGTGGGAATTTCAAGTTAAAACCAAGGTTTCGGTGCCTCGAAATTGGTTTTAAGGGCTCTTGCCAAGTTTTTCTATGCCGTGCAGGTCATATGTGCCTAGTGTGACTGTGCGAGGGTGTCGGTTTCAGTCCGGGCCTATATGAGTCATCCCTTTGCGTATTTTGTCCATCTTTGCGACGATTTTCTATTTTTCGATCTACTGCCCATTCCGAGGCTTTCTTCTCTGTTTCATTTATTCACACAGGTCTTTGTACATATTTGGCCGTGTGTGAGTGTCAGTTTCACCTATCTAAGGATATTTTGGATTTTGGCCTGTTAATGCCCAAAGTTTCATTATTTTCTGTGTGTTTAAGAGTCCGTGTCAAATCCTAGGACTCTTCTTCCTCATTCTTCCGAGCAAAGCAGTCTATACGTGTGCGTATGTTTGCGTGTCAACTCAATTCGTTCGTCAATGCAAGTTGGATATTAGCGATTGGTTTATGCTCTATTTCAAATGAACCAAAGGCAATGCAACATTTATAGCGCCGCTACGGTGTGCAGAACAAGTCATCAAGAACAGAGGGATATATTGGCCCAACGCAAAATCAAATCAAAGCAGTAAAGCTCTGACCCGCTCGAAAGTTACCTACCTGGACCCGCAGGCCCGCACCTCAAATCAAAGCAGTAAAGCTCTGACCCGCTCAAAAGTTACCTACCTGGACCTGCAGGCCCGCAACTCAAATCAAAGCAGTAAAGTAAAAGTGTGGCTCAGTGGTAGCCCTCAATCGTCAAAATTGTCTTGGTCGTCGTTTGTGTCGTCCCGTCCTCTAGAAGCCGCCCTAGTCTGCCTTTGCATTTTCAATTTGTACATATGTGTTTAGCATATATTGTGGTTGCATATTGTATATCAAATGTCAAAAGCAGGAAAGTGCATCAAATCAAAATCAATCCAAAGCACGTGGAGGCTTTCAAATCAAATCAAATCAAATCAAACCAGCATTGAGGCGTTTCTATCGTCAGTGTTGCGGCACTGGCAAACCAAATCAAATCAGCGTTGAGGCCCATTCCCAACAGGCAGCCCATGTTGCCCTGATCCATGCTTCCATCCCGGTTCGCAATCTCCCCAAGCAGAGTCCGTCCAATTTCAAATCAACGACGATCTATCCGTCCTATTTAAATCAACGACGATCTATCCGTCCCTATCCAAATCAACGACGATCTATCCGTCCTTATCCAAATCAACGACGATCTATCCGTCCAATTTCAAATCAACGACGATCTATCCGTCCCTATTCCAATCAACGACGATCTATCCGTCCTATTCAAATCAACGACGATCTATCCGTCCAATTTCAAATCAACGACGATCTATCCGTCCAATTTCAAATCAACGACGATCTATCCGTCCGATTCAAAATCAACGACGATCTATCCGTCCCTATCCAAATCAACGACGATCTATCCGTCCTATTCAAATCAACGACGATCTATCCGTCCAATTCCAAATCAACGACGATCTATCCGTCCCTATTCCAATCAACGACGATCTATCCGTCCTATTCAAATCAACGACGATCTATCCGTCCAATTCCAAATCAACGACGATCTATCCGTCCCTATTCCAATCAACGATGATCTATCCGTCCTATTCAAATCAACGACGATCTATCTGTCCAATTTCAAATCAACGACGATCTATCCGTCCAATTCAAAATCAACGACGATCTATCCGTCCCTATCCAAATCAACGACGATCTATCCGTCCAATTCCAAATCAACGACGATCTATCCGTCCAATTTCAAATCAACGACGATCTATCCGTCCGATTCAAATCAACGACGATCTATCCGTCCCTATCCAAATCAACGACGATCTATCCGTCCAATTTCAAATCAACGACGATCTATCCGTCCTATTCAAATCAATGACGATCTATCCGTCCCTATTCCAATCAACGACGATCTATCCGTCCTATTCAAATCAACGACGATCTATCCGTCCAATTTCAAATCAACGACGATCTATCCGTCCAATTTCAAATCAACGACGATCTATCCGTCCGATTCAAAATCAACGACGATCTATCCGTCCCTATCCAAATCAACGACGATCTATCCGTCCTATTCAAATCAACGACGATCTATCCGTCCAATTCCAAATCAACGACGATCTATCCGTCCCTATTCCAATCAACGACGATCTATCCGTCCTATTCAAATCAACGACGATCTATCCGTCCAATTCCAAATCAACGACGATCTATCCGTCCCTATTCCAATCAACGATGATCTATCCGTCCTATTCAAATCAACGACGATCTATCTGTCCAATTTCAAATCAACGACGATCTATCCGTCCAATTCAAAATCAACGACGATCTATCCGTCCCTATCCAAATCAACGACGATCTATCCGTCCAATTCCAAATCAACGACGATCTATCCGTCCAATTTCAAATCAACGACGATCTATCCGTCCGATTCAAATCAACGACGATCTATCCGTCCCTATCCAAATCAACGACGATCTATCCGTCCAATTTCAAATCAACGACGATCTATCCGTCCTATTCAAATCAATGACGATCTATCCGTCCCTATTCCAATCAACGACGATCTATCCGTCCTATTCAAATCAACGACGATCTATCCGTCCAATTTCAAATCAACGACGATCTATCCGTCCAATTTCAAATCAACGACGATCTATCCGTCCAATTTCAAATCAACGACGATCTATCCGTCCAATTCAAAATCAACGACGATCTATCCGTCCCTATCCAAATCAACGACGATCTATCCGTCCAATTCCAAATCAACGACGATCTATCCGTCCAATTTCAAATCAACGACGATCTATCCGTCCTATTCAAATCAACGACGATCTATCCGTCCAATTTCAAATCAACGACGATCTATCCGTCTAACCTCAAATCAACGACGATCCATCCGTCCAATTTTAAATCAACGACGATCTATCCGTCCAATTTCAAATCAACGACGATCTATCCGTCCAATTTCAAATCAACGACGATCTATCCGTCCAATTCAAAATCAACGACGATCTATCTGTCCCTATCCAAATCAACGACGATCTATCCGTCCAATTCCAAATTAACGACGATCTATCCGTCCCTATTCCAATCAACGACGATCTATCCGTCCTATTCAAATCAACGACGATCTATCCGTCCAATTTCAAATCAACGACGATCTATCCGTCCAATTTCAAATCAACGACGATCTATTCGTCCAATTCAAAATCAACGACGATCTATCCGTCCCTATCCAAATCAACGACGATCTATCCGTCCAATTCCAAATCAACGACGATCTATCCGTCCTATTCAAATCAACGACGATCTATCCGTCCCTATCCAAATCAACGACGATCTATCCATCCAATTTCAAATCAACGACGATCTATCCGTCTAACCTCAAATCAACGACGATCCATCCGTCCTAATTCAAAATCAACGACGATCCATCCGTCCTATTTCAAATCAACGAAGATCCATCCGTCCTATTTCAAAACAACGACGATCCATCCGTCCTATTTCAAATCAACGACGATCCATCCGTCCTATTTCAAATCAACGACGGTCTGCCCGTCCAATTCCAAATCAACAACGGTCTGTCTGTCCAACATCAATCAACGACGATCCATCCGTCCTATTTCAAATCAACGACGATCCATCCGTCCTATTTCAAATCAACGACGGTCTGCCCATCCAATTCCAAATCAACGACGGTCTGTCTGTCCAACATCAATCAACGACGATCTGCCCGTCCAATTCCAAATCAACGACGGTCTGTCCGTCCAACCTCAAATCAACGGCGGTCTGTCCGTCCAACCTCAAGTCAACGACGGTCTGTCCGTCCAACTTCAAAATCAACGACGGCCTGTCCGTCCAAAATCAAATCAATGACGGTCTGTCCGTCCGACTCAACCGTTAGCGCATCTTCCAGCAGTCTTATTGCTCTGTCTCGGATGGTCCTTGATAAGGAGATTGGCTCTGATTCCCAATAGATGGAATTTAACCTACCTGACGCGACCTACCCGTGATTTGTTGGAACTATCCGTGCCATGGTTAGCTTTATACTCAACAACAGCCAGTCCTGTTCAAACTCAACGATGATCAGCCATGTCATCACCGACGATCAACCATGTCGTCCACTCAACGATGATCAGCCATGTCATCACCGACGATCAGCCATGTCGTCCACTCAACGATGATCAGCCATGTCATCACCGACAATCAGTCATGTCATCACCCCGATCAACGGCGATCAGAATATTGCCCGCGTTCACCCCGACCAACGGCGATCAGAATATTGCCCGCGTTCACCCCGATCAACGGCGATTAGAATATTGCCCGCGTTCACCCCGATCAACGGCGATCAGAATATCGTCCGATCGATCCGCGACGACGGTCTGCCCGTCCAATCAGTCTACGACACCGTTCGCCTATCCTAGTCCACATCGGTCTACAAGTAGCGCATCGTCCAACCTCAAATCAACGGCGGTCTGTCCGTCCAACCTCAAATCAACGGCGGTCTGTCCGTCCAACCTCAAGTCAACGATGGTCTGTCCGTCCAACTTCAAAATCAACGACGGCCTGTCCGTCCAAAATCAAATCAATGACGGTCTGTCCGTCCGACTCAACCGTTAGCGCATCTTCCAGCAGTCTTATTGCTCTGTCTCGGATGGTCCCTGATAAGGAGATTGGCTCTGATTCCCAACAGATGGGATTCAACCTACCTGACGTGACTTACCCGCGACTATTGGAGTTACTTATGCCAAAGAAGGTTTGATCCCTAGCGGCATTGATCTTTCCGCAACTAACTATTCCCCAGGAGAGTCCACCTCACCATTCAATGATGGTCCACCCATCCCTATCTTCTAACAGAGTTCAAACTCTTTTCCAACGATCTTCAGATGGTCCGCCCGTCTTCAATCTCTCAATGGATGGTACATTTAAATACATGTCCGCATTTTCTATTTCTTCTGGATAGCCTTGAGAGGGTGTCTAGAAACCTTTGACGTTACTTGTACCAAAACAATGGTGCTCCAAGTGCCGTCAAAGGGGGGCTACTGTAGACACTCTATTTTGGACTTTCCAGAATAGTTTATTTACGGTCTTTGATTCCCCGATGATGATTAAGGTCAAGAACATACCGAGTTTGTTAAAGAGTTTGAGCTTTGAGCGTCCTGAGCCTCATCCGAACCCTTTTCAAACCCTTGTCGAACCCTCAAGCCAGAACCAAATGGCCTCAGCAAAACCCTACTGGAGTACGCTGGTGATGGACTAGCGTGCGCTGGAAGCACTGCCACATGTCAGTCATCGCCCGTTACTGGCGCACCCCACTCAACAAGGGGCGTACGCTAGTCAATCCCAGTCAAATCAACTTTATTTAGCCGTTCGCGCGGGACTTTTGTGGCCACCCTGACGTAGTCTACAGCTCCCTGATGATTGTTTTCGTCCAGGGCTGTCCCCTTCCTTCCTACAACACCTTTCAAGCCAAGTCCCATGCATTAAATGCATGGGAGGCTCCCTTAAGCCAAACAAGCCCTTATGCCCAAACTGATCTCAGTCCCTCTCCTCTATATATACTCCCCTCTCTCACTCTTGCAAAGGGTTACCAAGTTCAAAAAGGGGTTAACCACATTAAGAGTCCAAGCCTCCTTGTTCTCTTCCTCTTTATTTTCCTCCTTTGCTTCCTTTCTCTCCCATAGAAAGAGCAAGTAAGGGAATACTCTCCATAGTCCATAACCTTCACCACATTCTCATCCACCATCATCTTCAAGCTCAAAACTCAAGCTCTCTCTCAAAACTCACAAGCAAAAAAAGGTATACCACATTTGCTTTCTGCTTTCTGTTCTGACCCCTGAGGGGGGGCTAGCAGGGTCAAGGCTGGTAATCTATGCGAGTCCTGGCCCTAATGCTGGCAAGGTTTCAAAACGTATGCAGTGATCAGTGGCGCACGCCAGTCGTTTACGCCGTACGCCAGTCATGGCAGTACGAGCAAAACTGGCATGGGATCATGGATCATTGTTTTATTGCTTCATTTGTGTTCTGATCACCCTGATGCATGCTAAAATCAAACTTTTGCTTACTGTATTTTAGAGCTGCTTTCTCTTCCATCTGTATCTTAGTCTAGTTTGGTCTCTGGGAGCCTTCTGGTCATGTTCCAGAGCCCAGATGATGCAAAGCCAAAGCATTGGAACCAAACGACAACCGGCGTACGGCCCTCCATTTGTGGCGTACGGTAGTGGTCTAGTTTCCAGTGGCTTGGCCCTTGCATGGATCTTCCATCCAGGCCTTTGATCATCCTCCCCTCACTGTTTAAGGGGTTTTCTGCTCATTTGGTGGCTTCTAAGCCCTTATCCTGTCTGTAATAGCTTAGTAATCCATATTTTAACTGCGTGGTTTGTCCTGGGTGTGCACTGGTCCTTTCCAGAGCCCAGAGGGTTGAGAACAGAAGCTGTGGTATTGGGCTTACTGGCGCACGCCAGTTATTGGGTGGCGCACGCAGGTCCTGACTGCATGCAGTGGCTTGCCCAGTGCATGCAGGCTTGCTCCTGTGTGTACCATTGCACGGTCAGTGTGTGCTAGTTTGTTTAAAACGTCCACAAAAGCTTGTTCTCAATCTATTATACTGTTAGATCAAACATCAAACATCCATAAACATCTTGTCACATATTTGTACATAAACTGCAAATGTGTTACAGTTTTAATCCCCATTAACTGTTTCCCCATCCTAATTGGCTAAGAAAATGATCAAATAAAGAGAGAAATACAAATGTTTTATAAAATGCCTGAGTAGAGACCGATCTCCGGATTGGGCGAGAGGGGGTGCCATAAAACCCTTCCCCTCTCGTAACCTGTCTCCCAAACCTCAGATTTCAAAGGTGACGACGGACCAGTGTACAAGCCTTTTTCAAACTCGAGCAAATGCAATTCAAAACATTTTCTAAACCACGGTTTCTTGGGTACTCTCCACAAAACCCGAGTGGCGACTCTCTGATCTGCGAAGCGTTTCGCCGCGCTTTCTGCGAGATAGGGTGCACCCGGAATTTTCTTGCACTAAACCACGGGAGTTTTTAGGTCGTGTGCCCACAGGACTATGGAACATGGCAAAAGCAAAAGGCAAGAAAATCAAAACCAAGCATAAGAATGAAGAGAAAAGAGGATGCCACTTGGCCAAAACAAAATCTACCTTTGAAAAATCAAAGTAACGGCCGAAGAATCTATACATCGGCCACAATATCGATTTTTCAGCCGAATAATCAATTCTTCGGCCAGTATTTCATTTTCACACAAATTACTGTCTATCAGCAAATACTTGTTCAAAAAGCCATGTTCTGACTATCGCATGCAAACTCAAGACATCTAAGGGCATAAAAAGCATTTCTCATTTCATGAACAAAAGCTTGCCTACAAAATCATCACTGTGGTTACTTTCACTATACAAATACAGTTTCTACTTCTCTAACCATGAACAGGAAGGAAAAAGAAAATCCTAAAGCTGGTCGTGACGGCGTCTTCGAGTCGATCTCTGAGATGAAGAAGGGGATTGCTGGCTATCCTCCCCACTGACAGCTGGTGCTCACTCAGCCTCAAGCTACAAGGAAAAGAATACAAAACAAGGGGCAAGCACCAAGCGCTCCTCTTCTCCGTCATCAGAGTGAAAGGAGACAAAGGAAAGGGCCCGTGGCCGAACAGGAGCAACTGAAGGAACAACAAGCAAAACCAAGGAAAAATGACATCGAAGAAGTAGATCTCTTCAACGCCGGAGGAGGAGGAGGAACAAACTGAAGATCCTCAGCACGCGGGCGCCACTGGCTGGTCACCCGATCACATAAGTACCAGGCTTAACAAAAGGGACCCTCGAACAGGCTACGAGTACAATCTGGAACCCTGGAACGTGCAAGAGGGGTGTCCTCTGATACACCACTCCGAGGGTCGAACCTCGCCTACAAACAAAGTCTAAATCAGCCACAGCACAGATGAATGGAGATCTAAAGACAAGGAATGCAAGGGGTACCTGGTCAACCGTCAATCGGTCCAAAACTCGTCGCCAAGGCTCAAAATTGGCAACCGTGGCTTCCGTTGCCCCCCAAGCCATCGCTCGTAGCAAGGGAAAAATCACAACGAGAAAAGAAGAAGGATATACCTCAAGTACCCGGTAGTGACCGCCAAGAGTCTTGTCCTGTGGACAAGCCCTAAGGAGGCCATACAAGGTGGCCAAGGCAGATGCTCCCCAATCAAGCTCCCAAACAGCCTCCAAATACTGCAAAGGGGCTAGAGACTGCCTATGCACTGAACTATCCTTGTTGACAAATAACGAGGTAGAGAAGAAAGGCTCGTGTCAACTACTCAACACTCACCTGAGTCAAGATATCAACCTTCATAAAAGTCTTGATCAGCCAAGAGACGTCAACATGACCACGCGAGTGAAGAGGGGGCACCTTGCCCAAGAACCACTCCAAATCCCCTACTTGCTCCCAAAGCCTAGGGTTAACCCAAAGAGGAGCTCCACCTACTCATAGGCCAGTAAGCAAAGAAAAATCACCTGGCATGATCGTCATCTCGCCAACAGAAGGAAAGTAGAACGTGTTAGGAGTATCCCACCACCTTTCAACCAGCGAGGTCATCAACGACCAATCCATCTTCGGAAGATTGAGGCCCAAAACAGACGGCTCAAGACCAGCAGCGTGTACTAACTCCCGAGTCTGCTCTGGCAACGTCACAAACCACTTGTGCACCTCTTTGCCTCCACCGCGAGCCTCTAGTCTCCTATTTCTCTGCCAAAGACAAAAAGGGAGTTAATCTCACGATTGCATAAACAAATAAAAAGCTAGGGGCATCAAATCGACGTTTAAAAAGCATGCATTACCTAAACAGGGGGCATAGTTATCTTAACTTCTTTAAACATAACAACTTCGACCCAACCATGGGTCCTTTTCATTCACGCCCCTGGCTAAGAGGGATCTCATCCCGCAAATCAAAACAAAAAAACTCACTTTTGATCATGCAAATTAAAACTCCAAACTAAAGTAAACCTTTTACTTTTCAGGAAGCTTATCGAAACATTGAGGACGCTCAAGTGCTGCTCAGCGGCTCTACGCCCACACCTCAACAGCTCTATGCCACGCCATGTGCACAACCTCGCGCTCAACAGGCCAGCAAAACAATCCTGCGGCTTCCACTCAATGCACCCTCCAGAAGGCGCTTATGTTGCTAGCTTCCAGAAAGCGTTTATGTTGCCAGCTTGCAGAAAGCATTTAGCCACCAGAAGACATTTGAGTCGCTAGAAGGCGTTTGGCCTCCGGAAGGCACTCCCAGTAGTGGAGGTAATGGAAATCTCCCTAACAAATTGGAATATGGTCAAGGACTAGTCTTGTGGACAACCCCAAGCATATGGAATCTAGCCTTGGGGGCAATCCCGAGCATATTCAAGAACTAGCCTTGGGGGCAATCCCGAGCATACGCAGAACTAGCCTTGGGGACAGTCCCGAGCATGTGGAATCTAGCCTTGGGGGCAATCCCGAGCATACTCAAAACTAGCCTTGGAAACATCCCAAGCATAAGGAACCAATCAAACCCCGTGGAAGATGGAAGATGGAATACTCAACCGCTCAGCAGTTCTACAAGCCCGCCATCTCATCAACTCAGCGGCTCAAAGCCGTAACAATTCTCAACAATCCTCTATCAGCAGCTTTACGCCCGCCATTTCATCAACTCAACGGCTCGAAGCCCACCATCTCAACTGGCTCAAAGCCGTAAACAATCGGTTCTCGACAGGCTCTACGCCCGCCGTTTCATCAACTCAGCGGCTCGAAGCCCACCATCTCAATTGGCTCGAAGCCGTAAACAATCATCTTAACACCCGTATTTATCATCTCATCATCTCAGCGGCTCGAAGCCTATCGCCTCAATTGGTTCGAAGCCGTAAACAAGCAAATCTCAACAGGCTCTAAGCCACCCCAATCAACAAGACATCATCATTCTCAGGCTCTACGCCTGAATGCTCAAAATCCAACATTTTGAATGCGCGAAGCTCTTCGAATGCCCAACCACTGTGTACTGGATGCTCAAGTTCTATACTTGAATGCTCAAGCTCTACGCTTGGATGCCCAACCACTGCGTACTGGACATTCAAAGCCTGTACTTTGAATGCTCGGATTCTGCCGTCCGAATGCTCGAGCTCTACTCTCTGAATGCTCAAGTCCGGAACTTGATAGAAGCTCTAAGCTTAAAACAAACATACACGTACGGGCCCGTGCACATATTGCATCAACATTTTCACATCGAGTCCGCATCATCATATCTATTCACATCTAACCATCATCACACATATACACTCTGCATACCTCTCATGAAACAGGTCAACCCTGCAATCAACCGGCTCTACGCCTCGGTTTTATTGATCGGTCCAGTGCCTCGATCCTTTGGCTCTACGCCAACACTTATGATGAGAAAGCTCCGTGCACAGACCATCAGAATGCAACCAGCTCTACGCTTCAGTTCAAATACGTCAAGCTCTGAAGCTCTGACACCTCAGGCTCTTGCCTTATGATCAAGTACCAGCTCCGCGCTTCGGTCCTATCAAGCTCAAAACTCTGACACCTCAGGCTCTCGCCTTATGATCAATACCAGCTCCGCGCTTCGGTTCTATCAAGTTCTAAGCTCCGATCACTTCAGGCCCTTGCCTCATAACCACAGCAGGCTCCACGCCTCAATCCTATCACCTTAGGCTCTCGCCTTGTAACCACAACCGGCCCTGCGCCTCGGTTCCATCACGTCAGAAACCATCACCTTAGATTCACTCCTCATGACTACACGGCTCCGTGCCTCGGTTCTCTCATCCCCAAAGCTCCGTGCTCTATGTTACCGGCCCTGCGCCCCCCATAGCTCAAACAAACTGGCGTCCGATTCATCCCCAGCAGATGGCTTGGATTCCACCCCATTACATCAATTCCTTCCAGCTCATTCGCAAGGATAGGCTACCCTACCGAGCCCCTCTCAGTCAAAGTAAGGATGATCAAGAAAAGCAAACGCACCTGCCGTGTACTGATCTACCCCAAAATACTAAGGAAGCTCTCCGTAAAAACTCCCCCGGCAGCCCCGTGCTCCTTCAACTACTCTTCGCCAAAACCCTGGCCCAGTCTAGGTACGTCACACTACGGCTTTTTAAAGCCCTAAGGTACGTCTTCTGTCTCTAACCCTCCAAACCTTTTTCGCCCGAACTACGGTTGGTCTGAATTTCCCTTGTGGAATACGTAGGCAGCCTCCCGGCCCGACCATAACAAAAACCTTTTTCGAAATTAGAATAGTGGTTGGACCAAATTGAGTTGCTTTTTACAGCTTTGACTCTTACTCAAACATGTCTCGCGATTCGTCTGAGCTCAGTCAAAGAGGGGCATCTGTAGACACCCCAATTTGGCCTAACGATTATTTCAAGTCCCACCTTGGGACCATCCCGATGATGAAATGGATACAGTGATTGCTGATTGCTTCCTTGAGAACCTTAGGACTTTCGGTAAGAACTTTGAGCCACTTAGAGGACCCAATTCAGAGCCATACAGCCTTTCAGACAGAAATACAGAAGCCTAGGAGAATCCATCTGTCGGCCGTGACATCGATCCCACGGCCCTAACATCATTTCCTCACCCGAGCAACCTGTTGCTAGCAAAATCTCCCTGAGAGATCAATCCCTCGGCCACAAGATCTATCTTTCGGCCGAGACATCCATTCCTCGGCCGCCAGATCGACCTTTTTCGAACGTGTTCTGTCAGACGTTTGATCCAACCACACTACCTTCCCGATGCGTTCGGGCTACGCTCAGAGATTACGGCGTAGAGTTAGAGGTGCATTGCAATTGCAATCGTGCCATTTGATTGGCCGGAGTGAGTCACCAATTGCCTATATAAAGGGCCTTTGGACTCCGAAAATATACACACGAAATTCATTAGAGAATACACCCTCTCAAGCCACGAAACTCTGCAGAAATACTCTCTCAAACCCCCTTTTCAAAAGCCCTAACCTCCCGAAGGCAGCCGTCAATCCGACAATCAAACCCCGAAGTTCAAACCCTAACCCTAGGGTTTTCAATCAAGCAATCAGTCAATCATAAGCAATCCGAAGCAATCAAGCAACTGAGGGATCAAGGTGGTGAGGCCCAACGGCCTCTGGTTTGTTTTATTTTTCTGTCAATAATCATGATTTTAGCGTTTTGATTATTTACTAATGTTTCTGTCTGGTGTGAGGAAGAACATCGACCGGGGCTTCGATCCCTCGGCCGATACATCAAACCAGGAGGATCCCTCGGTCGTGACATCAATTCACCGGCCGCGGGATCCATTCCCCTGGGACAGCTTTGTTTCGTTTCCTGCTTTCTGATGCATGTTTCAATTACAGTCCTGGCTCACTTTACTTACTGTTTAAAGGATTAATTAAACAGACTATGTGCTAGAATTAAATAAAGCATCTATACGTCTTATGTTGAATAACTATGGGCCAATCTCACGGCTGGGCAGAGAGGGGTGCCTAACACCTTCCCCTTACTGTACTTTTGGCTCCCGAACCCAGAATCTCTATCTATTTTCCCAGTTTTAATAAACTGGGTGGCGACTCTGTTTTGATGATAACCGCTATCATGTGGCGATGTTCCTAGCCATGAGAATGTCCATGATTTTGGTTTACGAAACAAACAACCAATCGAGCAAACAAGTGTGATCAATCTGTATGGCGATGCCCCGTTTGGGAGGTGTCTACACCGATGCCCTTAAATTTGTTTATCAGTCAATAAATTTTCTTAAAAACTAGAAGGTTGGTTTAGTCGTTACTCAAATGTAAGGGTAATATAGTCATTTTATTCTTCTAGAAATTGTGATGTCTATAGCTATCCACTGGATTGGCTATCAATTTGTCAAGGAATAAAATGTTTCATAACTTATCATATGCATTGTTTTACAGTAACATACAATTCATTTATTATCATTCTATCATTATTATTGTTCAACTAATAATAATTTTGCGTTATTATATACTCTTACAACATTACAGTAGCATTATTTCCAATCTTAAGAGAAAAATGATCATAAAAATATTTATATAATCTAAGAAACTGATTTACCATGTTTAGTGATAACCTATTCTAATAACAATTAGTTTTAGGCTTAAATCGACATTATCATGTAACACAAGGACTAATCTGTAGTAAAAACACTTTCCCTGCAATCTGTTTCGTTCTAATTACGCTCGTCCAGGCCACGCCAACTCCGGTCCGGACATTGTGCACCGAAAGCAGAGTATGGTTTTGGTTGGATGGATTTTGATATTAATCTATCAAATTCAGTATTTCAGGACTAGATTGTAATAAAACACCCTTCATGCAAACTGTTTTCATTTCCAGTCACGTCCAAACCGAAAACAGAGAATAGCTACGGTGGTTTGAGTCTTGACGTATGGCGTTTGATTTTTAGTACTTTCTATATGTTAAAACAACACTACAAGAAATAAAAATACTTAGGAGAGAGTAGGGAAGCGATTATTCTACCTTTAATCCGGACAAAACGATTCGGTGGAGTCCGGTGGGTTTTCATTTGGCGGCGAAAGATCGGTATATTAGCAGCAACTTTGGTTTGGAATAACTTGACCAAAACTCTACCGTTTTGGACGATTCTTGTGTCTAACGCGAAGATCTTGAAACTCTCTACAACTTTTGTGAAGAAGTCTAAGCCCGAAAACCACTCTAAGTAGGAGAAAAATGGAAGTTTAGAAGGGTCGCTGAATCTGCCTGGAAATCAGAATCCGAGAATTTTACCAAACTTTGAATGGCGATATCTCTATCAATTCTTGACCGTTTTGGGCGATTCTTGGGTTGGAATCGAAGCTCTCGACATCCTCTACAAGTTTCATAAAGAAAACAAAGCCTAAAAATGAATTTAACTAGGAGGAGAATGGCCATAAAACTAGGTACGTGGAATGAACGAAAATAAAATTTGTGGTGGTGCCTTCTTCCTTTGCTCTTCTTTATTTTTCTTCTCCTCCCTCTTTCTTCTTTTCTTCTCCTCCTCCTTTACTGTCCAGCACACACTCTCTCTCTCTCTCTCTCTGATTAAGGGGAATGTGAGGTGGTGGAGGAGTTATGGGAAGTATGTGTAGGTACGGGGGAGGATGGAAAGTTACAAACGGATGAGAGGAGTAGTGGAGGAAGGTGGGAGTGTGGGAAGATAAGGGTGGAGGTGATGGAATGTGGGAGGGAAGTGAGAGAGTTAGTTCGCATAGAATTCTAGTTAGGGTTTAGATAGGAATGATAAGAGATGAGGATTATGGGAACAAAATCCCATAATTTGTGGGATGATTACTAGTATCTATAATATAGATATAAGATAAGCATATATAGTTACAAGTTGAATTAAAATTTTGCTAAACTAATTTTATTCACGAAAAATTAAACTAGGTTCTAGTTTAATCTAATTACACTTTTAAATAATTATTCGATTACGATAGACTATTGATTAAAAATAATTTCTTTATTCGAAAAAAAAATAGGGCAAAAATCCGGGTCTTTACAATTATACATTTCACATCAACTTTTTCCTCAACTTTCTCTACTTACCCATCATCATTACACTTTTACTCACTAATTTTTCAAAATGAAATATACTTTTAGGGACAAAATAGACAATGAAACAACTTTTACCCACTAACTTTACCAAATGGACACCTATTAAGAGACAGTCCAAAATGGAATACTGGACTCTAAATAAGGGACGGAGGGAGTAATTGTTTTCATTCGATTCAAGTTGAAATAAATCATGGTGTGTTCATGAAAAATATGGTCGATTAGACTATCCCCCATATTTCAAAAAATATGTTTCATGGTAATTTTGCAGAAATAATTCATGCAAAAATAAATATTTGTGAAGTTGGTCGAATCATATTCGCATAAGTTTAGAATATAATACAACCAATTTAAGAAAATTCACGAAAATTAAGGATTTGAAAATTCACGAAATTAAGTAGAGAGAATTGTTTAGAATATATCCATTAATGATTTGAAAAATGGAAAATTAAAAATTCCCTCCATTCCTATCCATTAATCATCCCATAATTTTAGTTAACAATAATTACTACAATCCCACTAATTTAGAAAGAAAATATACACATACATATGAATATCATATTAAAAGGGTAATATAGGTAATTCACTATCTGAAAGGATGAAAACATAACTGTTCAAAAAGTGCCGAATGAATACTTACGTGGAATGAGGTAAGAGAATGATTATTTAAAAATTCCACAAAATTCAAATAGGACAAAGACAAGCGACGTGCATCCAAATTTGTTTCTTTTCTTATAATAATTTCGGGCATCCAATCCATTTCATGCCAACCTCACTCAATTTTCGATAGGCCAATCCAGGCCCGATAAGTTATAAAGAAAATCTCGTGTAGAATGACCCCACAATAGTCCATAGCACTTGAGAAGATAAGAACCTAAAACTCACATAGAAATAAATCACTAGGTATTAGGTCTTTGTCAACGAACCAACCACTTAAGATTACATGCATGCCAAATTGTACACCTCTGGATGTATAATTCATGCTAATGTAGGAAACCATGTCACAAAATCTATATAAATAAATAAAAAAAAGAGCGCAATTTTTGTAAAATGTCTAGACATTCAAACAAAATAACCTCTATAGCTGTCCAATAATCACTACAAGAAAAATTGCAATGGGTGACGAATGAAAATTGTTACAAATTGCATGTTTTTCGTCACAAATAGTATGCATGACGAAAAAAAATTTGTCGACTAAAGGTTGTCGAGGATTCCTACCTCGTGACGAAATTTATTTTTCGTCACCTATGGTGTCTTTTGACGACAAAAAATTTCGTCACGAAAAAATCACTTGGCGACGAAATTTTTTTGTCACCTATTATTCTTTTTGACGACGAAATATTTCGTCACCATTCTAATAATTATTTGTCACCCATTTTCAATTTCGTCACTAATTATGGCAAGTGATTGAACAATGTAAGTACATAGGTGACAAAAAAAGTTTCGTCACCGAAGAAATTAATTAAAAATAATAATTGTGACAAAATATTTTGTCACCTAAAATTTCCAATTAAAGCCAATTAGTGACAAAAGATATAGTCATTGAAAAGTTGATCAGAGAAACATCTTTGGTGATAAAAAAAAAATTGTCAACTTAAATATGTGTATAGGAAGTAAAAGTGACAAAATAAATTGTCACTAACACTCTTCTTACAAGACAATATTATCCTTTCATTTTGGAATTCAATACTCAGCCAAACAAATGAATTATATGTTACACCATAATAGCCAACACATCTTCATAAACCAATATAATCATGTAAACTAGACATCCATTAACCACAAGAACTATGTATTCTACACCAAATGTCCATTCAACCATAGGATCTAAAGCATCAATGTTCCCATGACAAAACCATGAAAGGTAGACCATACCATATAAGTTCATCATAGTTCGGTAGCATCATTAAAATGAAAAAAGAAGACTCAGAACTTCAACCAAAAAAGGAGTCTTCATAGAAGCATGTATCTAGAAAAGAAGACTCGGACCTTCATCCAAAAAAGAAGTCTTCATAGAAACATATACCAAACAAAAAGTATTCATAGAAGAGCGTATATATACCATCTTCCCCGCTACCAATCTTATGCGTATTCAATCTGCACACATAAAAAGTAGGATAAAGTATTTTGGTTATGATGTTAATAGAACACAAAACATTATGGAAACTTAACAATCTACACACACCTTATGCGTATTCAATCTGCACACACAAAGTATTTTGGTTGTGTGTTGGGTGCATTGTGTCCACTAAAGGTGTGTGTTGGTGTTTGTTGTGTCCACTAAAGGTGTGTTGTGTCCTCTAAAGGTGAGGTGATTTCTGCAATAGGGAAGGTCAAAATCTGCAGGAAATGGTCGACTCTGGATATTTCCCAGTTTTAGCCATCAAAGCTGGGAAAGTTAATGACTTCAGTGGGAAATCTATAGGGACAATTTCGTCTACCTAGCTCGTCCTTCATCAACCTGGATTGCTCAGAGGCTCAAACCTTAAGGATTTGGTTTGATCGAGGCGGGAAAAACACCACATCTCAGTCCATCTCTAGAGACACTATTCCAGGAGGCCCAAAGAATGAGATACGTAAATCTGTGTCCCAAATAAAGGACGAAGGGTTGGGAAGATCAGATAAACCAGACTGGATTACTGTGAAAGCAACCATGCATATCTTTCATCAAAACGGATACGCAACGGATACGTTTTGCTACACAGCTTGTCCATTGATGATCGGAGATAGGTAGTGTAATAAGAAAGTGACTAGGTCAGGAAATTCAAGGTGGCAATGCGACCGGTGTAATCAGGAAATCGAGGAGTGTGATTACAGGTACCTTCTTCAAGCTCAAGTTCAGAACAACACTGGGTTGACATGGGTAACAGCTTTTCAGGAATCTGGCGAAGAGATTTTGGGTTGCCCGGCTAAGGATTTGTACTTTTTGAAATACAAAGAGGAGGATGATGTTAAGTTTGCAGAAATCGTCCGTGGAAGCCTCTTCGCAGAATATCTTTTTAGGCTGAAAATCAAAGAGGAATTGTATGGTGATGAACAGAGGGTGAAGATTACAGTGGTTAAGGCGGAGAAGGTGAATTATTCTGTGGAGAGCAAACACATGCTTGATTTGATTGCTAAGGTTCATTATCGCTGAAACTGTTATCCGAAACAAAATTCAGTGGTTTAGTATCTTTAGTTGTTGTAAAGATGATTGATACGATTCTAGGTATGAGAAACAAGCATTCAAATTGCAGTGAGTGATACTATGGACAAAACTTGGCAAACCATTTTTTGTGCATTCCAAGAACAAGATCTGGTGTCCATTACTATTTAGGACGTGGAAGTTGAACCAGCAACCTGGAAGTGCAGCCATCAGACCTCTATTTAGGTGTCCATTACTATTAGACTCAAGAAGGCATTGTGTAACTAAACTATTTTAGTGTAACTTGTTTCAGCCATATAAGATGTAGAGATCAATTAATCAAGAAGGAACAAATAGTTAACTTCAAACCAGAGCATATAAAAACTTTCATAATCTCTCTAAATAGAAAACCTATGCTGAAAAAGGGTAAAAAATCAAACCAACAAAAATATATAGCCCACTCCTAGTTTTCTCATTAAGAATATAAATAGGGAATATCCCAAATTCTGCCTCTTGGACAGTGAGGAAGTTGTTTAACCTTAGACCTTTAATCCAACCATGGATCTCCTATATTGTTGGCAATGGTAAACAGACTTTTCTGTGGCTTGATAATTGGCATTCTTTAGGGCCTTTGTTTGCGAAATATGGCACAGGGGTGGTGTACAACTTGGGAAGGAATTTGCATGCTAAGGTGGAATCTATAATTGTCAATCATGAATGGAATTGGGCTAGATGCAGGAATGCTGTAACCAGGGATATTATTTGTAATACTCGTGCTTCTCTTAAACCCAACATAGCTCAGGAGGACTGCATAAGGTGGAACCTGACTGCTACAGGGCATTTCTCTATCAAATCTGCTTGGTCTTCTATTAGGAGACAGGCTCCTCAAGTTAGATGGGCCAAAGTGGTATGGTTCAAATATGCAGTGCCTAGATGGTCTATCATTCAATGGTTGGCTGTATTAGGCAGGTTATCCACTCTAGATAGGCTTCATCAATGGGGGATTGTCATGGACTCTCAATGCACTCTTTGCTCAGCTGCTACTGAAAACCATAGCCATCTATTTTTCAACTGTCCATTCTCCTCTCAAGATTGGCAATCTATCCAGTCCAAAAATAATACTCGCTGCTTGTCGAATAGTATGGTCCATATTATAGATTGGCTAATCCAGCATGAATCTGGATCTCAGTTTGGGTATTTGATAGTTAAACTATCCTTAGCTGCAGTCATCTACCACATATATGGGGTGAAAGAAACAAGAGGATTTTCCAGCATCATTCCAGTACTATGCAACAGGTAGGGATTAGCATTTGTACTGATATACGTGCTTGTGTTAGTTCTTGGAGAGGTGTTAAAAGGACATGCAAAAATGTGGCTATGTGTTCTGTTTGAAATTTTCCTGAGAAGATCTTAGTTAGAGCTTGATCTTTGAAGTCTAACTCTATGTACTTTTATCTCTGGTTTTGTCTGGTTTAGGCAATTGTTTTGCCTGATAGTTAGGTGGTGTTCTGAAACATGTGTGGCTCCTAGGAGCTAGTTGGCTGTACATCTGGGGGATGCCCCTGTGCCTTTGTAAGTGGTTTTGGCTATAAAACTTAACTACCAATATATATAAAATAGGGAAAGCATGACGTACTAACCAGCAAGTTGTTAACCGGTGAATCCTTGTTGTTTAAGAAACGCCATAACACTAGCCAAAGTCTTCCCTTGTTCCTCTATCTTATTGTTTGCTGCTTCAATTCCTTTCGCTTGCTCCTGAATTTTCTCAGCTTGCTCTTGCACCTTTCCCTCGAGGTGTGTTACATACTCCCCGTTCACAGTCCTAATAGAGGTGGAAGGCCTAATGCTAAGTCCCTTCACATAGCCTGACCTTGCCTTGAGTCCTTTAACGGAGAGCGCCTCTTGCGTAATCGGGATTGCACCTTCCTGCGCATTATGCTCAGTCTCTATTTGTACCATCTTATCCTGTCATTTTAAAGTAAATGCCAAATTTAAGTTCTGACAATTTAGTAGAGACAAGTTCTAATAATTTAGTAGACACTAGTACACCACAAAAGTACTTGATACAAGTACATAGAGAACTTCGGATTCTGAAGAGATCCATTTTTGCGTGTCCTTATTAAAGTGGGTGGATTTGTACATCTCTGTTACCGCGGGCACAACACCTCCATTATCTTGCATCTGATATATTATTTTCTCATCAAATGAGTTAATAAAGCATGTTCATATTGTAAAAAAAGTGAAGGCCAATATAATGGAAAACTCACCGCAGCGGCAACCCTAATTGGGAGTGACTTTGATCCACATCTATGTTTTGTCTTAGACCAAGACCTGTTTTTTGTTTTTTTATATTGGCAAAAGAAACATATATCGATAAAATAGAAAAGGAGTTCCTAAGAGAAGAAGATATTAAACTTTTTATCTAAGAAAAAGCAATACCATAACATTATCTGCTATTAGAAGACAATCACAACAATGAACAGCTTTAGACAGCAGAGAATCTAAAAAAGACATTGTAACACAGGGAGAAAGAAAGATGCAACAGATGGTCATTCATATTAGAGCTTGTGTAAGCTCTTGGCGAAGGGTCAGAAGGCAACTATAGGCCTTTGCTCCTCCTGGAATTTCTCTGATAGAATATTTAGCAGTGCTTGGATTGTTGTTTTCTTTAGCTCTGTTTCCTATCCTCATGCTCCAAGATCCAATACCAGCTTGTTCTGATTGGTTATTGGTCTGTTTTGACTCTTGTTTGTCTGGGGTATGCCCTTGTGCTTTGTAGCTCAGGTTTCTTCTAATAAAATTTCACCTTACCCAAGAAAAACATTTGGCAAACTCCACTTTAATTTGTTCAAAACATATGTGCGAGACCATTATTTCAGCAATTGTGCAAGACAGGCAAGACCATTATTTTAGTTTGCTCAATAGCATGATGAGCTAGAAAGAAACATCTACTATTGTTCCTATGTGGAGTCAAAAGGTTGAGGTTGCCTGAATCGACATGTATTCCTCATTGTGTGTAAAATAAACATTGAAGCACATACAAGGAAGAGAAATGAACTCCATCATCGCACATAACCAATTAAAGTACAACAAAAAGGCTACATTTTGATGAGTTTTTTTTATTTTTGGTTCGTGCCTCCACTGAGAATTAGGCAAATGACTTAAAAGTGAAATAAGAAAACGAATGAAAAAGTACAGAAATGATGAAACTATTAGTCATGCAAGGATGATATTAGCAGCACAAGACGGTCCCTGCAACAGGGCAGGGCCATGAGTACTGTAAGTTTGCTCAGAGCACTTGCTGAGGAAGAAGGAAATTTTAAAATATCTTACTGCCAGTGTAGGGTCAAAAGCTTCTGGTTGCTTGAATTTGCATGCGTTCTTTCAATGGGTGTCAAACAAGGAAGAAGAAGAAATGAAATCAATCTTCAAATGCAGGGAAAAGATTGATGATACAACCTCAATTAGAAAATTTTAGATATCAACACTTCGTGCAATGGCCTACGGCTAGCAGCAAACATTTTTCACAAAGTTGTTAAAACACCAAACTCCCATTTTGTCAAACCAACATTATCCTTCAGCAAGCATTTTTAACAATACATGGCTCTACGAAGGAAGTGGCTGGGTTAGGAGCATTTTCAAGACAAATGAACTTTGATTATCAACTTCCTTATAATCCTTACACTTGTAGGATTCTCCCTACCGTTTTCTTGCAAGGCTTTTATGTATCTTCCAAAAATGCAAAAGGCCCATAACGGCTCCTAAATGGTATTGACAAAATTAATTCTAACACATTACCCTTCATGTGATTGGTGGAAATTGTATGGGTTCCATCACAAATTAACACAATACAAAACACATCCTCTCACAAAACATTATCTGCTATTAGAAGACAATCACAAGACACATGTTCTCAAATTGTTGTGATATGAGCAGCAACAAATAGCATCAGGGGGAATTTTAACATTTTGGAAGTGCCGTGTGCATGTGGAACACAATACATTAGGTAAAATGCATACTTCAAGCTTAAAAGTTCTGAATACATGTGCATGTGGAAGAATCGCCGTCTTCTACTACCTCTTAAAGTAAAAAAGCAAACATGGTTTAAAATTTAACAAGTAAATACTACATTAAACAACTATTGGTCAAAAGGTCATCTACATCACTTTGGTTAAGATTTAGTATACCTTCCAGTCCTCACGACAGCTTTTATTTCGAAGGATTGTTTAGTCCCAACATATTTCTATACCTCAATGGCTACTCTTGTTTTAGCGATTCCTATGTACAAGCTTGGTGGCGGTAGCCGCTGTACCATATAGTTAGAGGGTTCAGCTGAACCCCTAAATATGAACTGTACCTATGAAGTTTTAAGTACGAATGACAGTGAAGGTTCGATTGAACACGCTGAATTCTGTTTAAACCACATGAATGTTCTGAGTTAATGGTGAAAATTCAAAATTTCTTTGTCCAATTAAGGACAATTCCCTCTACCCTATATAGGCTGTCCGTATTACTCCCAACCCCTCTCCTCTATATAGGCTGCTAATTACCAATACATGCTCTCTCAAGTTATGGGAGTAAGAAAAGAATATAGTCCAAAGAAAAATGCCTACATGAAGAAAAAAAAAAACCCCCTAAGACCCTACAAAAAAAAACCCCCTAAAACCAGATGAAATAAACTCTGAAATCATCTCTAAAACCAGTCCCAAAACAGCCCCCAAGCAGCCATAGCCCCACCCTTATTCCTGGGTGAGCCTTCATCATTTGGATGGCGACACAGGAAAAGCCCAACACCATATGGATATATAGGCTGTTGGTGTGGGGTTTTGTGAATGATGCAGCATCTCTTTTTTTGCAGAAACGGCAGCAACGAGTCTCGTAAAAGGGAGGAAGAAATTGTTTGGTTTACTACACTCTCTAAAAGGGAGGAGCTTCAGTAAATCTATTCTTAAACTTTCTCTATCAGCAGCTACGTGCTAGTTATCATATTTGGTGTAAGAGAAATGGAAGGATTTTTCAGCGTAAGGCTTTAGGTTCCTATGTTCTTGGTACCATTACAGATCTAGGGCTTTACTAATTCTCCGAAGTAAGAAATTCGGAACCTAATCAAGAAAAATCGAGAGAGAGATTCTGCGAGAGAGAGAGAGAGCTCACCGGAATCGGACATTGATGATGCCGCTGCAAAAAAAAAAGGAATGTAGTAGAGGTTAGAAATCGGGGGAGGAAAGTGATGAAGGGGATCCATAGAGGAGAAGAGAAATAAGTTGAATACCATACCTTGAGAGAGAGATTTGGAGTTGCAGAGATGGGGGGGAGCAGTGTGAGTGATGGAGTTGCAGAGATGGAGGGGGGAGCGGTGTGAGAGAAGACCGAGAGTGATGGGGTTTGTGAGAGAAATAGAGGGGTGTAAATTTAAGCTGAAATTTTGGGATCAATGCCCAATATTTTCACCACCCTTTAAACCCGCCAAAATTTTCCCTCAACGACGACAAAAAAAAATTTCTCACCCAAAGCCTTTCCTTTTGTGAGGAACTAATTTGTCACGTAATGGTGGTAAGCATCTGTGCAGAGAATGAAGAGAACAGATTAGTGACGAAAGTAAATTTTTCATCACCTTATATTTATTTTGTCAACCTTTTAGGTGACGAAATTTATATTTTTCTCACTAATTAACTATTTTTGGTGACAAAATAAAATTTCCTCACCGTAAATTTGTCTGCCATCTTAATTGGTGACGAAAAAAAAAATTCCTCACAAATATGCACAATTGGAGACGAAATCTATTTTCCTCGCAAGCATTTCGTCACTTATTCCCATTTTTGTTGTAGTGAATCTATATAATAAAACAAAGACTTACTTTTTTTTTTTTGCAAAATGTCTCGACATGCAAATAGAATTGCCCAATCACATTCACACATTAAAGTTATCGCCGTTTGATCAATTCTTTTTTTTAAATGACGCAAAGAATATTTCCTTAATAAATCTACCCCCTCTCTCTCTCAGATTTCAAGCGAAGCAGGCTTTAGCAAAATAACTAGGGCCAGCATACAAACAGAACAACCTTTGCACCCATCCAATCATATTCTCACGTTCAAGCTATTGCCGTTTGATCAATTAATTTTACGGAAGTGCTACAGGCACAGCACCTAAGTGCCACACCCAGCCACATCAGCTGATGTGGCACCCCATTTAAAAAAAAAAACAGAGAAATCAAAATCAAACAAAATCGGGTTCCTCCTCTCTTCTTTCGCGCCCAAAATTGAACGAAGACAGAGCAAGAGAGAGAGGACGGCGACCTCTACCCAGACCAACCGGCCAACACCACCACCACCGGCGACCTCCGCTGCCATCAGCCCCTCCCCTTCCCTCCCCTCCACCGACGGCGACCAGCAGCAGCAGCAGCAATTTCCACCTCCGCGACCACCGACGCGACCACGCACCCATACACCCGTACTCTCTCTCTCTCTCTTTCTCCGTTGCTTTTTTCTGTTAGGATTAGGGTTAATGCTAAACAAAAATTGCGATTTGGTTCGTTTTGATATCAGTTGTTAGAATTTTCACAGTTACAAGCCCTAATTTCTTGCTCCAATCCATGGCATGTGAATAAACCTAGGCCTTAAACTGAAACGTACCTGGACAGCTTGACGAAGCCGTAGGTGGAAACCTACGTGATTAAATGAACTTGCTCTTGTGATGGATGAAGATGTTCGACTCCCTAAAGGCACCAGATTTTCTAGAGAGGAGTAGATGACAATAGAAGCATGAGAATTCTCAAATCAGCAGAATGCTCTTACAGTCTAGACCAAAGTTATTAATGGAGCGAAACAATCAACAAATTTGCAGCAAGAGTTACTTCAATATTAAACTAGCATCCTATTTAGCTGAAGCCAAAGTACTAATCCCAGTTAGATACTTAGTTCTAATAAGAAGGTAATAATAATAAGCCTAGACCAGTATGAGAACCCACGCCCTAGTTGAATTGTTCAAAGTCTGTAATTGATATTGCCACATGCTTATGTTTGGTTGCCATAAAAAAGGAGACGAAAAAATGCGATTGCTTGGTTACTATAAATTTTAATGTGTTGGTACTTTGTTCATTTTAATGGAGTCTAACATATTTGCTTATATGTTACTTTTTATTTTTACCAATAGGTGTTGTTTCCTTTGCCATCACCATCGTCTTTGATACCGCCGGAGTCTATTCAGTCGGCTATGCCTCCTCCGGATGGCGAAATTGATTTTGGAAGGTATTTTCCTCATCCTTTAATAATATAATTTACATGGTTTGTTTTGGCAATAGTTGAACAAGATTTAATCAGTTATAATTTTTTGTTAAATTTTGAAGAGAAGAAGATGAAGAAGAAGAAGAAGAAGAAGAGGAGGAGGAGGAGGAGGAGGTGGAGGTGGTAGGGAGTGGAGAAAATGAAGAAGAGGTATTGAATGGTACTAATGATACAACAGAAAATTGGAAAGATAGAATTGAGGAACCGAAGGTGGGAATGGAATTTGACACATCAAACGAAGCTTATGTGTATTTCGTAAGATACGCTAAACAACAAGGATTTGCTGTGGCGAAAAGAACGTCAAGAAAGGGAAAAGATGGAAACTTGAAGAATCTAACTCTTCAATGCAGTCGTGGTGGAAAGGCAAGGGTGAGAGGAAGCAATCCGGTGAAACCACGGCCACAAACAAAAATTGAATGTCCGGCTCGCCTTATTGTTGCTTCATACCCGGATGGAAAGTGGAGGTTAAACCTAGTTGTCTTGGAGCACAATCACGATCAAAGCCCGGGAAAGTGCAGGTTCTTCAAGAGCAATAGGGTAATTGATGAACATGTGAAAAGAAAGCTAATGTTGAATGATAAAGCTGGGATTAAATTGCCTCAAACTTATGCCTCACTTCAGATTAAGGCGGGGGGACCTGATAAGCTTCCATATAGTAAGAAGGATTGCCGGAATTATGTGAACAAACAACGACGTTTAAAACTTGTGGAGGGAGATGCTGAAGCGATGCATAGTTATTTCATGAAAATGAAAGTTGACAATTCTGATTTCTTTTATGCCATGGATTTGGATGACAATGGTCGACTAAGGAATGTATTCTGGGCCGATGGAAGGAGTAGGGCAGCTTGTAAGGAGTTTGGTGATGTTGTGACATTTGACACAACTTACTTAGTAAATAGGTATGACATGCCTTTTGCTCCATTTGTTGGCGTGAATCATCATGGTCAGTCGATTTTATTGGGATGTGGGCTCATCTCTCATGAAGACACAAAGTCATTTTCGTGGTTATTTGAGACTTGGAAGACATGCATGTGGGGTTGTGCTCCGAAAGCAATAATTACCGACCAGTGTCTGGGCATGAAGAATGCTATACAAAAAGTATTTCCTGACACCCGACATCGGTTGTGCATATGGCATATTATGAAAAAAGTGCCAGAAAAGTTCGGTATGTACGACGCCTATGAACAAATTAGTCCGTGTATGCGCAAGGCAGTATGGAATTCATTGACAATAAAACAATTTGAGGATGCTTGGGATGGGTTCATCAAAAAGTACGAACTTCACAATAACACATGGTTACAGGGGTTATATCTGGAGAGGAAACTTTGGGTTCCTGCTTATGTGAATGACTGCTTTTGGGCGGGAATGTCATCCTCACAAAGAAGCGAGGGTATGAATGCATATTTTGATGGTTATATTCATTCAAAGACGACCTTGAAACAATTTGTAGAGCAATATGAAAATGCATTGGCGAATAAGGTGGAGAGTGAAAATGAAGAAGATGGGAAAAGTTGGAGGAGTTTCATCCCATTAATAACTAAAAGTGGCTTGGAAAAGTAATTTCAAAGTGTTTATACGAATGAGAAGGTGAGAGAGTTTCATGAAGAATTTGTCGGGAGACTTGAGTGTTCTTGTAGTAAAAAAAATGAAAGTGTATCCGAATATGAGGTAAAAGAGTGGATTACATATGGAGAAGAGGAAAAGAGAATTCAAGTGCCATTTATTGTTGATTTTAATGCTGAAACAAATGAAGCACATTGTAACTGTCGATTGTTTGAGTATAGAGGAATGATTTGCAGACATCAACTGACGGTTTGGAGTCAAATGGGAGTTGAAAGAGTACCTGACAAATATGTGTTGAGGAGATGGAACAAAAATGTCAAAAGGGTGCACACTAAAATTCGAATCAACTATGATAACTCGTCAACGTCAATTGAAGCACGTCGGCATGACAATATGTACAATCTCTTTAATGAGGTTGCCGATTTGGCGGAAGATAGTCAAGAGAAGTATGATAAGGTGATGGCACGGTTACTTGAGCTAAAAGGAGAGTTGATTGAATCTTCAATTGTTTGTGGAAGTAATGTGATTTCCAGTACTCCTAATAATTCTTTTTCAATTGGAGATGGAGTTCTACCTTCCAAAGAAAGCACGAACATACTTGACCCGGTAACTCTTCGTCGAAAAGGGAGACCGCCAAGCAAAAGGAAGGTAGGTGTTGTTGAAAAAATTGGTAAGAAGAAAAAAGAAACAAAAAAGAAGACATTGTCCAACGAAAAAGCCAAGGTATAAGTTAATGTAAAGTTTAGAATTTTTTTGTATTGCTAATTTCATGTTTCCAATAAACTTTTTATAATTATGTTTCATGCAAACTTTTTTTCAGGAGGTTAGCACACAAGAGAGGTTGGAACACAACAACTGTTTTTTTCAGGAGATTGGGACACAAGAGAGTGTGGTAAATGTTAATGTAAGAATTTTTTTGTATTTCCCGTTAAACTTTTTACGTTTTTGTTTTCATGTTAAAATTATTGTTAATTTTCATTTTTATTGTTGGCCAGAGTCAGCCAAGCTATATGGGGCAATCAATGTGGCCAAACATGATGCCCCATAATATGCGACCGAATATGGCACAAGGAGGAAGTATCTTCCAATTTTCTCCAAGTTCATGCCCAACCGAAACAGGCTTCAACCAATTTATGTATGTGTTTCCAAGTTCACAAACAAACATGCCAACCTCATTCGGTAGTCATGATTGGCGAGGGCAATCAAATATTACAAGTAGGCAAATTTGGGGAGGAGGGCAATCAAGTTTTTTGGAGACTCAAGGGCAATGTGTTGGAGGACCACCACCAAGTTTTACTCAAATGCTGAATGCACCGGATAATGCTGAAGAATAGTTCAGTTCACTTGATTGTTGGTGTTTTAGTATTTGTATCGTGTCGTATATGTGGTGTGTCGTGTCCATTTATTAGCTAGTGCCCAATGGGATCTCAAATTATGTTTTTTTGTTTAGCAAGACTTGGTATTGACATGTAAGAAAAAGCTGTTTGAGTATTTGTTCGTGTCATATTTGTATCGTGTCGTGTTTTTATCATGTTATAACATCTGGTTGTTTATGTTAAAGGTTTGAATGAAAGCTTGCAATTGAGTGGCATTGACTTATGGTTCCACAATTGGGCAGATTCTTAGATAATTTTTTTGGAAGTTGCTTAAGAAAGCAACATGACAACTTCGTTGAAAACACCAGAAACTGAATTCGTACAAAATAGTAGAAGAAAATTCATGTACGAAAATTTATCACAGTTATGTTCATAGAAGAACATGAATGATGGTTTTTGAAAAATTTCGGCAGAGTCTCCCCTGTTTTTTGTCCTAACCCGACGTCTTGCGTCTCAGTCAGTACATCAAAAACAACAAGAAGAACATCATGTTACGCACAAGTCCACGCCGGACATTTCTCATTCTAAAATCACCATTCACAAGCCATATTCAAAGCTAAAATCCATTGCCAACTTATCCATTCATGACAAACACCATAAGAGTACATTCTCATTGTAAATATCATTCATATCCAAATAAATAAGAGTACATTCTCCTCTAATGGTATAAACCTCATTTGCAAAACAAAAAAAAAGTTACATTCCAGTATTCAACTTTTCAATTGTAAGACAAATTCGCCTAGGATTGTATTTGCTATCAAATCATTTCGCTCTTCTTTGCCACCAAATCATTCAGCATCTTGACTGCTTTGTAGTTGCAGAAACCTTCTTCTTTTTCCATCTTATGGCATTCCATGCTCACCTTCTTCACCCTCTCTCGCAGTTGAGGCACACCCGCCGCCGCCATGCCCACCACGGCCAAATCTTCCCCCTCTTGCTTCTCTCTCTTGCACTTGAGGCAACTTTTTCAACACCTTCAAACTCATACCACCTGCATTAATTAGTCAATTCGTTATAATTCATTAGAGAAGGCCCACACACTCCAAAAATACCATGTTCTCATGACATTCCTCAATAGTATGTGTTCATGGATTCGTATAATTCATATCCCAAGAGTATGGGGCATACAACTAAAATTGAACTAATACAATTTCTCTGGAATGGTTTGCTGACAAGTTCGTTCCAAAATTATTGAAAAGTTTCGAAGTTCAATTTACGTACTTGTCAAAATGAAAAAGAAAACCTTTTCCATTAGCAAATATCCACAACCATTACAGAGGTAGAGAATCATTCATGTTTCTTTTACATTCCTGCTGTACACTCCTACTAATCAGTTTACAGTCAAATCTTAAGTTCCATTACCACTATACAGAATCATTGATTCCCCAATAGGTTATTTTGATATCACAATCCATCTACAAATAGCACAATTGATTTCATGCCTTTGTTTGCGATTCCATTTTAGAAAAAATCCCTATTTGCAACATAGAACACAATAGCTCTGGCATAATCATTCATTACTGATTCAACCATAGATTGAAGAACCATTTTCCCGTTTTAGTTTGTCAATTATGGCTAGAGCTTCCTTCACCAACGGAAGGTGGAAATTACAGTCATATTGGGGATATACTTTAGCATGGGTTTTGCTTCAATTAGAACAGTCAACAGAAACATGACTGAAAATTCAAACAACCAATGTTCCATAGTGAAGTCAGGGTAGTTCACATCTTGCATTAAACACAAAATTACCAAAGGGTTGATGTCCTTACCAGAAAGCTGCCATTTCGCTACCAGGCACTTGCTCATACAAAGTTTCGTACAAAATCCTCAGTGGGTCTCTCTGAAAATCAAAATTGCTTGAAGTTACGAACAATAATCCCACAAATTACTGCAAATATAAGAACCTAAGCAAGCAAGGAAGCATAACCCTAATCAGAGTGAAATCCCCAATTTCAGAGTGAAAGCCCCAATTTCAGTTCAGCCCTAACCCTAACCAGAGTGAAATCGAAAAAAGTTTTAGGATTGTGGCTGATATATATATATATATATATATATATATATATATATATATCTATATATATATAATAGAGAGAGAGAGAGAGAGTACGGGTGTATAGGGACGTTGGAGGTGCGTGGTCGCGTCGGTGGTGGCGGAGGCGAAAATTGCTGTTGCTGCTGGTCGCCGTCGGTGGAGGGGAGGGAAAGGGAGGGGAGGGGCTGATGGGGGCGGAGGTCGTCGGTGGTGGCGGAGGTCGCCGGTGGTGGTGGCGCTGGGAAGCCGTCCGCTTTCTCTTCTTCGATTTTGGGCGCAGAAGAAGAATAAGATGAAACCCGATTTTGTTTTCCGTTGATTTTGATTTCTCTGTTTTTTTTTTTTTTTAAATGGGGTGCCACATCAGCTGATGTGGCTGGGTGTGGCACTTAGGTGCTGTGCCCGTAGCACTTCCGTTAATTTTATAGAAGATACACAGAATATATATACTACTTAATAAATCTGTTAGGAATGCCTTGTATTCTTTAGTCCCACATTGGTTAATTATGTTGTTCCCGTTTTTGTAGCCTATTATAAATAAGGCTTTTGGGGAACTTCTAAAGTATCTTTTGGGCTCTCATATTGTGGCCTTTCTAGAGTTACGGATTATAGCCGGCTCTTTGTATCTCTTCTTCACGTTGGTTAGTGAATCCTCTCTCTCCTCGCCCGTGGACGTACCCATCTTGGGGAACCACGTATATCTTGTGTCTTTGTGATTTCTTGTTTAGTATTCAATTTCTCGTTCTTAGCTTGCATTCAAAGCGTTCGTTACAACAAACTGGTATCAGAGCCAGGTTATTTGAGATGAAAGATTTGGGTGCGGCAAAACGTATTTTGGGTATGGAGATTTGCAGAGATCGAGTAGCTGGCAAATTATTTTTGAATCAGAAGTCTTATATTCTTAAAGTGCTTGAGCGCTTTGCCATGCAGAACTCGAAGCCAGTCAGTACCCCTTTGGCAGCACACTTTCGACTTTCAGCTGAGTTATCACCACAGTCGGAGGATGAGGAGAAGTATATGTCTCAGGTTCCATATTCGTGCGCAGTTGGGAGCCTTATGTATGCCATGGTATGTACTCGTCCTGATATTTCACATGCAGTTAGTGTCGTTAGTCGTTATATGGGGCGTCCAGGAAAGGCACATTGGGAGGCTGTGAAATGGATACTACGGTATTTATGCGGAACTGCAGGTGTTGGTCTATTGTTTGGGATTGCCAATTCTGGTGATCATGCTGTTGGTTATGTTGATTCGGATTTTGCCGGTGACCACGATAAGAGGAGGTCTCTGACAGGTTATGTCTTTACTCTGTCCGGAAGTGCCATTAGTTGGAAAGCTACTTTACAGGCTACAGTCGCGCTGTCTACAACAGAAGCGGAGTATATGGCCATTGCTGAAGCTGTGAAGGAGGCATTGTGGATGAGAGGTTTGGTTTGTGAGCTTGGTCTTGCACAGGGTGTGAGTTCAGTATTTTGTGATTCACAGAGTGCTATACATTTGACTAAAAATCTGATGTATCATGAAAGGACCAAGCATATCGATGTCAGGTATCACTTCGTTCGAGATATCATCTCACAGAAGCAAGTTGAGGTGAAGAAAGTGGGTACGGCAGATAACCCAGCAGATATGTTGACTAAACCGGTTCCGGTTGCCAAGTTCAAGCATTGCTTGGGCTTGCTTGGTATTTGCAGTTGATCACCCCTCGGGGGCATTTGGCGAGTGAGAGGTTAGAAGGGGAAAGCTATATTTGGTGATTTGGTTCAGTGGAATTCAAGTCAAGGTGGAGAATTGTTAGGAATGCCTTGTATTCTTTAGTCCCACATTGGTTAATTATGTTGTTCCCGTTTTTGTAGCCTATTATAAATAAGGCTTTTGGGGAACTTCTAAAGTATCTTTTGGGCTCTCATATTGTGGCCTTTCTAGAGTTACGGATTACAGCCGGCACTTTGTATCTCTTCTTCACGTTGGTTAGTGAATCCTCTCTCTCCTCGCCCGTGGACGTACCCATCTTGGGGAACCACGTATATCTTGTGTCTTTGTGATTTCTTGTTTAGTATTCAATTTCTCGTTCTTAGCTTGCATTCATAGCGTTCGTTACAACAAAATCTAGCCCTCTCTCCTGACTTTTATAAATCTTTAAGCACGAGCAACAGCTAGTATCAAACATAAAACCAAGGGGATCACCTATATAAATCCAATGTCATAAATTTCTTGACCCATAGTCAATCGATCCCACTACTTTCCATGGCTTCACAAAATCCCCACCAGCTTCACTTTGTTCTATTTCCACTAATGTCTCCAGGTCACTTCATCCCCATAATTGACATGGCCAAATTATTAGCCCAAAACGGCCCAACTGTCACTATCATCACCACCCCTCTCATCGCAGCAAGATTCCGGCACACCATCGACCGCGCCACTGCCTCCGGCCTCCCCCTCCGCCTCCTTGACCTCACGTTTCCTTCTGCGGAAGCCGGATTACCAAAGGGCTGCGAAACCCTCGAAACCGTAACCTCTCCAGACTTGCTAAAGAAGTTTTTCGGCGCAATATACATGTTACGACAACCGTTCCAACAATTGTTGGAACAGCTGGAGCCCAAACCGACGTGCATGATAGTCGATAAATATATCCCTTGGGCAGCCGAAACTGCCCGTATGTTTCGCATCCCGAGAATCGTTTTCGATGTCATGAGTTGCTTCTATCTACTCTGTTTCCACACTTTACATGTATCCAAAGTGCACGAAAATGTGCCTGAATCAGAGCCCTTTGTTTTGCCAAATTTTCCTGATACTATTGTACTGACCAAGTCCCAACTCCCGGGACTTTTCAATCCGGGTTCATTAGACGGGGTTCATGTGAAGGAGTTTCGCGAACGAGTCAGAGTAGCCGAAGCCGAAGCCTGTGGGATCGTGCTTAATACTTTTGAAGAGCTGGAACATCGATACATAAACGAGATTCGCAAGGTGAACGGAGGGAAAATTTGGTGCATTGGGCCACTCTCACTTTGCAACAAAGATAGTTCGGATAAAGCCCAAAGAGGAGATAAGGCCTCAATTGACGAAATTGAGTGTTTGAAGTGGTTAGATGAACAAGAGGCAGGCTCTGTAGTCTACGCCTGTCTCGGAAGCATTAGCCGTCTATCTTCTCCTCAACTAATCGAGCTCGGATGAGGCTTGGAATTATCTAAACGTCCATTCGTTTGGGTTATAAGAGGCGATGAGAAAGCCAAGGAGGTATACAAGTGGATAGAAGGAGACGGATTTGAGGAGAGAGTGAAGGGGAGAGGACTTATCATTCGTGGTTGGGCACCACAAGTACTCATATTAGACCACCCGTCCGTGGGGGCATTTCTGACTCATTGCGGCTGGAATTCGACTTTGGAAGGGGTATGTGCAGGTGTGCCGATGGTAACATGGCCGATTTTCGCAGAGCAATTTATCAACGAGAAGTTGGTGGGGGTCGTGCTAGAGACTGGAGTGAGTGTTGGGGCACGGGCAGCTGTGCAAATGTTTGAGGAAGATAAGAGTGGGGTGGCGGTGAAGAGGGAAGCAGTTAGGAACGCCGTGGAGAGAGTGATGGGCGGTGGAGTAGAGGCGGAAGAGAGACGAAAAAGGGCAAGAGAATTCGGAGAGATGGCTAAGAAGGCAGTGGAAGAAGGTGGTTCTTCTAATTTGAATGTGAAGTCGTTGATTCAAGATATGATGGAACAAGTCATTGGCATGGGACCAACGGAAGATCACCAATAACTTCTATAATGTCACAAAAAAAATTAAAAATTGGTAAGGCAGGATGTCTCGGGTCAGCTTGTGTCCACTTTAATGTCAAAATTCACTTTGAAGAACCCTCTTTCTGATTTTGTGTATGTGAAGTTGCAAAACATCCATTTTAGTTAATAATTTTTTTGCATTTCCATAACAAAGATAAACCTGAGTGATCATTGTTTTGTATTTTTTCCTTTTTCCGTTGTTTGCGAAAATCACTTTCAATTTTTTCATATTTCTTAGTAAGATAATGAAATCATCAATAGTAGAAAAGAGAGTGATCGAGGATGGACTAGCGTGTAGTCTAGATCCGGATTTTTTAAGGGGGATGAGCAAAGTTAACAGGAAGTGATCACCTTGTTGAATTCGTGATTCTATTTACTAGCGTGTATAAATATTTTAGACTTGTGTTCACTTGCCATTTTGGTTGATCTCTAATTTTAAATCTTTCTAATTGTTAGTAGTTTTATGTTAGTGGTTAGCCAGATTCGATTCAACTCTTCTTTCCCTACTCATTTGCCTCGTAGCACGATGGACAGGAAGGATGGTTACGCCCAAACTATTTGTTCAATTCTCGGGTATGCACCTGACCGGCTGGCGGCTGCATGTCCACCCTTATGCCAGAGCCCAGTTATAAAGGGCGAATCATTTGTCATGTCACGCCAGGGTTTACGTAGGATTAATCATTCGATTTTCTCAACTAATCCCCAATTCAACCCCAACCAAAACCAATCTAACATTAACTCATAAGCATCCACCATTATCCCAAAATCGATCTACTTTCCATTCCCAATTTTTCCATGTCTTATATTCAAAACGATGTAATCGCCATCGTTCTTGAACTCTCCACTTAACCACTCGTGTCCAAAACAAATTTAATTCCACAATTAAAGACGCAAACATCGACGTTGATTTACATTATCAGTTCTCACTTTATTTAATCAACAGCTAAGTAATCTAAATATTATCATCGAGTTATTATCTTCTTTCAATCTCCTCACATAGCTGCAATTTCAATCAACTTACACTATCACACATTCAAATTCACAGTGTTCTCTCGATCACTCTTTTTTCTGTGTCATACATCTACACAAGTAGTAATCCTTGAACATTTAAGATCTTGATCGATGTTTTATTGTTTACAATAAACTCTACAGCCGTCCAATCATCATCATCTTTATAATAAACCAATGCCTTCTTTTGTTTGATGAAACGTAGCCATCCAATAATATCATAAAACATAGCAGTTTTATTTGCCAAACGTTGAAGCATACAAACATAACTACCTCTCCAACCATCCAATCACATTCTCACATTAAGGCTATAGCTGTTTGATCAACTCTTTTTCTGAAAGAAGCAAAGAAAATTTACTTGATTATAAATCAACCTCTCTCCTAACTTCTATATATATTATAAAATAGAGCACTTTTTTTTTGTAAAATGTCTAGGCACACTAGTAGATCAACCTCTCTGCAGAGGATATTTTCTTAATAAATCTAATTCTCTCTCTCTCTCCTAACTTCTATATATTATAAAAAAGAGCGGTTCCATAATAACCAACAGACTTATTAAGAAAATCCTTCTTGTAAACTTCTAAAAAAAAGAATTGATCAAACTGGTATAGCTTTAACTTCTAAAAAAAAAAAGAATTGATCAAACAGGTTTAGCTTTAACGTGAGAATGCCCGACAAAGGGAAAATAAATAAATCTTTAACGTAAGAATATGATCGGATGTCAATTGTTATTTAAAAGATATAGAAAATCTTTCCTTAATAAATCTACCACTCTCTCCTAACTTCTTAGGCAATGTATCCCATTTAGATATGGTCATCCAAAATTCACGTCCTCTGCGAGGTAAAGAATCATCCCGGTCAAAGTTGCCCTTACATCATACGAACCACATATATGAAGTATAAGGAAGAGCACAAGTCTAGGTGGTATATCACTCATGCATATATCTGATCTTATCTCATCCTATCCTTTTCCTAAGAGCACAAGTCTACGTGGTATATCACTCATGCATAGATGATATATATCTGATCTTATCTCATCATATCCTCTTCCTAGCTAAAGGCATGCAGAGGCAGAGGCAGAGCAGAGCTACGTATAGACCTACAAGATGATGTTACTGGGCAATCGCATGAATATCCAAATACTGACTATTTTAAGAGCATCCACAATGGCATAATCAAAACCGAAAAGGTTGCTAAGATTTGCAATTGTTGTTAAAAAAAAAGTGCTCACATCGGAATAACCAAATTTAGCAACCTTCTTAGCAACTAACTAAATTTTGGCCCTTGGATAACCAAAACTAGCAACCTTTTTGCCAATAACTAAATTTAGTAGACCCCACCCGACATAATTTAAGTCAACTCGCATGCTCACCTATTGTAACACACACACCTTCTTAATTGGTTGTTGAAAAGACAAATTTAAGTCAAATTTCGGCATGTTGCTATGCATAAGCAGCATAACATACTGAAAACTCTCGTTTTTGACACAAGGTGTGGATGCGATGAGCGCGGGCGTGCCAAGACTTGTAGCGCCTAACTTCTTGTGAAGATTCCCGTGAATCTTGACTTCTATCGTATGAGCGATCGTGTGTGACCCAAAGGTTAAAGATCACAGAGCGGTTCGTGGTTTGCCACACGGTTGTGGACTTAATATTTCATAGTCGTATAGGAAATGGACGTAGAAACGAGAAAACGTAAACTCTATTACACCGGGATAATAAAGTTGGTACAGGAAAGTAAAAGATCCAAACAACTTAAAGAAGTGTGTTTGAATGGGGTTTGAGCACGTAGTACTCGATAATCTACTTTGCTGAAAGTAGTAAAGTGTTTGCTTCGCTGGGAAGGCTTTTTGTTTAAGCGTTGAGCTTGATTGGTGTTGGACCCTTTTTTCAACATTGTGAACTACTATTTATAGGGCCAGCAGCATCTGATTCAGGCCTGAATCCGAGAATCTGCATTGCTTCTATGGCTGCCAAGTGTCCCATGATCTCTTCCACCTTTTGTGCATGCACGGTCATGGGAAGTCTTCAGAAGTTGATGGCAGTTAAGGTAGATCATGGGTAGTGGGTTGATTACATGGTGACAAGTGTCCCATGTCTTCACAAAGTAACTTCCCACTTTCCTCCTTTTTGCTCTTCCTGCGACACATGGCCAATTGACTTGGTCAATTGGCCCTTTGAACTTCAAAATATCAACTGCCCAAATGATAACTGCTCCCTATTAACATGGGCCTCATCTTTCGGCTAAAACAATATTTCCCTCATGGGTCAAAGTCCACTGGACTAAACCCGCACCTCCTTTCTTTGTGGGCCCAATCATGGGCTGGTCTTCTGGGCCGAATTAAACCAATCTTGCAACCGTGGGCTTTGTATCTCTCGGGCCCAAATGGGAAAAAACCCATGGCCCAATGATTACCCAACTAATTACATAACTCTCGGCCCAATTAATTAAGGAATTAATAATCAAAAATCCAATCACGGCTAGCCCGATCCGCGGTGCCAAAAACGGGTATAAACATTGCCCCCCCTACGCCTTGATTCTGTTAAGATCGAGGCGTTTGGAGAAGAACAGTTTTTGGCAACCAAACAGATCTTGATGCATTTGACATTCTGTCAGGCCGAAATGCAGCCTAACATTTTTCTTCTTGGAACAGCTGCAATCATTATCATATCTCCATGTGGGGCTTTGATCAAGATGGATATCAGGACAGCTCTTCATCCAGGCAGGGCTTCTTCATTCAGGAAGGCCCTCGACATCTTGGCCAGAGCTCAAGCCTTCAGTGAGGCTGTGGAAACAAACCTGCAGAACTTCCACAAAGACTTCCCAGACATGCAAAAGTCTTATGACGGGGCTGCTCTTGAACTCTCGAAAGTTGACTCAAGCCTTACTGAAATTGACGACCTCCGCCAAGAATTGAGCAAATGCGTAAATGGCTATGAAGCTTCGAAAACCCAAATCGAAGCCATTGAGGTGCAGAAAACCAATCTCGCCAACGACATTCAGACCTGGGAGGAACAGATTCAAGAACTGAAGAGAAAGCAGGAGGATGCAGAGAAAAGCACGGTGGCCTTGGTGACCCAACAGTCAAGCCTGGAAGCTCAACAGAAGGGACTGTTTGCCACTTCCAAAGCTATCAAGGTTAAGCTCCTTCCCTTGGTTCCCAATCAAGCAGGCCTCCAAACCTCAAAAGAAAGGTTAGAGGCCCAGCTCAACAACCTTGCCGCGTCTTGGAACAACCTTCGTTCAAGTATCCTTGGTGAACTTTAGGCCGTTGTGGCCTTGTAATAACGTAGTTTCTTTCCTTCAGCCCTGAACTTTAACCCATTGGGCTGTTGGTACCGGTGTGGCCTGAACTCTAGGCCTTTTCAACTGTTTTGTTTTGATGACATAAACCAAATCCAGGCCTGGCTGGTAGCCTAGACAGATTCAAGTCCTGATGGTGGCCTAGACTGATTCAGGCCTTGATCTATCAATTATGGTTTTGATGGTAGTTTTTCTTTAAAGTCTCTCATCTCCCACATCGTAGGATAATGATGCTTTAAAAACTTTCCATTGATAGTATGTTTATGCATTCCACCATTCAAATCCATTAAAAGATAAACATTACCTTCGAACACCTTGCAAATTTGATACGGCCCTTCCCACATTGGAGACCACTTGCCGTACCTTGGGGTTTGAGCGCCCAAGGGAAGAACAACCTCCCAAACCAAATCTCCTTCGGTGAAGCTCTTCCTTCTCACTCTTCTATTATAGGCCCTAGCCACTTGACGCTTTTGAATCAACATATGGTCTAAAGCAGCCAACCTTACCTCGTCAAGGTCTTCCATTTCCATTAACATTGCTTGGCTATAATCAGCAGGACTTAAGCCATTTTGGTATGCAATCCTGGCCGATCTAACCGTTACCTCCATGGGAAGTACGGGGTCATGGCCATATACCAACATGTAAGGAGTAACATTTGTGGCTTCTTTCTTCGAAGTCCTATAAGCCCATAATGCATCGGACAGGAGCTCATGCCAAACCCTCGGATTGTCTTCTACCATCTTCTCAATAATTCCAATCAAGGTCTTATTGGTTGATTCGGCCTGACCATTCCCTTGTGCATAATAAGGGGTTGAGTGAGATAGTTGAATATTGAATTGGCTCGTAAAGGCCCTAACCTGTGCTCCAAAGAACACTGAGCCTCTGTCCGCCACAAAATGCTCCGGTATTCCAAACCTATGGATAATTCTCTCCTTCATAACCTTGATCACATCCTGTTGATCCACAGACTTTAACGGGATGGCATCCGCCCATTTCGTAAAATAATCTGTGGCTACCAAGATGAACCTGTGTTGTTTCGATGAAGGGGGATAAATCATCCCAATTATATCTAAAGCCCAGCCTCGAAAAGGCCAGGGCTTCACTACAGCTTGATAATCCGTTGCAGGGGTATGATGGACTGGGCCGTGAGCTTGACAAGGCTGGCAGCCCTTAGAAAAACGTATACAATCCTCTAAGATAGTGGGCCAATAGTAACCGTACCTTCTAATTAGCCACCTCATCTTGATACCGGACTGATGTGCCCCACAAATTCCTTCGTGGACTTCTGCCATTACCTTCATGGCCTCGGTATGGCATAAACACCTCAAAAGCAAGTCATCTTCAAGGCCTTTCTTGTACAACTCATCTCCAAGGAGCACATAACTCAATGCTCTTCTCTTGACCTTTCTACTAGCCCCCATATGAGGCCACTTTAGGTAAGCAATAATAGGATCACGCCAATCTTCCTTATCCTCATCTTCTTCTTCAACCGGAAGGTCTGAAGCAAATACTTCTAGGCCTAAACCTCTTCTCCTTACAGAAGGGAGTAGCCTTTTCTGGACTGTAATGATCTTATGAAGAGTTTCTGGTGAAAGCTTCAGGCCCGTTGAGGCCTGAGCCAGACTGTTTGCTTCTGAATTCTTACTCCTTGAGACGTGTTTGACAGTTACATTATCAAAGTCTTGAATTAATTGCACCGCTGCCATGTAATAAGGAGCTAACTCCTCACTATAGCATTTAAACGTACCTGCCAAGTGGTTGATTACGAGGTTTGAATCTCCTATGACCCTCACTTCTCGGGCCTCAAGATCCCTAAGGATTTCAAGGCCTATCACTACCGCTTCATATTCGGCTTGATTATTTGTACATGGAAAATCAAATTGAAAAGATAGCTCCGTTCTCAGGCCTTGGGGAGAGATAATGATAATCCCACAGCCTGAGACTTGTTGAGTTTTTGATCCATCAAAGAGAAGTGTCCAAGGAGTGAGCGAGAGTTCAAATGCACTCAGTCCTAAATCAGATTCTTCGCCGATATCCACACAAGGATGATCGGCAAGGAAATCTGCTAAGGCCTGGTCTTTTACAGCCTTTTGAGGGACATATTGAAAACTAAACTCCATTAAAGCCAACGACCATTTGCCGATTCGGCCTCGCATGATTGGCCGAGAAAGCAAGTACTTAATCAGGTCTGTTTGACTCATAATGTAAACCACAACGGGAAGCATGTAGTGCCTCAATTTTATTGCTGCAAAGTACAAAGCAAGACATAACTTTTCAATAGGAGTATATCTCCTCTCACAAGGAGTTAACAACCTACTTAAATAATAAACAGCTTGCTCTTTCCCTTGCTCATTGTCTTGTGCTAAAAGGCATCCGATTGAGCTTTTCGCAGCCGAAATGTAGAGCTTCAAAGGCTTGTTCTTGATAGGAGGCATAAGAACTGGAGCCTTCGCTAAGTAGCCTTTGATCTCCTCAAAGGCCTTCTGGTGATCTGCCTCCCAAGCAAAAGTGTCTTGATCCTTCAGCTTCAAGAGTTGGGAAAAGACCTGAACCTTCCCCGCTAGGTTTGAGATGAACCTTCTCAAAAAGTTGAGCGACCCCAAGAGCTTCTGCAACTCTTTCTTGGTTGTAGGAGGCTTTGCTTCCATAATTGCCTTGGTCTTATTCTGATCAATCTCAATTCCTCTATTGTGGACCAAAAATCCTAGGAACTTGCCTGCGGAGACTCCAAAGGCGCACTTTAAGGGGTTAACCTTTAAGTCAAATTGTTGCATCCTCAAGAATGACCTCCTCAGATGTTCCAAATGCTCATCATAGGTTTGAGATTTGACCACAATGTCATCGATGTAGATCTCCATGAAACGGCCAATGAAATCATGGAAAATGGCGTTCATTGCACGTTGGAACGAAGCACCCGCGTTTTTTAGGCCGAAGGGCATTACAACCCACTCAAAGGTTCCCAAGGCTCCGGGACACCTAAAAGCAGTCTTAGCCGTATCGGCCTCGTCGATGAAGATCTGATTGTAGCCCGAATGGCCGTCCATAAAGGATAGAACTTTATGACCCGACGCCCCATCTACCAACAAATCTGCAACTGGCATCGGATACTCGTCCTTTGGCGACGCCAAGTTTAGGTTTCTGAAATCTACACAAACTCTAATCTTGCCATTCTTCTTAAGGACTGGCACAACATTAGATAGCCAAGTTACGTACCTAGCCGTGCGTATAAACCCAGCATTGAAAAGGCGCTCGATCTCATCCTTGACTTGCAGATAGACCTCATTAGACATCCTCCTTGGCGGTTGCTTGAAAGGCCTAAATCCCGGCTGGATAGGCAACTTGTGTTCCACCAAATCCCTGGACAAGCCTGGAAGTTCGTCATAATTCCAGGCGAAACAAGACTTGAACTCTGTTAAGAGCTGAATGAACTTCTGTTTCACGTCCTCTGGCAGAAGTTGACTAATATATACAGGCCTAGGATTGTCTGAATCTCCTAGGTTAACCTCTTCCAAAGGATCTTGAACATCGGCCTTTAAGTCATCCAACTTGGCCGGGGCTACTTCAAGATCTTCCAAACGAATCTCATCCAAGTCTTCGATCAGATCTGAGTCCTCATTGATTACTTCGGCCGCATGGGCCGAATAACCTCCTTCTTCCTGCTCTTGTTCTTCTCTAAGCCTTCTTTCCAGCAGGTAGGCTTCGAACTTCGTCAACATGGCTCGCAAAGCCACGTCCTTCTCTTCTTCCGAGGGCCTTACTGACATTAAAAAGGCCTTTTGGTTGAAGCTGTAATCGGCCTACTTGACTCCGTGATCATAGGGCCGATTAGCTCTTGGTACAACGCCTTCACCTCCTCCACTGACTTGTGGGCGGAGATAGGCACAATCTTGTGGCGGCCAAACTTATCAAGGCCTGCCACCTTCATTGGGCCGACATCCTCGTCATACAATCTTGCCTCGGCATGATTGGTAGAAGCGAGAAACGGCCTACGATCTGCCCAGATCACCTCTACATCTTCTTGGTTCCAAAAAACCAAACATTGGTGCAAGGTTGACGGTACGGCTAGGCAGGCGTGAATCCAATCCCTTCCCAACAGAATGTTGAACGAGGACCGCGAATTCACGACGAAGAATGGAGTGGTAAGGGTTTTTGACCTAACGGTCAAGTTCATGATCAAAATCCCCAGACAGTTCGTTTCATGCCCAGTGAAGTCAGTCAACGTCGCCGTTGTTGATACCAAGTCCTGATCCGTCTTGCCTAGCTTGATCATGGTTGACCTAGGCATGAGGTTAGCTGCTGAACCATTATCGACAAGAAGTCGATTGATCGGCATTCCATCTACACACCCCGAGATATATAGAGGCTTGATATGCCTCGTCATCTTGGAAGTGGGTTTCTCGAATATTACACTTGCTGCTCGGCCTTCGATACTATTCTCATCCTCGTCCTTCAGAATTGTCACTGAAGGCCCGCCTCCATTCACGCCTGAATTGAGGGATTCGTGTAATATCTCGGCCGTTTGACCCATCTCCACCACATCGCCTTCCATGGCAGTGAGGTCATTGTCCTTTGCTTCTAGTTCGGATGGAAGAAAGACCACCATGTTGCATTGCATCTTCGAAGCCTGCCCAGGCCTGAATTCCTTGGCCTGTGGGTTTAATCGAGGCTTGCCCCCCGAGCCCTGCTTCTTCGGCTCAAGCGGCTGATTCCTCAATAAAGTGACCTGTCTCGGAAGAGGCTTAATCCTAGCCTCCTCGAGGGTTTTTCCCAGTAGAGCCTTCTTCTCAAATTGAGGAACTTGTCCTGAAGAGGAACTGGCAACAACCTCTTTGTAAGTTCTTTCCAAAGGCTTGTATTCTCTCCTAGGCTTGACTGCCTCATCCTTCAACTTTTCTGTAGGCACTTCCATCACCATCTCTTCATTAGGGTCATCTTCTTCCATCATGTCCCCAAGCAGGTCGTCTTCCTCTTGAGCCCTCCTTTCTGCCTGCCAAAACCTTTGGCGGCGTCTTTTCTGAGATCGGAACAAAAGAGGCTGTGGAGCGGGAAACTTAGGATGTTCAACCTTATGCCACTCGTTTGGAGGAATGACAGGAGGTTTCACAATCCTAGGCTTCCCTCCAGTTGGGGCTGAAATTCTGAGATTATTGAGCTCATCCTCTATCTTCACCACACCTGGTCGAATCCTGTTGAAAACTGACTCATGCCTGATCTGGTTCTGGTTCTGTTTAGGCCTGCGTATCTCCTCAGGCCTGACTTCGGTTCTGCCCACAACTATGCTTTTCAACACAGGTCTGGATGGAACAGCATGATTCCCACATTCAGTGCAAACCAATGAGCAGCATGGTCTCTCCAACTTCCTATCTCCTTCAGGCTTGGACCACCAGGGCTTCTTCCTTTCAAATCTCTTCACCCTTTCAGAGGCCTGAGCAGGGATGCTTGCCCCCCGAATCGAAGTTCTTGGCCTCCTTACCCCCCAAGTGCAAGCTGGAGTGAGATCTTCCTCAAAACATGGGTCCCGGTAGTGATTCGACCTAGGCCTGAATACTGCTCTCGAAGGTGCCCCCAAGGTCAGTCTAGGCCTTGGTGTGGCCCTGGGCATGGATCTCACATTCACTAAGACCATGTTTGCACTTAGGCCTGAAGGAAATGGGTTGCCATCCACCCCCATGGCCTGCTTGTCCTTCTCGGGAAACTTGAATTCTCCCCGATCAATCTTGTCTTGGATATCATTCCTAAACACAAAGCAATTATTGGTTGAATGACTCCAAGAGTTATGGTACTTACAATATTCCTTGCCCTTTAACTCATCCAATGCTGGAATCTTGTGGCCAAAGGGCAATTTCAGCAACTTATCCGCCAAGAGCTGATCGAAAATAGCTTCCGCCTTGCTGATATCAAAGGTGTAGGCCCTGGTAGGCCTATTAAATGCTTCTTGGATGGGTTGCTTTGCGGGCTCCATCTTGACGAAGGCCTTGCAGACATAAGGCTTTCTATTGATGATCTCGGCCACATCAACATCGACACTAGCCTCTGCCTCAACCGTAGCCACGTCATAATTAGGGTCTTGATAGTACGTCCCCTTGGAAGCTGATTTCCTATCCTTCTCTTCTTCCAAAAGCTTTTCATAACGCGAGGCCTTTGCAGATAGCTCAAACAAGTCCCGAAATTCTGTACCATGATACTTCTTCTTGAACTCGAAATCTAGGCCGTTTAGTGCTAGACGCACATATTCGGCCTCGGGCAAAGGGATCTTACACTTGAAACGCGCTGTCTTGAATCGGGAGAGGTAAGACTCCACGCCTTCTTGTGGAAGTTGACGATAGCGAGACAAATCCGCCATCGTTATCTCTGGTTCAACCCTGTAAAACTGCTGGTGGAACATCTCCTCAATCTGGGCCCAGGTCTGGACAGAATTGGGTGGCAGATTGATATACCAAGTGAAGGCCGTTGCTGTCAAGGAATTCGGAAAAAGCCTTAACTTGAGTTTGTCATTCGTGCCCACCTCCCCGCACTGCACTTGAAATCGAGCAATGTGTTCCGCTGTGGACTGCATGTTCTCCTCCGTGAAGGTCTGAAATTCAGGAACTCGGTACCCCTTGGGAAAAGCTTCACCGTCAACCTCCGCCGTGTGAGGTTTCCTGTACATGGGTCTGCCCACAGGCCTGAATCCAGGCCCTAACTGTTCCTGGAGCAAATCCAGGACTTGATTTCTTCCAATCATGGCTGGCATTGGAGGCGGCTGTTGGCCTGCCTCTTGTGCCTGCAGATTCACGCCTGGGTTTGCCCCCCGTGCCTCTAGGACTGAATGAGCATGAGAACTGTTCTTGTCTTTAGCAGCACCTTGTCCTCCGTGAGGAGGCCTTTGTCGGTCTTTTCAGGCCTGTTTGGGTTTTCCACCAAAACGGCCCTTTGTTCTTTGTTCATTGGAGGCGTCGGTCCTCCTCCAATAACCACTCCTTTGCTTCTATCTCCTGCCGGTGCAGGGCTGTTTGATGAAGAAGCTTGATAGAAAACTTGTGGTGGCGGTGGAATTGAGTCCTTCAAACCTGTCTGTTCATGGCCGTTGCCATAGAATCCGAACTGGGGCATGACTGGTTGTTGAGGAACGGGCGGTAGCCTCTCTGTCATCGTGGCAATCATGTTATTGATTGCTAGAGTCATAGGCTCAATGGACTGAGAAATTGTTTGTGCCACGCTGTGTGAAATTTCTTGTCCTGCAAACAACATATAATTCTTGATGCTATCCGTGGCGTCTTGAAGATCTTGTGCACTGACTTGAGGAGCGGCCTCCTCGAGTACCGGGACGTTAACAGCAACTCCTTCAGGGCTGCCTGGAGGATCGGGCAGTGGTGGATCCGACTGTGGTGGGTCCGATTGTGACTGTCCGGTTCTTGTTTTCGGCGGCATGATTGAAACCTTTGTGAACGACTAGGGTCCCACTGGGCGTGCCAATGAAAACTCTCGTTTTTGACACAAGGTGTGGATGCGATGAGCGCGGGCGTGCCAAGACTTGTAGCGCCTAACTTCTTGTGAAGATTCCTGTGAATCTTGACTTCTATCGTATGAGCGATCGTGTGTGACCCAAAGGTTAAAGATCACAGAGCGGTTCATGGTTTGCCACACGGTTGTGGACTTAATATTTCCTAGTCGTATAGGAAATGGACGTAGAAACGTGAAAACGTAAACTCTATTACACCGGGATAATAAAGTTGGTACAGGAAAGTAAAAGATCCAAACAACTTAAAGAAGTGTGTTTGAATGGGGTTTGAGCACGTAGTACTCGATAATCTACTTTGCTGAAAGTAGTAAAGTGTTTGCTTCGCTGGGAAGGCTTTTTGTTTAAGCGTTGAGCTTGATTGGTGTTGGACCCTTTTTTCAACATTGTGAACTACTATTTATAGGGCCAGCAGCATCTGATTCAGGCCTGAATCCGAGAATCTGCATTGCTTCTATGGCTGCCAAGTGTCCCATGATCTCTTCCACCTTTTGTGCATGCACGATCATGGGAAGTCTTCAGAAGTTGATGGCAGTTAAGGTAGATCATGGGTAGTGGGTTGATTACATGGTGACAAGTGTCCCATGTCTTCACAAAGTAACTTCCCACTTTCCCCCTTTTTGCTCTTCCTGCGACACATGGCCAATTGACTTGGTCAATTGGCCCTTTGAACTTCAAAATATCAACTGCCCAAATGATAACTGCTCCCTATTAACATGGGCCTCCTCTTTCGGCTGAAACAATATTTCCCTCATGGGTCAATAATGGGTCAAAGTCCACTGGACTAAACCCGCACCTCCTTTCTTTGTGGGCCCAATCATGGGCTGGTCTTCTGGGCCGAATTAAACCAATCTTGCAACCGTGGGCTTTGTATCTCTTGGGCCCAAATGGGAAAAAACCCATGGCCCAATGATTACCCAACTAATTACATAACTCTCGGCCCAATTAATTAAGGAATTAATAATCAAAAATCCAATCACGACTAGCCCGATCCGCGGTGCCAAAAACGGGTATAAACACATACACAAACATAAAAGTGGTGGACTCTACTGTCAAAACTTGTGCAACATGAACTAGGACAAGAATGCCGGTCGGGCATGTATGTGCCCATAAAGAGGTAAAATCTCACCATCAAATTAACCAGAAGCAAGACTCCACTTAAAAGAAGTTGCATGGTGTCCATCCTGCAATTTGTTCAGTCACACTATATCATGCTTTGCTTCCCAGTTTGTTTAAAAAGTAGTATCAACATTTATCTGCACAAGGACATGTTAAGTTGGCATACAATTTCCTTTGTCCCAATTAGACTTCCTTTCAAAAGTGACCGTCTCTCCCCAGGTCAAGTTCCTCTTCAGACCTCTATCCTCTTTACCCCCCCCAAACACTCCTTAGGGGTCCTATTCCGGACCCACGTTGATAATCCATACTTTAGGCATTGCAAGACTTTGGCCTGAAGTTCCAAAATGTCTTGAAGACTCCGGCTTACTAGTTGACCGGCTGGAGACTTTACATTCTCCCGTGTTTGATGCGTCAATCAGGAATTGAATGTACAGTGGTGACTCTTGGGAATTAGTATAAGAGATGAATATGTAGCTATGTATATTTATAGATGCTCAGACCTATCCATATTGTTACTTTTGTACAAGAACATCCCTCCTCACTCACAAATGCGTTAACAAAGTAACCATTCTTATTGATTACCAGCACAACAATAACGGACCCGATAACACTTCCATGATCAACGTCTCAGAACACTATATGGAGTTCGGGATATTGATAGAAAAGAGAAACTTTGATACACAAATTCAATTCACAATAAATGCAACATCCTATATATTCCAAATGAAAAACCTTTGTAAGGCATAGAATGGAATATAAAAGAATTGCATGTCAAAATTCTAAACCCTAGTAACACATGTCCTTTTACAGAGGTGCTGAACCCTAGTTACATATATACGCTAGACTTAAAAATACCCTCTTACACTAGAGGTGCTTAATTATTCAAGCAATAATCGATTATTCTTACAAACTCTGTATTAATACAGGACACTAAATTATTCTCCTCAAAATAATAAAGAAATAAAAACATATTAATGCTTAAGCATATATGAAGGTTGAAAAATCTACGCTTAAAGTAAGCAATTCGTACATGGAGAATCACTGGAAAGGAGAAGCAACTGGAGCTGCAAGACCTAGGAACCGCATTATCCTGAATCGGCGATCCTTTCTCATTGACTTCAAGGAAAAATTAACCTCCTGGATAAAAAGGGAAAGTAGCCTTCAGTTTATCAATCTCTACTAACATGCAAATATATATGTGTGTAGTATGACTCACATCAAAGTGAACTTTTGGTTTCCGTTCTCTCGTGCCCCTTCTCCTCTCCATGCAATCACTTTCTGTTCTGCTTGAACTTGATGAATTCCACTTATCTGTTAATGCCACAATAACAAGTTTCTAATTTGCAGAGAATGTACCAAAGAATACATCCACTGTGGAAGTTATGGTAATGGTACATAACTGTATTGTCTGTGTACAGTGAGATCCAAGTAAAATGAACAGCACAATGATAATAATAAATGGATTTTCCACGACACATGCCATCTTAAGGTTTCAGACACACAAATATCTGTGTGTGTTTGTGTGTGTATTGGTAATGCTTGGTGTTCTGGACCAGCTTGCATACACTGTGAAGTCTAATACCTACAACGCCATAGTTGTTCCTCACGTTTAGGCGTGGGAGTGAAGCGGCCTTAAGCGTTGCTAGCAAGCGAAATTGAACCTAAGACCTTAAGAGGAAGCAAATCTCTAAGTCTCAGCCCTTCATCACTAGGCTATATTACAGGTTATAAGGTGAAAATTTACTTGAGTTGACTTTTCATTCTACGTTCGCACTATTATTTAGGCATATGATGTTTTTTATTCAACACGAATGGTAATCGCAAATGTGAACATAATTTCTGCATTTCATCTGCAACTCGAAAAACTTTAGATCAGGGCCCCTGTAGGATGACTAAACGACAGATTAGAAAGAATAAAATTTGGAAACCATCCCAAAGTTACACTCTGGTGGAATTTCATAAATAGAAATATCTTGAGAGTTGACTGTTGAGCCTCAGATTATAACGGTGGGGAGGACCAGCTCAGCAGAAGATCAAAAAGCTCTCAACAAGAAACTGTACAGAATATATTGAAGAAACAGTATGTACCAGGTGATTGATCTCGTGTAATTGAACAATTAGGATCATCTGATGATTCAGTGAACTCTTTGCTGAAACTTTGGCACACTAAGGCCTGCAATGATATAGAAATCACATTGAAACCTTCATACAGGAGTAACATATGAAACTCTTCCAAAGGGTAATAAATACTTTCTTCGAAGGAGTGGAAAGATAAATAAATAATAATAATAAAAATAAAAAAGTGACATCCATGTGCCAAGTATCAAGAGTAGCATATGAAACAGATCGATAATCTAATTAAACTTCATAACATCAAATAAAACTAGCTCATAAAGGGTGATATTACTAACTTCGGCAGAAAGAATTGTCATTCGTTAGACAATATCTACATATTAGAATCATAAATTGTAGCCATTTTGTTTCACATAAACATCTCATTTGCTCTATAGATATGCACCGGGTTTGTTTCTCCTGCACACTGTTTAATACAGTTTTTTGTTGGTTGTGAATTATGGGACAAAATCTCGACCCCACACGAGGACGTGTGTTCCTAAATTGGGAGGAGATTGTGACGCCCCGCCCATGGAAGTTCCAGGTAGTGGTCGACCGGCCTAAGGGCGGTTGGGACCCGAGCGGGGGCTGTCTAATCGGTGACTAGAGGGGTCAGCCGGGGGTGGTCCCATATCGCTTGGTGAAGTGTAAGTTGTGTGCTATAAATAATAGATCGCCATCCTACCTTGTACAAGGCCTTTTAAAGCCGTGAGAGCGTCAAAGCCCATTGGAACTTCACAGTTAAGCGTGCTCGCCTTGGAGTAATCCAAGGATGGGTGACCTCACTGGAAAGTCTAATGGGGTTTGGTGTTCAAAGCGAATAATATTGTACAGGGCGGGAGCGGATCGTTACAGTTGGTATCAAAGGATAGGTGACATGGGATCGAGTGAGTGATCAGAGTGCATAGCAAAAGCGTGAAATTCATATTTTTTAGTAGACAAATTTCGGGGACGAAATTTCCAAAGGAGGGGATACTGTAATACCCCGTATATTAAAAGTATTGATTTTTGCATGTAATTAATTGGTAGCATATAAGTGAAGGTGTGTGCACGTGAGATGCTAGCTGGGACGTAGGTATAAAGACAAAAACATTTAAGTTAAGGTACATGTGTTAATGTTCAAGAGGAACAAGTTGTAGACACCCTATTCTGGACTGTCCAGATTAGTTTACTTACGTTCTTTGATTCCCCGATAATGAATAAGATCAAGAACACCTCGAGAATGTTAGTGTGTTTGAGCTTTGAGCGTTCTAAAACCCTTTTAGATCCCTTTCAAGCCCTTTAAACCAGAGCCAAAAACCCATAGCATAACCACACCATCGTGCACGATGGTCCCACACCAGCTGGTACTCTGCCATGTGTCGGTCATCGGTTAGCTTTGACCATTGACCGAGCAGGGACCTGCGCACGCAGGTCAAGAACTGGCGTACGCCGGTCAAAGGTAGTCCCATCACCTTTATTCAGCCACGTTCACAAGACTTTTGGGACACCCCAGTACACTGTGCAGCCGTCTGGGGAGTGATCTCGGACAGGGGGATGTTCCCCTCCCTCACACAACCTACCCATCACCTTGTCCCATGCATTTAATGCATGGAGACTTACTCTCCACTCCAACCAGCCCCATTCAGCTGGTTAACTCCCTCCACCCTCTCCTATAAATACCCCCTTGCATTTATGTGCAAGGGGTTCACAAGATTGAAAGTTAAAGAGCATTAGTTGCCTCTTAACCTCTTTGTTCATCATTTTCTTCGTCAAGAAAGTGGTAAACAAGTTTCATACACCCCAGCTACCCACATACATTCCTCATCCATCCTCCAAAGCCAAGTTCAAAGCTCAAACACTCCTACAAGCTCAAAACCAAATATATACGACCTTTGACAGTATTCTGTTCTGATCCCTGAGGGGGGCTGGCAAGGTCAAGGCTGGTAATCTATACCAGTCCTGGCCCTAAAGCTAACAAGGTTTCAAAGTCGTGTGTGGTTAGAACTGGCGCACGCCAGTAGTAAGTATGCGTACGCCAGTTATGGTGGTATGTGCATTACTGGCGTGGGGATCAGTGTCTAACTATTTCCTGTATTTCCTTCTATTTTCACCACCTTTGAGCATGATAAAACTAGTTTACTGTTTTCCATAGTTAGATCTGCTAGTTTTATTGTTCAATATTCATTTCTGCTGCTTTGGAATGCCTCTAGGATCCTTCTGGTCATGTTCCAGAACCCAGAAAATGCAAAGCCAAGCACTGGAAAAATGGGTCATAACTGGCGTGTGGTGGTCGTCTACATGCGTGCGCCAGTTTATTCCAGTCCATTGGCTGGCCCTTGCATGGCACCTAGGCCTTGGCCTCTGCATTTGTCCCTTCTCTGTTTATGAGGTATTCTGTTTATTTTGTGGCTCTAAAGCCCTTTAAAATTGTTCATAACTGCATATTATCTGCTATATCAACTGCTTGGTTTGTCCTGGATGTGCACTGGTCACTTCCAAAGCCCAGAGGGTTGAAGATAAAAGCTGTGGGTTTAGACTTACTGGTGTACGCGAGCCTGATAGTGGCATACGCAGGTAGGATCAGCATGCAGTGACTTGATTAGTACATACTGGTTTCTTCCTGCGCACGCTACTCTAGAACAATGGCTTCCAGTCTATTTAAAACTCCCACAGGAGTCTGTTTTCATCCTATACTAATTGTTTCGATAAGCGAGCATGCCATCTATCACATCCTGCCAACATGTTACAGTTTTAATCCCCTAATCCCCTTAAACTGTTCCTCCGCCCTAACTGGCTTTAAAAAATGATTAATGAGAGAAAAGCGCAAATGTTATACAAATGCCCGGGTAGAGACCGATCTCCGGATTGGGCGAGAGGGGTGCCTTAAAACCCTTCCCCTCTCGTAACCTAGCTCCCGAACCTCAGATATCCAAAGGTGACGACGGACCAGTCTACAAAACATTTTCCAATCAAAACGTAGCAAAGCATTTCAAGTTCGGTTCCTTGGGTGTTTCACCGCTAAAACCCGAGTAGCGACTCTAAATTGTAGCGTTACGCCGCGCTTTTTCTAAAAGGGCGCACTCGATTTTAGGGGTGTGTGCCACACAAGTGTTGTCATTTTGTATAACTCTTTGAATAGTCAACCTAGCTACTATACTTATACATTTTTTATTAAGAAGAAGCTGTTTATCTGATAAAGAGAGAACAATAGGAACTCTAGGGAAAACAGAGAGGGCCATGAGGTGTAGAGTGGAGCAATCGTCCGACCGATCACGGTGATGCGTAGCGTAGCAATTATAGTTGGTGGTTCACTGTGGAGGAGTGTCCACAATAAGGTCACGATCTTACTTAAGGTACCCAAGCCAGGAAGTACTCCCTCCGTCCCATAATATTTGTCCGATTCGCAAAACGAGGACTAAAAAATAATGTATTTCTTTCAATAAAAAATTCAAATTTTTTTCATAAATTACAAGAACTCATCGATATCTAATGAATTGTTGAAAAAAATTTGAATTTTTCTTGCAAAAAACATATTATTTTTACGTCCTTGTTTTGCAGACCGGACAAATATTATGGGACGGAGGGAGTATATAATATGCTCTAAATCTCCGGAGTATTCCTTTTGCATGCCTTTGTATTCTACTCGATCATTATGTTGTTTATTGAATCATCTGAATTCATTGTTGGAGCTGAGTTATGTGTTATGTACGGGGGTTGGGTGCCATGGAACTATTTAGTATATGATCGAAGTTGCCTACTGTGCTAACGGCCCGAGAAGCCTCATTATAGGCTGGATGTGGCAAGTGAGGCCGGTCATTGGTCATATACTGAGGAGGACCTTATATGAGGTCGTATTATGTGGCTTGTTGTTGACTCCGTGTCGCTAATTGGTTGGTCTCATTTATTGTGAGCATATCTATTCTCGTCATATTGTATACTTCCTGGAGGGTTTGTGTTGCAGGTTGCGAAGGCGAGGATGGCATATCAAGTTGTCGGTGGTGGAGTTATAACCGGCTGGGTGTTTAGGCCTACATGACTGCTTTTATTTAATCTCAGATAATTGTAAACTCTTTTCTTTTGTAAGTTTTGTATTAATGGCAGATAGTAGTCTTGGGTTAACACTTTGATTATTGGAGGTGGTAGTGGTGCTTGGAGAACCGGGTCGTTACAAAAATCCACATACTCCCCAACCCAAATAACATGATACGAGCTGGTTAAGTTGAAAACCAGTATTCTGATCAACATCGGACTGTGAAAGGTTTCCAGCAGGATCAACAAAAGCACTGGAGCAATAGATCGAAGATATAGCTAATAAAACTGGAACATATCCTCAATGTTCACTGCCAAAGGTGCGCTGAACTTAGTATCGAATACCAACATTGCATCTCATGGTTGAATGGAATTTTACTAAAACATGACAATCAACATATTGGCCCTTGAAATCAAATACAGTTGAACTTTCTCCAAGGGTCCGAGAAAAGCTGATACTAAAAGGGTGCACTTCTAAAATTTCCCCACATTAGGACGGGAATAACTTTATCGAGATTTCGACAAAACCTTGTTCGATTAGATGCATTATAGGCACAGAAATAGATAACTAGGGGAGGAAATAACGAAGAATGTCCCTATCAGTTACAACCTCAAAATTTTCATCAAAAGATAACAGAGAAGGGAGAAATAAGGCCCTACAATACTCGTTGAACCACATTATCCCTGGGGGGCCATGGCCCCAACCCCTTCCCCCCGAGGAATGGCATAGATACCCATGTATCCATACAGCAGTAGCCAAATGTGAATGTTGTTATACTTTAGAGAACCCAACAAACATTTCAGTAATAGGCCACCATTATGTGAACTTACTATAATCACTGTTTCTGTTTGTTATTCAAATTAGAAAGGCCCAAAGGACCTTATATTTCTTTAGTTAAATTACCAGCTGACTAGCTGAGTCATTTTTTTCCACTTCGGGAACATTAGTTCAGATTAACAAATGAAGTGCTTTCCGCAGTTCAATTTCAAAAATCAAGGACTGATGGCATGATTATTTGTCTCATCTATAGAGCTCATTTTCTCAAGTGTTTTGTGAAGTTCACCACAAAAAACGCTCAAGAGAGCTCGCTTGCCCTAGTGCATATGTTTGTAATAAAGGGAGATGGTCCCATCTGAATCACGAAGTGTACTAAAATATAAGTCCTCTTCACGATGGTTATACTGAGTCTCGTCAGAGGATATGATTTTAGAGGAAGTTCTTATCTGCTAGGACTTAGTTCAATATTCTTCCACGATTCCATGTAACAGAAAGCATTGCAATAACATGTTTGTGAGAAAGATAGTTGCTACCAATTTAACTGAATTCATTATAACATCCATCAGTTAATCACTAACTGAGTTCGTAATTTGTAAGAACTCGCTGCCCAAAACGTCCAATGATTTCACCAGAATTAGCATCTCAGAGTAATAATACTAGTAGTGAAAAAGAGACTGGTAATTCTGCTACGGTACTGCCTCACTACATCTCCTAGACCTGCTGTATAGTGGGAGCTACGTGCAATGGCTTCAACCTTCTAGCCTGTTTGGGTCTCTAAGCCTGCCCTCTCTGATGCCATTTGGCTTTGATTTGGGGGTATGGTTCTACAACAAAACGTCCCTGTAGCTCCTCGGTTCTTAGAGGTTTAGGGGGGCCACTGTTTCAATGGTATTTTGAGAGCAGCCACTTTGTGCATATATTGCCAAAGGTTAGGTCTGTCTCCAATCATCCCCGCCCATACCCCCAATGATTGGGGACTAAATGGGTTATGTTATGTTGTTGTTGTTGTTTACCTGTTTAAGCATACAAAAAATTAATCACCTATCCAACAAGACATAATGGAACTGACGGAGACACGGTGACCCAAGGAGCGACGGTCACCACGGCCGATGGGCAATAAGGCCAGAATGAAGGACGACCCACCCCTGAGGTCAATGATTTACACTTGAGCTAGAGGCAAGGCCCAAGTTGCTTGGGACCGAAGGAGGAATGTGGAATAGAGGCTTGAGCTCAAGGGATTGTCTGAAGGCCCATACTCCACTAAGGAGTTGGACTCCAGACCACTCTTAGAGCATCTCCAATCCATACTCCATTTCTTCATTTTGGAGGAAAAACATTCTCCAACCCATCCTCTAAAACTCTCCTCCATTTGGGAGGATGAACTTTGATCCTCTAAATATAGAGGAAGAAGGAAAAAATAGAGGATCTCCTCCAAGTATGTGTTGGAGTTGAGAAATAGAGTGTTGGGTTGGAGTTGAGATAAATAGTACAATCCTCTAAATCTACTTTTCAAATAAAATAGATTAATTTGATCCTCTCAAATAGAGATTTGGAGGCTGTTGGATTGGAGATGCTCTTAGAGAGAGAGGCAACTCTGTTGACCGAAGGTCAAGCTTTTATAGGTACTTATCATACCTACCCCTGAAACTGAAACATCACTATCCTTACCTACCACCTGACACCTTGATCATTGACTTCTGATCATTAGACTCTCAAGCCTAAGGCTTAGACCTCACATGACTACTATCTACCTTCTGCAAGTTTCAACGCTATTCATCTGACTTCATAGGTTTGGCCTCTGCCCTCATAGGCCTGCAACCTTCAGATGACCCGTCATTGAGGACCTTCCACGTGTCCTCGGTCCAGCTGGACCTCAGACCATCTCCCACCTATATAAAGGACCCTTGCCTCTGTCCAATACATTACACAACATGGCTATTACTTGCAAGGCATTGCCCAAAGCATGACTTGGTCTCTCTACTGCCACTCTCGCTCTCTCTAAAGGATCTGCCTTGGGCTCTCTCCTTATCCACCTTTGGCACCCGAGCCTTCAGCATCTTGTTGGTATCTTGTTGGTATCCTGGATCACCTTCAGGCTACCATAGCCCATCAATGTAGCTCACGGGAACCAATCAGTCAATTGGTTCCTCAAAAGATGTTGTCAGCCTATGACCTATTAGGCATAAGTTGACATTTTAATGGCACTGACAAATTACCAATAGTGCTTGAGAAATGTTAAAAATCTTATGTAACATGCATATACAGGATAATAATTATGAGTGGTCATTGAGCTACAAATTTGTATCAACTTACTTCAGCAGGCCATAGTTGGCGAGCAGTTTTATCCCATACCATGCTTCCTGGAGTTATGCAAAAATTACTACTCTCATTGATTTGAGATTTGTCTGGGGTGAACTGTTTCCCTAACATATCACTTTTCTGTTTATCAGCATTCCTACAAAATGATGGGACAAGAAGAAAAAAATTTAATCAGTGAGAAGTAATATGTTATAGTTACCATGAAAACACAAGCATGTTTTTTCAGTAACTAGACGTCTAGACCAAATAGATATCTTTGATCACTATTTTTTCATAACAAAAGATCATTAAGATGTCCCACTTTTTTCTCAAATACCAATCAAGTGTAAGGTCAATCAAAATATAATGAGTATTTTATGCATACACGAACAAATAAATTCATGAAAATACATTAAGAAGTAAACTTTGTCAAGAAGAAGAGCTCCTTGGCTTTCATGTTTCAGATCATTTATAAAAAGACCCTGATGTAAACACTGAGTTATTCAATTTCTGAAGTAAAAAATTTTTTACTTTTTTTTGGCAGATAAAAAAAAAATTTATATGGAAAGGTTCAATCACTGGTGTGTCATGACTCATACTAACTAGATCAATCTTTTACTTTTTTTCCAATGAGAAAAAAATTAACAAAATTTCATATGAAAAGGTTCAATCACTGGTGTGTCTGCCATGACTTGTACTATCTAGATCAATTTTCTCAATCTAGGAATGGAGAATGCTGAAGAGTGGCAGACAGACTAATCAAGATTCAAAATGGGAAATGGGAAAATCTTGGACGGGTATCTCATACATCCAGATCATAAGCAGATGCTATCATCCAAGGTTTCTTCATTTCTCTGCAAACATTGCTGTAAAATTGAATTTCTAACTAAGGGCATTTTTATTTAATGGCGATAGAGAAACAAGTAACTATCTTACCTAGGGATGTAACAACCAGAGCCAAATAAGGGATTTTTACCCAATTTCTTGCTCAGGCTCTCACTTAGTTCCTTCAAACTAATACATAGTGAAAGGACAAAGACATGGAGGCTTTTTTGGTTAAGGGTGGGCCCAAGTAGGTTCACATATACAGGAAAGAGATAGAAGGGAAAGATATCCTGATTCGAAGCGCGCTTGCTCATTTGGTCTGTGTGATTGAGTACTGACCAATATCTTAATTCCCTATTTTATAGTTAGTCCCATTTACTAAGCGAATAAGCTTAATCAAGCTCATTATCGAGATAAGATAAATGCTAGTTAGCACCCTTAGTCTCATGCATCCAACAGTGCTCGCACATGAAAATCTTTCTACGGTACAAACCTGCCACTCCAGGCATCAAAAAGTGCATTTTCACTGACTGATTCAACTTCTATCACTGGAACTTCAGTAAAGTTTGAGAATAAAGTTTTTCTTAAATCCTCAAAATTGCTGCATTGGACGGCAGGGAACTGAAGAATGTTTTCTCTCCTTGTCCTCATTTCTTCCAAATTGGTGATAGTATCACATCCTGGTTTATCTTTGCCTCTCGAGGACTCCGACAATAAACCTGTTGCAAAAATGTTCAATAAAAATTAGCAAAAGAATAAGATAAAGAAAGAACTAAATCGGTGTTTAAAAACAAAAATAAATAATATAACAAGCATCAGAACTCCTGAAAGTCTGCTTAATATAAAACGCTTCTCCATAACAAATGGACTGCTCTCAACCTATATGATCTAGGTCTATGGGCAACAATGATTCAAAATTTCTAATTTCCTGAGTCTTTGCTGCTTGACGTTTGAAATCACAAAACAATTCACCTCATAATCCTAGTAAGAGTTGAGAGAAAAGAGAGGCAACCACCTAACCCTAGATTTTCCAACTATTCCCCTGCTAACATGCATGATCATCCAGTCAAAACTTTTCTCTCCAGTAGATAATTCATTTATCTTCTACCAGTTACCACTCAGCCGGAGAATGAGATAGTAGATGCAATGCAACCAAGCGAGAAGAGAAGAGAAAATGTCAATAGATGCCAGGTTTCCATACTCCTCGTAATGATAGACCGATGATATATCACATTTATCTTCAAGATGTTACCTTATCCTACTTCACATCACTCAGCACACTATCGAAACACAACATACAGAGCAACCGAACAAACTTCCAAAAGATGATATGCAACTAACAAGGAGGAGTAGATTGTCGATTGAAGAGCCAGAAATGGTCAACACAAGCTCATAAATGAAATCAATATTCCCGCAGAGAAAGGTCAAGCCAATCTTTAACAGAATTTGACCTGTATCGACTAACCACATGTAATTAACTAACTATTCAGCAGTTAAAACAAAAGTACAATGACAATTTTACCAATACCACCAAAGTAAACCTTTTGTCTCAATTAACTGGGGCCGATTACATGAGTGATGAGTCATTCACAAAGTTACCAAGAACTTCATAATCAATGGAGTTTAATAAATTCACACCACAGCATCCCATTACAATGTTCTACCAAGAACTTCATAATCAATCGAGTTTACTAAATTCACACCCTTGTTAACCACAGCATCCCATGCCAATGTTGGCCTTTCCCTCCCCTTAACATTCTATCAACAAACTATGTACCGAACTTCGCAATAATGGTAGAATAAAACTCCTATTCAATTAGGAAAGGAATTTGACCTAGATCAACAAAACCCCAAACAAATAGCTAAATTTTTCAGCAATTAAAACAAGGGGACGAATAATCAATCCCAACGCAAATAAGCAAAGCAATTCAAAGAAACTGAATCAATTCAATCCGATTATAAAACCACATTTAACTAACTTTATCTACATCAAACCATAGAGTTGCACCTTTACCAAGAGGACTGTTGGAGAGAGCGGAAGAAGAAGAAGGAAAAGAGCAGAAGGAGAGAGAGAAGTCTGTGCGACGTCGTCTATGTCCCAAGGCGCTTCTCGGTTGCTTCCACCACTTTGGTATACGATCAATTTCGTGTACTTTTTGTATCTTGTTACTCTTAGGCGCCTTTTTCTTCGCCATTGCTGTGAATTGAACAATTAGGACTAGATTTTAGAGAGAGAGTAGTACAGTGGGAGAAGAGAAGGTTGAGAGGAGGCGGAGAAGAAGCAGCAACAGGAGAGGAGAGACATTGAAGACATGAAAATTGGGTGTGTCCTCTGTATTCCTATTGGAGACATGAAATTTGATTATACAAAATCAGATATGACAATTTCTTGATAAGTGAACCAAATGAAATTTTGCTTCTTTTTTTTGTGTGCATAAGATTTTATAAATGATGATGCAATGAAAAACATCAGTATGGACATCCATCAGGACTTATTATGACTTCATGAAATTAAAAATGATTGATTAACATAGTTGTAAATTGGAAAGATACAAATTACTTATAGAATGAGAGCAATTGGGTTAATAAATAGAAAGAGAGAAGGTATCCACGTCTTTTCACTTCCAATCCCTTAGGATTGGATTGTGAATAACACCGGACCCTGGTATGGGTAATCCCATTGAATTGGGGGATTCGTAATCCCGTTGGACTAGTAATCCTATCAACAAAAATCAAACCAAACAACAAATAAAAACTCTCCACCACCTTTCTAGTTCTATCTCACCCTTCAAGAGGGTTATCAAAACACGCCCTAAAAGTACGTGGATGTTGGTTTGATATACACTTGTGTCCATTGGTAGTTTTTTTTTTTTTAAATCAAGGAAGATGATTTTCATTCATGAAAGTCTGCACTTGTAAAAGTAATTTCATTCAAAATGAAGAAACAAAAAAAAAAACACTAATAAAACAATCTCATAGCAAAGAGATAATCCAAAAGCACAAAATTAAACTTATTTCCTAAATCAAGAGCATCAAGCTCTCTCCAACACATAATGCAAGGCAAACCGAACTCAACTTTGGCAATAGTGTCAGTAAAAACTAAAGACAGTCTCTAACGATTCTGAAGAATCACATCAAAGTAAACAATGAAGCAAAAATGGAATCCCATGTCACAAAATACAAAGAAACAAAATTGAAAGAAGAATCCACAAGACTAGAATCAGAAGCAGTGCCAGAATACAGATGCCAGATATGCAAAGCCATGTTCCAAACTCTATATCTTCAATATTCAATAAAATTTCGAGATTCCCAACCTCACCTACTCTATGGCCTACATGGGACGCGCGCGGCCGTGGAAGAGAATAGAAGATGGACAATGAAAAAGAGGCTGCGTGGTCAGTCGGGTAAAGAAAGCTGTGAAAGATATGTATAGGAAGAGCAGTGTAACATTGGAAGAGTCAGAGTCCAACAAGCATAGGTGGGGCTAGAGGAGGAATATTGGAGTGAGGGAAGAAGAAAAAGGAGTCTCATTGAAGAAGATGGAAGCCGGCCCTCGCTAATGGAGGGAGAGAAACTACAAATGGATAGGGGAGAGTTCTCAAATCTAGCTTCTTGCTGCCCCGTCTTATCGATGAACATGGACAAATAGAGGATTTTTTTTAAGCAAGATTTAGTTTGAGTGGAGATTTAAGTAAAATCAAGAGAGATGCTATTCTAAAACATACCAAGGGAAGAAAGAGAAATATTGAACCATCTTTTGGCGATTCGGTGTGGGATATATGATGAGTAATGCTTTCAGCAATACAACTAGTATAAGTTTGTTGAAAAATAAAGGGTATTTTGCAATCCTTTTCATTTCAAATATGTATCAGTCTTGTTAGTCATTATTTCGAACAATGCTAGAATCATATTTTTAAGGACGTATAATTTTTGTTACTTTACTTGAAATTATTTTCTTCAAAAATACTACTCCTTCCGTCTCAATTTAAGTGTCCATGTTTCTATTTTGGGATGTCCCAAAATAAGTGTCCTCTTTCTAAAAATAGCCATCAAAACATGGCAAAATTCCAATTTTACCCCTAAAAAGTGCACATTGATTTGATAGCTTTTTTATATTCGTGTCATTTTTAGATTGACAATATTTTTCATGATTTTAAAAACTTTGTATAATAAAACTAATTAAAATATATCAAACAAGATACATATTATATATATTTTGAGATTCATATTGAAAGATATAAAGCGATTTCCATACTTAACTTCACCGTTTTTAAGGTTTTTTTGAAAATTTAGTGTAAAAATTTTGACTTCTTAAAATGCACGATTTCCCATAGAGGACACTTAAATTGGGACGAAGGGAATAAAACAATGGTGGTTATACTCGGTGGGGTTAAGGTGGTGGCTATGGATGTTGGTGCTCGATGGTATGGGTGGCAGCAGTAAGCAAGATGGAGAGGAAGAGAAGGTGACGATGGGGGGGGGGGGGGGGTGGTTAAGGGGTGGCTATGGGTGTTGGTGTTTGTGGGGAGGAGATATGAGGAGTAACGACTGGATTGGAGATGAAAATAGAAATAGGCGACTCATGGCCGAGATGTTTGGTCAAAGTGATGAGAAATACTAGTATCGTAGGTGTTTTAGTTACCTAGCTTGATGCTATAAAGGGTAGTTTCGGCATTTAAACATCCAAAATGATCACATTACGAGATTCCGTCAACATCTCCAACGTTATCTTGGGGAGGGAGTTTTAGCCAAATGTAGCTTTGGCATAGTGTTGGATACAATGGATGCTCTTAACCAACCCTTTTTATTAGGTGCATCACAAAATGATATTACAGAGAGAAAAGTACATTTTTCGTACCCGTAAAAGAAAACAATATATAGTGGTCCAGAGTAAAAATCATTCCCTTTGTAACTGCCTAATTTACTGATAACCTTCCAATTTCTACACAACATTAACAACCACACAAACTTGTCTAAAAATGAGTATCGAATGCAAATAAACTTGAACAAATGAGAGAGAGAGAGAGAGAGAGAGAGAGAGAGAGAGATATGCAAGTTGGAATATATCGTCAAGCTGAAAGCCTTTTCCCAATTACGTACGACTAAGGATCACATCCATGGCATCTCGTTACCAAGCCCGGTTGCAATGGTGGTTCTTCTTGTTGTTTCTTGTTCTTGCGCTGCTGCTCAATGTCCATGTCCAGGCCGAAAACCACATTAACAACCCTACTATACTAATGCATCCCAAGCACCATAAACCCGCTTTCAAGCCAGGCTTTTGGAAGAATGCTCATGCTACCTTCTATGGAGAACCTGATGGCTCTGGAACAACACGTAAGGAAAAAGAGACCAATTCTAACATAATCTTATTCTGAATCCTTCCCTACATTGACGTGTTTATTTTTTGATAACTCAAAAGTGTCTGTGCGCACCTTGACGACATTTGTTTCAAAAAAACGCACTGTAGAAATATGCCGTTGCTAACCAGGCCTAGGTTTAGGAAATCCTTAAATTTGAATCTAAAAAGAAAGAAAGCAGAAAATTATGTCAAAGTTGGACACGTAAAAATCAATAGATAACCTTGTAGCGACCATCGACTTTTCTATGATTTTCTTTCATAGTTTTAGTGTCTATGCTCAGACGTCTTTGGCCTAATGGCATTAGAGGAGCAAGTGCCAGGAGAAAGGTCAACTCCAAACACTGACTTTCGCCGATCAACCAAAAAAATGTTTGTATCCATCGTATGGCTGATATTGAAAGATCACCTCTCTGTTCACCCTATAAAATATGCATGATGCTAACCTTGTCAACGCCTTTCATATCAATTTAGGGGTTGTTCAGATAAATAAGCCAAAGTGGCTTATTTTTTGTCCTTATTCAATATTTTTTTGCAATTTGTGGCTTATTGTCAATTTTTTAGGGATTATTGCTTCGTTATGACGAGAGGAATCTAAAAAGTAAAAAATTTTGGTCGAAATCCAATTTTTTTTGAATTTCGACGAAAATTGGCGGGAAAGCCACTTTTTCGTTTTTATTCAAAAAAATTTGGATTTCGACCAAAATTTTTTACTTTTTAGATTCTTCTCGTCATAACGAAGCAATAATCCTCAAAAAATTGACAATAAGCCACAAATTGCAAAAAAAAATTGAATAAGGACAAAAAAAATTTGGCGGGAAAGCCACTTTGGCTTAGTCTTGTTTAATTTTGTTACAAATTATTTTTCAAAACAAAACCTTTGAGGAAATTATATGCAGAGGGAGCATGTGGCTACGAAGATGTCGAAAAGGAAGGATATGGCTTGCAAACTGCGGCGTTGAGCCAAGCACTTTTCAACAACGGACAAACCTGCGGGGCTTGCTACGAAATAAAATGCGTGAATGATAACCAGTGGTGTGCGCCGGGACAACCGTCTCTCTTTGTCACGGCCACCAATCTCTGTCCACCAAACTACTACCAATCAAGTGACAACGGAGGGTGGTGCAACCCACCTCGCGAGCATTTCGACTTGTCTCAACCTGCTTTTCTCCAGATTGCAGCATACAAGTCTGGCATTGTTCCAGTTCAATATCGAAGGTACATATATAATTAGCTTACATATATATAATTAGCTTTTAAAACTTTTTTTTTTTTGGTGAATTAAATTTTATTAACGAAGCCCAAACTACATAGCAAAGGGACATACCCCAGACTTTCAAAACAATCAGCTCAAAGAGCAAAGAAAGAGTCATAAGACCAGACCTGCTGACTAGGAAACAAGCAATGATATGGAACAAAAACAAGCAAATTCAGCAGCAACCAAACGCATCACTTGCTTTTCCAACCGCTGCACTTGAAAACCATGATTTTGGAAAATTCTTCTATTTGCGTTGCCCCCATATGTAATGGATTGATGCAGCCAATGAGACCTTAAACACCTGGCATTTTGTTCGTTTGTTCTTCAAAAGATATATCTGTTACTCCATATGATGTGATAGTGAAAAGCTATACTAGAATGGTATTGATAATGGCATTTTGTTTGCTTGTTTTGGTCTTGCTGTTCACGAATAAAAAGGGTGTTCTTGTTTCTAAGTGAAATACCCACATCAATATCGATCGTTATGTTTTATTGATCGTGTTTGTAAATAGCGAGCATATAAACTTTTCATGCAAATCAACATGAAGGATCAAGAAAACAGGGTGAGTTTAGGAGTGAGAAAAGAAAGAGAAAATAGAATACCCAGATGATAACTCTCCAAATATACCTAGTTTTCAATTTGCAAGCCATTTTTGCATGCTTTTCATAAAAACGAAAAACAGTGGCAACGAGCCTTGTTGTGAACGGGAGTTGTGTGAAATTCAGAACTCGGATGACATTTGAAAAAAAATTGCAGGGTTCCATGCAAGAAGGAAGGGGGAATTCGATTCACTATAAGCGGGAATCCTTATTTCGTTATGGTCTTGGTATGGAATGTCGGAAGAGCAGGGGATATCACAAGCATGATGGTGAAGGGAAGTGACAATGTGAAATGGACTCCAATGCAGCGCAACTGGGGCCAGAAGTGGCAAACCAACGCCAAGTTAGTAGGCGAGTCGTTGACATTTCGAGTAAGAGCAAGTGATGGAAGAACCTCAACTTCCTGGCATGTCGCCCCAAAGAACTGGCAATTCGGCCAGACATTCGAAGGCAAGAACTTCAAGTAGAAGATATAGATGCCGCATAATCAACACTTGCCTAGGGTGATAAAAATAAATGAAAATTTCATCTCCTAGATAGGATTCCATATCCTGAAGGCATTAGACTCTGTTTAGTTACAGTTTTCAGAATGAGTCTTTATACAAGACCTTCTAAAAACTTGTTTGGTTGACCAAACTATATTTTGTAATCAATCTCTTATTGTATAAGGGTACTTCACAGATCAGTGTTGGAGGCCAAGATGTGACCGCTTCACTTAACAAATTAAAAGAACATAACACTTGCCATTCCAAACACTTTAGGCCACTAATCGACTTTGGATGACATATTTCAGTTACTGAATGAATAATTTATTAAGTTTTACAACATTTGTTCGGCATCTACCTGTAAATTATTCTTCAATAAAAAAAAGGGCAAACCCAGTGCATAAGGCTCACACCATTGCAGGGTCTGGGGAATGATTGATGTACACAGTCTTATGGGGAAGGATTGATGTACGCAGCCTTATCCCTGCAAACAAAGAGGTTTCCGCGACTCAAACCCGTGACCTCCAGGTCACAATGGAGCAACTTTACCGTTGCGCCAAAAGGCAGCTAAATAACCCAGCTTCATTCAAATATGCTCCGTATATTGCATTAGACAGCTGATAGCATGATTCTTCTCTGTTTTGGTTTTGCACCAGAAGAATAATATAGACAAAACCTGCAATAGACCAGTCCACTATCTAAATGCACAACCAATACTACCGATGTTATCTTGAGCTAATAGGAAAATTGTGGTACTGAATATAGAAGATGCTGTTGAAAATGCTGCATATTGCACAACCAAAACAATTAGTTTATCCCCTCCCAAATAGAAGCTCATCCCCCTCGCGAAAGAAAGAATTCTGTTCTTACTGCTTCATACATTTTATTTAACTAGACCAAACAGTACCAGAACACCACGAACACTTCTCAAGTCGCCCCCTATTTGGAGACTTTTGCTCAACAAGTGCAAGTGGAATGTGGACGACATTCCTTTCAACGTAGAGAATAACCAAACAAATCTCAAATTACTTGAAAAGTTTAAACTTTTACCCAAAACAAAAGCCAATGAAGTATCTTCTGTTAATCTTCCATTTCACCAGCTAAAGAGTCGTATCTGGAAGGTACATTAAACCAAAAGTCGAAACATAATACAGGTAACCTTAACTGAGAAGTCATGCACATCAAGATAAGCAACCACAGTTCAATCAGCACATCCAATCTCCAGACCTAGGTTGATGAATTGCATACAAATATAGCAGTTGTGAATCTACTTATGTGCTAAGACACAGTATACATGAACCATTTATCCCATACTGGGTGGTGGTGGGGGTGGACGAACTCCCTGCCCCATCATCTGTTGCCCCGGAAAACCCTGAGGAGGTGGCGGCATTGGAGGTCTTCCCATCTGAGGGCCCGGAGTGAAGTGTACCATTGCGCCGCCACCAACTGGGGGCGGTGGTGGAGCGGGTAGATTTCCACCTGGCGGCATAGGCCTAGGCCCATTTGCCATTGGAGGAGGCAGTGGGCCTCTCGGAGGATTTCCCATTGGAGTGCTCGATGGCGGCCCTTGGGGTGGAGGCGGAGGTGGTGGTGGGGCTTGGGGTGGTGGAGGCAAAGGCCTAGGCGGAACACCAGGAGCTGCTGTGCCATTAGCCGGAGGAGTGGGTTGGCCTTTGTTTGCTTCTGGTGGCTTGGTTTTGAAGTATAACTGCAACTGTAGATTCAGCCCAAAGGCAAGTAAGATAAGAATCAGAAACAGGAGATCATCACTAACAGAACAAGAATAGTTATTAAACCAGAGCAACAAGTTGCACAAGATTCACTCATAAATATCATTACTAACAAGACGAGAAGATGATTACAGATTACTTATCAAGAAAAGTGGTTACACTAACCAGAGGTACGTTTTTCCATAACCAAACAACCATGTAAATAGTGTGATGCGGCCATGTTTGGTGTAGTTTTATGCTTTAGAACTTTTTTCTTGTTTTGGGTAACTTTCCAATGTTACTCAATTTCAGTTTTTTCCAATCCTGTTATCAACCCTGAAAATTATCAACTTATGATCAGTCCTTTCTTAAGATTTTCCTCCATATTTACCAATCCTCAAGATTTTTTCTGGTATTACAATTCCTAATGGCAAAACAATTTTTACGCTAAAAAGGTTTCAGAGAGTTAATCTTCCTTCTGATCTGTGGTTTGGGTTATTAGAAAATAGAACTAACATAATCACACAAAGTCGTAATCTTGTCAGTAAATGCCTTCTAGACGTTTGTCAGCTCACAATGTCTCAACTGCTATCAACCCAATAAAGGGACTTTGGACATTGTGTCCTCATTTGTTCTGCTCATGCGCAGGCTTTTCAGCCCACCTTGAGTTCCCACTGGGCCTGGCACCGAGAGAAGCCTCGAGGGTCCTCAAGTCAATATGAACTCAATTAAGGTAATTTGCATAAACCATATATATTTTTGCATACAGTAAACAAGTGCAGTATAAGTAGTTTTTCCATTTATATCATCCATCAGATTCAGTAGTGATATCCTAGCAATGGAAAGCCATGTGGTCATCAGCCAACATCACCATTTCTCAAGTATATTTGCACAGCATGGCTCAAAAATAAAAACCTAGAAGCTGGTCTGGTATCCAAATTACATCAGCAATTATTAGAAAATAAGAATCATAGTGCACAAGAAGTATATAGGCGAACCGTGAACATTTTTGAGTCCGGATCCCAATGTGAGAAGAACTTGGGAGTGGATTTGTCAATCTCCGTGCTAGGAACCTACAATAACAATACACGCAGCAAGAACCATTATGATTTATGCAATAATAACCAAAAAGAAGAATCAGATGGCCAGAGCTCTGAGAGTGAAATACCTTGAATGCAATGATCTCGTATGGTTCAGCCGCAAACAAAAGATACTGGTATCTTTTATCAAAGGATTGGACCCTCTGCCCATGAAAGGAAAAACAAACATTAGCATTGATAGTTGATAGAGTCATGGAAAATTTCAAGTCGCAAAACAAACTGAAGTTCTCCCACAAAGTTTTCAAAGTTAAATTTGCATAAATACTGTAGGTCTGTACCTGTTCAAAGGAGGACATAAACCGGTGCCTTGGCTTTGCATTATCTTCTATCTCAGGATATTCAATCTACGCCAAATAACAAAGTCAGCAAAGCATTAACAGATGAAGTAGATAAACCTGTGCCCCAATTACGTTTTATAATCACATATTGCTACCTCAGTAACTAAAGAAACTGGATGCTTTTCAACTTCTGTTTAAATTGTTCATGTTTGTCTACCCCATTTTTTTCTACCGTATCTCACTTCAAATATAAATACCCTCTTTCAGTTTTCTTACAATACGTTTTATCATAGCTTTCATTCTTTCAATACCCAGCTCTTATGATTTTAGCCAGTCAATCTGATAATGCAAGCTTGAATTACAAAACACGTGTATTCCCCATGTTATAGGACCAGTGAATTAGCACCTACATAAAGGTAAAGATTGCTCAACAATTTGCAAAGAAATAAATTCACACCTGGAAGAGAAGAGACCTCTGCTTCGTCTCTGGATCAAACTGCTTTGTCACACGGTAACCAGGCCTGCCAATTTTGACTGCAAACGCACCAACAAACAAATTCAGAACTAAGATCGAAATAGAAAACTAAGGCTGATATTAGTTAGATATACTGGGGCAAAATATCCACCATCTATTTTGGCTGTGTGAGAATTCCGTGAGTTCCAGTTTCCAATAATCAATAATATAATAGTTTCAGACATGCTCGTCATCAGAAAATGTTAATGTCTTATTGACTAGGGAGTGTCAGCAAGGACTAACAGCAACGAAAGCTTTATTTTCTAGTGGAGAGCGCTCTTGTTTTTCTTAAACATGTTCTGACCGATATGTCTAGACTTCTGATAAATACAGTACAATTTCTGAATGTCAACCATTAAACATTGGGACCCGCAGAGGATAATTGAACATATAGAGAAAGCTGTTGTACAAGCATGATGTTTAGTATTATAGCACATATTTTTATTTCGCTCACACTTTGATGAGTCCAACCATTGTGATGACCATGGACTATGAGGAAAAACACAACAATAAGGTCCAATCAGCAATTAATCTGCACTTCAATAATATAAATTGTTGCTCACTAGCACTCCAAACAATTATTACTGTTAGTCAGACATAGATAGGTAGTTTGACTTCACAACTACTTCCCCAGTTTCCTCATTAGTCTTATCAATTCTCGTGGCTCCTCACACACTAGAGGTGTTTATAATCATGGGTGTGACTCTTTGACGCAGATAATGAAAAGCAAGAAAGGGTTTGAGTGTTGTATAAGGGGCCTCCCTCTCTTTGTCTATACCTTCTACGGCTACAATCAAAGATTCTTGAACTTAAGAGTGTGCAACAAAGTGTGGCTCTCGTAGTCTCACCCAGTCAAAGGTTGGTGTTGGATGCATATGAGGAGCCTGGGAATCAAGCAAAAAGATCATCCCATGGACTATATTATTGCGATAGATAAAAATAACACCCTAGGAGGAGTCTCACCAAGTTTTTCGCATCTCGACTCTACGAACCCTCTCATTGTACTCAACACAACAATTACATTGTACACTGAATATTTTAGTCTTCGGTTAATCGCCACAAAGTTCAAAATCATCAACTTCCCAACGAGTTATAGATGAAGATTGAGTTGGGAAGTAGAAAGGGATGCTAGAGATTCTGATGAGGAAAAGATGAAGATGCTGACGGATTTAAATCAAGTGATGACGAAGAAGATGAAGCTATTGTCTCTTTGGAGGGTTCGGCGTGCAACACTCCCCATACTAGGCCGCCATTTGCTTGTCTACCCCAATTGTGATCTTATAGTGGTGACAAGTTGACAACACAACACCCTCCTACATAACCTGAACTACATTAATATACCCTTTTGTCACACTCACCATATGACGTCTCTAGGCACCTACTTTTTCTAAATCTATGAGGTTCATGTCATAAAGATCTAACAGAGGTTTTAAGTGTTGGTTGTCAACTACCTAACGCATAGCCCTCCTCCTTTGACCCTTGGGACCAGCTGTGTGGTAGTAAGACTCTAAGCATGACACAGGCGGAGTTTTCATGTATGATAAGTTTTTAAACTTCTAGGGCTTCAAACTTCAAGGTATGGTACTTGTCTCACGATATATGCAGATAACAGTTATAGATGTCATATTCGATAATATTGGGTGATCTAGCCACTTGAAGTATATCCCACTTTTTTTTCAAGGTGCACAGTGCTTCATTCACACTCGTGTCTGGTCTTGCAGTTCATTGCTAAAGCTCAAGAGGTCCTCGGTTCCTCAATGCGCCTCGGACATTTTAAAAGCACTGGTATGTACCATCATATTCCTCAACAAGGGCGGGGCGTTGCCAAGGGTTGCAATGTCACCCCTCAAATTTTAAATAACCACTACAGGATGCCTACAAAATTTGGACATAAAAATACATATAAAATAGTCCCCGCAGTTATGAACGTTCTTTTACCCTCTCTATTTATGCGTGTTTCTCCAAAATTATGGCATCACTCCACTTGTTTCCATGTCATATAACAGTTTCAATAGCAATTATAAGATAACTTTGATGACTGTTTACGTATGAAAGTATTAATTTCCCCATAACTTTGATGACTGTTTGCAACGCCCATTTGGCCCCATCCGGAGTCCCATTACTGGCTTCATACCTATTCCTCACCTAAGTGTGAGAACTACCATCTTTGTCTAGCAAAAGCCATCAATAGAATTCTTCACAAAATTAGAGATCCTATTTGATTTTGAAGAGACAGGAGTGTTGATCTCAACCAAATTCGGGTCTCATTATAGAAGCCAAAGTACTTTGATGAAACGGTAAAAACAATCTAACCATAAAATCATAGGCTCCAAATGGGTACAATTTCAGAGATAAAGAGGGACGGTTGATTTCCACCTAAGAACCTGAACCACCTCTATTTAGTAGCTATTAACAGCAGGGCCCGGGAGCTCAGCTTATGCAATCCCTTTACTAAAACTTGCATACAAATGCGGTTCCCATGCATGGAAATAAAATCTCATCTCATGTCCAACCCCCTAATCAAACAGTCTCAATAGGAACATAAACACCATGCAATTAACCAGTATTGAAAAGGTTGAAGCCTTTACCGGACTTTTTGAGGGCAACCTTTCGCTTGTGGGGTTGAGGCAGGGCAGGGGCCTCCTTCGCCTCGCGGGCTGCTCTCTTTGCCAGATTGGTCTGGTGCCGCTTCCCTTGTGTATGCGCCAAGTAATTTCCCTCATTGTTGTGCAATGTTAAGCAAAGCTTACACTCGTAACTGAATCAACCAAAGAACAATAGAAACAATCAATTCCACTATCACTAAACGCAAAGGTGGCCAGCCAGATTTTAATCCAAGATTTTGCACTTAACTACCACAAAAATTCTCACCCCAAGAAATTTCTCAGTACACCTACAAATCGAAAATACTCAATGTTAAGCAAAGTTTACACTCGTAACTGAAACAACCAAAGAACAATAGAAACAATCAATTCCACAATCACTAAAAGCAAAGGGTGACAGCCAGATTTTAATCCAAGATTTTGCATTAACTACCATAAAAATTCTCACCCCAAGAAATTTCTCGGTACACCTACAAAACAAAAATACTCCCGCTTTCCCAAATTGCTTGTCCACTCTGAAAAGTCAAGCAATTTTTAGATCAAAAATTAAATACTTCCGCACGTTATCTTTTCAATTTCTACACCACCAAATTAGAGTATTTTATGAGTTCTTCAGTTTGGAGTAAGGTAATTCAAAAATATGTGCACGAAATTATTTTATGTTTCGATCCGAAGCACGACTTTTCGCATAGGACAAGCAACTTGGGACGGAGGAATTAATTATTTGCATAACAACACCATTATCACAAATATTACCCCAAAAAAATCTGAATAGGAGGCGGCCCTAATTTACCCCAAAGGAAAAGGCATACATTATTACAGAGAGAGAGAGAGAGAGAAGGGTAGAACGGACCTTCCGAGGTGGTTGCGCATGAAGTAGGGATCTTTAGCGATGTCGATGGTTTCTAGTGCAAGCCTTCGAAGCCGCTCACGGCGGTCGATGGCTTCATTCTGGGCGGAGGCGGCGCCACCGCTACCAGGCTTCGAGCCCCACTCCCTGTCCATCTAATGCTCTCTCTCTCTCTTGAATCGCCCGACTCCGAAGTTCGACCTAAGTTTTCCTCTGCGATGCTCGACTGGTGCCTAGTGTTAAGGGGAGAGAAAATTTTCAGGTTTTTATCTAAAGTCCGAAAGTCGGTTGGATGGTTTTTAGTTTTTACGGATCGGGTTTTGGAGTTTGGATCGGATTCAGGAGACTAGAGATGGGCTCATGGGAGACCCATGTAGAAAGATGACCCGGTATTAGAGCAAGTGAGTCTACCACAAGTTCACGAATTTCTTATATAGTAGTTTTTTTTTTTTTTTTATCAGCAGTCGAGCAAGTTCATTGCAAAAGCCCGAAGGCAAAAGAATACATCAGGATAGACAGAAATAAAACCAAAGCTACTAAATCTAAAACTCAAAGACACTTCACCGAAGCAAACCAACATTAAGTTGTGAGAGTCTCGTCCAAGACTAAGTAGCAGTGGAACCAAAAGGAACCCTAGCTCAAACCAATGACAGGTAGCACGGATGCAATCAACAATCAAAAGCAGAAATCCAGACTAGCACGCCGGTCACGGACTGAAACGTCCATTTTGTGCTTCAATATGTACAATTACCTCCATTAATAATAGATTGATTTGCTGATTATAGGAGATAAATATTTTAAAAGTTGGTGACAAATACATTTATACAAACCGACCATCTATTTTCTTTAGACAAATGTGATGAAACCTATCAACTGGGATAACTAGGTAAAGTCAAATTTTCTAAAATATCTATACATAAACAATAAAAATGGCAATTGCAAACCCATAAATTTGCATTAGGGGTACAAATTAGTAAACTTAATCCGTAATCTTATAATTCTTAAAAATAATCCAATTCTTTTTTGCTGGTAAAATTAACACACACAAAATCGAAAGATATAATTGCAATATGGAAAGATATTAATGTAACCCTACAAAATCGAGTGGGGCACATAGGACCGAAAGTCTTTTGTTCCTCTACCTTCTAATATACTACCAGAACACCTCTAACTTAGAATTCATTCACGCAACAAACATAGCCCTATTTAGTAGGCGCACATACTATTGGAGAGTCATGCGACGTCCAACTTTTATGGGACCCACAACTTTAACTTTAAAATATTATATTATTTATGTGAAGATATATATTGAGTCCACGAAATTTAATTAAATGGTAACCATACAGAAATTGAAAAACAACTGAGCCTAATAATAAAGCAGATTAAAAATTTTAAAACATGAGTTTGGTCTTGTCGAATGTAACGTTAAAATATAGATGAAAAGCGAGAATTAAAAAAATGTATTAGGGGCGACTAATGATAGAGTAAATTATATGACAAATATCTTTTTGATTTATGTGTAAACAATCATATGATAAATATAATGATGGCCGCTGACGCTCATGGGAATTGGCCTTGTCACCAAAAAATTTAATTTAAACAAAATTACATTAATGCAATTTTTCTATTGAAATGTAAATTAGGAAAGTCTTTTAACACAACGTTTTTTCACGACAAAATGGAGAACGTGTGGTGTGGCACTACCTCATTGTTGTTGTAAAATAGCATCTCATTCAGTTACTATGGATATTCAATTAAAAATAACCGATGAAACAATAATACTAAATAAGATTTTTAAAAATATGTACACATTCTTGTGCAAATCGTTATGGTCGTAGCCTATTGAATTGAAATATGTGAATGGAAATTGCTATGGGTACAATACAACACTTGTACACCATTTTGCGTGGGACCCATTTTGAGATCCCACATAAATATTCGGAGCCTTTTAATTTGTTCAGAATATTTTTTAAAAGGCCCCTGTAAAAAATAAACTCAACCAAATATCGGTAAGTTCTTGATCTATACATTATTTTTTTAGTCTGTATGATTAAAGACCAAAAAAAAAAAAGAACGTTTGAATCAAGTACTTACCAATATCTGGATGAAGTAATTTTTTACAAGTACTTCAAAAGCATTTCTGAACAATTTGAACGGCTTAGAACAATTGTGTACAAGTTTTTTATTATATGATGAATAGTATATGGGGACCCGTAAGACACAAGATGAGTGTCAGGGGCCCGAACAGTATCACGGTTTAATCCGGTGTATGGGAATTGGGGAAAATTTTTCAGTGCCGAGCGGGTACCACATGGTGTCCGTTTGTGCATCCGAACTATCCATTTCGTGTTTGGACGGTTCAGATTTTGAGAGAGAAAAAGAAGAGAGAAAGTGTTGGGATGAGAGGAGAGAGAGGATTTCAATCCGAGCCGTCCAAAAGTGAATCGGACGGCTGAGGTGCGCCGAGCGGGTGCCACGTCGACAATACCCGCTCGGCACTGAAAAATTTCTCGGGAATTGGAGACAAGCGGTCTCAGGTGGGGGCCATGGCGCTTATCTACGGTTTACGACACGAACCATGCTTTCCGCGAAAATTGAATGCTAGAGTAGATTTTATTTGAGAGAGAAACATATAGAGAGAAAGTGAAGCAAAGCAAAGAATAGCGTCTGCTGTCCGCTGTTCTGTTCGCCTCTCTCTCTCTCTCTCTCTCTCTCTCTCTCTCTCCAATAGCACACATCCAAGTATCCACGTATATTTTCTTTGTAGATAGATATAGATGCCATTAGCTTTCCTCTTTTGTTCTTGTCCTTAAATACCCACCCATTCTCATTGTCATTGTCATTGTCATTGTCATTGTTGTAGTGGTGTTGAGAGAGAGAGAGAGAGAGAGAGAAACAGTGATCAATTCATGGGTTCGTCTTCTGGGCAGAGCAATAGCAGTTACGATCTGTCATTCAAAATCTTGCTGATCGGGGATTCTGGCGTTGGAAAAAGCAGTCTTCTCGTCAGCTTCATCTCAAGTTCTCTTCAAGATCTCGCCCCTACCATCGGTACTGCTCACTTCATTTTTCGAATATGCATGTCTCTGTTACATTTTAATACTCATAGGCCATATCCCATATGTGTATATATGCGTACACTAGACGCCCAGGCATCCGGGATGCATGTGCAAATAGTGTTCTGTAGCAGATGGAAAAAGAAAAATCTTGAATATATTGAGTGTGTAATGAAATATGGGATGTGAAAGTAGAAAAAGGGGAGAAGAATTTTGGGTGGCAGTTTTTTTTTTTTTTCCTTCTTGGCAGTTTACTTAGGTAGTCAAAGTGGTAGTTTTGGGGGAAACAAAATTTCTAGCGAGCCTCGAAACTGACGTTCACACCCAGAGGGGCGTCCGCTTTATAATAGTACTCCCTCCACCCCATCTTGTTTGCTTGTTATGGAGAATCCAACTTTTTGAGGAGTCAAAGTCAAAATATTGGATTTCCACAATTACGCCACAATTAAACTAAGTATTCACTTCTATTCAAAATTTAAGGGGTAAAAAAAAAACGTTTTGCCTAGTTTTGGTGCGGGGTTTTCCATGAAACAAATATTTTGAGACGGCTCAAAATGGAAAACATGAGCGAATAAAATGGGACCAGGGGAGTAATAGATAATAGGTACACTGTATATGTATGCATGTAATGTTTGTGTCATTCATTTGTGTTTGAATTCTGATTTTTGAACTCCTGTAGCGAATGTATGTCAATTGAAGTATTAATTTTCCCAATTCGGAGGTGATCATTGATACATCTTAAAAATTACACAACAAATTAGAATAGGATTTAGTAAAAGCTCAACTACAACATTTAAATTAACTCTGCAATATTTCATAAGGGGAAGAAAAATAGAAAACACCCATGAAGAAAGAGGCCATGAAAGGAGAATGAAACAATCAATGATTGCCTTCGGCGGGATCTAACCCCTGACCTCCCAATTAAGGGTGTATACATGGCGCTTGTTTGATTTCTTTAGGGTTATGCTGTAGACTGTAGTGTCATGGTAAATTGAACAATAATACTATTACAAAACTTTCATACCAAACTTCCCCTAGATTGATGCGTCATTGGTAAGCTAGTAGTATTTCCATAGAAAGAGTTATACTTTTGAAATTATAGGTCTAATTTCTGCCAATCCATCTATAATGATTTCGTGAGCTATGATTCTTTTGAATTTGTAATGATTGGCTTATTGGCAAGTGTAGTGGAACAGCCCATTGGCGTTTCGTCGCCAGATCATCTGGAGTCATGGAAATCTTAGATGGTGTTGTTTGTTATGGCATTGTCTGAAACATCCCTTCGGAGCCTGCATTGGTTGGAAGTTGGCTTAAGTACAAAACCCCTAGTCTCCCTAGTCCAGTTGGAGTCAAGTTCAACATTGTTGTAAACACGATAGAATTCTTCCTCCTAGTTTTTTTTTTTTTGATAGGCAATTCTTCCTCGTAGTTATTAATAGTTCAACTTTGTTGTAAACACGATAGAATTCTTCCTCCTAGTTATTAACAGTTTTCTTCATAGTCATGGGTAGTGCAATGCCAAGGCCAAAGTCAGAAGAAAATCTTGATGATCCATACCAGACTAGTATATCAAAATAAGATTGGGCTGTTTCCATTTTGTAGACCTCAAATGTGAAAAACGCCTGTTAATCTATGTTTACACCGGGCATTGATGTATATGGGAACCTTTTGCCAGGGGTTTTATGTTAAAAAAGGGGATTGAGGCGGTCAAACATGACAGTAAAGGTTTCTTGAAATTATATACCAGTGAGGAGTCGCTACTAACTCCTAATAGCTATACGTACCCCTTCCATGAGCTTAGTGTGGCGAAAACTTTAGTTGGTAGATCTGGTGGGTTTGAAACTGTAATAGGTGGAAATCAGTGAAGTCTGTTGTCTTAGAATACCTTCTTGGATTCTGCTCTGGTCTCCTGCTTTCGACAGTTTTAAATAGGGGGTGACAGCTTCTTGACTTTGCAAGAGCTAAGGTCCATGATATCACCAGTTCAAATTCTATGGCTCAATACTCAGGACCAATATTTATCCTAATTAGCATGTTGAAGTTTCCACCATTTAAGAGTTTGTTTGATGTGATGGACAATGTATTTAATTTGTTTTTTACAACTTTCTTCCTCTTGAAAGATGTAATGTGCTAACACGCCTTCCAGGTGCACGGCCTATCCACATGATAGGATTGGGGTTTTTTTAGCTAATCCTGAATTGAAGTTTTTTTTTCCTTGTCCCAACTATAAACAGGTGTGGATTTTAAAATCAAGCACCTAACAGTTGGCGGGAAAAGATTGAAACTTACCATTTGGGATACAGGTAACAAGGAACGATAGTGTATTGTTTTGTCTACTTTGAAACAAGACTTCCTGGTTTTTAGGAAGTCAATTTACACCATTATATGATCTTGGTGAGCTCTGGTGGTTATTAATCACACAATTTTGTGAAGCAATATATGTCACATACTATGTTGTTTGAAAGGTTTGATTTTTTTTTTTTTGTCTTGGATAATAACAAAAATTACAATGGGGAAATGAACAGTAAAATAGAGCAGCACAAGCAGCACATCAAGAGCTAAAGATGCTAAAGCGGAAACAGGAAGAATTTTACTTCTTGATATGTAATCAGAACTAGAGAGAATTGATTGATCAAGTAACGTAAGAGAAAGAACCTTTGAATCATTCTTAGTTGTGTCATAGACTCAACATATGATTGATCAAGGAACGCAAGAGAGAGAGAGAGAGAGAGCTTTAAATCATAATACATTTTGTGATATTTTCAGACTCAGACATCTTATTCCTCTGAAGCAGTCCCTAAAAACCCTCTTGTTTAGTATTTAGTTGTTTATGTAATCATTCACCATCTGATTTTGAAAATAGTTCATGATCAGCTATTCAAAATTTCAAAGTACACCATATAATGTTAAGACTAACTTCAACTGAATAGAGTAGTATCACATAAACTGTACTTTTATGCCAAAATAGAGAGATCTGTTAGTGCTATTTTTTTTTATCAGAGATGCTTATTGTTCTCTTGGTGCACAATTGAGATTGTGCGGATTGAAATGCAATTTGTTTTGCTTGACGTTGCTTTCACCATATCATGCATATCCCTACACTGCTTTGCTTTTGTACATATCACACACTGGTAGATCTAGGTAGGAAACAAAACAACCCATGTTGGAAGGATGAGTCGCGTTCTGTTGCACTTATTTTGATATCTAAACGAGGAGAGAAATATCCTCCACTGAAAACGGGAAACGTATAGATCAAGAGTTACTTTTCTAAGGGGGGGGGCTTACTTGAGTACATGCCCATAGAGTAGTTAAGCTCGTGCAGTGCTAAACGCATTAACATATCACGATTCACTTCTCCTATTGTTTTTTTTAAGTAATTTGATGGCCAATATACTTCACGGATTTATTGGATAACAATATGATTGGTTTTTTCTCTTATGAAGAGAATTATGATTGGTTAGTTAACTTGGTAAACTCACATTATCTGTTGCAGCTGGACAAGAGAGGTTCAGGACGTTGACAAGCTCTTACTACAGAAGCGCCCAGGGGATTATTCTTGGTAAGCCACCAACACTATTATATGCATGATGAAGTTCAACTTTATTTCTCAAATCAGTTTAATGTGTACACTTGTAGATTCGTAGCTTACCTAATTCTTAGCAACATTGTTTATTGGCGATCGCATTTTCCTCACATTGTTTTTATTGATCTGCAGTGTACGATGTGACACGAAGGGAAACTTTTACAAACTTGTCGGATTTGTGGGCTAAAGAAGTAGATCTCTACTCCACTAATCAGGATTGCGTTAAGATGCTTGTTGGGAACAAAGTTGATAGAGTAAGTACTGCATTTTCTCTTTTGTGCTTGAAATTCTCATCCCGGACAAAACATATCGTTGTGACTTGTGAGCAATCAATACGAATATAACCCTATGGCCAGCCTTCACTGATCGTTGCTTATAGATGCTTTGTCTTCTACAATCTTGGTAACATGGTTGCTGTATGTGGATTGCGTGATGATAGACTGTAGGATTCAGAATAGCTGCCATTCTCTTTTGGATGCAAAAACTAATCAGGGGAGAGAAGTACAGTTTAGTGAAACGATCTGGAAGAGATTTCTCCAGTTTCTCTTCATTCCAGAAGAAAACGTGTTAAAAAGTGTCCATTGTAGCTCTCTGTTCTGGTATGAGAAAATTAAGCACGAAATTCCTTCTGCCGTTGGTTTTAGGTTTTCATTTTCTTAGGAGGATAGCCATTAAATGAAAGGAAAGGTGGACATGTAGAGGTGAGATTTGCGGCAAAAGCTTCATGCTTAAGTAATGGGCTGCGAAATAATTAACTCGAACATTCTACGAAAAACTAAATAATTCATCCTCGTGGAAGATGAAACAAGTCTAAAATGATTGGGAGAGGATCCACAAATAAGGAGGATGATATACTTTTCAAAATATACTTAAACTTATCACAGATTATAACTTGCACATGGAGTGTGCAAGGGGGTCACAACGTCGAAGAAAGAGAAAAATGCTGAAGATAAAAACTGCTGGAATGAAATCTATATCTTGGGCTCCTTTTGGAAATCCAGAGACAAAAATCACGAAGTCAAAGTTCTTCTCCTACACGAGAAAATGCAAAGTACCAAATGAGGACATTGGTACACCGATAGTTGACAACTTTATCTCTTATTATGTTTCAACTGTTAATAATGAAGTTTATTTTAATGCCACCTTTGTTAATGGAGACGATGATCCTTCAGTGAGGTGAGTTGTCTGGAGGGAATTTAGATCGAATTTTTCTATGGTACAGCAAAATGTTTTGGTGTATGGTATCCCAAAAGTGAGTTGTCGTACGTACTACAGATACAATAGTAAGTATTCCCTATGGAGTGGTAAGTTTAACAGTACAGTGGTAAGTACTCCAGATGCAGAATTTTTACCACTGGATTTTTTACCACTCCATATGAAATCCTTACTGCTCAATCTAAAATACTTACTACTGTGTCTGGAATACTTACCACTGTATCACTTTTGGGATACCATACACCAAAAAATATTGTTGTACCATAGATGGACTCATTTAGATCATGTGCAGCTATGATCAAAACAATGCTCCATGAAGTAGGGAGAACAACATGGTTGCCCGTAATTGACCAAAGACCCTTATCCTACCTTTAGACCTTGATACGGGCTTCCCGTCACTATCAGTCCTAGAAGTCAACTGAACCTGCGACCGCTTACTTCAAGTATAGATTCTCTATGCAGACAGCCCTAATGACTACTGAAAGAAAGAGAGTTCAAAGCCAAAGCATTACATTTACAGATTTGATTATTGACTCATTCCTACTGGTTAACTTCTTCAGTTGATCATTGGAAGGTATATTTCTACACAATAGATTTTGCTTTAACAGCTTCTTCAGTTAACAGTCTATGGGGAGCTTCTGCCAAAGATAAAGTATATGATAGTTCCTTTCTTTGCAGTCAAGCTAATTTCAGTTGTTCAAAGAATGGACCTTTTCTTTTCTTTTTTTCATATTTATGTATTTCATTCATGCATAGCAGGAATCAGAAAGGGTTGTAAGTAGAGAAGAAGGAATTGCTCTTGCTATGGAGCATGGATGTCTATTTCTTGAATGCAGTGCTAGAACTCGAGAAAATGTGGAGCAATGCTTTGAGGAGCTTGCCTTAAAGGTAAGGAAGAAAAGGAAGCATTTCACACTTCTCTCATTTCATAAAGCATTGACCATATCCATCAACCACAAACTTTTTGAGAAAAAAATTACCCCTTAAACACGTTTTTTCCTCTTACGGAAAAAATGGAACTTTAACAAGGAAAAGAACAGGATAAAAGTCTACTATCTTGGATGACTATAAATCTGCTTATAAGTTTATATATACCGGTGTATATTTAAGGATAGACTAGGAATCATTTGCATGAATAATACCCTGATTTTGGCAATGGGATTAGTTGTCAGTTGAGTTTGCAGAATCCTTTTCCTTGGTTAAGTGTGACACTAACGTAAAAATGGGACCTTTGGAAGCAGTGAAACTTACAATCTGACACTCCATAAAATTATCCTAGTTACTTCTCCAGCTGATTAAAAAGACGATTAACACTACTGTAAAGTGGGTCGTATTGGAAGTAAAATATTCAGCACCAGTTCTAACCAGTTCACGTTTCCCTACAGATAATGGAGGTTCCTAGTCTTCTTGAAGAAGGATCATCTACTGCTGTTAAGAGAAATATCTTGATGCAAAAACAAGAATACGAGGCACCACCTTCCCGCGGTTGTTGCTCATAAATGTTGTTGCTATAGAGATCGCTGTGAGAGCGAACATGTTAAAGTACAAAGGCACCTAGCGGTATTGCTAAGGGAAGACTCGGCATGCCACAACCTTCCATGATTGAATGATGTATGTTAATGATTTCTGGTTCGGGCATCTTTCTGCTGCTGCACTTTAGTTGTCTCAGTAACTCTTATGGCTGTTCTGGGAGTATTGGCGCTTAAATAACATGATTTCGCTTTGTGTAAAGTTGTTTGCCTTTTTCTTCTTTGTTTGCTACCTCACAAATATTATGCATGCGATTTATTTTATTCAAAGTGAGATTTTCTCTTCAACTTTTGCTTTAAATGGCACTTTACCCCCATGTAGGCACATGGGGTCAAGTGCTCCCGCTCAAAAGCTAAAAATTCTACAAGTACTCATACCTATTTCCGGTATCTTTAAGTCTCTCACTAAGTGCATCTTTACAAATGACTATCAAATCTCATTTATATACTTCAGCTTTTGCTCCATAACATTTTTTTTGGCTCTATAATGTTGGTAGGTTTTCCATTCTCAATTGATTTTTTGTCAAGTCTAGCTCGACATTTAGTTTTTTATTTTATTTATGGAGAAGTGCCATAATATATAGAAACACATAGATAGAACCATTTTAATCCAAAAATCAGTCCGCGTCAACTACAAAATGAAACTTTAGAATGTTATCCATGAATATCTAAATTTTTGTGCTGTTTGATACACCAATTTTAAAAGGTATGCAGTTAAAAAAAATTGTAATGTCTAAGTCTAACTTTAACTCGCAAGTACCAAAAAAAAAAAAAAAACTTTATCACATTGTGGTTGAATATAAAAAATAAACAACAAAAAAAAGTTTCAAAATTGTAGTGAAAAAAATTCCCCAACAACATTAAATTTTTTAGGTCTGCTACGAACACACTATGTTGCACCTCCTATGCAAAACGAAGTCATTTTGACAGAACACAGTGCTCTCAAAGCACCCACCCTCAGCTGCAAAATGATGGTGGTTTGAATTTATGACTGGTGTACAAACAAGTAGCCACGGGACAGTTATAAACTAACACTCCAGACCCCTAACGCATAATTACTTCTCCCGTTGCCCTTTTCTTGGGCAATGCTCTTGCAATTTCTCAGCTCATTTAGGAAGACAACCATGAGAGGATCACGTCGGTGGTAAACGACCCTTGCTCACAAACTCATACACCTGAGTTGGTTACTAAAATGCAATTTCTTTTGCACGAGTTCAAAACATCAACCACTGGAGAACCCATTTGTAATCCTAGTTACATTGAACAACAAAAAAGACGTGCGTGTTGACTAGTTGAACTTAGCTGGACCAAAAACAGCGCTAACTGAACATCATGGTATATGAGATTGCGTTGATCTCAAGGATGAATATTTCAGAAGGTAACTCTAAAATACAAACACCGGCATTTAAGTTGTTACTTATGCAGGCCGCGAGGCAGCAGCCCCCTGTATAATAAGGCACTCAAATATGAGTTTTCCATAAGAGGTTGAGGAAGAAGTACAACACCAGAGGTCTTAAATGTAGGATGGGGCTTTCACTTCAACACGGCTAACTGGATACAATTTTCAGGACACTTTTGCGACTACAGTAAATGCACAAGAAAATTGTGGCAATGCTTTCACGATCTGCTAAAAGCTCAGGTGCCGCAGCACGCGGATTTCTCTAAAGTAGTTGATGCCTTACCCGGCTCAGGTTTACTGATTTTGATGGTTGGGGCCTGCACATAAAAAATGTCAGCAATAAATTTGATGTTATGAGTGCAAATGGTGGACAAGAAAGAGTGATATGCAAGGAAATTGGGTATTACGATCAAGTACCTCTGCTTTGGTGTCACTCTCAGCAAGTCTTTGTCTTATATCTCGAGCAATAGAAAAGAAGACCTGCTCCACGTTGAGATTTGTTTTTGCACTCTGTTGGAAGGGTGTTGATCAGGATGAAGTTTTACGACAAATTTTCCAGGGGCATTGGATACTTCCCAGGCACACAAAATAAATTAAAGGAGGAAACAAAACAAAAATGTATGAATGGATTATTCCACTATGCCATTGTGATCTAATCAAATTCGTAGTCCTTTCCTTTTTTGGATGTCCCACTAAATTTTGAAAAGTCAAAGCAAAAAGTGTCTTTTCAAAGCTCATTCAAAAGTGGAAAAAGGTGGGGGGAAATGGGGAAAGATGCCTTTGAATCTCACAATAATCGCATGTCCCCGTAAATTGTTAAATTTTTCAAACACAGACCACGAATTTGAGATGGAGGGAGTACTTCGCAGTGATTCACATGCATCTATAGCATGTTGTACAACTAACTTCGATGATTCAATGAGTACTGTTTTTAGAGAAATTTACATGCTTTTGAAACTTGCTTGGGAACGTGTGATTCAATTTCAATTCTGACCCGATGATGCCTACAATTTTCTTGTTTTTCACCACGTTATGTTTACTGTTACGGAATTTCAACCCCGTAACTCCATAATCAGATATGTCTAGACATTTTTCCTCCGATCTTATACATTACATGACCAAACCTTTTCTGGTTAAACATTTCAACCCTGGAAACTCTGGAGCTTAAGAACTACAAAACGAGCCTTAAGTTCTAATTGGGTACTGTTCACAGGCCTCTAACAGTCTCCTGATGTGAATGGCTGCATGATATGTTGTAGACACTAATGTGACAGACTACTGGTAGAGGAGGACACAACTGAGGCAGACTCAGAGGGATAGAGAGAGCATGAGAGAGTGACAGAGGAGAGTTATGCTTTTCAAAGGTGATGTCCTCTCGTATTACTCTCGCTACTGGGAAAATAGGTTCATAGACGGGTTGGGACATGGAGGCCAGCTCATTCTCACAAAGTATCCCACGTTTAGAGACAGGTAGCTCCACTGCATTAATGCTCAGACCTTGGAATTCCAAACAGATATAACTGCTAAAACTTGCATTTCATTCGTAAACTTTACCCTGACGCCACTTTTACCCGAAATGTCCGAGTCGTGCTTTCAACCTTTGGGCCTCATCAACTAAATCAAAGTCTTAAACCTAGAGCATGTTGATGCTATTACTGATTTGAGAACATTATATGTAGGAGATTATTCCCTCTGCACTCATCCTACATCAAACTTACAGTCTCAAAAAACTTGATGCCATATTCATCGGCTAGTGCCTGACCCCGTGATGTTGGAACAGCCTGCAAATGGAATCAAATTTTCAGTTGATCAGTTTTCGAATAATTAATACTTAGAAAAATGCCTACAGGGAAGTTTATGCATTACCGTTTTGCTCTCATCCATGTCTGCTTTGTTACCCACTAGTATCTTGTTAACATTGTCAGAAGCATGTTGCTCTATGTTCCTGATCCAGTTTCTGATGTCTACATAAATATGACAGCAAAGATCATGAGCAAAAAGTGGTTTGCTCTATGTTCCTGATCCAGTTTCTGATGTCTACATAAATATGACAGCAAAGATCATGAGCAAAAAGTGGTTTGCTCTATGTTCCTGATCGAGTTTCTGATGTCTATATAAATATGACAGCAAAGATCATGAGCAAAAAGTGGTTTTGAATTTTTGTTCATTTGAAACTAGTTTTTTTCCTTGATACAAAGCAAGCAAGGCCAACTGAGGAAACAAGCAATCTGAGAGGAAATAAGAAAATAATTTACTGTTGAAAGATGACTCATCGGTTACGTCATACACCAGCAATATACCCATGGCTCCCCTGTAATAAGCTAAACAAGAAACAAGGAAAAGATCAGAAAGTAGAATGGAAGAAGGAAATTGGAAAACGTTAAGAAACGATGTTATGATCCACACCCGATTGAATAATGGAATAGACAATGTACTAATCATGCAAAAGACTATCTGTAATGAACCAACAAGGTAGCAACAGACCACTAACAAGGCTACAACTACTTCATGGTGCAACATCCTAGACCTTCATGAAAAATGCAGATTCATATTTGCAATCTGGATTCTCAATTAAGTACCTGTTGTGATTGTTCGGAAACGCTCTTGCCCAGCGGTATCCCATATTTGCAGCTTGATGCGCTTCCCATCAAGCTCAATGGTTCTAATCTTGAAATCAATTCTGACAAAACACCGATATTCAGGAAGTGTCAAACGATTATGAATGTAGGACACATAATCAAAGATGGTCAAATAAGCACCCGATTGTGGTAATAAAACTTGTTGTAAATGAATCATCTGAAAAGCGCAACAGCAGGCAACTCTTTCCAACCCCTGCATTTATAGATGATATAGTTATTGCAATTAAAAAGGCATGGAGGCCTTGTGACAGGTACTTGGTAAACGAAAACAAACGTGAAGTGGCTAAAGAATTTAACAGAAAGCTTGAGGCAAAGTTACTACAAGTCTGATAGCATGGAGACCCGAAAAATTCATCTTTATGACAGGTACTTGGTAAACGAAAACAAATGTGAAGTGGCTAAAGAGGCCTGAAAAATTCATCTTTGTGACAGGTACTTGGTAAACGAAAACAAATGTGAAGTTGCTAAAGAATTTGACGACAGAAAACATGAGGCAAAGTTACCAAGAGTCTGATAGCAACAGAAAATACTACTAACTGGTATGGAAAATGAATGTCAACATTGGTTGCTTTTACTTTTTTATTTAGTTTAATTTTACATAATTACTCTCTGAGAGAGAGAGAAAGAGAGAGAGAGAGAGAGAGAGAATTTTGTAAATGCTCGAACTGAGATTTCCTTTAGCTCTAGCCTCTAGGTTACTATTTAGTATTTACTAATGTAAACATAATAATTTTAGTTACTAGTTACTACTGAGCTTTTCTTCAGTTATTGTTCGATAACAATGAAGTATACAGCTTTGTAGGCGAATCTAATAAATAATAAATGTATTGAGGTCGTGGTCGTGCGGAGTCTGTTGATTTCACATTAAGCATGAACTGGCAAGATATGGCCTTTAAAAGTGGGCGTGGGGAACCTAAAGTTACTAATCCTTTTGGTGTGGATCGCCATGTGACACTGTTGTTAGAGCAAACTTCGGGGTATTTCCGTGTGGAGTTCCAGTGAAAATGTCACATACATGATCATCAGTTACAAAATTGCTCCTATTTGAGTTTATATTCTTACCCTGAAATACGAAAACATACTAGAGGAAGTTTGTTGAGAGTTGAGACACACGGAAGCCTGTGAATGCTTGGCAAAGTATCTATCACTCTACGAGTCTAATTAAAAGACTGGGAATAAACATGTATCTTCAAGGATAAATCCCTAAAGATCTTTTCCAACACATGGTGAGAAGTAGAAATAATTTACTAATGTCACCAATATGAGTTGTTATCATCAAATTCTTCTGATTAAATTAGTAGTTTGTCAGGTTCTATGCCCAAGTGATGCCTTCAGGACATTGTTTGATGGAATAATTGAATTGTACAGTTACAGAGCAAAAGAAAGGGATAAATTTGTATGCCTGCTATCATGGACGGTCATCATATGTTATTAGGAGTAACTCCTAGCATGTAGAAGCCCAAAAGAAAGTTCCTTATTGGGAGAATTAGCAGGAGTTGTAATTCGACTAACATCTGGAAAAGTTGTATTCGTGATAAGTTGGTGCTGTTACCTATGACCCAAAAAAGTTTGAACCCAGCTAAGGTCACACACCATAGAACAAAATATGCAATACAAAAGCCTAAAGCGAATAAGTCTTAACTTGCAATTAAAAAGGTGTTTATTATAGTTCAGAGTTCTCATGAGAGCTAGCACTCCTATGATTTCTTCTCCCTCGATTTACGTTCTAACGTATGTCTTAGTGTGAGAGAACCTTTACATTCCAGATTTGCTCCATGTACAGCTTTTAGAGATTGAATGATTGAACTGGAGAACAGTGGACTAAAGATTAGCACGAGAATTGGGTTTTTTCCCGCCTAAAGGTTTTCACATATAACTACGGATGATCGTAATTACATGAGAAACAAATTAGAAGTTTACATTTCCCCTGTAGACCATCGAGTTCCAATACATGATCTGCTATAGTCGCATACTCATGAGATGAAGTCTAATCCACTCCAAACTTTTGTGTTTATAACCCTAAATTGGCACTAGGTAGCTCATACATGAGTGAACAAAACGAGTCCATATCTGCACATTGTCAGGGTAGCCAGAATCAACACTGCAAAAGTATTTATAACTGCGGATTAGCCCTGAATCCACTCAAAATAGCTAATTCGTGGATTTAGAGTCAGGATGTGACCCAATTGACGCAGATAAGGCGTAGATGCTATGTTATTTCGTAAATCATCCGAGAGAGAAAGGCTATACAAGCACTCTTATGGGTGTGCAACCCAAGGTACGTATTGGGCGGACAGAAGAATCATTGTCCAAGGGAAAAAGAAGAGACCAAAAAAGGAGAGAGACAGATATAAGTATATAGGTTATATGTCTTCAGTTCATATGTGAGGAAATGTTGCTAAATGCGACATCACTTCTACTTCTTTGAAACATTGCTAACATCCTCATCTTCCATTCTTCTACCTGCATAGTAGAGTTCCAGAAGAGATAACATTAACAAAATGACGACGACGTTTCCTCCACCGCATTTGGAAATGGATGATGCTACTTCTGCAGATACTGAGGTGGCAGAGCCAACGGAGGAGCTGGGATATCTCCACCATAGGATTTTGGATTAAGACACGTACGAAATCTCTCTAATGCCCCTTTTAACAAGAAGAACGGAAGAAGTAGAGAGGGTTAGGGTTTAGGTGGGCCGGTGTGTGAAGGGAACCCAATCCTAAATAAGGGACCTCAATAACCCCTTAAACAAAAGGAGACTTTTTCCCCTATATAAGGTCTCAAAAGATGATTTTTTCGGGTATCGATGAAACTAAAATTAGAGGTGATAGGAAAGAGAGTACTATAGCCAGATGTTCCCACAGCACTGACATGTTTTCCACAGTTTAGGTATTTAGAATGTGGTTGGGATTATGTTTGGATGGGACACTAAGTGAATCCTCCTTTTGAGTGAATGAATCACTGTTAAGGTGGAACTTACGACTTTAAATGGACCCCAGCAAGTGGACAGTGGGATTGGTCCCTCAGGATTAGTCAAGCTGCGCCTAAGGTGGCCCGAACAGAAAAGCCATCGATAAGGTAAGATAAAGCTTCTTTAATAAACAGATAGTGGTTGTGTCGGTCAATCCAGAGCTGCTAGTGAATTAGTGGTAATCAAATTGCATCAAGAAACGGGCTACGAAACATGAAACCGTAACGTAACTAAATGAGATTACTCTGAAACCATTAGTGAATTTGATAGCAAACAAACGCAAACACAGTACAGAAGCATTTGAGTGTAAAAGGAGTACGTAGTTCTTCTAGATGGATTTTTACCTACTGGTTAAACTATAACGAGGAAGAGAATATGAGAGGAAGGAGAAGAAAGAGTTACCGCTGTCGCCGATGAGGAGAAGCTTGACGAGTTGATCGTAATCGGCTCGAGCTCTTGCTGGCGCAGCTGCCATTCTCTCGCCCCTCTGGCCTCTGAGATCTGTAGGTTAAGCCTCCCTCCCCGTCCCCCCCCACAAGATATCGAAGAGAGAGAGAGAGAGAGAGAACTCTTTCTGAGAAATCAAACAAGCTCCCTCCCTCTTTCTCAGCAATCGCTACTTCCCCTCGGTTCACTTGTCGGCAATATTACGTTGGAGATGGATATTTTCTAGGGGAAATTATACTTTGCCCCCTTAAACTATCACCCGGCCACACTTTGCCCCCTCCAACTACTCAATCGAACACTTAACCCCCTTCAATTACGATTATATATAATTATAACTCCAAAAACATACAATTTAAAATATGATTACCAATTAGCATCTCATGTGGGTGCATATTTATTACTATGGGTATAGCTACATGGGATCAAGCCCACCAAACTCACAAGTCATTTCTTGTTCCCCGATCAAGAAAAAGTGAAAAACCCACTTCCTTCACTCTCTCTAGAACCCTCTCTCTCTCTTCCCTCATGCTCCTCTCTCTATATCCCTCTGTATCTAACATCCCAATCCTTCATTTACAACAGATCTTGACCATCATCGGCCATATATTAACCTCAAGCCATAACATGCAATCGATATCCTCATATACCCACATGTTCCCTTTTCTGTTTTTCACCGACGAGGTAAACGAGGCTGATGGGGAAGAAACGAGGTCACCGGAGATGAGATGACGTTCGCCAGAAACGGGATGACGTTCGCCGGAGACGCAAATGTGGAAGATCTGGGGCTATACCAGTGCATACATGTGACATTGAGGCTGGGTTTTGGAAGTGCAGAGATCTCAAGTTGAGTTGAGATTCTCAACTCAAGCGGTGAAACATACCGGAGGAAATCAGCGGTACTGTCATCTCGATCGAGATTGGCCGAAAAACCGGTACTCTCCGGTAACCACCGGTATTGGTGCCGGAACGGAATTAGGAGGCTAGGTTACCGGTTTCACACTATTCCGGTACGTACCTGTAGACACCTCCCATAGCGGGGCATTGCCATACAGATTGATCGTTTGTTGCTCAATTGGTTGCTTGTTTCATAAACCAAGATCGTGGACATTCTCATGGCTAGAAACATCACCACACGATAGTGGTTATCATCAAAACAGAGTCGCCACCCAGTTTATTAAAACTAGGAAATCAGATAGAGATTCTGGGTACGGGAGCCAAAAGTACAGTAAGGGGAAGGTGTTAGGCACCCCTCTCTGCCCAGTCGTGAGACTGGCCCATAGTTATTCAACATAAGACGTGTAGATGCTTTGTTTAATTCTGACACATAGTCTGTTTAATTAAGCCTTTAAACAGTAAATAAGGTGAGCCAATGCGATAAGTAAAGCATGCATCAGAAAATAAAACACAAAACAAACTGTCCCAGGGAGATGGATCCCGCAGTCGGTGAATGGATGTCACGGCCGAGGGATCCTCCTGGTTTGATATATCGGCCGGGGGATCGAAGCCTCGGTCGATGTTCTTCCTCACACCAGACAGAAAAGTTAGCAGATAATCAAAACGCTACGATTAAGATTATAGACAGAAAATAAAACAAACCAGAGGCTGTTGGGCCTCACCACCTTGATCCCTCAGTTGCTTGATTGCTTCAGATTGCTTGTGATTGACTGATTACTTCTTTGAAAACCCTAGGGTTAGGGTTTGAACTCCGGGGTTTGATCGTCGGATTGATGGCTGCCTTCGGGAGTTTAGGGCTTTTGAAGAGGGGTTTGAGAGAGTATTTGTGCAGAGTTTCGTGGCTTGAGAGGGTGTGGAAGTATACGAATTTTGTGATTTTTTGTTGTTGTTATTTTCGGAACCCAAAGGCCCTTTATATAGGCAATTGGTGACTCACTCCGGGCAATCAAAATGCACGATTGCAATGCAATGCAAACTCTTCGTGATAATCTCTGGGCGTAGCCCGAACGCATCGGGAAGGTAGTGTAGTTGGATCAAACGTCTGACAGAACGTTCCAGAGTCTGGAAAATAGACGATCTGGCGGCCGAGGAATGGATGTTGCGGCCGAAGGATAGATCTTGCGACCGAGGGATTGATCTCTCAGGGAGATTTTCAAGCAACAGGTTGCTCGGGTGAAGAAATGATGTTAAGACCGTGAGATCAATGTCACGGCCGACAGATGGATTCTCCTAGGATTCTGTATTTCTGTTTGAAATGCTATATGGCTTTAGATTGGGTCCTCTAAGTGGCTCAAAGCTCTTACCGAAAGTCCTAAGGTTCTCGAGAAGTCAATTAGCAATAACTGTATCCATTTCATCATCGGGATGGTCCCCAAGGTGGGATTTGAAATAATCGTTAGGCCAAATTGGGGTGTCTACAGATGCCCCTCTTTGATTGAGCTCAGACAGATCGCGAGACATGTTTAAGTAAGAGTCAAAGCTGTAAAAGCAACTCAATTTGGTCCAACCACTATTCCAAGGGATTTTCGAAAAAGGTTTTTGTTATGGTCGGGCCGGGAGGCGGCCTACGTATTTCACAAGGGAAATTCAGACCAACCGTAGTTCGGGCGGGCAATAAAGAAAAGAAAACGTTTGGAGGGTTAGAAACAGAAGACGTACCTTCGGGCTTTAAAAGCCGTAGTGTGACGTACCTAGACTAAGTCAGGGTTTTGGCGGAAGATAGTTGAAGGAGCGCGGGGCTGCCGGGGGAATTTTTGCAGAGAGCTTCCTTAGTATTTTGGGGTAAATTAGTACACGGCAGGTGCGTTTGCTTTTCTTGATCATCCCTACTTTGACTGAGGGGAGCTCGGTAGAGTAGCCTATCCTTGCAAATGAGCTGGAAGGAATTGATGTGATGGGGTGGAATCCAAGCCATCTGCTGGGGATGAATCGGATGCCGTTTTTGAGATATGGGGGTGCGAGGCCAGTAACTGGAGCACGGAGCTTTGGGGATGAGGGAACCAAGGCACGGAGCCGATTGTAGTCATGAGGCGAGGGCCTGAGGTGATAGGATTGAGGCGTAGAGTCTGCTGTGGTCATGAGGCGAGGGCCTGAGGAGATTGGAGCTTTAAGCTTTGATAGAACCGAAGCGCGGAGCTGGTGTTGATCATAAGGTGAAAGCCTGAGGTGTCGGAGCTTAGAGCTTGACGTAATTTGAATCGAGGCGTAGAGCCGGTTGCATTCTGATGGTCTGTGCACGGAGCTTTCTCATCATAAGTTTTGGTGTAGAGCCAAAGGATCGAGGCGCTGGACCGATCAATAAAATTGAGGTGTAGAGCCGGTTGATTGCAGGGTTGACCTGTTTCATGAGAGATATGCAGAGTGTATATATGTGATAAGGGTTGTTAGATGTGAACAGATATGATGATGTAGACTCGATGTGATAATGGTGATGCAATTGATGCAAATGTGCACGGGCCCATGCGTGTGTGTTTGATATAAGCGTAGAGCTTCTTTCAAGTTCCGGACTTGAGCATTCAGAGCGTAGAGCTCGAGCATTCGGACGGCAGAATTCGAGCATTCAAGTACAGGCTTTGAGCATCCAGTACGCGGTGGTTGGGCATCCAAGCGTAGAGCTTGAGCATTCAAGTGTAAAACCTGAGCATCCAGTACACAGTGGTTAGGCATTCGAAGAGCTTCGAGCATTCAAAATGTTAGATTTTGAGCATTCAAGCATAGAGCTTGAGAGTTGATGATGTCTTGATTGTTGGGGCAGCTTCGAGCCTGTTGAGATAGTTGTTACGGTTTCGAGCCAGTTGAGATTGCTTGAGTAGGCGTAGAGCCTGTCGCTGGGATAGCGAGCGTAGAGCTGCTGAGTCGGGGGCTTGGAGCCGCTCAGTGAGTGAATACGGGCATAGAGCCGTTGAGATGATGGGCTTGGAGCTGCTGAGTTGATAGAGATGGTGGGCATAGGGCCGCTGAGCTGTTTGATAGTGACGAGCTTGGAGCTAGTTGGGATAATGGGCGTGGAGCCACTGTGATAATGGGCTTCGAGCTGCTGAATAATGGGCGTGGAGCCGCTGAGATGGTTGTTACGGCTTAGAGCCAGTTGAGATAGTGGGCGTAGAGCCGCTGAGATGGTCGTTACGGCTTAGAGCCAGTTGGGATAGTGGGCTTTGGAGCCGCTGAGTTGACAAGTGAGGGCATAGAGCCGCTGAGTTGATAGGTGAGGGCGTAGAGCTGTTGAGTTAATGAATATAGGCGTAGAGCCGCTGAGTTGTTTGATAATGATGAATAGCAGAGCTGCTGAATGAGTTGATAGTTGTATGGTTGCTGCAGTAGCAAGCGTAGAGTTGCTGAGTTGATGAATATAGGCGTAGAGCCGCTGAGTTGTTTGATAATGATGAATAGCAGAGTTGCTGAATGAGTTGATAGTTGTATGGTTGATAGAGTAGCAAGAGTAGAGCTGCTGAATGCTTCAAGATAAGCTTTGAGCCGTCGAGATGATGGGCTTGGAGCCGCTGAGTTGTTTGATAAATAGCAGAGCTTTTGGCCAGCAGTTTGTGGAGAGAGAACTTCCTTATGCTCGGATATGCCCCCAAGGCTAGTTCTGATCGCGTTGTATTGGCTCGGGGGTGCCCCCAAGGCTACTTTATTGGTCGAAGACTCAGAAGTCCATAATTGCTTGAGTTTTGGATGCCCTGAGTATGATCTGATGTTGTTAAGGGAAAAAGATTGGAGGGCCAGGAGATCGATATCTCGGCCGAGTAAAAGATGTTTTGGTCGAGGAATTGAAGTCTCAGCCGTGAGAACTCCAAAAGTCAGAAAATCGATTTAAGTTTCGGTTTAATCGATTTCACGGCCCATTTAATCTTTTCTCCTCCTTTCTCTCGTTCGAGCTTCTCTTGTCCGAAACTCTTCCTCGCCTCTCCATTTCTCCGACCACCGTAGTCTGGCCATCACCGCCGGTTTTCGCCGCCCTCACTGCCGGTTTCCACCGTCCTCACTGCCGGTTTCGGTTGTTGTCGTTCTTGCTTCAAACGGGATGGACACGCCACCCTCCGTCAACTTGCTGCCATCCTCTTCTACGGACGTTGCGGGTTCTTCTTCACACCCTCCGTGTAGGTGTGAGTATCCTTCATTTGATAAAGAGGCGATTGAAGAGCCTGGCCCGGTTGACGCCGATACCTACGCTCTTCCTTCGCGTAGGTTAGGTTTTGGCGGATTCTTGCAGTACCGCCCTCCTGTGGGTGGCCCAGAGGCCGAGGTGGTTCGCCGGGAACCTGAGCTGCACCTGAGCATTCTCAATATAACGGTAAGTTTCCTGAAAAGTAAAACGTTTACTTTAGTTTGGAGTTTAATCTTGCATGGTTTTAAGAGTGAATTTCTTATTTGCGGGATGAAATCCCTTTCTGCTAGGGGCATGAATTGTTTTGTTTAGAAAGACTAAAATGATTGTGCCCCCTGTTTAGGCAATGCATGCCTTCTTCTTTTTTTTTAACGTTAATTTGATGCCCCTAGCTTTTTATTTGTTAATGTAATCGTGAGATTAACTCCCTTTTTGTCTTTGGCAGAGAAATAGGAGACTGGAGGCTTGCGGTGGAGGCAAGGAGGTGCACAGATGGTTTTTGATGCTGCTAGAGCAGGCTCGGGAATTGGTACGTGCTACGGGCTTCGAGGCGTTTGTTCTGGGCCTTAATCTTCTGAAGATGGATTGGTCGTTGATGACCTCACTGGTTGAAAGGTGGTGGGATACCACCAACACTTTCCACTTTCCTTCTGCTGGCGAGATGACAGTTACGCCTGGCGATTTCTCCTTGCTGATTGGCCTGCGGGTAGGCGGAGCTCCTCTTCGGGTCGACCCCCGGCTTTGGGAGCGGGTAGGTGCTTTAGAGTGGTTTTTGGGCAAGGTGCCCCTTGTTCATTCTCAAGGTCACATTGATCTCACGTGGCTGAGCAAGTCCTTCATGACGGCTGATATCCTTACCCAGGTTAGTGTCGAGAAGCTGACGCGGGCCTTCCTTCTTTATCTCCTTGGGCAAACGTTGTTTGCCAACAATGATGGCTCAGTACACACACAATTTCTGGCTCCTTTGTAGCGTTTGGAAGCTGTTAAGGAGTTTGATTGGGGATCGTCTGCTTTGGCCACTTTGTATGGCAATCTAGGAGCTTGCTCACGGGACAAGAGTCCCATCCTTGGCGGTCACTACCGGGCGCTTGAGGTATATATCCTTCTCTCTTGCTTCATTTCTTGTTTTGACTCCTCCTAGTATTGAACTTGTTTTGGTTAATCTGCTTTTCAGCTCTGGGCTTTTGAGCACCTTCTCCAGTTTCCTCCTGAGACTAGGCATGGAGATGCGAACTATATACCTCGCTACGAGCGATGGTTGGTGGGGCAACGGAGGCCACGGTCACCAGTTTTGAGCCTTCCCGAGTGGCGGCGAGTTTTGGACCGACTGATGGTCGATCAGGTACTTTTCTCTTTGTATTTCTTGCCCTTAGACTTCCATATTCTTGTGTTGGGGCTGATTTGATCTTGCTTTGTAGGTAAGGTTTGACCCCTGGGGTGGTGTACCAGAGGATGCTCCCCTTGCGCGTTCTTGGGTTCTGGATCGTACCCGTAGCTTGCTCGAGTGTCCATTTTGCCAAGCTTGGTACTTAGGCGATCGGGTGGCTAGTCAGTGGCGTCCGCGCGCTGAGGCGCTTCGGTTTGTTCCTCTTCCTCCTCCAACATCGATGAGGTCCACTTCTTCGATGTCTAAGGAGGACTTGAGGAATGCTCGGATCAGAGATTGGACAGGTTTGCTTCTTCAGGCAGGAGACTACACGGAGTACTGCAGTGTTTTCTTAGCTTCAACTGCTGTTGTTCCTCCTGTTGCTCCTGTTTGGCCGCGGGCCCCTTCTTTTGTTTCCTTCCATTCTGATGATGGGGAGGAGGAGCGCCTGGCCCTTACTCCTTACACGACCTATCTTTATACGCTGCCAGCTGGAGTTTCACAGGTATTACCCTATTTCTGAACTTTGTTTTTCCTGCTTTATCATTGTATCTGTCGCTCCTGTATTTGAAATGCCTGGTTTGTTTCCGTAGGTGCCTGCTGAGATAGTGCAGGAATGGCTTCATGCCTATCAGAGTGCAGAGGCTTTGGTTCGGAGACAGCGCCGTAGGATCCTCGAGGTATGACTCTCTTCATGTGTTTCATTTGCTCTGTATCATTCCTTGAATTTGAATGTTCGTATCCTCTTTGGCTGCAGCTTGAGGCTGAGCGAGCACCAGCTGGTGGTGGGGAGGATGTGGGAACCAACGAGCAGTCCCCATCTCAGAGACTGTCTCAGAGACGCCGCCATGACTAGCTTTTAGGATTTTTTTCTTTTCATGTCCATAGTTAGTAAAAGAGGCAAGCAGAAAATTGTATAGTGAAAGCAACCACAGCGAGAATTTTGTAACTAAACTTTTGTTCATGAAATGAAAAGAGCTTTTCGTACCCCTAAATGCTTTAAGATATGCATGTGAAAGTCAGAACATGACTTTTTGAACAAGCGTTTGTTGATAGACAGTAATCTATGTGAAATGGAGTACTGGCCGAAGAATCGATTGTTCGATATTGTGGCCGATGTATCAATTCTTCGGCTGTTACTTTGATTTTCCAAGGGTAACATTTTGCTTTGGCCAAGTGGCATCCCCTTTTCTCTTCCTTCTTATGCTTGGTTTTGATTTTTTTGCCTTTTACTTTTGTCATATTCCATAGTCTGATTGCCAAATTCGAGAGCTTTCGAAGTATCCTGTTTATTGTGTCAATGACCTTTAGGTTAAAAGGGATGAACCATAATTCTTGTGTCTATTGCTGTTGTCAATTCCTCGAGAAAAGCATACTCATCTTTTGCGAGCTCAATACGTAGGGTTAGCTATGCCTATCGTTGAGCACAAATCTTTTGATATTTTTCCCTCTCTCCAAATGTTTGGGCCACATCTCGATGTGAGATTGCCTACGTATCCCAATCAGAGAATCAGGCCTTTTACGTAGTTCCAAGATCACCACCTTTAGGGGTTGGGTTTTTACTCTTGGTTTTTCTTTTCACATGCTCTAAGTTTTGCCTAGGTTACCTGATGGAGGTTGAGTCCCTAGTGAGCTTTTGAATGCCTTATCTTTTGTCTAGGCTGCGTTTTTGCACTTTCTTGTCCTAGCAGGCTTTGCTCTTACTTTTGCTTGGGTTGCTTGGGTTACCCAACGAGCGTTTCTTTCAAGAGGGTTTCTGTGTTTTGGAGAGGAATTTGATGAAGATATCTTTTTTTTGAATCTCCTACTGCGTTTGTACTTTCACAATGGGCAAGCTAACCCTAAGTGTTCTCACGGAGATAGCGTCTTCTTCCTAAGTTTTGACAAAAACCTAGTTCTTCAAGTGACTAAAGTTCATCCATTCTTCCATTTTTGTCAGAGACACAGAGAACTTGATTCCTTGAATTTTCTTTTGTTTAGCAAAGAGATTATAGCGCATGGCAATTGCAATTTGGGAATTTAGATTGTTAAATAAGCATAAGCTGGAAGATGAAAATAAGAATTCACTTAGCAGAAATAAAGTGCCCAAACAGGGGCCCAAAATATGTTCTAGTTTGATAAGCAATGTTTTAATGTTTTTTGCCATGTTGTGACTTCTCAGCTACCGTAGCATTTCGGGGTTGTCCTCTTTTCCTTTGCCTTTCGCAACTTTATACTCTTTTCCACCATTTCCTTTGCCAAACAGAGCACTTGAACTGGATCCGTCTTCACAGCTTTCATGATAGCTACCTCTTTGAGACATGAGTAGTCCCCAAATGGAAACGTCAGCCTGGGTTTTCATCACTTTTTCTTCCTCCTTATTGATTGCACAGTCGCAAGAGAGACCAGTCACTTCTACTTGCTGAATAGTGATGTTAAGGAGATTCTATCGAGGGGATCATCACATTCTCCTTCCATTTCGTCGAAGTCACTTTCCCCTGTTCGATATGGGTCTGCATATGTGAAATCCAGATCCTCTTCTTCTTCTATCCACTGGCTATAGTCACATTCTTCGTATGGATTGACCCATGGTTGCATTTGGAACTCTTCCACCTTCTCTATGAGATCTATTGTTTCCCAGACAATGGGCGGTGTTGGAATTTTTGGGACGGTTGATAGGTACCACTATTTGGGCAGGCTCGAAGCGAGCGTGCCTTCTCATCATGATGACTCTTTCCTTTTCCTTCTTCCTATTCTCAAACCAAATACGGAGCCACTCATCGTTTTTCACAAATGGAATGTCTGGATCTTCCAAATTGTGTTTTGCCCAGGAATGTTCTCTCCATTTCCTTAGCTTTTCCTTTTCTGTTTGATCTCTGCTACTTATGTCGGATATGTTAGGATCGATCACTTCCGACTAATCGGACTCATTGTTTTCTTCCTCCTCCATCATAAAACACTCATCCTCCTTGGGGAAGGTTAAGGTTGGTTTGGTTTGGTTGTTTGGACAATGTATTAACTAGGATTGTATGTGGGGTTGTGAGATAGATTTATGAGATTGATATTTCGAGGTAGCGGTTTAGCATTATGAGTAGGGAGTAGGTTGGTTTGTCCATCAGGTTTTGGAGGTTTTATAGTTCGGCTATCAATGAGGTCTTGAATGTCATGGCGGAGACGCATGCAGTTGTCTGTTTCATGCCCAGGGTGTTGGTGGTAGGCGCATTGTTTGTTAGGATCATGGTTTGGGCCATAGGGTGGCTGAGGAAGCGGTTTGTTTAAAGGTTTGAGATGCCCTTAACGGCTAAGAATGGTCAAAGCTTAGGACAAAGTCATGTAAAGAGGGTCAAAATTGCGGCGGGGGCGATTTGAATTCCAGGATGAGCTAGCTTGGAAAGGATCTTGAGGCAAGGATGTGCCAAGGGTATTTACGGAGGCATGAGATGTACGGCTGGAAAAGGTTTTCTTAGGTGGAGGAGGAGCTTCTTCTTTCCCAATGAGCCCTAGCTTGATTCCATCTTCGATTTGCAACCCAGTGGCATGCAGGCGTTTGAAATCGGTGATAGCCTGTGTATAGATATGCCTAAGGTATTTGGGTTGCAAATTTTTGACAACTATCCTCACTTGGTCTTTCTCGAAGGGGCAGTTCTTCATCTTGGCAGCCTTTTCCCTCCATCTTGCCACAAAGGTAGCAAAGTCCTCATTGGATTCTTGTTTGGTCATCTCCAAGTCTCGAGTAGTTAACTTAATTTGGACATTGTATGCGTACTGTTTGACAAAAGCGTTGGCAATTTCTGGCCAAGTTTGATAGTGCACAAATTCCAAAGTGAGGAACCAGTCAAGAGCGCTTCCAGTAAGAGTTCGCTGGAACAATTGGGTGATGAGCTCATCATTTAAGCCCATTGGCTTCAGGGTGTTGATGACGTGTCGAACATGACTGGTAGGGTTGCTAATTCCGTTGAACTTTTCGATGATTGGCATTTTGAAATTTTCAGGCAGTTTAGATTCTGGGAAGAGGCAAAGTCCTTCGAAATCCAGAATTTGATCTCCTTGTGAACGGGCCAGAGCTTGTTTGATCTCCTTGACTTACTTGGTCAGTTCGGGACTTTACGCCAACACCACTTTATGAGGATTCTCGTCTTCCATTGATCTTTCCTCGTCCTCAGCATCTCTGGCGGCTTTCTCGGCTAGCAGGGTAGCGATTTGAGCTCGGAGATCGGCAATAGCGGCGTCGTTGTCTGCCATGAGGGTAGAAGGATTGCTTGATGAAGCTTGGGATCTAGTAGATAGAGGAGTTTGTTGAGAGGATGGCCGTGAAGTCCCTGGGAGTGATTGGGACCGTTGTGGTGAAGGTGTTTTAGCAGACGAGGATGACAAACGGGATGGCTGCAGAGACCTCTGTTTGGCGCAGCTTCGGGTGTTGTAAGAGTATAAAATTGGTTGTGGTTGCTTCTTTGATTTACCTATTGTACCTGCTTGAGAAAGTAGAGTACCTGAAAGTCAGTACTTGGCTCGTACAGGGTTAGGATTTTGGCTGAAAATCCCAACCCTTCTGCACAGAAAGAGTTATTTACAACAGCAGATGGTACAAAGTGTGAGGAAGAACTTGGAAGCAAAAAATGCAAGTAGGTTCCTAGCCTGTAGGTTCCTGTCTTAGTTTGATAAGTTCTATGGCTTTCTAAAACATGCAAGGTTTAGGTAGTCTCAGGGTGCTCCGTTGTCAAAGGGCATCAGTCCTTTCACCAGCCCATCATAGGCGGTGATTGGGTGATTTCCTTTTTGATATACCACTAGGTACGAGTGACTATGGAGTTTACTGGAACCCCTAACATAGCCCGTGTCATGCCGGGGTATCAGGTGAACTCAACGAGGTTGCTCGCTCGATGCATATGATAAATGAATTAAACAAGGCATGTATTAGTCTTATGTTGAACTTTCTGGTTATGGCTCTCATGTTCCCAGCGGAGTCGCCAAAAACTGTAGACACCTCCCATAGCGGGGCATCGCAATACAGATTGATCGTTTGTTGCTCGATTGGTTGCTTGCTTCATAAACCAAGATCGTGGACATTCTCATGGCTAGGAACATCGCCACACGATAGTGGTTATCATCAAAACAGAGTTGTCACCCAGTTTATTAAAACTAGAAAATCAGATAGAGATTCTGGGTACGGGAGCCAAAAGTACAGTAAGGGGAAGGTGTTAGGCACCCCTCTCTGCCCAGTCGTGAGACTGGCCCAACGTGTAGATGCTTTATTTAATTCTAACACATAGTCTGTTTAATTAAGCCTTTAAACAGTAAATAAGGTGAGCCAATGCGATAAGTAAAGCATGCATCAGAAAACAAAACACAAAACAAACTGTCCCAGGGAGATGGATCCCGCGGCTGGTGAATGGATGTCACGGCCGAGGGATCCTCCTGGTTTGATATATCGGCCGAGGGATCGAAGCCCCGGTCGATATTCTTCCTCACACCAGACAGAAAAGTTAGCAGATAATCAAAACGCTACAATTAAGATTATAGACAGAAAATAAAACAAACCAGAGGCCGTTGGGCCTCACCACCTTGATCCCTCAGTTGCTTGATTGCTTCGGATTGCTTGTGATTGACTGATTACTTCTTTGAAAACCCTAGGGTTAGGGTTTGAACTCCGGGGTTTGATCGTCGGATTGATGGCTGCCTTCGGGAGTTTAGGGCTTTTGAAGAGGGGTTTGAGAGAGTATTTGTGCAGAGTTTCGTGGCTTGAGAGGGTGTGGAAGTATACGAATTTTGTGATTTTTTGTTGTTGTTATTTTCGGAACCCAAAGGCCCTTTATATAGGCAATTGGTGACTCACTCCGGGCAATCAAAATGCACGATTGCAATGCAATGCAAACTCTTCGTGATAATCTCTGGGCGTAGCCCGAACGCATCGGGAAGGTAGTGTAGTTGGATCAAACGTCTGACAGAAGCAAAGGATCTGGCGGCCGAGGAATGGATGTTGCGGCCGAGGGATTGATCTCTCAGGGAGATTTTCAAGCAACAGGTTGCTCGGGTGAAGAAATGATGTTAAGGCCGTGAGATCAATGTCACGGCCGACAGATGGATTCTCCTAGGACTGTGCCTTTCTGTTTGAAAGGCTGTATGGCTCTGGATTGGGTCCTCTAAGTGGCTCAAAACTCTTACCGAAAGTCCTAAGGTTCTCGAGAAGTCAATCAGCAATCACTGTATCCATTTCATCATCGGGATGGTCCCCAAGGTGGGACTTGAAATAATCGTTAAACCAAATTGGGGTGTCTACAGTACCAGCCAGTATGGAACGGGATTCACAACCTTGCTTTGTTGTGCTGTTTTTTTTTTTGGACATCTTAAAAAATTATCTATATTTTTTAATTTATAATATTTTATATACCCAATATGTATCTTATTTGGTATTTGGAAGATCTTAATTAATTCTTTTAAACAAAATTTTTGAAATCATAAAAAAATTATAGATTGTGAGATATAGATAATTTTTTGTGAGGTGCCAAAAATGAAACAGACACAACAAAGTGGGACGGACGAAGTAATTTCTAAAGAAAAGTGAAGTGACGTGAATTAAATGAAAATTGAAAAACTTCTTTATGGCCATCAGGGACGGATCCAAGAATATTGCTTAGTGGAGACACTTATTAATCATAATGGCGAAAGTTCATTTTTTTAGTCAACCACAATAAGATTGTACAAAATTAAGGCTTGTATTACTAACTACAGAAGTTTATAAGAGCAAGTTTTTCAAAAGAGGCAAAAGAGCTTTTTAGCTAAGCAAAACCTCCAAATGAGCATTGCAGCAAATTAGGTAAAGGCCTAGGTAAAATCCATCCATGAACCGTGAATAAGTAAATATACCTGAGTACTATTCACCATGTGTCTATTATCTATCTATTCTAATATAGGGCTGCTCAAAAAATCCGGTGAACCGTGAAACCGGACCGAACCGATCCGTACCTTTTGGATTTTGTCCGTGGATTAATGGTCCGGACACGGATTGAAAAATTAAAAAACCGTGACTCGCGGTTCGGTCCATGAATTTTCATTACGAAACCGTGGATTAACCGAACCGAACCGTGAGAATTTATTATAAATATAAATATATATATATATATTAATAAATATGTCTATACATAAACAATTTTCACCTATAAATAAATTTTTATACCAATTTTAGTATTTTACTTAATATTGGGATATATTTTAAGTCTGCAAAAACTTTAGGGGGGTAAATCTGTAACGCCCCGATTTTTGAAAACATTAAATAAATAAATTTTAAAACATAGTTTGTCATTTATCTAAATAAAGAGGATAATTAAGTCATTACAAATCCAAATAGTCTTATAAATTCAAATTTACATTATTCCAAATTTCATAATGGTACTAGATAATTTCTACTCCTCAGGGCGTCCGTCTTCTTCTGCAACCATCTGTTCTACACCAAACTCCTCCAGACTGTAGTACCCTTCCTGTCCATCTCTATTATCTGGCATAAGATGCCAGGTCCACAAAAGTAGATCCAATAAGCAATTAAGCTCAGTAGCTAACTCCTACCCCTATGTCCCATACTCTAACAAAAATAGTATATAACTTTGAAAGATAAATTTCATGAATCAACAGTTCATCTCATAAAAATCAAATCAACAGGTAAAGTGTCAGTGTCTTGTCAGAGCTTATCATCATCGCAACGTATCGTAATCCATGTCCTAATTTTTCAAGTATCGATTCCACTTTCCATCTTATTTCCTCGAGCACTGGTTCCGCTGACCATCTTTCAGGACCTACCGGGCTCCCAGGCTAAATTCAGATTTTTCCACCCAAAAGCACTGATTCCGCTGACCGTCTCTTTCAGGACCTATCGGGCTCTCAGTCTTTGATCATTTCACCCTTCACAACGCACACACGGCACTAGTTCCGCTGACCATCTTTCAGGACATACCGGGCTCCTAGGCCACACACGCACACCTGAGCCATGGTTCCGCTGACCATCTGAAATCAGGACCTACCGGGCTCCCATGCTCACACACGCACACACGGCACTAGTTCCGCTGACCGTCTTTCAGGACCTATCGGGCTCCTAGGCCACACACCCACACTTGAGCCATGGTTCCACTGACCATCTTTTCAGGACCTACCGGGCTCCCATGCTCACACACGCACACCCGAGTCATGATTCCGCTGACCATCTTCAATGGACCTATCGGGTTCTCATGCTCACACAATCATCAACCCTTTTCACATTTCATTTTCTCATTTCTTTTCATATCTCATTTCTCGTTTCTCGTGTCTCGTAAACATGTATCATTTCTCGTACATGTTCATCATTATTCTTTCAAAACTTTTACAACATCAAATATCTAATCTCATGCATCTCTAAAAAAATTCAGCAACATCGCCCATCAATTCAATCGAACATTTCCGCTTTAAACATTATGGATTTTACCATGTAGTAACAGTTAAGTCTAGAGTTTCTTTATTTTAATAATAACACATGGTTTTCTGTTTCCTTCTTAACATCTGTAACGGCATAGCTAGAAATTCCCAGTCATGCTTTCACTTATTAGGAATCCACATTTTTAACTTTTCTAGCCAACATTCCAATTAATTTTGCCGTAATATAAAACTCTACTTCATATAACAATATTTTAAAAAAAAAATAAAAAATCAAGTGATCACGTAACACTACTATATTTAGGTGAGTAGATAGGAGGTTTCTACATACCTCGTGATCGATAATAACGGTACTCATCATTTAATCCCAAAAATTAATTTGAACACGTGATTATAAAAAAATTCTAATTTCAATATCGGATAATACATCCATATTATACTTAGGTAAGTAGGAAGGAGGTTTCTACCTTACTTCTAGGCAGTACGTAGTTGGTCGATACTAACAGCGTCGGATCGGGTGGTGGGCGGCACGTCCCCTTCGATCTTGAATTGATCAAAAATCCTAACTTCTCTTTCTTACAAAAATAAATACGGGATTTTGGTATATTAGATCGGGGTGGTGTTTGGTGGCTAAAAGTTGTGGGTGAAGGTGGCACAACTTCAATTGGCATTCAAACTACCAAAATATATCTCTCTATAATTTTCCCCAATTAATTGGAGAGTGAAAACGAGGGGTGATGGCGTAGCATATGAAGTGTGAGGAGGGCAGGCTATTTATAGGCACAAATCATCCTCTCTCAACTCTTCGGATAACCCCCCTCTCTCTCTTTTTCTTGCCAACCAAGGCTAGCCTTTTTGAATGAGATAAGGTTGGTTTTTCTTGCCCACCAAGGATAACATTGATGAGGTGTAAGGGTAATAAATGCAATCTTATCCCAAGGTTAAAAAAAATGGATAAAAATTCACTCTCCCTCCTCTGCCGAAATTTTTTTAAAAGAATAATGGGGAGATTGGATTAGTTTAACAGTATAATTAATAAAATAATTCAAAAGAATTTGGTCAAAAATCCGGATCGTTACAATCTATCCCTCTTAAAATAATTTCGTCCTCGAAATTAAAGTATACGTAGTCAAAATAATTTTTTTTTTTTGAAAAATATAATCAATAATAATAATTTTTTATTATATGATTGCAAGTAATAGTCAATGTTCTATTTATTGCACAATCTAATTAACACCGTCCTAATAAGCACAAAACTATCCTCTAATAACCTCAAAATTTCGTGACTACGCTTCTGCTACAAATTTTAATAAATTCCTAGTCCTATAACCTCGAACAATGTCGCTTCTTTTATCGAACTGTTCATAGAGCCAACGTAGATGAGGGTCCCTTCTATCCCCCTTAAAAATAAAAATTACGTACGTCAATCTATTTCTAAGGTGATGTCGAGATCTGTCACGTTGATTTTGTGGGCTATTCTAATAATTAGAAATTATATTGAAAGCTTAATAATGTTACTACATAGTCGGGTCGATGCCTGAGGATCAAACTACATTTATTCTTAAGCAAAAGGAAGCTAAGGTGATTTCTTAATCCTGTCTACGTTCCTCGATCTTCTTCAACCACACACAATTCAGTATTGAGTTCCTCTACCTGGAGCACAAAAATACATCCTCCTTTCATGCCACCGTACTCAATAGATCTTTTTTTGGTGGTTGATTCCCAGCCCCAGTGTTCTTCTCCTTCTGAGGGTGTGAATAGTCCATCCTGTAAGTGCTTTACCAGTGGTTATCTGAGATCGTATAAACTCATAGTCTTGTTCGAAGCTTTGAGCTAGCAAGATTTCTCGATGTAGCACAGGTATAGTAATGATAGCACGCAGGCTTGCTTGACCATTACTTGATGACGGTTGTAGTTCAAACTCGTTTAGCATCTCTATCATCTCCCATTCTTTCATAACTACTTTAGCTTTCTGCTCTCAATTCTTTCGACTCTGGGCATCAGCCACAACATTAGCTTTGCCTAGGTGATAAGACATGGAAAATTTGTAGTTCTCGAGGTACTCCATCCACCTTCTCTGTCTCATGTTCAACTCCTTCTGAGTAAACAAGTACTTGAGACTCTTGTGATCAGGGAAAACCTCGAATTGCTCTCCGCATAGATAATAGTGCCACGACTTGAGCACGAAACCTGTTTCTGCTAATTCCAGATCGTGCGTAGGGAAATTTCTCTCATGCGATCGAAGTTGGCGAGATTCTTAAGAAACAACTTTTCCATCTTGCATCAAAACACAACCCAAGCCATCTTTAGAAGCACCACAATAGACGGTGTAGCCTATATTTTGCTCTGGAATGATAAGCATGGGCACACTTATTAGCCTCTTCTTCAACTCTTGGAACGTTTTTTCACAAGCCTCGCTCCACTCAAACTTAACTCCCTTTTGTATCAGTCTTGTCATCGGTTTGGCAAGAATCGAAAAGTCTTAAATGAACCGTCAGTAGTAGGCAGGCAATCCAAGGAAGCTTCGAATTTCAAATACTGTCGTAGGTTGCTTCCAATCCAACACAGCTTCCACCTTGCTATTGTCCACAGCAATTCCGTCTTTAGACACCACGTGTCTTAGGAATTTGACAATTTCGACCCAAAACTCGCATTTACTAGCCTTGGCATAAAGTTGGTTACCTCTAAGCACTTGTGGTACAATCCTGAGATGGTCCTCATGTTCCTTCTTCAACGTAGAGTATATCAAGATATCGTCAATGAACACTACCACGATTTTGTCTAGGTAGGGCTGAAAATTTTGTTCATAAGACACATAAATACCGCTGGGGCATTAGTGAGTCCAAACGACATCACTATGAACTTGTAGTGCCCGTATCTTGTTCTGGAAGTAGTCTTGGAGATTTCGTCGTCTCGGATCCTTAGTTGGTAGTATCCTGATCGGAGGCCAATTTTTGAGAAATAAGTCGCTCCTCTCAATTGATCGAACAGGTCATCTATTCTAGGCAGCGGTTAACGATTTTTTTATCGTGACTCGATTCAATTGCCTATAGTCAATGCAGAGACGGAGTGTTCCTTCTTCACAAACAAAGCCAATGCTCCCTAGGGTGATGTGCTTGGTCAATAAAACCCTTCTCATGCAGGTCTTGCAATTGGGTCTTAAGTTCGCTCAGTTCCGCAGGTACTATTTGGTATGGGGCTATGGAGATTGGGCGGTTGTAGGTTGAAGTTCTATAGTGAAATCTAATTCTCGGCGGGGCGGTAGTCTAGGGAGTTCTTTGGGAAAAACGTCAGCGTATTCGCAGACGATGTGGGGTAGCCCTAATTCCATACGGTCGGTTTCTTCCAACTTGAGACTAGCCAGCCATCCAAAAAGTTGGTCTTGCCATTTGGTTCGTCGTGTTGTAGAAGTCGGAGTCTGTCTATCCCCCTTAAACTTGGGACACGTCTCATTCAAAGTATAATCTGTCATCTCCTCCCAATATTAATCACGGTCCACGTAGCGGATGGTCAGTCGATTACTAAAATGGTATCAAGGCCTACGACTTAAAAGTTGCTAGCTAACCAATGTCAAAGAACTAAGTAAAAACGAAGAGGTTTTTTTTTTTTTTTTTAATAAAATATTTTGTAAACATGTTATTCGACTTATAGTACAAGTAATCAATTACCTAGAATCCTACTAATATTTAACTATACAAGTAATACCACATAAGCAGATAACGTGCCACACACATGTCAAACATGTAAGACCTATGTTTTCTCACTGTATATTTTCGAAGCCTAAGTCAGATGACGACTAAATAATACCTATAGTTTAGACTGAAATTATTATAATTTTTTTTTTGGGTAACATAAGAAATAACTATGATTAATAATTCAGGTTTATACTCTCGGAAAGTGATCTACCCCATCTACCCAAGGCCGAGGGTTTGAACCTAAGGATCTGATACCAAGTTGTAACGCCTCGATTTTTGGGAACATTAAATAAATAAATTTTAAAACATAGTTTGTCATTTATCTAAATAAAGAGGCTAATTAAGTCATTACAAACCCAAATAGTCTTATAAATTCAAATTTACATTATTCCAAATTTCATAATGGTACTAGATAATTTCTACTCCTAAGGGCGTCCGTTTTCTTCTGCAACCATCTGTTCTACACCAAACTCCTCCAGACTGTAGTACCCTTCCTGTCCGTCTCTATTATCTGGCATAAGATGCCAGGTCCACAAAAAGTAGATCTAATGAGCAATTAAGCTCAGTAGCTAACTCCTACCCCTATGTCCCATACTCTAACAAAAATAGTATATAACTTTGAAAGATAAATTTCATGAATCAACAGTTCATCTCATAAAAATCAAATCAACAGGTAAAGTGTCAGTGTCTTGTCAAAGTTTATCATCATCGCAACGTATCGTAATCCGTGTCCTAATTTTTCAAGTATCGATTCCACTTTCTGTGGAGGGCGTGGTCCGGCGGAGGGACCAGGCAGGTGGCCACGTCGCACTTGTGTTGCCGAACCAATGAGTTTACCACCCATGAGTCGGCGAGATGGCTAGGTGGCCGATACGAGTCCAGCCGGACCTGGTTAAGTTGACCGTGGTGTTGATCCGAGGGAAAGTACGATTTGGTTCTGCGGATTTTTGCCGAACAGACATCAGGTTGCCCCTGTAGGAGCTGTCAATGCTGCGTCATCTGTCCGGCGGGATCCACTCCCACCGAGCCTCCTGCCCCCTAACTCGAAGAGGGAGTTGGGAAGAGATGGGCAGGGGCGGGCAACCTCGGGTCTTATCCCATCCCTTATTGTAGGAGCGGAAGTGGGGGATTGGATAGGTCCAAGATTGGGAAGTCTATCTAGGACCGAGGTAGGTGGGTTCGTCATGGGACGTGGCAAACATGCGTGGTCCGGATTCTGCGTTCCTTTTGGCTATAAAGGGTGGGATTCCCCTCAAGGAGGTAAGATATATTTTTCCAAAAACCCTAAACTACATTTCGATATTTTTTCTCCTTAAACTGACTAGAGCGTCGGAGTGCCTACCCCGGACCACCACCCCTCGGGCTTAGGCACTAACGCGTTCGCTTCGTGTGCAGGGCTAGCCCACCTCCGTGCAAACCCTAACAATCCAAGCTACAAGGTCCAACCGGAGAAAGCTTGCCACCACAATTGGCGACTCTGCTGGGGACAGTAGTAAAGAACACATCCTGTGGTGAAGCTTTCTTTCCTTTCTTCTCTTTTCCCAGTTTTAGGATGATAGGCACGGACGGACGACTTCTCGGCCTCGCCCACTTCGATCCAAACCTGGGTCACCATTCCTCCCAGCGGACGGGGTTAGGGCTGAATGGCACCCCCACTAGGGGACCCGGCGACTCCAGGGTGGCGGGTTCAAACATCCCTCCCCCTAGCAACCAGGCTTTAGGAGTGGCGGCATTCCACATAGATGGTGTGCACCGCTCTGCAGCAACCCTCATAGTTCCTCCTCCCTCGTCGGAGCTCCCGGTGAGCATGGCGGAGGAGTTGTTGCGACTAAGAACACAAGTACAAGAGCTCCAGGCACATCAGAGCGTCCCACCCGTTTCCAGGTCGCCGGAACGGCGACGGAGGAGGAATGCTTCCCAGCCGACCCAAACGGCTGACACTGTTAGGGCCCCCGCCTTTACAAGGCTCGGCCCACTGTGTCGCATTGATGCTAGCGGCCGTGTCCATCTGGAGCCCGGACACCGAACCGGTCAACAAGACGGTGCATCCGGAAACGACAATGTTCGCCGAGCATTATTTCCAGCGACAAGTGCCACGGCGTCAAGCGCTCGTTCAAAGTCAAGGGGAAGGCCGGACCAGACACAAGGAATTCCTCGGCTCGGCGACGCAAGGAATGACGCAGATCCTCTTGGTCTCCCTGTTGGGTCGCGAGGTCACCAGGACAACCAGAGAACGAACAGATCCGAGGGGCGGCGGTATGAAGATTAGGAAAGGGGAACGGACACTCGGCTCCGACAGCGGTCACCGGGCCATTCTACCAGTCGCTCCCAGCACCGGCCAAGGCAATCTGACCATGGACACCATCGGCGATCGCCGGGGCGTTCTGCCGGACGGTCTAGACCTCAAGAGGAGGACAGCCAGGGGCTGCTACCGGAGGAAAGATGCGAGATCAGTGCCGGCGGCGGGGCTTTAACAGTAGTAAATACTCGCACCGGAGAAAGAATCACTTACCGGGCCGCCCAGCATCAGGAAGAACCCCCGGTAGGGGGGAACGGGAGGGCCTCGGGGTCGAAGCGGCGATCCCCCGAGCCAAGCGTCGGCGGCCGGGGGGTTCGGACCCCACCGACCCATAAGAGGTCAAAGGATGACGCTCGAGAGAAAAATATTGCGCCTTCGGCGGTCATTCCGCCGAAGGAAGTGATTGCAGCAACCTCTGGAAAGAGCGTCTCCCCCTTCTCCAAAGCAATAGTAGATGAGGTTCCCCCTCCCCATTTCAAGGTCCCAAAATTCAGCCTGTACAATGCAAAGTCAGACGCGCCGACCCATATACAGCAATTCAGGTCCATGGCTGCGCTCTGTGGATTGAGCGAGGCAATGATGTGCCGAACATTCTCCTTGAGCCTGCCGGACACTGCCATGCTGTGGTATACACAGTTAAAACCAGGGTCAATAAGCAGCTTCGGCGAGTTGGAGCGTTCGTTCATGGCACGATTTGTGGCAAGTAATCGAAGACCGAAGACGATAGAAGCCCTAACGGACCTTTGGCGGAAGACTGGAGAGTCCTTGAAGGATTATTCTGAGCGCTTCTATAACGTGTACAATATGGTTGAGAGTTGCGACCAGAAGACCGCAGCCACATCGTTTAAGCATGGGCTGGATAGAAATTCAGACCTGTCCAAAGAGTTAATGCTTCGGCCGCCGAATGATATGTCAGACCTAATGCATACCATTTCCCGGTACAAAGAACTTGAGGAGTACATTGGTGGCTCTGATGTTGCACCGATGGCCGAGCAGGATAAAACGGCGGCGAAGGAGGCAAAGAAGCAGGTGAATGTGGTGTCCAAGAAAGACGGAGCTGGGCTCGGCGGGAACAAGGGAAGCGGAAAGACATGGGATCACCCACCAAGTGATGGGCGGGATCACCTTGCCATCACAACCTACTTCAAAGAGCCGATCTTCCGTGTTATTCGGGAATGCGGACGGCTCCCTAGTTTCCAATGGCCAACAGGGGCGGCGGAGAAGTTGGGAACTGCCGATGGCCGGGAACCAAACCAGAGGGTATATTGCTCGTTCCACGACGAGCAGGGGCACTATACGACGGCATGCCAGCCGTTCAAACTTTACCTTGAAGAACTGGTCCAGCAGGGGAAGATGGACCGATGGATCGACCGAACCAAGTCACCAAATGTAGGAATCCAGCCGAGAGCCCAAAATCTGGACGGCGTGGTACAGTGCATCCACGGGCCAATGAGCCAGGCTCGGGCCACGGAGCTCCATAAGTAGCTGAATCAGCCTCACTTGTTTGAGGTAATGGCGATTCAACAAACACCAAAGCGGAAGATGGATGCTCGTCACACGTGGGAGATCACGTTCACCGAGCGAGATTTGGAGGGATTATCCTTGCCCCACAGTGATGCCTTGGTCCTCTCTATACCCCTCCAGCGGAAGATGGTTCGTCGGGTATTGGTTGATCAGGGTAGCTCGGCGGAGATCCTTTTCTACTCGGCGTTCAAGGCTCTTGGTCTCTCGAAGGATCGGTTGTCCCCTGTGGACGCCCCTTTGGTTGGCTTTACTGGAATTCCAGTCTACCCGCTTGGCAAAATCATGCTCCCGGTGTACGCTGGCTCGGTGCAATTACAAGTGGAGTTCATAGTGGTCTCTTCGCCGAGCCCATATAACGCAATCTTGGGACGGAACTGGCTGCACGGCATGAGGGCTGTGGCATCCACACTACACTAGTGCGTTCGATTCATCGGAGAGTCTGGGAGACAGGAGACCATTAGGGGGGATCAGGTGGCCTCCAAGAAGTGCTTCGTTAACTCCATCCGTGGAAACAGCAAGGCAAAGGAGGTTCAGAGCATAGAGACCCCGGGGTTGCTAGATGAGGCCACTCCCGCTGAAGGGATGAAAGAGGCTCTTCAAGGACCTGATGAAGTTGGAAGACCGGTCAGTGATAGGACCGTGGAAGATTTGGTCCGAATTGCGGTTAACGAGGATGGGACCCGCTCGTTTCTTGTTGACTCGGCTCTCGATGATGCCGAAAAGACGCAGATGGTCCAGTTCCTCAGAGAGAATATGGAAGTTTTTGCATGGTCTCCATATGAAATGCCAGGTATCAGCCCTGATGTGATAAAACATTCGTTGAATGTTGATCCGGCTAGGAGGCCCGTTGTGCAGAAGCCGCGGCGATCCTCCGCACTACATGCCGATGCAGTTAATGAGGAGGTAGAACGCCTCCTTGACGCCGGAGCAATTCGGGAAGTCCAATATCCGACATGGTTGGCAAATCCAGTGGTGGTCCGGAAGAAGAACGGCAAGTGGCGTGTCTGCGTCGACTTCACCGATTTGAACGACGCATGTCCAAAGGATTGCTTTCCTTGTCCGTGGATCAATCAGCTGGTGGATGCCACCGCCGGATATGCTCGGCTGAGCTTCATGGACGCATACAGGGGATACCATCAGGTTGCCATGGACGAGGAAGACCAGGAGAAGACAGCATTCATTACTCCCAGTGGCACATACTGTTACTTGGTAATGCCCTTCGGTTTAAAGAACGCCGGGGCTACGTTTCAACGAATGATTGCCCTATTGTTCAAAGGGATACTCGGTAGAACGATGGAGGCATATATCGACGACATGGTTGCCAAGAGTATGGACGCAGCCGATCATCTTCTCCACCTCGGCGAGATCTTTGGTGTCCTCAAAAGGTTTGGCTTGAAGCTGAATGCCGAAAAGTGTGCATTCGGCGTTGGCTCGGGCAAATTCCTCGGGCATCTGGTTACTCGCCAAGGGATTGAGGCCGACCCAAGTCAAATCAAGGCCATACAAGGGATCAGAGCTCCGGCCACGGTGAGGGAGGTTCAGCGTCTCGCAGGTATGGCTGCCGCCCTTAGCCGTTTCATCAGCAAATCCTCTGATGTTTGCCGACCTTTCTTTCAGCCGATCAAGGGCAACAGCCGAAGAAGCTTTGTGTGGACGCCGAAATGCGATGACGCTCTCGCCGAGCTGAAAAGATGTTTGTCCCAGGCTCCTTTGCTCGTTGTGCCCAAGGAGGGAGATGAACTCCACCTCTACCTCGCGGTCTCCGAGCATGCCGTTAGCGCTGTATTGGTTCGGCAAGAGGTCTCTAAGAGTACAACTGGAATGGATCAACAGCCGGTTTACTATATTAGTAAGGCGCTCTTGCCTGCCGAGACCCGCTATCTCCCGATAGAAAGGCTGGTTCTAGCGTTGGTGACGGCGAAGAGGAAGCTCCTGCCTTACTTCCAGAGCTTTACCATTGTGGTCATCACCGAGTATCCTCTGAGGACGGTCCTGCGGAAGGCAGATCTCTCCAATAGGCTTTGTAAGTGGTCTCTAGAATTGGCAAACTTCGACATCCGTTACCAAGCTAGAACGGCGATCAAAGGTCAAGTATTAGCGGATTTTGTTGCCGAGTTCTCTCCAGGGACGGAGGTTCAAGATGGCTGTGGTGAGATGATGGCCGAAGGCCCCGCCTTGCCAGATTCTGAGCCTCGATTGAGTCATCCGGCACACCATGAGTTTATCACGAAGCGGCCCATCCCTTCACGCCGGGCATGCGTCTTCACCGGACATGCTTGGAGACTCCACGTCGATGGGGCGTCTAACAGTAGAGGGGCTTGTGCCGGAATTGTTCTAGTGTCACCAAGTGGGACGTTGCACGAGCATTCGTTGAGTATTGGGTTCCCGGCTACGAATAACGAAGCGGAGTATGAGGCTCTCATAGCCAGACTCAAGTTGGCTCGGCATATGGATGCTGAAGAAGTTCAGGTTTACAGCGACTCCCAGCTCGTTATCAACCAGCTTAATGACGATTACGAGGCCAGGGATGCGCGCATGAACAAGTATGTGAGCCAAGTCATCGCTTTGTCTGGCTCGTTCAAGAATGTGTTTTTTGACCATGTTGGGCGCGATCTCAATTCTCACGCCGATGCACTAGCCGGCCTTGGAGCCGTCTGCGCCGATCATGGGGGCGAAAGAACAATAGTCCTCGACGAGGTACCGTCACCGAGTTTCGAGCCTGATTCCCTGGAAGTGATGGACATCCATCAGGCACCCAGCTGGATGGACCCTCTCGTGTCCTATTTGAAGCACGCCATACTACCCGCCGACCGCAAGGAAGCCCACAAGATCCGTTGTCAGTCTGCTTCCTACTTCATCAATCCCTCCAGCGTTTTGTATCGCCGATCTTACACTGGGCCCGATCTCCGTGTGGTCCATGAACAAGAGGTACCAGGAATTCTCAAGGAGTTGCGTGGTGGGAGTGCTGGGTGTCACTCCGGCGGCCGGTCCTTAGCTGATCGCGCCATTTCTGACGCAGCGGAATTCACGAGAGACTAGTTAGCGTACTAGTCCAAACGAGATAAACAACTCGTCGCAACGAGCAATTCTTGCGCACAAGAAAGAAGAGAGAATCTCTGCAATATTATTGATGAAAAAGTTTAAAAGTTGAATAATTGAAAGGTTACAGTCCTATTTATAAGACCCTAACCCTAGAAATCCTACTGTAAAAGAAATAATAAATCATGCCAAAACAAGCGGCATTAAATAAAAGATATTTCCTAATTAATTAAAATAAAATCCTAATTCTTGTAGACCAAGAATCCTAATAAAGGTAGAAATCAAAATCAAACTGAATACGGAAAGTTAATAATTCTTACCTAAACGAAAATATTCCTAGTCAAAATCTTATTCTAAAACAATAAAAATAAAATACAAAAACTCTCAATTTTTGTCCTACATCAATCATTTTCTCCTAAAGAAGTCGACCTCGAGTTCTCGTTAGGAATCTGCCATCTTCCATGCCAAAGAAACAGATACTTAGAATACTTCAACTCCTTTCTTAACTTGAAATAAAACTTCAACAAAAAGTGTATTTGCAAAGATTGTTTCTCAGCATGCTTTAACTTGTTGACAAAATTCACTAGATGAATATTGAGAACCCAATCAAATTGCTGCACTCCAAAAAAATCAACAACTAGAACCTTAGTTGTTGGTTCTCTAAAATTTGATTTATTATAGAGTTGGTTGGCACTCCTTTGTCAGAAAATCGAATTTCAGCAACAACCATATTTTCTTGTAGTGTTGCAGTCAACTCCATTGTGGGTGATTCATCAAGCCCAAACGCACAAACCTCCAATACAATATTCTTTTGTTCCTCCACAACAGCATTCGAAACAATTTCAGTATCCTCTTGCACACAAGCATCGATGTCAATTTCGTCTTGATCTTCAACTTCAATTTTGACCTCTCTCACGGCTTCTACAATAATTTGTTCTGCATGATACTGTTTTGGCCTATATTTTTCCTCCAACAATTGCTCATAATTCAATGGTAAAAATCTTTCTATCATACGTTTTTTAATTCTGTACCATGCATAAATTCGACGCTTGCCCAATCGATCTCTTAGAAATTGCAGATCTAGCCACCATCTCTGTCGGAATTTTTGCATACTCGAAGGAATCTTCGATGTCTAGAATCCAATCCAAACGATCTTCAAAAAATTCAAGACCACTAAATTTTGGCAAATTATCGTAATACCTGAAATTTGGTTGTCGCTTTGTCGACGGATAATCATCATGGTTTTTGAATAGCTTGCCTTCAAATTTATTCCTACCATCGTAGTGATAATAAGAATATCCTCTGGAGACGTTTTGGTTAATAGGTTGGTTGTGGGCAAATCCCTCAACGCGGCTCCTATCAACTTTGCGTTTAACAGGTTGACCATGGGCAAATCCCTTGGTGCGAGTCCTGTTAAATCCTTCACCACGACCAACGTCAATGGGTGTGTCTTCAACTTTGTTTGGTGCCATCGAACCAGGAAAAGCGTGGCTCTGATACCACGAGAGACTAGTTAGCGTACTAGTCCAAACGTCGCAACGAGCAATTCTTGCGCACAAGAAAGAAGAGAGAATCTCTGCAATATTATTGATGAAAAAGTTTAAAAGTTGAATAATTGAAAGGTTACAGTCCTATTTATAAGACCCTAACCCTAGAAATCCTACTGTAAAAGAAATAATAAATCATGCCAAAACAAGCGGCATTAAATAAAAGATATTTCCTAATTAATTAAAATAAAATCCTAATTCTTGTAGACCAAGAATCCTAATAAAGGTAGAAATCAAAATCAAACTGAATACGGAAAGTTAATAATTCTTACCTAAACGAAAATATTCCTAGTCAAAATCTTATTCTAAAACAATAAAAATAAAATACAAAAACTCTCAATTTTTGTCCTACATCAATTTCTCAAGGATATTGGTGGAAGAGAATGGTACATACAGCTTCGGAATTCGCCAAACGGTGCACGGCGTGCCAAAAGCACTCTCCTTTGATTCATCAGCCCACCCTTCCCTTACAACCAGTCTCCAGTCCTTGGCCCTTCACCCAATGGGGGGTCGACCTCATTGGCAAGTTGCCGAAGGCCCCAGGTGGTTTCACGCACATTATCACAGCCATGGACTACTATACAAAGTGGGTAGAGGCCAAGGCACTTATCACAGTTACGGCCGCCAATGTGGAAGCTTTCCTTTGGAAGCAGATATTTACCAGGTTCGGCGTGCCATATGCCATTGTGTCCGATAACGGTACCCAGTTTGTCGCTGATGCTATTAAGGCCTTGTACCAGAAATGCGGCATTCAGATGAGGACGGCATCTGTCTCTTACCCTCAGGGGAATGGTCAAGCCGAGGCAGCCAACAAAGCCATTTCTGCCGGTATAAAGCGTCGTCTTACTAATAAGCGCAGCAGGTGGGCTGCCGAGCTTCCTGATGTATTGTGGGGCTATCGAACCACTCCACGACGTGGAACTGGCCGAACGCCATACTCCCTGGCTTTCGGCGTAGAAGCCGTGCTTCCGGTGGCGGTTACCTGCCCAACGGCCCGAACCGCTACTTTTGATGTCCCCACAAATGATGCAATGTTGGCTGCCGAGGCGGATCATGCTGATGAACTCAGGGATAACGCCCATGTCAAGTATGCGGCGTATCAACAGAAGTTAGCCCAGAGTTACAACAAGAGTGTACGAACAAGGCCATTCAACGTGGACGATCTAGTTCTTCGGCAGGTTGTCCAGAAGAAGGAGCTGAAGAAGTTTATGCCGAAGTGGGAGGGTCCGTTCTGGGTTATTAAGAAGGTGGGCTACGGCTCTTATGAGCTCGCCTAGATGGACGGAACGGCGATTCCGAACCATTGGAACGCCCAGCTGCTCCGGAAGTTTTACGCTTAATGTCTTTTGGGTTTACGCCTCGACTGTTTGTTTTAAGCGTTCAATAATAAATTGAGATGTTTGCTTCAGTAAAATTCTCTTCATTCGTTTAGTACATGTCTTGTTATTCTCGGCGGCACTATTATGCTCGTTGAGACCTGAACGCCGAGACACACTTTTTTCGTATTTTGTTCGGCGAAGACGTTACATGCCATATTCTGAAGGGGGCATGCCCACTTCTACCGATCCTTTCGATCCAGCGGAATCAACCTCAATGGTATGTTTCCCCCGGACCAGGGGCTGGGTACGGTAAGCTGGGGCTGAAACTTGTTAAACCATGTGTATGAAGTGCAGTACGTGGTCTTAACGTGCATGAAGTGCGATTAGTATGGAACGGCAGAAACTACTGGAACTTCCGTTACAAAAATTAGTTCATTACAGAATAAGGGCAGCTATAACAGCCTATTCTGCCGGCCCAGAATCCTACGAAACTTACAAAATCCTAAAACTTGCAGAAAAGAAATTCTAAGCTACGGTGGAGCCATCAGTAGGCTTCGGCGGCTCGACGGTGGTAGGGTTGGACTGCTCGGTGGGGGTGGCGGGCTTGGCCGTGGTGGAATCTGGGTTATTAGCAGGGTTCGGCGGTGTGTCGGTGGTTGGGTTGGGTTGCTCTGATGGATGCAGGTGCCCCGGCAGATCCACAGGTGACACTACTGGAGGTTCCCTTCGGTGATCAGCCTCGGGGATCTCGGCGTAGTCGAGGCCAACCTGGTATCCTTGGAGAAAGGAGGGGGCGTGAGTGTCGTTGATTCCTTTCAGCACCCCATCCTTGAAAGCCTTTGTGACGAGGCTCTCCACCTGCTTCTGGTAGTAGTCGCCAGCATCTTCCAACATCTTCGGCAGTTCGTCCACCATCTTCTGCTTCTCCTCCATGAGCCGGTCGCGCTCGGCCACTACTTCTTTCAGTTGCAGCAGCAGGCGGTCCCTCTTTTTGAGCCCATCTGAGGCTTCAAGGAGTTTTGCCTCCAGCTCCTCGACCTTGTCGCCGGCCTCTTTCACCTCCTTCCTCATAGTCTGCAGATCTCCTATTTGGGTCTTTTTGGTTTCAAGTAAGACGTCCATGTCATTGAAGGCTTTATTGGCGCATTGCCCGGCCTGCAACAAGAGAAGAGAGAGTTAGCATCTGGAAAGGGCAGTAAACTTGAAGGGAAATTCAACTTTCAAAGATTAGGTTGGAAATTCGTACCTTGGCGAGGAAAAGGCACGGTTCGGCCATGTTCTTGGCCTTGGCTGATTGCAGCTTCTCCATGTCCTTGGGGAGGGCCAGCCCCTTTAGAAGGGGAATGGCCAGAAGTGGATTCTCCTCCAGGCTGTCGCCGGTGGAGATCACGTGCCCGTTAGGGCACACCATGTTTGGAACGAAGGGCTCCGAGGATGCACCTTCAGGATGGCCGGTGTTGAGGACCTGCGCGTCCTCGTCGAAAATTCTGGCCTTCTTAGTGACCCTGTGGCCCTCCCCCTCGGCGTTTGTGCTTTTCTCTCTTCGGCGAGAGAGGCGGGGTACCGCAGCAGCTGCGGCGGTGGGCTGCTCCTGGGGCTCCGTCTTGTCGGAGGGGGCCTTCTCTTCTCTCAGCGGCAGTCCAGAGGATGAAAGGTCCTGGGCCAGATGCTACATCTGCAGTGCCTGCCCGGCAACGGTGGCTAAGTCGACTGTCTTCCTCACCATTTTCTCCTTGTCCTTGTGGTGAGCGAATCCGGCGTAGGTTGGTGTGTAGCCGAGGAGGGTCGGCGCGTCTCGGTTTGGACACCGAAGCAAGGCAATCAAGTTAGGCCACCTGCCTGTGATGAAGAGACCTTTGTTCGGTGCGGAGCAATCTGCAACAAAGGGGGACAGAAGGATCAGTACAAAGTATGAGGAAAAATATGAGTTAATACAGGATGAAAGACGGAGATGAGTATCTGGCTTGTCCCCACTGCCGGGGAACCCTCGCACTTGGGGGATTTTGTAGGGCCTCTCAATTGCCGAACCTTTCTTGGTTGGAAACGGGTCGTCAAGTTTTGGGTTGATGGGACCCCACTCAAAGTTGCCGGACACCTTGACCAGGGCGTTCCCCCACTTCTCAGTGTCGTAGAGGCGATCCACAAGGTGGTCAAAGTGCTGGCGGGTGGTGAGATAGTACTTGTCGTATTTTGGGTTCCTTGATACAACGTACATTAGCATCAAGTCCCCCAGGGTGAACGGCAGGTTGTTGATCTCGGCTAACCTTATCGCCGAGCAAAGGATGCGCCAGGTGTTGACCGCAACCTGGATCGGCGCAAGGTGGTAGTCCGATAGGAAGTAACGGAGGAAGGGGCTCATAGGGAACCTTACCCCTCCCTCAGTGATGGCGAATAGTGGAAGGATGATGAAGTCCTCGCCGAAGGTGATCCTGTCGCCGGTCACCCTCTCCACCATTACGTCGTCTGGGATTTGGTACTTCACCCTGAAGTTTTCGGTGAAACCCCCCGGTCCATCACCGTAGAAGTGTTCGTACGGCATGGGACCGAGCCCAGTTGGCGGTGGAGGAATGAGGTTAATATCCCTCGGCTGGGGGGGTTCGGCACCTCCTGCTTCAGAAGAGCTCGGCGGAGGGCCGGTTGATGTGGATGTACTAGCTTGGGCCCCGGTGGCCGCTCTTTCCACGCTAGTCTTCTCCGGGTCAATGCCGTGCGTGTCATCCACGGCGGAGTCGTTGCGGGAGTCACCCCCCCCGTAGAGTATGTCCCTGGAGGATCTGTCATCTACTTGGAGGGGGACATGGATGCCGGGGATGGTTGGTCGCCCGGCGTGCTGAGCAAAGTTGCTCGAGCTTTCATTGAAGCTCCGATACCCTCTACCGAGCTCCTGGATGGTCTCTTGGAGGTATGGGTAGGCGTCGGGATCGATGCTCGGCGAGTTGGCGTTTGGATCCACCATGCTGAAGACCTATACAGAATAAGAAGGGGGGTAAGAATTCCTACTTCAGCATGGCTACTCGTGTGCATTTGATCCTTGCCGAGGTGGGTCCGCTGGGATCCTCCTCGGCGGGAGTCGTGGATTCTCATCAAGGAATGGGCTAGGCTCGGAGGAGGACCGCCGTTGTTGGTGGTCCAGACGGAGGGCTACGGCCGCGAACGACCATGGAAGATCGACGCTGTCCAAGGAAAGAGTGTTTTTGTGCAAAAGTGTGGGAGGGGGTCCAACTTGAAATACTTACAAGAACGAACTAGAAAGGAAGGCGGAGTTACCTGGGAATGCTGGGACTGGACAACGGTGAGTGGCGGAGCAGCGGTGGCGAAGGGAAGTAGCAGCAGGAGATGGAGTTGCAGAGCGAGGAGGCGAGAGCAGAAAGTGATTTTCTGTCCCACCTCCCCGCTTATATAGCGGAAGAATTGGTGGGGTGGAACCCTAGGAGTCGAATGCGGGTACCGAAGTGTCGCCGCTTCGCCCATTCTCGTCGTGCCATGTGGAAAGCCTGTGCCGTTCGTTCCAGCGTCGTTTCCCCTCTCGCCATGTGGCATCTCACGCCGTTTCTGTTTCAAATTTGGCCGTTCGATCCCTGACTCCCAGCAGTCCCATCAGCCCCCGTTGCAGCGGATGCATCATTGCCCCGGGATTCGAGAAGGCTCTTCACCTACCCTCGATGGCCCGGCGGGGTATGCTCGGCATGTTTACCTCAGGCCGCCCTCTGTAGAAAGTTTGCTAAGATGGTCAACCCCTCCCACCTTTCACAAGGGAGGAAGAGGTTGAGGGGCTATTGTGGAGGGTGTGGTCTGGCGGAGGGACCAGGCAGGTGGCCACGTCGCACTTGTGTTGCCGAACCAATGAGTTTACCACCCATGAGTCGGCGAGATGGCTCGGTGGCCGATACGAGTCCAGCCGGACCTGGTTAAGTTGACCGTGGTGTTGATCCGAGGGAAAGTACGATTTGGTTCGGCGGATTTTTGCCGAACAGACATCAGGTTGCCCCTGTAGGAGCTGTCAATGCTGCGTCGTCTGTCCGGCGGGATCCACTCCCACCGAGCCTCCTGCCCCCTAACTCGAAGAGGGAGTTGGGAAGAGATGGGCAGGGGCGGGCAACCTCGGGTCTTATCCCATCCCTTATTGTAGGAGCGGAAGTGGGGGATTGGATAGGTCCAAGATTGGGAAGTCTATCTAGGACCGAGGTAGGTGGGTTCGTCAAGGGACGTGGCAAACATGCGTGGTCCGGATTCTGCGTTCCTTTTGGCTATAAAGGGTGGGATTCCCCTAAAGGAGGTAAGATATATTTTTCCAAAAACCCTAAACTACATTTCGATATTTCTTCTCTTTAAACTGACTAGAGCGTCAGAGTGCCTACCCCGGACCACCACCCCCCGGGCTTAGGCACTAACGCGTTCGCTTCGTGTGCAGGGCTAGCCCACCTCCGTGCAAACCCTAACAATCCAAGCTACAAGGTCCAACCGGAGAAAGCTTGCCACCACACTTTCCATCTTATTTCCTCGAGCACTGGTTCCGCTGACCATCTTTCAGGACCTACCGGGCTCCCAGACTAAATTCAGATTTTTCCACCCAAAAGCACTGATTCCGCTGACCGTCTCTTTCAGGACCTATCGGGCTCTCAGTCTTTGATCATTTCACCCTTCACAACGCACACACGGCACTAGTTCCGCTGACCATCTTTCAGGACATACCGGGCTCCTAGGCCACACGCACACCTGAGCCATGGTTCCACTGACCATCTGAAATCAGGACCTACCGGGCTCCCATGCTCACACACGCACACACGGCACTAGTTCCGCTGACCGTCTTTCAGGACCTATCGGGCTTCTAGGCCACACACCCACACTTGAGCCATGGTTCCACTGACCATCTTTTCAGGACCTACCGGGCTCCCATGCTCACACACGCACACCCGAGTCATGATTCCGCTGACCATCTTCAATGGACCTATCGGGTTCTCATGCTCACACAATCATCAACCCTTTTCACATTTCATTTTCTCATTTCTTTTCATATCTCATTTCTCGTTTCTCGTGTCTCATAAACATGTATCATTTCTCGTACATGTTCATCATTATTCTTTCAAAACTTTTACAACATCAAATATCTAATCTCATGCATCTCTAAAAAAATTCAGCAACATCGCCCATCAATTCAATCGAACATTTCCGCTTTAAACATTATGGATTTTACCATGTAGTAACAGTTAAGTCTAGAGTTTCTTTATTTTAATAATAACACATGGTTTTCTGTTTCCTTCTTAACATCTGTAACGGCATAGCTAGAAATTCCCAGTCATGCTTTCACTTATTAGGAATCCACATTTTTAACTTTTCTAGCCAACATTCCAATTAATTTTGCCGTAATATAAAACTCTACTTCATATAACAATATTTTAAAAAAAAAATAAAAAATCAAGTGATCACGTAACACTACTATATTTAGGTGAGTAGATAGGAGGTTTCTACATACCTCGTGATCGATAATAACGGTACTCATCATTTAATCCCAAAAATTAATTTGAACACGTGATTATAAAAAAATTCTAATTTCAATATCGGATAATACATCCATATTATACTTAGGTAAGTAGGAAGGAGGTTTCTACCTTGCTTCTAGGCAGTACGTAGTTGGTCGATACTAACAGCGTCGGATCGGGTGGTGGGCGGCACGTCCCCTTCGATCTTGAATTGATCAAAAATCCTAACTTCTCTTTCTTACGAAAATAAATACGGGATTTTGGTATATTAGATCGGGGTGGTGTTTGGTGGCTAAAAGTTGTGGGTGAAGGTGGCACAACTTCAATTGGCATTCAAACTACCAAAATATATCTCTCTATAATTTTCCCCAATTAATTGGAGAGTGAAAACGAGGGGTGATGGCGTAGCATATGAAGTGTGAGGAGGGCAGGCTATTTATAGGCACACATCATCCTCTCTCAACTCTTCGGATAACCCCCCTCTCTCTCTTTTTCTAGCCAACCAAGGCTAGCCTTTTTGAATGAGATAAGGTTGGTTTTTCTTGCCCACCAAGGATAACATTGATGAGGTGTAAGGGTGATAAATGCAATCTTATCCCAAGGTTAAAAAAAATGGATAAAAATTCATTCTCCCTCCTCTGCCGAAATTTTTTTAAAAGAATAATGGGGAGATTGGATTAGTTTAACAGTATAATTAATAAAATAATTCAAAAGAATTTGGTCAAAAATCCGGGTCGTTACAAAATCGTAGTTTGTCAATAAGACATTAACCCTATTTCACTGAGCACTGAGTATAAATAGAAGCTTTGGGCGTCATTCCATATGTAGCTACGTATATTCTAGAGAGAGCAACAGAGAGAGTAAAGACGCCGCATTTTGGTATTTCCTAGATCAGTAGATCTGATTCTTCAAAATTCAAAATAGTAAAGACACAGCACACCTCTCTCTCTCGCTCGCACACCGCTTGGAGGTCTCGCTCGCACACCGCTTACTTATGTACCAAAATCCGTGGACAAAACCGTAACCGAACCGTGAGTCACGGATCAGATTGGATTGGATTGGAACCGAACCGTGGGACTTTTGGTCTGGTCACGGATTTCATTTTCAAAAAATCGTGACTAGCGGTTCGGTCCTCGGATTCTTAAAAAACCGAACCGAACCGGACCGCGAGCACCCCTATTCTAATATATAAAGGGAGAGCACCCTTTGGTGTCTCCTCCCTTTGTCATGTATTTTCCTTTCCATAAGTGTCATTTTAAACACAAAACAAAACAGTTAATTGTGAAGATATTTTGGACATTTAAACACAAAAAAAACCCACCTAAAACAGTTATTACTCCTTCACTTCCTATTTTTTCTTTAAAAAAAAAAAAAACCCTTCTCATCCACGCTACCTTCTCCCCCTCTCTCTCTCTCCACAACCGCCACTCCCCCACACCCCCACGTCTCTCTCTCTCTCTCTCAACCGCTCCCCACACCCCACCCCACCCCTCTCTCTCTTCCCTCTCTCCTTCTCAAATCTGCTACTTCCGTCTTCCAATTGCTGTTGAAAGTTATTGCGGGGGAGAGAAATTGATTCGTAATTCTCCCGAAGCAGGACCGTGATGCGTAAGTGTGCCCCTTAAAGTTAATTAGGTAAAATTGACTGCTATGACTGCTTTCCGAATTACCTTTTCCTAATCTGTCTGCAAATTTAACCCATTCAGTTAATTTCCGTATTGAAACAATCAAGAACAGTCTTGATTGCTAATATGTCAATACAGAAATGATATTCCCTCCGTCCCTTATTTACAGTTCAGTATTCCATTTTGGGCTGTACCTTAATAAGTGTCCATTTTGTAAAGTTAGTGGGTAAAAGTTGGTGCATTGTCTATTTTATCCCTAAAAGTAGATTGCATTTTGAAAAGTTAGTGAGTAAAATTGTAATGATGATGGGTAAGTAAGGAAAGTAGAGGAAAAAGTTGATGTGAAAGGTATAATAATGATGTCTTTTTAATAAGTTGGAGTTACGAAGTAGGACAATTAAAAAGGGACGAAGGGAGTATTAGTTTAAGAAACACCTTAGCGGGAAGCTATTGTGCATATTTTGAGTATGAGTTTTGCATATTTTTTTTGTTCTACTTAGACCTTCAGGATGTTCTTATTTCCTATTTCAGATTCAGAAATTTATACCTGCGGTGAAGAGAGTTTTGAAAATTAAAGGTACTCTCTCTTTCTCTCTATTGACTACCAGGTGTTTGTATTAATGTCTTCTTTTGCTTTCACAACAACTTGCAGATTTTGAGTATGAGTTTTTATTGGTCTATTTTGTTTCTCACCACACCATGGTTTCAACATATGTATTGCGCGGAATACCATAAACCCACACCCCATTTCTAATCCGACAGCCTCCTCTTCTTCGTCGTTGCAGACGCAAATATGCCGGCACTCAAATACCCGGAAGCCTGATCAATTAGGCAGTACCTGTGTCGTGATCGAGTGAGACGCACCCAATGGCTTCTGTGATGCAAAAAATCAAAGACATTGAGGATGAGGTATAATCTCCCGCCCTCTGTGCGTGTGTGCGTAGTAATACCTATTTATTTAAACGTGCATATGTTTTTTTACTATTTCTGTAAACTTCAAAACCATTGCTGCTTTGCAGTTAGCAAGATATCGAGCCACAGAGTGTTATTTTTGTTGCCTTTTTTTTTTGTCAAATCTTATTGGACACAAATTATGTTCTGGTTTTTTATGAGGAACCGATGAAACCGTTAATTCACCTTTATTGTTTTGTCAATCACAAGGAAAAAAAAATTGCAAGACATTGAAACCAACAAGTACAACTGAGATGTGTATTTCTGCAGGGATTTTTTTGTTTTTTATGTTTTCCAATTGAGGTACCTATCTGATGAAGTGGCGGAGATCATTGAACTCTCTCAGTCATTCACTATAAATGTGTTGGATTGTCATTTCTCAACAATTCACATTTGGAATTTAAATTCACTGCATTATTTTTGTAACCAAAATTTTCGGCTATACAATTATTTACAGGAAAATCGAAGGTAAGGACAAATGGCTCAACAAAGACAGGCAACAACCACAAAAACCAAGGGAAAAGATAAAGCAACTGGTTCCAACGGAAAAGAGAAAACCTGGGTACGATGCTTATAACTTCCATGTTTTTTTCCTGCCACATTTTTAAAGCTAATTTGTGATCTACGGATGTAAGGTGCTCACCAAATAGTATTTTATTGTGATTGAACTGCTATGATGCAAGTTGTTGTGAAAATGTTAGCTGGTTAAATACAATAGTTAGATAGTTAATTTGGAGTTGCATGCTATCCAATTATTTGAATTTGTCAATTTATTTATTTTTAGGAGTTCAATTATTTTGTTTTAGGAGTTCATCGTGCTTTAATAGTTTAGATATGAGTATGAGACTGTCATCATAACTCATTTTCAAAATTTAGCATTATCGTATCAAGAGTTGTTTCTTTTTTTGTTACTGTTCAGTTTGGATTTTTTTTCTCCATATTTATTGCTACCATTATGTATGTTTTCTTTTAGTTATGTTGATAGATTATGTTAATTTTGCCGTGCATAATAAGAAAAACTAATTACAAGACATGATAATTAAGGCAAAAATCGTTGTTTAATGAAGGCAAAACATCAGTGTACAATCTTTAAATCGCTGAACCTGTTTTTACTTTGGAATGATGCCTTCTACCTAACGTGCGTATTTGCTAATAACAAATACTAGAGGCTAGGGCACACGCGATGCGTGTGCAAGTCGGATTTTCACAACGTTTTTGTAAAAATGTTTTTCACTTATTGTTTGATCAATTTTTCACAAATGTTGTGAAAATCCGACTTGCACACGCATCACGTGTGCCCCCCTCTCTCTCTCTCTCTCTCTCTATATATATATATATATATATAGCACCAGTTTGGTGTCTCCCCCATCATGTATTTTCCTTTCCATAAATACCCTCTTACAAAACTGATTTTCAAAATCCCTGTGGGACAACTCCGTAGGGGTGCCAAAGTAAAAACGTATCACCAACTGCCATACCCACGTTTTTTTTTAATTACCCATACCCACGTTCGAGTACACCCTTTTTCCCTTTCAACTGCTCTATCCCTTCTTCACCAGTTACTTTCCATTTCTATTATAGGTTTGTACTTTCCTAAAAGATTTCCAGCGAGTAGGAATCAGGGAGGAAAACCCCCCCAACCTACTTTCTCCCAAATTCATTCCCCCTGCAACAAGAAAGATACAACTTTCTCTCACCTCTCTCTACATATAAGTAGTTTTTTTTTCCGGTGATGTTGGGGTTTGTTTGACTGTTGTTGGGGTTTGGAGATGTCGGAGTAAATTTTGGGTTTTTTTTATTTGTGTGTGTTCTGGCGTGGTTTCGTTTTGGCGATGTTGATGGCAAACGAAAGGTCGGACCTTTGGAACTTCGAGGATCAGACGGCCGGCACCGATTGATCATTGATCACTTTGCTATTGTAAGAATAACCACTAGTGAACCAGCAAATTGAAATATCTCATTTATTTGATCCTTTTTTAAAAGTAAATTTATTAATATGGCTGCTTTTATTTAATTTATCATAAAAGTAATACAATATATCCAAATAAAATTTAATGTGGTAGGTAATAAGAAATTAATGGGTAATAAGACATTAATGGTGATATACATTAATGAATACCTACCCGTCATTAATGTCATACTTACTATAGAATAAAGATTACTTACCAAAGAATATGGTTAGAGATACCACAAAAATTGAATTTTTACGACGAACTAATATTCGTTGATAAAACTTACTATGTGGTTGACAATACTTACCATGAAATAAGGGAACAACGACTATATCCTTAGACCAGTTTTACCACACAAACTTGTTCACGTTTTGTCAATTACCTTGTTTACCTACCACCAATTATGACATTAATGGTACTTGATTTCTCCACACCTACCTTAAAACCTGCAAACTTATCCACTCTAACTCCTCTATCTCCCAGTCATCTCTCCTCTTGTCCAAAAAGCTCACATTCATCTCTTCTCTTGTCCAAAAAAAAATGAAGATTTAAGAAGAACCTCCATAACAAGTTGAAGAAGCTCACCAAGTAAGTTTTTTTGAAGAATAAACTGAAATTAGTTGTGATGATTATCTCAAACCAACTTACCAAATGATCATAAGTTGAAAAATCTCGAATAAGTGTTTCACAATTATCTAATGAAGCTTCCCAAATTTTTATGTTTTTTATGGTTATACTTACCATTTACTATGGCCTTTTATACCTCTTTTTATGGTATTTATACTACGGATGAAAACCGTATTTAGGAAGTATCAGGAGAATAAGTTCTCTATATTCCTGGTAAGTATATCCAGAATTTAGTAAAACACCCTTTTGTTATGATAACTCTGATTATGGAAATGGTAGGTAATCTCCATAGGTATCATAGTTTTGCTTGCCATACCGTAGGTAATATAGTATTTTTCGTTGACATATCTATGTTAGTTTTTACCATTAATTATGAACCTATTTGTATGGATCAGATTTTGAGAGATGGATGACAATGTTCAGCGGAATGGAAAGAATGTAGTGATTGACATTTGTGATGACTTTAGTAATGGTGACAGAAATGACGAAAAATGGTTGGATGAATTAACGGAAGAGGAAGTTTATTGTAATCTTTTAATTCAGTAAAACTAAGGCAATGATCTGGACAAGAACTTATGTGTAGTCATGGTAAGGCAGTCAGTACGATTATTGAAATGGTAACAATGCCCAGATTTTAGTAAGCACACCCTGTATAAATGGTAAGTAATGCTATGGAAATGAGAAGAGCGCCCAGATTTTTTTAAGTACTGTCATTGAAATGGTTAGAATTCCCAGATTTTAGTAAGCACACACTGTATAAATGGTAAGTAATGCTATGGAAATGAGAAGTACGCCCAGAAGATTTTTGTAAGTCTTGTTATTGAAATGGTAAGAATTCCCAGATTTTAGTAAGCACATCGTGTATAAATGGTAAGTAATGCTATGGAAATGAGAAGTACGCCCAGAAGATTTTTGTAAGTCTTGTTATTGAAATGGTAAGAATTCCCAGATTTTAGTAAGCACACCCTGTATAAATGGTAAGTAATGCTATGAAAATGAGAAGCACGCCCAGATTTTTTGTAATTACGATTTTGAGAGCATAACAATCTGTAGCTTAAACCAAAGCATAACAGCCACAAAGGCACCTCACATTCATCAAGTTTACAATCTGTAGCTTAAATAACACCTGGACAGCAGCAGCAGTTCAATAACAGTCAGCAAACAACAGCAGCAACAGAAAACTATCAGCATAGCAACAACAGAAAACTATCAGCATAGCAACAGCAACAAAAAACTGTCCAAAACTGTCCCATAACAGAACAGATCACCATAACAGCTGGCCATTTGATTAGACAACAACAGCAAACAAGGAGTATAACAGTCAGCTGCTACTATTACAACGAGTTGTTACCATTACAATATCAACAGAACAATAGAATGATCTAAAGTGAAGGCAGTATTTGCCATATCAAGTTTACAACAAAAGCCACAAAGGCACCTCACATTCATCAAGTTTACAATATGATTGAAATCAAGTTTACAACAAAGCCACAAAGGCGCCGTGGTATCAAATTATCCTTCTAGTGTTGCGGTATTTTTCTTGAGCCTTTCGGATGACTTCATTCCTGATTACGTTCTCCCCATAAAGGATCAAGTCCAAAATCAAGTTGTTCCTACCCTCTTCTGAAGTGAATCTCAACTACATTTAACGAAATAACCAAATATTAGAAATAATGAGTGGTCCAAACGAATTGTAACTATAAGATGAATAAAAAGACTAATTTTATACCTTAGCGGCTTCTTGCTCATTAAATTGCTCAAAATCAAAGTACTTGGCAGTGTGCACACCACAATCATCGCTACCTGGTTCTTGAACTGGAAGCCATTTCAGTCTTTTAATTGGTAGCTTATGGGCTTTCATGACACATCCATTATTCCCCAAGTGTTGAATTACATCATCCAAATATTCAAGCACACGTAGGACCTTCTCGTTCTGTACTTTGGGTTTGCTCAGAGACGGTTGTAGACACTAAAATTTCGGCATGACTTAATCGCCGTCCGATCAATTGGGATAAATCGTCCTCAAAAAAAATTAAAGTCAAGATTGGTCAAAGCGCTCGAATAAATATTAGGCCGGGCAAATTTCTACGGCTCAATCCATTTAAGATGCAGTGAAGACCAAAATAAGTTGGGCTAATTTAATTGGCCTAGTGGATCAATAAACTGGGCTAACTTAATTAGCCTGACGGATCAAAGAGTTGGGCTAGCTTGATTGGACAAATGGGTTAAGGAATACAAGCCCAAAAGTGCAGGCCCATTTCAAATAAATCCTAAAAAAAAGAGAGTCAAAAAATAAATATATTAGTTCTCTTTTAAATTAAAATCATAGGAAATAAAATAGAATCACGATCCAATCAAGCCAATCAAATCAAATCAAGCCAATCAATCAAGCCAATCAAATCAAATCAAGTCAATCAATCAAGCCAATCAAATCAAATCAAGCCAATCAAATTAAATCAATCAGGCTAATCAAATCAAATCAAGCCAATCAAAGATCTTATTATGAGATCTTGCCATTCTTGGCTCTTCTCTCCTGGAGCCTATAAATAGAGGCTCATAAGAGGGAGAGAAGACACAACTTTTTGCTTGGCATTCTTCAGAGCTCTCAAGACTCTTCAAGAATTCAAGCATTCTTCAACATCCTGCAGAGAATCATCAAACACCGAAATCGTGTCGAATTCTTTGCAAGTCCACCACATCAAATCATTCAGCAACTCAAATCACTCAACAAACCAAAACTCTTGGAGATTTCAAGGATCAAACTCCAAAGTTCAAGTCATCTTCAAACTTTGTTCTTCGGTTCATTCAACTTGAAGATTCAAAGAAAGTTACTATTCAGGCGATTTAACAACAAGCATTCAAGTCGTTAAAACGCCAACAATTCCGGAGATCGAATCAGAGGATTTTGTTCTTTTCTTATTTAAAGAGCATTTATTAGAGGATTGTACCCCTTTCAATTCAAAAATCAATAAAAGTATTATTTTGTGCATCTTTTTCGTCTTCTTTATTGCAGGACACGAATTTGTGTGTTACAAATTTGGCACGCCCGGTGGGACCTCTCTACCTCTCATCTCTTTCTCCAAAATCAAGCTCTTCATAAATGGCTTCTAAGAAGATTCAAGTCGCTCCTATCAACAATGCTAGAAAGAACACCGCCGTTGCCAAGAACAGCGACAGCACTTCCTTCGGCGCCATGACACGCAGCAAGGCTAAGGCGACCGATATCGACGTGAATCAAGGAGCTGCGTCTAATGTTAATCCAACAAAGGTGTTGTACAACAAACGTCGAGGTAACGCCACACTCGCAGCAAAGATGAAGGAAGGAAAGGGCTCCAAAAAGCTTCCATCCAATTCCGAAAATTCTGTCTCTGCAAGTTTGTCACCTCTCCCAACTCCTTTGGTTTCTGATGCAAACTCTAGCACGGGTTCGCATTCAGGATCCTCTCCTTCTTCTCCGAAGCACTCAGAGTCGCCAATCCGTTCAGACGCGTCTCACTCCATGGCTATGCAGGTAATGACCACTGACGCTGCAACGGTGGAGGAGCAACTAGCTACTATGGCACGCGCCATCGAAAAGCTCACCAAGACCGTGGAAGATAAAGACCTCCAGATTGCGTCACTTATGAACAAGTTAGAGGCTCAGAACATGGAAGGAACTAGCCACGATGTTTCACATCCACCAGGTTTCACACCAAAAGGAGTCATAATTGCCGACCAATCTGGAAAGCTCATGATGGGTGACCAAACTGGAAAACTCAAGCAAACAGACGATCGGAATCATGTCTTATCGTCAAATCAAGGAGATGGTCGTAAGGTCAATCGCACAAGGGCAGTTGAAAGTGCTCAACCAACCTCAATCGCTTCGTTGTCTGTCCAACAACTCCAAGACATGATAGCAAGCACGATCAGAGCACAGTACGGAGGACCCCCACAAAGTGCGTTTATGTATTCAAAACCTTACACAAAGCGCATTGACTGCTTTAGGATGCCTGTTGGTTATCAGCCGCCTAAGTTTCAACAATTTGATGGGAAAGGAAACCCAAAGCAACACGTCGCCCACTTCGTCGAAACATGCAACAACGCTGGGACGGAGGGAGATCTACTTGTCAAACAATTCGTTCGTTCGCTCAAGGGAAATGCTTTTGAATGGTACACGGACTTAGAGCCAGAATCGATTGATAGTTGGGAACAGATGGAGCGAGAGTTCTTGAATCGTTTCTATAGCACTCGTCGCATTGTAAGTATGACGGAGCTAACCAGCACTAAGTAGTGGAAGGATGAACCTGTGGTTGACTACATCAACCGTTGGCGTGCCGTAAGCTTGGACTGTAGAGACCGACTCTCCGAACTCTCGGCCGTTGAGATGTGCATGAAGGGTATGCATTGGGGTCTCCTTTACATTCTTCAAGGGGTAAAGCCGCGGACTTTTGAAGAGTTGACTACGCGTGCACACGACATGGAAATCAACATAGCAACTCACGGCGGAAACAATCCTCCCATTTTGGGAAATCCAAATGACAAGAAAGACGTGAAGAAAGGAGACAAGTCCTCCAAGAACACCACAAAAGATGCGATGGTGGTAAATACGGCCCCAGTAAAGATCACAGCGAGGGACAATAAAAAAGAGGTGAAAAAAGAATACCGCCCTGTAGAGAAAGACAAACGACTGACTCTAAAGGAATTACAAGAGAAGAAGTACCCGTTCCCCGACTCTGATGTGCCTGGCATGCTAGAAGACTTACTTGAAAAGAAAGTCATTCAACTACCTGAGTGCAAACGTCCCGAGGAAATAGGTCGCGTGAATGACCCAAAGTATTGTCAATATCATCGGATTGTAAGCCACCCTACTGAAAAGTGCTTCGTGTTGAAGGAACTGCTTATTGATCTAGCAAGCAAGAATAAAATCATTCTGGACCTTGACGATGCTGCGGAATCCAACCATACCACCACCATTGTTATAGGGTCGCGAGATTCTCCAACTTCTGGCTCTAAAGCAAAGGGAGAGCACGTAGCAATGCCGACCGAAGGGGCAATTGCGAGAACTCTCCAATTTGGCTCACTTGAACCTGTGATGGTTCAAGTCCTAAGCCAAGAAATATCAACTTCTTCTTGCATAGACAAAAATCCGAGTGCAGAAATTGATGAAGGATGGATCGTCGTGACACGAAAGAAGTCATGCAAAAACAAGCTCAAAGCTAAACCAGTCTGTCCTACAAAAACCCAAGGAAAGAGGAATCATCACCAATATGCAAAGAGAAAGGGAGGAAGGAAGATGAAGGCCATGAAAGAGGTGTTAGAAGTTTGCGAACCTGTAGAGCAAAATCCTCTTGCCCCAATCACTTTACGAGATTTCTTCCCAAAAGGCTACTTCGAGGAGGACGAAGTCGAAGATGCCTACATGGTTTCGACAAGTGAAGAAATTGATGGCGACATCGAACAACCCCACGCGCTAAAAGTAGCAATGAACAAAGAAGAGGCTGACCTCCTTACAACTTTGAATGAAGCACCTCTACGGTTTAGCCTTCGCGAAGCATCGCAGCTCTCCCAATCAGCCAGGCTCGCACTCATTCAAGTTTTAGAAGACCCCATGGAGTACGAGTCTATAATCAATAAAGTTGGTACCACAGAGAACTCCACGACTTGTGCTTCTTGTTGTGCGACGATCACGTTCACCGATGAAGACTTGCAATTAGGTTCAAAACCGCACAATCGACCATTGTTTGTGTCGGGGTACATCAGAGAACAAAAGGTGGGTCGTATTCTTATCGATGGAGGCTCTGCAGTAAATATCATGCCAAAGTTCATCATGAAGAAACTCGGAATCCCAATCGATGAGTTGACCCGTAGTCGTTTGGTCATTCAAGGCTTCAACCAAGGAGGGCAGCGCGCAATTGGAATGATTCGTCTGAACCTCACCATCAATGAGCTTGTAGCAAGTACACTATTTCATGTCATTGATGCCAAAACCTCTTACAATCTGCTACTTGGGAGACCTTGGGTTCATGGAAATGGAGTAGTTGCGTCCACACTCCATCAATGCTTTAAATTCTATCAAGACGGGATAAAAACTGTAGTAGCAGACGACAAGCCATTCACCGAAGCTGATTCTCACTTTGCAGATGCAAAGTTTTACATGGAGTCCGTTACCGTTCTTGAAGTCATCCCGACTGAGGTTCCTTCCATGGGACAAGGAAGTTCAAAGAAAGAGAGACAAGCCACAACAACGCATTCACAAGAAAATGCAAGAAATTGTGAAGAACCACCAAGAATTGAATCTTCACGAGAGAGATCTTCATCTGAAGAAACGCAAGCTGCGGAAAAGAGCTTCAGATACATTCCAAAGTCGCGACGAAAGGAAGGACAATCACCGTTTGAAGAGGTCATCACCACTATAGAGTAGCAAGCAAAATGCTCTCAACCTTTGTGCAAGGAAGATCTTCAAATGCTAAAGGGAGACCTAACAACACCTCTTCCGACCTTGGGACAACCTATCTCAACCAAGCCCCCATTGAAAGGGTTTGTTAAGTCTACACAAAGTCCTTTTCAACATTCCCCTCTTCCCGAAAAGAGAACTGACGGTTTTGATCCAAAGGCTTACAAGCTCTTGGCTAACTCGGGTTATGACTTCAACAATCCTACACCACTTGGAGAGTTAAGTCCTGAACTCACTGGTGAGAAGGTTCACGGCCTTAGTAAAGCACAAGAAGAATTAAGGCTGCAAGGATATAGAGTTAGCCCTCCAAAGACTGGTCTTGGGTTCACACCACCGAAGCCCATCCGCATATCCGCCAAAGGAAAAGGTAAGAAAGCAGATGTGCAACATATCACAGCGGAAGAGGTGAAAGAAGACGACAATGAACAAGTTGCTCCTCGAGTCTCTGTCTTTGACCGCATCGAAGCTCCCATACCTCGGACCTCTGTCTTCAACAGACTTGGTGTTACAAAAGAGACGTGCGAGGGGGCAACGTTGCAGCCAAAAAAGTCAATCTTTTCTCGACTTGGGAATAGAAGCGCATCATCGAGAGAGCACAATTCCGAGAGAGAGGGAAAAAGCATCGAGCTAGATTCTGCTAAGGAAGATGAGGAGACTCGAAGCTCTATTCCTTCTCGTATGAAGCGGATAACATCACTCGAAGTCAATGCAGAAGGTCCACTCAAAGTTAAACGACGCACCATCGTACTAACTGGGCAGCCTAAGGGTAACAAAATAGCTGAAAAAGAAGAGGAGATGGAGTATACTACATCTTACCACGTGGCGGTTGAGGAACACTCAAGCTCGGATTCTGAAGATGACGATTTTCCCGAAGCTCCTCTCGAATTGGAAGATGGAGGGCAACCAACAGTTGACGACCTCAAAGAACTCAACCTTGGAACTCCCGACGAACCTCGACCAATCTTTGTGAGTGCACATCTAAGCCCAGAAGAGGAAAAAGCATACTTCGATTTGTTGTTCGAGTATAGAGACGTCTTTGCTTGGACTTATAAAGAAATGCCAGGACTAAGCCCTAGAGTAGCTGTTCACCACTTGGGGATTAGACATGGTGCCCGTCCTGTAAAGCAAGCTTGTCGGTATATTCGACCTGAGCGGATCCCCGTGATCGAAGAAGAGGTCAACAAACTAATCGAAGCTGGGTTCATACGTGAAGTAAAGTACCCACGGTGGATTTCAAGCATGGTCCCAGTAGTGAAAAAAAACGGAAAGATTCGGATATGTGTCGACTTTCGAAATTTGAATGATGCATGTCCCAAAGACGACTTTCCTCTTCCTATCATGGAGTTGATGATAAATGCAACTACCGGGCACGAGGCATTGTCTTTTATGGATGGATGTTCCGGATACAACCAAATAAGGATGGCACCCGAAGATGAAGAAGCAACGGCCTTCCGTACCACGAAAGGAATTTTTTGTTACAAAGTAATGCCTTTCGGTCTCAAGAATGCTGGGGCCACTTATCAACGCGCCATGCAAAAGATTTTTGATGATATACTCCACAAGATAGTGGAGTGTTACGTGGACGACTTGGTTGTCAAGACCAAACAAAGAGAGGATCACCTGCAAGACCTTCGGGTAGTTTTCAATCGATTGAGGAAGTACGACTTGAAAATGAATCCTCTAAAATGTGCCTTTGGGGTTACATCTGGAAAATTTCTCGGTTTCATTGTCCGACATCGAGGCATTGAGGTCAATCAATCCAAAATTGATGCCATACAAAAGATGCCAGCACCGAAAAACATAAAGGAGCTCCGGAGCTTGCAAGGCCATTTGGCGTACATCCGTCGATTCATCTCAAACTTAGCAGGGCGTTGCCAACCTTTTAGTCGTCTGATAAAAAAAGATGCACCTTTCATTTAGGATCACGCTTGTCAAAATGCCTTTGAAAGTATCAAAACGTACTTACTCAATGCTCCAGTTTTAGGGGCTCCTATTTCTGGAAAACCACTGATACTTTACATAGCTGCCCAAGAGGAGTCACTAGGGGCAATGCTTGTGCAAAATGATGAGGAGAACAAAGAACGAGCACTCTACTACCTGAGTCGAAGATTGACTGAAAACGAGCTCAAGTATTCACCTGTTGAAAAGATGTGCTTGGCACTTGTCTTCTCCTCGCAAAAGTTAAGGCATTATTTTCAAGCACACACAATTCATCTCGTGGCCAAAGCGGACCCGGTCAAGTATGTCATGTCCAAACCTATCCTCTCAGGACGCTTAGCAAGGTGGTCTCTCCTCTTTAATGAATTTGAGATCGTATACGTCCCACAGAAAGCACTAAAAGGGCAAGCATTAGCAAATTTCTTGGCGGATCATCCTATCCCAGTCGATTGGGAAATATCTGAAGAGTTCCCTGATGAAGATGTGCTATTTATTGAGGTTCTTCAGCCCTGGACGATGTTCTTTGACGGGGCTGCTAGATTGGAAGGGGCTGGAGCTAGCGTCATCTTTGTCTCTCCACAAAAGCAAGTCCTACCTTATGCATTCATACTTAGCGAAAAATGTTCAAACAATGTCGCTGAGTATCAAGCTTTGATTCTTGGTCTCCAAATAGCTAATGAAATGAAGATTGTAGACCTCGAGATCTTCGGAGACTCCAAGCTAATAATTAACCAACTAAGCGGAGACTATGAAGTGAAGAAAGAAGACTTAGTCCCATATTTTCAATATGCAAGTCACTTGTTGAAAAATCTTGAAGGAGTGACACTTGAGCACGTGCCACGAAAGGAGAATCGCATGGCAGATGCACTAGCTAATCTAGCAACAACTTTGGCAATGCAAAAAGGTGAGAATGTCAACGTCCATGTGTGCGAACAATGGATATTACCACAACTGTTGGACTGCCGCCTCAAAGAAGCAAATGTAATCACAGTCTTGCCCATTGAAGACAACGATTGGAGACAACCCCTGATTGACTACCTCCAACATGGAAAGCTTCCGAATGACCGTCGACATAGGGCAGAGATAAGACGACGAGCTCCTCGATTCATCTTTTTCAAAGATACTTTATTTCGTCGCTCATTCGAAGGTGTCTTTCTCCGCTGTCTTGGGAAAGAAGAATCCCAACAAGCAATGGAAGAATCCCACTCTGGGATCTGTGGGGCACATCAATCTGGTCCAAAACTTCACTTTCGAGTAAAACGGATGGGATACTACTGGCCCACTATGGTCAAGGATTGTCTGGATTACGCGAAAAGATGCCAACCCTGCCAATTCCATGCAAACTTTATCCATCAGCCACCAGAACCATTGCACCCTACAGTCGCCTCGTGGCCATTTGATGCATGGGGGCTAGATGCCGTTGGACCACTAACCAAGTCTTCCGCCGGCCATTTGTACATTCTGGCTGCAACGGACTACTTCTCAAAATGGGCTGAAGCTATTCCGGTCAAGGAAGTCAAGAAGGAAACCGTTGTTGATTTCATCAAGTCAAATATCATCTTTCGGTATGGAGTGCCGCGTCACATCATCACGGACAATGGAACACCCTTCGTCAATAAGCTAATGGATAAGCTTTGCGACAAGTTTGACTTCATGCAAAGAACCTCCTCAATGTATAATGCACCGGCTAATGGGCTCGCAGAAGCATTTAACAAAACATTGAGCAACCTCTTGAAGAAGGTGGTCGCAAAGTCTAAGCGAGATTGGCATGAAAGGATTGAGGAAGCTCTTTGGGCATACCGAACAACGTATAGGACCCCTACTCAAGCGACCCCATACTCTCTTGTGTACGGTGTTGAAGCTGTTCTTCCATTAGAGCGACAAATTCCATCACTAAGGATAGCCCTCCAAGAAGGCTTGACTGATGAAGAAAATGCAAAACTCCGCCTCGCTGAGTTAGAAGCACTAGACGAGAAGAGATTGGAAGCGCAGCAACAGTTGGAATGCTACCAAGCTCGAATCTCTAAAGCTTTCGACAAAAAAGTTAAGCCTCGCTCCTTTAAATTTGGAGACTTAGTGCTTGCACTGCGAAGACCCATCATCACTAATCGTCGAACCCGCAACAAATTCTTGTCAAAATGGGATGGTCCATATGTGGTGGTGGAAGTCTACAACAGCGGAGCGTACAAGATAGCTGATGAGCAAGGTTTCAGAATTGGTCCAATCAACGGAAAGTTCTTGAAGCGCTACTATCCTTGAGACCTCAAACTCCAAATCGCACGAGCCTAAACTGCATGATGCTCCTGGCCCGCATGAGCTAAAACTGTGTACGGCCCAAAAAAAAAAAAAAAGGATTCTATCATGTTTGAACTACGTTTTGACTTGATCCCTTCCAAGGGTACGTAGGCAACTTGAGAATTTTCCTTGAGTACAGTCAATCCAAAAAAAAAAAAGAGCAAAATCTTGTTACTCCTGAAAGAGAACGAACTGTGAATGGATAAAGCATGAGAAGAGCTTTTATTTAAATAATAAAGTGATTGTCTTATACTAAGCATCATAAACGCAAGACATGATTTGCGGTGAAAATGAAACACTCATCCAACAGACTAAACAAGCCTAAAGAAAGAAACATATGACAAAAGCAAGCAAAATAAGAACTAAGGTAGCCATGCCAAATTCTGGATCTCGTCTCGCTCAGACTTCAGAAGTTGCTCCAAATTATTCGCTACTTCCATATCATCCTTCTCAATCACCTCAGCTGCCTCTAGAGTAGCACGTTCTGCTTGCAAATTTGCGATAACATGCTGATCCTGAGCTCTCTCTGCATCAATCTCATCAATTGATTTCTTGAGCTTATCTTCCTGCAAATCTAACAACTCTAGCTCCTTCAGCAATTTAGCTCTCTTTGGACCAATGCCATTCAATTCAAAGCTGAGTGCTTGAGCACGTTGCAATTTTTGGCCATCGAGAGCTAATGCATTGGTAAGACGTTGATCTACATCCGCCAGTCGTTGCACCTGCACCTCCAAGGTCACCCCATTAGCAAAGCCAGATCTCATCGAAATATAGTTACCAACATTCTGTATGTGCTTCTCTATCTCGATTTGGAGCGGAGAATAATCCACTTGGAATTTCGAAAACTCATCATAAATCTTTTGTAACTTTGGCCTCAAAGATGCTAGCTTCTCAAGAGGGGTCTTGCGTAAAATACTCTTAATGCTGTTATCCAAAATCAAACAAGCGGCACGACGAGCGTCTACAATAGCACTTCCAGTATCATATGCAGTAACAGTCGATGGTGCAGCTAGACCCAACTTAGAAGGGTTGGATGAAAATGGAAGTCGGATTGTCCCAAATGCATGATTTGGTCGTTGTCGTTGTCGTAGTGCCAAATCAAAGGAAGATGGGCCGTGAACTGATTCTCCACTCATAGACTGCTCATCAAGGAGGATAAAGTTTTCATCCTTTGAGTTGTGTATAATATCACCTTCCTGCAACTAAAAAAAAAAAAAAATTTTGGTGTTTGGAGATATAACACGCAAATATTGGTTGGAGTAAAAATAAATAAATAAATATCCTTACCTCAACTTGATTGGCCTGAATTGGTTGAGTGCCACTTGGAACACCTTCAAGAAGCTTGTCTACATCATTAAATGAAACATTGACCCTTTCAGCAATGCCGCAGCCAGATTTCTTCTTAAGGTGGCGCCAATTGCGATCCTCACAACTGCTCCTTTCATCAGCTGTTTTGTTAAGAGGAACAACACTTTTAACCAAGTCGTGGTTTCCACCGTTCATCTGTATGGTAAGAAGGTCAGTACGTGGCTCAGCAGTAGCAAGTTTCTTGGCCTTCACCACTTGTTGCTTGGGGGAGGCAGGACGCTTACCCCTCGCAGAGTGCTTGGCCGAGCTTTGAAAATAATCTCCATAAACATAAGACCACCATTTTAGATATGCCTTGGTAATGGGAATGGCTCGACGGTCAGCACGGTTCGGCAACCTTAACTTGCTATGGGACTTTTCACGAACAAGGGACTCGAAATGCTTGACAATATTCTTTAAGCTGCAAATACGAATGTTGACGTTAAGTCTCCCTGGTACATCCTGAGTAAAGCCAAACTGTCGGCTGAATCTATGAGGGTTGTACGGTTCGATGACTTTAGTGGAACCACTCCGCAACGTCAGATATCCAGATCGAATGCTGATGAGGTACTCCGTCTCCCAATCACTAAGCTGACCATCGTCAACCAATTCTTTGCTTTTGCCCTGTCGTTGTGCAAAACGATCCATAACCAAATCATCACACTTTCGGAATAGGTCGAGTGCTTCAGCCTCATCAAGCTGCTTCGCCACCCTTTCGCCACCATATCTAATCATCTTTGGTCTTTGAGTCGATGGTTGGGAGCCGCTGCTAAAATGGGTGCTGAAATACTCTCCTAGCCATGCATAAACATAATGGACAGGAAAGACAGCATCACACTTCCCAGGATTAGAAGATTTAGCGATATCATTTAATCCTCTATAAATACTTGCCAATACGGGAACAGCAAGGCAGAATCTTGTACCACGAGCCATCATGGCAGCAACTTTGAAAACCCCAGGTCTGATCAATTCGTAACTCCCAACAGGCAAAACAAATTTGCATAACCAACAAGCAAGAAAAGCTGCCAGATGAGTAACGTCCTTTTGTGTCTCTTTAACCCCCAAAATGGTGAAAACCTCTTCCTGCTTGGGTGTTCGCACTTGAGCTTCGCCAATGGTACCAGAAGGATTGTTAACATTGGCAGGTCGCTGGGTCTTGTTCCGAGAAGTCTTCCTCGATGACTTGGAATAGGAAATCTTCCCTTTGAACCAAAACTTCACCCAGGCATCAATCTTCACTTCACCTTTCTTTGAGTCCGTAAGAAGACGATGGTAGGCAAGGAAAAGGTAGCGACAATTCACCGGGAGATAGTATGTATTATCCTTATCAACGCCGATTAACTCATCTGCATGTGGAACGGCCTCATCATAAATTAAACCAGAAATTGGAAGCCCACCAAGTGCTCGCAAATCCCAAAGAGAAATGGACATCTCTCCCGCAGCAGTATGCAGAGTGTTGGTAGATGGACTCCATAATTCACAGAAATGTCGCATGACACTTCCGAGTCGATCGTATGAAAACAAAGAAGCGTATATGGCCTCATAAATCTTCGCCTTCTTCAACATTTGCTCATGACGACTCAATATGTCTTCTAGCCACTCCCAATACCCTTCGCAATATGAAGGATCAATGATCGCTTTAAAAGTGTTTCCCCAAACTGCTTCTTCGGTCTGGATCCTATGGCCAAGGAGGGAGAATGGAGTAGGTTGCTCTTCATCATGATGAGCTGACTGCAAGAGCAATGCCAGAGAATCAGACTTGCTTCCAATAACCTCGCAACTAGTCTCGATAGCCCACTGTGGAGGATGAAGCACATCACCTAGAGGGTCATACTGTAGAGCCCATGCACCAAGAAAAGCGGAATGAACAGTCAAGGTGGTCCCATTCTCAACTTTATCAGTAGAGTCATTAAGAATGGTCATGGAGCCTTCTTGGAAACTCTTGAAGCGAGCCATGCCTACAATGCAAAATAGAGTACAAAAAAGGAAAAGAGACTAAATAAACTTACAAGGAAAGCTCATGTTATTAGAAAGACATAATCAGCCTACGGCCACAGGACATGTTGAGGCGCCCGGATAACTAGGCAGAAGCTAGCCCACCAGGCGCACTCTCCATGATGGTAAACATCCAACCCTCTCCAATTGGGGTGGAGAAGTGTCTAGATAACTAGTCAATGACTAGCCCACTAGGCGCATCCTCCGAACTGCAAGAGTACATGGGTGTAGTGAAGTGTCTAGATAAATAGTCAAGGACTAGCCCACTAGGCGCATTCTCCATTAAGTCAAACTAATAACCACCTATGGTTTATGGTGTGGTGAAGTGTCGAGATAACTAGTCGAGGACTAGCCCACTAGGCGCATTCTCCGTTAAGTCAAACTAACCACCTATGGTCTATGGGTGTGGAGAAGTGTCTAGATAACTAGTCGAGGACTAGCCCACTAGGCGCATTCTTCGCTAAGTCAAACTAACCACCTATGGTTTGTGGGTGTGGAGAAGTGTCTAGATAACTAGTCGAGGACTAGCCCACTAGGCGCATTCTCCGTGAAGTCGAACTAACCACCTATGGTTTATGGGTGTGGTGAAGAAGTGTCTAGATAACTAGTCATGGACTAGCCCAATAGGCACATTCTCCGTGAAGTCAAACTAGCCACCTATGTTTTAAAAGGTAAGAAAAGTGCTTAGATAACCAGCCAATGACTAGCCCACTATGCGCATTTTCCGCTACAACCAAAGTGCTACGTATGCCAAAGAATTATGGAAAGCGAAGCAATTGTTGACAAATTCTTCAAACTTTGCTAAAAGTAATATACCTCGTTACTCTGTAGCAGGGGGCCGCAAGTAAGGAATGTAGGGATGGCTTCGTGAACTGCTCATTCATGCAATCAAAGTCAAAAGCGTGAATAAATCTGTAGCAACATGCATGGGTATAATGTCTTGGGAAAAGTAGACAGATATCCCCAAAAAAAAAAAAAATGCATTGGGCATAATGATATCCATTCAGCAGTTTGCTCACCCAAAAGAAGAAGAGAGATTTAACAAAAAAAAAAAAAAATTACTCCACAAAAGAGTAGACAAGCTTCAAATAAATCAAGTTCGAGACGGATTTTGAATATCCCAGCGGCAATTTTGGTTCGATGTCGGAAGACACGTGTACATGCATGACCGTTAATGGCGCTGGCAAGAATCCCACAAAAAAAAAACAAGGTTCCACCAAATGTTGGGAGCAAACTATAAATTAAGGGGGCATGCTAGACTTTTACGTGGAAACCATGAAGAACCCTTCACGGCATTTTGACAATTTGCTGGTGACATTCACATGGAAGCAAAAAAATAAATAAATAACTAAAAAAAAGGAAAGAAGACAAAGACAGCTGCAGGCATTTTTTTTGGTTGTTGGCCGGACATGCATGATGTAAAAGAGTATAAATTGACACATGTGAAGAGGTGGTGGAGAGCTTTACCCTCAAAGACCAAGTTCCTGCTTCTCTTAATTAACCCTTCTGAACAGCAATAGCAAGAAGACGAACAGAGCACGGCTACAGAAACGCGAAGGCAGTGCAAATACGGTGCAAGGTGTGAAGCTTTGTATGCCCAAAGGGTACAATTTATAGCAGCTAAGAAATCAAACTGCTAAGGAAATTGTTTGAATCCCTCCATTACAGAAACAATTAGTAGCTAGGGAAAGTCAATATTTGATTTTCTCGGCTCAAGGAAAATAAATCTGTGGTGGGTCTACGTTCTTACCTTTTGTAGGTGTATGACTCAATCTCCCCTATTGAAAAAGGCTGGATACAATTAAGCAGCTTTGGAAACTCAAATCAGTTGATTGGCAATTAAGAAATACATCATGGGTCTACTCCTTTCCTTGTGAGACTTGAATACTTACGTATATTTGAAAATATATATATATATATAATAATAATCAAGGAATTCACCGTCTCTCGTTTTGGTATCCGAACCCTTCCCAAAGTTGTCAATCTTTTGAAAGCCAAATCCCCAAGATTGAGAATTCAAAACTCAAGAAGGATATTATTCCACCGAATTCCATTCTATTGTTAGCTGTTGCTTGGAATACAAAAGACAATTAAGTGAACTTGCCCAAGTTAACCAAATCCCCACGTTTTGATTTTCTCGCTTCACGATCTTTTCCTGTCGATGGACATGCCCAAGTTAGTCTTGAACAGCCTATGTTTATGGAAATTCACGTGCCAGACGAAGATGAGAATGAAATTCACTCCTCGCCAAGTTTGATCCGGAGGGAAAATAAAATAAAATAAATGCCATTACCGACTGGTTTCACATTCATGGGCCGTGATTTATATGGGATGAGCAAACTTCCATGAACAATACTTAGATAATAAGGATATTCAAGCTACTTCAAGCCTCACCCTCAAATGCTAGCAAGCAAGCATCCACCTGAGTCTTGAAGTGGGGGCAAATTTGTAGACACTAAAATTTCGGCATGACTTAATCGCCGTCCGATCAATTGGGATAAATCGTCCTCAAAAAAAATTAAAGTCAAGATTGGTCAAAGCGCTCGAATAAATATTAGGCCGGGCAAATTTCTACGGCTCAATCCATTTAAGATGCAGTGAAGACCAAAATAAGTTGGGCTAATTTAATTGGCCTAGTGGATCAATAAACTGGGCTAACTTAATTAGCCTGACGGATCAAAGAGTTGGGCTAGCTTGATTGGACAAATGGGTTAAGGAATACAAGCCCAAAAGTGCAGGCCCATTTCAAATAAATCCTAAAAAAAAGAGAGTCAAAAAATAAATATATTAGTTCTCTTTTAAATTAAAATCATAGGAAATAAAATAGAATCACGATCCAATCAAGCCAATCAAATCAAATCAAGCCAATCAATCAAGCCAATCAAATCAAATCAAGTCAATCAATCAAGCCAATCAAATCAAATCAAGCCAATCAAATTAAATCAATCAGGCTAATCAAATCAAATCAAGCCAATCAAAGATCTTATTATGAGATCTTGCCATTCTTGGCTCTTCTCTCCTGGAGCCTATAAATAGAGGCTCATAAGAGGGAGAGAAGACACAACTTTTTGCTTGGCATTCTTCAGAGCTCTCAAGACTCTTCAAGAACTCAAGCATTCTTCAACATCCTGCAGAGAATCATCAAACACCGAAATCGTGTCGATTTCTTTGCAAGTCCACCACATCAAATCATTCAGCAACTCAAATCACTCAACAAACCAAAACTCTTGGAGATTTCAAGGATCAAACTCCAAAGTTCAAGTCATCTTCAAACTTTGTTCTTCGGTTCATTCAACTTGAAGATTCAAAGAAAGTTACTATTCAGGCGATTTAACAACAAGCATTCAAGCCGTTAAAACGCCAACAATTCCGGAGATCGAATCAGAGGATTTTGTTCTTTTCTTATTTAAAGAGCATTTATTAGAGGATTGTACCCCTTTCAATTCAAAAATCAATAAAAGTATTATTTTGTGCATCTTTTTCGTCTTCTTTATTGCAGGACACGAATTTGTGTGTTACAACGGTAATGAATCAAGTACATATATACATTTGCATCTTTGAAGTTTACGACACACATAAACCAATGAATGTTGTTTTCATTGATTGGGATGTACACCCGTTCCACGGATTCGAGTATCCCTGTCCCTAATCTCTTCATCTCCCCATTGTACGAGACGAGGTGAAGGCCGACATGCACAAGGGGAAATGAAATCTTTGGCCGGCGTGTAATGTTCAAAATAGAACAACTGTAGAGAAAAAAAAAACGATACATAATCAATTCTACAATGAAGCAACTACTTTGATGTAAAAAAAATAAAGTTAAGAGATGTACCATTAGAAACAGTACACAGCCACGGATCACTTTTCATCCATCCTGATATTTTTGAATGCCTTTGGCTAAAAAGTCAAGCACAAATTGGCTCCAATTTAATTCACTAATAGAAGACACATCCTTTACCGCATGTAGAAAAGGTCGATTGACTCCCAATTCCGACGTTGGACATAGAACAGCCCACATAATAAACAATACAAATGCAACCTTGAAATTATCATCGTTGTCTTCCGTGTTCCTTACATGGTTTTCCAAATGACGCAACGGAATTGAACCTTGAGCACCCACACAATGTGTCTCACACAAGGGAGGTATTTCAGAAATGTTTCCTTTAAGGATCACCCTTTTACCTTCACATGGCAATCCCAGTATGTGGTGCACATCTAACAGTGTAATTATGGGGCTCTTACCATGCACATATAAACAAAGTGATACGGGATCAAATTTACTAACCAACTGCTCACAAAGTTTTCTATCTAGCCTGGTACATTTCAAACGCAAAAGACCTCCAAATCCCATTGCCTTTACACTCTCCACTTGTTGCGGTTCAAGATTGCGTATAATATCACATGCTGTCTTAAGTTGAGTTCTTGTAATAAAGGTTTCCTAAACACAACATCAACAACTCTAATCAAATTTACAATCAAGTAAAAGTGGAAAGATTATGCATAAACATAATTGCTAAAAAACAGAATATTTGCACCTTTGAATTTTCTTGAGGATCAACCTTAACCTTTTGCTCTTTGTACGCTTCAGAACTTAGCTTAGCCTTTTCAATGTACTTTTGTTTAGCCTTGTCTCCCAAGGCTTTCCATTTTGCACGAATTTCGCTCATTGACTAAAATTATTGAAAGAGTGCAAATCCTAGTTAGATACATTGACAATTCACATGTGGGTAAACACAACTATAGAAAAAATTGTAGTTACCATTCGTTTTGATGAACTCTTCTTAGTCATCTTCGACTGTTCTTGGCTACAAAAAAATATTGTACATCAAATTAAATATCAAAAACACTAGGTTGCTAGAAGAACATAGACATTGATAATGATAACAAAGAATTACAAAGACAAGGAATAAACAAGTATTAACAAATCGACCAAATTATTCAAAGACTATTTCGAAGTCGTAAGTCCTTGCGGATCAAAAAATAAAGTCGCAAGTCCTTATATGCTTGTTGAAGTTTCTGAAACGACCAAATTATTCAAAGACTATTGTTCAGCACCCTCCAAATGAACTAGGCCTTCCTGCTGTCTAGTTTAATGCCTCATTGTAAGAAAAGTAGTAGTAATAATCTTCTCCTCATAAGTTGAAGCCATGGATCAACTTTCGTAATGAAGCTATAGTTCTTTGATGAGTATAAAGAGGACCTACAGAAGCTAATTGGTAACTGTTTTCACATTTCCCTTATTGTTTAACATGAATGTCTAGTTCTCAAATATGAAGAGAACTTCAACTACTAGAGTTTCTACATAAGATTATCCAAGGATAATGCAAAGGTTGGTATAGACACGTGTAAGTTTTCCCCCTTCTCCTCTCTTCTTTCTTTTTCCCCCATGAACACCTGAATCCCACAATCAAGACCGAAACACGTGTAAGTTTCATTACTAGAGACACCTAAAGGCATTCAAAATTCAAATACTGAAAAATCCAAGAGGAGGTGCGCTGATTGAGGAAGGTGAAGATTGACTCACCATGGTTTCTTTTTTCGAACGGCGACTCATCATGGTTTCACTCACCTGACGAGGTACGCTGAAATTATCCGCCATGGTTTCACTCACCCCAACCCAAAACAGGAAACCCAACCCAATGTCTCTCACTCTAAAATTTCCTCTGCTACACTTGTATCAGTTCATAGATTACATATCTATACTGAGTTGTGAGGGGAAGAAGCCAGATTGAGATTGGTCTCAATCTCCAAGCAAATCATGTAACAAATCTCCAAGTGGAGTACACATGGCATAAAGTCTTCAATGGCTGCTCATTCATTCAATTCGAACATCACGTTTCACATAAGCGACAACACTAGTAATTGGAAACCTCACGTCATTCAGTTGAAGGACCCGAGACCTGAGTTCGCGGCGAAATTCTATAAAATTCTATATTGGTTCTATTACTTAATCACCAACTAAAGAAATTAGAAATGACTATTTTCGATAAGCAAATCCCTATAAAATACTTCTGACATAACCACCTTGGAAAGCACAAAATCACCAAAAGAAACAGTGCAAAGTACATTCGAGGATAAATACTTCTGACATAACCAACTTGTGGCCATTAAAAGATACTCAAAGTCTCAAAAAGACATACAAGAAATATATCCATCCATTGCAAGGATGCTTTGGAACAGCATTATGGTCTTCTTTAACCATTTTCAACTCCTAAAACAAATAGACCTGTTAAATAAAAAATTGATAGTTAGTTTGTCAAAAGCAAGGTTGAATACATATGTACAATGCATTTAATATGGAGTAGTTCCAACATTTTGACTAGAATAAATTATAATCATGGCTGCTAAAATCATTTAATAGCATGGGGGGACCCTCATGTCTGCCCTTTATCCCCTTATTTTACTCTTTCTAATTTAGTCATGGCTGCTAAAATCATGGAATAGCATGGGGGGACCCTCATGTCTGCCTTTTATCCCAGTGGACCACAAACCACGGAGCCATTAATATTAAACGGACTGTTTGCTGATTGCTCTGCCTATAGGGTTCTTTTTGTAGGTTATTTCAAGAGATTATTGTCGGAAAGACCAAAACATGGGATCCAACATGGGGGACCCTCATGTCTGCCCTTTATTCCCCATTGTTCTCTTTAACATTATTAAATCTCTACCTACAAAGCAATATATAAAACAAACTCCAGGTGCAATCGAAACCTCATGCTAAACCTAGCATTTATTATTCAAACACATATACCCTTCAAATGTCTACAAAACCTCACCGTTATCTTCAGCGTAATCTTCTTCTACATTAAAGGAATTTTTCTTCCAATCCAAAACAGAATTCCCCTTTCCAGTTTCGACAATCAAAACCCTCTCTCTCTCTCTGAAAACAAAAATTTCTGGATATCCCTATAACAACCCACCACACGGCTACGGTTACGGCGGCCCCCTGCCGTCCTAGCAACCCTACTCCGGCGGCCCCCCGCCATCCCAGCAAACCTACTCTTCCGCCCCATACGGCGCCCCACAACCACCCCCACCCACCCAAAACCCCTACGCACCCCCACCGTCATCCACCCCCTACGCCGCCCCATCCGCTGAAGATAACTGATTAGAGTTTGAGAAAAGAGAAGAAAAAAGAAGGATTTGGCAATTCACAAAAGAGAAGAAAAAAGAAGGGTTTAGCAGTTCAAAAAACCCAATCACTAGTACTAAAAACGAACCCCTAGGGTTCTTTTAATCACTATGGAAGCATAAAAAAAATTTACAATTTCTTTGCCTCCTACATTACGGTTTCAGAGAGAGAGAGAGTTACCTCGTCGTGGGCTGTGGAGGTCAAGAGGAGTAGGAGCTGTGGAGGAGGGGCGTGGAGGAGCTGCAGGCGTGGAGGATCTGCGGGCGCGGAGGTCAAGAGGCGTAGGGCTATGGAGTTTTCATCTGCTGAAAGGGGGCGAGTTTTGCATCGACAGAGGGAGAAGGGGGGAAAAGTTAGGGCTTTCACGTTTTTCAGTGTAACCGGAGTAGGAGGTAGTGAGAGAAAGAGAGGAGATAGACGAATTGATTTGATCAATGGCCAGGATTAAAAGGATCAGATCCTACGGTTCAGGTTTGATGGGAGTATGATGCTCCCAAAACCACCAGGGAGCATCATAGCCGGACTCTCCACAGAGTGGGTCGCCGGAGAAGAAGGGGACCGAGGGAGGTGTTGTGTGCAGAAGCGGAACCCAAAGGAAGAAAGGTTAGACAGCCTTTGTGCTTTAGTGATCTCAGGAGCGAACGGAGCTAGAGGCCGGTGATCTCGATTTTTTCCATTCAGTCCGGAGCAGTTCAGTTTGGGGCTGTGCGAGTCAGTCCATGGCTTTGGCTTTCAGTCCGATTCTGACACTCCGATCTCGACACAGTGCGACGAGTTGATGACCCCGATCGGAGAACTAATGATTGTAACGGTGGCCTTGTTATTGTGGTGGTGGAGGCACACTAATCACACTCAGAGCCATACCATTTTGTGTAAACAAATATGATTGATTTATTAATGTTTTGTAGTGAGGATAAACTGCTTCATGTGATTATTCTTTAGTGAGAAACTTCTTTAAGGTTTTTTCGACCGTGATTAGTGTGCAAATATGTCATAATTTGTAGATACCCATCTGATTGTTCTTTAGTTTGTGTACGAGAAACATAAATGAATGGATGCAATTTTTAATGCTATTACATCTTGTGGTTACCAGTCCATAGACTTGACTTTGTTCCTAAATTTTGGTTTTATTTGTTAAATGTTGCTGAAGTTCAATTCAGAAGAGGGTAGAATTGGGTTGGTTTTGGACTTGATCATTTTTTAGAAAAACATGCTTACCACATGCATTTGAAAATTTGTTACTTAGCAACTCGAGTCTGAAGGTAATTACCATTTCAATGAACATACTTACCACAAATAGTGGATGTGTTTAATGACACCATGTGTGACAAGTAAGCAAGACTCTAGACTTGTTGCACCTAAGAAGAATTGGCAAAAAGGTCTAAACATGTAGTCAGTATTTCCTTTCAGAAAAGTATTAGCAAAAGTCATGGTATGTTTGCATGAAGTCATGGTATGTTTGCATGAAGAAGTAATGGTTGAATGTTATGGTGGTAATAATGATCAAGTTTTGTGGTATGCGTAGCCTTATTCTATGGTAAGTATGGTATTAACAATGATCAAGCTCTCTGATGTATGGAACGTGAGGCAAGGTGATTGATGACTTTCATACATGAGTTGGAATTGGTTATGGGACGTGGGAACATAACTAATGCTGGCTATCATTTTCAAGTTTAGTGAACTCGTTATTCAATTCAAGATGTTGAGTTATCAGACTAATTAGTTTTTTTTGTTGTTGTTGAATTGAACAAACCAATTTTATTAACTATAATGAGTTTATTGGATCTAAGATGTGGTAAAAACGTCGTTTCTTAGAACAAACCGATTATCATCATTTCCATCATCATCACTAGTGTCATCACTAATGTCTATCATTACATTCTTTCCTTTCGAACAAACGTTGTCATCCATCTCTTCAAATCTGGTCAACTACGACCACAATCAGTGGCAAGTGTTTTCTTATATAATAATGATATAAAATGCAATACATTATGGTCAACGTGATCTAAACAAACAAAAAAGGTAATCATTGAGATAAATTCAGATTATGGTCAAATACGACCATAGTTTGTGGTAAGTAATTTCATATATCGTGGTAATCAATTGATATACATTATGGTAATTGTTATCTATACAAATAAAAAACGTAAGCATTGATCTTTTGTGGCAAGTGTATCCTTTTCAAAAAGTAAGTACTAGCATAAACCGTGGTATGTACACATCCAGTAATAGTCGAGTATTATGGTGGTAACAATGATCAAGTAATGTGGTATGCGTAGCCTTATTTTGTGATAAGTATGACATTAATGACGGGTAGGTACATATTTTTCTAACATAACTAATGCACCATAATAAGGGTAGTTAATAAGCTAACTACCACAACAAAATTCGATGTCACTTAGTCCTACTTAATTTCTATTACCTTGTAATTAAAACATCATACCTAATGATTAATGAAGCTAAATGATTTATTGAATGCGGCATTAGAGATCAATAGTTAGTGGTTACTCTTACATTAGCCAATTGTATTAGTCACTCATTGATCGCAATCAACACTATAATTAACTACTACATCTACTACTGACTTTGATCACTATCAACCTACATTAACTAATTCATTTTAGCCAATTATTAATGCTCAATCATCACTATAGCATTAGTACAATTGGCCAATGACTTGACTACTATAGTCAATCATCACTTATTGAATATGATCAATTAATTAAGCTCTTAGTCAAATGACTCTGACAACTATAGTCGATTATAGCAATTAATCGTTACCCTACCACTAATTGAATAGTCTAATATCATATTATAGCTACTAATCGTTATAATATCACGTTAATCGATTGCAGAAATTATTTCAAATAAATTATTTAAATATAATTTGGAGATTATTACAATTATATAGTTTATATTTTTAATTTTTAAAAATTTGTTATAAGAAAACATATATACACAAAGTAAAAATTTAATGGAATATATTAACAACATTAATGGTAAGTTAGTCAAAACAATAAATGAATAATAATTTTCACAATAATATTTGTTAAATACGTAATTATAAATAATTTAATGGAATATATTAAAAAATGAATATAAAATAAAGGCAATTTTTTGGCTTAAATAATTAGTTTCAAAAAATTGTTACAAAAAGATTGGTTTACAAATTAAATATTATTAAATTATATTTATATTTTCACCAAATATTTGGTAGTATATTATACAAATGATTAGAAAAATGTCAAAAAGTAGGGGAATAGGACAAAAAGTGGTGTCAATTTATAAATTTTTAATAATTATAAGTTTTTTTTGCAAAAAGGTTCATTTTTTCGCCAAAAAAAAATATTTTCCTGCCAAATCGGCTACCTGGAGAACCGATTAGAGAGAGAAAGGGCAAAAAACGTTGAAGTGTAGCCTTTAGTTGTGGTAAGTATACAGTATTTGTTTAGTAAGTATCAACATAAAATATGGTAAAAAGAACCTGTTTTCATGGTAAGTGTAATTGCGTTTTTAAATTGAAAAAACACAAAATCACTTCACTTTTTGGGGTGATTTTGATCCGAGGGCTTAAATTCACCTAAAATTTGATCTAAAAATCCATATTAAATAAACCTCTAAACTTCAAACCCCACCAGGCGTCAAACATCCGGCCCCCAGACGAAGGAGAAGACTGCGATTTAAAACCAAGTTTTGGAGCACCTCTACAACCCGCCTAGGGTTTGTTCGTCTCTTTCTTTCGATTTCCGCCCAATGCTGAAATCAGCAACGTCTCGACTCTCGGTTGCACGGGGCTTCATCAACCCCTCCCTCTCTCTCACGAGTAGTACTACAACCGCCACAAGCTTCAGTTCTCTCTCTCCTGTTCCTAAGGTATCGGATTTCACCTTCTCTCTGTTTCTGAATCTCCAGTTGCCGGACCTGGGTTCCGTTTTATATTGTAGATCTTGTCGTTTCATATTGTAGATCGAAACGCTAAGTTTGAGTTTTATGGTCACGTTAGTCGGATATCAATTGATATGTGATTGAAATGCGAAAACAAATCATAATTGGTTTCTAAACACTCGATTGGAACCCAGCGAAATTCAATGCTGAGTTGTTTTTGTTCCATCATATTTTAATTGGCATCCGATTAACATGCTTTTTGACGAGATCTACAATGGAACGGAACTTAATTAGGTCCGGCAAGGGGCCTGAAAACCAACTGCATGGGGTGCATTTTCCGGAGAGGACTGCCGACAATCCTTCTGGGTTTAGTGTAATGGTTATTGATATCATTTTTTGCTCGCAGCATCTCGGGTTGAGCATCAGGGGCGTGCAAGTGGGAGGGAGGGAGATTCCGGATAACAAGCGGGTGGAATACTCTTTACAGTACATCCATGGAATTGGCCGCAGCAGAGCGCACCAAATCCTCTGTGACCTCAACATTGAGAACAAAATCACAAAGGACCTGTCCCAGCAGGAAATCATCTCGCTCCGGGATGAAGTTTCCAGCTACTTGATTGATTTCCAACTCGTAATACTTCTCTCTCACATGCCCCTTTTTTGATAGTTCTCTAGTTGTATTTATAATAGGGAGAAAATTCTTTCCACCTGTCGTGGAAACCTTTGGTTTTCCACCACCACCTGTTACGGGCTCCACCGGCCATTTTTTGTTATAATCTGAACCGTTCATCTTGTAGGGCCCTTACAAAATGAACGATTCAGATTATACCAAAAACAGTTTTAATCTGAACCGTTCATCTTGTAGGGCCCTACAAGATGAAAGATTCAGATTATAACAAAAACAGTTTTGTGGGGCCCATAGGTGGTGGTGGAAACCATGGGATTTCCACCATGGTGGATAGAATTTACTCTCTTTATAATAACTTCATACTATAAACTAACACCTCAGTTTGGTATGAACAACTTTTTGAAACTCGGTCACTATGTTTCCGGTATGCATTGCATTTTCCTAGGGCTAGTAAATTTATTGTTCATGTACACATATATCTACTACCAAGTGATAGGTTCAATGGATAAGTGCTAACTCGCTCAATTTTTGGGTTCAAGTCTCCATAATCACTTGTTGTGGCTAAATATACTATTTATTGCCTGTAGAATGCGTTGTGACCTTAGCTTTGGCCTTGACATAAGTGCAGCTGGTCCTCTACAAATGACTCGGCGGTGCCAAGGGCAATACTCTTGGTTGATATGTGGAGAAGTCCATATGCGTATCTTTTGTTATTAGGAATATATTATGGCCCCTTTGGCCTAAATTTTATGCGTCTTTTTGACCAAGTCTCTTTTGTTTCTTTTAAATTCTACTAGATTCGAGTCAAATATTTAGATCAATCATTTGTCTCGACGAGGGGAATCAGGAAAAGTATAAAACTATGGATCAAAGTTTAAAAAAGTTCATATAAGACAACGTAATTTGGGACGATGTGATGTAAAGATTGTGACGGAAGCTAAAAAAAGGTAACCAAACAGTTGAATAATACCGACTGTCTTTCATTAAAATTAATTTAGTCCATACGTACTCTATGTATCCATACATCTGTGAATAGATTGTGTGCAAGTGTGTATAACTCACGTGGTTTTGGGTGCTTCAGATGTGATCCAATGATCTTGCCGTTAAAAGGTTGAAGGATATTCAATGCTACAGGGGGATAACTGATAAGGCACATTCAGGGGCTTCCTTGTAGAGGACAAGGAACGAAAACCAATGCTCGGATCTGCCGGAAGGGAATGCATAGCGCATTGGATGGAAAGAAGGCACCTCGTTAACAGAAAATGGGTTTGGTACTTCTCTCAACTGATGGAAATTGATATGGGTTTGTAGCTGGACCTTGTTGTAGTTGAAATTATACTGCTTTAAATTGGTGAAGTTGAATTATGATGTTTGGAATTGCAATTTGTTTAGTTTGTTTTCACTTTTGAAATGCAATGGTTAAATGCTTTTTCCTCCAGTCATTCTGGTAGGAAACTCCTATTTGATCTGAATTCTGGTTGTTCACTTGTTCTGTAATTGGTTCATCATTGCAATGTGCTTGTCCTGTTCTGTCTTCTGTTATGATATGACTAGACACAAGCTTTGGAATTTCATAGCAAAAGTTAATCATAAAAAAGTGCATGTTATACAGTAAATCACATAGGATCAAGAAATAAAGCTATTAGGTTCTCACACCTCATCATGTGTTTGTTTCATCCCCTTCATCTTGTAGCCTGACTCATTTTCTGCAACTGTATACCTTGATAATTTATGGATCCTTGCTTAGTTTTCCCAATTCTCAAGATTTTCTTATGGTGGAATCTAGATAATGTCTCTGTCCCATGCCTTTTTGTAGCGGATGCCATTTTGTACGTATGTATAAATGTTCTGAAAGTTCTTGAGGCTTTGGATCAACCCCTGAATGACTTTTCCGACAGTTCAACTTCTGTCTTAAATAGTGGAATTTATCCTTATATGGAAATGTTTTATTCCGATAATGTCAGTATTCACTTTGGAGACACTCCATAACTTGAAGCTCTTTTATTGCTCTTATGTGAAGAATATTGGTCCGTACATACATGCTTTTTCGAAAATTTGCTCTCTACATATACATTAGTGAATTTGTATCCAATTGCTGGAATTGTCGTTTGGAGGGTGGAAGTTGTGGTGGTTGGGGTTGGGTGGGTTGAATAGGACAATTTGGGTTTGTATCTTTTCTGTTTACTCCTAAAATTTGTAATTGGACTCTCAGGGATTCCTGATTTGACCACTAGGCCAGTGTTGTTGGTTCTTTGCATCTAGTTTTGGTGTGCATATATTTTCGGGTTATTTCCAAGGACACCCCTTCAACTATCATGTTTTGTCAACATGACCCCCTCACGTTTAAAACTCATCAACTTCACCCCCTAATCTATCAGAACTCATCAATTACACCCCTTCTGTCCAATTCTGTTGAGAAATGTTTAACATTTTGGATGGAAAAGACCTATAACTTGGACGGGAAAAAAAATTTAACCCTAAATTGCCCCTCCTCTCTCATCTCTACTACTCTCCCTCTCTCTCTCCTACTCCCCCCACTGATCCCCAAACCCAAACCCAGAAATTTCAAACCCAAAAATTTCAAAACCCATCCCCTTCTCCTCTCATCTCTACTACTCTCTCCCTGCTACTTCATCTCCCCCACTTATCCCCAAATCAAGAAATTTCAAAACCCATCTCTTCTCTCCCTTATTTTACAAACCCATCTCCTCAACTGTGATTTGGACGCTGAGATTTTGGACAAACGGCCGAGGGAGGTGGAGAAAGTGGCTGTTAACTCGGTTTTCGAGCTCCATCAGTTGTTGGCCCAGCCCGGTTCGATCTACGATGTTCGACTCGCTAGAGGGGTTTGGTTTGACTCCGGCGAATAGCCAGGACGTGGTGATGTTGGAGGTGTTGTGCTCACAACAAATTATTTTCCTTGTATGAGATATTTTGGTGACAGCTAAGCACAACTAAGTCGGTTAGGATTTTGTTCGTGTGGAGTATATTCAGTGATGTAATCAAGAATAGCAATATCAATTTCTCTCACTAAAATTTTTCCTGTGTTTTCTTTCATTTTCTTTCTTATTTCTAGCCTGTTTTGAGAAATTCCACATCTGGCGGCAGATTTGCAGCGTGGTGGTGTGCGAGGGGGCGGATTGGGTGGAGTGGCATGAGACGCTAAGTCAGGGGTGGGGCAGGATGGGTGCGGCTGGGTTTGAGTCGAACTGAGCATGTTGCTGACTCTGTTTGGTGGCGGGGATGGGTATAGGGTGGAGAGAGAGAGAGAGAGAGAGAGAGAGAGAGAGAGAGAGAGAGAGAGAGAGAGAGAGAGAGAGAGAGAGAGAGAGAGAGAGAGAGAGAGAGAGAGAGAGAGAGAGAGAGAGAGAGAGAGAGAGAGAGAGAGAGAGAGAGAGAGAGAGAGAGAGAGAGAGAGAGAGAGAGAGAGAGAGAGAGAGAGAGAGAGAGAGAGAGAGAGAGAGAGAGAGAGAGAGAGAGAGAGAGAGAGAGAGAGAGAGAGAGAGAGAGAGAGAGAGAGAGAGAGAGAGAGAGAGAGAGAGAGAGAGAGAGAGAGAGAGAGAGAGAGAGAGAGAGAGAGAGAGAGAGAGAGAGAGAGAGAGAGATAGAGAGAGAGAGAGAGAGAGATAGAGAGAGAGAGATAGAGAGAGAGAGAGAGAGAGAGAGAGAGAGAGAGAGAGAGAGAGAGAGAGAGAGAGAGAGTCTTTTAGAGAGAGAAAATGGAACCCGGAAGGCCTAAAGGAAGGCCGCCGATGAGTTTTTTAGTTGAGGGGGTGATGTTGAAAAAACGTGATAGTTGAAGGGGTGTCCTTGGAAATAACCCTATATTTTCAAATCTCAAATGTATGAAGATTTTCCATAGTTGGTTTCAGACTTGCAATTAGGCACCAACTTCTAGTTTGAAGCTAATCTGATATGCAAATACAGACGGAACTTGCAAAAGACTAAATCATAAACCTCGAGGAAAAGAGTTTCCACTTTCGATTCCTTTCCTCATTGTTTATCTTACAAGAAGAGATAATATCCGGACATCTTTCAACAACAAATGCAACTATGTTTGCTACGTAAGGTGGAGATGAAATAGCTTTACCTCTTGAATGATGCAAAACTATGTTTCCTTTGGTATTTGCCATTGGCGGCCTTTGCTTTGTTGTTTGTACCATCCTGTTCATCTGTTTGCTACGTAAGGTGGAGATGAAATAGCTTTACCTCTTGAATGATGCAAAACTGTCCGGTGTTACCCTAGATTGAGTATCTAAATGTGAGGTATTGAAAGAATTGAGGCCCTTGAAATGGGGCTATGGGAACTGCCTCATAGCTTTCCTAACATTGAGTACATCTGTTTGTTTTTTGTAAACAAATAAATTCACTGTTCTATGTTTCCATCAAGATGCCTGTGCTGTGAAATTTATCTGCAGTTTATGACCTTATTGACCTTTTGGTGTTGAAATCTGCTGCATTACTTGAAAGCATAGGTAGTCATTGTAGAAGGATTTGATCTCCTATCGTTCAGAATAATAGAGTGTAGTATGTACCTTCCCTCTCCTTTTCAATCAGAAGAATACTGGCTAAATCAGTAATTCAGTTTTGTTCTGTATGGAGGAATGATGCAGCAGGGCTTCATATAAGTCCCTAACACAAGTGAAGATTATGGCTTGAGATTAGCTATACAGGTTCGGACCTTATAGGGATTAGTAGGGATTTTATGTCATGGCTTTGCAACTTCTATGTTCCTTCTGTCATGCTTTTGGTCGCGAGAGACTCAGCTCCAAAGTTATCCATGTAGAACACATAAGCAAACATCTCAGTAAAAAACCAGCTTGACAGAAAATAAAATTTGTTTACGTTCGAGGTTCAATCAACTTGATTTTCTGCAAAAGTATTCTTCTGCACGACACTTTCAAATGAAAGATAAAAGTTCAGGTCATCATCGTGGAGACCGAGGTAGAGCCCAAAAATGAAAGTTTAAAAGATACGAAGGAGTACAGTGAGAGAGAAAGGGTGCATGGAGACGAATCGATCCCCTCTTCAAGTCGTGATTAGGAGTTTTCTAAACTGTGGACATAAGTACGAGGACACCCCACCGTGAGAATGATAGCGTTCCAGTATTCCATCATAGGGATGACGAGTAGATTTTAGCACCCAGGGTACTTGACGCCCCACTAGTACTTGTGGTTACTAAAGGACTAAAGTGTATGAAGCTTCTGCTGGTGCAGGTTTTTAGGAATTAGATGTCAAAGCAAAGAGAATGAAAATGTTATGATCCCAATCTCGAAATACTTTGTGGAAACAGTTGTGTGACAAATAATTTTACTGTTTGTCCGCGAAATACTTTGTGGAAACAGTTGTGTGACAAATAATTTTACTGTTTGTCCGCTTCTGTCACAACCCTTTTTGTGCGCTCTTATCAGGCCTACTTCAATGTTCAAATATTTAGTACATCTTTCAGAACTCGTTGAGAATATCAATTATGTCTAAAATCAAGCTGATAGGAAATCAATTGACACGTTTCGTTCAATGTAAAGGGGTTAAAAGTCAATTGAATTAGGCAAGTCACACGTTCCTTTGTCCCCAAGAAGATTTGCACACTAGGATTTAAAGTCTTCCTGCCTTTAAGGATGGAGTCCAATTGTGTAATCGAGTATTCACGTTCAGAATTAGTACCAGTATTGCATATTCACCTCAACACACACACACACACACACATAGATGGATTAACTCGATCAATTCAAACCACCAATCTCATTTATCTCATCAGTTTATTGGAAGATGTTTACTCCTAAGTTCCGCCTTGTTTTGCTTGTTGTTCTCTTACTTTTACTTAATTCTATTCCATTCCTGATGGCGGCACGCTTCTCTGAAAGCAGTAAGCATAGAAATACTATGATGTTCTAAATCAAAAAAAAGTCGTGTACGCGAAAGCATGATCTAATGACTAAAATTCATTAGAACGCCACTGTATGTAAAAATGAGTACAGATAATTTGAGCCCTTTTAATGTTAAAACCTGAATGTATGGTGCTTGTTTAGGATATTGATACTTAGAGCTGCTTTGGTTTAAATGACAGAACGCAGGTCAAGACTAGCTGGGGTGAAACCAAGTCAATTAGAAGGTCAGAAACAATGGGGGCTGTTGTGATTCATGAGTTCACAAGAGCACCGTATCTCACCCTGCCTCTAACTATCATTACAGAAGAAAATGATATAAATAAAACAAAAATCAATACGCCTGGCCAAAGATGACTTAAGAATTTACTATCATGTGGGTTATAAAACTGGTGTTTTGCCTTCTTTTATTTTTTTCGCTGAGGAGTTTGTGTTACATGGTTGTGAACTAATGTTGGTCTTGTTTGTTGGTTTATGTTTTATTATTGGAAAGATGTAAACTCTTACCATATAAAAAAGGGCAATTTTTCGTAGTAGTCCCTGTAAATTTATGGTTGTCTCACTTTCGTCCCTCTAGTTTCAAAGTGCTCCAATTTCGTCCCTGTAGTTCGTTTTACGTTCCAAATTGGTAAAATCGTTAACACCGTTAACGAAACTAACAGAAAAATATGATTAAAAAATTAAGTGCTCCAATTTTCAATCCGGTTGAACTGGTGCGAAGATCTTATTTTTTTGATCATTTTATCATAAATGGTCGTAATGAATTTTTGGCTCTAAGGCCTTTCAACGAGCACCCGAAAACTCCTTATTTAGTTTCGGGGCACTCTTAGGGTGCTCATTGAAAGGCCTTAGAGCCAAAAATCCATTATGACCATTTAAGATAAAATTTTTAAATAAGTGTTCCAATTTTCAATCCGTTTGAACCGGTGCGAATATCTTATTTTTCTGATCATTTTATCTTAAATGGTCATAATGGATTTTTGGCTCTAAGGCCTTTCAATGAGCACCCTAAGAGTGCCCCGAAACTAAATAAGGAGTTTTCGGGTGCTCGTTGAAAGGCCTTATAGCCAAAAATTTATTACGACCATTTAGGATAAAATGATCAAAAAAATAAGATCTTTGCACTGGTTCAACCGAATTGAAAATTGGAGCGCTTAATTTTTTAATCATATTTTTCCGTTAGTTTTGTTAACGGTGTTAAAACGATTTTACCAATTTGGAGCGAAAAACAAACTATAGGGACGAAATTGAAGCACTTTGAAACTAGAGGGACGAAAGTGAGACAACCGTAAAACTACAGGGACGACTACGAAAATTTGCCCTTATTTTTTTTTCCCTCCGTACGTTTTTCTTGTCGACAAAGAAGCGGAAAATAGGGGTAAAGGCAGCTAGAAATTACGCAACGCAGTTCTGTACTTGGAATTAAAAAGTCTAAAATACCCAAACATATAAGAACAAGCAGTACACAACTAAAACGGCAAATTTGACTTTTCACCATGTACGTCAAATACCAAAACTATCCAAATACTAACACTTGCTAGGGCAAAACGAAAAGAAAGTTCGGAGGGCAATAATGTAATTTCATACCATGTCTTGGCTTACCATGCTAGGTTCTTTTATTACAAGTGTATTGATTAGCAATTTTGATAAACATGAAAGTAATAGCCCTTTGTGCTATTGTTCAAACCCAATTTGAATTATCTCAATCAGAGTTCTGAGCAAAGAGTTATGCCCAAAATACATTTGGTGACAAAGCGCAATTTATAAATTTCGTCACCAAAGGTACTCATTTGGCAACGAAATACATTTTTCATTGCCAAAAGCGTAAAAAAGGAGACAAAATTATTTTTGTCGTCAAAGATAACCATTTGGGGATGAAAAAATATTTTTTCGCCAAATGACCCCCCATTTGGCAACGAAATATTTTTTTTTGTCACCAAATGGTTATCTTTGGCATCGAAAAAGTAATTTTATCTCCTTTTTTATACTTTCAGCGACCAAAAAAAAGTATTTCATTGCCAAATGAGTATCTTTGGTGATGAAAATAATTTTTCCGTCGCTAAATAGATATAATTGGTGACAAATTTATTTTTTTGTCGCTAAAAATTAGATTTTGTCGCCACATTTTTGTCACCAAATATACTTTTTCTTGTAGTGTAGATTTCTAGATTAATTAGAATATTGGCATGCATCTTCTCCCCAACTTGAAGAAACTCGTCCTCGAGTTTATATAGTTGAATCGTCGTCCGTGTCAACCTTGTAACTAGATAACATAACTGAACAAAACAAAATAAATTAGGCCCAATAAATTTTCAAACAAAATAAATACGTTTATTTTGCATAGAGCTACGTACTGTAAACAAAAAGTTCTCTGTGTTTTTGTAACCGTTGACCGAAAATCTGTCTGACTTATAAAAAAAAAGAAACATGCTTGTGTCTTATCCCCATACCCTTTATCTTGTACTGGCTTAGCAAAAAAATAGGATCATTGAATATCAGGTGAGGGGTCAATTTGTTAGTGGACAACTGTTTAACAAGGGATCGATACACGGAAGTTGTGTATAATTTAAACTCATTATCTAGATATATGATCCCACTTGTTAAAAATCACGACTCTGATCAATATGTCCGAAAATCTCCAAATGATCTTTCAATTCCGGGGAGGCAGCCAGACTTTAGATGCTTGACGCACCAAAGAAGGTGGAGTGCTTGACGTGCAAACGACCAGACTTTAGATTCTTGGCGCGCCAAAGAAGGAGGAGTGCTTGATGCGCAGGCGACCAGACTTTAGATGCTTGGCAAAGAAGGTGGAGTGCTTGATGCGCAGGCGACCAGACTTTAGATGCTTGGCAAAGAAGGTGGAGTGCTAGATGTGCATGCGACCAAACTTTAGATGCTTGGCACACCAAAGAAGGAGTGGTTGGTGGCCCACCAAAGAAGGAAAAGAAGTTGGAGTGCTTGACGCGCAGGCGGCCAAACTTTAGATGCTTGGAGGTGGAGTGCTAGGTGCACCAAATTAAGAAGGTGGAGCCTTGAGTGGAGTACTCTTAATTAGTTCAAATGTGGAATTATGAGTTCTTTCTGTGCCTTGAGACATCAAGGATTGAGTTAATAGTATTAAGGGGAATTTGTACTTACATCCCCTGTACTATCATCAATTTGAAGATACACCTTTTGTACTTTAAATTTAAGTACTTACACTCCTTATACATAAAAATACAGGGGGTGTAAGTGCAAATTCTCTTTCTTTCCCTTCAAAGTAAAGGGATGTAAGTGCTTAAATTTGAAGTATAATGGATGTATCTTCAAATCAATGATAGTACAGGGGTGTAAGTGCAAATTACCACAATATTAATCTATGTTTCATTCCTCACTCTCAGTGCATCCACAATAGTATAATCAAAATTAAAAGGTTGTTAAGATTAGTAACATTTTCTCAAAAAATAGCTCACAATGGAATAATCAAACTTAGCAATTCATCAAATTTTGGCCCTTGGACAATCAAAACTATTAACTTTTTGCCAATAATCAAATTTAGTTGTCCCCGCATTTTCTCAATCAAGTACACAATCATTACACAAAAACCTTATCTCTCTTCCATTTTTAACATGTTTCTAAGAAAATTTTTTTTATTCAAAATTTTTTTTAAAACTTTTTCCCAAAAACTATTTTTTTTTAAATCAAAATTTTCAAAAAACTATTTTCTCTTTTTCTAATAACCTATTTTTTATTAGTTTGAAAACTATTTAAAAAAAATTATTTTCTATGTCACAATTTCTAGATTTTTATAAGTTGAAAAGGTGATGTGGCAAGTTTTGGTTATTCAATTTTGATTGTATCATTGTGGACCTCTACATTGCTAACCTTAGCAACCCCATTGTAGACACTCCAATTTAGCCTAACGATTATTTCAAGTCCCACCTTGGGGACCATCTCGATGATGAATGGATACAGTAATTGCTGATTGACTTCTCGTTAACCCATGAACTTTTGATGAGTACTTTTAACCACTTAGAGGACCTAATCCAAAACCAAATAGCCTTTCAGAAAGAAATACAGAATCCTAGGAGAATCTATCTATCGGCCGTAACATTGATCTCACAGCCTCAACATCATTCTTTCACTCGTGAAACATATTGCTTGAAAATCTCCATGAGAGATTGATTCCTCGGCAGCCAGATCTATTCTTCGGCCGCCAGAACCATCCTTCGGCCGCCTGATCTAATGCTCGGCCGCCAGATCTTCTATTTTCCAGATTCTAGAATGTTCTGTCATACATTTGATCCAATCACCAAAATCCTAGCAGCTAAATTCCGATGAGTTTGGGCCACGAAGTAGATTTCGTCTAGAGATCTTATTTACCCTATATTCTTTATTGATTCACGCCATTTGATTGGCCAGAGTGAGTCACCAATTGCCTATATAAAGAGGCTCCTAGGGTTCGAAAAAAACAACAACAATACACCCTCTCCAGCCATGAAATTCTGCAGAAATATTCTCTCATACTCCCTTTACAAAAACCCTAACCTTCTGAAGGCAGCCGCGATCCAACGATCAAACCTCCGAAGTACAAACCCTAACTCTAGGGTTTTCGAGAAAGAAATCAGTCAATTATCCTCAATCCGAAGTAATCAAGCAACTGAGGGATCAAGGTGGTGAGGCCCAGGGGCCTATGGCTTGGTTTATTTCATGCTTTTGCACTTCAATCGTAGCGTTTTAATTCTCTGTTAAATATTTATTCTGGTGTGAGGAAGAACATTAGCTGGGGTATCATTCCCTCGGCCAATACATCGACCCAGTAGGATTACTCGGCCGAGTTATCCATTTCCATGGCACAGTCTGTCTGTTCTGCTTGTTTTAAATGCATGTTTCGATTATCGTCTTGGCTCACCATTAACTATTTAAAGGCATATAAAATAGACTATGTGTCTAGAATTAGATAAATCAAGTATTAATCATGTATCGAACGATTAAGGGTCAGTCTCACGACTGGACAAAGAGGGGTGCCTAACACCTTCCCCTTATTGTACTCTTGCCTCCCGTACCTGGAATCTCTATTTGTTTTTTCTAGTTTTTATAAATTAGGTGGCAACTTTGTTTTGATGATAACCGCTATCGTGTGGCGATATTCCTAGCCATGAGAATATCCATGATCTTGGTTTATGAAGTGGAAAGCAAACAAACAACACTAATCAATCTGTATGACGATGCCCCGCTTGGGAGGTGTCTATACCCATAAATGGATAACCCAAAGATGATGTGGCAACTTTTGATTATTGACTTTTGGTTATTCCACTGCATATGCTCTCACTAGTTGTGTCTCCCAGTATGACGAATGGAAAAAGAAAGCTACAAGTCGGAAATGTTAGTGGGGACTAGAAGAAATAAGAAAAACAGATTAGACAAAAGTAATGGACTATGAAGATAACATAAGATATAAATGATACGAGTATGATAATATTTGTGGGTTGATTGATCTATTATGGCCAATCGTTTGATTGCCCAATTTTGATATAAAAAAAAAGGAGAATTTTTCATAGGTCCACTATAACACTTTCCAAACCCATCTAGTCCACTTCTAAAGTTCTTAACCCCTCTAGTCCACTAGCTTAATAAAACAATACCTATGACTAAAATACCCATCCTATATAATCACTTATAAAGAGAGAAACCCTAAATTTTTTTTCCAGATCTGGAGCCCCCCTCTCTCTCCACCATTCTCTCTCGCCGCCATCGACAAACTCGTCGCCGTCCATGGCCGCCGTCGATCTGTGTCCACAAACTCGTCGCCGTCCATGGCCGCTACCACCATAGCCGAGTTCCCGCCCTCCATCGCCGATCGACGGTGATCGCAATTGACTGCTCTTCGTTTTCCTATTACGAGAAGAAAAGGATTAATTCCGTGGTGGGGAAGAATTCGTGACCGTACGTGGTGAGCACTACTATTCTTTTATTTTAGAAGGATTCTTGTTTCTTATTTCATTCTCTGTACATACGCAGTGGCACTTGGAAGGATTAACATCTGTTGATTTAGCAAATTTGATAGGGGAGCATGGCTATTGTTCTCATGGCTGCTATATGTTTTGATCTTTTTTTGGCAGGATGATAGCATCTTCATTGACCCCCGCAAGAAAATTGGTACGGGTATGGCTTTTTTGTCCATCTATGGTTTCGTTATCATCGCGAAAATCATGATGATGTGGCGGAGATTATATGTTGTACAGGTCAGACGTTAACATATAATGTTATATGAGGTTATATAACATTATATGTTACTCTTTTTGGAGTTACATAGGACAGATGCAAACATATAACCCTATATGTCCAATTGCACTGAAACAGTTTTTTTGCTGGCTTTGGAATGTTTTTTTGTACTTTTGTTTAGCTGCTGTTGGGTAATATATATGGTTGTATGTTCAAGTCTGTTAGGCCCCGGCGCGGACCAATTCATATAAGGTTGTCTTTTGTTATTTATGGTTATGGTAACATATACGGCTATATTTGAATGCTAGTGTTTAGGTTATACATGATTCTTAAATCTACTTTATTACAATGCAAGAACAGTTTTATTTTTTGTACATTTGTTTAGCTGTTGTTAGGTAACATATATAGTTATATGTTTTGGTCTGTTAGACCACTGCGCAGATCAATTCATATAAGGTTGTCTATGGTTATATATGGTTATGGTAACATCAGGGCCGGCCCCGAGGTAGGCCCCGGGGTAAGCCCCGCAAGCCCTTTGGCTTGGACAACCCCCCGGCTAGGGCAACCGAGAAAAAAAAAATTGATGATATATAATATATATAAGTTTTGACGAAAATGTGGCATGAAGGAAGCTTTGGGTTTGCTAGCAGCAGCATGTACCAAATTCTTGATTCTTGATGTCTCTGGTTCGACTATTCTAAGAAGCGTTTTCAGTTTCCTCTTTTGAGGACCTGACGTTGAGAATTTTTTTTTTACCTTCTCTCTAAAAAGATGGAAAAGAAATTTTTCTCCTTTTTTTGCACTTCTTTCTACAAATCCACACATCACATGATTTCTAAGAGACAAATATTGGAGTGTGGTTACCAATATTTGGAGTACCAAAATCAAATTTCATAATTTTTTTTGTCACTAATATAGGTTAGTGACAATTTTTGCATGTCAATTTTCTTGTAGTGTGATTTGAAGAATTTGCTTAAAAAGATGATTTTTTTTAAAAAAATCGGGTTGTGCTAATCATAAAGCACCGTAACTAGCGTTTCATTTTAATTTTGATTTCTTGATGTATTTCAAACTAAGAGCACAATATAACCTTATTTTTTTTGTTTTTTTTCACTAATATGTTTTTAAAATTTTTATGATTTCATAATAAGTGGGCAATCAATTTTGGAGTTTGGCTTGGGCAACCCAAACATCGAGGCCGGCCCTGGGTAACATATATGGTTTTGGTTGTATATTTATGCATATATATGTTTAAATTTGAACATACTTTATTATTCTTTCTTAGGGTTATATATCCAAGTTTGATCATATTTCATTATTGTATATAGGATTATATGTCCTAACTTCAATTATTATTTTGATAGATATGATTTTCTTTCATTTATATAACCATGGAATGACTGGAGTCGTTTGAAGTGGAGTTATGTATTTTATTAATGTCTTTCTATTTCAGTAATGGTAGTCCAATTGCACTGAAACTGTTTTTTTGCTTGCTTTGGGAATGTTTTTTTTATACTTTTGTTTAGCTGCTGTTGGGTAACATATATGATTATATGTTCAGGTCTGCTATGCCGCTGCGCGGACCAATTCATATAGGGTTGTCTACTGTTATATATGGTTATGGTAACATATACGGTTATATTTGAATGCTAGTGTTTAGATTATACATGATTCTTGAATCTACTTTATTACCATGCTAGTGTTTAGGTTATATATGTTTGCATCTGTTTAACTCTGTGTATCTTTACAGGAATTACAAAATCAAATCAGAAAGGTAAAAAGTTGTACTTATGGAACGGACATATAATGCCCGGCCAATAGCAATGATAGACCATCCAGCACGAATGAAATGATGAGATGGTGATAGAGAATGACTGAGATGGTGTCATTGGGACAAATTTTATTTTATTTTTTTATTTTTTGTGGGGGTTTGAACAAATTTTATCTTCGATGGTCCGAACATTAATGATGTTTTATTTTAAACAAGTTTTGACTTGCCCACTGACTTAGGGGATACATTTTGTATTATATGGTACATTTTGGATATATTGAAATTGATGGCGTGTTACGGTTTGGTACTGCATTGTATAATATTCATGACAACAAATTGACATATAATCATATATGTACCAATCTGGTCGCTATATACATGGTTAAATGTCAACATGTGAAATAAGTAACCTTTAAAAGAAAAACATATAACGTTATATATGATCTGAATATATGACTATCGGGACGGTTCAAGAGACACCCAAATAAATACCTAAAAAAACACCCCAAATCTCAATCTCATAGTTTCCGATCAAATTTTTATGATCCGAACCGTTCAATGTGTGCAGAATGTGATTTTAAGGGTGCCCGCAAGAAATTAGCAAAACATATGACCGGGAAGTGCTTATTTTGAGCAGTTTTTAATTGAACCGTTCATTAAATCTAAGTTAAAAACTGCCCAGATCAAGCCTTTTCCGGTCATTTTTTTTGCTAATGTCATGCGAGTACCCTTAAAATCACGTTCTGATCACATTGAACGGCTCGGATCATCAAAATTTGATCGGGAACTATGAGGTGTTTTTTTAGGTGTCTAATTAGTTGTCCCCGGAACCGTCCCGACTAACTATATAACCATATTGTTCCTTATTCATTATAACCATATAACCCTATAAAAGAATAATAAACCATAACCATATATAACCATAAACAACCTTATATGAATTGGTCCGCGTAGCGGCCTAACAGACCTGAACATATAACTTTATTTGTGCAGCGGCAGAGCGGGTGAGATCTGGAATGCAGAGAGAGAGAGAGCTATCAAAATTCTAAAAAATGAAAAAAGGTGGCAAGGGCATTTTTGTCTTGTATAATTCTTTTTTGACTTGACAAAGGCCCAGTTTGGCAACACAAAAAATGAAAAAGAATAAAAATACATTTTTTTGTCTAAGCCAAACAAGACTCTTGTTTGAGTGGACCTAGTGGGTTACAAACTTGAGAGGTGGACTTGGTGGGTTACAAACATGCTATAGTGGACCTTAGACCAATTTTTTTTTTTTTAAAATCTATTGTTTGAAATTTAAAACATTGATTCCTAATTTCTTTTCTGTTTTAATGTATGATTTTGCTATCTTCAAATTTATGTGTTCATTTCGTGTGATATTATTGTTTTTCAATTTAGTATGAAAACCGCATCTCTCTAAAGCATATAAAACTTGGACTTGAAATAATGGATTATTATGGAGAGAGCTTTTTCAAACTTATGACTAATAAGTGCCCCTCCGACTTGTGTTAAATTTTTGGATGAGATTAACTTCTTCACGGCCATTCCGTGAAGAAATGTTTACAGCGCCCAAAACAACGGCACCGTTTTGGGCAGGAAAAATTTGAAAACAGGTGACACGTTCCCCAAGGCACAACCGCTTAAATATTAAAAACATATTACAAAATTAAATGCTTCAATTTTTAATCCGTTTGAACCAATGCGAAGATCTTATTTTTTTGATCATTTTATCATATAGGATCATGATTAATTTTTGGCTCTAGGGGTTTTGTAATTAAGTATTTGCTTTTCATTTGATTCTACAACTATCTTAGGGCTCTCATATGAGAGTCTTACAGTCAAAATCTAATCATGATCTTTTATGATAAAATGATAAAAAAAATAAAATGAGATCTTCGCACCGATTCAAATGGATTGAAAATTAGAGCATTTAATTTTTTTACTGCTTATATATTAAAAAATATGGTTAAAAAATTAAGTGACCAATTTTCAATCCGTTTGAATATGTGCCAAGATCTCATTTTTTTGATCATTTTATCCTATAGGGTCATGATTAGATTTTGGCTCTAAGACTCTCATATGAGAGCCCTAAGATAACTGTAGAACCAAATAAAAAGCAAATACTTAATTACGAAAGAGCCAAAAATTAATCATAACCCTATAGAATAAAATAATCAAAAAAATAAGATCTTCGCACTGGTTCAAACAAATTAAAAATTAGAGCACTTAATTTTGTAATTATTTTTTTTAATATTTAAGTAGTTGTGGCTTGGGGAACTTATCACCTATTTTCAAATTTTTCCTGCCCAAAACGGCGGCCATTATTTGGGCGTTGTAAACATTTCTTCATGGAACGGCTGTTAACAAATCAATTTCATACGAAATTGGAATCATATGCAAAATTCTCTCTCTATTCTGTGATTGAAAAACTATACTACTTGTAGACCCAATCTTTCGTTGCTTTCTTACAATTAGGGATTACGCAAATGAACAGAGTTGCTTGAGAATAGCTCGAGGCCCGGTTCGTTAAGAGCGTGGCTTGGCTTGACTCGTTTATTTATCGAGCCGAACTTGAGGTCGAGTTTTAGGCTTGTGTAGAAGCTCGACAAGAGTCGAAAAAGCTCGACTCGTTTGTAGAGGCACGTTTAGTTAATAAACTGGGCCGGTTCCTTAAGAGCTCAGCTCGTTTAAAAACGCTCTTCCGAGACCTAACTTGAATACTATAAAGTTTGGCACGGCTCTTGCTCGTTTGCACTCCTACTTTAAATAGCTCACTTATCGACATCCGAACCTGTAGACAAATAAGCTCCACAATACGGTTTAACAACAATGTCATGGCCACAAAATTCATGCATTACATTGATGTGCCACCAAATGCATTCCCATGGAGTTCATCAAATGGCACAGTAGTTAGGCGTTTCCATCTTAAAACTCTACCCAAACGATCTCCTTAGACTCCGTTCACTTGCACGAAAAGGATATGAAAGATGCAAAAATCCACTTTTTCACTGGAAAACAATTTCCTGCAAAATACATCTTGCCAAAAGAAATGAATTTTAATTTTCTTACAAGATTGCTTGTCAAAAGAACACACACAGAAAAATAAATTACATTCTCTTACTTCATCTCACTTCACTTTTCCTGGGAATCTATTTTTCACACAAAATTCCCGACAACTGAACAGAGCCTTTAATTGTGTGAATCAAATGTCTCATCACTTACTTGACGTTAATCTCAACAATAATGCTACAATGATCGCATTTGGTGATCATATTATGAGTATCATCTGATGTTTCGCTTAAGACATTTATATAGTACTCCCTCCATCCCTTTTTAAGTGTCCTGCTTCGTAACTCCAACTTATTAAAAAGACATCATCATTATACCAGCAAGCGCAAAAGTCATCATTATACCTTTCACATCAACTTTTTCCTCCACTTTTCCTACTTACCCATCATCATTACACTTTTACTCACTAACTTTTCAAAATAGAGGACAAAATAGACAATATACCAACTTTTACCCACAAACTTTATAAACTGGACACTTATTATGGGACAGCCCAAAATGAAATACTGGACTCTAAATAAGGAACGGAGGGAGTACATGACAAGATTGATTTGTTCCATGTTCGTACCAACCAATATCTTGGTAACACATCACATCACATTTTTTATAGGGCAAATTTTCGTAGTTGTCCCTGTAGTTTTACGGTTGTCTCACTTTCGTCCCTCTAGTTTTAAAGTGCTCCAATTTCATCCCTGTAGTTTGTTTTACGCTCCAAATTGGTAAAATTGTTAATACCGTTAACGAAACTAACGAAAAAATATGATTAAAAAATTAAGTGCTCCAATTTTCAATTCGGTTGAGCCAGTACGAAGATCTTATTTTTTTGATCATTTTATCCTAAATGGTCGTAATAAATTTTTGGCTATAAGGCCTTTCAACGAGCACCCGAAAACTCCTTATTTAGTTTCAGGGCACTCTTAGGGTGCTTATTGAAAGGTCTTAGAACCAAAAATCCATTATAACCATTTAAGATAAAATGATCAGAAAAATAAGATATTCGCACCGGTTCAAACAGATTAAAAATTGGAATACTTAATTTTTTAACTATATTTTTTAATATATAAACGGTGTAAAAAAAATAAGTGTTCCAATTTTCAATCCGTTTGAACCGGTGCGAATATCTTATTTTTCTGATCATTTTATGTTAAATGGTCATAATGGATTTTTGGCTCTAAGGCCTTTCAATGAGCACCCTAAGAGAGCCCTAAAACTAAATAAGGAGTCTTCGGGTGCTCGTTGAAAGGCCTTAGAGCCAAAAATTCATTACGACCATTTAGGATTAAATGATCAAAAAAATAAGATCTTCGCACCGGTTCAACCGGATTGAAAATTGGAGCACTTAATTTTTTAATCATATTTTTTCGTTAGTTTCGTTAACGGTGTTAACGATTTTACTAATTTGGAACGTAAACAAACTACATGGACGAAATTGGAGCACTTTGAAACTAGAGGGACGAAAGTGAGACAACCGTAAAACTACAGGGACTACTACGAAAATTTGCCCAAAAAATAACTCATGAGACTCTCTCAGCATCAAATCCCGCAAATCCCGACTCTACCAGCGGCGCCGAATATAGTCTTCTCCCCGCTTTGCTTCTCTCACACGGTCTCTCTCTTTCTTCTAGCTCGCCACATTTGCTTCCCTCACATAGCCCTAGCCCAAGCTGAAGATGACAAGCCCAAGCTGTGGGGATTTTTTCAGGTTTGTAATTCCAAACACAAAACTAATTTAATTGCCCTTGGTCTTGAAGTCCAATTTCTTTGGTTGAGAAATAGGCTGTTAGAAATTGATCTGTCTTCTCTTTGCGTGCGATGATTCAAATTTAACAAGTTTGTATACATATCTCTTCTTCCTTCAGTTATGCTTGAAGTAGAAAATTATGCCGCAATAGACACGAGTCTCCAACCCCAAATCAGACATCAATGTCGATTTCGCCCATGGTCAGGTAAAATTAATCTTACAGTTCTTTTATTATGTGGGTTTTAGTTAAGGGTGTGTTTGTGCTGGATTTCTTGCAATAATGTAGTGTTTTAAAGGGCTCATTTTGTACAACTATGAAGGAATTTTAATCGAACTATAGATTTTTGGGACTTCGGTCAGTCACAGTCACAAGACAAGGAATAGAAGGAAGCTCTTGAGGCTTTCAATAGGATGAAGAAAAAGAAAGTTAACTAGACTGATCTTTCTTGAGTTTTAAAACTATTCCCATTTCTGATGTTTCCTTAATCTGTTCTTTTTTGCTTCATGTCTTTGATTAGTCAGATTTTGAATCTATTTTGAATCTTTAACAGTGATGTTCTTCCTTTTATGGTGACATTTAACCATTTGGAATTGTGAGTCTCATTTTATTTTTATTGTCAGTAGCTTTATGTATACAGATTGTCTTTGTTATATGCATACTCTATCGAATGAAACATTGGATATACGAGGGAAAAGAATCTAATTCCAAATCGTGCAACCAAAGCATTGTTTGACAGGAAAGAAGATGCTTGATGCTTCCATTTTTACCAGAGTTAATATTGTTCCCATGCCAGATACTGTTACCGCTTCCTGGATTTTTACATTCAATCATACTGAAAGTGTATTTATTCATTGCCTGAATGCTTCTGCTGCATTGATAGTTTCAATTAATTGGTACTGATGCCCTATTATTTGTCTTGATGTTTAAAGATTTTTTTTGCGTGTGTTTTATAGAAAGGAAAACCATTGCAGTATATTTGGCTCAAAGTTTATAAGCTGACTTTCTTTGTGACTGCTATAGGTTTTGTTCATTAGTAGCTTTTGTCTGATAACCATATCTCCTGTAGGACTAATTACATTGTGCAAATCTTGACATTCCATTATCTTTTCCATGCAGGATAACAAATTTAAATTTCTCAGTTTCTTATGGGATCCATTGTCATGGGTCATGGAAGCAGCAACAACGATGGCAATTGTCGTTGGTACTGGGGGAATGAGTTTATCAAACCCGGGATTTGGTTTATAGATAATTTCTTTTTTCTTACTAGGGCATTTGACTTTCTCTTGCTTATTGCACAATGCTAAGTACATCTAATCAGTAATCTGTTCCCTTGCCATGTTTCTGATATGTAATCTGTAATACAATTGCAGGGGATTTGTGCTTTGGTGGTGATATGTTCACAATAGGTCCGGGTTAAAATTTCAAACATTTTGGTTGCTTTGTTTTTGTTCTCAGATCTGGTGTTGTACTCTTTGCCGTTTTTCATAGTGTGTACAGGTTGGGTTTATACAGGATTGTGATTATAATAAGTAAAATTTGTTGAAGATTAAGAGGTAATTACGAAGATGAAGAGGTCTAGAGATGATGTGTTCATGGCTTCTCAACTTAAACGGCTCATCACCTAATCTCGTGCCAATCCGATGTAAGCCCCTCTCTCTCTGTCTCTCATTATTCTTGTATTGTGAGATTTTTAACCCGTGGTTATGAGTGCTTGTTCATGTGGTGTTTAATCCAACTAATAGGAATTAATCATGTAACTAATTAGATTAATCTCCTTCACCATGAACTTGTTATCAATTCTCGTAAATCAGTTACAGTTATTATTTTCCTGGTCAGGAATATATTTTGGATTTCACTGTTAAAGCTTTGGATTGTAAGTTTGGGTTTTTGTTACTTGTTCTATTAGTCTTAATATTGTGCGTTGAGGGTAACGAAGTCAGATTTTGTGAAACTCTCCTTATAATTTAACAATAAACTTGATGTTTCATAAATTTTGTCTCCCAAAGTATAACTCTCATCTCAAAAGATCAAGATTTGAATGAAAGAAAAAGTCATAATTGGGATGGTGGATAATGGAAAAGGCCTAAAAGGAAAAGAAAGAGATATCAAGGATTTAGATTTAAAGCTGTTAGGAATGGCTAATATGCTTATCTAATGTCTTAAAATTGGGTCAACAAATTAAATTGATCTATTTAAGGAGTTGAATTCTAAACTTTTTATTGTCGTACGTTTTTTGGGTAATGAAGCTCTGGGCATCCTCAAATGATGGCTACATTCGGCACTTAGAAACTAACAACAAATGACGCTTTGGCCTATTTCAAAGCAGTTAAAGACATGTTTCAGGACAATAGGACAAAATAAGACGTGTTCCTTGATGTCATGAAAGATTTCAAGGCTCAAAGGTTTGATCATTTGTTCTTTCTTCTATTCTTAGAATCAAAATGAAGTTCACTCTTGATTGCAACATTCCATTGTTTACCTTCTTTTTTTTTGTTGTAGAATTGACACTATTGGTAAAAGAGAGGAGGAGTTATCTTGAGCTTTCATATGAAAACAATCATCAAAAGAAACTATCAAAGCGGCTGTATTCATGTAGCAGTTTTAGGGTATAAAATTTTCATTTTCGAAAGCAACTTATTTTCCTACTTGTGTGGCGTGTTCTATTTGAGATATTGATTGATTACAACATAATGTACAAAATGGAGGATGTATTCATTCTTGAGGTCAATCATAATTGATTACTTGTGTGGCGTGTTCTTATTTTTATGGATAATACAATTTGATTTGAACACCATTCTTTCATTTTTATTACATAGCGTTCGAAGTAGTAGGATTTGATGGAGAAGGAAGAATTTAATTAAAAAATGGGAATTTTTTTGTTTGGTATGGAAATCTTAAAATGGAATTGGAATTTGATGGATTAAAATTTTGGGCTTCGGTTGATAATTTTTCGAATCAGCATATACGAAATCTTTATTTTATTTTTATGCAAATTTTTATAATTTTAAGCATGCATCAAAAAGAAAAAAGAGGGGGTTAACATGGTTTTGTTAATTCCACGTCTTGGCAAAGCCATTTTACAACATGTGACTTCAAAAGTGCAATCAAAAGAGTAGATCATAAGTTTTATTTGTCTTGTGTATTGGATTTTAGCATCTCTTTTAATTTTATGATTTGATTCGTTCTTCTTGTTGTTGTTGCAACCTCATTTTTTTGTTTAGTTTGTAGCCTTCGTCTTACAATTGGTTTTATTTTGTGTTTGAGGTCTACAGTTGAGGGGCTAGCGCTTCAATTAAAGCTACTGCTTCGATGCCGAAAATGTCATATAGGTGGAGGCTATGGTAATATGTCTCTCTGGATCCATAACAAGATAGGAATTTTAAAAGGCAGTCACCTTTTCGCCATCTATGTTATGAGTTTTTTTATCACTTACTATGCTCAACCTTGCTATGCCAAAACAGTGAACAGATCACCCCATATACTTTTATCCTATTTGTTTTTCTATTTTTGACCATTGAATGTACATAGCCTAGGTCTCTTTGTTGTAGATGATTGGCTTGCCAAATTCTGTACTTCAGCGGCTCATTTTTCCTATTGTTTAAGCAGATATTGATTATTTAGATTGTTGTTCACTGATACGCAAGGATAATGCATCTAAATTGGCCTATATTTAATTATTTGATGTCTTGTTTAATGACTTTGCCTTAGCTATGAAATTATCTCAGGCTCAGTCGCTCAGGTACACTGAGGACTTGGAGTATATTTGAAGGAATGAGAGAATTTTAGAAACAACTATGGAATATGGTTTTGATGTGAGGATTCTACCTTTGTGCAGGCCCATGTCGACAACATTAAAAAGACTCATTTACGCGAAATGTTGGTAATAAATTTTGATCTTTTCTGTTTTTCCGCCTGGTAGTTTGCTGAAAGATTGTAATGGAAATAGAGAGAAAATGGGATAGATTTAGATGAGCTTAATGTGTTTTCAAAAGGAATTGGCTTTCCTGAATATACTGATGTTTTGATGAGCTTAGGGATCGTACGTAGGCTCTGTAAAGACAGAGAATTAATTTGCGGTGGTTTGAAATTTTTTTGAACGGCTACGGTGGTTTGATTTTGAAATTGAATAAAGAATAAATTAGTTGTTGTATCTCGATAAATTATGTAACCTTCGTAATGTACCTCAATTAAATTTTCATATTTAGTTGAGTGATTAATAGAATGTTCATCTACTATCATCACTACTAAAATAAAAAGAGATTAAATTATTTATACCGTCGGTGTAAATATTAGTTTTTTCTTCAAATTAATTACATTGCGCCACGTCGCCGCGTTCTATTAATTGGGATCACTGTTTTGACAACGATTCGCAATGTAATTGATTTGTAGGAAACAAATATTTACACCGTCAATTTATATAATTTATTCTGAAACCAAAAACACTTCCTGAAACCAATTCATTCAATGAGCACGCGAAAACGTGCGAAGCACGTGCATTAGACTAGTTTTAATTTAAAGTTTTAAAATGACATTCAAAATATATTTTAATGTTAAACGTATATGTTATATATTAGATATTTCAAATATATATTGAAAAATGTGTGTGGTGTAGTTGGTCGAAGCTTGTGCACGAAACCTAAAAGACCTGGGTGTAATAGCCCACCTTTGGGAAAAAAGTCCCACATCGGCTGTGTTGGGAAATGTTAAATGGTATATAAGTGATTCCGACCAGTTACTGTATAACTCGATGTTAACTTTTTGAGCCACGTGGTTTGGCTAAGGGTTAAGTAGGTCAGCTGGGGCGTGTCGTTACAGTTGGTATTAAAGCACAACCCTAGTCTATATGGTGGGGGTCACCTCTAGAATCTGGTACAAGCACACTGATTGTACTGTACATAACTAAGTGTCACACCATGACCACCGGGGGAAGGTTGCTAACGAGGACGTTGCACCATAAAGTGGGGAGATTGTAATAGCTCAACTTTGGTAAAAAAGTCTCACATCGGTTGTGTTGGTGTAGACACCCCAATTTGAGACTCCCCAAACTACCTTAGATCTCCAATGATGAAACAAGACAGAACCATGAATTCTAAGGCTTGATCAATGATTTTTATGCATCCCCCAGAACCTAAACTCAGAAACTGTCTAGCACAAGGCATCAAGTGCCCAAGTGCCCAACACAAAGCATCAACTATCCAGCACAAGGCATCAAGTGCCCAGCACAAAGCATCAACTGTCCAGCATAAAGCATTAGGTGCCCAGCACAAGACATCAAGTGCCCAGCACAAGGCATCAACTGTCCAGCACAAAGCATCAACTGTCCAGCACAAAGCATCAACTGCCCAGCACAAAACAGTCCAACCTACTCCTCAGCGCTGGACACCAACTCCCCAGCGCTGGGAATCTTTTTCTGTTTCTAACAGCCTTGAATGCTGCGAGAATCTAATTATGACCCTACTAAGCATGCAACCGACTCTAAGCCAGCATAAATGCTCCTCCTCCATTTTTCCCTATAAATAGAGGTGTCTAGAGTCATTTCAAGACACACATACATACACTCCACCCCACAATACATAATACACCCCTCCCCCTCACTCTTTCTCTCTCTAGAATATATATTTTGGGTTTTTCTTCATATATACTTGAAGAAAAATATGAGATATCTTATATTTGAAGAGAAAAATCCCATTTCCATCCCATAAATCCTCATTTCTTCAATACTCCACTATGAAAAAAAAACCCTGTGGGCAGCATGCCCTTCGGAGGGGAAAAGGATTTCGTTCCTTCCCCTGCCGTTTGCGGCCTTTTTTCTTGAAAAATCGAGGGAGCGCGAGCGCTGGTGGCAAGCGCTCGAAAATACAGAGTCGCCACTTGAGTTTTGAAGGTCCGACACTCAAGGAACCGTATTTCGAAGCACCTGCCGCGCTATTTGATTTGAAAAAGTGAAGGAAACCAGTCCGTCATAACCATATCTGGGTTCGGGAGCCAGGTTACGAGAGGGGAAGGGTTTTATGGCACCCCTCTCGCCCAATCCGGAGATCGGTCTCTACTTAGGCATTTTTATGAAAACCTTTGTGATTCTTCTTCTTTTAATTGATTTTAGCCAATTAGGGCGGGGGAACAGTTAATCGGGGATTAAAGCTGTAACAGTTTGCAGGATGTGATCAAATAATGGCATGGATGGACAGCATGATGAAAAATAAATGAAATGAACTTGAAACAGTGATCAGATGCCAAAACCAGGCTCGTGGCAGATTTGCCCTGCACGATGATCAACTTGCATGCCTGAACAGATCTGTATACAAGTCAACCATCGCGCGAGACACACTGACTCTCGCGCGAGCATTGTCATCTCACCACAGTCCCAAAATCATCCCCTTCTGGGCTCTGGAAGGACCAGCGCACACCCAGGAAGCAAACCAAGCAGTTTATTGAAAGACTTTAAAATACTAATTATTACACAATACTCCAAGCAGGAGCCAAATGAATTGAAACACAACCCCTAAACAGTGGGGGTATCAAAACAAGGACCAAGGGCCTAGTTACCCATGCAAGGGCCATTCATGGAGATTACAGGACTGTCGCGCGACAGAGACTGAGTCTCGCGCGACATTCCTGACTGGACTTCCAGGAATTGCTTTGCATGCTTGGAGTCCTGAGACAGATTCAGGAGATCCCAAGGGCATTCCAAACTATTTAGAGCAAATAAACTAGCTACTGTATTTTGTTTTTGCATGCATAACAGTGATCTAAAAATCAAAATGAAATACAACAGGCATGAACATATTGCAAAACAGAAAAGGGGTAGCCTCCCTTCCCCACGAGGACCATTCTCTTTCTGACACAAGTGTCGCGCTAGTATAGGGGACCGACGCGCGAGGTGTAGCTGCCATGAATTCTTGTAACTTTGTGGCTTTAAGACCGTGGCATGGTATTGATTACTGCCTTGGTCCTCACCTCAGGATCAAAACAGAAATAGGTTAAACATTATACCTTTGCTTGGAAAGGGTTTGGGAATGGATTGATTTGATTGGAATGGCCTTGCTACCAAGTGTGCATGAACACACCAAGTTCAGAAGATTAGGAAGTGGTTTGAGGGTTAGTGACTTTGTGCTAGCTAGAGTTTGCCTTGCAAAATGACTTAGTGGATTTCTTAGTCAATTTTTGGAACCCTTAACATGGAAGATGAAGGGGGGTATTTATAGGGGGGGATGTAAGGGCTAGTTAGGGGCCAAACAAGGCCTTGGGACCAGCCACCAAGGCTGGTCACAACTTGGTTGTGAGGCTAGCCAACAAGGTGAGAGAGTGGTTGGGAGATTGCATGGGGTTAGAACTTGCCAGCACGCCGTTCAGCTGAGGAAAATGGGGTTCCAGCCCATGGGGACCCATGTGCCAAGCAATCATCACAAGTCCAGCTGGATTCTGTGATAGGGACAGGAGGGAACCATCGCGCGAGGGTTCGAAAGTGTCGCGCGAGGGTCAACAGTCAACAGTTTGACTTTGACTACACGTGGCAAGCTAAGTGTCGCACGAGGGACACAAAGGCTCGCGCGAGGGTCAACTCTGGCTCTAGGGTTTGACTGAAGATTCTGGAAGGTTCAAAAGGTTTCAAGCAAGGTTTCTAAGCGTTCCAAGTCTAATCCATTCCCGATCCAAGCTCTGTTTGATCCGATTTCATCATCGGGGAAACAAGAAAATCGTAAAATGAAGTAAAACGATTGGGAGACCCAGATTGGGGTGTCTACAGTAGTCCCTCTTTGACGGCACGCGGAGCACCATTGACTGGTACGGGTAACGTCAAAGATTTCTAGACACCCACCAAATCCGCCCAAAAGCCGATTAAATGGAAAATGCAGACGAGTATATAAAAATACCGTGCACCAAGGGGAGAGATTGAAAGTCAGACGAATAGATCGTTGCTGATTGATGATCGGACGGATAGATCGCCGCTGATTGATTGATCGGACGGGTAGATCGTCGCTTTTGATTGATCGGACGGATAGATCGTCGCTGATTGATTGATCGGACGGATAGATCGTCGCTTTTGATGATCAGACGGATAGATCGTCGCTGATTGATGATCGGACGGATAGATCGTCGCTTTTGATGATCGGACGGATAGATCGTCGCTGATTGATTGATCGGACGGATAGATCGTCGCTGATTGATTGATCGGACGGATAAATCGTCACTGATTGATTGATCGGACGGATAGATCGTCGCTGATTGATTGATCGGACGGATAGATCGTCGCTGATTGATTGATCGGACGGATAGATCGTCGCTGATTGATTGATCGGACGGATAGATCGTCGCTTTTGATTGCGGGCGGACCACTGCTGGGGATACCAAATTCTTCGGGTCTGAAGGCAAAGCTTCCAAAATGACCTTCAAATTTATTGGCAACATATCAACATGTCATGGACCTCAAAGAGGGGTTAAATGAGATTGGGCCGGTCTCAGAATCCGAATTGGGTCTGAGGCCCAAGATGTAGTGTCGCGCGACACTATCGAACCATCGCGCGCGGGTCATAAGTTAGGGCTTGGGTCTGGACAGGCCCAGACCCGGCCCAAACCTGTTCCAATTGCTTAAACGTCGCGGGGACGTTACAGAAACAGTGCACAGCAGTTTCAAAAGTTCAGAACTCTTTCCCTCTCTCGTCTCTCCTCTCAAACTCCTTCAAACTTCGATCTCACCCACGAAATCATTCAAACCCAACCTTGATCGTTTATCCATGGCAGACCACGGTGGCAGGGGTGACGGGGGTGAAGTTATTGATCGGTCGGAGGACCGAGGAGGTCCCGTAGTCGTAGGAACGGGGGATCCTCCACCCGCGGAGGCCATCGCAGAGGCCGGTGCAGCGGTGGCGACGGGCGGAGATGGCGAAGGAGGCCACGAGCAGGAGGTAGGTGGCGGAGACAAGCATTGCGCGACTGAGCCAGAGGCTCGCGCGACGGTTGATACAGGAGTCATGGGCCACAGTGTTGAGCGACTGGACCCAAGCACGGCCGTAGAAGGGTCAGCAGTGGCCGGAGTGAGTTCAGGAGATGCATAACGAACTGGCACTGGAGAGCACCATCGCGCGACAGTGGAGGAACCTCGCGCGATGGTCGATGCTGGAGGAGGCAGTGGCAGTGGTGGAGGAGATGACACTGTTGAGCCGTCCGGGTCCCCGCCGAGGGATTCGGCGAAAGGCAAGAGCGTTGTAGATGCAGAGGCGGAGGTCTCAGAGACTCCGGTTGAGGTCCGAGAGGAGGACATTTATTTCAGGCCCGCGGTGACGTCGTCGAGTCATAGGCCGATCACGAAACACGACATCGCCGAGCACCTTCCGGACGAAATGTTGGCGAAGCTGTTAGAGGATAACCCCTTGGTCGGGGAGATAGTTTTGAAGGCCAAGGAGGACCGGGCAAGGGCCATTGCTGCATCAGAGGCGGCGGAGCGAGCCGAGAGAGAGAGACTGGAAAGAGAGGAGCTTCTGAGAGACGCAGAGGCTGAGGAGAGAGCCAGAGCTGAGGCACAGGGGCCTAGGGTGACGGCCGTGGAGGAGGCGAAGAACACGAGTCGACCGGGCTTTTCAGCGGAGGCGTACGTGCTTCCTACGCCGCACCTTTTTGTGCCGTCGGGCATTGCGGCCCACGCACCGTCGCAGAGAGATTACGACGACGAGTTGGTGTTGAGAGATCCCCGGGCCCACGTTGTAGCGACATGGATGGAGGTATATTCCCAGAAAACACCCTTCGTAACTTGATTTCGATATTCTTGTCTTGATAGTCCAAATTCGATACTTGATTACAATGCGTTTGAACTTAGAATTTGCACGGATGATCTTGCAAACCAAAGTATGCTAAAACCACGTACTTCTGTAGCACAGGCCCAATACATAATAACTTGAACCAACCATTTGTCATAGGCTTCATTGATTACCTAGAACTTGAGAATGAACTTCCCGTATACTGACGGACCATTTGCTGCTTGTCTTCGTATCCGAAACAGGCGGGAGCAGAGCAGAGGGACATCTGCGGCTTCGGGGGCGTGTGCATGTCCTTGCAGCTGTACGAGGGGCTGCCGGAGAGAGTGAGGCGGCTGGTAGACGAGGCAGGCTTTGGGGAGTTTGTGCGGACTTTGACCCCAGCGAGGATTGACCATGCCGTCCTCGTTGCACTTGCTGAGAGGTGGAGGGATACCACCAATACCTTCCACCTACCTCCTGGGGAGATGACGGTGACGCCTGCTGACTTCGCAGCCGATCACGGTGGCCGAGGGGAGGTGAGCCTATCCCGTTTGACTCGGGATCCAGGAGGATCGGGCTGCTCTGGAGTGGTTTCTGGGCAAAGTGCCCAAAATAGAGGGGGGAATGGCGAGGTACGACCAGTTCAAAGGCTACCTGAAGAAGGAGGTGACGAGTGATCGGGAGGTGGAGCAGATGGCCCGGGCGTTTCTGTTATACCTGTTTGGTGCCACTCTGTACCCAAACAGGCGAAGCAACGTCCACCTTTCTTACTTGCCGGCGTTGAGGGACTTGAGGACGGCCTCGCGCTTCGATTGGGGTGGAGCGGCTCTTGGGACAACCTACCACTTCTTTGGCCACTCGTCGAGGACAGGTAAGAGCACGGCCGGCTACTGGAGGGTCTGGGAGGTACGATTCTAACCCTTTTAAGCACAATTTGATTATGCTTGTCCATTGTTTAGTTTGCTTGACTGTTTCGATTTCAAATGCTGTATGTCTTGAATAATGTTTGAACTTGTCTAAACCTTGCAGCTTTGGGCTTACGAGGTATTACGAATGTATCCGCCAGAGTGTAAGCATCCAGACTTGAGCACTCTCCCTCGCGCGCTGAAGTGGAGCAGGGCGAGCACCGGAAAGAAGGAAGGGAGAGGCGAGCTCAACACCTTCAGGCTGTACCTGGACGAGCTTAGGGCCTCACAGGTATGAATACGTAACCATAAGCCTTAGACATGTCTTCGTTTCCTCGTTTTAATGCTGTCACTGATCAATTGCTTGCATTGCCTGTTTACTTTGAATCGCAGGTCAATTGGGATCCTTGGAGGAGAACGGGACTAGAGCCAGAGTACCTGGCCAGGAGCAGAGCTGTCACGGCCAGCAGGGTGCTGTTGGAGTCTGCCTTTGGTTGGCAGTGGTACCTAGGGGATCGAGTGACGCGCTAGTCGCTTGGTTACCCTGAGTTCTGGGTGCCAGGGCCACTCCCACCTCGAGCTTCACACACCGGAGAGTACACGCGGGTTGAGCTGGAGAGGTATACGAGGCCGGACATCGAGCTTGAACGCCACCTGCGTCCTGGTAGGGACTATGCAGTCTACCAGAGAGACTTCCTGGCGGGCCCGTTGGGGATCCGCGGCCGGAGAGAGGCGCAAGGCCAGGCCGCAGGGGCCGCCGAGGAGAGGAGAGCAGCCAAAGAGGGACGGAGAGGAGGCGAGAGCCGAGCCAGGCGAGCCCCGAGCGGACCGGCAGTTGGTGGACTTCCTGCACTGCTTTGGAGGATTCCCGTGGTTGACAGCCAGGGAAATCCTGCAGAGTTACAGTTAGTGCCCGCGAGAGCGGAGCCTGCTCCTGCTCCTATTTCGGTAAGAATCAGTTTCCAATATTGCTTTTGAATTCCAAATACTTGAATTATCTGCTGAATAGCCTGATGAACTTGAATTGCATGCAGGTGCCAATTGAGTGGGTGAACGAGGCCGTTCGACGCATGCTGGCATTGGAGAATGTGGTGAGAAAGGCGGCGAGCGGCACGCCACTGGAGTTGCAGTACCAGGCGACGACACTACAGCCGACTCAGCCAGCCGTTGTTCAGAGGACCCAGGTATGAAAACGATACATTCCAGCTTTCGATACATTCCTGCTTTGATAGCTTGATAGAGTGTACCTGTTTTCAATACAGAAATACAATATGTGCAATAGATACTCATGCTTTGAAATGCAATGATAATGCAGGTGGAGGGGAAGATGAACCCCAGGCGGAAGAGTGCGCGAGATCCGCCACCGAAGAAGGTGGTGGCACAGAAATCCACGCCTCCGGTCATCACCACACGGCGACAGACGAGGGGTTCACAGACGGCGCACGCACGCGAGGAGGAAGCCAAGCAAGCCGCGAGGCAAGCTGAGCTTAGGTACCAAATTAAGAGGCGCGAGAAGCCGACGTTGGGGAAGCCGGGCCCGGCTCGCAGGCCGAAACTGATCATGAGCCCAAACTCCGAGGATGAGGAAGAAGAGGGAGAAGAAGAAGAGGCAGAAGAAGAGGGCGGGGAGCACTCGTCCACCGGCAGTGGCTCTGATGACTCTGTTGATGATCCGAGGTATAGAGATGATCCCTGGGAGCTGCACGATACTTCAGACAGCGATGACGGACTTGAGGGGTGCTGACGAGGCCCCCGTTACCCTTTTTGCTTTTGATTCTGGGCCTGCGTGCCCAAGTAGATAGCTTTTGACAGATAGACATTTTGAGGGCCAGCTGGCCTTTTTTGATTGGCGGGCGCATGTGCCCTGTCTTGACTTGGTAGCTTTTGATCGGCCGAGGGCCATAGATACAGTAGTTCTTTTGCTTTTGACATGGATAGATCACGGTTTAGTATATAAAAGTTGCATTCTGAAGTTTTAGCTTCTCATTGTGCATAAGAATCAGTAAAACCCGCCACTAATACCAAACTTGCATTGACGACACATCGAGACCACACACAGACACATATGAGTGTATAAACCAACCTAGCTCTAAAAGAAAAAGGCAATATACCCGAAGACACAATCAGGATACGAGGATACGGGAAACAATGAAATTTTGGGTATTTAATACACCAAAACTCACAATACCTTGAAAAAGATGAAAACAATGCTCTTAAACGATCAATGGTGGTCAACATGACCTGCGCCAATTGAGAGAATTGAACAGAACGCCCCAAGAATGGACTTACACCGAAGAATGCTCAAAATAACACAAAAATGGTATAAAACGTTGAAAGATGACTCGATTATGTCCCGGACTGAAACCGACACCTCCATACAGTCACCTAAGGTCCAGGCGACTTGTATGGCATGACCAAAATAGGCTAGGGTCTCCGGAACGAGTTTCGAAGTTCCGAAACCTTGGTTTGAACTCGAAACGGGCCTCCGAGGGTCCAAAATCTTCGTTGAGCACGGCATTCGGGATCCGATGTTTGGATACAGTCACATATGCTCATAATGACTTGCTGGAACCATCAAAAGTACCAAATGACCTTTGGAATGAAAAACGACCAATTTGGACAGTAGCTGTTTGAAATCTGTCAAAACTGCAGATCAACCGTCGCGCGATGGTTTGGAACTGTCGCGCGATAAACATGTGTCGCGCGAGGGTCAATCCCTGCTAAGCTGCCTTTGTTTGACCAAATTATTGCCATGGACCTGTTCATTGTTTCCACGTCCTGAAAGTTATTCTGGGCTTGCAGAAGGAAGGCTGCTCTTCCATGCAAGGTGGTAGGACACCTAAGCCTTGATCTCACCAACTCCTTGGCTATTTGAAGAAGGGTTTTAGGACTTAATGAAGTGCACACCCCTTCAACTTATCTAACATGGGAGATTCACTAATGGAGGCCCTTGATCCTTGGCTAATGAGAGAGGAAACCATAAATTGGGCGAGCCCTTGGTCTCGCTGTTTATCCTCGATTCGGGATCTCCGATTTGCTCGGCCATGCGTCGAAATCCTCCAAGCCGCATTGCCTTTCTGGGACCCCATTGTGCACGTCTTCCGGTTCCGTGAAGATGAGATGTGCCCCACAATAGAAGAGTTTCAGGCATACGCACCAGGGTTTGCCAATCTAGATATTCTTGCCGTGCCGCCCGTTCATGAAGACATGGATCAAATTCTACGGGCAAAACTCAACATTCCGGCGGCGGTGACAGCCAGCATCATTCGAAACGGCGAGCTCAACATCCTTCGCCTAATCGAACTGTATGGTCCCGAGGGTGGCCTGGGAGACTATGTTGGGGAAACCCACAGACGCTTCGTCTTGTCTATATGCGCACTGGCCGCGTACATGCTGGTTCCCATTGACGGAGGGGTAAATCCCAAACTGGTGAGCATTGCCTCACAAATGGATAACGGGAAGAACATCATGCCCGTGGTTTTAGCGGAGACGCTCCTGGGTTTGGACAGGCTGAAGCTTGAGCAAGCCGACTCTTTCAGCGGATGCCCTATCTTGCTCCAGGTAAATACACACTCGACACGCTTTCTTGCATTTCCAACTTCACTCCAAACGCTTGGGTTGCATTTGATTTCTGACCTGTCCTCTGTTCTCATGTAGCTCTGGCTGGCAGACAAGGTTGGGGTTTTGGAAGAGCCACAGGCTGGCTTTGAAGAGTTTCCCAGATTGTTGGTCGCGAGACCGATGATATTCCCCGACTTGCCGGTGGACATATGGTTTGCCTTCCTGAACAATCTGCACTTTGAGGATATAGTCTGGAGGTGCCTTTGGTTAAACCTCCCGGCAATGACGCTTAAATCAGCGGGATACAAAAGAGTGATAATCGCCGGCCTGTCAAGCTTCACATTTTACGTCCCTGGGCGTACGCTGCGCCAGCTCGGAAGGAGCTAAGGATACAAGCGATACGGAGCGGAAGACTTCGACCTCCCCGCGTTCACTTCCTGGGATTTGCGCTGCCATAGAGACAACTGGGGTGATAGGACGTTGAAGGAATCAGTTCCAGAGTTCAGGACGTGGCTGGAAAATCGTTACATAAGGTGGCTCCGTGTCGAAGTTGAAGCAAGACTGAGGGGATACTTTTGAATCCCGTGGGAAAACAAGTTGTAATTAGTAAGGCCATTAGGCTAAGCTTCTGGCTCCGCTTTTCAGTACTTGCTTTGTAAACTATATGCCACTTTGCCTGGCTTGACCGGCTAAATAACAACTTTGAATTATCGGGCCGTTATTCCTTCGAGGGATCGAACTCGTCATTGAACGTGTAATTTGAACAAACAACGCTTCGACGTAGTCATAAACGCTCATAATGACCTACTGGAAGCATCGGAATTTCAAAATCTGGCCCGAGTCAAAATCCGGAAAATAACCCCAAAAAGGCAGTAGCCTGCCCTACTGTGCTGAATGAAATTGAACTCTCGCGCGAACAATCAAAACCATCGCGCGAACATAAACAGTCGCGCGACACTCCAGTACCCTCGCGCGATGGAGAATCCCTGTTACAGTGGCCAACCTTGACTCATTCGAACAAAAAGAGGTGGCAGGCCTTGTCAGCAGGTCTGGGCGTGTAGGGGGCTCCTGGCTTTCTCCAGAGATGTCCCCTTGATCTTTAGCAAGTGGAGGGACACCTTGCAAGGCCACATCATTCAATAGGAAAGGCATGCCTCCTTCCTTGGCTTATAAAGAGGGGTGAGTCCCTGAAATGGAGGGTGTGCTTCCGTGGGAAATCTCTAGCACTGTTCCCCAAATGGCAAATCATCTCCCCACCTTAATCGACTCGTGGCTCGAAGAATTTGTCGCGAGTGATTGGATATGCTTCCGTTCTCATGGGTTGGCGGCCTTCCGCTTCTTAAAAAGTGTAAGACTCCGCCCCGAAATTCTGAGAGCAGCCCTGCAGTTTTGGGACCGGGACGTCCATGTGTTCCGATTTGGGGACAACGAGTTGTGTCTGACCGTTGAAGAATTCCAAGCGTATCTCCAAGGTTTTGCTTCGAGTGTAATCGTCGTGCCACCTTACAGGCAAAGCATGTCAAAGCTGTTGAAGACGTGTTTGAAAATTTCCAGGGGCGCAGCGGAAGGCCTGTTGACCGGCGGACAAATAAACATTGCGCACCTAATGGAATGGTACGGGCCTGACGGCGATCCAGCGGACACGGTTCTGCAGGCTCGACGTCGATTCGCCATGTCAGTCAGCATACTGGCCGCATGCCTGCTGGTGTCTCCGTATGGACGGCCCGACCCCTCGTTGGTACACGTGGCCGCGGAGATGGGCGCTCGGAAGAGTGTAGTGCCCCTGGTACTCGCTGAGACGCTCCTTGGTTTGGATTTGGTGGCCACAGGTCAGACGAACACATTTGGTGGCAGTCCAATCCTGTTACAGGTAAAATCTCACTCAGCTCACCTTTTTTCGGTTTTCACACAGTCTGCTTTTACCTCGACTCTCGGCTAAGGCTGTATGGTAGCTCCTTACTTGTTTTCTTTCGCTCGGGCTTATGTGGCTCCTTACTTGTCTTTTCACTCATGCAGTTGTGGCTATGTGACAAACTTGGACTAATCTCGGCTCCTGGAGCGGACTGGCCCCGTCTGCCCGGGCGGATGCACCAAAGGGGAATGCTGTACCCAGAAATGTCTGAGGAGGAGTGGTACACCTTCATGAGAGAGATGTCTCCGCGCAAGATCGTCTGGCGGCATAGAGCCCTGAACATCCCGGACATGGCTCTGCACTCTGCAGGTTTCGAGAGAATGGTGATCGCTGGACTATCCAGTTTCATGTTCTACATTCCAGGTCGTATCCTGCGGCAACTGGGCATGAGCCAAGGCTTTCATCGAGCTGGGATAGAAGACTTCCAGATTCCCGCTTTTACAGCCCAACATCTAGCAGGGTATGAACACAACTGGGGTTTGAGAGAACTTGGAGGAGCGGAAGACGACTTCAGCACGAGACTCAAACATCGCTATGTAGCATGGTTAAGAGAAGAGGTCGAAAGCAGACAAAACGCAGACTGACTCCTGACTCAAATCCAATGATCTAGAATAAACTGTGAGCCCGCGAGGGCCTCTTAGCATTTCGTTCTGTTTTTGATGCTTTACTGTTTTTCTTGGGGCTCTGCTCAGCCTATGTAATAGAAATAATAGTTTTGAATAAAGGTGAAAGGTTAAGAATTTTCCCCTTTTTGGTCCAAGTGTTGGACACCACGTCGTTCGAAAGTTGAAGTATGCTCTGGAATAAAAACCCGGATCGAGTTGATTGATTGTGACCGAATCTCACAGAGAGATTGCCTACGTATCCCAAGCTAGGGAATCAGGTCAAAACGTAGTTCAGGCTACGGTTCGACAGAGTATGACCGAGTCCCAAAGAGAGACTGCCTACGTATCCCGAGTTAGGGAATCAGGTCAAAACGTAGTTCAGGCTAAGGTTCGCTCGTGTGTTTTGGCTCTCCTTTTGCGCTCTAAATTTTGCCTAGGACTGCCCTTGCAGGTTTCCAGCCTAGCGAGCTTTGATTGAATGCCTATTTATTTTTGCCTAAATTGCCCCCTTGGGTTTTCAGTCTAGCAGGCTTGCTCTAATTTTTGCTTGGGACCGCCCACCCTTGTGGTTTTCGGCCCAATGAGCTTCTCTCAAGGGTAGTAACGTTTAAGTTGATCCAGGTTGACCAGAGTGTTGAACTCGTTGCCGTCCAGATCGATGAGCTGAGCTGCCCCACCCGAGAGGATGGTTTTGATAATGTAAGGTCCCGCGCGCTTCGGGCGGAACTTGCCATGCAGATCGAAGATGGGAGCCCGGATTTCCTTCGTGACCATGTCCCTTTCAGCCAAGTCACGAGACTTCACTTTCTTGTTGAATGCCCGAGCAATCCTGCGCTGATACCCCTGAACGTGATACAAGGCACGGAGCCTTCTCTCGTCAAAGAGCATGAGTTCGACAAACCTCCCGCTAAGCCATTCGGACTCCGCGAGCTCACATTCAGCCATGATCCTCAAAGTCGGCACTTCCAGCTCGATGGGAAGGACAGCTTCCATCCCATAGACCAGAGAAAAAGGGGTTGCCCCCGTTGATGTTCGAATTGACGTGCGGTACCCCCAAAGGGCTAGAGGCAGCTGCTCGTGCCAGTCCCTGGCGGACTCTACAGACTTTTTGATGATAGTCTCGATGTTCTTGTTGGCCGCCTCAACCGCCCCATTCGTCTGAGGGCGATAGACCGTTGAGTGATGAACCTGGATCTGGAATTCTTCGAAAAGCTCCAGCACCCTGCCTTTGAAATGGACCCCATTGTCAGAAACGAACGCCTGCGGAACCCCGTATCGATAAATGATGTTCTTTCGGATAAACTAAGCAACCTGAACCGCCGTCAGGGTCTTGTAAGATTCGGCCTCGACCCACTTGGTGAAGTAATCTATTGCCACCAAAATGAATCGATGCCCGTTCGAAGCAGAAGGCTTGATCATGCCGATAACGTCGATACCCCAAACAGAAAAGGGCCAAGGCGATGTCATGCCAAATAGTTTAGAAGGAGGGACATGCATGAGATTGGCATGGATTTGACACCTATGGCAGCGGCGTACATAATCCACGCACTGAGATTCCATGGTAGACTAAAAGTATCCTTGTCGTAAGATTTTCCTGGCAAGCATGACCCCGCTCATGTGAGGGCCACAAACTCCTTCGTGAATTTCCTCCATGATTTTGATGGCTTCAGCGCCGTTGACACAGAGCTTATGCATTCCACAGTGAGATCTCCGATACAGTCTCCCGCCACAGATAATGTATTGAACGGCCATTCTTCGTAGTGCCGCTCGATCCTTCTTAGTGGCATCGGCCGGAAACTGACCACTTTCGACGAAGTTCCAGATATTGTGATACCAGGGTAGGCCGCCATCGACATCATCGACGACGTTGACGTACTGATAAGCAGGCAAGTCCCGCTGCTCAATTAGAATAGGACGAAGCTTGATACCAATCGGAAGCTCGACCATGGAAGCAAGAGTTGCTAGAGCATCAGCGAACTGGTTCTTCATCCGAGGGATGTGCGTGAACGTGACCTTGTTGAAACGAGGAATGAGGTCCTCCAGGTCTTGGTGATAAGGCTTTAATCTGTCCTCCCGAACTTTCCAGTCTCCGTTAGCCTGAGAAACGACAAGGTTGGAGTCACCAATAACCTCAAGCCTTTCAACACCGAGTGTAAGAGCAGCTTCCATGCCAACAATGCAGGCCTCATATTCAGCTTGGTTGTTCGTGACATCGAAATTGAGTTTGAATGCAAGCGGAATATGAGCACCATCAGGGGTTATAAGCAAAACCCCAATCCCGTATCCCTTCTGATTGGCTGCACATCAAAGTAAAGAGTCCAGGTATCCTCGACAACTGCCATCACCCCTTCATCCGGAAATGTAAAATCCGAGTCCTCTGGCCCATCGACGGGATGATCAGCCAAAAATTCGGCGACCGCGCGCCCCTTGACAGATTTCCTAGTGACATACTCGAGGTCAAACTCTGCGAGCAACAGCAACCAACGTGCTAGCTTACCAGTAAGCGCAGGTTTCTCAAACAGATACTTGAGAGGATCCATTCGAGAAATCAACTTCACTGGGTAAGCCAGCATGTAGTGTCTTAATTTCTTGGATGCCCAAACAAGAGCCCAACACGTCTTTTCGAGAGCAGTGTAGCGTTCTTCAGCGCCAACCATCTTCTTACTCAGGTAGTAAATGGCCTTTTCGACTCCCTTTTCTCCCTCTTGAGCCAGCAAGCACCCCATAGACGAAGGATTCACAGACAAGTAAAGTATCAAGGGTTTCCCTGGCATCGGTGGCATTAAAACCGGAGGGTTCTGCAGGTAGGTTTGAATAGAGGTGAAAGCCGCCTGGCATTTGTCTGTCCAAACAAATGGAGTATTCTTCTTCAATAGACGAAACATCGGCTTGCAAGTTAGTGTCAACTTGGCGATGAATCTGCTGATGAACTGTATTTTTCCCAAAAAGCTCCGCACTATCTTTTCAGAATCTGGCGGCTTCATCTCGAGGACCGCTTTGATTTTGGACGGGTCGACCTCAATTCCACGAGAAGTGATCATGAAACTGAGCATCTTACCAGCCGTAACCCCAAAGGTGCATTTCTGAGGATTTAGACGCATGCGAAACTTTCGTAATCTCTCGAAGAATTTCCTAAGCACAGGAACATGACCTTCTCGAGTTTTGGACTTGGCGATCATGTCATCGACGTAGACCTCGACTTCTTTGTGCATCATATCGTGCAGGATGGTGGTAGCAGCTTGCTGATAAGTGGGCCCAGCGTTCTTCAATCCAAAAGGCATGACTAGATAGCAATAAGTCCCCCATTCAGTGATGAACGTGGTTTTCTCGCGGTCCTCGGGCGCCATGAGGATTGGTTGTAGCCAGAGAAGCCATCCATGAACGAAAGCAAAGCGTGCCCCGCAGTGTTATCCACAAGCACATCGATGTGTGGCAAGGGAAAATCGTCTTTGGGGCTCGCTTTGTTCAAGTCCCGAAAATCAACGCAAACTCGAATTTGGCCATTCTTCTTAGGAACAGGGACAATGTTGGCAACCCACGTGGGATACTGAGAGACCATGAGAAAGCCAGCGTCAATCTGCTTAGTAACCTCCTCCTAATCTTCTGAACCCAATCTGGCCTCATCCGTCGGAGTTTCTGCTTCACAGGCTTGGCATCCGGAAACAAAGGAATGTGATGCTCCACGATCTCGGGATCAATTCCGGGCATATCTCGATGAGACCATGCAAAAACGTCACTGAACTAGGTGAGCAGCTCTTTGAAATCACGATGCTCCTCTGGTGAAAGTGTGGAGCCCACTTGAACCATTCGGGGATCATTTTCATCTTTCAAATTTATAGAAACTATTTCTTCTTTTAATGGCTGAGCATGCCTTTCGTCTTCCCTTTCGATGAAGGCACGGATTTCCTTGGGGATGTCCCCTTCGAAATCTATCCCTTCATCGTCAGGGTCGACACAGTTTATATAAAGATCATTAAAATAGTCAGAAGATGCTTCGTTCATTTCACAAGCCCCTGAAGGGTCACCAAGTACAAGAGAGTCAAACTCGAAATAAAAGCTATGACGTGGAGGGCCTAGAGGCACAAACTCCGACTCAGAGCTAGACTTAGAGGACGGGACAGACTCAGACTTGGACTCGGACTCAGACATGTTGTCAATGCAAGTCAGGCGTGGCTTGAAAATGCAATTATTCAAAGAGCCCTCGGCCTTCACAATGAGAGAGGTGGGATCCTCGAGGGCGTCGGGCCCGAGCATGAGCACTTCGGCCTCTATAGCTTCCCTAGCCAAACCCACTTGGGAGAATTCCTGGAATAGCAGTTCCAGATTTCCCTGGTTGATAGATCCCAGCCAATCAGTCTTGGTCTTCACCTGATTAAGCTTCCTCTTGAATTCTTCCTTTGCTGGTTCATCATCACTGCTTGACCAAGTGTCATCAGCGAAAACCTCAAACCCAGGCAGCAGCTCCCTGGTTTTGGAATGAACGAAGGGCTCAGCCTGCCCAGTGTAAGCGGCATTTCCCACTTCACGCACAAATTTAGGACCGCTGCAGAGGGTCCGAGGTTTTTCCATATATTTCCTCCGTTTGGCATCTTTGGCAGAGGCAATATACCCCAAACCAAAGCGACCCTCGTTGAAAGGAAAAGTAGGGAACTCCGGGACCCCTTGACGGCGAGAGCCTAAACCAATGCCTGGAAAATGAGACATCCTTCTCATAATGTCCAGCGCGACAGAGCTTATGAGGAAATTCCCGTCCACGTTGATGGGCATTACTATGCCTGAAGTATCGAAAGAGAAACCCCCGAGATCGACGTCTTCTTCGCCGTGTTGAATTCCCAACACAGGAGTCCCGTCCTCCTTGAGCGGGCGGATGCCTGAATCCCCGCAGATGGTTAGAGTGCCAGTGGGTAGTCCCAGAATAACCTTTTGGTGGTGGGTAGATGGCACAGCCATGATGTCAGACCGATGAAGCCATGGTCTGCCCAACAGAAGATTGAAAGTTGCAGGAATGTCCACGACATGGAACTCCACGTCCATCTCAAAACCCTCAGCATCGAGTTTGAGCTCCAAAATACCTTCGACCACGCAACGGGTGCCGTCATATGCCTTGACATCCAGATTGGAAGGTGCGAGATCCTTCTTGGTGAGTCCCAGACGATAAGCGACCCGCAGAGGGCAGACATTGATGGCGGAGCCGTTGTCAATAAGAACGGTCAGGACCCAGAGTCCTCGACACTTGACGGTGATGTGCAAAGGGCGGTTGTGGTCGACTCCTTCGACTGGCAGATCCTTGTCCGTGAAGATCACTGTGTGCTTGGAGGTTGGAGGGAGGATGAGAGATATCATCGCCTCTGGTGTGACGTCGGCCTGTACTTCGAGGCGGGATAGAGCGTGACACAGCCTCTGACGATGCTCCTTGGATGAACAGATCAGTCCCCAGATAGAAATTGCAGCGGGAATCCGCTCAAGTTGCCGCTGAACTTTATCAGGAACTGGATTGCCAGCTGATATCTCAAGAGGTGCCGGCCTTGGGAAAGAAACAGGCTCGTTCCTTTGATTAGCAGGATTGGAGGAATTCCTGGCCTGCAGATTAGCAGGCTGAAAAATCCGTCCACTCCTTGTAACATTGTGAACGCTTTCCCAAAGAGGGCACGACTTGAGGGTTTTCCTTCACATCCCAGAGATCGGCAGGGACATCTCCCAGTTTGTCTGTCAGTAGCTGGGGCAGAGACGGGCACTTCCATGTCTAAGCCCAGATCTTCAGCCAGATCCTTCATCAGTAAGGAGTCCCAGAAGCTCAAGTCTTTCACAGCAGCCATTTCAGCAACAGGCTCTGGATTCGCAATAAAGGGAACATCCCAAAGACCAGTGTCAGCCAGGGTACGATTGACGGCCTAGACTTCATTCCCAACTTGGACACCCACTATGTCGTTAACTTCCCACAGATTAGCGGGCGGAGCGCGGTCCGTGACCATGATGCTGCAGTCCCTGTTGTTGGGGTAAGGCACCTGAGGGCGCGGATTTTCTTCGTTGACAATGTAGGAACAGGGGTCATGGTCAGTGTCGGGGTTAGTGTCACAAACCGAATTAAAGACCGAACCAAAGAGGGAAATGTGGTCTCCCAAAGCCCGTGGATCTTCCTGGACAAGTTCATCCTCCGCGTAGTGAAGCATGTAGTCCGACGTGGCATAGCCTTGCAGAGGGTTAATGTCAACATCCATGGGAGCAAAGCAGGTTGGCTCAGGATCCCAGTAATATTCTGCTTCGAGAACTGGAGGCTCGACTGGGTTGAACAGCATGTACAAGGAGAAGCCGTCCAGGGGATCAAGCAAGGCCGCTTCGTAACCGGCCAACCAGCCATCATACCAGGCTTGACCAAATGGGACATTTCCGGGCCATGGAGGAATCCTGTCCATTTCAAGGCTTGACCACTCGTTGAGGAGAGGAGTGGCGTAGTCCCAATTGTTTGCTATGGCCCAGCCGGTGGCCTGCATGTTTTTATCTAAGGGAGGCACCCAAGGCTGGTAGGGATCAGGAAACGGGCCAGCGATGGTTGCGTACGGGCTGTCAAGCGACGAGGTAGAATTGATCTGCACAGCAGGGATCGATTGATGGAAGAGAGAGCCGACAGATTCTTCGGAGATAGGTGATCCGGCTTGCAAAGGCTCTGAAGGTGCATCCGTGTCAACAACCTGGCCTTCAACCATTTGTATATAAGAAACCTCGGTGGATGATTCGATCGGGAAAGGTACGACGGGCCTGGGTTGATCGGTTGAGGCTATACAGTCAGTAGGGTTGAATATGGTGGAGTTAGGGTTGATATAAGTGGAGCTGAGAGATATCTGGCTGATGCGGGGTACAGCGTTGTGCTTGGGAAGAGAGTTGGCAATGACGTTGGGTTTCTGAGGTGGTGGAGGAGTCTCCAGCGTGCCATCGTCGATGAGATCCTGGATCGCATGACGGAGGCGAAAGCAGGAGTCAGTGAGATGACCCGCTCCTTAATGGTAAGCGCAGTAAAGGTTGGCCTTGAAGCCGGGTGAAGGGTTCTTGGGTAGAGGAGTCGGATCCAGGGGCTTCAGATGCCCTGATTTGACCAATTTTTCCAAGACCGAGGATAGAGGTGCCTCGATGGCGGAAAAGCTGCGGGGTTGGTTCCGAGGTCGGTTGTTCTGTGGATTCTGGACTTGGTTGACGTCCGCGATGTGATTAGTAGCGCTGGAGGAAGCGGCATTGGTACCAGCAGTCGCCGTGTTGGAGTAAGTCCCCGTTCCGAACAGTGCATTGGCGTTCCCAGAATAAGCCCGAGGTTTTGATTTTGGGGCATGCGAGGATTCACCCTTTGATAGAATTCCACTCTGCAGAGCGTCTTCGATGGCCAGGCCAGAGTCGAAGAAGGTTTCAAAGTTAGCGGAGGCCTGAGCTAGGACCAGGTGCCTAGCATAGTCTGGTTGGAGGTTGCGGGAAATGATGCGGAGCTGGTCCTTCTCGCTTGGGCGATCAGTCATCTGCGCGGCTTTAGCTCTCCACCTTTTGACGAAGTCTGCAAAGGTCTCCTTAGCCTCCATTTTGGTAGATTCAAGTTCCCGGGTAGTCATTTTCAGCTGGGAGTTGTAATTGTACTGTGAAATAAACGTAGTCCCAATGTCTTCCCAAGTCCTCCTTTTGGCAATGTCGAGTGACAAAAACCAATGGAAAGCGGGGCCCGAAAGGGTCTGAGGAAAGAGCTGTGACATGGCCTCTGGCTTAACAGAAAGAAGTTTCATAGCGGCGTGATAGCTGTAGAGATGAGTCCTGGGGTCGCCACTCCCGTCGAACTTAGCCAAGTCGGGCATTTTGAACTTTTCGGGAAGCTTGGCGTTGGGATACAGGCAAAGGCGATCCAGATCGATCCCTCCGGCACTGATCTTTTCTGTCTTGGCAATAGATTCCTCCAGTTTGGCCATCTTGGCCATGAGTGCGACCATTTCCGGATTCTGAGCTGGCTCCTCTTGATTTGGAGGCAGTCTACCACCTGCAAGGTTTGCAGCGGACCTGCGGCCTTCTCTCGGATTCAGGACCATGAGACGTCCTGCGTGAAGCGGATCTGGAACTAAGACGGGCTGCTCCTGGTCAGACTCATCGTCCTCACCTTCTTCCTCGAGAGGGGGTGGAAGGCGAGTGTGGATGAGGTCGTTCAGGCGAGCAATGTTAGTGTCGGTCTGAGCTGCCCTCTGTTGCATAGCGGTGATGCTGTCCTAAAGGTTCATGAGCATGGTCTCCAAGGTAAGAGGTTCCGGTTGTGGCCGTTCCATCGTGACGGGTGGTTCAGAGCTGCTTGATACGGATACCGGGGTAGTCGGACGCCCTTCTTGTAAAACCGGAGGTGAAACTGACTGAGAACTTGACTGAGACTCTGAGTGTTGTGCTGTCGGAGGTGAGCGCAGAGAGTCTTCCGTGATGACTGACTGAGATTGTAGCCTGACAAGCCTTTGAACCGGACTCAGATGCAGACGTTCCCAAGCGGGTTTGGCAACTGGCCTCGATACTTTCCTCGGCGGTGCAATGATTCAGATCTTTGCTTGCAAGGCAAAAGGAGGCTTAATAAGGGTCCTGCAGTAACTTTAATCTAAATAAAAGACTAAAGCGGATGCAGCCAATGCCGAGAGTGCCACCCTAGACTCTAGAACCAGAAGACAAGTCTGTCTTACGACGCTTTGGACAGTGCTTTAGGTCCTCAGAATTCTTTTCGAAGATGTGTCCTTGTGGAACGAGCAGTCCTAAAGGATGTCAAAAGGATTCTAAACCTTTGTCCGTTTCGATGTTCGGGGTTTCAAGTTTTTGGAGCCAGAACAACTTGGCATGAATATCATGATGCCATAACCAGATTGGCGTGAGCAGCACTGTGCCATTAGCCGGGCGGTGTAAGTGACGAGGCACTTGTTACCTTTTGGTGTAAGCATCATGGTATTTTACTCCGTGGTTCCTCGTTTTTTGTTTGAAACCCTAAACAGGTACACGGGCAAAGACGTAGAAAAGCTCCTGATTTCCTAAAGTCCCATCGTAAAAGGACTTTAAAAGATGATAACGCGCATCACTGAGATGCACGACTCCTCATCGGGCCACGACAGTGTCCTACTAAGCCTGAAGACAGACTCGGAACAGATTGAGAACCTAGGAGCCAAGCTAAACATGCTTCTACGCTGAACGAGAATGTATGTACAGTTCATGCGATAAGGAAAGCAGTAACACGTAGGCATTCAGGGGGTTAGATGCAAATAGATCTTAACCTGTGGGTACTGTCCTAGTTTGGAGAGTTCTAATGCTTTGTATATGCAAAAGGCCGGTTTTGGTTCGTAACAGTTTTCTCGGACTAGGGCCACAGATATACCTCCCGTTACCCGCGTATTCGCAGAGTAACAGTCGAACGGTAGCATGACCCATCATCGTCGAAGGTTGTTGGTCATTCGGGGTCCCCGGGCTCCGGTAAACCGTGCCGGATTGCCAAAACGATCCAACGAGGCTTATCCCACATCGATGCAAATGAGATGCTAAAATTTGGTTAAAAGAAGAAGAATCACAGAGTCGTAAAAATCCCTTTTCAAACTTGGCTCACTTTATTTAGTCCATCTTTAGAAGAAACTACGCAAGCGAACAATCGAAAAAGCCCCAGATTAGAATGGCCGGACACGAGGTCCTGTTAAATCACCGTTCCAACCTTCGGCAGCGCGAAGCTCACCGTTTTGACAGGCTTTTAGGGATTGTTCCCAAGTGTATTAAATCCTAAGTATGAATTAATATTGGTTCGATTTATCCCCAGCAGAGTCGCCACTGTGGGCAGCATGCCCTTCGGAGGGGAAAAGGATTTCGTTCCTTCCCCTGCCGTTTGCGGCCCTTTTTCTTGAAAAATCGAGGGAGCGCGAGCGCTGGTGGCAAGCGCTCGAAAATACAGAGTCGCCACTTGAGTTTTGAAGGTCCGACACTCAAGGAACCGTATTTTGAAGCACCTGCCGCGCTATTTGATTTGAAAAAGTGAAGGAAACCAGTCCGTCATAACCATATCTGGGTTCGGGAGCCAGGTTACGAGAGGGGAAGGGTTTTATGGCACCCCTCTCGCCCAATCCGGAGATCGGTCTCTACTTAGGCATTTTTATGAAAACCTTTGTGATTCTTCTTCTTTTAATTGATTTTAGCCAATTAGGGCGGGGGAACAGTTAATCGGGGATTAAAGCTGTAACAATTTGCAGGATGTGATCAAATAATGGCATGGATGGACAGCATGATGAAAAATAAATGAAATGAACTTGAAACAGCGATCAGATGCCAAAACCAGGCTCGGGGCAGATTTGCCCTGCACGATGATCAACTTGTATGCCTGAACAGATCTGCATACAAGTCAACCATCGCGCGAGACACACTGACTCTCGCGCGAGCATTGTCATCTCACCACAGTCCCAAAATCATCCCCTTCTGGGCTCTGGAAGGACCAGCGCACACCCAGGAAGCAAACCAAGCAGTTTATTGAAAGACTTTAAAATACTAATTATTACACAATACTCCAAGCAGGAGCCAAATGAATTGAAACACAACCCCTAAACAGTGGGGGTATCAAAACAAGGACTAAGGGCCTAGTTACCCATGCAAGGGCCATTCATGGAGATCACAGGACTGTCGCGCGACAGAGACTGAGTCTCGCACGACATTCCTGACTGGACTTCCAGGAATTGCTTTGCATGCTTGGAGTCCTGAGACAGAGATCCCAAGGGCATTCCAAACTATTTAGAGCAAATAAACTAGCTACTGTATTTTGTTTTTGCATGCATAACAGTGATCTAAAAATCAAAATGAAATACAACCGGCATGAACATATTGCAAAACAGAAAAGGGGTAGCCTCCCTTCCCCACGAGGTCCATTCTCTTGCTGACACAAGTGTCGCGCGAGTATAGGGGACCGTCGCGCGAGGGTGTAGCTGTCACGAATTCTTGTAACTTTGCTGGCTTTAGGACCAGGGCATGGTATTGATTACCAGCCTTGGTCCTGTCAGCCCCCCTCAGGGATCAAAACAGAAACAGGTTAAACATTATACCTTTGCTTGGAAAGGGTTTGGGAATGGATTGATTTGATTGGAATGGCCTTGCTACCAAGTGTGCACGAACACACCAAGTTCAGAAGATTAGGAAGTGGTTTGAGGGTTAGTGACTTTGTGCTAGCTAGAGTTTGCCTTGCAAAATGACTTAGTGGATTTCTTAGTCAATTTTTGGAACCCTTAACATGGAAGATGAAGGGGGGATGTAAGGGCTAGTTAGGGGCCAAACAAGGCCTTGGGACCAGCCACCAAGGCTGGTCACAACTTGGTTGTGAGGCTAGCCAACAAGGTGAGAGAGTGGTTGGGAGATTGCATGGGGTTAGAACCTGCCAGCACGCCGTTCAGCTGAGGAAAACGGGGTTCCAGCCCATGGGGACCCATGTGCCAAGCAATCATCACAAGTCCAGCTGGATTCTGTGATAGGGACAGGAGGGAACCATCGTGCGAGGGTTCAGAAGTGTCGCGCGAGGGTCAACAGTCAACAGTTTGACTTTGACTACACATGGCAAGCTAAGTGTCGCACGAGGGACACAAAGGCTCGCGCGAGGGTCAACTCTGGCTCTAGGGTTTGACTGAAGATTCTAGAAGGTTCAAAAGGTTTCAAGCAAGGTTTCTAAGCGTTCCAAGTCTAATCCATTCCCGATCCAAGCTCTGTTTGATCCGATTTCATCATCGGGGAAACAAGAAAATCGTAAAACGAAGTAAAACGATTGGGAGACCCAGATTGGGGTGTCTACAAAACCCTTTGTCATCTCTCAACTCAAGGCAACCATCAAACCATCCAAACCGAAGCTCAAAGTCTAGATCAAGCACCTGAAAGAAACTGATCTAGACAAGTGCTTTGCGTTGGGCACTTGGACCCCAGCGCAAAGGAGTTGCCTCTGCCTCCTAGACGAGTGCTTTGCGCTAGGCAGTTGGACCCCAGCGCAAAGAAGTTGATTCCATCTTCTGTAGATTTTTGACAGTTTGCATTCTTTTCATTCATAGCATACAACTTTCTACTCCATTTTACTCTTTTATATACAGTACACTTAGCACATGCCTACACCGCACATGCTACTTGCTACGTGTTTTTTTAAAAGGTTAAGAATATAAGCATTTTCCAAAATCCCGCAAGCATTTAGTAGAGATCGATCTTCGTATCGGGCGAGAAGGGTGCTGAACAAAAGTCTTCCCCTCTCGTAACTTGGCTTCTGAACCCAAAATCTCTGGTTTATTTTCAAACTCAATCATCATTTTCTAGTTCCAGGTTTCTTGGGTGACAAACCATTTTACAAAAACCCGGGTGGCGACTCTTCAAAGATTTTCAAAATCCTCAACGAAACGGGCAGCGCCCGGGGAGCCCTCCGGAAAGGGTCTCTCGGGCTCTGGCAGCCCACAGTGGTGACTCTGCTAGGGAGTTGAGAGCTAGACTTGAAAGATATTTGTGGGATTTCAAGAAAAATGCTTATATTCCTGACTTTTGCTTTACAATTGCACTACTCACTAGCTGCGCTGACGTATTTTGGCAATCCTGTTAAATGTCAGGGAATCCCACAATGCACAGCAACCTCCGACAAAGAAGGGTCACGCTGCCATCGACCACTACTTGGCGTACGTTTAGCAGTGAGAGGCATACCTGTGACTCTGAGTCTGAGGAACCCTTCTCAAACCAAAACCTGGCCTTTTGCACTTGTAGATAACCATAGAACTTTCCTCACTAGGACAGGAATCTGTTGGTTTATGACTATGTGATATACTCTGCTTACGTGCCGCATCCTTCATATCTTATGTGTACATGATCATGTTGTTTCATACATGTATAGTTCAAGCATTAGGCTAGTCTTAGAGTTCCCTTCCGGTGGCCCGGAAAAGGTTGCCAAGACCCGATGAAGAGTCGTGCTCCATCGGACGCACGTTGCTTGAGCTAATCGTTGAAACGATAAGTCTTAGGGGAAATCAAAATTTGCTAAGTCTTCAATACATTTTTCAATCAAGGATTCAATGGAGAATGAGGGAATGATCAATTGATAACGCCGTGACACTTACACCATTTTGGCTAACAATGCCACATCGCTCACACCACCTCAGTTATGGTGCCACAACGTTCTTACCAAGTTGTTCCTAAAGTCAAAATCAAAACTTTGAAAGAAGAATGAATTAAGGACTTAGCTCGTTCTGACATCCCCCAAGCCTTGCCATTTATCAACAAAGGATACACTGTCGAAAGAAATTCTGAAGAATGAGGCAACCTTCGAAAGACCATAATCTTATGTAACATATCCACTCGTGCATCACACCTTGCATCTTATGCTTTTGTGTCGCGTATAAAACTCTTAGACTCACTTGCGCAGCTTGTTTAGGATTGCTTGGACCAATGAAGAGTCGTGCCTTTTTAAAGGCACGTTGTTGAAATTAATTAGTCCTTGGAACGATGAGGTTTTAGGGATGTCAAAAGTCATTAAGCCTTCAATACATTTTTCAATCAAGGATTCAATGGAGATTAACGAAACAATTAGACTACAATGCCGTGATACCCACACCACCCAGGTTACAGTGCCAAGCAGTGTTGTCGAAATCGTACGATACTCGATATGTATCGTATCGTATGGAAAACTATACGTATCTTTCAACGTCTCGTAAATGTACAGAAATCGTAAGCTACGAGTGGAGTATCGTACGATACGACGCGTAACGGGATACGTATGTAAATTGTACGATATTTAACCCAACTTCAAACTTACCTTTTTATACCCAATTAAAGCTTTTAATAGAGACCAAACCCATTTATCGTCCGAGAAAAGCCCTAGTCTTTGCAGCGACAGCGATCAAACTCCGACAAAATCGACGGCAAAACTCTGACTACTACTCTCCACTCTCCTCCGATCTTGCCGTCGACTGAGAGGTATTGTTCTCGACTTCTCGTCATCTGATCTGGTTATGTGTTGAAGTCTTGGAGACTTGGGAGTTGGGAGTCTCTTTTGACGTTTCTCTCTCTCTCTCTCTACAAATGCCAAATTAAAAGCAAAACCCACTGTATACAAATACTTACACGTACCCTTCACATTTTTAAAGCTATTGGGACCATTACTCCATTAAAATAAAATAAGTAAAGCTTGTCCATTTCTCATTCCACTAAGAGACGACAAAACAGAGCACTATTTTTTTTTGAACAGAGAGCACTGTATTTTATTATTCCAATATCCCATAACTTTCTTTTACATTTTTAAATGTTTTTTACGCAATCTTTTGTATTGTTTTGTAGTGTTATAGTTCCACCAAAAAAGAAAAATAAGAGGGATGTGATAGACGGTTATAAACTATGCAATTAAAGTGGATAGGGGATGTAAGTCTCTAATACTTAAATCTTTTGGCACACCTTAATTTTTTGGAACACTTTAGATGGCCTAAGATGTGTGATTTTGCATCCTAAAAGCTTTTCTTTTTCCTATGTCCTATCAATTTGTAGTTTATTGCAATGTATTTATGATTAATTAGTGTAAATTAACTTTTGTTACCGTATCTTACGATACTCGATACGTATCCCGATACGATATGAAAAATCATAAAACCGATACACGATACGTATTCCGATTTGAAAACCTTGGTGCCAAGTCACTTACACCGTTTAGGCTAATGGCACCATGTCACTTACGCCGCCCCGGTTATGGTATCATGTCATTTACGCCGAACGATTTTTGAAATCAAAATAGAAACTTCGAATGAAAAATGTCAAGGACTTAATTTGTCTTGATATCTCCTAAGTTTTGTGATTCAAAGGACACACTCAAAAGAATCCCTGAGGACTAAGGCAATCCTTCGCAAGCTATCATTCCTTGAGTCACGGTCTTGGAGACCTTAAATCCATGGAGTTTAAGATACCTCCGGTGTTTGCTGTGCTCGAACGGCTCCCTTTGATTTAGTCTAGCCTTAAGCGCGTCGGTATTTCGGCAATCTTATTGCTCTGCCTCGGATGGTCTTTGATAAGGAGATTGGCTCTGATTCCCAACAGATGGAATTTAACCTACCTGACAACGATCTACCTGGATTGTCAGAAAATCATTGGTACAAGCGCCTTAAGTGAGACTTAGATCACGGTAGGTCTCTAAGGTCGGTCTAGGAGACCTTAAATCCACGGAGTTTGAGATACCTCTGGTGTTCGCCGTGTCCAAACGGCTCCCTCCAGCCCGGTCTAACCTCAAGAACATTAGCATCTGGATTGCAGCAATCTTATTGCTCTGCCTCGGATGGTCTTAGATAAGGAGATTGGTTTTGATTCCCAATGGACGGAATTTAACCTGTCTGACAATGACTTACCCGTGATTGTTGCAAAACTCATGTGCAATGTCTTGAGTGAGACCAAGATCGGATTCAAGTCTAGGGGCAGAGTCTTAGGAAGACATCGACGACATATGTACGACCATCTTTTTCAAATAAACACAACATGGGCACATTCTAAGTCCGTTTTTTTTTTTGCTTTACTGTCAGTGCTGGGCCACCCATCCTACAAAAATCCATACCACCTTCTTTGATCACCTCAAATGGCAGGGCAAACAGAGCTAGTTGAGCTGAAAAGGGCCATAGAGGAAATGAGTCAGAAAATGGACAAGCAGATGACTCAGATGCTTACTCTATTGCAAAGACTTGTTAACTTCTTCACCTCCACAGTCCCGAATTCGAATCTGGGACTAAATGCAGATGATGCCAGGATCGAAGAACCTCCACAAATCTACCCCCCTCATGCGGTCAGAATCAAGCCATACTCAAAAGTGAAGCTCTCGGATATGTTCAAAGACTTGGCTGAATTCCATGATGCCAGAACTCACCCAAAAGAGGATGTTGGATCCCTGTCCAAAAACAGTGCTGAAAGGGAGGACATGTACATTGATAAGATCAACCCCAAAGTCAAAAGAGTGTATCCCATTGATAGCATAACACTATACAGTTGTGAAACAAGAAAAGCTTTCGTCAAAGGCCCACCCGACACCACCATGAACCCTTAATCTAGTTGCAAAACCCAACCGAGGACCTTCTCCCACTTTCCCACACATTTGTCCCCGACACCGGGGTGAAATGAGGAAGACAAAAGTGCCCAATACATGGTTATCATCGTGTAGACACCCCAATTTAGCCTAACGATTATTTCAAGTCCCACCTTGGGGACCATCCCGATGATGAAATGGATACAGTGATTGCTGATTGCCTTTTCGAGAACCTTAGGACTTTCGGTAAGAACTTTGAGCCACTTAGAGGACCCAATCCAGAGCCATATAGCCTTTCAGACAGAAAATACAGAATCCTAGGAGAATCCATCTGTCGGCCGTGACATTGATCTCACGGCCTTAACATCATTTCTTCACCCGAGCAACCTGTTGCTAGAAAATCTCCCTGAGAGATCAATCTCTCGGCCGCAAGATTTATCCTTCGGCTGCGACATCCATTCCTCGGCCGTGATATCCTTTACTCGGCCGCCAGATCGTCCTTTTCCCAGACTCTGGAACGTTCTGTCAGACGTTTGATCCAACTACACTACCTTCCCGATGCGTTCGGGCTACGTTCAGAGATTACAACGAAGAGTTTGAATTGCTTTGCAATTGCAATCGTGCCATTTGATTGGCCGGAGTGAGTCACTAATTGCCTATATAAAGGGCCTTTGGACTCCGAAAATAGAACCACGAAATTCGTAAGTGAACACACTCTCTCAAGCCACGAAACTCTGCACAAATACTCTCTCAAACCCCCTCTTCAAAAGCCCTAACCTTCCGAAGGCAGCCATCAACCCGACGATCAAACCTCGAAGTTCACACCTTAACCCTAGGGTTTTCGAGAAGCAATCAGTCAATCACAACAAATCCAAAGCAATCAAGCAACTGAGGGATCAAGGTGGTGAGGCCCAACGGCCTCTGGTTTGTTTTATTTATTGTATTCATGATTAATCGTAGCATTTAATCTTCTGCTAACTTTTTTGTTTGGTGTGAGGAAGAACACCGACCGGGCTTCGATCCCTCGGCCGGTACATAAAACCAGGAGGATCCCTCGGCCATGACATCCATTCACCGGCCGCGGGATCCATCTCCCTGGGACAGTTTCTTTTGCTTCTCTGCTTTCTGATGCATGCTTTAATTATCGCACTGGCTCACTTTATTTACTGTTTAAAGGTATAATTAAACAGACTATGTGTTAGAATTAAACAAAGCATCTATACGTCTTATGTTTAACAATTATGGGCCAGTCTCGCGGTTGGGCAGAGAGGGGTGCTTAACACCTTCCCTTTACTGTACTTTTGGCTCCCGTACCCAGAATCTCTATATGTTTTCCTAGTTTTAATAAACTAGGTGGCGACTCTGTTTTAATGATAACCGCTATCGTGTGGCGATATTCCTAGCCATGAGAATGTCCACGATCTTGGTTTATGAAGCAAGCAACCAATCGAGCAACAAACGATCAATCTGTATGGCGATGCCCCGTTTGGGAGGTGTCTACAGTTTTTGGCGACTCCGCTGGGGACGTGAGAGCCATAACCAGAAAGTTCAACATAAGATTAATACATGCCTTGTTTAATTCATTTATCATATGCAGCGAGCGGGCAACCTCGTTGAGTTCACCTGATAACCCGGCATGACACGGGCTATGTTGGGGGTTCCAGCAAACTCCACAGTCACTCGTACCTAGTGGTATATCAAAAAGGAAATCACCCAATCACCGCCTATGATGGGCTGGTGAAAGGACTGGTGCCCTTTGACAACGGAGCACCCTGAGACTACCTAAACCTTGCATGTATTAGAAAGCCATAGAACTTATCAAACTAAGACAGGAACCTACAGGCTAGGAACTTACTTGCATTTGACTTTAAAAGTTCTTCCTCACACCTTGTATCATCTGTTGTTGTAAATAACTTTTTCTGTGCAGAAGGGTTGGGATTTTCGGCCCAAATCCTAACCCTACACAAGCCAAGTACTGATTACAGGTACTCTACTTTTCAAAGCAGACACAATAAGTAAAACAAAGAAGCAACCACAACCAATTTTATACTCTTACAAAACCCGAAGTCATGCTAAACAGAGAGGTCTTTGCAGTCGTCCTGTCTGTCATCCTCGCCTGCCAAAACACCTTCACCGCAACAGTCCCAATCACTTCCAGGGACTTCGCGGTCATCTCCTCAACAAACTCAATTATCCACCAAATCCCAAGCTTCATCAAGCAATCCTCCCACTCCCAGATAACGACGCCATCATTGCTGATCACCAAGCTCAAAGTCGTTACCCTACTAGCAGAAAAAGCAGCAAGAGATGCTAAGGACGAAGAAAAACCGATGGAAGATGAGAATCCTCCTAAAATGGTGTTGGCAAAAAGTCCCAAATTGGCCAAGCAAGTCAAGGAGATTAAACACGCTCTGGCCCGTTCACAGGGGAACCAAATTCTGGACTTCGAAGGACCTTGCCTCTTCCCAGAATCTCAACTGCCTGAGCGGTTCAAAATGCCAAACATTGAGAAGTTAAGTGGGACCGGTAACCCTACCAGTCATGTACGATGGACAGAAAAGGGTTCCAAGATGAAGAACCGCACCCCCGAGGAAGGTCAAGTGAGGATAGTTGTCAAGAATCCGCAAGCCCAAGTACCTCAGGCATATCTACACTCAGGCCATCACCAATTTTAAATGCCCGCATGCTACTGGGTTGCAAATTGAAGATAAAATCAAGCTAGGACTCATTGGGAAAGAAGAAGCTCCTCCTTCTTCCAAGAAAACCTTTCCAACTCGTACATCTCATGCCTCTGTCAATGCCCTCAGTTCGGCATTACCACAAGACCCTTTTCAAGTTAGTTCATCCCGAAACTCAAACCGCTCCCGCCGCAACTTTGGCCCTCTCTATATGACCTCATCTCAAGCCTTAACCATTCTTAGCCGTCAAGGGCATCTCAAACCCTTAAACAAACCACTTCCTCAGCCACTTTATGGCCCAAACTATGATCCCAACAAACAGTGCGCTTACCACCAACACCCTGAGCATAAAACAGATAACTGCATGCGCCTCCGCCATGACATCCAAGATCTCATTGATAGCCGAACTATAAAACCTCCAAAACCTGATGTTCAAATCAATCCACTCCCTACTCACAATGCTGAACCACCACCCCGAAATATCAATCTTATAAGCCTATCTCACAACCCCACATACGATCCCAGCCAATACATTGTTCAAATCACCCAAACCAAGCCAACCTTGGCCTTCCCAAAGGAGAATGGATGTTTTATGATGGAGGAAGAGGAAAACAATGAGTCCTATCAATCAAAAGTGATCGATCCTGACATGCCTAAGAATAAGCAGAGGAGGAAAAGCTGAAGAAATGGAAAGAGCATTCTTGGGCAAAACACAATTTGGAAGATCCAGACATTCCGTTTGTAGAGGACGATGAATGGCTCATCATGATGAGAAGGCATAGTGGAACCCATCAACCGCTCCAAAATTCCAATACCGCCCATTGTCTGGGAAACAATCAATCTCATAGAAAAGGTGGAGGAGTTTCAAATGCAACCATGGGTCAATCCTTATAAAGAATTCAACTATAGCCGGTGGATAGAGGAAGAGGATCTAGATTTCACATGCACGGACCCGTATCAAACAGGGGAAAGTGACTTTGACGAAATGGAAGGAGAATGCAATGATCTGCTCGATGGAATCTCCTTAACATCACTATTTAGCCAAGTGGAAGTAACTAATCTCTCTGCACAATCAATGAGGAGGAAGAAAAGGTGATGAAAACCCAGACTGACATTTCCATTTGGGGACTACTCATGTCTCAAAAAGGCAGCCATCGTGCAAGCCGTGAAGATGGATCCAGTTCAAAGGCTCTGTTTGGCAAAGAAGAGGGTGGAAAAGAGTATAAAGTTGCAAAAGGCAAAGGTTTTGAAGACAACCTCGGAATGCTACAGTAGCTAAGAAGTCACAACATGGCAAAGAACATTAAACATTGCTTTTATCAAACCAAAACATGTTTTGAGCCCCTGCTTGGGCATTTAATTTCTGCTAAGTGAATTCCTGTTTCATCCTCTAGACTATGCTTATTCAATGATTTATTTCCTAAATTGCAATTACCTATACACTATAGTCTCTTTGCCAAATAAGGGAAACTTTAAGGAATCAAGTTCTTTGTGTCTCTGACAAAAGGGAAGGAAGGGATGAACTTTAGTTGTTTAAGAAACTAGGTTTTTGTCAAAACTTAGAAAGAAGACACTATCTCCGCGAGAACACTTAGGGTTAGCTCGCCCATTATGAAGGTACAAACACAAGGGAGATTTAGAAAAATATCTCCATCAAATTCCTCTCCGAAACGCAGAAACCCTCTTGAGAGAAGTGCTCGTTGGGTAACCTGAAAACCCAAGCAAAAATAAGAGCAAAGCTTGCTAGGGCAAGAAAATGCAAAAACGCAACCTAGGCAAAAGTTAAGGCATTTAAAGAAAAGCTCGCTAGGGACTCAACCTCCATTAGGTAACCTAGGCAAAATCAAGAGTATGTGAGAAGAAAAACCAAGAGTGAAAAACCCAACCTCAAAGGTAATGGTTTCGGAACTACGTAAAAGGCCTGATTCCCTGATTGGGATACGTAGGCAATCTCACATAGAGATGCGGCCCAAGCATTTGGAGAGAAGGAAAAACATCAATAGATTTGTACTCAATGATAGGCATAGCTAACCTTGCGTATTGAGCTCGCAAAAGATGAGTATGCTTTTCTCAAGGAATTGGCAATAGCAAAAGACATGAGAATCATTGTTCATCCCCTCTAACTTGAAGGTCATTAATGCAATGGGTAGGATATCTTGAAAACTCTCAAGTTTAGCAATCACACTAGGGAACATGGCAAAAGCAAAAGGGCATGAAATCAAGATCAAGCATAAGAAGGAAGGGAAAACATGCTGCCACTTGGCTAAAACAAAACCTAACTCCCTTTTTGAAAATAAAAGCAACAGCCGAAGGATTGATATCTCGGTCGCAATTCTGATTCCCCGGCCATAATATCAATTCCACGGTCGGTATTTTGCAGTAAACAACAGATGTTTGTTCAAAACAATTTAAAAGCCATGTTCTGACTATCGCATGCAAACTCAAGACATCTAGGGGCATAAAAAGCATTTCTCATTTCATGAACAAAAGCTTGCCTACAAAATCATCACTGTGGTTGCTTTTACTATACAAACATAGTTTCTGCTTCTTTCTTTGCTAACCATGAACAGGAAGGAAAAAGAAAATCCTAAAGTTGGTCGTGACGACGTCTTCGAGACGATCTCTGAGACGAAGCAGGAGATCGCTGACTATCCTCCCCAAGCTGGTGCTCACTCATCCTCAAGCTACAAGGAAAAGAATACAAAACAAGAGGCAAGCACCAAGCGCTCCTCTTCTCCATCATTAGAGTGGAAAGAGACAAAGGAAAGGGCACGTGGCCAAACAGGAGCAACTAAAGGAACAACAGGCAGAACCAAGGAAAAATGGCAGTACTCCATACAGTCACCTACCTAAAGAAGCAAACTCGCCCAGTCTCTGATCTGAGCATTCTCCAAGTCTACTTTAGATATCGAAGAAGTAGATCTCATCAAACGCTGAAGGAGGAGGAGGAACAAACTGAAGATCCTCAACACACGGGCGCCACTGGCTGGCCACCCAATCACATAAGTACCAGGCTTAACAAAAGGGACCCTCGAACAGGCTACGAGTACAATCTAGAACCCTGGAACACGCAAGAGGGGTGTCCTCTGATACACCACTCCAAGGGTCGAACCTCACCTGCAAACGAAGTCTAAATCAGCCACAGCACAGAGGAATGGAGATCTAAAAACAAGGAATGCAAGGGGTACCTGGTCAATCGTCAATCGGTCCAAAACTCGTCGCCAAGGCTCAAAACTGACGACCGTGGCTTCCGTTGGCCCACCAACCATCGCTCACAGTTAGAAACGCAGTTCACATCCTCATGCTTGGTATCAGTGGGAAACTGAAGAGAAATGAAGTAAAGAAGAAGGATATACCTTAAGCACTCGGTAGTGACCGCCAAGGATAAAACTCTTGTCCCGCGGGCAAGCTCCAAGATTGCCATACAGGGTGGCCAAAGCGGATGATCCCCAATCAAACTCCCTAACGGCCCCCAAATGCTGCAAAGGGGCCAAGAGCTGTGTATGCACTGAACTATCCTTGTTGGCAAATAATGTCTGCCTGAGGAGATAGAGAAGGAAGGCCCGTGTCAGCTACTCAACACTCACCTGAGTCAAGATATCAACCTTCATAAAAGTCTTGCTCAGCCAAGAGACATCGACATGACCGCGTGAGTGAAGAGGTGGCACCTTGCCCAAAGAACCACTCCAGAGCCCCTGTCCACTCCCAAAGCTTGGGATCAACCCGAAGAGGAATTCCACCTACTCGCAGGCCGGAAGCTTACTGAAACATTGAGGACGCTCAAGTGCTGCTCAGCGGCTCTACGCCAACCAACTCAGCGGTTCTATGTCCACAATCATTTAATAGTCTCACTCACCTATCGGCCTCAAGCTCATCACTCCAACAGCCAGGCTCATTCAGTAGCTCCAACTAGCCACCTGGCAACACCATGTGCTCCTTGTTCGCCATCTCAGACAGCATCATAACCCAACAACTCTCTAGTATTCAACTCAGTGGCTCAAAACGCCCATGAAAACACCGTCTCTGCAAGCACCATACTTCTTGCACCATCAGGTCACTCAGCAGCACCATGTGCTCACTTTTCAAGCCGTTCAACAGTTCTACGCTCATCCCTGTGTTCAAAAGCTCTATACCCATTATCACCCAGCAGCTTTAGGCTCATTATCAGCAGCTCCGTGTTCGTCCAGCAGCCCTGTGCCCAAGTCGCTCAAACAGCTCCGCGCTCACCTCAACAGCCCTGTGCCTACTATCTCAGTCATTCAACAGCTCTGTAGCTACCCAAGCTCACGTCTTAAAGATAAACAGCCTCACCACTTCCAGGCCGGTGAAGTAATCCTGTGGCTCCCACTTTAATGCACATTTATGCAGTTCTGGCCCAACGCATCCTTCGAAAGGCACTCCCAGCAATGGAGGTAATGGGAAATCTCCCTAACAAAGTTGAATTTACCTAACAAGGAGACAAAGGAAATCTCCTAGGCATGCATAAGGATCACCTCATCAGCGAAGATGGTGGAAATCTCCCAAAACAAGTTGAATTTGCCAAAGGAGGCGATGGAAATCTCCTAAAGCGCATGTGTGAATCACCCCATCAGTGGAGGTAATGGAAATCCCCCTAACAAAGTGGAATATACTCAAAAGAACTGGCCTTGCAGGCAATCTCGAGCATACTCAGAACTAGCCTTGGGAGTAATCCCGAGCATACTCAGAACTGGCCTTGAGGGCATTCCCAAGCAAACACAATAGCCTTGGGGGCATATCCAAGCACGAAGAAACTCTCTCTTCATGGCAATAAACTCACCGGATGCTAGTCACTTGACCACTAAGGATTATCAAGCCCAAACTCTTACTCCGCACCCACTATTATTCAGCGACTCCAAAAGCTCACTATCTCGGCAGCCCTGAGCTCAATGCTACAACAGCTTATGCTTATTATCGTCATCAGCAGCTCTAAGCTCACTCAACATCTTAGGGCTCATCATCATGTCCACCATCACTCCAAACTATTCAGCGGCGTTACGCCCATGCTCACTAGGTTTACTCAGCAGCTCCACGCTCACTACTTCAGCGGCTCGAAGCCCATCCACGCTCATTACCTCAGCGGCTCAAAGCCCATCTCAAACTATTCAACAGGCTCTATGCCCATATCTACCGTCTCAGCGGCTCCAAGCCCATTACTCAACTGGCTCGAAGCCATCATCTCAACACCCATATTCACCATCTCAATCAACTCAGCGGCTCCAAGCCCACTATCTCAACTGGCTCGAAGCCATAACAACTATCTCAACAGGCTCTACGCCGCCCCAACAATCAAGACATCATCTATTCTCAGGCTCTACACCTGAATGCTCAAAATCTAACATTTTGAATGCTCGAAGCTCTTCGAATGTCCAACCACTGTGTACTGGATGCTCAAGTTCTACACTTGAATGCTCAAGCTCTACGTTTGAATGCCCAACCACTGCGTACTGGATGCTCAAAGCCTGTACTTTGAATGCTCGGATTCTGCAGTCCGAATGCTCGAGCTCTACGCTCTGAATGCTCAAGTCCGGAACTTGAAAGAAGCTCTACGCTTATATCAAACACACATGCACGGGCCCGTGCACATTTGCATCAATTGCATCATCATCACATCGAGTCTGCATCATCATACCTGTTCACATCTAACAATCATCACATATAAATACTCTGCATATCTCTCATTCCATAGGTCAAAATCCAGCAATCAACCGGCTTTATGCCTCGGTTTTATTGATCGGTCCAGCGTCTCGATCCCTTGGCCCTACGCCAAAACTTATGATGAGAAAGCTCCGTGCACAGACCATCAGAATGCAACCGGCTCTACGCTTCGGTTCAAATCAAATCAAGCTCCAACCCCTTTGGCTTCAAGCCAAAACTTATGATGAGAAAGCTCCGTGAACAGACCATCAGAATGCAACCGGTTCTACGCCTCGGTTCAAATCACATCAAGCTCTAAGCTCCAATACCTCAGGCTCTAGCCTTATACCAGCTCCGCGCTTCGGTTCTATCAAGCTCTAAGCTCAAACACCTCAGGCCCTCGCCTCATGACTACAACAGGCTCTACGCCTCAAATTCTATCACCTCAGGCTTTCGCCTCATGACTGCAACCGGCTCTGCGCTTCGGTTCCCTCATCCCAACGCTCCGTGCTTTAGTTACTGGCCTCGTGCCCCCCATATCTCGAAATGGCGTCCGATTAATCCCCCAGCAGATGGCTTGGATTCCACCCTATTACATCAATTCCTTCCAGCTCATTTGCAAGGATAGGCTACTCTACCGAGCTCCTCTCAGTCAAAGTAAGGATGATCAAGAAAAGAAAACACACCTACCGTGTACTGATCTACCCTAAAATACTAAGGAAGCTCTCCGCAAAAAATTCCCCCAGCAGCCCCGCGCTCCTTCAACTATCTTCCGCCAAAACCCTGGCTCGGTCTAGGTACGTCACACTACGGCTTTCTAAGCCCTAAGGTATGTCTTCTGTCTCTAACCCTCCAAACTTTTTACTTTTCTTTATTGCCCGAACTACGATTGGTTTGAATTTCCCATGTGGAATACGTAGGCAGCCTCCTGGCCCGACCATAATAAAGACCTTTTTCGAAAACCCCTTGGAATAGTGGTTGGACCAAATTGAGTTGCTTTTTTACAGCTTTGACTATTACTCAAACATGTCTCACGATCCGTCTGAGCTCAGTCAAAGAGGGGCATCTGTAGACACCCCAATTTGGCCTAACGATTATTTCAAGTCCCACCTTGGGGACCATCCCGATGATGAAATGGATATAGTGATTGCTGATTGCCTTCTCGAGAACCTTAGGACTTTCGGTAAGAAATTTGAGCCACTTAGAGGACCCAATCCAGAGCCATATAGCCTTTCAGACAGAAAATACAGAATCCTAGGAGAATCCATCTGTTGGCCGTGACATTGATCTCACGTCCTTAACATCATTTCTTCACCCGAGCAACGTGTTGCTAGAAAATCTCCCTGAGAGATCAATCCCTCGGCCACAAGATCTATCCTTCGGCTGCGACATCCATTCCTCGGCCGTGATATCCTTTACTCGGCTGCCAGATCCTCCTTTTCCCAGACTCTGGAACGTGTTCTGTCAGACGTTTGATCCAACTACACTACCTTCCCGATGCATTCGGGCTACGTTCAGAGATTACAACGAAAAGTTTGAATTACATTGCAATTGAAATCGCGCCATTTGATTGGCCGGAGTGAGTCACTAATTGCCTATATAAAGGGCCTTTGGACTCTGAATATAGAACCACGAAATTCATAAGTGAACACACTCTCTCAAGCCACGAAACTCTGCACAAATACTCTCTCAAACCCCCTCTTCAAAAGCTTTAACCGCCCGAAGGCAGCCATAAACCTGACGATCAAACCCCGAAGTTCACACCCTAACCCTAGGGTTTTCGAGAAGCAATCAGTCAATCACAACCAATCCAAAGCAATCAAGCAAGATCAAGGTGGTGAGGCCGTTGGGCCTCTGGTTTGTTTTATTTATCGTATTCATGATTAATCGCAGCATTTAATCATCTGCTAACTTTTCTATTTGGTGTGAGGAAGAACATCGACCGGGGTGTAGACACCCCAATTTGGCCTAACGATTATTTCAAGTCCCACCTTGGGACCATCCCGATGATGAAATGGATACAGTGATTGCTGATTGCTTCCTTGAGAACCTTAGGACTTTCGGTGAGAACTTTGAGCCACTTAGAGGACCCAATTCAGAGCCATACAGCCTTTCAGACAGAAATACAAGAGCCTAGGAGAATCCATCTGTCGGCCGTGACATCGATCCCACGGCCCTAACATCATTTCCTCACCCGAGCAACCTGTTGCTAGCCAAATCTCCCTGAGAGATCAATACCTCGGCCGCAAGATCTATCCTTCGGCCGAGACATCCATTCCTCGGCCGTGATATCCTTTACTCGGCCGCCAGATCGACCTTTTTCCAGAATCTGGAACGTGTTCTGTCAGACGTTTGATCCAACTACACTACCTTCCCGATGCGTTCGGGTTACGCTCAGAGATTGCGACGTAGAGTTAGAGGTGCATTGCAATTGCAATTGCAATCGCGCCATTTGATTGGCCGGAGTGAGTCATCCCTATGCCTATATAAAGAGGCTTTAGGGTTTCGAAATTTGCATTCAATTCCTCCATCTCATACCTCCAAACTCTGCATAAATCATCTCACATACTCCCTCTATAGAAGCCCTAACCTCCCGAAGGTAGCCATCAATCCGATGATCAAACCCCGAAGTTCAAACCCTAATCCTAGGGTTTTCAGAAAAAGCAATCAGTCAATCACCACCAATCCGAAGCAATCAAGCAACTGAGGGATCAAGGTGGTGAGGCCCAACGACCTCTGGTTTGGTTTACTTATCGTTTTTATGTTTAATCGTAGCGTTTTGATTATCTACTAAGTTTTCTGTCTGGTGTGAGGAAGAACATCGACCGGGGCTTTGATCCCTCGGCCGGTATATCAAACTAGTGAGATTACTCGGCCGTGACATCCATTCACCGGCCGAGTAATCTATTTCCTGGGACAGCTATGTTTTATTTTGTTTTCTGCTTTCCTATGTATGCCTTCAATTACAGTCTTGGCTCACCCTTTATTGCTTAAAGGCTAAAAACAAACTACATGTTAGAATAAACTAAAGCATGTATATGTCTTATGTTGAATGATTATGGGCTAGTCTCACGACTGGGCAAAGAGGGGTGCCTAACACCTTCCCCTTATTGTACTTTTAGCTTCCGTACCCGGAATCTCTGTCTATTTTCCCAGTTTCGGTAAACTGGGTGGCGACTTTGTTTTGATGATGACCACTATCGTGTGGCGATGTTCCTAGCCATGGGAATGTCCACGATCTTGGTCTATGAAGCAAGCAACCAATCGAGCAAACAAACATGATCAATCTGTATGGCGATGCCCCGTCTGGGAGGTGTCTACAGTTTTTGGCGACTCTGCTGGGGATTTGAGAGCCATAATCAGAAAGTTCAACATAAGACTAATACATACTTTGTTTAATTCATTTATCATATATCGAGCGGGCAACCCCGTTGAGTTCACCTGATATCCCGGCATGACACGGGCTATGTTGGGGGTTCCAGCAAACTCCACAGTCACTCGTACCTAGTGGTATATCAAAAAGGGAATCACCCAATCACCGCCTATGATGGGTTGATGAGAGGATTGGTGCCATTTGACAACGGAGCACCCTGAGACTACCTAAACCTTGCATGTATTAGAAAGCCATAGAACTTATCAAACTAAGACAGGAACTTACAGGCTAGGAACCTACTTGCATTTGCTTGCAGAAGTTCTTCCTCACACCTTGTATATGTTGTTGTAACATCTTTTTCTATGCAGAAGGGTTAGGGCTTGAACTAAAAGCCCTAACCCTAAGTCTTTATAGCCAAGCACTAATGGCGTTGACTGCAAGGTATATTTTTGGTAAAAAGCATCATTGCTTACTTAACACTCCCGCTTTACTTAAGGCACCGCGAATCATGGATTTCTAGAATGAAATGAAACACTGGCCGCCCCGTCGGCAATTGAACTAGGGTTACTGCCTTGCAAGGCTAAAGGAAAGTGGTAGTGTGAGGTAGTAGAGTAGATTATGGATGATTATATGCAAAGTCAAGGACATTATGGATAGAACTTGCTATACTCATTTCTCGATGAATGATTCAACTTAAGACTTTGATTCCTATTTCCAAATCGGCCTAGCAACCCATCTTTCAAAATTCAAAATTTTGAGCATGCTTACCGCAACAAGCCGGTAAGATTTAGGAGTTTTTCAATGTGCTGGCAGGTAATCATGTGAATCCCAATTACCTCAATCATGTTTTGAGAAAGAGAAAAGAAAAAAAAACTTGTTGAATAAGTTTCTAATAGATCAACTTCGATGTGCTTTGGTAAAAATAAGTTTTGATAAACACTTGCTGAAAGAATAACCTGAAGCTAGTAGAATCACGTTAGCATTGTTTGGAGTGAAAGAATCTTCCCTAACCAAGAATTGAGATAGATAAAAACTTTTCGAAACTTTTCTTAAGTGAAAATAGCTAAAGATGATCAAATCCTCAAACAACAAGTTTTTCTTAAAACCAAAAAGTGGAACATCCAAATAGCCGCTAGCACAGCGATAGAATCCGAGGCTACTCTCCGTTGTGGTCATCTGCTCAGCTTTTTCGGTCTGCCTCATAATGTGGATTGGCTTGGAAATAGGATCTTAAGTGACATGCAGTATTTGTAAACAACGAGTCTTAAGAATCATCCATATCAAAAATTGCTGGCTATCTATGGTATCCGATAAACTCATACCTACGAAATGAACTGTCATGCATGACTCATCCATAATCTGTGAAAGTAGCTATGGTGCTCATTTTGTTTGCCTTTCTCTAACCATGCAGGGGACTAAAACCAAAAGAAAAGTCCATCACCCTCATTTCCTTTCATAGCACATTGCATGACCATGTGTTAACATCGAATATCATTTGGTTAAACCACCCCATCATGCTAGATTTGCATTTTGAATAAGTGTGTTTGATGTGTGCATTGCATAGACACTTGATTTTGGACATCTCAACCTGAGCGTAGCTAAGTTCTTGCTTTTCCTAAATTTTGGGTTTGGTCTAAGACGTGACAGCGATGGCTGACAAGAAGATTGAAGCTCTGGCTGCTAAAGTTAATGTATTGGCTGAATCAGTGGCTACCCTAGCCACCATTGTTCACAGTTTGCAAAGAAGTCCTTCACAAGCTCCACCTCCACCTCCCCCTACCCCTACTAGATGGACGAAAAACGCAGCTCAGAAAGAAACTTATCCCGCTAAGGACAACCAAATTGAAATGGTGGTGAATGATCTGCAGCAGCAACATGAAAATCAACTTCTTCTCAATACCATCGATTTAAACCAGGAATCTCTCAAAGGGAAAAACAGCTGTAAGATGAACATAAGCAACAGTAATATTAAAATGATGGGATCCCATCTTGACCGCAGGCAAAAGAGAAACTTTGTTCCTCTTAGAATGAACTTGGAAAATGTGTTCTGTATCTTGGAAGCAAAAGGGGTATTGAAGCCGTTACAGCCAAAATTTCCAAACTTTATACAAAAGGCGGAGGGTATTGCAAGTATCACCAAGTAAATGGTTACTCTATCAGAGAATGCGGGGCTTTCAAGAATGCGATCCAAGACCTCATCGATCAAGAGAAGATTGATCCAGCTGAGTTTGATCACTAGGTAGCAGTAGCATCCATGCCTGTCACGTCTTAGGCTAAGAGTCAATCTTTTGAGGAGTCTTATCTAGCTATTTTTGGCTACTATTTTGGTCCATATTTGTTTCCTTTTTAAAAGGTCTATGTCTTGAGTTTATTTTGGTCATAAATCCGCTTGTTGCACCTAGCATGAAATGTGAATCTCCTTAGACTTGAACTACGAATGGCCTGATTCTCTATTGGGATACGTAGGCACCTTTTGGTCGGCCACGAATTTTGAAAATGCTTTCTCCTGTGCTAGTTCACTGCCATAGAATACTCATGATAACATCAAACGTTGAAAACAATCCACAAGGGTTTCAAAGTAATCTTATGACATCTTTTGGAACACATCATAATCACTTGAATTGTCAAAAGCGCAAAACGAGTTTTTCAAAGCTAAGACCCGCGTCATTTCTGTTGAGGAGTTGACACATCTTTGCACCCTCATAGAGATCACTTGTAAGCAAAACATGCTGTCAAAGATGAAGAGTAGGAAAAAGGAGAAAGAAGAAAAGAAAGGAGAAAAAAATGATGAGCTCGCTAGATTGAAAACCTGTAAGGGCGGTCTAGGCAAAAGTTAGAGCACAAACAAAATGAGAAAACAACCATGTCTCCATGCATCTACTATGTGTCTCAAAGGATTGTCCTCAATCTTAGAAAATTCACTTGGTTAACATCGAAGCCCCTAATTTCTTGGTAAGGATCCTTGCCACTTTGTCGTGTGTTTCAAGATGAAGAAAGGCATTCATTTCTCTATCCCAAACACTTATCCCTTGCTAGCCACATCGAGCCTCTGGATAATTTCTTTGAACAGCCTGCTAGGCAGCCATCCCCTACACTGGGACAAACACAAAAAAATACAAAGAGAGATAAAAGAAAAATCAATGAAATAATGAGCATCTCGTCATACAAGGGGCATTTTGAAGGAAACATTTCTTCCAATACATACGAAGGACATTTTTGAAGAAACCAACTCTTTCATACAAAGTGAGGCAAGAGACAACAAGAGTTGATAAAAATGTTAAAGATGGCTGCTAGCTTTTAAAACCCAAGCGTGAGTAGAAATTAGGTTTGAGCCTTTACATCCGCTTCTTTTTCAAGCTAAAACCCCAAGCCTACATTATGGTCCATAATAAAGTCCTCTCAGATTGGGGAACACGACTTAGTAGCAAGGTCCTAGACACTAGGGGCATCACCAGTGTGGGACTTAACACGAAGGGCAAGAATCTTGGAATTTGCATCATCTTGGCAAATTGCACAACATGGAGAGTTACGTGAGACAGAGGGCATGGCTATGTTCCCCTTTATGCACTTCTCTCAAAAGTATCCAACCTCTTGTGTGGGTCTCAGTAGGTGCTTATCAATCCAACTCAAGTCAACCAAATCAAGCTCGAAGCAACAAACTCACCTAATTGACTAGGGGCATAGGTTTGCAAAATAGTTATACGTCCTTTGATGATTGAATGACATGAGTGTGGAACATGGATGGAATGATATGACCTTGAAATCCTCGAGGAAAAGCTTTCGAAGATGGTTTTATCCTAAGCATTCTTAACATAGCAAATGCAAGCGCAGTCACCTTTTTGCAAATTTCTGAGGAAATAACATGGGCCTCTCATTTCATGAAGAGTGCAGCAATATGGTTCCTTGACCAAACAATGTTTTCAGTGGTGCCGCTGGGGCATTGCGATCTTTCAAAACACCTAGCTAGTATAAGCAATAAGTCATTATTAGCCTCTCTTGGGCAAGGGGAAGCATTTTACCAAATACGCGAAAGTTGAGATGTCCAGAATGCATTGCGGGTTCACATGCATATCATCATCACCCTGTCTTTTGCACTTAGTATTTCATGTGTACATCCTTATGTTTGCTTAGCAAAATTAGTTGTCTTGGTTGCACGATCTAACCCCAAGTATGAGGTATTTTTATGCTCAAACAAGGCAGGTTCATCAAGGCATCATGGCCATCAAGGAATAAAGGGCAATAAAGGGATGCATTGTAAAGTCTACCTCCCTGCCAACACACTTGAAAAAAAAGCTCAGCCTGAGAAGCGTCATATCCTGGGGGAACACCTCAACTCTTTTGTGGAATGCTGTCACACAGCACTGTCAAGGGCATGCCAAGACCTCTGCCGAATGGAAACATTGCACCCACGTTCATTGTTATTCACATCACATGTTTCTATGCTAGGGGCAAGTAGATCATTGTCATCATGCACGATTGAGCTAGGGTCAAGCATTCATGACCTAAACAGGGGGCTTGCATTTCTTTTTAAATACTCAAATTAACATGCCTATGTATTGCATTGCAATCTATGTCACCCAAAATCGTTCAAGCTTTTGAACTAGGGTTCTTTAAAAGTGATGGTCCTGCCCCTAGCAGTCAGCATAAAAGGGCTTCGGCCCGTGGTCGATCCCAAGCCTATTGCATGTTGTTTTCCAATCCATTGCTGTTTTCTAAACTATTCAAATATGGATTGCAGGATTCTCCTGGATTTCGGTCCTTGAACCGACCATATCAAGCTTGGTATCTATAACTGACAGAGCCAAGTCAAAAAAGCTGAAAGATAGCCTCGGCAAACTCTACAATTGGCACCATATCAACAATATTAAAGTGGCTTTGCACTTCACATCCCCATAGCTCCTTACTTCGCATCAGCAGCTCTGCCTTCATAACTCAGAAGCCTCACACTTGCTCTTCAGTAGCACCGTACGCATGCCTTGTCACATTCACGACCTTGATGGGTTTCAAGCAATTCTATGCACAGGCCGTCTTGCGCTCAGCAGGTCCAATCTCCACAACTCCCTCTCAGCAGTTCCACTCCTCCCAGTAGCTCTATTCAGCAGCTCCCTGTAGAGAGGTATTCCTAAATAGGCTCAAATAGGGCCCGAACACGTGGTACGTGGAACCATGGTATGAGTAGGACAGGATAAATCGCCGTGCAATACGGTGGTTGGCAATATGGACCGGTGACATGAGAAGTCATTGGTCCAGGGAGTCTGAACGGGGCCAAGGGCCAGTGGACATGAGACGTTATTGGTCCAGGAGATTGAACCAGTGACATGAGAAGTCACTGGTCCAAGTAGTCTGTTCGGCAATGAGAAGGCCGAACAGAGGCAGACTTCTTGTGAAAGCAGCCTGAGGTGCAAGGAACGCTCTGGGAGATTCCAGAACAGAGATATTCCGTGAAGGAATAAGCTCCCAAGAAAATAGGATCTTGGAGAGATACCCAACGGGAATGGGATGTTCGGCCAGCTATGGAAAAAGAGTCCTGAAAGGACTAAGGTAATGAATTGATAAGGGAACGAGAATCCAAGATATTCTGGGTTTCCTATACGAGGTAGGAAACCTAGGGCAACATGGATACTTGGGCAGCAAGCATCTGTGAATCTATAAATATGAGGTAGACCTAGAGGTAAAAGGTATGCAATACGTTGCATAATTCACTTCCTACTAATAATTAGGGTTTTCGACTAGTACGTGATACTAACTTAGGCATCGGAGGGCCTTTGCCACGAGAGGTAAAGGTGCGCTCACCCCTTGTCTGTTTTGCAGATTAGGTCTCTGACGACGTGCTAGGGTTCCGGCGAAGAGGCACGAGTAGCCGTTACATCCCTGTGTCGTTTACAGCATCATACAATTTTGTGCACCTACAATTGGCGCCGTCTTGTGGGAAACGAAAGAGATCCCTTTGAAAAAACGACCATGGTGGAGGAAGGTCCTAAGACACCGCTTGATCCAAAGAGCCAGCTAGGTGGGGGAGGTGATAAGTCCCCACCAGATCCTCCAAGGAAACCCGACGGCGGTCATACCAAGAGGACCACGAGCAAGGGCCACCCCATGACTGGCCACGATGACTCTAAGAACAGGGAGGGCAGGACAGCCAGGGAATCCACGAGGAGTAAGTCCCATCGAGGGAGAGAGTCGGTTGCAAACTCGAGGAGTGTGCACAACAACGAGGATATCCTGGATAAGAAGAGACAGGAAATTGAAGAGTATGCCCCTCTAATCAAGAGGCGTGAGTACGAGATTCAAGAGTTACAACGGATACGAGAACATCCGGAAGATTCTGGACTTTCACGACGAAATTCCAGGGGAGACAGGCTGGCTCTGGTTGTACACAACAAGAAGGCTCCTTCACAGAGAAGGAGGAGCAGGAGCAGGAGCCCCACTCCAAGAAGGAAAAGGGTTTCTTCTCGAAAAAGGAGCAGAAGCCGGAGTCATACCCCCGAGGAGGGAGAGATTAGAAAACATCACAGGGAGAGGTACGAGAGACCTGATTCCGATTGGGAGAAGAGTACTCCCAAAAGAACGAGGGAACAAGAAGAGGGAACCATGTCTGCACGAGAGGTAGCGCGGAAAGCCCTTAGCAACATAGCGTCCTCCCCCTTTGCAAGGAGGCTGCAAGAGGCAAGGCTGCCGAGCAGGGTAAAGCACGGGGCGTTCATCTCGTATGAAACAAATACAGATCCTGTAGCGCACATACAGCATTACCAGGAGGCAATGTTCATGCACATTGGGGATGATGCAATCATGTGCAAAATGTTCCCATCGAGCTTGGGAAAGGTGGCTCTATCCTGGTTCCATAAGCTAGGCCCGCACTCCATACGAGGATGGGGGCAATTGGCCGAGGAATCCACTGCTCGGTTCCTAACGAGCAGAAAAGCACCAAAGACGTTTGAGAGCCTCTCCGTTATGAAACATGGGGAGAACGAACCAATCAGGGATTATGCTAAGAAGTACTGGGAGACTTTCAATGAGATTGAAAGTTGCAGTGAGGAATATGCAATAGCCACATTCAAGACTGGGCTGCCTGTTCGGGGGGAACTACGTAAGCCCCTAAACATGAGTCCAGTAGGTACATTGGCCAAGCTAATGGAACGGATAGAGCAGCATGCCAGGAACGAAGATGACATACTGCAAGAAGATGGCAAGGTGGTGGCCGAGCAGGCCAAGGGTCCTGCGAAGAGAGCAGATAAGCCAGAGCCCAAAACTTATAAGGAGAGGAAGAAATATGGGCAGGCTAAGAAAGAGCCATACAAAGAGAAACATGCTCCGGACCCCAAGTCCTTCTTCTCAGTAACAACGGTTTGGAAGGAACCAATCTATCGGATTCTTTATCGAATAAAGAACTGCCCATATTTCAAGTGGCCCCAAGGCTGGAGGGGGATAAAGATGCAAAGAGGGCTACGAGTCAGCATTGCAGTTATCACAAAGACTGGGGTCACTTGACGGAAGATTGTGAGATGTTCAAACAGCACCTTGATGACCTAATCTCGCGTGGTTACTTGAAAGAGTTCATTCAGGAAGAGCACAAGGGTGCAGAGAAAGCAATGGAGTTGGATTACGAGCAAAATCCAAGGGGCGTAATCCATATGATACATGGATTGGCCGCACCTTATACGAGAAATGAGGTAAGGTTGCTCCAGAGACAAGTGAAGCATGACCAGCATGTGATGCAGTTGGGAAAGAAACGGACGTCAAGTAGAAGAATGCAACGAGGGGATAGCCTTCACGGATGAGGACCTAGGAGGAGTCCAGGTACCACACAATGATGCTTTGGTCATAACCCTACGGATTGGGGAATATGACATGGAGAGAATCCTTGTGGATTCAGGAAGCTGTACGGAGGTGCTGTACTATGATGCGTTCAAGAAGTTGGGACTGACACAGGCAGATTTGGTGCAGTCGATAACTCCTTTGGTCGGATTCAGTGCAGGAGCAGTTTGGCCGTTGGGCAAAGTAACTCTTCCTGTTTGGGCAGGAACAGTTGTGCTGAGAACCAATTTCCTGGTGGTGGATGTACCATCTTCCTATAACGCGATTATTGGGAGAACATGGTTGCACAAGATGAGGGCGGTTTCCTCTACTTACCATCAGATGGTAAAATTCCCCGGGTCAAATGGTATTGAAAGAATTAGGGGAAATCAGAAGGTTGCCCAGCAGTGCTTGGTTTCTATAATCAAGAAGGCACCCAAGGCAAAGTTAGTTCAAGCAATCAAGGTTCCGGACCAGCCGACCATTGAGGATGTCGGAGGGGACCCCGCCGAGAAAGTGGTGGAAGGCTTGAAGAAGATTCAGATCAACGAGAATGATCCAGAAAGGTATTTCCTGATTGGGGAAAACCTGAATGAAGCAGAAGAGGAAGAGTTGGTAGGGTTCCTCAAGGAGCACGTTGATGTGTTTGCTTGGGTACCCGAAAAAATGCCTGGAGTGGATGCAAATGTGATTTGTCACCACTTGAATGTGGATCCACAACATAAGCCTGTGATGCAGAAGAAGAGACAATCTGCCGTACAGCACGTGGACGCTGTTATCGAGGAGGTGGACTAATTACTCGAAGCAAAGGCTATACGAGAAGTGTACTACCCAGAATGGCTGTCCAACACTGTAGTGGTAAAAAAGAAGAATGGGAAGTGGCGAGTCTGCGTCGATTTCACTGATTTGAATAAGGCATGTCCTAAGGATAGCTTCCCCCTTCCCAGGATAGATCAACTTGTGGATGCAACGGCTGGGTATGGGCGGATGAGCTTCCTTGATGCTTATCGAGGGTATCACCAGATAGCCATGTACGGTCCCGATCAAGAGAAGACTTCCTTTATCACACCAAGGGGGCTGTACTGTTATAGCGTCATGCCCTTTGGTTTGAGGAATGTTGGTGCAACATACCAGAGGTTAGCAACGATTATGCTAAAGAAGTTGCTCGGCAAGACCATAGAGGCATACATAGACGACATGGTGGTCAAAAGCAAGGAGAAGGAAAACCACATTGCTGATTTAAAGGAAGCCTTCGAGATATTGAGAGAATACAAGCTAAAACTCAACGCCTCGAAGTGTGCGTTCGGAGTGAGTTCGGGGAAGTTCTTGGGTCACTTGGTGACCATAAGAGGGATAGAGGCAAATCCCGATCAAATAACAGCATTTCAAAAGCTCCAAATCCCAAGGACCACGAAGGAGGTCCAGAGACTGACTGGAATGGCGGCAGCCCTCAACAGGTTTATCAGCCGGTCCAGTGACAAGTGTAGGCCATTTTTTCAATTGTTGAAGAAAAGAGAGGGATACGAATGGGGAGCAGAATGCGAGCAGGCATTCCAAGATCTGAAAAAATACTTGTCAGCGGCCCCGCTCTTGTCGACTCCTGAACCGGGCGAGTCTTTGACTTTGTACTTAGCGGTTTCCGAACATGCTGTTAGTGCAGTATTACTGAGGGATAAAGGATCCAAACAAATTCCTGTCTACTACGTGAGCAAGACGCAGAGACGAGATTTCTACCCCTCGAAAAGCTGGTCCTGGCATTGAGAACAGCGGTCAGAAAGTTGCCCCATTATTTCCAGAGTCACATAATTGTGGTCTACACTGAGTTTCAGTTAAAACCTTTGCTACGAAAGGCAGATTTCTTGGGACGTATTTCAACCTGGTCGGTGGAATTGAGTCAGTACGATATTGACTACCAGCCGCGCACTGCCATAAAAGGGCAAGTTCTGGCAGACTTAGTGGCGGAATTCTCACCTGCGGTGGCTCCCAAGCCTCCTATGAGAAAGGAACAGGCAACTGGCACGCAGCCCAAAAAGGCCAAGGATCATGCCGAGCAAGATCCCTTGGAGTGGAAATTCTTCGTTGATGGATCTGCATGTAACACCGGATCAGGAATTGGGGTTGCACTTTTCCCTCCTGGAGGAGTGATGATGGAATTGTCCCTTCGACTGGGTTTTAGTGCTTCAAACAATGTGGCAGAGTACGAGGCACTCCTGCCAAGATTGAGAAGTACGAAGACCCTGAAGGTCAAGAGAATACGAGTATACTGTGATTCGCAACTCGTAGTGAATCAGTTATCTGGGGAGTATGAGGCCCGGAATGAGAAGATGGCCCCTACGTGGGGGCCGCCAAAGATCTGCTCGACACTTTTGAGAAGGTGTACATCGAGCAAATAAGTTCTAGGCAGAATGCCCATCCAGATTCACTTGCTTGGTTGGCTGCAGCTGTGCCAACAGAGTTCAAAAGACGGGTGGCAGTAGATTATCTTGCTGAGCCGAGCATTGGAAGGAGCGTGGAATTGGTCTTGGACGTGAACTAAGGACCAAGTTGGATGGATCCAATAGTGGAGTTCTTACAAGATGGGGCACTCCCCACAGATAAAAAGGAGGCTCACAAGATAAAGACAAAATCTGCACGGTTTTGGCTGTCACCTGAAGGAAAGTTGTACAGGAAATCCTTCACAGGACCATACTTACTCTGTGTACACTCCGAGATGGTGCAGAAGTTTCTCCACGAAATTCACGAGGGGACATGTGGAAGCCATGCTGGGGGCAATTCCATTGCCCACCGGGCAATTACCCAGGGTTATTGGTGGCCACACATGCAGGAGGATGCAAAGGTGTATGTGAAGATTTGTGAGAAGTGCCAGAAATTCTCACCAATGATCCGAACACCAGCCGAGGATCTGGTGCCCTTGACAAGTCCTTGGCCATTCGCACAATGGGGGATGGACATCGTGGGTCCACTCCACAAGGCAACTAGGAATAGGAAATTTCTGTTGGTAGCAACAGATTATTTCACTAAATGGATTGAGGCAGAACCATTGGCAAAGATCACTGAACCTATGATAGAGAGGTTCGTGTGGAAAAGCATCATTACTCGATTTGGAGTCCCTTATTCATTGATCACGGATAATGGGTCACAATTTCAGAAGAATTTCAAAGCATTCTGTGCCTAGTATGGAATAAGGAACTACTACTCCACCCCAGCCTACCCCCAGAGTAATGGGCAGGCAGAGGCGTCCAACAAAACCATACTTGATGGGATCAAGAAAAGGTTGGACAAGGCAAAAGGAAAGTGGCCCGATGAATTGCCACTAGTCTTGTGGGCGCACCGAACAACCCCTAGGAGGTCTACGGGAGAGACCCCCTATTCTTTGGCATATGGAACAAAGGCTGTTATACCGTTGGAAGTGGGTTTGCCGACCAACAGGACCGCTTTGGTTGAAAGTGGAGGCAATAACAGAGCCTTGGAGATCGAGTTGGATCTTGCCGAGGAACGGAGAGAGAGGGCTCTGGTACATTTAGCCTCATACTAGGAGCAGCTGATGAAAAGCTATAACAAGCATGTTCACCCACGAGAGTTTGGTGTAGGAGACCTTGTGCTTCGTAAGGTGCTCGGCAACACCAAGGTGGCCAACGAGGGCAAGTTGGGGGCCAATTAGGAAGACCCATATCGAGTTATAGAGGTTGTGGGCATTGGGGCTTATCGTTTGGCAGACCTGGACGGGAACCCGGTGCCAAGGCCTTGGAATGTCCACAATTTGAGGAAGTTCTTTGTGTGAAAGACTTTAATTTATTTTTTTCTTTCTGTTTTAGGATGCACATCGTGATTGTGTGGGAATTACGAATAAAATTCCCTTATTTTTTATTCTTTGATAGTTGCAAGGGGCACGCGTAACGCCCCCTTGAGTTTCGGATTATGAATAAAGTTATAAGATTTTGGTGAACAATACTGTTTTTTGCAATCTTTTTTTATGATTGAATACGAAGTTAGGCCTCGTTCTTTATCCTCACTTCGTATTGGGGAGTGGAGGTGTACGGTTTGTGTAAAATTACGAGCAATTCAAAACTTTGCAAGTACGAAGCACTTGGAATGCATACGATAAAATGCACGATTCTGCCAAATATGAATACATTTGGGCACTCGTCTAAGTATGGGAGAATTACGAGTATAACCTAAGTATGAATACACTTAGGCAAAATTCCAAGTACGAAGGAACTTGGAGAGCATACGAGAACATGCAAGTCTATCTAAGTATGGACAAACTTAGGGATTCGTCCAAGCACGTGAACCTTGGGTGCATATGAACACGTGCACATAACAGCTAGGTACGAACGGACCTAGCTAGTTATCGAAAGGAATAAATACACCCAGTACAAAATACTGCACAGGCATGTGAGAGCATGCAATATTAGCTAAGTACGAATAAACTTAACTAAGTATGGAAGACTCAAACGCATACGAGGATATGCAGAATCACCCAAACGTAAAAGTCAACGGCCACGAGGGGCCAAGCAAACCAACAAACACCTATGATAAGCATGTTTAGAAATGTACCAGTGCCACACAGGGCAAAATTCAATGGCCACGCAGGACCAGCAAACTATTTCTAAGAAAGATAGTATTGTTCAGAGAAGGGCGAAATCCAACTTACTCTTCAATCGTTAAATCTTGAACGGCAGGGGGAGAGACAGGAGCGGTAGTATGCTCCACAGCAGTACCTTCAGGTTGCCCACCACTAGCTTCCTTCTGGCCAGGGTTGGACGTGTCAATCATTTGGCTTGCTTCAGTAGCTTGCTGTTCGGAGGCATTGGCATTTGGCTCCCTGTCCAAACCATCCTCTTCTTCCACTTCTTGGTCCTCAGCAGCAACTTGAGAGCTGGGAAGGTCCTTGTTAGTCCAGAGGGGGCTAGATTCGGGAGCTCCAATCTTGGTGAGGCATGCTGTCCAAGCTGTGTCCCAGATATGGTCTTGAATTGAGGGCATCTGAGATTTGTAGCTTTCGGTGGCCACGCGGATTCCTTCATTGTAGCCATACTGGTATGCGGCTTCGGCTTCATTTTTGCTCACCTCCAGCTCCGTGAGAGTCTGGTTCAAGCTATCCTCAGCACCATCCAGTTTGCTCTTCAATTCGTTCACGGTACCACATGTCTGGTTTCTCTCCCTCTCAAGCCTAACGATGGTGTTCTGAAGCTTGGCGTTTTCACTGGCAAGTTTGGCACGTTGGGGCTCGGACTGGCCGTGTCTTTGGGCCATGGCCACCATCTTTTGCATTGCCTGGGAAGTTAAAGAATAGTCAGGAGCAGTACAGGGGAATATGATCTGAAATCATTGGTATATAGAGACTTACCTTGGCACTATTTATCATAAATGAGCCGAGAAGGTTGTCAGGGGAGCTGGCCACTTCTTTTTGCATGTCCCCAGGCAGCAGAAAGGCCTGGGACAGAGCAAGGGCAGTCCCCTCAGATTCCACGCTGTCTCGGGTGGTGATAGGTCGACCACCATGGGTAAATTGAGGTGCCCAGATAGGAGTTGGAACTATGGAGATCTGAGGTGGGGACCTTTCGTTCACCGAAGATTCCAAGCGTTGGTGTTTGTCCCGGTGACTAGCATCGATTTCCTCGAGGGAGAAACCAGGAGGGGTGTCCAGTTGAGCAGTTCCATGGCGGCCATGAGATGGCACGGGACTTTGAGAACGTCCACGGCCACGAACATCGCTGCGGCCTCTTCCGCGGTTGACTCCAGGAATGGTGAGAAGCTCGCTAAGGTCAATTGGTTGGTTCATTTCTTGAGTTCGAGAGGGAGGAGAAGGAGTATAGCCGCTGGATGAGGAGGTTGACGCTTCTTCAGCAAGATGAATGGGCTCATTGGGAATCGGAGGAGTTTGAGAACGCCTCTCTTCTTCTTGCTCGAGCTGTGAGGAGGAAGGTCCAGGAACTGTTGGGTTGTCTGCTGCCCAGATCCGCCGATCAATGAAACCTCCGTATGAGGCCCGATAACTGAGGAGAACCTGGGCTGCTCTTGCTCGGCCAACAAGATGTGTGCCTTGCCCGTTGAAATCAAGGGCACGGTCGATATCCGCTACATGAACTTGAGGGGTGATAATGCTGTGACCTTGGTTGACATTTGTAGCTGCAATAAGAAATGCCAAACGATTATACGTAACGAAATTGCATAAGCAAAGTACAAGGAAACTTTAAAGGGCACAGCAAGTAAAGGGACTAATGTGGGCTCCCAAATCTGTGTGGGGCATGAAAACCTATCACTCGGCCGTCCTCATTTTCTGGGCTCGAAGTTTCCAATGACGACAAGGAAATCGTCATCATCTCCTCGAGCGGAGTCAGGCAGTTCGAGCACAAGTCGTTTTCTGGAATCTCGACTCTTTAGATAATAGGTTAGGGCATCTTTGGTCCAGGAGATGCTGTATTGATGATAAATATCATGCAGGCCTAGAGAAGTGCCTAGCATCAGGTTTAGGGTGTTAATACCCATGACCACGCGGAAAAAATTAGCAGACACCTGCATTGGTGATAACCTGTAAAAAGCTAAGACCTGGCGAAGTAGTGGCGCCAGGGGAAACCTAACACTGCCTTCGACAACAGCTACGACGGGAATATGAAGGGTATCGTTATAAGGGCTCTCACGTATGGCGTCCACGGGGGCCAATTTGGTGGCTACGTTGTCCGGTATCTCATAGCGAGATCTAAACGTAGCCATGGCCGGAGGAGTGTTACAGTGCCGTCTAAACCTCCCCATTGCGGGCAGGCGTGCTTAAAAAGACAAGAGAAGGGGTACCGAAGAAACCCTAGAAGTGTGAAAAACCCTAAATCGAAGAAGAATAGAGCAGAATGGGGAACAATGACTTACGAAGTGATGATCGGAGATCCTAAAAGTGCAGAAATGAGGGGATCTCGAGAAGATGAACAGAGCTCCAGAAGTGGGGGTGCTTGAATCTTTTTTTCTGCAGAAGGGTTCTAGCGAGAGAATGGGGTTTTTAAGATGGGACGAAAACCCAAATATACCCTCGTGAGTAGGGTGGCGTATGAGAAACGTCACCCCAGGTGCCGTTTGGGCGTTCCATTTCCCAAAAGACGTCTACTCACATTTAATGCGGGCAACCCGAAGTATACCACGTATAAAGGTAAAAGCTGGAAAAGCCTGTCCAGCCCAAACGATGGGACGTTTTGCCTAGACTAATGATGAAAATTGCACCGAATTTTACGAAATAGGGTGCAGGAGCAGAATGAACTCGCTCGGATCTTAAGAGCTTTGCTCGTCATATTAAGAGAAAATAACGAGTAAAGCTGGGGAGCAATTGTAGAGAGGTATTCCCAAATAGGCTGAAATAGGGCCCGAACACGTGGTACGTGGAACCATGGTATGAGTAGGACAGGATAAATCGCCGTGCAATACGGTGGTTGGCAATATGGACCGTGACATGAGAAGTCATTGGTCCAGGGAGTCTGAACGGGGCCAAGGGCCAGTGGACATGAGACGTTATTGGTCCAGGAGATTGAACCAGTGACATGAGAAGTCACTGGTCCAAGTAGTCTGTTCGGCAATGAGAAGGCCGAACAGAGGCAGACCTTTTGTGAAAGCAGCCTGAGGTGCAAGGAACGCTCTGGAAGATTCCAGAACAGGGATATTCCGTGAAGGAATAAGATCCCAAGAAAATAGGATCTTGGAGAGATACCCAACGGGAATGGGATGTTCGGCCAGCTATGGAAAAAGAGTCCTGAAAGGACTAAGGTAATGAATTGATAAGGGAACGAGAATCCAAGATATTCTGGGTTTCCTATACGAGGTAGGAAACCTAGGGCAACACGGATACTTGGGCAGCAAGCATCTGTGAATCTATAAATATGAGGTAAACCTAGAGGTAAAAGGTATGCAATACGTTGCATGATTCACTTCCTACTAATAATTAGGGTTTTTGACTAGTACGTGATACTAACTTAGGCATCGGAGGGCGTTTGCCACGAGAGGTAAAGGTGCGCTCATCCCTTGTCTGTTTTGCAGATTAGGTCTTCGACGACGTGCTAGGGTTCCGGCGAAGAGGCACGAGTAGCCGTTACATCCCTGTGTCGTTTACAGCATCATACAATTTTGTGCACCTACACTCCCCACGCCCATACTCGAGCCATCTCAACAGCTCTAAGTTTACTATCACTACTAGCAACTCCATACTCATACTCAAAAGCTCTGTGCCCAAGTCGCTCAAACAACAGGCCAGCGAAGCAATCCGGCGGCTTTCACTTAATACATTGAGTGAATAGCCAACAAGAAAAAGCACCTGCATGAAGCTTACAATAACCTAGTGCACAGCCCTCCAGAAGGCGTTTATGTTGCTAGCTCCCGGAAAGCGTTTATGTTGCCAGAAAGCATTTAGCCACCAGAAGACGTTTGAGTCACTAGAAGGCGTTTGGCCTCCGGGAGGCACTCCCAGCAGTGGAGGTAATGGAAATCTCCCTAACAAAGTGGAATATACTCAAAACTAGCCTTGGGGACAATCCCGAGCATGTGGAATCTAGCCTTGGGGGCAATCCCGATCATACTTAAAAAAATAGCCTTGGGGGCAATCCCGAGCATACTCAGAACTAGCCTTGGGGACAATCCCGAGCATACTCAGAACTAGCCTTGGAAACATCCCGAGCATATGGAAACTAGCCTTGGAAGAATCTCAAGCATGAGGAACAAATCAAACCCTGTGGAAGATGGAAGATGGAATACTCAACAGCATAGCAGTTCTACAAACTCACTACTCAGCAGCTCTAATCAACAAGATATCATCTATTCTCAAGCTCCATGCTTGAATGCTCAAAGTTCTACACTTTGAATGCACGAAGCCCTTCGAATGCCCAACCACTGTGTACTGGATGCTCAAGTTCTACACTTGAATGCTCAAGCTCTACGTTTGAATGCCTAACCACTGCGTACTGGATGCTCAAACTCTATGTTCGAATGCTTAAGGTTTATACCTTGAATGCTCAAGCTCTACGTTTGAATGCCCAACCACTGCGTACTGGATGCTCAAAGCCTGTACTTTGAATGCTCGGATTCTACCGTCCGAATGCTCGAGCTCTGTGCTCCGAATGCTCAAGTCCAGAACTTGATAGAAGCTTTATGCTTAAATCAAACACACACGCACGGGCCCTTGCACATTAGCATCAATTGCATCACCATTGTTATCATCGAGTCTACATTAGCATATCTGCTCACATCTAACTGCCAGCATCATCATATACATATCTCTCTCATTCATGAAACAGATCATCAGAATGTAACCGGCTCTACGCCTCGGTTTGATCAAGCTCCTCAAACCGGCTCGACGCCTCGGTTTTATTGATCGGCCTGGCGCCTCGATCCTTTGGCTCTATGTCAAAACTTATGATGAGAAAGCACTGTGCGAAGACCATCAGAATGCAACCAACTTTATGCCTCGGTTCAATCAAGCTCCTCCAACCGGCTCCATGCCTCGGTTCCTTCATTCCAACGCTCCATGCTCTATTTACTGGCCTTGCGCCCCCCATATCTCAAAAAAGGTATCCAACTCGTCTCCGGAATATGGCTTGGGTTCCACCCCCATATCTCAAAAACGGCGTCCGATTCATCCCCAGCAGATGGCTTGGATTCCACCCCATCACATCAATTCCTTCCAGCTCATTCGCAAGGAAAGGCTACTCTACCGAGCTCCTCTCAGTCAAAGTAAGGATGATCAAGAAAAGCAAACGCACATGCCGTGTACTGATCTACCCCAAAAACTAAGGAAGCTCTCCACCCAAAAAATTCCCTGGCAGCCCCGCGCTCTTTCAACTACTCTTCGCCAAAACCCTGGCTCAGTCTAGGTACGTCACACTACGGCTTTCCAAGCCCCAAGGTACGTCTTCAGTCTCTAACCCTCCAAACTTTTACTTTTTCTTATTGCCCGAACTACGATTGGTGTGAATTTCCCTTGTGGAATATGTAGGCAGCATCCCGGCCCCACCATAACAAAACCTTTTTTTCAAAAACCCCTTGGAATAGTGGTTGGACCAAATTGAGTTGCTTTATATAGCTTTGACTCTTACTCAAACATGTCTCGCGATCCGTCTGAGTTCAGTCAAAGAGGGGCATCTGTAGACACCCCAATTTGACCTAACAATTATTTCAAGTCCCACCTTGGGACCATCCCGATGATGAAATTGATACAGTGATTGCTGATTGCTTCCTTGAGAACCTTAGGACTTTCGGTGAGAACTTTGAGCCACTTAGAGGACCCAATTCAGAGCCATATAGTCTTTCAGACAGAAATACAAGAGCCTAGGAGAATTCATCTGTCGGCCGTGACATCGATCCCACGGCCCTAACATCATTTCCTCACCCGAGCAACCTGTTGCTAGCCAAATCTCCCTGAGAGATCAATACCTCGGCCGCAAGATCTATCCTTCGGCCAAGACATCCATTCCTCAGCCGTGATATCCTTTACTCGGCCGTAAGATCGACCTTTTTCCAGACTCTGGAACGTGTTCTGTCAGACGTTTGATCCAACTACACTACCTTCCCGATGCGTTCAGCCTACGCTCAGAGATTGCGACGTAGAGTTAGAGGTGCATTGCAGTTGCAATCGCGCCATTTGATTGGCCGAAGTGAGTCATCCCTATGCCTATATAAAGAGGCCTTAGGGTTCCGAAATTTGCATTCAATTCCTCCATCTCATACCTCTAAACTCTGCAGAAATCATCTCACATACTCCCTCTATAGAAGCCCTAACCTCCCGAAGGTAGCCATCAATCCGACGATCAAACCCCGAAGTTCAAACCCTAATCCTAGGGTTTTCAGAAAAAGCAATCAGTCAATCACCACCAATCCGAAGCAATCAAGCAACTGAGGGATCAAGGTGGTGAGGCCCAACGACCTCTGGTTTGGTTTACTTATCGTTTTTATGTTTAATCGTAGCGTTTTGATTATCTGTTAAGTTTTCTGTCTGGTGTGAGGAAGAACATCGACCGAGGCTTTGATCCCTCGGCCGGTATATCAAACTAGTGAGATTACTCGGCCGTGACATCCATTCACCGGCCGAGTAATCTATTTCCTGGGACAGCTATGTTTTATTTTGTTTTCTGCTTTCCTATGTATGCCTTCAATTACAGTCTTGGCTCATGCTTAAAGGCTAAAAACAAACTACGTGTTAGAATTAACTAAAGCATGTATATGTCTTATGTTGAATGATTATGGGCCAGTCTCACGACTGGGCAAAGAGGGGTGCCTAACACCTTCCCCTTATTGTACTTTTGGCTCCCGTACCCGGAATCTCTGTCTATTTTCCCAGTTTCGGTAAACTGGGTGGCGACTCTGTTTTGATGATGACCGCTATCGTGTGGCGATGTTCCTAGCCATGGGAATGTCCACGATCTTGGTCTATGAAGCAAGCAACCAATCGAGCAAACAAACGTGATCAATCTGTATGGCGATGCCCCGTCTGGGAGATGTCTACACGGGGCTTCGATCCCTCAGCCGGTACATAAAACCAGGAGGATCCCTCGGCCGTGACATCCATTCACCGGCCGCAGGATCCATCTCCCTGGGATAGTTTGTTTTGCTTCTCTGCTTTCTGATGCATGCTTTAATTATCGCACTGGCTCACTTTATTTACTATTTAAAGGCATAATTAAACAGACTATGTGTTAGAATTAAACAAAGCATCTATACGTCTTATGTTGAACAACTATGGGCCAGTCTCGCGGCTGGGCAGAGAGGGGTGCCTATCACCTTCCCTTTACTGTACTTTTGGCTCCCGTACCCAGAATCTCTATATGTTTTCCTAGTTTTAATAAACTAGGTAGCAACTCTGTTTTGATGATAACCCCTATCGTGTGGCGATGTTCCTAGCCATGGGAATGTCCACGATCTTGGTTTATGAAGCAAGCAACCAATCAAGCAACAAACGATCAATCTGTATGGCAATGTCCCATTTCGGAGGTGTCTACACATCGGTGCATCAGAATTCGAAGCGCGAAAGTGCCAAATACGTGGGCACAATGAGATGCAAAACATCGAAGAAAAATTAGAGAAAGCTCAAAATTTAAAGCATCAAGAATAAAAGTAGCAAACACATAGGCGCAACAAAGTGCCAAGCAAATCATGTGAAAGAAGATGCCCACCAAAAGCAAAAAGGGTACAATAAGTTCAAGATAGTTGCTAGCTATGAAAACCCAGAAGAAAGTGAATTCTTTGAGCCTATTATCCTTTCTTTGTCAAACCCAAAGCATGACCCACATTACAACCCAAAATGTCCTTTCGAATTGGAAAGCATAACTTGATAGCAAGAATCCTAGGCATTAAATGGCATGATCAGTACATCAAGGCATTGTGCGAAGCTCGCATCAACCAAAGCAAAATCCAAACTGGGGCATTTTTGAAATGCATGGGTCATCATTAGCAACCTGGGGCATGGTTCATGATAAAAACTCTCGTGTTTTGACAAAATAAGATCTAGAGATTCAAATCAACATCACTTGATGGAGTGAAACAATTTCAAAATCCCAAAGGGAGAATCACGAAAACCTGATTTTTGTCATGACAATTTTGACATAAGTTGTAGGGCATGACTGCCACTTTCCAGAATACACCTTTGAATAGTCAAACTCTTCGTCCAATCAGGGGCACCATTGGAAAGTCGCTCCATTGATAAAGGGTCTTTCCTTCCTTCTTATATTTGAGTCAACAGAGTCTTGTCAAAATCCACCCCTTTGCCAAAAGGTCAAACCAGTCATCTTGGTCTTGTCAATACCCATTTCGTGGAAGTCATTTCAATGCATGGAAAGATACCACCCCTGAGAGAAGCTCGTTGGGCTAAAAATCGCAAGGGTGGATAGGCCTAAGCAAAAATCAGAGCAAAACTCTGCTAGGTCGAAAACCCGCAAGGGCGGCATGGGCAAAAGTGAAGGTAGAAAATCAAAAGGCTCGCTAGACCGAAAACCCGAAAGAGTGGTACTAGGCAAAATTTAGAGCACAAAAGGAGAGTGTTAATACCCGAGCGAAAGCATAGCCTGTACTATGTTGAGACCATCAACGGAATCAAAGAAAAGAATCAGAACTGGGGATTCGTTAACCACTGGGGCACATCAGTCCAAAACTACCTACCAGTAGGGCAAGCATACGCCCGACTTCAAGATTGGGGCATGAACACCCAAGGCTCAAGCCAACCAAAGGCAAACTCTAGCCCAAGTCAAACTCAAGCTCAAATCTCAAGCTCTGACCAAAGTCAAACTCAAGTTCAAACCAACTCCAGCTCAAGTCAAACTCCAAAAGTCCTGACCAAAGACAAACTCATGCTCAAGCCGACCAAAGACAAACTCATGCTCAAGCCGTCCAAAGGCAAACTCAGGCAAACTCCAGTTCAAAGCCCAAGCCCAAGCCCCATCCAAAGGCAAATTCCAGCTCAAATCCAAGCCCCGTCCAAAAGCAAGCCCTAGCTCGAATCTGAAACCCTAAAAATACTAGTCCGCTGGCCAGGAACAGTAAAGCAAAAAAGGTACTCAAACGTGTCCCCTATTTTTCAAAAAAAAAGAGAATGAAATATCGTCGTTGTCGTCAAGTGTCTGAACGCGAGTCTCACTTTCAAGTCTCGACCAAACGTGTCCCCTATTTTTCAAATTCAAACCTGTTTTCGCCTAAAGGCGATAATTCAAATTCAAGCCGTTTGCGATAATCCAAGCCTTTTCACTTAAGGGCCATAATTCAAATTCAAGCTCAAGGGTCTGCGCCCCATTTTTCAAATTCAAGCTCAAGGGTTTCGTCCCATTTTTCAAATTCAAGCTCAAGGGTCCGCACCCCATTTTTCAAGTTCAAGCTCAAGGGATTCGTCCCATTTTCAAATTCAAGCTCAACGGATTCATCCCATTTTTAAAATTCAAGCTCAAAGGTCTGCGTCCCATTTTCAAATTCAAGCTCAAGGATCTGCATACCATTTTCAAATTCAAGCTCAAAGGGTTCGTGTCCCGTTTTCAAAATTCAATCTCGAGGGTTCGTCCCACTATAGGGGTTCATCCCATTATGTGTTCATATGCGCGGGTTCGTCCCACTGCGAGGGTTCATCCCACTGCGTATTCAACTGCAAGGGTTTCGTCCCATTTTCAAAATTCAATCTCAATCTCAAGCTCAAGCTCAAGGGTTTCGTCCCATTTTTAAATTTAAGCTCAAACTCAAGCTCAAGGGTTTCGCCTCGTTTTCAAATTCAAACTCAAGAGTTTCGTCCCATTTTTAAATTCAAGCTCAACCTCAAGCTCAAGGGTTTCGCCCTGTTTTCAAACTCAAGCTCAAACTCAAGGGTTTCGTCCCATTTTTTGAATTCAAGCTCAAGGGTTTCGCCCCATTTCAAACTCAAACTCAAGGATTTCGTCCCATTTTTAAATTCAAGCTCAAACTCAAGCTCAAGGGTTTCGCCCCGTTTTCAAACTCAAGCTCAAACTCATGGGTTTCGTCCCATTTTTCAAATTCAAGTTGTGGGCAGCATGCCCTTCGGAGAAAGGATTTCGTTCCTTTCCGCCGTTGCGGCCCTTTTTTGAAAATCGAGGGAGCGCGAGCGCCGGTGGCAAGCGCTCAAAATACAGAGTTGCCACTTGAGTTTTTGAGGGTCCGACACTCAAGGAACCGTATTTCGAAGCACCTGCCGCGCTGTTTGTTTGGAAAAGTTAAGGAAACCAGTCCGTCATAACCATATCTGGGTTCGGGAGCCAGGTTACGAGAGGGGAAGGGTTTTAAGGCACCCCTCTCGCCCAATCCGGAGATCGGTCTCTACTTAGGCATTTTTATGAAAACTTTTGTTATTCTTCTTCTTTTAATTAATTTTAGCCAATTAGGGCGGGGGAACATTTAATCGGGGATTAAAACTGTAACAATTTGCAGGATGTGATCAAATAAAAGCATGGATGGATGGCATGACGAGTAATAAATGGGATGGACCTAAAACAGCGATCAGATGCAAAACCAGGCTCGGGATGGATTCGCCCTGCACGATGGCCAACTTGCATGCATGAACAAATCTGGATGCAAGCAAACCATCGCGCGAGACACACGAACCCTCGCGCGAGTGTTGTCATCTCACCACAATTTCAATCTCATCCCCTTATGGGCTCTGGAAGGACCAGTGCACACCCAGGAGGCAAACCAAGCAGTTTATCAAAGAGACTGTAAAATACTAATTATTACAGACAGCTTGAAAATGGTACTGAATAAAGGAAAACAAAACCCCTAAACAGTGGGGGGTAAAAGGAGGCCAAGGACCTAGTTGCCCATGCAAGGGCCATTTCTGGAATAAACAGAACTGTCGCGCGACAGAGAGGGAGTCTCGCGCGACATTCCTGACTGGACTTCCAGGAATTGCTTTGCATGCTTGGGGTCCTGAGACAGATCCAGGGAGACCCAAGGGCATTTCATGCTATTCAAAACAAATAACTAAGCTACTGTGTTTTGTTTTGCATGCATAACAGTGATCTAAAAAATCAAAATAAAGTACAATAGGCATGCTAGTATTGCAAAAACATGAAAGACTAGCCTCCCTTCCCCACGAGGACCATTCTCTTACTGACACAAGTGTCGCGCGAGCGTTGTGGACCATCGCGCGAGGGTTTAGCCGTCACAGATTCTTGTAACTCTGCTGGCTTTAGGACCAGGACATGGTATTAATTATCAGCCTTGGCCCTGTCAGCCCCCCTCAGGGATCAAAACAGAAATAGGTTAAATGTTATACCTTTGCTTGGAAAGGGGTTGGAAATGGATTGAATTGATTGGTAAAGCCTCTTGACCAAGTGTTTGACAAAACACCAAGTTTGGAAGACTAGGAGATGGTTTGGGTTAATAACTTTGTGCTAGGGATTTGATTGCCTTGTGAAGAGTAATTAAACTTCTTAATGATTTTTCTTGGAACCCTTAACATGGAAGACCAATGGGGGTATTTATAGGGGAAGTGGAAGGGCTAGGTGGTGGCCAAACTTGGCTTTGCAACCAGCCAACAAGGCTGGTCACAACTTGGTGGATAAGCTAACCAACAAGGTGAGTGGGAGTGGTTGTGAGGGTGTGAGGGTGTAACCTGCCAGGACACTGTTCAGCTGAGGAAAACGGGGTTCCAGCCCATGGGGACCCATGTGACACCCAATCATCACAAGTCCAACTGGATTCTATGATAATGACAGGAGGGAACCATCGCGCGAGGGTCAATAGTCAACAGTTCGACTTTGACCACACCTGGCAAGCTGAGTATCGCGCGAGGAATATGAAGGGTCGTGCGATGGTCAAATCTGACCCTAGGGTTTGACTGAAGGTTCAGAGGGGTTCAAGAGGTTCAAGCAGGGTTCTAAGCATTCCAACCTCAATCCATCCCCAATCCAAGCTCGTTTGATCCGATTTCATTATCGGGGAAACAAGAAAAACCGTAAAACAAAGTAAAACAATTGAAGATGGGATGGATCGCCGATGATGATGGGATCGCCGATTGATGGAGATCGCCGATTGATGATCGGACGGATGATGATCGCCGATTGATGGATCGGGATGGATCGCGGCCGATTGAGATCGGATCGCGATGGATCGCCGCCGATTGATGATCGGAGATCGCCGCCGATTGATGATCGGACGGATGGATCGCCGCTGATTGATGATTGGACGGAGATCGTCGCTGATTGATGATCGGACGGATGGATCGCCGATGATTGATTGATGGATGGATCGTCGCCGATTGATGATCGGACGGATCGATCGTCGCTGATTGATGATCGGACGAGATCGGATCGGATGGATCGTCGCCGATTGATGATCGGACGGATGATCGTCGCCGATTGATGATCGGACGATGGATCGGATCGACGATGGATCGCCGATGATGATCGGAATGATGATCGGATGATGATGGATCGCCGCCGATGATGATGATGGATCGGATCGGATGGATCGATCGCCGATTGAATGGATCGGATCGGACGGATGATCGCCGATTGATGATCGGATGGATCGATTGATGATCGGATCGGATGGATCGATCGGATGATCGGATCATCGTCGCCGATTGGATCGACGATGGATCGGATGGATCGCCGATTGATGATCGGAGATGGATCGATCGCCGGATGATCGGATGGATGATGATCGGAGATGGATCGTCGCCGATTGATGATCGACGGATGGATCGATCGCCGATTGATGATGGATCGATTGATGATCGACGGATGGATGCGGACGATTGATCGTCGCCGATTGATCGGGATCGGATCGCCGATTGATGATCGGACGGATGGATCGATCGGATTGGATCGACGATGATGATGGATCGCCGCCGATTGATGATCGGACGCCGATGAAGATCGATCGCCGATTGAATGATCGGAGATGATGATCGTGATTGATTGATCGGACGATGATGGATCGATCGATTGAATGATCGGACGGATGGATCGCCGATTGATGATCGGACGGATGGATCATCGTTGAAGATCGTCGCTGATTGAAGATCGGACGGATGGATCGTCGCTGATTGATGATCGGACGGATAAATCGTCGCTGATTGATGATCGGACGGATGGATCGTCGCTGATTGCGATCGGACGGATGGATCGTCGCTGATTGATGATCGGACGGATGGATCGTCGCTGATTGATGATCAGACGGATGGATCGTCGCTGATTGATGATCTGACGGATGGATCGTCGCTGATTGATGGTCGGACGGATGGATCGTCGCTGATTAAAGATCGGACGGATGGATCGTCGCTGATTGATGATCGGACGGATGGATCGTCGCTGATTGCGGGCGGACCACTGCCGGGGATGCAAAAATCTTAGGGCTTGAAGGCGAGACTTCTAAAATGACCCTCAAATTCATTGCGCAATATATCAAAAAGTCATGGACCCCAACGGAGAGGCAATTGAGATTGGGCCAGACCCTGAACCTGGATCGGGCCTGAGGCCCAAACTGAAGTGTCGCGCGATAGTTGTGAACCATCGCACGTGGGTCTCGGGTTAGGGCTTGGATCTGAACAGGCCCAGACCCGGCCCAAACCCGTTCCAATCGTTTAAACTCCGCGGGGGACGTTGCAGGAACATTAATCAGCAGTTTCAAAACTTTGAAACTCTCCCAAACCCTCATCTTCTCTCACGAAACATTCTCAAATCCTCTCAAACCTTGACTCCAACCACGAAATCATCAAACCCACGCGAGGGTGTCCGTTCATGGCCGACCACGGCAGCGGGGATGGCGGAGGAGAATTCGTCGATCAGTCGGACGATTGAGGAGGTCCAATGAGCATCTAAACGGGAGATCAAACGCCGGCAGAGGCCACCGCAGGGGCCGGTGCAGTAGTTGTAGGCGGCGGTGTTGGCGAAGGGGGTCGCGAGCAGGCGACTGTTGGCGGCGATGAGTGTCGCGCGACAGAGCAGGAGGCTCGCGCGACAGAGGAGCCTTGGGCTATGGGGCTCAGGGTCGAGCCATTGGACTCGTGTATGGCCGTATGAGGGTCGGTGGTGACCGGGGTGAGTCCAGGAGATGCAGGAGAGACTGGTGCTGGAGAGCACCCTCGCGCGACAGAGGAGGAGCCTCGCGCGAGGGTTGAAGCTGGAGGAGGCAGTAGTAGTGGGGCCGGAGATGACACTATTGAGCCAATCGGGTCCCCGCCGAGGGATTCGGTGAAGGGCAAAAGTGTTGTAGATGCAGAGGCGGAGGTCACAGAGACTCCGGTTGAGGTCCGAGAGGAGGACATTTTGTTTCGGCCCGCGGTGACGTCGTCGCGCCATAGGCCGATCACGAAACACGACATCGCCGAGTTCTTGACAGATGAGGCATTGGCAAGGCTTCTTGAGGACAACCCCCTGATTGGGGAGTTAGTTCTAAAGGCCAGGGAGGATCGTGCCCGGGCCATTGAGGCGTCGAAGGCCGCGGAGAGGGCCGAGAGAGAGAGACAAGAGAGAGAGGACCTTTTGAGAGAGGCGGAGGCCGAGGAGAGGGCTAGAGCAGAGGCACAGGGGCCTAGGGTTACGGCCGTGGCGGAGGCGAAGGACCTGAGTCGCCCGGGATTTTCAGCGGGAGCATATGTGCTTCCTAGGCCGCACCTCTTTGTGCCGTCAGGCATTGGGGCACGCGTACCGTCGCGGAGAGACTACGACGACGAGTTGGTGTTGAGAGATCCCCGGGCCCACATTGTAGTGACGTGGATGGAGGTATATTCCCAGAAAACACCCTTTGTAACTTGATTTCGATATTCTTGCTTTGATAGTTCACATTTGATACTTGCTTAGAACATGCTTGAACTTAGAATTGCACAGATAACTTGCGAGCCAAAGCATGCTAAACCTACGTACTTCTTGTAACGTAGGCCCAATATGTAATAACTTGAACCAACCATCTGTTGTAGGCTTCATTGATTACCTAGAACTCGAAAATGAGAACTCTGTATACACGGGAATTTAGAATAGCACACCACACTCCCAAGTCGAGCCATGGCATAGAACTCAAGCCGAACATGTGTCCTAGGCTTCATTGATTACCTAGAACTTGAGAATGAACTTCCTGTATTCTGATAAACCCTTTTGCTGCTTGTCTTTGTGTCTGAAACAAGCTGGAGTGGGACAGAGGGATATCCGTGGCTTCGGGGGTGCGTGTATGTCCTTACGGCTATACGAGGGGTTGCAGGAGAGAGTGAGGCGGTTGGTGGATGAGGCAGGCTTCGCGGTATTCGTGCAGACTTTGACCCCTGAGAGGAATGACCACGCCGTCCTCGTAGCGCTTGCTGAGAGGTGGAGGGATACCACCAATACCTTCCACCTACCTCCTGGGGAGATGACAGTGACGCCTGCAGACTTCGCAGCGATCACGGGGCTGAGGGTTGGAGGTGAGCCCATCCCGTTCGACTCGGGGATCCAGGAGGATCGGGCTGCTCTGGAGTGGTTTCTGGGCAAAGCGCCCAAGATAGAGGAGGGGATGGCGAGGTACGACCAGTTCAAGGGCTACCAGAAGAAGGAGGTGACGAATGACCGGGTGGCGGAGCAGATGGCCTGGGCGTTCCTGCTGTACCTGTTTGGTGCCACTCTGTACCCAAACAGACGAAGTAAAGTCCACCTCTCCTACTTGCCAGCGCTGAGGGACTTGAGGACGGCCTCACGCTTCGACTGGGGTGGAGCTGCTCTTAGGACGGCCTACCACTTCTTTGGCAACTCGTCGAGGACGGGTAAGAGCACGGCTGGCTACTGGAGGGTTTGGGAGGTACGATTCTAGCCCTTTATTAAGCACAATTTGATTATGCTTGTCCATTGTTTAGTCTGCTTGACTGTTTCAATTTCAAATACTGCATGCCTTGACTAATGTTCGAATTTGTCTAAACATTGTGCAGCTTTGGGCCTACGAGGTTTTGCGGATGTATCCGCCGGAGTGCAAGCATCTAGACCTGAGCACCCTCCCCCGCGCGCTGAAATGGAGCAAGGCAAGCATGGGGAAGAAAGAAGGGAGAGGTGAGCTCAACGCCTTCAGGCTGTACTTGGACGAGCTCAGGGCCTCACAGGTATGAACACGTAATCATAAGCATGAAATATGTATTTGTTTCCTTGCTTTAATGCTGTCGCTGATCAATTGATTGTATTGCTTGTTTGCCTTGAATTGTAGGTCAATTGGGATCCCTGGAGGAGAGCGGGACCAGAGCCAGAGTACTTGGCCCGAAGCAAGGTTGTCAAAACCAGCAGGGTGTTACTGGAGTCGGCCTTCGGTTGGCAGGGGTACTTGGGGGATCGAGTGACGCGCCAGTCGCTTGGTTACCCTGAGTTCCAGGTGCTAGGGCCGCTCCCACCTTGAACTTCACACACAGGAGAGTACACACGGGTTGAGCTGGAGAGGTACACGAGGCCGGACACTGAGCTTGCGCACTACCTGCGTCCTGAGAGGGATTATGCTGTCTACCAGAGAGACTTCCTGGCGGGTCCACTGGGGATCCGTGGCCTGAGAGAGGTGCGGGGCCAGGTCGCAGGGGCCGTTGAAGAGAGGAGAGCAGCTGGAGAGGGACGGAGAGGAGGTGAGAGCCGGGCAAGGCGAGCCCCGAGCGGACCGGTGGCTGGTGGACTTCCTGTGCTACTTTGGAGGATTCTTGTGGTTGACAGCCAAGGGAATCCTACGGAGTTACTGTTAGTACCCGCGAGAGCGGAGCCCACTCCTGTGACTGTTTCGGTAAGACCTAGCTTCCAATATTGCTTTTCAATTCCAAATACTTGAATTATATGCTGAATAGCTAGATAAACTTGAATTGCATGCAGGTGCCAACTGAGTGGGTGAACGAGGCCGTTTGACGCATGCTGGCGTTGGAGAATGTGGTGAGAAGAGCGGCGAGCGGCCTACCACTGGAGTTGCAATACCAGGTACCGACACCACAGCCGACTCAGCCTGCCGTCGTTCAGAGGACCCAGGTATGAAAACGATACATTCCAGCTTTCGATATACTTTGCTTTCGATACATTCCTGCTTGGTTAGCTTGATAGACTGTACCTGCTTTCAATACAGAAATACAATATGCATAATAGATACTCATGCTTTGAAACGAAATGACAATGCAGGTGCAGGGGAAGATGAACCCTAGGAGGAAGAGTGCGCGAGATCCGCCACCTAAGAAGGCGGCGGCGAAGAAACCCACACCTCCGGCCACTACTACGCAGCGACAGACGAGGGGCTTACAGACAGCACGCGCACGCGAGGCAAGCTGAGCTTCGGTATCAACTCAAGAAGCGCAAGAAGCCGACACTGGAGGAGCCGGGCCGCCGGAAGCAGCTAATCTTGGGTCAGACTTCCGAGGATGAGGAAGAAGAGGAAGGGGAAGAAGAAGAGGACGAGGAGGAAGGAGAGGAAGGAGAGGACGAGGAGGACTCGTCCACTAGTAGTGGCTCGGACGACTCCATTGACGATCCGGGGTACAGAGACGATCCCCAGGAGCTACGGGACGATGCGGGTAGCGAGGACGGGCTTTGAGTGCGCGGAAGGCAACGATGAAGCCTCCGTTACCCTTTTGCATGCTGCTTTTGATTTTGATTCCGGGCCTGCGTGCCCAAATAGATAGCTTTTGACAGATACTTTGAGGGCCTGCGTGCCTTTTGATTAGCGGGCGCATGTGCCCCGACTTGACTTGGTGTTTTTGATTGGCCGACGTGCCGTTGATACAGTAGTTGACATGGATAGATCATCGTTGTTATAGAAATTTGCATTTTTCAAGTTTATTGTTTCTCGTTACGAATAAGAGAAAGTAAAACCCGCCACTAATACCAAACTTGCATTGACAACACACCGAGACCACTCACAGACGCATATGAGTATAAAAACTGGCCTAGCTCTGAAAGAAATGGGAAAGGTACCCTAGGATACGGCTAGGATACGAGGATACGAGAAATAATGAAATTTTGGGCATTAATACGCCAAAACCCACAATACTCTGCTGAAGACAAAACTGACACTCCTGAAAGGTCAATGACGGTCAACACGACCTGTACTAATCAACGGAACTGAACGAAACGTCCCGAGAATAGACTTACACCAAAAAAAACGCACAAAATGACGCGAAAATGGCATAATGCATCCAAGAAAGACTCAATTATGTCCCGGACTGAAACCGACACCTCCACATAGTCACTCAAGGTCCAGGTGACCTGTATGGCATGACCAAAATGAGCTAGAGCCTCCATGGCGAGTTTCAACCTCCCGAAACCTCGGTTTGAACTTGAAACGGGCCTCTGAGGGTCCAAAATCCTCGTTGAGCATGGCATTTGGAATCCGATGCTTGGATACAGTCACAAATGCTTATAATGACCTGCTGGAACCATTAAAAGTGCAGAAAGACCCTTGGAAATGAAAATGACCAAAATTGGACAGTAGCTGTTGGAATCTGTCAAAACTGCAAACAAACCATCGCGCGATTGTTAGGAACTGTCGCGCGAGTGATCTCTGTCGCGCGATGCTTTGGAAGTGTCTCGCGATAGTCAAATCCTGCTAAGCTGCCTTGGTTTGACCAAATTATTGCCATTATCCTGTTCATTGTTCCACGTCTTGGGAGCTGTTCTGAGGTTGCAGAAAGAAGAGAGTCCTTGCATGGCAAGGTGGTGGGACACCTAAGCCTCAAATCCACCATATTTGGCCTATAAGAAGGAGGGCTTTAGGAGGAATGTAGTGTACATCCCTCTTTATCACCAAAATGGGAGATGCATTGACGGAAATACTCGACCTTTGGTTATTGAGAGAAGAAACCATAAATTGGGTGAGCCCCCGGTCTCGATGCTTGTCCTCAATTCGAGACCTCCGATTTGCTCGACCGTGCGTCGAGCTTCTCCAAGCCGCATTGCCTTTTTGGGACCCGATCATGCATGTCTTCCGATTCCGACAAGACGAGATGTGCCCTACCATAGAAGAATTTCAAGCGTATGCGCCAGGCTTCGCCAACCTAGACGTTCTTGCGGTTCCGCCCATTCACGAAGACATGGAGCAAATCCTACAGGCGAGACTCAATATTCCGGAGGCACTGACGACCAGTATCATTCAGAATGGCGAACTCAACATCTTCCGCCTAATTGAGCTGTATGGACCCGAGGGAGCCCTGGGAGACTACGTGGGGGAAGCTCACAGACGCTTCGTTTTGTCCATATGCGCACTGGCTGCGTTTATGCTGATTCCCATTGAAGGAGGAGCGAATCCCAAATTAGTGAGCATCGCCCTGCAAATGGATGCTCAGAAAAATATCATGCCCGTGATTTTAGCGGAAACGCTCCTGGGTTTAGACATGCTGAAACTTGAGCAAGCCGATTCCTTCAGCGGATGCCCTATCCTGCTCCAGGTAGATTCCCATTCGACACACTTTCTTGCATCTTCATTTTTACTCCAAATACTCAGGCTGTATTCGATTTCTGATTTGACCTCTGCTCCTATGCAGCTCTGGCTGGCGGACAAAGTGGGGGTTTTAAGAGAGCCACAGGCTGGCTTTGAAGAGTTCCCCAGGCTTTTGGTCGAAAGACCAATGATATTCCCCGACCTGACGGTGGATATATGGTTTGCGTTTCTGAATGATCTGCACTCTGAGGACATAGTCTGGAGATGTCTCTGGTTAAACCTTCCAGCAATGACGCTCAATTCAGCTGGATTCAAGAGAGTGATAATCGCTGGCCTATCGTGCTTCACATTTTACGTTCCAGGGTGTACACTTCGACAGCTCGGGAGAAGCCAAGGGTATAAGCGTTATGGGGTGGAAGATTTCGACATCCCTACATTTGACTCGTGGCAATTGCGCTGCTACAAAGACAACTGGGGCGATAGGACGCTGAAGGAACCAATCCCAGAGTTCAAGACATGGCTGGAGAGTCGTTACGTAAGATGGCTTCGCGTTGAAGTCGAAGCAAGGCTGAGGGGATATTTCTGAATCCCGCGGAAAAACCAAGTTTGTAATTAGTAAAACCATCAGGCTGCCTGAACTTCTGGCTCTACTTTTCAATACTTGCTTTGTAAATTGTACGACCTTTTGCCCGGCTTGACCGGCTAAATAATGACTTTAAATAAGAACCATCCGGCCGTCATCCATTCGAGGGACCGAATTCATCACCAAACGTGCAATTTGAACAAACAACGCTTCGTCATAGTCATAATCACCCATAATGACCTACTGAAAGCATCGGAATTTCAAAATCTGGCCCGAGTCGAAATTCGGAAAATAAACCCAAAAAGACAGTAGCCTGCCTTACTGTGTCGGATTTAAACTTAACCCTCGCGCGAGTGAGAGAAACCATCGCGCGAGTACAAACAGTCGCGCGACACTTCAGAAGCATCGCGCGATTGAGAACTCCTGTTACAGTGGCCAGCCTTGACCCATTCGGAAAGTAAAAGGTGGCAGGCTTTGCCAGCAGCTCTGGACGTGCAGGGGCTTCCGGTTCCTCCCAGAGGTGTGTCCTTGCTTTTAATGACTAGGGGGGACACCTTTCATGGACACCTCATCAAAGGGAAAAACATTACACACTTCCTTGGCTTATAAAAGAGGAGTAGCTCCCTGAATGAAGGGTATGCTCTCCGTAGAAAACTTCAGACACTTTTCCCCCAATGGCAAATCATCTCCCCACATTAATCAGCCCGTGGCTCGAAGAATTTGTCGCGAGCGATTGGCTATGCTTCCGTTCTCATGGGCTGGCCGCCTTTTGCTTCTTAAAAAGTGTAAGGCTCCGCCCCAAAATCCTGAGAGCAGCCCTGCAGTTTTAGGACCGGGACGTCCATGTGTTCCGATTCGGGGACAACGAGCTGTGCCCGACCGTAGAAGAATTTCAGGCATATCTCCAAGGCTTTGCTTTGAGCGAGATTGTCGTGCCACCTTACAGGCAAAGCATGTCAAAGCTGCTGAAAACCTATCTGAATATTTCAAGGGGTGCGGCGAAAGACCTGCTGATTGGCGGACAGATAAACGTCGTGCGCCTAATGGAATGGTACGGGCCTGACGGCGATCCAGCGGATACTGTTCTACAGGCTCTAGGAGTACTTTTCTTAACAAGTTATTAACTAATAAAGTAGTAATAAGGTATTTGATGCAGCGCAGCCTCCTTTTACGAAATTAGTTGCAAGAAGAGATCACGAACTTGCTTATGTTAAAGATTCTCTCTTTGAAACACAAACACGAATAGAGATAAACTCTCAATTTTTCATTAATTCAATAAACAACTCCCTTAGCCCGAAGGCTTACAACTTATTATATAGGCTGAGAACCCTAACCTTAATTGAACCCTAATTCTTGTAGAATAAGAAAACATAAAATAGGAAACTAATAAACTATAATTGGAAAACTAAATACTCTAGAACACTTATTCCTAAAATTAAAACTCCCTAACAAAATTACTAAAACATAAAATACGGAAAACTAAATAATGCTATTTATTAAATTATTTTGAATTCCCATTCTGCATCATTCTCCCCGGCTTGAAGAAACTCGTCCTCGAGTTTATAAAGTTGGATCCGCCGTAACTTGTCCGCATCAATCTTGTACCTCAAATTAATTTTTCGGACCCCAAACTCTAAAGATGAGTCTGGAAAAATAAAATCAATATTATTTGTCACAAATTGCTCGAAGTACGCAATCCAAATATTCTTCTTCACAACAGCTTCAATATACTCCCTAAAATGATCCATGAATTGACTGCCCCAAGCAATTTCAATTTCATCTGACTTGGGGTTTTTACCCATATCAACCCAATCAGAAAATTTCCATGCCACAAAACTCTTATCAATTGATGAACTTGAGTCAAGAGACATGAATTTTGTTTCATTGCTACCATCAATAATCTTACCCACTGTTCCATCTTCTTGAATTGCCACATGAACAATATCCTCAATAATGTTGGCTTCACAAATTTCAAACTCATCATCTGCATACTCATCAAATCTTGGAGGTGACTCCCAATCAATTTCTGACTGAAACGACGACGTATTATTGTCAAAAAATATTTTATCAGACTCTTCCTCTAACACATCGTCGAGAAAGTCTCCTACATCTCCCTCAACTAAAATTTCTTCTTCTATGATTTTTTTTTCTCCTGCACTAACCTTTAAGATTTTTTCTGGTGTCATATCTTTCTGGAACTCAAGAAAGTTGATCTTCAAACCAAATTCCCAAAGTCGCGAATCATGATTAACAACCTTGACCGCCCTTGTCCTCCCCGTTGACTGATGGCTACCCGGCAACGGTTTGGTGATAGAAACACCATCCGAAAAATTTACCTCCGTTGGAAGGCTAGGTTTAAACGGTTGGTGGCGAGGCAATCTCCCAACTTCTAAAGCCTCGAGGCGTTGCATAACTGATGCAACCCTCTGCTTTAGTCGTTGAAATCTTTCCTCTGCTCGAGCATCCCGAGCAGCATCATCTCGCTCATAGACTTCATCAACATAAGCTGTACGACCTCCTCTTCCACCTCGACCTTCAGCACGTCCTTCGGCCATAGTCAGGATTGGAACGAGAGCTCTGATACCAACTGATGCAGCGCAGCCTCCTTTTACGAAATTAGTTGCAAGAAGAGATCACGAACTTGCTTATGTTAAAGATTCTCTCTTTGAAACACAAACACGAATAGAGATAAACTCTCAATTTTTCATTAATTCAATAAACAATTCCCTTAGCCCGAAGGCTTACAACTTATTATATAGGCTGAGAACCCTAACCTTAATTGAACCCTAATTCTTGTAGAATAAGAAAACATAAAATAGGAAACTAATAAACTATAATTGGAAAACTAAATACTCTAGAACACTTATTCCTAAAATTAAAACTCCCTAACAAAATTACTAAAACATAAAATACGGAAAACTAAATAATGCTATTTATTAAATTATTTTGAATTCCCATTCTGCATCATTACTGACGCAGCTAGAAACGTGAACAAGAACAGAATCACCCCCACGAGTAAAGAACAACTCTTCCACAATCTAATAACCCGCAGATTAATAGAATTATAGGAAAACGAGATACTCTCTCTTATGAAAACACTCAATATATTAATCAACTCCCCTAGCCAAGAGGCTTACATCATTATTTATAATGGTAGAATTCCTAAACCTAGCTAGCCTTTCTAAAATACTAAAATTAAACTTTAGGAAATAAAATAAAATCTAATTCTTCATGACCAAGCATCCTACATAATAGGAATACTAGATCAAATCAAATTAGGAAACGAAATACTTCTAGAAAATTATTGCTAAATGAAAACATATGAAATAAGGGACTAAATCTAACTGAATAAAATTTTACTAGGATTTTTCTAGAATTCACCCTGCATCAGTCTCTCCTGGTTGAAAAAACTCGTCCTCGAGTTTTGCTTGAGTAACTTAGCACGTCTTCGATTATCGGCAGTTGCTTTGAACCTTAAATTAATCCTTCCAATCAGTTGTGTACCCTTATCGGCATTTCTATAAAAGGCTACAACCAAAGAGGAATCATCCCATGCTCCACCACAGAAAACCCAATTACCATCTTCCGTCACTTTTCCATCTTGGAAAGAGAATCCCTTGATCACACTAGGTTTGTCACATCTTATTATTGGTGGGATGTTGCTATCTGGAAAAACGCATGAACCATTAGCAAAAGCAAAGCTTGGCCCCTGTTGAATATTTGGCTCTTCGACTAGGGTGCAATAATTTGCATATTCTTCTTCAACCTTCTCTTGACTGAATTTAATCCCCGAAGTAGCAGGAATATCCATCACATTAACTACATTAATGGGTAGTGGGCTACCTTCAGAAGCATTTTCCTTGGGCAAAGTTGTTGTTCTTGTTTCTTCAATTACAACGTGCACACCTTCAACAGTGTTAAGTTCACATATTTGATACTCATCATCTGGGTACTCATCATATTTTGGGGGCAAATCACAATCATATTGTGACTCCAAAAAACACGTATCTGTGCTAAAAAATATTTCACCTAATTCTTCCTCTAATTCTTTGATATCCCCAATATTATTGCAATACCCGTGATCGCTTTTTCCAACTTCTGCCTTCAAAATTAATTCCTTCGATATTTGACTTTTGGAGCTTGACGTTGAAAATATTTTGTTTGAAAAATTGCTTGACACATAAGATTCCGTATAGGGGGAAATAGGTTTAAAATCCAACTCACCGCTATGAGATTGCATATTCCCAGATTTCTTTGGCTTGATCCAAGTAAAATTACGTGGCAAAAAGACAGAACACATATGTTTCTTTAATTTTTTCCACGAACGAATCTTTTCCTTACCTTGCCGAACACGTGTCTGTTTGAGATATTGCCACCATGCGGCAGCAAGTCCTCGAAATTTTGTTGCGACCAAAGGAACTTGTTTGCCCAAAGGCACCTCCTTGAACTCCAAAGTCTCCTCCACGGCCACAACCCAATCCAGAAATTCCTGAGGTTGCATGCAACCGGTGAATTCTGGTATGTCAAATTTGAAGTTTGATACCCATTGCCTTGAATAAGTTCGCACCATGGGTCCTTCCCTCCGTGGCTGATTCATAGCAATCGGGTATTCACCTCCATCTTCAACATAATCAACATCCTCCTCCTCCACAAAACGTGGATTCGGCGAATGGTTTTGAAGTGTACCGCTAGCAACCGCCATGGCAGCCAGCTGCTTTCTAAGCGCTCGAAACTGCTCATCAGAACGTTGTGCAAGACGGGCCTCTAGTTGTACTTCTCGTGCGGCATCGTTGTGCTTGTACACATACTCGACGTCAAATTGTCGTTCATGACAATATCTCTGTGCCATGATCGATCAGGAACCGAGCCTAAGCTCTGATACCAACTGACGCAGCTAGAAACGTGAACAAGAACAGAATCACCCCCACGAGTAAAGAACAACTCTTCCACAATCTAATAACCCGCAGATTAATAGAATTATAGGAAAACGAGATACTCTCTCTTATGAAAACACTCAATATATTAATCAACTCCCCTAGCCAAGAGGCTTACATCATTATTTATAATGGTAGAATTCCTAAACCTAGCTAGCCTTTCTAAAATACTAAAATTAAACTTTAGGAAATAAAATAAAATCTAATTCTTCATGACCAAGCATCCTACATAATAGGAATACTAGATCAAATCAAATTAGGAAACGAAATACTTCTAGAAAATTATTGCTAAATGAAAACATATGAAATAAGGGACTAAATCTAACTGAATAAAATTTTACTAGGATTTTTCTAGAATTCACCCTGCATCACGACCCCTCGCTGATTGACGTGGCTACACAGATGGGTGTTCGAAAGAACGTAGTTCCCATGGTGCTCGCCGAAACGCTCATTGGTTTGGATTTGGTGGCCACCGGTCAAACGAACACGTTCGGTGGCAGCCCACTCCTGTTGCAGGTAAATTCTCACTCAGCTCACCTTTTTTTGGCTTTCACACAGTCTGTTTTTACCTCAACTCTCGGCTAAGGCTATATAGAAGCTCCTTACTTGTTTTCTTTCGCTCAGGCTTATGTGGCTCCTTACTTGTCTTTTCGCTCATACAGTTATGGCTGTGCGACAAACTCGGGCTAATCTCGGCTCCTGAAGCGAATTGGTCCCGTCTGCCCAGGCGAATGCATCAAAGGGGAATGCTGTACCCAGAGATGTCTGAGGAGGAGTGGTACACCTTCATGAGGGAGATGTCTCCGCATGAGATCGTCTGGCGGCACGAAGCCCTGAATATCCCAGACATGGCTATACACTCTGCAGGTTTTGAGAGAATGGTGATTGCTGGGCTGTCCAGTTTCACGTTCTACATTCCAGGTCGTATTCTGCGGCAATTAGGCATGAGCCAAGGCTTTCATCGAGCTGGGATAGAAGATTTCTAGATTCCAGCATTCACAGCCCAACATCTGGTAGGGTATGAGCGTAACTGGGGCTTGAGAGAACTTGGAGGAGTGGAAGACGACTTCAGCACGAGAATCAAACGCCGCTATGTAGCATGGCTAAGAGAAGAGGTTGCAAGGAGACAAAACACAGACTGACCCCTGACACGACTCCAATGATCTAGAATAAACTGTGTGCCCGTGAGGGCCTCTTAGCATTTCGTTCTGTTTTTGATGCTTTACTATTTTTTTAGGGCTCTGCTCAGCCTATGTAACATAAATAATAGTTTTGAATAAAGGTGAAAGATTAAGAATTTTCCCCTTTTTGGTCCAAGTGTTGAACACCACGTCGTTTGAATGTTGAGGTACACTTTGGAATAAAAACCCTGGATCGAGTTGATTGAGTGTGACCGAATCTCACAGAAAGACTGCCTACGTATCCCAAGCTAGGGAATCAGGTCAAAACGTAGTTCAGGCTAAGGTTCGCTCGTGTATTTTGGCTCTCCCTTTGCGCTCTAATTTTTGCCTAGAACTGCCTTTGCAGGTTTCCAGTCTAGCGAGCTTTGATCGAATGCCTATTTATTTTTGCCTAAACTGCCCCCTAGGGTTTTCAGTCTAGCAGGCTTGCTCTAATTTTTGCTTGGGACCGCCCACCCTTGTGGTTTTCGGCCCAACGAGCTTCTCTCAAGGATAGTAACGTTTAAGTTGATCCAGGTTGACCAGAGTGTTGAACTCGTTGCTGTCTAGATCAATGAGCTAAGCCGCCCCACCTGAGAGGATGGTCTTGATAATGTAAGGTCCTGCGCGCTTCAGGCAGAACTTACCACGTAGATCGAAAATGGGAGCCCGGATTTCCTTTGTGACCATATCCCCTTCAGCCAAGTCACGAGATCTCACTTTCTTGTTGAACGCCCGAGCAATTCTGCGTTGATACCCCTGAACATGATACAAGGCACGAAGCCTCCTCTCATCGAAGAGCATAAGTTCAACAAATCTCCCACTAAGCCATTCAGACTCCGTGAGTTCACATTCAGCCATGATCCTCAAAGTCGGTACTTCAAGCTCGATGGGAAGCACAGCTTCCATCCCATAGACTAGGGAAAAAGGGGTGGCCCCGGTTGATGTTCGAATTGACGTGCGATACCCCCAAAGAGCTACAGGCAGCTGCTCGTGCCAGTCCCTGGCGGATTCTGCGGACTTCTTGATGATAGTCTCGATGTTCTTGTTGGCTGCCTCAACCGCCCCATTCGTCTGAGGGCGATAGACCGTTGAGTGATGAACCTGAATCTGGAATTCCTCGAAAAGTTCTAACACCCTGCCTTTGAAATGGACCCCATTGTCAGAAACGAACGCCTGTGGAACCCCGTATCGATAGATGATGTTCTTTCGAATGAACTGAGCAACCTGAACCGCCGTCAGGGTCTTGTAAGATTCAGCCTCGACCCACTTAGTGAAGTAATCTATTGCCACCAAAATGTACCGATGCCCGTTCGAAGCAGAAGGCCTGATCATGCCGATAACATCGATACCCCAAACAGAAAAAGGCCAAACCGATGTCATGCCGAACAGTTTAGAAGGGGGGACGTGCATGAGATTGGCATGGATTTGACACCTATGGCAGCGGCGTACATAATCCACACACTGAGATTCCATGGTAGACCAAAAGTAACCCTGTCGCAGGATTTTTCTGGCGAGCATGACCCCGCTCATGTGAGGGCCACAAACTCCCTCGTGAATTTCCTCCATGATTTTGATGGCCTCAGTACCACTGACACAGAGCTTGTGCATTCCGCAGTAAGATCTCCGATACAGCTTCCCTCCGCAGATAATGTATTGAGCAGCCAACCTTTGCAGCGCTGTTTGATCCTTCTTAGTGGTGTCAGGCGGGAACTGACCACTTTCAATGAAATTCCAAATGTCATGATACCAGGGTAGGCTGTCATCAATGTGGACAGCGTTGATGTACTGATAAGCAGGCAAGTCCCGCTGTTCGATTAGAATAGGACGAAGCTTGACACCAATCGGAAGCTCGACCATGGAAGCCAGGGTTGCTAGAGCATCAGCGAACTGGTTCTTCATCCGAGGGATGTGCGTGAACGTAACTTTATTGAAACGAGGAATAAGGTCCTCCAGGTCTTGGTGATAAGGCTTTAATCTGTCCTCCCGAACTTTCCAGTCCCCGTTGGCCTGAGAAACGACAAGGTTGGAATCACCAAAGACTTCGAGTTTTTCCACCCCAAGCGCAAGAGTAGCTTCCATGCCAACAATGCAGGCCTCATATTCAGCTTGGTTGTTTGTGACATCGAAATTGAGTTTAAATGCCAATGGAATGTGAGCACCTTCAGGGGTTATTAGCAAAACCCCAATCCCGTATCCCTTCTGATTGGCTGCTCCATCAAAATAAAGGGTTCAGGTGTCCTTGACAACCGCCATTATCCCTTCATCTGGAAATGCAAAATCTGAGTCCTCTGGTCCATTGACAGGATGATCAGCCAGGAACTCAGCGACCGCGCGTCCCTTGACAGACTTCCTAGTGACATACTCGAGGTCAAACTCTGCGAGCAAAAGCAACCAACTTGCTAGCTTACCAGTGAGCGCGGGCTTCTCAAACAGATACTTGAGAGGATCCATTCGAGAAATCAACTTCACTGGGTAAGCCAGCATGTAGTGTCTTAATTTCTTGATGCCCAAACAAGAGCCCAACACGTCTTTTCGAGAGCGGTGTAGCGTTCTTCAGCGCCAACCATCTTCTTACTCAGATAGTAAATGGCTTTTTCGACTCCCTTTTCTCCCTCTTGAGCTAGCAAACACCCCATAGATGAAGGATTTACAGACAAGTAAAGTATCAAGGGTTTCCCTGGCACTGGTGGCATTAAAACCGGAGGGTTCTACAGGTAGGTTTGAATGGAGGTGAAAGCCGCTTGGCACTTGTCTGTCCAAATAAACGGAGTATTCTTCTTCAATAGACGAAACATCGGCTCGCAAGTTAGAATCAACTTGGCGATGAATCTGCTGATGAACTGTACCTTTCCCAAAAAGCTCCGCACCCCCTTTTCAGAATCTGGTGGCTTCATATCAAGGACTGCTTTGATTTTCGACGGGTCGACCTCAATTCCACGAGAAGTGATCTTGAAACCAAGCATCTTACCAGCTGTAACCCCAAAGGTGCATTTCTGGGGATTTAGACGCATACGAAACTTTCGTAACCTCTCGAAGAACTTCCTAAGCACGGGAACATGACCTTCTCGAGTTTTGGATTTGGCGATCATGTCATCGACGTAGACCTCGACTTCTTTGTGCATCATGTCATACAGGATGGTGGTAGCGGCTCGCTGATAAGTGGGCCCGGCGTTCTTCAAGCCGAAAGGCATGACAAGATAACAATAAGTCCCCCACTCAGTGATGAACGTGGTTTTCTCGCGGTCTTTGGGCGCCATGAGAATTTGGTTGTAGCTAGAGAAGCCATCCATGAACGAGAGCAAAGCGTGCCCCGCAGTATTGTCCACAAGCACATCGATGTGTGGCAGGGGAAAATCGTCTTTGGGGCTCGCTTTGTTCAAGTCCCGAAAATCAACGCAAACTCGAATTTGGCCATTTTTCTTAGGAACGGGGACGATGTTGGCCACCCATGTGGGATACTGAGAGACCATGAGAAAGCCAGCGTCAATCTGCTTAGTAACCTCCTCCTTAATCTTCTGGACCCAATCCGGCCTCATCCGTCCGAGCTTCTGTTTCACAGGCTTGGCATCCGGAAACAAAGGAATGCGGTGCTCCACAATCTCGGGATCAATTCCGGGCATATCTCGATGAGACCATGCGAAAACGTCACTAAATTCGATGAGCAGCTCTTTGAAATCGCGATGCTCCTCTGGTGAAAGTGTGGAGCCCACTTGAACCATCCGGGGATCGTTTTCATCTTTCAAATTTATAGAAACTATTTCTTCTTTTAATGGCTGAGCATGCCTTTCGTCCTCCCTTTCGATGAAGGCACGGATTTCCTTGGGAATGTCCCCATCGAACTATCCCCTCATCGTCAGGGTCGACACAGTTTATATAAAGATCATTGAAATAATCAGAAGATGCTTCGTTCATTTCACAAGCCCCTGAAGGGTCACCAAGTACAAGAGAGTCAAACTCGAAATAAAAACTATGACGTGGAGGCCCCAGAGGCACAAACTCCGACTCAGAGCTAGACTTAGAGGACGGAACAGACTCAGACTCAGACTCAGAAGTGTCGTCAATGCAAGTCAGGCGTGGCTTGAAAATGCAATTATTTAGAGAGCCCTTGACTTTCACAATGAGAGAGGTGGGATCCTCGAGGGCGTCGGGCCCGAGCATGAGCACTTCGGCCTCTTCAGCTTCCCCAGCCAAACCCACTTGGGAGAATTCCCGGAATAGCAGCTCCAAATCCCCCTGATTGATAGATCCCAGCCAGTCAGTCTTGATCTTCACCTGATTAAGCTTCCTCTTGAATTCTTCCTTTGCTGGTTCATCATCACTGCTTGACCAGGTGTGGGCTACCACAGCCTCGGGAGTAAGAGATCGGGGCGGCCCAATTTTGGAAAAAAATCGCGCGCCTCGTGTCGTTTTGGATGAAATAGTTTCGAAAAAAAATCATTTTGGTTTGATTTGAAGAGTCGCCACCCGGATTTGTGGTATATCACCCGAGAAACCGTTTTGTTTTGAAAATGATTGATTTGAAATTGAAAACCAGAGATCGTTTTGAGAGTCCGGAAGCCATGTTACGAGGGGGGATGGGTTTTACGGCACCCCCCTCGCCCGATTCGGAATCGGTCTCTACTAAACGTTTGTGGGATTTTTAAAAGGGATTTTGTTTCATTTCACCCAGCTAGCAAGTATCCACAGTAATACCATGTAGGAAGTGCATGCATGTGCATGTGTACAGGAGGGGGGAATGAAATAGCCATGCAAAATACAAAATGACTGAAAATGCAGCCCTGTCACTGCATTCACTCTCGAGCGCTCGGGAGTGGTCCCGAGCGCTTGGGAGTGTTGACACTCTCAACCTACAAAACTTGTTAGTACAGACAGAATATAATGTAAAGCTGGAAACTGAAATGCTGTTGAATACACTACTAGCTCAGCAGAGGACTTGAAAGACTGAGCTAAGCCCTCAATCTTTCAGATCATGCATCCCTGCCTTGACAAGATTAGATCTACAACTCTAAATGAGCAAATAGGTACATTCATGCATACAGAAGGGTATACAACGCAACAAGCTGGGGAAAATGGAACGCAATGGCAAGCATGAACTCCCGACCGCTCGGGAACGGTTCAGAGCGCTTGGGAGTGGGCTGCATGCTAATTTGCTCCCAGATGGAAAATAGTACTATCTTGACATGCAAAGGCCCTTGTTTTGATTTTTCCCTGAAGTGAATGATTCTTTTAATTTTAAAAGAAAGGAGCCTTGTTCACACATGAAAGCTTGTGAGAAAATGTTTCTGTTTTAGGGGAAAATGATTTTCTGTGCATGCATGCCAAGATGAGATGCTTTCCTTTAAAAGTGTAACTCATACCCAGCCTGTTGTGTGACAAAGAACCATGCATGAAACTGGGAACAGTCCCGAGCGCTCGGGAGCACTCTCGAGCGCTCCAGAGTGCTTCCAGTAAGGGTTTTACCAAAACGTTTTTTCTTTGTACCCCATTGCTCTTGTTTTTACACTAAGGTCTCCCAACCATGCACCCAGTATTGAAGACTGGGTCAGGCTGAGAGACCTCCCTCAGAAGGGAAGAACAGCCTCTTTGTTTGTGATCAAAGGTGAAGATTTCTACATTTTACTTGAACTTTGCTCCTTGGAATAGCTTTGAAATGTGGATGAAGAAAGGGGAGCACAAGAAATCAGAAGCAGAGAGTGTTCTGGATTTCTTGCCCTTTTCCTTGGTGATTTCTAAAACCTTTAGAGTTTAGAAAGAGAGTTTTAGTTTGGGAAACTTTGGTCTTGAGCAAGAGAGAGAAAGAGAGCAGAGAATGGGGTTCTGCAGGAGAAGAATTTCGTAGCCCCCTTGCCCTAAAATCAGACCCTCTTATTTATAGGCTCAACTAACCTATAGTTTTCAAAATCAAATGGTTTTGAATAAAACATTTTAAAATAGCAAAATCCTTGGCCTGAAGATCTCTGGCACCAGAGGTTGAGTGTTGACTGAATCATCAGTCGGCTCAAGATGGTGGTAATGATGAGTTGCATGGATAGTGGGTGAAACTGCCATCCATTGGGCAACACATCAGCCTCGAGCGCTCGGGATCAGTCTCGAGCGCTTGGGACTTCACTCCCGAGCGCTCGAGAGTGAGCCAGGCTAGAGGTTTTGGAAAATGGTTTTGAGCGCTCAAGATTGCTCCCAAGCGCTTGGAAACGCTTTTGACCATTTTTATTCCCTTTTCAAGTCTTTCAAGGAGCAAAGTCTCGATCGGTACAAGGCTTGTTTTAATCCAAAGTCATCATCGGGGAGCCTCCGGGCCACAAATCAAGGAATTTTGAAGAGTCCAAATTGGGGTGTCTACAGTTGCCCCTCTTTGGGCGACGCTCGACATCATGCATGGATACGAGTGCCGTCCAAAGATTGAGACAGCCCAATTCGAGCCAAATCAAATCCTCAACTCAAAATCAAATGCAAGTAAAGACGCAAACATTTGATGCATGCGGTCGCGTCCTTTCAGACTGCCTACGTACCCTTTTCTGCAGGGATCAGACCAGCGTAGTTCTTTGGGGCAAATGCAATCATGTAGATGCAAGCAAATGGAGGAAAAGGATGTCCCTTAGGACGGTGCCAAATTTATGGCGGCGGAGAACCTGGAGAAAACCGGGGAGATGTCCCTTAGGACGGCGCCAAATTTATGGCGGCAGAGAACCTGGAGAAACTGGGGAAGTGTCCCTTAGGACGGTGCCAAATTTATGGCGGCGGAGAACCTGGAGAAAACCGGGGAGATGTCCCTTAGGACGGTGCCAAATTTATGGCAGCGGAGAACCTGGAGAAAACCGGGGAGATGTCCCTTAGGACGGTGCCAAATTTATGGCGGCGGAGAACCTGGCGAAAACCGGGGAGATGCTCCTTAGGACGGTGCGAAATTTATGGCGGCGGAGAACCTGGAGAAAACCGGGGGGATGTCCCTTAAGACGGTGCCAAATTTATGGCGGCGGAGAACCTGGAGAAAACCGGGGAGATGTCCCTTAGGACGGTGCCAAATTTATGGTGGCGGAGAACCTGGAGAAAACCGGGGAGATGTCCCTTAGGACGGTGCCAAATTTAGTACCTCAATGAATCAATAGAATTTTAAACATGTAAATAAAGATGATTGCATGCTTGTGATATGCAGGTGCAGCCACGACGTTCAGCTAAGGCACGACCTCAGGCTACCACGAGCTTTCTAGCTTCCGCCAGCACACGGGGACGAGGGACACAGAGTGTGTCGCGGCCCGCTGCGGAGGCTAGACAGTTCAAGGTTTTACCTAGGGCGGCGTCCCAGCGGAGACTCGTTCGCGTGGAGTCAGAGGAGGAGGAGGGGTCAGAGGAGTCTTCCGAGTCACGTGTCTTATGGACGACGGATTCAGAGACTGCTCCTAGCTCCCAAAGTGACGATGACGGTGATGACAGCGACGACTCGTCGTGTCTGAGTCTTTGCTTTTTTGCTAGCTTTCTTGTACATGGGCCTGCGTGCCGCGGTAGTTGTAGCTTCTAGGCCTGCGTGCCTTGCTTTCTGTTTGGGTCTGCGTGCCCTGGTAGTTAGGATTGGGCGCGTGTTTGCCCCAGTTTTGTACTTCCTTCCATGCTCATCGTAAGTACTGTATTTGTTTATAAAAGCTTGCATTTCGCTCCTTCGCGCTCATTCGCATTCCCTTTAAGAATTGTATTTTATGAAATATGCTCGTCTAGCCTGAAAGAAAAGTAAAGAGCACGCGAATTTCAACCGATACTCTCAAAGTAGGAACAAAAATCTGACATCGACACACAGTCAGTAATGCACATTGCGACTTAAACGTATCGTTGGGTTCAATAAAACACGCTTAACGTGGTATTTGACGTACTCGAGGGACGAAAGCCCTGGGAGTTTTAGTATTTTTCAAAGAACAAGAACAAATATGCAAGAAAACACGTAACGGAAACCATTGTATCCCCTGGGAACATGTTGAGACCCTTCTGATTGGTGTTGGACGTATCTGTGGCATTGAACTGAGGCTGGAACGCTGGGATCAGAACCCACTGTAAAACAGCAGAATTCTCGAGCGCTTAGGTCTTCACTCCCGAGCACTCGGGACTTCTGTCACTGGCAGATCAGAGTTGTTTCCCAATGCCACTCACTAGCTATTCCCATGTCATTTTCTTCTGCATGCACACTTCCAAGACATCTTGTAACTCTGCACCATCTGTTTCCCAACAGAAACAACTTCCCAAAGTAAGACTTGGGCTTTTCCAACATTTTTTAAATTTCCAAGGTTTGAAATTTTTGAAATTGTCTTGGAAATGTTGAGTTTGAAGAGTTCCAAGGCTAGTGAGAGTTGGCATTGCATTCTCCAGACCTCTATAAATAGAGAGCTCCTGTTTTGGTCATTCATTCACACCTCATTCCATTCTTCTCCTCTCAAAAACCCTTTTTCCTTTCAAAAACCCATTCCCCTCATGGCCTTGCTAAACCAAGCCTTGCTCCGTCCCTGGTTGGACAGCCTCGAGGGCATCGACTGGCTGAACTTCCGAGGACACCGACTTTACGCTCTTAGGCATCTCCGGGAGATCGTAATCCGTCCTGTCTTGCTACATGCGGCGGTGCGCTTTTGGGATTCTGAAGTGCACGTCTTTCGCTTTGGTTCTCAAGAGCTATGCCCCACCGTCGAGGAATTCCATGCTTACCTTGGAAGTCACGACTCCACGGAGCCCATTGTCCCAATGCTTAGGGAGAGTATGAAGAACATTCTGAAAGCTAAGCTAGGCGTCAGTGGAAATGTCGCTGAGTTTCTCACTCGGGGCAGTGCCATCAACATCGTGCAGCTTTACGAGAGATTCAGTCCACCCGGGGACTTGACAGACTTCGAATACCAAGGTCGGCGAATGACGGCCTGCTGCATTTGTCTCTTGGCGGCTTTTCTGTTGGTTCCGCCCGTCGGTCAGCCCAGTTCCTTATTGGTGGGTGTTGCTTCTCAGATTGAGGCTCGCAAGGATGTTGCACCCTTGGTCCTTGCCGAGACCTTGATGGGGTTAGACGCTGTCCATGCTGGTCGCACAAGGGTTTTCAGTGGTAGCCCGCTGTTGCTGCAGGTTAGGGACCTCACTCAGCTCTCCTTTTTCTATTTCTTTCATTCATTTTACCTCAACACTCGGCTTAGGCTTTATCTGGCTCCTTACTTGTTTTCTCTCTTTTTGGGTAGATGTGGCTTTGTGACAAGTTGAGCCTGCTGATACCTCCGGCGAATGACTAGTGGTATCGTGCAAGTGGATGGAACCGTCCCTTTCTAGCGACATACAGTAATGAGGATGACTGGGCTGATTTCTTTGCTTCTGCCGAGGAAGATGACATCGTTTGGCGGTGCCATTGGCTGAGGCTCCCTGCCATGACTGCTGGTAACATGGGTTCGACGCATGTGCTTGTGGCTGGCTTGACGGGCTTCTCCTTCTATTCATCCTTCCGCATCCTCCGTCAGTTTGGACTCAATCAAGAAGTGCCGCTGCCGGGTTCTGAAGTGCTTCGTCTCCCTCCCTTCACCATTCCGGGCCTTCGGAGTTATGTTTGATCGTGGGAGGCTCGCAAGACTGAGCCAAGTGATCCACTTTTCTCCATTGCTACGACCGGAAGGTATCGCAAATGGCTGAGGAGAGATGTGGAAGCAAGGATGGGTTGACCGCTTACTTTGCCGTTTTTGAAATAAAAGGAGTGTGTTACAAATGTGTGTTTTTCGTTTTCATGCTCAGCTTGTAATAAAGAGATAATCTGAATAAAATTGGCTGATTAAGGGTTTCCCCCTTTTGGTTGGTTAATCGCATGCGCCTCTGAACGTTTTGATTCGTCAATTTGGATTTTGATTTTTGAGATATTTAGGACCGAACCTCAGCGTGAGATTGCCTACGTATCCCTCGTGAAAGGGAATCAGGCCCATATGTAGTTCGGGCTAGGGTTCGCTCGGGTATTAACGCTCTCCTTTTTGCGCTCTAAATTTTGCCTAGAGCCGCCCTTTCGGGTTTTCGGCCTAGCGAGCTCTCTTTCGACTTTTGCCTTAACTTTTGCCTAAGCCGCCCTTCCGGGTTTTCGACCTAGCAGGCCTGCTCTAAATTTTGCCTGGGACCGCCCGCCCTTGCGGTTTTCGGCCCAGCGAGCTCTCTCAGGGGTAATACCGTTTAAGCTGATCCAAATTGACAAGATTTGAGAATTCGTTGCCGTTGAGGTCGATGATCGAGGCCGCTCCTCCAGAGAGAATGGTCTTGATGATGTATGGCCCTGCCCATTTAGGTCGGAACTTTCCCCGTAGATCAAACACCGGCGCACGAATTTCCTTAACTACCATATCCCCCTCTTGCAGGTCCCTCGACTTCACTTTCTTGTTGAACGCCCGGGCGAACCTTCGCTGGTAACCCTGAATGTGGTACAACGCCCGTAGCCTTCTTTCGTCGAATAACATGAGCTCTTCAAATCTCCCACTAATCCATTCGGCCTCATTCACTCCGCTCTCGGCCATGACCCTCAGCGATGGAACCTCTAGCTCGATAGGGAGAACGGCTTCCATACCGTACACCAAAGAATAGGGTGTTGCCCCCGTCGGTGTACGAATAGACGTCCGGTATCCCCATAAAGCTAGTGGTAATTGTTCGTGCCAATTCCTAGCTGACTGAGTAGTCCTTTCGAGGATCGTCTTGATCGTCTTGTTCGCCGCCTCCACTGCCCCATTTGTTTGTGGCCGATAGGTGGTTAAATGATGCACTTGAATCTTGAACTCGTCGAAGAGTTCCAAAACCTTTCCCTTGAAGTGAACGCCATTATCAGACACGAAGACTTGAGGGACTCCATACCGATAAATGATGTTTTGCCTGATAAAATGAGCCACTTGAACGGCCGTCAATGTCTTATACGATGCTGCCTCGACCCACTTGGTGAAGTAATCCACTGCTACCAGAATGAACCTGTGACCATTGGAAGCCGCGGGAGTGATCTTTCCAATAACATCGATGCCCCAGGCAGAGAATGGCCACGGTGTCGCCATTGAGTGTAATTCCGAGGGCGGGACATGGATAAGATTAGCATGAGTCTGGCACTTATGACATCGGCACACATACTCGATGCAATATGTTTCCATGGTTGACCAATAGTATCCCAACCTGAGAACCTTCTTTGCTAACATCATTCCGTTCATGTGGGGTCCACAAACACCTTCATGCACCTCTTCCATTACTGCTCTCGACTCGCCGTCGTGAACACACAATCTATGAACCCCGCACGGAGATCGCCGGTACAATTTCCCACCGCAGATGATGTATTGAGATGCGAGCCGTTGCAAGGCGATCCGATCCTTCTTAGTTGAATTCGCAGGAAATTCCCCCTTCTCGACGAGATTCCAAATATCATGGAACCAAGGGAGGCCATCGTTTGGTTCGTCGATGTTCATGACATAGTCGTACACGTGCTTCCCCCTCTGCTCAATCATGACAGGTCTCAGCTTTACCCCGATTGGGAGTTCCAGCATGGATGCTAAAGTAGCCAATGCGTCCGCGAAGCGATTCCTCATCCTCGATACGTGCGTGAAGGTCACCTTTTGAAAGTTCAGGATAAGCTCGTCGAGTTGCTGATGATAAGGCTTCATCTTCTCATCCCTTACTTTCCATTCCCCATTCGCTTGTGATACGACCAAGTTGGAATCTCCGACAACTTCCAGTACCTTGACTCCAATCTCCAACGCGGCTTCCATTCCCACAAAACAGGCTTCGTACTCTGCCTCGTTATTTGTGACTTCAAAGTTTAGCTTAAAAGCAAGGGGAATGTGTGACCCCTCAGGCGAGACTAGCAGTATACCAATCCCAAAGCCCTTCTGATTAGCGGCTCCATCGAAGTACAACATCCATGTTTCGTCAACTGCTGTCATTACGTCTTCGTCGGGGAATTGAAATTCAGTGTGTTCTGGGCCTTCAATCGGACGATCCGCCAAGAACTCTGCCACCGTTCTTCCTTTCACTGACTTACGAGTGACGTACTTGATTTTGAACTCGGCCAATAAGAGCAACCAGCGTGCTAACTTACCGGTAAGTGCTGGCTTCTCGAATAGATACTTGAGAGGATCCATCCGAGAAATTAGTATCACCGAGTAAGCCAGCATGTAGTGTCTCAATTTCTTTGTGGCCCATATCAGTGCCCAGCACGTCTTTTCCAATGAAGTGTACCGCTCTTCGCTTCCCACCATCTTCTTGCTCAAGTAGTAGATTGCCCTCTCAACCCCATCTTCTCCTTTTTGTGCCAACATGCACCCCATTGACGAGGGCGTGACGGACAAGTATAGGATCAAAGGTTTTCCCGGGATGGGCGGCATCAAGATTGGAGGATTCTGGAGATAAGTTCGCACTGCTTCGAAAGCTTTCTGACACTTGTCATTCCATTCGAATTTCACGTCTTTCTTGAGTAGTCGAAAGAGTGGTTCACAGGTCAAGGTCAACTTAGCGATGAACCGACTGATGAACTGAATTTTCCCCAAGAAGCACCGGACCTCCTTCTCAGATTCGAGGCGGCTCCATCTCAAGAATGGCTTTGATCTTAGAAGGATCCACCTCAATCCCCCTGGTTGTGATCATGAATCCAACCATCTTTCCGGCCGTGACTCCGAACGTGCATTTCTGCGGGTTGAGACGCATCATGTATTTCTGAATCCTTTCCAAGAATTTCCTCAACGCTGGGAGATGGTCTTTCTGCTCCTTTCCTTTCACTATCATATCATCGACGTATACTTCGACCTCCTTATGAATCATGTCCTGGTGCAGTGTCGTGGCACCCCTTTGATATGTAGGACCGGCGTTTTTCAACCCAAATGGCATAACCCGATAACAATATGTCCCCCACTCGGTGATGAATGTTGTCTTTTCCCTGTCTTCCGGAGCTAGGAGAATCTGATTGTACCCTGAGAAACCATCCATGAAGGATAGTAGAGCATGCCCTGCAGTGTTATCAACAAGTATGTCTATATGCGGCAATGGGAAATCGTCCTTAGGGCTCGCTTTGTTCAGATCTCTGAAATCGACACACACTCTGATTTTTCCATCCTTTTTGGGGACAGGAACGATGTTGGCTACCCAAGTGGGGTATTCCGTTACGATTAGAAAACCGGCGTCAATTTACTTTGTGAGCTCTTCTTTTATCTTAAGCACCCAATCGGGCCGCATTTTTCTCAGTTTCTGCTTAACAGGTTTCGCGTCGGGGAAGAGAGGGATCCTGTGCTCGACGATCTCCGGGTCGATTCCGGGCATGTCCGCGTGAGACCAAGCGAAAATTTCTTTGAATTCTTTTAGTAAATCTGTGAGTTCTTGAAGCTCATCAGGGGACAGCCCGGAACCGACTTGAACCAATCGAGGGTTCTTCTCATCACCCAAATTTATAGAGATTATTTCTTCTTTTAAAGGCTGAGCATGCCTTTCATTTTCGCGATCGATGAGGGAACGGATCTCCTTGGGGACGTCCCCATCGAGATCTATTCCTTCATCGTCGGGATCTAAACAGTTTATCTCAAAAGTCGGCAAGTAAGCGAAAGCGTCATTCATTTCATTAGCAGCCTCCTCAGAAGGGGGGAATACAGCGGTTGACTCAAACTCAAAGTAAAAGCTACGCTGTGGAGGGCCGATAGGCACAAACTCCGACTCTGTGCTAGACGACGAGCCAGTGTCGGACTCAGACTCAGTGTAGGTGCTGTGAGTGCGAGTTACATGTGGTATGAAAGTGCAATTATCATAAACGCCTACAGCCTCCACGATGAGTTTGGAAGGGTCTTCAACTTCGTCTTCCTCTCCAAGCACAAGCACAGCAGCGTCTTCGACCATACCCTCCAGATCCTCGCCCTCAAACAGGAGTTGGAGACTGCCCAAACCAAAAGCCTCCAGCCAGTCGAGTGCCTCAGATACCTCTTTCACCTTGGTCACTACTTCATCCTCTTCCCAAGTGTCGTTGGCGAAGATTTCAAATCCCGGATACTTCATTTTCGTTTCAAGATCCACAAAGGGCTCGGGCTCTCCTTGGTACAGTGCCTCTTTCACTTTCAGCTTAACCCCGGCTGCATGAGCCCGGGCGCGGTTGCGCCACTTCTTTGCTGGATCGCTCTTCTTGGCCTCATATCCTAGACCAAAGCGCTCGTTACTTCCAGGGAAATCAGGGAACTCCGGGACTCCTTGACCATAAAGTCCCAAACCCATGCCTGGTAGATATTTTATTCTTTTCATAATTTCCAGCGCTGCGGAGCTTACCAAGAAACCGTCCTCGGCCCGGATGGTGCACACTTTCGACGTCATAACCGCAAAGCCCCCCATGGCAATATCCTCCTCTCCATGCATAATCTCTAGCAGTGGGGAGTTGTCTTTAGAGTGTGGACGGATGCCTGAGTCTCCATGGATGATGAGGGTTCCAGAATCTAAACCCAGGATGAGTTTCTGATGCAACGTTGAGGGCACACCCATGACATCCGACCTGTGCAGCCATGGCCTCCCCAGCAGGAGGTTGAACGAAGCAGGTATGTCGAGTACGCAGAATCCGACGGTGGTCTTGAACTTCCCGGTTGCAAGTTCCAAGTTGACGGTCCCCAAAACATCGCGGCGCGTATTATCATAGGCGCGGACACCCAGATTCGATGGTTCAAAGTCCTTGTTCTTGAGACCCAGGCAATAAGCGGTGCTAAGCAGGCACACGTTGATGGCTGAACCATTGTCAATGAGAATTGCAAGGACCCATTTTTCGAGACACTTCATCGTCACGTGCAGTGGCTTGTTATGGTCAGCTCCCTCCGGCGGGAGGTCCTTTTCTGTGAACGACAGGGTGTGCTGGGTGAGGTTCATCGGGGTTATAAGGGCAATGAGAGCTTCCGGGGCTATATCAGAGGGGGCCTCGAATTTAGAGAGAGTGTTAACGAACCTTCGCCGATGCTCGCGGGATGCCGCTAACACTCCCCACATGGACATGCGCACGGGGGTTTCTTGGAGCTGTTGGATTATGGGGTCGGTGGAGGGATCCGGTTTTGCTGCTGGGAGGAGTTGGGGTTAGAGCCAGCGAACAGATTGAAATGGATAGGTGGATTAGGTTGACGTGGGGGGTTTGTGGAGCTAGGAGGGTTGTTTTGTGGAGCTTGAGAGGTGTTCAGGCTTGCCGAGTTAATAGGGTTGTTTTGCCGCGGTGGAGGGGTCCGGGACGAGCTTCCCTGCTGGAGGTTGGTAGGTTGGTAGACTCTTCCACTCCTGGTAAGATTGCTAATTGTTTTGGGAATGGGCTCCCACCAAGTACCCTCCCAAAAGTTGGAGAAGTTAGTGTCGCAAGGGTGAGCCTTACGTTTTCCTTTGTCAAGTGCCGTTTTCTCCAAGGTTTCGTTGAGGGTTTCCATCTCCAGAGCGTGCCACACATTTCCTTCCTCTAGGGAACTCCAGAAGTTGACGTTGCTGTTGCTGTTGTTGCTGCTGCTGTTGCCAATCTATAGAGAGCCTTCATCTATCATGGCCCTATTAACGGTCAGTTCCTCGCCATCAATCCACACATTCACCAATTCAGATTTTCCCCACAGATCTTCAGGGTCCAGTACACAGATAGCAGGCTCATTGGGGATTTCGACTACGGGCTGTGGAAGGTGCTCCCCAATAATGTAATCTTGCGGGATGAAGGCCTGATCCATGATAAGGTCCAGAGCGTCGGATTCTCTAGTGATATTGATAATGGCGCTAACAGTGAGCCCCGAAAACATACGGGGGTTCATGAGGTCTATTTCTTCACGAACTTCCTCCTCTAGGAAGAGGTACGCCAATGACGTCTCATCTAACGGGTCGGAATCATCAATCCAATGCCACCCGTTGGGTTCGGGCTCCCATGCCCATTCATCCTCTTCTTCAATTGGTTCCGGCTCCAAGAACAGAGCAAATAGGGAGTACCCATCCAATGGGTCGGTCATCACTTCTTCGAATTCTTGCCTCCAATTGCCATGTTCCAATTCTTCAACTTGGTGAGCATCGAGCGCGACGGGCCATACTCCAGTTATGATAGCCCGATTTTCCACTGCAAGGAAATCACTCACCAACTCTTCCCACCTTCTTTGGAAGTCCCATTCCGTGGACTCAAGTGCACAGACTGTATCTTCGGCTGGTATCTCGACGAACGGCTTGGGTTGGGTGGTAGGAACGATGTAATGGCTGGGGTTAAAGGGTTGGCTTATGGATATATGATTGGTGCAGGCATTGGAGTGCTTCGGAAGTGGGTTTGAGACGGTGTTTGGCTTTTGCAGTGGCATGGGGAGAGTTTTGTTGTCTATGAGATTCTGGATAGCGTGGCGGAGACGGAGGCAGTTGTCGGTTAAATGGCCCGGGCTCTGGTGGAAAGCACAGTATGCGTTAGGGTTGTGGGATGCAGGGAGTTTTTGAGGTAGGGGAGTAGGGGTAAGTGGTTTAAGCATGCCACTTTCGACCAACTTCTCGAGCACGGCAGAGAGGGGTGCCGAGAATTGAGCGAAAGTACGGGGTTGGGTACGAGGTTGACTAGCTTGGGTCACAATTTGATTGACGGGCTCGGCTTGAGTTGTGCTTAGGGAAGTGTTTGGGAGGTTGGTGTAGTTTGAGTTGCCAAACAGGGCGTTGCTGTTTCCGGAATAAACCTTCCTTGGCTTGGGAGCAGGCTCGGGTTTGTCAAGGATCCCCAATTGAACTGCTTCTTCGACGGCTAAGCCTGTGTCGAAGAATGTTTTGAAGTCTGAGCACGCTTGAGCCATAACCATGTGCCGTGCAAGAGTTGGTTGAAGGTTCCGGACAATCATCCGGATATGGTCCCTGTCGCTTGGTCTGTCTTTCATCTGTGCGGCCTTAGCCCTCCACCTTTTCACGAACTCGGCGAAGGCCTCCTTTGCTTCCATCTTTGTTGATTCTAATTCACGAGTGGTCACCTCCAACTGAATGTTGTAATCATATTGCGCCACAAAAGCCGCGCATATGTCCTCCCATGAGCGCTTCTTCCTTTCATCCAGGGTAGTAAACCAGTGCAAAGCATGCCCCACTAGAGTCTACGAGAACATCTGTGCCATAGCGTCCTTCTCCACTCCCCACATGGAAAGTGCTCCGATGTATCCGGTCAAGTGAGCCTTTGGGTCTCCTGTCCCGTCAAACTTAGCGAAGTCAATTGGCCTGAATTTTTCTGGAAGCTTTGCGTTAGGAAATAGGCAAAGCTTATTGATGTCGAAGCCAGTTGATGCTATCTTCTCATTTCTTGCCACGGACTCCTCTAACAGGGTGATCTTCGCCAATACTGCAGCCATAACGGGGTTTTGCGGGGTTTCCAATTCAAAGGTCAGCTGCTCCGGGTTCGGATTCGGATTCGGGTTAGGGTTTGGATTGAGGTTCAGGTTGAGGTTAGGATTCGGATTTGGAATCGGATTGGGATTTGGGACCGGAATCGGATTCGGGTTTGGGTTAGGATTTGGATTCGGGTTTGGTGGTGGAAGACGTCGTGCAACCCCAGTAATCATCATCATAAGTTGGGCGATTTGGTTATCAGTGCGCTCGCCCAAACGTTGAATACCTTCCCTTATCTGCCCCATTTCTCCGTACAAGTTTTCTAGATTTGGGTTAGGGTTTGGATTTGGTTTAGGAATGGGGTTAGGATTTGGATTTGGCTCGCCTCCGTTTGGGTTCGGGTTTGGGTTGCCTCTGTTTGGTTTGACATTTGGGTTGGCGTTTGGATTGCCTCCGTTAGGGTTTAGGTTTGGATTGAGGCTTAGGTTTAAGTTCCTGATCAGTAGATCCATTTCCACCCTCAAATCTGATGCACTGACAGAAACTGCTTGAAGTTGAAGCTGTTCCAATCTCTGTCCCAAGGGTCTGGTCCAGGAGGGTATGGTGTCCTTCTTCTTCGGCCCAATTGCTCAGTACTGACAGCAAAGCAAAAACCGTGCTCAGACGCGATTCCTGTTTATATTTCCATGAAATATGTACATTTTTTTTAGAAAATGAGCGCATCATCGTCACCGCCATCGACTCTGATTTCCCAAAAAACGATCGAGTATCCTTCACGCGAGGTTGCCTTGATCCTCGGATTTTTAGGGTGTATCCTTGTTTAAGAACCAATGCTTCCCAAAGGATGCTAAAATAAGCTAAGTATTCGACTGATATTCTATCGGTGCATCGACCGTTGGTTTGGAATGACTTAGGGTGAACAACGTGATACGATAACCAAGACGGCGTAGGCGATGCATTTGCCTTTGGCCTTGATGGTGTTGGTATCACGGCGTTTCATTCCTTTATCAATCCTTCCTTTGGTTAATTCCCAATTGAACATGGGTCAAGGACTCAGCAAAATTCTAATTTCCCTCGGGTTTTAGTTCGAGGACTCACGTGGTTTAAACAACACGCACTTAAAATGCGTGACTCTTCATCGGGTCTTGGCAACCTCGCAAAGACTGCGCGAGCGAGTCTCGAGAACTGTGGCTGATGGTATGAGGGTGCAAAATGCAATGTAGCACGTAAATAGGATATAGCACGTAACCCTACCCTGTAGGTTCCTGTCCTAGTTTGGAAGGTTCTATTGCTCGCTAAACGTGTACAAAGGCCGGTTTTGGCTTGAAGAGGGTTCCCCGGACTAGAGTCAAAGTATACCTCCCACTATTGAGCGTACACCCAATAATGGTACAAACGGTAGAGATGACTCATCACAGTCGAGGGTTGCTGAGCATTCCGGGATTCCCCATCACCGACAAGCCGGGTAGGATTGCCGAAACACAACAGCGAGGCTGCACAAGATATATACAAGAAATAGACAATGAAACAAAATCCCTTTGAAAATCCTACAAACGTTTTTCAAGCTTGGCTCACAAGTTTAATTGATATTTAAGGAAAGCGGGCCGTTTTATCAACATACCAACTTTTTCTCAAGTATCAATTAAACGTCCCCAGCAGAGTCGCCACTGTGGGCTACCACAGCCCCGGGCGTAAGAGATCGGGGCGGCCCAATTTTGGAAAAAAATCGCGGGCCTCGTGCCGTTTTGGATGAAATAGTTTCGAAAAAAAATCGTTTTGGTTTGATTTGAAGAGTCGCCACCCGGATTTGTGGTATATCACCCGAGAAACTGTTTTGTTTTGAAAATGATTGATTTGAAATTGAAAACCAGAGATCGTTTTGAGAGTCCGGAAGCCATGTTACGAGGGGGGATGGGTTTTACGGCACCCCCCTCGCCCGATTCGGAATCGGTCTCTACTAAACGTTTGTGGAATTTTTAAAAGGGATTTTGTTTCATTTCACCCAGCTAGCAAGTATCCACAGTAATACCATGTAGGAAGTGCATGCATGTGCATGTGTACAGGAGGGGGGAATGAAATAGCCATGCAAAATACAAAATGACTGAAAATGCAGCCCTGTCACTGCATTCACTCTCGAACGCTCGGGAGTGGTCCCGAGCGCTTGGGAGTGTTGACACTCTCAACCTACAAAACTTGTTAGTACAGACAGAATATAATGTAAAGCTGGAAACTGAAATGCTGTTGAATACACTACTAGCTCAGCAGAGGACTTGAAAGACTGAGCTAAGCACTCAATCTTTCAGATCATGCATCCCTGCCTTGACAAGATTAGATCTACAACTCTAAATGAGCAAATAGGTACATTCATGCATACAGAAGGGTATACAACGCAACAAGCTGGGGAAAATGGAACGCAATGGCAAGCATGAACTCTCGAGCGCTCGGGAACGGTTCAGAGCGCTTGGGAGTGGGCTGCATGCTAATTTGCTCCCAGATGGAAAATAGTACTATCTTGACATGCAAAGGCCCTTGTTTTGATTTTTCCCTGAAGTGAATGATTCTTTTAATTTTAAAAGAAAGGAGCCTTGTTCACACATGAAAACTTGGGAGAAAATGTTTCTGTTTTAGGGGAAAATGATTTTCTGTGCATGCATGCCAAGATGAGATGCTTTCCTTTAAAAGTGTAACTCATACCCAGCCTGTTGTGTGACAAAGAACCATGCATGAAACTGGGAACAGTCCCGAGCGCTCGGGAGCACTCTCGAGCGCTCCAGAGTGCTTCCAGTAAGGGTTTTACCAAAACGTTTTTTCTTTGTACCCCATTGCTCTTGTTTTTACACTAAGGTCTCCCAACCATGCACCCAGTATTGAAGACTGGGTCAGGCTGAGAGACCTCCCTCAGAAGGGAAGAACAGCCTCTTTGTTTGTGATCAAAGGTGAAGATTTCTACATTTTACTTGAACTTTGCTCCTTGGAATAGCTTTGAAATGTGGATGAAGAGAGGGGAGTACAAGAAATCAGAAGCAGAGAGTGTTCTGGATTTCTTGCCCTTTTCCTTGGTGATTTCTAAAACCTTTAGAGTTTAGAAAGAGAGTTTTAGTTTGGGAAACTTTGGTCTTGAGCAAGAGAGAGAAAGAGAGCAGAGAATGGGGGTTCTGCAGGAGAAGAATTTCGTAGCCCCCTTGCCCTGAAACCAGACCCTTTTATTTATAGGCTCAACTAACCTATAGATTTCAAAATCAAATGGTTTTGAATAAAACATTTTAAAATAGCAAAATCCTTGGCCTGAAGATCTCTGGCACCAGAGGTTGAGTGTTGACTGAATCATCAGCCGGCTCAAGATGGTGGTAATGATGAGTTGCATGGATAGTGGGTGAAACTGCCATCCATTGGGCAACACATCAGTCTCGAGCGCTCGGGATCAGTCTCGAGCGCTCGGGATCAGTCTCGAGCCCTTGGGACTTCACTCCCGAGCGCTCGAGAGTGAGCCAGGCCAGAGGTTTTGGAAAATGGTTTTGAGCGCTCGGGATTGCTCCCAAGCGCTTGGAAACGCTTTTGACAATTTTTATTCCCTTTTCAAGTCTTTCAAGGAGCAAAGTCTCGATCGGTACAAGGCTTGTTTTAATCCAAAGTCATCATCGGGGAGCCTCCGGGCCACAAATCAAGGAATTTTGAAGAGTCCAAATTGGGGTGTCTACACCAGGTGTCATCAGCGAAAATCTCAAACCCAGGCAGCAGCTCCCCGGTTTCGGAATGAATGAAGGGCTCAGCCTGCCCAGTGTAAGCGGCATTTCCCACCTCACGTACAAATTTGGGACCGCCGCAGAGGGTCCGAGGTTTTCCCATATATTTCCTCCGCTTGGCATCTTTGGCAGAGGCGATATACCCCAAACCAAAGCGGCCCTCGTTGAAAGGAAAAGTAGGGAACTCCAGGACCCCTTGACAGCGAGAACCTAAACCAATGCCCGGAAAATAAGACATCCTCCTCATAATGTTCAGCGCGACCGAGCTTATGAGGAAGTTCCCGTCCACGTTGATGGCCATCACTGTGCCCGAAGTATCAAAAGAGAAACCCCCAAGATCGACGTCTTCTTCGCCGTGTTGAATTCCCAAAATAGGAGTCCCATCCTCCTTGAGCGGCAGATGCCAGAGTCCCCGCAGATAGTTAAAGTACCAGTAGGTAGTCCCAGAATAACCTTTTGGTGGAGGGTAGATGGCGCAGCCATGATGTCGGATCGATGAAGCCATGGCCTTCCCAATAGAAGATTGAAAGTCGCGGGAATGTCCACGACATGGAACTCCACATCCATCTCGAAACCCTCAGCATCGAGTTTAAGCTTTAAAATACCCTCGACTATGCGACGGGTGCCGTCATATGCCTTGACAGCCAGATTGGAAGGTGCAAGGTCCTTCTTGGTGAGTCCTAAACGATAAGCGACCCTCAGAGGGCAAACGTTGATAGCGGAGCTGTTGTCAATAAGAACAGTCGGGACCCAGAGTCCTCGACACTTGACGGTGATGTGCAAAGGGTGGTTGTGGTCGACTCTTTCGACTGGCAGATCTTTGTCTGTGAAGATCACTGTATGCTTGGAGGTTGGAGGGAGGATGAGAGATATCATTGCCTCTGGCGTGACGTCGGCCTGGACTTCAAGGCGGGATAGGGCGTGACACAGCCTCTAACGATGCTCCTTGGACGAACAGATCAGTCCCCAGATAGAAATTGCGGCAGGAATCCGCTCAAGTTGCCGCTGAACTAAGTCAGGAATCGGATTGCCAGCTGATACCTCAAGAGGTGCAGACCTTGGAAAAGAAACAGGTTCGTTCCTTTGATTAGCAGGATTGGAAGAACTCCCGGCCTGCAGATTAGCAGGTTGAAAAATCCATCCACTCCTTGTAACATTGTGAACGTTCCCCAAAGAGGGCACGACTTGAGGGTCTTCCTTCACATCCCAGAGGTCAGCAGGGACATCTCCCAGTTTGCGCTTTCCCTTGTCAGTAGTTGGTGCAGAGACGGGCACTTCCATGTCTAAGCCCAGATCCTCAGCCAGATCTTTCATCAGCAAGGAGTCCCAGAAGCTCAAGTCTTTCACAGCAGCCACTTCAGCAACAGGCTCCGGATTTGCAATAAAGGGAACATCCCAAAGACCAATGTCAGCCAGGGAACGATTGACAGCCCAGACTTCATTTCCAACTTGGACATCCACTATGTCGTCCACTTCCCAAAGATTAGCAGGCGGAACGCGGTCCGTGACCATGATACTGCAATCCTTGTTGTTGGGGTAAGGCACCTGAGGGCACGAATTTTCTTCGTTGATAATGTAGGAACAGGGGTCATAGTCAGCATCGGGATCAGTATCACAAACTGAATCAAAGACCGAACTAAAGAGAGAAACGTGGTCTCCCAGGGCCCGTGGATCTTCCTGGACAAGTTCGTCCTCTGCGTAGTGAAGCATGTAGTCTGGTATAGCATAACCTTGAAGAGGGTTAGGGTCAATGTCCATGGGAGCATTCCAAGTTGGCTCAGGATCCCAGTAATATTCTGCTTCGAGAACTGGAGGCTCAATTAGGTTGAACAGCATGTATAAGGAGAAGCCATCCAGAGGATCGAGCATGGCCGCTTCATAACCAGCCATCATACCAGGCTTGATCAAACGGGACATTTTCGAGTTGTGGAGGAATCCCGTCCGCTTCAAAGCTTGACCACTCATTGATCAGAGTAATGGCGTAGTCCCAATTGTCTGGTATGGCCCAGCCAGTAGCTTGCATGTTACTATCCGAGGGAGGCACCCAAGGCTGGTAGGGATCAGGAAACGAGCCAGCGATGGTCGCGTACGGGCTGTCAAGCGACGAGGCAGAATTGATCTATACAGCAGGGATTGATTGATGGAAGAGACAGCTGACAGATTCTTCGGAGACCGGTGATCCAGCTTGTAAAGGTTCTGAAGGCGCATCAGCGTCAACAACCTGGCCTTCAATCACATGTATATAAGAAATCTCGGTGGACGGTTCGAGCGGGAAAGGCACGATGGGCCTGGGTTGATCGGTTCAGGCTATATAGTCAGTGGGGTTAAATATGGTGGAGCTAGGGTTGATATAAGTGGAGCTGAGAGATATCTGGCTGATATGTGGTACAGCGTTGTGCTTGGGGAGAGAGTTGACAATGACATTGGGTTTCTGAGGTGGTGGAGGGGTTTCCAGCGTGCCATCGTCAATGAGATCCTGGATCGCATGACGGAGGCGAAAGCAGGAGTCAGTGAGATGTCCCGCTCCTTGATGGTAAGCACAGTACAGGTTGGCTTTGAAGCCGGGTAAAGGGTTTTTGGGTAGAGGAGTTGGGTCCAGGGGCTTGAGATGCCCTGATTTGACCAACTTTTCCAAAACTGAGGATAGAGGTGCCTCGATGGCGGAAAAACTGCGGGGTTGGTTCCGAGGCCGGTTGTTCTGCGGAGTTTGAACTTAATTGACATCCGCAATGTGATTAGCAGTGCTGGAGGAAGTGGTGTTGGTACCGGCGGTTGCCGTGTTGGAGTAAGTTCCCGTTCCGAACAGCGCATTTGCGTTCCCAGAATAAGCCCGAGGCTTTGACTTGGTTGCGTGCGAGGATTCACCCTTTGATAGAATCCCACTCTGCAGAGCACCTTCGATGGCCAAGCCAGAGTCGAAGAAGGTTTCAAAGTTGGCAGATGCCTGAGCCAGAACCAAATGCCTGGCAAAGTCCGGTTGGAGATTGCGGGAGATGATGCGGAGCTGATCCTTCTCACTCGGGCGATCAGTCATCTGTGCAGCTTTAGCTCTCCACCTTTTGACGAAGTCCACAAAGAACTCCTTAGCTTCCATTTTGGTGGATTCAAGTTCCCGGGTAGTCATTTTCAGCTGGGAGTTGTAGTTGTACTGTGAAATAAACGCAGTCCCAATGTCCTCCCAAGTCCTTCTTTTGGCAATGTCGAGTGACAAAAACCAATGGAAAGCAGGACCTGAAAGGGTCTGAGGGAAAAGCTGCGACATGGCCTCCGGCTCGACAGAAAGAAGTTTCATAGCGGCATGGTAGCTGTAGAGATGAGTCCTGGGGTCACCGCTCCCATCGAACTTAGCCAAGTCCGGCATTTTGAATTTTTCAGGAAGTCTGGCATTGGGATACAGGCAAAGGCGATCCAGATCGATCCCTCCGGCACTAATCTTTTCTATCTTAGCAATGGATTCTTCCAGTTTGGTCATCTTGGCCATGAGTGCGACCACATCCGGATTCTGAGCTGGTTCTTCTTGGTTTGGAGGCAGTCTACCACCTGCAAGGTTTGCAGTGGGCCTGCGGCCTTCCCTCGAGTTTAGCACCATGAGACGTCCTGCGTGAAGCGGATCTGGAACCAAGACGGGTTGCTCCTGGTCAGACTCATCGTCCTCACCTTCTTCCTCGAGAGGGGGCGGAAGGCGAGTGTGGATGAGGTCGTTCAGGCGGGCAATGTTAGCATCTGTCTGAGCTGCCCTCTATTGCATGGTGGTGATGCTGTCGTGAAGGTTCATGAGCATGGTCTCCAAGGTAAGAGGTTCTGGTTGTGGCCGTTCCATCGTGATAGGTGGTTCAGAGCTGCTTGATGCGGATGCTGGGGTAGTCGGACGCCCTTCCTGTAAAACCGGTGGTGAACCTGCCTGAGAATCTGACTGTAGAGCAGTCAACAGAGTGTGCGGAGAGTCTTCCGTGGCGACTGACTGGGATTGTGACCTGACCAGCCTTTGAACCGGATTCAGATGCAGACGTTCCCAAGTGGGTTTGGCAACTGGCTTTGATACTTTCCTTGGAGGTGCAATGATTCAGATCTTTGCTTGCAAGGCAAAAGGAGGTTTAATAAGGGTCCTGCAGTAACTTTAATCTAAATAAAATACTAAAGCAGATGCAGCCAACGTCGTTAGTGTCACCCTAGACTCTAGAACCAGAAGACAAGTCTGTCTCACGACACTTCGGACACTGTTTTAGGCCCTCAGAATTCTTTTCGAAGATGTATCCTTGTTTGGAACGAGCAGTCCTAAAGGATGTCAAAAGGAGTCCAAACCTTTGCCCATCTCGATGTTCGGGGTTTCGAGTTTTTGAAGCCAGAACAACTCGGTATGAATATCATGATGCCATAACCAGATTGGCGTGAGCAGCACTGTGCTATTGGCCGGGCGATGTAAGTGACGAGGCACTTGTTACCTTTTGGTGTAAGCATCATGGCATTTTACTCCGTGGTTCCTTGTTTTTTTTTTTTTTTGAAACCCTAAACAGGTAAATGGGCAAAGGTGTAGAAAAGCTTCTGATTTCCTAAAGTCCCACCGTAAAAGGACTTAAAAGATCATAACGTGCACTACTGAGATGCACGACTCCTCATCGGGCCATGACAGTGTCCTACTAAGCCTAAAGACAGACTCGGAACAGATCGAGAACCTAGGAGCCATCCTAGACATGCTTCTACGCTGAACGAGATGTATGTACAGTTCATGCGATAAGAAAAGCAGTAACACATAGGCATTTACAGGGTTAGATGCAAGTAGATCCTAACCTGTGGGTACCTGTCCTAGTTTGGAGAGTTCTAATGCTTTGTATATGCAAAAGGCCGGTTTTGGTTCGTAACAAGTTCCTCGGACTAGGGCCACAGATATACCTCCCGTTACCCGCGTATTCGCAGAGTAACAGTCGAACGGTAGCATGACCCATCATCGTCAAAGGTTGTTGGTCATTCGGGGTCCCCGGGCTCCGGTAAACTGTGCCGGATTGCCAAAACGATCCAACGAGGCTTATCCCACATCGATGCAAATGAGATGCTAAAATTTGATAAAAGAAGAAGAATCACAAAATCGTAAAAACGCCTTTTCAAATTTGGCTCACTTTATTTAGTCCATCTTTAGAAGAAACTACGCGAGCAAACAATCGGAAAAGCCCCAGATTAGAATGGCCGGACACGAGGTCCTGTTAAATCACCATCCCAACCTTCGGCAGCGCGAAGCTAACCGTTTTGACAGGCTTTAAGGGATTGTTCCCAAGCGTATTAAATTCTAAGTATGAATTAATATTGGTTCGATTATTTCCCTAGCAGAGTCGCCACTGTGGGCAGCATGCCCTTCGGAGAAAGGATTTCGTTCCTTTCCGCCGTTGCGGCCCTTTTTTGAAAATCGAGGGAGCGCGAGCGCCGGTGGCAAGTGCTCAAAAATACGGAGTCGCGACTTGAGTTTTTGAGGGTCCGACACTCAAGGAACCGTATTTCGAAGCACCTGCCGCGCTGTTTGTTTGGAAAAGTTAAGGAAACCAGTCCGTCATAACCATATCTGGGTTCGGGAGCCAGGTTACGAGAGGGGAAGGGTTTTAAGGCACCCCTCTCGCCCAATCCGGAGATCGGTCTCTACTTAGGCATTTTTATGAAAACTTTTGTGATTCTTCTTCTTTTAATTAATTTTAGCCAATTAGGGCGGGGGAACATTTAATCGGGGATTAAAACTGTAACAATTTGCAGGATGTGATCAAATAAAAGCATGGATGGATGGCATGACGAGTAATAAATGGGATGGACCTAAAACAGCGATCAGATGCCAAAACCAGGCTCGGGATGGATTCGCCCTGCACGATGGCCAACTTGCATGCATGAACAAATCTGCATGCAAGCAAACCATCGCGCGAGACACACGAACCCTCGCGCGAGTGTTGTCATCTCACCACAATTTCAATCTCATCCCCTTCTGGGCTCTGGAAGGACCAGTGCACACCCAGGAGGCAAACCAAGCAGTTTATCAAAGGGACTGTAAAATACTAATTATTACAGACAGCTTGAAAACCAAATGAATTGAAACACAACCCCTAAACAGTGGGGGTATCAAAACAGAGGCCAAGGGCCTAGTTGCCCATGCAAGGGCTATTCATGGAAATCACAGAACTGTCGCGCGACAGAGAGGGAGTCTCGCGCGACATTCCTGACTGGACTTCCAGGAATTGCTTTGCATGCTTGGGGTCCTGAGACAGATCCAGGGAGACCCAAGGGCATTCCATGCTATTCAAAACAAATAACTAAGCTACTGTGTTTTGTTTTGCATGCATAACAGTGATCTAAAAAATCAAAATAAAGTACAATAGGCATGCTAGTATTGCAAAAACATGAAAGACCAGCCTCCCTTCCCCACGAAGACCATTCTCTTGCTGACACAAGTGTCGCGCGAGCATTGTGGACCATCGCGCGAGGGTTTAGCAGTCACAGATTCTTGTAACTCTGCTGGCTTTAGGACCAGGACATGGTATTAATTATCAGCCTTGGCCCTGTCAGCCCCCCTCAGGGATCAAAACAGAAATAGGTTAAATGTTATACCTTTGCTTGGAAAGGGGTTGGAAATGGATTGAATTGATTGGTAAAGCCTCTTGACTAAGTGTTTGACAAAACACCAAGTTTGGAAGACTAGGAGATGGTTTGGGTTAGTAACTTTGTGCTAGGGATTTGATTGCCTTGTGAAGAGTAATTAAACTTCTTAATGATTTTTCTTGGAACCCTTAACATGGAAGACCAATGGGGGTATTTATAGGGGAAGTGGAAGGGCTAGGTGGTGGCCAAACTTGGCTTTGCAACCAGCCAACAAGGCTGGTCACAACTTGGTGGATAAGCTAGCCAACAAGGTGAGTGGGAGTGGTTGTGAGGGTGTGAGGGTGTAACTTGCCAGGACTCTGTTCAGCTGAGGAAAACGGGGTTCCAGCCCATGGGGACCCATGTGACACCCAATCATCACAAGTCCAGCTGGATTCTGTGATAATGACAGGAAGGAACCATCGCGCGAGGGTTCGGAACCATCGCGCGAGGGTCAACAGTCAACAGTTTGACTTTGACCACACCTGGCAAGCTGAGTATCGCGCGAGGAATATGAAGGGTCGCGCGACGGTCAAATCTGACCCTAGGGTTTGACTGAAGGTTCAGAGGGGTTCAAGAGGTTCAAGAAGGGTTCTAAGCATTCCAAGCTCAATCCATCCCGAATCCAAGCTCGTTTGATCCGATTTCATCATCGGGGAAACAAGAAAACCGTAAAACAAAGTAAAACAATTGGGAGACCCAGATTGGGGTGTCTACGCAAGTTCAAGGGCTTTGCCCCGTTTTCAAACTCAAGCTCAAGCTCAAGGGTTTCGTCCCATTTTTAAATTCAAGCTCAAGGGTTTCGCCCCGTTTTCAAACTCAAGCTCAAACTCAAGGGTTTCGTCCCATTTTTCAAATTCAAGCTCAAGGGCTCCACCCCGTTTTCAAACTCAAACTCAAGCTCAAGGGTTTCGTCCCATTTTTAAATTTAAGCTCAAACTCAAGCTCAAGGGTTTCGCCCCGTTTTCAAACTCAAGGGTTTCGTCCCATTTTTCAAATTCAAGCTCATGGGCTTCGCTCCGTTTTCAAATTCAAACTCAAGCTCAAGGGTCTGCCCCATTTCTAAAAATTCAAGGGTCCATCCCATTTCTAAAAATTTCCAAGGGTCTGTCCCATTCTAAAAATTTCTAAGGGTCTGTCCCATTCTAAAAATTCCAAGGGTCCGTGTCCCAACTCCAATCTAACCAAGGGTCTATGACCCGTCTCCCAGAATCTAATCCAAGGGTCCGTGCCCCGTCTCCCAGATCCAAAAGGTTTGTGTCCCGTTTCCAAAATCAAATTTAAGGGTCCGTGTCCCTTTTTCAAAATTTAATCTCGAGGGTTCGTCCCATTGTGAAGGATCATTCCACTGTGTATTCAACTGCGACGGTCCGTCCCATTTCAAGCTCAGCTCTACTGTGAGGGTCTATCCCACTTAACTGCGAGGGTCCGTCCCATTTCAAGCTTAGCCCTACTGCGAGGGTCTACCCCACTTAACTGCGAGGGTCCGTCCCATTTACTGCGAAGGTCTATCCCATTTACTACGAGGGTCCGTCCCACTTTCAAATTTTACTATGAATTATTCAAACTCAATTTTACTGCGAGGGTCCATCCCACTCATTTTCTTGTGCTTGCATCATAAACATTATCATGAGCATGGTCTTGTTTATTTACATGCATTTGCCCGAATGAACTAAGCAGGTTTGATCTCTACAACGGGGTACGTAGGCAGCTCCCTAAGCGCGACCTCATGCTTACTTGTTTACTATTTGGTCTAAGGGTTTCTAGGATGCTCTAGTGGGGTGTCCTGATCTTTGATGTATACTCGTATCTTGCCGTGGAACCCAAGTATCCGCCAAAGAGGGGCAACTGTAGACACCCCAATTTGAGACTCCCTGAACTACCTTAGATCTCCAATAATGATACAAGACAGAACCATGAATTTGAAGGCTTGATCAATGATTTTTACGCATCCCCCAGAACCTAAACTCAGAAACTGCCCAGCATAAGGCATCAAGTGCCCAACACAAAGCATCAAGTGCCCAGCACAAGGCATCAGGTGCCCAGCACAAAGCATCAACTGCCCAGCACAAAACAGTCCAACCTACTCCCCAGCGCTGGGAATCTTTTTCTGTTTCTGACAGCCTTGAATGCTGTGAGAATCTAATTATGACTCTACAAGCATGCAGCCGACTCTAACCCAGCATAAATGCTCCTCCTCCATTTTTCCCTATAAATAGAGGTGCCTATAGCCATTTCAAGACACACATACATACACTCCACCCCACAATACATAATACACCCCTCCCCCTCACTCTTTCTCTCTCTAGAATATATATTTTGGGTTTTTTTCCCATATATACTTGAAGAAAAATCTGAGATATCTTATTTGAAGAGAAAAATCCCATTTCCATCCCATAAATCCTCATTTCTTCAATACTCCACTATAAAAAAAAAAACCCCCCTTTGTCATCTCTCAACTCAAAGCAACCATCAAACCATCCAAACCGAAGCTCAAAGTCTTGATCAAGCACCCGAAAGAAACTGATCTGGACAAGTGCTTTGCGCTGGGCACTTGGACCCCAGCGCAAAGGAGTTGCCTCTGCCTCCTGGACGAGTGCTTTGCGCTGGGCACTTGGACCCCAGCACAAAGGAGTTGATTCCATCTTCTGTAGATTTTTGACAGTTTGAATTTTTTTTCATTCACAGCATACAACTTTCTACTCCATTTTACTCTTTTATATACAGTACACTTAGCACATGCCTACACCGCACATGCTACTTGCTACATGTTTTTTTTAAAAGGTTAAGAATATAAGCATTTTCCAAAATCCCGCAAGCATTTAGAAGAGACCGATCTTCGTATCGGGCGAGAAGGGTGCCGAAAAAAATCCTTCCCCTCTCATAACTTGGCTTTCGAACCCAAAATCTTTGGTTTATTTTCAAACTCAAATATCATTTTCTAGTTCCAGATTTCTCGGGTGACAAACCATTTTACAAAAACCCGGGTGGCGACTCTTTAAAGATTTTCAAAATCCTCAACGAAACGGGCAGCGCGCAAGGAGCCCTCCGGAAAGGGTCTCTCGGGCTCTGGCAGCCCACAATTGGGAAATGTTAAATGGCATATAAGTGATTCCAACCAGCTACTGTATAACTTGTGGTTAACCTTTTGTGCCACGTGGTTTGGTTAAGGGTTAAGCAAGTTAGCTGGAGCAGGTCGTTACATTGGGTTTGAAACTTAGCAGGAGAAAGAAAGTGGGGATTTTTCCCCATAGAAAAATGTCTTTAGTGACAAAAAAACTCATCACTAATTATTCATTTTTTGCGACGAAATATTTCGTTATCAAAATGCATTATAGGTGACGAAAAATAGATTTCGTCTCCAGGTGGGAATAAACGACAACCTTTAGCCACCTGGAGACGAAATCTATTTTTCGTTAGCCATATAGATTTTTCTTCACCCATACTATTTGTGACAAAAAATTATGCAATTTGTGACGATTTTCATTCGTCTCCAAAGACCAAATTTCTTGTAGTGTTAAGAATTTTATTTTATTATTTCAAATTTAGTATTTTAGTAGGAATTTTTTATTTCAGTCAAGATTTGCTAGAAGTATTAAGTTTCCTAGTTTGTTTCGATCTAATATTCCTATTATGTAGAATGCTTAGTCAAGAAGCATTATGGTTGATTTTATTTCCATATGTTTTATTTTCTTTTTAGTATTTCAATAATGCTACTATTATAAATATGGATGTAAGCCTTAGAGTAAGGAGAGTTGTTATTGAATTAATAATAAAATTGAGAATTTTTCTTTACTCGTATATGTGTTTCAAAGAGGGAATCTTTAACCTAACCAAGTTCGTGATATCTTCTTGCAAATAGTTATGTAAAAAAGTATGCGCTGCATCGGTTGGTATCAGAGCTCTCATTCCAATTCTGACTATGGTCAGAGGACGTGCTGGAGGTCGAGGTTGAAGAGGAGGTTGCTTATGTTGATGAAGTCTATAAGCGAGATGAGGTTGCTCGAGATGCTCAAATGGAGGAAGGGTTTGCCGACATCAAAGCAATGCTTGGTGGTCTTGTCCAACGCATGGAGGCTTTAGAAGTTGCAAACTCACCTCGCCGTTGTCTGGTTAAACCTTGGTGTCCGAAGGAGGAGGAGGTGTCGGATGACGTTTTTATCACCAAACCTTCGGCAAGTAACCATCAACTGAGGGGGAGGACAAGGGCGGTCAGGGTTTCAAATCATGACCAGGGACTTTGAAAATTTGGTATAAAGATCAACTTTTCTAAGTTTCAGGGAGGTATGACATGCACCAAGAAAAATCCTAGAGGTTTTTATTTTTGAACAGCGAAGCAAAATTTATTAAGGGGGAGGGGGAAAGTTTCCAACCAAAAGTTGGAAACAAAGCAAAGGGCGGAGCCCAATGCAACACCTAAAGGCCCAAAACGCCCAGATAAATAATAAGCACAAAACCCAAAAGGCCAAAAGCCCAGATATAGCAAATAAAGCCCAATCCAAAAGAAACCCAAAACCTAACCCTTGAAGTCGCCACCGCTCGCCTCAGACAGAGCCACCACCACCGCCGGAAACCGCCACCAACAACCACCACGCCTCCACAGGCCACCCATGACAGAGCAAGCCCAATTTGTCGCGAAAGCTACACCAAGCCGTAAGGCGAAAATCAGGCCGCCCAACGATGGCCACAACAGGTGCCAACACCGATCGCTCCACCGAACCCGAGAGAACCCATGCCGTTAACCGAAATCAGAGGACCAAACAATACCTCCAATCGGGAACAACAGGTCGGCTAACAGACGAGAGAAACAAGCGCAAACATCACAGGAAGGGGGTCGGGAAAAAAGAGATCTGAGCCGGAGAAGACGAGGGAAACGGATCCTTACTAGACGAAATGAATCTTACCAAAACCGCTCTCCGGCGACCGAGAAACCCCAACGATGATCTACCAGCCAAAATCAACAAGTAAAAGACGAATCTAGAGAAACCCACTCGTAGACAGCCACAAGCTCCAACAAAACCCAGCAAATGACCAGCACCAGCACTGAAAACCACCATCACCGCCAACTCGTTGCCACGCCGATTAGTTTTGTGAAATAAAAGAAAAAGAGGGTTAAAATGAAGCGGAATGGGAGGAGAAGGAGAAGGCAGAGAGGTAGAGATAGGGTGGTAGAGAGGTAGAGAGAGATGGAGGAGAAGAGCCTAAGGGAGGAGGGGTGCCCCCCCCCCGGCGGCTGTCGAAGATGAAGGGTTTTAGATAGAAGGGGGCGAGAGGTCTAGAGAGAGAGAGAAAAGGGCGTTCAAAAATCCTAGAGGTTGATGAGGCTAACATTGAGTAGTTGCCTTTTACTTCAAATATTATTCCAAATCTAGTAGTGGATCTGTAGTAAGCCACCAGTTTTTGACGAAGAATCGGTGGATAAAATTACAAAAGGAGGAAATAAAAAATATTACAAAAAAAGTTGTTACGATGTTGGCGTTCATGGAGCTGAATTTGTTGATTCATTTTTCAAATTTATTGAAGACACTACATGCAAGAGTCAGTGTGTTTCGATCTGGGAGAAAGGTGCATTTGTTTATTTGATGGAAATTATTTCTTCACACTTTTCAAACTTTTGTTTACAGTTTGGGTTAGAAAAAATCAATTTGAACTACAAGCTTGATGCGGACAAGTTTCGGCAAATTCAACTATATAAACTCGATGACAAGTTTCTTCAAACCGGAAAGAATGATGTAGGCCAATATTCTAATTAATCTAGAAATCTAAGAATTTTATTTTATTATTTCAAATTTAGTATTTTAGTAGCATTTTTTTTTTTGGTCAAGATATGCTAGAAGTATTAAGTTTACTAGTTTATTCCTATTATGAAGGATGCAAAGTCAAGAAGCATTAAGGCTGATTTTATTTTCGTACTCCCTCCGTCCCAAATTGGATGTCAATTTTTGATATCCGTGTCAATTTCAATTCCTTATATCTTTCAATATGGATCTCAAAAAATATGCAATATGGATCTTGTTTGATAGTTCTCGATTAGTTCTATTATACAAAGTTTTCAAACTCATGAAAAATATTATAGATTGAAAGATATAAGCGATAAAAAATGACACAACTTTCAAAAATTGTCATCCTTTTTGGGATGGAGGAAGTGTATTATAATGACACGCTCTAGCTGACCTGTTTAACTTTTAGCCTAACCACATGGCTTAATAGGTTAATCTCAAGTTATGTAGTAGTTGCTTGCGATTCATTATATACCACATCAACTTTCATTACCAAGCTGATGTGGGATTCCATCCCAAGTGGGTTCTCACAATCTCCCCCACTTGGACCGCAATGTTCCCGTTGCACCCTAAGGTCCATCACTTTCACTCACCAAGCGATGTGTGACAAGTCCCGTTTAAGTACGACAAACACTTCAAGCTCATCTCATGTGGGACCTACCCAAGCACGACAAGCACCTCAAACTCCTCACTTGTTGGGTCCACTTAAGCACGTCTCCTTACGGGACTCGCCCCACACTTTCGGTTGGTGTAAACTCTGATACCACCTATAACAAATTGCTCCAGCTAACTTACTTAACTCTTAGCCTAACCATGTGGCTCAAAAGGTAAATCTCAAGTTATACAGTAGTTGCTCGCGATTCATTATATACCACATCAATTTCCATTAATTACCAAGCAGATGTGAGATTCCATCCCAAGTGGGTTATCACATATATTTTATTTCGTTTTTAGTATTTCAGTAATGCTACTATTATAAATAAGGGTGTAAGCCTTAGGGCAATGGGAGTTGCTATTGAATTAATAAAATTGAGAGTTTTCCGCTAATCGTATTTGTGTTTCAAAGAGAGAATACTTAACATAAGCAAGTTAGTGATCTCTTCTTGCAAATAATTTCGTAAAAGGAGGTTGCGCTGCATCAATAGTTAACAATTTTTGTAGAATGTAGGTTATGAGATTGTGAATATATTGTAGTTTAATAGAATGTAATTTCTGAACACTCTCGAGTAAATTTCTAGAGCCGTTACTGAAAACAATATGAGTTTTTGGCAACCCCAAGGGGTTGTTGAAATGCATGGTTGATCTACTTGCCTTGATGTAGTTAACCACCCCAAGGTGGCAAGGTCGATTCCTCTCGGCAAGGGTTTGTCATTGGGAACAATATGGGTTTTGGCATTATTGTCACTCTGCCAAGTAAACTGTTTGATTTTTTCAAAATTTACTCTCTCTCTCTCTCTCTCTCTCTCTCCCTCTCTCTCTCTCACACGCACACACTCTGTCAAATGTAACTAGGAGTGTCAAATGGGCTGATTTGGATTGTAAGTGAGTTGGGTCTTTAATGGGTCATTGACCCATTTAGACCCATTAATTATGAGTTCAATTACCCATACCCAACCCGATCCATTTATTTAAAATCAAACCCGACCCGCCCATTAACCCAATTACATACTATATACTAAAATTTAAAATGAGTAAAAATACCAATGTACACTAAAATGACCATATTACCCTTTTAGATCTAAAAGACTAAAATACTCCTGTAATTGTAATAGGTGCTATTTATAAACTCTAATGAGGCACTTTAATTGGACTCCCTGTAGACCATGAGATTGATCCCTTATCGATTAATCAAGATGTGCTCTTCCACCATAAAAGATGATCACGTTCGTGCGTCTACCATTACCATTAATCGAGCATATATGATCACGTGATTGCCTCATTTGTCAAATACATTATCAATCTTTATCATGCATGATATATACAAGATGAGTTTGTTTGTGTGCCTGAGAGATACTCAAAAGAAACATAAAATTCGTGAGCTAGATGTGTATGAGTGACAGAATCCCTTGGGATTGATCTCCCATAATTAGTTGAGGTGTGTGTAAACTGGCTCAGACACCTAAGTTATAAAAAAAATGGTAGAATCCCTTGGGATAGAGCTCAACATACGAATGGTGATCAACCAAAAAAAAAAAAAATCGGTGTTTGTTTTAATTTTCTGACATGTATTTTCAATTGGATTTTGATTTTCGTGCTTTACTTTGTTCATAAAGTTATCAGTAAATTCACGTTAAAAGTAGAGCGCCATCAGTAAAAAATAAAGCGCGAAAATCAGTTTCCTTTCAATTTTGTCCTCACAAAAATCACAGATTTTTTATATGGGCCAAGAGCAAATCAGTCACCTCAATGCTATGCTGCAGACATTGGGACGGTGTGGTTGAGAGAGAGAGAGAATCTGGTGGGGGTGGGTACGGACGAGAATCAAGAGAGGGGGAGGAGATGGAGTCGTTCCATTGTTTTTTGTTAGTGGGTTATATGCATGCGTTGTTGGGTCATTTAAGTTGACCCAATTGATACCCATTCTAACCCAACTTATAAATGGTTTGAGTTGGGTCTATTTTTTAGTTGATGGATTTAGGTTTGTTAAAGGGTTTGGGTTCAATTTGCCACCTAACCAGTGGCCAGAGGAGAGCACTGAGCACGGATCTGGGATTGAACCTCTGCGTACAACCATAATTGGAAGTGATATTGGAGGCATTGATATTGGTTGCAAGTACGGGTGAAAGGCTTGACGAGGGTATAATGGTCTTTTACGTCATGGCACTAAAAAATTCTTACCGTGTCATTAATAGTTTTGACCTTTACAAAAACAATGTAAAGGTATCATGATAATATATCTCAAGAACTAGCATTTGAAGACCACAACAGAGTCGGATGAAGTTTTTAATTATTTTGTTTTAATCAAGAAACGTCTCAAAATAAAGCCCAATGACAACATATATATTTCACATATATGTACCCTTTCTAAGCACATGCAATATGCAACAATACAAATGGACTCTCATCAAATAGCATTACCCCAAATTCAATTTAGGGTGACGGCTTTCTCTTGCCAACCGCATCCGAAACTGTATTAGGGACTAGCGGATCCGATTTACTTCCACGAGCAGCAATTAACCTGTGCCCTGTCATAACATCATGCGTACTACAATTAATTAAAGCAAATCTTTAGAAAGGGGAAATATATATATGTGAAAATCATCTAAAAATGGTATGCACGCCTGAAAATCCATATTAGGAGATATTGGTAGCTAGCCTAATGATCGGATCAAACTTCTTTTAAGAAATTAAAGAAAAAAAAAATTGTTTTCAAAATCAAAGGTGCCATCTAATGTGATTAACGATGTATGGATCAACCAAAGTTTTTATATGAACAATCTTTTAAATACAATGTTAAAAAGAATAAATCTTTATAGTACGATTATAATCTTTATAATCTTCCGCCATTCCAAAAAAAGAAAAAAGAAAATCTTCTTGATCACATCATTCTGAGCATGTAATATATAGTTAGTGTAATTTCTTCACCTCAATTAAAATAGGAAAACATAAAATAACATCCATGTAAACATTATAAAGTAATGGATGAACTAGGTGCTTAACTCATTAAAGTAATCCTTTTCCATCACATCATTCTGGTAAGAAATTTTGCACAAAAAAAAAAAGAAAAGAAATTTTACTTTTCCGCCGATCTGAAAAAAAGAAGAGAAATTTTGCAAGAAGAAATTTGAATAAAGGGCATCGACCTTTTATATATATATATATATAGTTATAACAAGAAATGTTATTTAGGATAAATATTCTCCTAATTAACTGCGTAATATTGTTATTATGAACTACACGCGCGCAGAGGTCCGCGATCAAATACTAGGATTTATATATTTTTTTAACTATGAGAAAAAGATGAAAATTTATTAATTTAGGGAGGGGCAAGCTAAGTATCAGGTTGTAAGAATTAGGAAAAGCTCCGGAATTAATCTTCATAGGAAATCCATCAATCGAAATGCAGAGAAGAATTATTAAAATTAAAGAACAATATATAAGAAGAAGAGACTGGTAAAAGGATAGCTTAATTTAGAGTACTTGGCATATATATATATATACGTAGGATGCTTACTGGTTAGAGAGACGTCCCGTGCAACGACGACCGAGGATGGAAGAGAATGAATTGAAAGCAAGAGGAGTAGGAGGAGGAGTTCCACAAACGAAATAAGAGACGACACTTTACGATTCAACATCTTCTTCTTCTTCGGTGGGAGAAAAAGGGATGACAAATTAATTAGTATAAGCTAGCTAGCCAGCTAGCTTGGTGGGTTTCTCAAGTTAAACCTTGTTTTGGCTACAATTGTTATGCATATATATAGATAGGAATAGGATAGACAACCGATACATCCCACCGATATCCATGGTCGTTAAATAAGTCTCGTGAGCTAAGTTATTGCACAGGGTAGAGACGGAGTCTGAATTTTTGCGTAGCGGGGTGAATATACATAATCAAAAATTTCCAATACAAAAGTAAGTTTTTTAAAATTGTAGAGAGGGCAACAGCCCCTACTAAATCCTCTGGCTCCATCCCTAGGGAAGATTCTTTATGTGCATGGGTCCCCTATCTAGTTCGCCAATACATTACGTGGTGGTTGTATGTAGGGGTGGGAATTTCCGACACAACACGACACAAAGTTAGCAGGTTAGGGTCAGGTATTTCTGACATGAAACACGAATATGACACAGATACGATAACATGAAAAGCTAAACAGGACGGGTTAGGGTTGAGATAATTCTTACACGACACGACACGACACGACACGAAGTTAGTGGGTTAGGGTCGGCTATTCCTGACACGAAACACGAATATGACACGACACGATAACACGACAAGTTAAACAAATCGGGTTAGGGTTGAGAGAATTCTGACAAGAATACGAGATGACACGACACGACACAATGCCCAACCCTAATTGTATGGACCGTCCACATTTGACTCTAAAAATAGTTTGTTATCTGACAAAACGTGTAGAAAGTAGGACCCAAAAATTATGTGTTGGAGAATTATTCGGTAAAGAATAAAAAGGTTGTTGGCAGAGTGCGCGCTTTACTTGTTTTTTTTTTTTATGATCCGAAGTGCGCGCTTTACTTGATGTCTGAAAGTCCTGAACTCATAATTCCACGTTGATTTTGGTTAATTCAATGGTCTTCCATAACCCATAAACCACGTGGGATCAAGTGGGTTTTGAGTGGGAGAAATGAAATTATAAGGGAATGTTTGGGAGGCATGGATATTTAGGCTCCGTTTGTTTTGATGTAAAATGTTTTACAATGTATAATATTTTTTTAGAAAACAAACTTCAAATTTTTATTTTTCGGTGTTTGGTTGGCACTTGAAAATATTTTCAGAAATCAACAAAATAGTGTAGAGAGAGAGGGGCTTAAACGGTGGAGAGATCTGAGAATATTGGAATTGAATGTGGGTCAGGACCGACGATCAAGGAAACTGAGCATTGAGAATTGCAGTAGTAGGCAGCGGATTCATTTCGGAAAATAACATACGGAATATTTAAAGTAAGCCATTTTCATCTATTTTTTTTAATCGGTAAAAGAAAATTTTATTAAGTCATTTTCATCTAATTGATGAAAAATATTTTACATGTAAAACGTTTTCCTAATTTTTTACATAACCAATCATCGGAAAATAGGTAAAACATTTTACCGGAAAATATTTTACGCCCAAACAAATGGAGCCTATGTAAAAAATAGAAGTGGGCTCCCATCAAATAGAATGACCTCCCAATCCAAATTCTAATTCCACCACTGACTCTATTATCATCCGCATGCCATCAAATCAATCTCTGGTAATTATTCAACCATTGCCGTCTCTTCCATTGATATCGCGGCTGCTCTCATCTTTACTTCTTTGTTTTCTTTTTTACAATGACGAGAATTCATTACGATTTTTTTTTCTTTCATAAATCAGTATGCGAATCGACTCTCTCACCCTGCAAGCTGCAAGCGAATGCGTCGTATGTTAGTCAAGTCATTACACCCAGTTACCTGTTTTTTCCAACATTCATGTAGCTGTAATTCTTAGCCTATGTAAAAAATAGAAGTTGGCTCCCATCAAATAGAATGACCTCCCAATCCAAATTCTGATTCCGCCACTGACTCTATTATCATCCGCATGCCATCAAATCAATCTCTGGTAATTATTCAACCATTGCCGTCTCTTCCATTGATATCGCAGCTGCTCTCATCTTTACTTCTTTGTTTTCTTTTTCACAATGACGAGAATTCATTACGATTTTTTTTTCTTTCATAAATCAGTACGCGAATCAACTCTCTCACCGTGCAAGCTGCAAGTGAATGCGTCGTATGTTAGTCAAGTCGTTACACCCAGTTACCTATTTTTTCCAACATTCATGTAGCTGTAATTCTTTCTAATACTTTTCAAAATTTAAAGTATTATGATCGATGATATGTCCAATCTTTGTCAGTATTTGAACAAAGACCTTGACCTCAAGTCAAGTCCTTCCACGGGTGATCCTCGTTTCTCCTGTGCTATGCATGACGATTGAGAGAAAAAAAATGAACCCGTGCTATGCACAGCGATTTACACTACCAATAAATTACAACCACAAACACTTACATATACGAACAAACAAGCAATATCTCTCACATTAAGCATGGGGTGGTTGTAGACTTATTGTTGTGGAAGTATTTGCAATAATCAACAAAGGTGGCTTGACAAATGGTCCATGCAAAAATGGTCCCACTCCAACTTCCAAACAAAATGCTTTGTATCTTCACTCTGGTTTGGATAACAACGATGTGGTAGGAAAAAAATGAAAGAAGGGAAAACTCATGTGATCATGTGTAGTAGGATTCTTGATTGTTGATATTGATAGTGATAAGGAGTGATAACGTACTATGTGGTCTCGAACCCAGTTTCGGTTCGAAGCCAAGCGAAACCCAATTTCATCTTTTGTGAAAATATATGTACTAAAAAATGAAGTGAAAACTTCAAAGATCGTATTTTCTTACCACAATAGATGATAGGTAAAATAGTTTGATTGATACCCAAGTAATATTGTTTTATCAAATTCTAAATTATTTTATTGGTTGGATCTATTTGGATTCTGAAATAGTAAAAGCATAATACTTACAAATTTTAGCTTAGGCCACTTGTCGCATTTTTAGAAGATTCCTCGCGAAAGTAGTACTTGCAAGAACTGACCCGTGCTATGCCCGGTCTAATGAATTGCTTCGCCTCAACCTAGCCTTCCAATAAGGTTGAATTTCCCCGAGCATAGGGCTAAGTCGCTGTCAGCATAATTTCCGGAAGTCCGGAATCGTTCCCACAGAGAGAATCTCAATAGCTAATTAGGATTTTTAGAAGTAAGTGTTTCCGGCGTTAAGACGGCCAACTATTGGTTTGCTTTGAATGGTATTAAAACTCTTAAGTAAAAGACTAGAACAACGGTTTTGACTAGATTAAACAAGCGGCAAGGCAACGGGGCCACTAACGCCCGCTACTTACGTCATCGAACCATTCTCAACAAAACTCAGTTGAATCGCACGGCTTAGGCTATCAACCGGAGGATTTAGCTATGAAACCATTGAAAGACTAGAAATGTGATATGGAAAATAAGGGAGTTCTTTCGTACTTTTGGCAAACACGAGGCGAGACATAGCTCACGAAACCATGTGAGCGAGCACATGATCACCGGAGGTTAACATCGACAAGTTTTGTTACATAAAGGCGAACCCTTCTCATTTTCCATACTAAACTTCGAGCCCCGAGTTGAGAAAGGCAAGATAAATGTAAGTCACGAGGCAATAATCGCCCCACGCCTCGCCTAATCGACTACTCACACATGATAAATTGACTAGAAAGCATGGCAAGATTGGAAAACATAATTAACCGATAGAATCGAAAACAACACAAATTAACTTGATTTATATAAGGATCTAGTCCGAGGCTACAACAATTATAAACGAGAAAAGATCATACGATGAGTACTTACTTGAGTTCTTTGAGAAAATGACTAAGAAAGCTTAAAAGAGCTTTAATGGAGATTGCAATTAAAAGACTTAAAAGTAATTAATGAACTACATACAAAGAGGGAGAGAGGAGGTCCCTATTTATACAAATTGGCCTTTCTCTCTCCTCAAAAGTTAGGAAATATCCCAAAAAGCTACCTATAAAAAGAAAGTTTCCATAAGTAGAAAGTCCAAAAAGCAGAGAAAATATCTGCTGGCAACAATTGTTATCGATACCATAGGCCCGGGTATCGATAACACTCTTCAAAATCTTCCCCGTAGCTAACTGGTATCGATAACTAAGAGAAATGTTATCGATACCCTTCAGGCTGGACAGCTTGTGGACCAAAATTGGACAAAACGTATCGATAACTTGAGCTATGTTATCGATAACAATCTGCTGAATTGCAGATTTCAGCCTGCTGGACTGCCTCCTTGCCTTGCCACCTTCAAGCTCTAACCAAAACTTCATCTTATGACTGCTAGGACTTGGTGGCACCACTCTCCATGGCCTCGGGTGCTCGGACATCTTAAAAGACGTTCATGGCCTCAAAATGCGCCTTAATTGCACGATTCACCTATAAGGCTCAACAAAACACCTTACGTGCAATATTTGACTTAAACAAACAAATAAACATAGAAACATCACAATTCGGAGGATTTGAGCACCAAGATTATGCAATCTTGGGTGCTTATCACGCCCCCAACTTGAACGTTGCTACGCCCCGAGCAACACAAACAAACTACTAAAAATAACTAACAATCCTTCCGGCAAAATAGCTAAGGCACATGCTCAAATCAACATGGCTAACAAGAGTTCCAAAAACAAATTTATTCAAACTCGCAACTAACAGCTGAAAACCAAGTCAGATCACTAAGTACTGAGCATATTCCAAGTAAGCTACAAAAGACCGTATCCAAGATCAAAAGGGAGGATACGGCTATCATGACATATGCAACCGTATGCTTCTAACCACATCCCATAATTAGTGCTCGAAAATAGGCAATGGGGAACAATAATACCATGCCTTATATGTGGAGAGCACCATGAAACAGAATTTACGATCACAAAACCATAAGCTAAAGTATCGAAAGAAAACAAGCCATGAACCAAATATGCACAACGTCACCAATTGAATAAAAAAAAAGGAATGAAAACGTACTACGGATAAACTAAGGACTTCATTAAGCTTAAAATGACCTTGGTTAACAAAGAACGGTTAGCAAAATGGGTGGCAGCCATATACTGGCTTGGTTTAACTACCCTTGGCCGCCACCAACTCAATTACCAAGTCAACGGCCAAATGCCGGCCACAACAAAAACATGTTAACTACATGAACGAATTCAACTCCTAAAGACAATAAAAAGATAATAAGGTGGGCTGTCAACCACCAAGCACCCCGACCAAGTAGAGGGATTTTAACCTATTACTACCAACCACCGACTCTAAACGAATTCCTTACTGTCCTCCGAAAGTAGCCCCCGGTCCAAACAAAATCTCCTCCTCACTTTCAGCTTCCTCAACCCTCGACGGAGCCTCATATTTCTCATCCGTCGTACTCTCAATGTACCGTGTATGCCAATTCAGCTCATGCTTGAGTTCCCTGACTTCCCTTGACAACTTCTTCCTCTCCTTCTTCTCTTTCTGAATACAATTCCATATGGCAATGTTTTGGCAGCAGAGCTTACTCTAAATGCTCTCTTTGGATGCCTTTGGGTCAGGTACCGTCCACAAAGATGGCTCGGGCGGGGCGGAAGACGACGAGCCAGCATATGTACTTGCCGGGGCAGCCTTGGATTGAGACTTGCTCTTAACAAGCATAGCTGGAGTGATAACCCCGGGGGATGGTGGCTCAAGCTTCTCATACACTCCCTTCGAGATACCTTTCTCCCGTAGGAATGCCGTGATCATGCAAGGAAAAGGACAATGGGCTGTACCAAAGGTATCACCCTTGAAATCCACAATCTGCTCAAAGATAAACCTAGCCCAATCAGCCTTGTATTCCGCGTCATTCATGAAAACATACAAAATCTCTGCATTCCTTCTTGACAGCTTATTCTCTGCTCCACGGGGATAGAGGTTGTAGTGCACCACTTGGTTCAACACTCTATAGACATCCTTGAACTTCCCCGGCTTGTGAGGAGGGACCCCGACGTTTGGATTGGAGGTGTATATCTCATTGAAAACCGCGTCAAAATCAATAGGTTCGGCACGCGGATAGTTCACCAAATCTCCCTCCGGTCTTCCATACCTCAGGTACTTAGCAATTGCTTTAGCATCCACCTCAATTTTCTTGTTATTCACCTCTGACTTGATTTTCCCTTTGGCCAACGCCTCACTCGTATCCAGATTTTGATAAAATTCAATGACGCCCGCTTCGTTGTAGCCAAGAAGGGCTCTAGTCCAGAAAAGCAACCCTTGATTTTTGAGTTGAATGATGATATCGCTATCATTACCGAAGCGCCTCCGGCTGATTTGCCGCTCACTTTTGAAACCCCTGTTCAGAATTGACTCCACCCAGTCCAACTTAGCGTCCGCCTCCATCTCATTCGGCGTCCTACGCTTGCGACGTTTTTCACGCTTTCCCGTTCGACTCTCCAAAGAAGCAGAGTCCTCATCACTGTCCTCCTCCATTGACTCATGCTCGGCCTCCTCCACAATTTCTTCCTCACGACGAGATGAGGAGGCAATGCCCTTTCCTTTGCCCTGAACTGTACCCTTCTTGCGAACCATAGTGAAAATCACCCACAACACAGAGCAAACAATCTGCAGTACAATTCAGCCCCCTCCCTACCACAAAAATAGCCCGAAACTATGCAAATACAAGCAGAAATCACCCAAACATATGGAAACCCTGATAGCACATTAGCAACCACTAAAACCCCAAAATTCCAGCCAGCCAATAACAGTAGCTGCCTTTAAATCCCTATTTCAGTTCCCAAATGCAGAATTTTGAAAATCTAGGCCATGGGTTCTAATGCAACTTCGAATTTTGGCTTGGAGACGTAAGTGGTGAGTGGGGATGATGATTATAGGTGGAGAATACGGGTATAAAAGGAAGGAATTCAAAATTCACAAAGTGAGAAGAGGAATTTCGAATTTACCTTGTATTGGGTGAACTTGGGCTTGAAACCCTTGAAAATCCTTCAAATCCCTTGAAAAGATGGAAGAATCATGGTGAATGTTGATGGAGATGGAGGATTGATGGGTGTTTTGGACGAATTTGGAGGAGATATGGGAGTTAGGGTTCGTGGGTATGGAGGAACATGGAGCGGTAGAGAGAGAAACTCATGGGATGAATGAACCGATCTGGCCCTGTACCTGCACTTAAAAACGACTGAAACACAAAGGTATCGATAACTTTAACTGAAGTTATCGATACCCTTCAGGCTGGAATCCCACTGGCCACAGAGTTATCGATAACTTAGACATGCACTGGCTCGGAAATGTTATAGAATAGGTCAAACTTCAACCTTCGTGCAATCTGTCTTGGGAAGCAGAAAAAGGCAGAATGATAGGAAAATAGTGCCGCACGGCATATCGAAGCAACGCGGCATAATAGATCCAAGGGAAAAGTCACGGCATAACACGGATACGCCGCGGGATCAGATGAAACCACGCGCGGCATTTCGAAGCCCCGCGCGGCATATCAAGTCTGCATTTCTGCAGACTTTGACAGCAGAGGTTTGAAACCAATTCGAGGCACTTGCAGGCATCACCACCCTCTAGAACACACCTCAATGGGTATTTGGGACTTCAGGGAAGTTCCGCTTCAAGTCAACTCTCAAAATTTGACGTGATGGCACCAAAGTCGATAAAAATCCATTTCTTAAGCCGTGTCAAGGTATCGAAGTCCGTTCCAAGCTGATCTTTCGAGTCCCACAGGTCATAATGATCAAAAGTGACCTGGTCCAAGTTCCGTTTCGAGGTTAAAGTCAAAATTTGAGAATGTCACCTTCCAAAGTCAAGGGTTTCTTGCTTTTCTAGCGGTTTTCAAACGAGAATTGAGTTTTCTAGCCACGTGTCGAATGTTAAGGGTCGTTATTGACATACGAGAGTCCACGATAAGGGCATTCTTGTAAATTCTTGTCACCTTCTTTGATTTCTATTCCAACGTCAATGTACCTATGTCCCAACATGTTGCTCATCACAAAGCTTGAGTTCACTTCAGCTTATGGCCAAAGACTAGTTGCATGCATTGGTTAATGTTTCAGTGATTCAAATCTTCTTTATACAAATGACAATAAGAGGAATTGAATGGCGTAAACATTGAAAGAATAAATTTTTCTGTATATAATCTCCAAAGCATCCATAAGTCGAAGTACAAGAAGGCGTGCAAGCCCAATGCTCAAAAATCCTATCTACTGAGGGTAAACAGGCACCCTTCCAAAAGAAGCACGCAAGCTCCACAAAAAGGCAAAAGCAAAACAAACAAAAGAGGGAGCTCAGCTCTCATCCTCGTCCTCGTCCTCACCCTCCTCCTCGTCCTCCCCGGAGACCTCCTCCGCCTGGGAACTGGCCGCCTCCTGAGTACTCGTCACCCTGGGCACAGTGCTCCCTGAGGTGTCCTCTAGGTCAACGTCTGTGGGCTCCTCGGTCTCGTCGGAGACGTCGATAGGCTCATCCTCTGTCTCCCCAGAAAGTCGTGGCCTCTTCGACGGAGGTTCCTCCCGAGAGCCAGCAGAGGAAGCCTGTGGCGCTTGCATGCGCACAGACTTCCTGCGCAGCCCACGTGAAGCCCCTCCTCCAGCTTGCAATAACATGACATTCATCATTTGCATTGTAATCATAGTATAGACAATAAGAAGTAAAAGCAAAGGGTTTGAAAGCCTTACCATCGTCCCACCAGCACGAAGAAGCACCTCTGGGGCATGGCCCATCGCGTACTGCCTCACCAACTGCTCCAGGCCCATCATGGCCTCCGCCATCTCCCTCACGCACTCCGGAGTCACCTGCACAATAGGCAGATTGATTAGAATGTACAGTGATAGTAACAAGTGCATGCAAAAGGCGAAAGAATACGTGTCATACCTGAGCAAGAAACTCCGGAACTGCAACTGTGGGACGTGGCACCACCACTACACCAGAAACCCCCTGGGCAGTCGTCACGTCCACAGTCCAGGAGAGTCGGGGCAAGCTGACCCCGCTCGGACCTGCACCGTCGCCCTGACCACCACCACCACCTTCGCGCCCTCTTCCTCTTCCTCTTCCTCTCCCTCCTCTCCTTCCTCGTCCACCTCTACCGCCTACACCACCTGATGCTCGAAGTGTCGCCTCCCAGGCAGCAGCTCGTACCCCAAAGCTCGGCATCAAGTACCGAGCCCGGTACTCGGAGTAGTCATCGTCTGCCTGGAAAAGCGGCTCCAGCTCAGGGTCCGGTCGCACAAACCGCTCAACCTCCCCCCTAGTGTACAATCTCGTCCTCTGCACCAAAGTAGGAAGAGGACCAGGGACTCGAAAAACGTCCAGCCTCAACGACTGACGTGACACCCGGTCGCCCAGGTACCACTGCCAACCGTAAGGGGACTCGAGAAGCACCCTCTCCCTCGTCACCTCCCTACTCCGGACCAAGTAAGGGAGCTCGCAGCGGTCCCACACACGCCAGCGAACCTGCAATCAAGGATATACAACATTAGCATGAGATTCGAATAAGAAGTATCAACAAATAGAAGCATGCAAGGTGTAGTCAAACCTTGTCAGGACGAAGCTCGTCCAGGAAGAGGCGATAGGCGTTCAGATCGCCCTTCCCTTCTTCACTCCCCGGAACTCCTTGGACCAACGCAGAGCCCGGGGAAGTACTGTGTCGCTAGGGCAGGAGGTCTCGGGAGGGTACATGTCTAGTACCTCGTATGTCCACAGCTGCAGAATTAAACATCAAGGATTAGCACAGGATATGCAATAAGTAAATGGAAAGAAAAATGAGTGCAAGAGAAGTTTGAAAAGTACCTCCCAGACTCTCCAATAACCGTCGAGGCTCTTCCCCGCTCCTCGGGAAAGAGACCCTATGAAGGCGTAGCACGCCCCCAAAGCCGCGCCGCCCCAGTCAAAGCAGGCTATCTCCCCGACGTCCCTCAAGGCCGGTAGGAGCGAAAGGTGTACTCGATTGCGCCTGTTGGGAAACAGGGACGCACCGAGCAAGTACAACAAAAAACACCGCGCCATCTGCTCCTCCTACACCCTGTCCGTCGGAAGCCCCTCCGTCCAAAACTCCAAGAGCTGGGCGTACTGGGCGTCTTTCCTCTCTGCCCTCAGCACGTACCCCAGCATCTCCCGCTGAAACACTGCACTCCTCCCTGTGACAGCGTCGTAGGGGATAGGGTCGCCCCCAACCCTCAAACCGATGATCGCCGCAAAGTCTAGAGGCGTCACCTTCAGCTCACCAAAATGGAAGTGGAACGTATTCGTCGTGTCCCACCACCTCTCGGCAAGTGCCCTCACCACCTGGCGATCGTTGCTCGCCCTCGTCAACACGCTGACGAACTCCCCGAAGCCCGCCTGTCTCACTATCTCCCTCACGGCCTCGGGGAGCCTCTCCCAAAACGTCGGCACGTCGGCCACACCACCGTAGCACGAGATAGTGATCGCCTGTTGCATTAAGTTGATAATGTTCAGTAAAACAGGTATGCTAAAGGCAAATACGATATTCAAATAAGGAAATGAAAGTACGATACATTGAAATTCGAAATGCAAGAGTTTAAAGTATACCTCGTCTCGGCGCAAGGAAAGGTGCTGCTGTGGGTCCTTCAAGACCAGTGCCTCGTCATACATAGGCCGCTCCGGCTTGTAGGCGTCTAAAAGGGTAGGGACCACCAAGTGCTGAAAGGGCACGTAGGACTTCGCCACGTAAGCTCCTCGCCCCCTCAAGGCCTCCTTCGCCTCCTCCACGACACTCCTCCGAGGGGCTGTCTCACCTCCAGCTGCCTCCTCCTCTACTCCCTGTGGCCCTCCGGCGGCCCCCGTCTCGAGCTCAGCCTAGAGCGCTCTCTCCCGGCCTCAAGCAAAGCCTCCGCTAACCCCGGCACCCCTCGAAAGGTCTCGACCAGGTCGTCAAGAGACGCCACCTCTAAGTAGTCACTCAACCCTATGGGTCGTGACGACCCTGCACCCTCACCACTACCGACAAACAAAGCCGGTGTCTCCCTCTCCTCCACCAACTCCTCCTCAACAACGAGGCCCTTCCCCAAGTCAGTCCGAGGCTCTCTCACAGGAGAAGCCTCTATCTCCACCTCCACTCCGTCAAGCCCGTCACCACCGCGAGCCTCCGTGGCCCTCTCTTCTAAACCAACTGCGCCCTCCACTCGGCCCATAGCCTCGTCCTCACCCCTAGACTCCACTGCACCCAGAGTCTCCATCTCCTGGCCGTAGCCGGCCAGCACCCTACTACCACCGTCACCACCACCACTGCCGTCCACCACGGCAGCCGAGGCCGAAGCCTCCTCGGCCAATGCCGCCTGGGCCGAGACCCCCACGGTCTCCGGCCCGTCCCCGACTGTCGTGCCACCCTCCGGAGAAATCGGGGTGGTGTAACCTCGACCCTCAACGGGTGATCGCCCCCGGGCGTATCCGTATCATCCATGACCGAGAAAGAAGAGAGAGGAGAGAGGAGAGAGAACAGAGAGAGAGATGAGAAAGACGGGAGAGAGAGCAGCGAGAGAGAGAGAAAGATATCAGAGAGAACGAGAGAGAGAGAAAGAGAGAGAGAGAGAGGGAAATTTGAAACGAATGGGGCGTACTGTGTACGCCCAGTATATATATATATATCCCCCGTAAACCGGTTCGTTTGGAAAAAACTTCAGACCGGGTTCGAAACCCATAGTGCCGCACGGCATATTGGGAAGAGTGCGCGGCATAACAGCTTGACTGTATGAAATTTCTCGAGTTATCACGACGCACGACATATCGTATGTTACGCACGGCGTACTGGGCTGTTTCGACAGTTCGAATTCTAAAAGAAGTTCCTGGCAGGTTGTAAAATGGCATTGGTGTTCATTCGCAAAACAAAGAAGGCAGATGACAGACAGTAGTAAGAAAGAGGGCTTTTTCATTTCATAAAACCCGAGGTCACCCCCGGGATTTTCGTTACATTCATTCAAAAAGAAAAAAAAAAGAAAAGGGTCCTACTGCCCTTCTTCTTCTTCTTCTTCTTCTTTTTCTTCTTCCTCCTCTTCTTCTTCTTCTTCCGGACCCTCCACCTCAATCATCGGATGCGTCGTTTGCCCCATCCGAACGGTCGTCGGAATCCTCAGCGGTATCACTGGACAAGCACTCCGGTGTGAACCATGCGTCACTCTTATCATCTTGTTGATCGTACGCGAAATCCTGGAGGTTGGACACCGCGCGTCAGAGGGTGCGGATGGAGGAAATTAACCTCGCAATTTGCGTGTTGAGTTCTTCGATCTCCCGGCGGTAGAGAGCCATCTCCGTCTCCAGAGATTCCACTCGTGCTGCCAGGTTGTTGCCCGCCATAACCGTAAACTGGACTTGAAAGGTGATAGGAATGTAGAGTGACTTGAAGTGTTTTGTTGATGGTGCATAGAATGAGGTGTGGGCACACGCCCCAAAAATCTTACATTTTCGCTTGTAAAATCGGGTTGCGCCCTTTTTGCGGAAAGCGCGGCGAAACGCTTCACAGTTCAGAGTCGCCACTCGGGTTTTGCGGAAAATAGCCAAGGAATTGGGTTTGAAAAACGTTTAGTTACGTTGTTCGAGTTTTGAAAAAGGCTTGTAGACTGGACCGTTGTCACCTTCGATATCTGAGGCGGGAGCCAGGTTACGAGAGGGGAAGGGTTTTATGGCACCCTCTCGCCCAATCCGGAGATCGGTCTCTACTCAGGCATTTTATAAAACGTTTGTTTTTCTCTCTCATTTGATCATTTTTAGCCAGTTAGGGCGGGGGTACAGTTAATGGGGATTAAAACTGTAACAAGTTTGCATAATATACAAAAATGTGATGAATGTTTGATGTTCGACTTAAAACAAGTATACTAGATTGAGAACAAGCTCCTGTAAGTGCTTTAGACAAACTGGAACACACTGACATAGGGTGGTACACGTAGGAGCGAGCCTGCACACACTGGCCAAGCCACTGCATTCAGACACGACCTGCGTGCGCCACAACAGTTCTGGCGTGCGCCGGTAGGTCCAAGCTCACAACTCTTGCAAACAACCCTCTGGGCTCTGGAATGGACCAGTGCACACCCAGGACAAACCACGCAGTTTTATATCGCAGCAGAATATATAGTTACAGACATATAAAGGGCTTGAAAGCCACTAAATAAATAGCAGACCCCTTAAATAGTGAGGGGAGGGAAAAATAGAGGCCAGAGCCTAGTTGCCATGCAAGGGCCAGCCACTGGTCAAGGTATGACTGGCGCACGCAGGTACATGGTACCGTGCGCCAGTTAACATCACTTGGCCAGTGCTTGGCTTTGCATCATCTGGGCTCTGGAACATGACCAGACGACAGTCGCTTGGCTCGTCTGAGTTTGTCGTCCCTGGGCCACTTCCGCCTCGTGCTTCGCACACTGGGAGGTACACACTGAGGGAGCTGCGGCGGTTCACCATTCCTGCCGACGTTGTCCCCTTTCTGAGACCTGGGCGAGACTACACTGTTTACCGGAGGCGATACTTGGCGGGGGCGCTCGGGGTGATAGAGCACAGGGCGGTGCGGACGGAGGCCTTGGCAGCTGGGGAGGAAAGGATGGGCCGGCGTAGCAGGTCAGGCCATTCCAGGGAGAGGAGCGGGTACGCGGAGGCGACCGGTCTCACTCAGCTTTCCTGGGCGCTACCAGTGCGTGACCCTCAGGGGGAGGCTGCGGAGATCCGCTTTGAGCCTGCCAGGACGGAGCCAGCAGAGGTTACAGGACCGGTATGATGTACTTTTAGCTTTACCCATTTCCTGTATCATTTCTGATTTTGCATTTGAAACTGCCTTTGATTCCCAAAACTTTGTAATTTCAGGCGCCGATAGAATGGATGCGGGAGGCCATGCGCTTGATGCTTGCCATGGAGAAAGAAATTCATAAGATAGCGAGTGGCACACCCCTGAAGCTGCACTACCCACCGGTGACACCTGCTCTAGCTGCACAGCCTCAGGTATAACCCTTGAATACTTATTCTGCTCTTCGTTCGATACTTAGATCAGCTTTGGCATGTTTGTTACAATGCATGTTAGATGCACCTGCTCTTGGTTCCTGTTCCAGCATTTGATATGTATACACTGTGCATGACTTGAATTGAATTGACAATGCAGGGACACGCTAGGGTGGCTCCTATGAGGCAGACAGCGAGGCCAGTCCCTCAAAAGGGAAAGGGGAAGGCCCCTACTGCAGTCCAGCGACCGGCGAGAACTACGCGGCCTGAGGCCAGAGGGGTGGTGATTGCTCCTGCAGGAGGGTCATCACAGCCTCAGAGGGAGCTGAGGAAAAGGCCAGCTGAGGGACCTGCACAGATGAAGAAGAGGAGAGAAGAAGAGGAGAGAAGAAGAGGAGGAGGAGTCCACGTCCCTCAGCAACGGCTCTGGATCCGCTAGCGACCCTGGGTTCCGGATCACTCCGGGAGACTTGGTCGAGAGCGAGGAGGACGACGACGACCTCGAGGACCTTTTTGGCGACTGAGGGCTACCACTGAGCCTCAGATACTTTACTGTCTTTTGCCATTTGATACTTGACTTTGACTTTTTGAGATGGGGCCTGCGTGCCTTTTGACTTTCGGGCGGATGTTGCCCAGTTCATGGTAGCTTTTGCTTTGCTCAGGCCATTGCGCCGCTACATACATTTCCTTGTTTTGTTCTAAGGATACGCTTTTGGATAGTATATATTACTGCATTTCCTGTTTATTCAACTTCTATTTTGATGGTATTGATGATAGAAGTAAACAGAACAACCACTAATATCTGACATGCATTGACAAACGTTCTGAATCGACCCACAAACGCTAAGACACGAGCAGGACTGACCTAGCGCGAAGAAAAAGGCAGAAAAGCCTTGGGATACGGCCCGTATCCTACTAGGATACGCGACACTTGGCGCTGATCAGCCAAAACCCAAAATTCTCTTTGACAAGGGAAATTGACACTTTTGGTAGACCACAAAGACACAATGAGACTTGTGCGAGTCGACGGAAGTGGGAAAAGTGATCCGAAACGAGAAATATACCGAAAAATGCTAGAAATGCCTCAAAAAAGGACATAAGACGCCAAAGATGACTCGATAATAATCCCGAACTGAAACCGGCACCCCCGTACAGTCGCGTAAGGTCCACATAACGTGTACGGTGTAACAAAACTTGGCAAGAATCCCCGGTACGAACTTTGAGTCTCCGTATCCTAAGTTTTAGGAGGACACGGGCCGCCGGAGGTCCGAATTCTTCGTTAAACGCGACATTTCTGAGCCGATGCCACCCCATAGTCCCAAATACCATTTATGACTTACACGAACCGACAAACTTGCCAAACAAGCTTCGGAATTGAAATCGGACACTTGATGACAGCAGCTGCTGTGAACTGGTTTCCGGTGCATACTTTACTGACGTGCGCCAGTAATTGAGTGTTGTACGCCAGTAATGAAGGAACTCATGCACACGCTGGTGGATTGCTGGCGCACGCCACAAAAGTGTGACGCAGAGCCACTTGTCTGACCGACTGTCCTTTTTCCTGGGGCTTCTTGTCTTCACCCCCACACGATTTGAACACGGCTTCTGGGTTTCAGGGGGGGGCAGAGTCCTTCATTGTAAGGCTTTTGGAGGATAGCCCTTGGCTTTGAACATAGAATAGGACATGAAGTACGCAACTTGGTATATAACTGGATGCTGCATGCATTGTGAAGCCACACTGATACGTCCCACTTCTATATTCAGCATATTGCAGTACTGATCCCAAATGGAGAACCCAATTCCAACCCTGATGAGGCCTTGGTTAGTGCAAATGATAAGCGTCGACTGGCTAAATTTCCAGTATCACGGCCTCGCCTCGTTCCGATACCTTCGACACGTGCCGCTTCGCCCGGCGCTCTTAAGAGCTGCGCTCCGGTTTTGGGATCCGGACGTCCATGTTTTCCGCTTTGGGGATGACGAAATATGTCCAACGATCGAGGAGTTCCAAGCGTACCTCCGGACGTACACCTCCCCAACGCTGGTCGTTCCTCCTTATCAAGTGAGCATGCCTGGACTGCTGGCTACCGCTCTTGCTATCCCCAGAGGCTTGGCCAACTCTATGCTAGAGGGTGGCCAAATCCACATCCAGCAGTTAATCGAGCGGTACAGCCCTGACGGCGACTTGAGGGATGATGCTTGGCAGGCACATCGCCGCTTTGCCCTGGTTATCTATCTTCTGGCTGCTTACTTGCTCATCCCTGCCGACGGGCGGGTCAGTCCCCTGCTTGTGAGTGTTGCTACCCAGATGGGAGCTCGACAAAACGTGATCCCTCTGGTCTTAGCCGAGACGCTTATCGGCCTGGATTTGGTGTACACTGGGGTGTCGAACACTTTCACCGGCAGCCCGCTTCTTCTTCAGGTGAACTCACTCAGCTCACCTTTTTCCGGTTTTTCGCACTTTCTCATTTTATCTCGACACTCGGCTTAGGTTATTTGCTGGCTCCTTACTTGTCTTTTTGCTCAGGCTTTTATCTGGCTTCTTACTTGTCTTTTCACTCATGCAGCTGTGGTTATTTGACAAGCTGAATCTGCTGCACCCTCCGGTGGATGGCTGGAACCTTTTCCCAATGAGGATTCATCAAAGGGGAATGAGGTACCCTGAAATGGACATCAAAGAATGGTACGTGGTTGGAAATGCAGCCGAATGAGATTGTCTGGAGGTGCCCGTGGTTGGACCTGGAGGAAATGGTGGTTCACTCGGATGGGTTCGACAGAGTGGTGATTGCAGGGTTGACACAATTTACCTACTACATTTCGGGTCGCATCCTTCGCCAGCTAGGCATCCCTCAGGGGAACGTCTGTATCACTGCCGGGGATTTCTTTCTCCCCAACTTCAATGCTCAGACCCTTAACGGGTACAAAAGGCGTTGGGAGCTCAGGGCCCTGCAGGCTGAATCTCCGAATTTCACTCCGAGGCTAAGGAACGTTTACAGGCAATGGCTAAGAGCAGACATTCAAGCAAGAGAAAACATCAACTGACTCTGGACCACTTTGCTGTACTTAGAATAAGCTGTGAGCCGTTAGGCTTCTTGAGCATTTTGTTCTGTTTTTCATGCTTAACTGTTTTAAGGCTTTTATGCTCAGCTGGTGTATTATAAATAGTAATTTTGCAATAAAGTTGAAAGACGGAGGGTTTCCCCCTTCTGATTCCTCAATGAAACTTCGACTTGTCCCTCGACTTCACTTGGTCCTTAATGTGGAACTGGAATGTTAAACCATGGATCAACTTGATAGAATATGACCGGGTCTCAAGGTGAGACTGCCTACGTATCCCTTTTCAAGGAATCAGATCAGAACGTAGTTCAGGCTAAGGTTCGCTCGTGTATTTTACCTCTCCTTTTACGATCTAACTTTTGCCTAGTGCCGCCTTCACAGGTTTTCGGCCTAATGAGCTTTCGACTTTTGCCTATTTATTTTTGCCTAGACCTCGTTCATAGGTTTTCAATCTAGCAGGCTTGCTCTAACTTTTGCTTGGAACCGCCCACCCTTGTGGTTTTCGGCCCAACAAGCATCTCTCAGGGATAGAAACGTTTGAGTTGATCCAGGTTGACTAGAGTGCTGAATTCATTGCCGTTGAGATCGATGAGTTGAGCAGCACCCCCAGATAGGATAGTCTTGATAATGTAAGGCCCGGACCGCTTTGGGCGGAACTTCCCGCGAGCATCAAACACAGGGGCTCGTATCTCCTTTGTGACCATATCTCCTTCGACTAAGCCCCTGGACTTCACCTTTTTGTCAAACGCCCGGGCGATTCGACACTGGTAATCTTGAACATGATATAGAGCGCGGAGCCTCCTTTCGTCAAACAGCATCAGTTTGACAAACCTGCCGCTGAGCCACTTAGATTCCTCGAGACCGCTTTCGATCATGATTCTCAAAGAGGGAACCTCAAGCTCGATAGGAAGTACTGCTTCCATTCCGTAGACCAAAGAGAACGGGGTTGCTCCGGTTGAAGTGCGGATCGATGTTCTGTATCCCCAGAGTGCCAGAGGCAGCTGTTCGTGCCAATCCCTCGCGGACTCAATGGTCTTCTTGATGATCACCTCGATGTTCTTGTTCGCGGCCTCGACTGCTCCATTTGTCTAGGGACGATAGGTGGTCGATCGGTGGATCTCAATGCCGAACTCCTCGAAGAGCTCCAAGACTCTTCCCTTGAAATGACTCCCGTTATCTGACACAAACGCCTGGGGGACACCATATCGATAGATGATGTTCTTTCGAATGAACTGCGCTACCTGGACTGTTGTTAGGACCCTGTAGGACTCAGCTTCGACCCATTTGGTGAAATAATCTATCGCCACCAGTATGAACCTGTGACCGTTTGAAGCTGGGGGCGTGATCATCCCAATAACATCAATTCCCCACACAGAGAAAGGCCATGGCGAGGTCATACCATACAGTTTAGACGGAGGAACATGTTGCAGGTTGGCATGGATTTGACATTTGAAGCAGCGCCGCACGTAGTCAATGCACTGAGACTCCATTGTTGACCAGTAGTCTCCCTGCCTGAGGATCTTTCTAGCAAGCATGACTCCACTCATGTGGGGACCACAGACCCCTTCGTGAATCTCTTCCATTATCCTTGTTGCTTCGGCCCCGTTGACACACAGCTTGTGCATTCCGCAGTGAGACCTTCGGTACAGCTTCCCTCCACAAATGATGTACTGAGCAGCCAGCCTTTGCAGAGCAACCCGATCTTTCCTTGAAGCTGAGGGAACTCCCATTGTTCGACGAAATTCCAGATATCATGGTACCAGGGCAGGCCATCATCGACATCATCAACGGCGTTGACATACTCATAAGCGGGCAAGTCCCTCTGTTCAATCACGATTGGCCGCATTCTAACCCCAATTGGAAGTTCGATCATTGAAGCCAAAGTCGCCAAAGCATTGGCGAACTGATTCTTCAAGCGTGGAATATGGGTGAAGGTCACCTTATTGAAGCGAGAATCAGTTCTTCCAAATCTTGGTGATAAGGCTTCAGCTTTTCCTCACGAACCTTCCAATCTCCATTGGCCTGAGAGATCACCAGGTTTGAATCTCCAATTATCTCGAGCTTCTCGACTCCAAGTGCGATAGCAGCTTCCATCCCGACGATACAGGCCTCGTACTCAGCTTGATTGTTGGTGACGTCGAAGTTCAACTTGAAAGTGAGGGGGATATGAGCCCCAGCGGGCGTAATAAGCAGTACCCCAATTCCGAATCCTCTTTGATTAGCAGCCCCATCAAAATAGAGCGTCCAAACCTCCTCGACAACTGTTAACACATCCTCGTCCGGGAAATTGAAATCCACGTCCTCAGGTCCATCGATTGGGTGGTCAGCCAAGAATTCTACCACAGCGCGGCCCTTCACAGATTTCCTTGTGACATATTGAAGATCGAACTCAAGCAGAAGCAACCAACGCGCTAGCTTATGGGTGAGCGCTGGCTTCTCGAACAGATACTTGATAGGATCCATCCGAGAAATTAGCTTCACCGAATAGGCTAGCATGTAGTGTCTAAGCTTTTTGGTAGCCCAAACTAGCGCAAAACATGTCTTTTCTAGAGGGGTATAACGTTCCTCACTTCCTACCATATTCTTGCTTAGATAGTAAATGGCTTTCTCGACTCCCTTATCTCCTTCTTGTGCCAGCAGACATCCCATAGCTGTAGGAGTGACAGACAAATACAGGATCAAAGGTCGACCAGGTGTAGGCGGCATTAAGACTGGCGGATTCCTTAGATACGCCTGGATAGATTCAAAAGCAGCTTGGCAACTCCGTCCATTCGAAACGAACATCCTTCTTGAGCAGATGGAAGAGCGGTTCGCAAGTCAGGGTTAATTTGGCTATGAATCGGCTGATAAATTGAACTTTTCCCAGAAAGCTTCGAACTCCCTTTTCTGACCGTGGTGCTTCCATTTCGAGAATTGCTGTAATCTTAGATGGATCGACCTCGATTCCTCTCGCTATGATCAGGAATCCCAACATTTTGCCTGCTGTGACCCCCTTCTGTGGATTAAGACGCACGTTGTATTTACGGAGCCTTTCAAGAAACTGCCTGAGTGTTGGGATGAAATCCTCCTTTTCCTTTGCCTTGACAATCATGTCGTCGACATAGACCTCAATCGTCTTGTGGATGAAGTCATGTAACAGAGTGGTCTGGGCCCGCTGGAAAGTGCAACCGGCATTCTTCAGCCCAAACGGCATCATCATATAGCAGTAAGTACCCCACTCGGTGACAAAGGTCGTCTTCTCTTGATCCTCTAGTGCCACAAAGATCTGGTTGTACCCTGAGAATCCGTCGACAAAAGAGAGCAAAGCATGCCCCGCCGTGTTGTCCACGAGCACATCGATGTGAGGCAAGGGAAAACTATCTTTGGGGCTTGCTTTGTTCAAGTCCCTAAAGTCGACGCAGACTCGGATTCTTCCATCTTTCTTAGGAGATGGCACGATGTTAGCCACCCATTTCGGATATTCAGCTACCCTTAAGAACCCAGCGTCAATCTGCTTGGTGACCTCCTCTTTGATCTTCTCAACCCAATCTGGCCTCATCCGACGGAGCTTCTGTTTGACTGGAACAGCCCCTGGTGCCAGCGGAATCCGGTGTTGCACGATTTCAGGATCGATACCGGGCATGTCTTTGTGAGACCATGCGAAAACCTCGAAGTATTCTTTGAGCAGGTCTCGTGTTCTGCTGTTCTGAGTTTTCGCCCAACTTTGAATGGCTGTAACTTTCTCGTCTGATGTCCAATTCATGCAAATTTTATATCGATTCGAAGGTCTTGAAGTCAGCTTTCATTTGCCACTGGAATCGTCTTAAAACTCTTAGTACACAGAAAGTTATGATCGTTTGAGTGAAGGTGTGTCAATCTGTCCTGCTGCGTGACAGATCCGTATTGCTTCAGTAAATGTCTATTTAACCATCCTTGGAGTGCAGATTTGACTAGGGTTCCTTCATACCTTTTAAGCGTCGTTCAATTGCGCAACTTTTGGGACTGGAATCGTTCAAAAGTATTAAGAACTCGATTTATAGTGAATTATAGAAGATTGAGCTGAAATCTGGAAATCCGGACAGCGAACAGAGCTGCGTTTTTCATCGTTTGTTATGGTTAAGCGACGCTATTGGTTATGGGTCCTTATGGGTTTTAAAGATTGGTAAGTTAGCGATCTTTGGGCGTTGGAATCATTGAAAAATATTGAGTATGAAATTTTTAATGAGTTATCGAACACTGACTGCTCTCTGGGACAGTTTTGGTCCGTTAGTTCTCGTTCGTCCGTTTTGACTCCCAATCACCTCTAATCCTTTTTAAACATCGTTAAACCATCCCTAAGCTTGATTACTCGAGTTCCAATGATTCGTTGATCATTCGGATTCCCTTAAACTTTTTGGCGCTTATTCCATGAGGTCTAAGTATTAATATTAGCGGGTAGTATGTTGTAGAATCGCTAAGAGGTTGGTACGATATTGTGATATACTACGAGAAAAAGGCGTGTACTCTTTTATCAGTCGAAGTCGATGTTCTGTTATGATTGATTGTTTGGAATACATTGAAATGTGATTATCGATGTGAGTTTAACCTATAAGTTGGTTTGATGGACGTGATTTATTGTGTAATGAGATTATGAGAATTATTTGTTGAAGGGTTTGTGTGATTGTTGGGATTTAAGTGGCTGTAATTGAGAATTGGAATGAGAAAGTGACTGCAACGCAAGGGGTGGTAATGCAGAGTGCAACGCAAGGGGTGGTAATGCTGTGACTAGATAATGGGTGATATTGACTGCAACGCAAGGGGTGGTAATGCAGACTGCAACGCAAGGGGTGGAAATGCAGAGTGATTGAGACTATGAGAAGTGTTGAAATGGTTGCGAACCTATTGTAAGTATGTTTGATTGATGTGAGTATATTAATGTTTCTACGTGACATACGGACTGTTAGGAACACTTACAAGGTGTTTGGAACCCTTTGGCTGTAGATTATCTTCCGTTGTGATAAACCCATGTTTCTCATGTTCACTTGTCGAATTCTTTCACTCTTTGTGCATACTTCATCGCATTTTCGTATAACTTGAGTATAGATTTCTTTACTGGGCTAGTGTAGCTCAACCTATCATTTTTCAGGTACACTACATGGACACAGTCTGGGAGGGTGTGGAGTGCATGCTGACATCAAGCTAAAGATATTTTCTGAAGTATTTGTCTTTCTTCATAAATCAACTGCATTGTACTATTTTCTCTATTTTGGAATACTGTATCAATTAATAGATTTGTGAGATTCAAAAACTGTATTGTAATTTGGGATACCGTATGTACTATTGTGAGGATTTGTATTTAAAATGGTATTGTTATTTATGTTAAAAATCGAGGGCGTGACAAATTGGTATCAGAGCATTAGGTTTGAATACCTAGAGACCGTGGGGAGACTTAGTCTCATGGGTTCAAAGATCATTGCATTTCTAACAAAAATATGAGTGAGCTTGCATGACTGACGTGTGTCCAATGAACTGGCATTGCATTTATGTCTACATGAAACAGTGAAGAGCTAGTGCTCGTGTCTGAGAAAGAGAAAAGTTTGACCTCATTGTAGTGGTTGCAGTTGCATTTGTTGCCATTGTCACTGTTGCTGTTGGCAATCAGATTTTTGAACTATTTGTGCTAAGATGCATTTTGTTGATGGTTGTAATGGTTGTGAGTTATGACGATGATGATGTGCGAAAGAGGATATTTATTAGCATATGATAAAAGTTATTAGTGTAATTTACGAGATAAGTGCTTGATGTGTTTTTATTTAAATTGTGCAGATTACGTATTAAGCCTTAAATGTGTTAAGTGAATTCTGTGTAATATGAGTTGTGTTGTGTTGAGTATAAGTACATGAAGAGGTAGAGTAACGTATATGTCGGGAATTGAGCTAGAATGTATCTTGAGACGTTTAGAAAGGTAAGGACTTGTTGAGGTAACCTTTGTGGTTGGTCGTATTTGAAGTTGTGATTGTGAGTATATGTTGACTTAGGAAAAGAGGGTTATAAGTAGGGTGTCAGGATACGGTATGTGTCTTCTGGACACCCAGGCGACTACCGATGAGATCCAATTGGAAGAGGCGCTTGATCACCGCACCTTCTAGATGGAAGTCTTGGAAAGTCAATTGGACACTAGGATTGTGTATAGGGGTTAGATCTCTAGGCTTGAGATAGATGGCTCTACGTAGGAATTTCATAGAAAAGGGAAGTGCTATGATGTCGTAATCTTCATTGTTGAGGTGAATGTCGTGGTGGTGTCATTATATGACAGGATGGTAGAAAATAGTGATAGTATTGTGTGGTGAATAATAATAATAATAATAAGAGACAAGACTTGAGGTGTACTATATCGATGTGAGTTGAGGCAAGTGATTGATGTCAGTGTGTGGTGAGAGACTTGTTTGAAGTGAGGGCAATATGAATGAGGACTGTTGTGAGTTGAAAGATTAGAGTGTAGAGATTGTGTGTGATGTGTAATTGGCGACGTAGACTAGACTGATGACAGTATAGAATGCATTGAGGTGATAGATTTGAGAGAGACTAAGGTTTAAATAGTGGTAGTGATAGCAGTGATGGTGATAGGAGTCTTAGAATATAATGAGAAGAATAGAAGGGTTGTTTGCAACCCCGGAGTCTTGTGGGTATTCAGGGATAAATCTGTCAATCGATCTGTGTCGGTGTTTGAGTTCTAGCATGAAGATATTCGAGAGTATTAGATGTTTGTTGGTGCAGCTATTGCACACTTTGTGTAGGTGCTCTAGTGATGAGATGTTAATAGGTTGCAATATTGTTAAAATAGAGGAATGATTAGTATAAATGATACGTGTATTTATGATGTGAAGTGTAAGATCGTGAGTGTGAAAAGTACGTGATTTGATTCGACCGAATGAATGAGAAAGCTCGAGATTGGTAAAGTAAATAGACACCGTGTAAGGTTTTGTGAGAGTAAAAGGAACAAGATGACTGTTAGGCTTCCTGAAGCCATAAATTGTAAAGTAGTGGATACTTGGTGAGTTCGTTGGGCACTCGGAGAGTTCGTTGGATATCTTTTAAATCCGTTGGATACTGAGTGAGTGCTAATGCGTGAATATGTGGCGGTGTGGTGTAAGCCATTAAATTGTACGGTTGATTTTCAGGAGATATTCCATGTATGAAATGTGTTGATATTTCATTTAAGTGCTTGATCTATTATGAATTTGAGTGTGTGGAATTTGCCCTTAAGATGCAGTCCAGAATTGGTAAAAAGAGTTATGGGGATACAAAGAGATATGAGTTAGAGATTGTGGTTAGCGGTTTTGATTTATGTGTATTGAGTATCTATGTATGAAATTATTGGTGTTCGGTTAATGGAAGTGTCCTATTGATACGTCTGAAGATCGGGTTGAACTCAAAAATTTCTTTTCCTTTTCCGAATGAGAGTGATGTCGTATGAAAGTTGATTCTTAGTTTAGTTCGTTTTGAAAAAAAAAAAAAATGATAACGATACAAGTTTGGAGTCGGCTATATCATGATGATATGAACCTTATCTTAAAATTCGTTACCATGTTGTCTAAATTGTCGCATCCTAAAAGACTAGGTGAGATGCATAAGATTGATTGGTGATGATATCTTTCAAAAAAAAATTGTAAATGAACTTTTCCTGCTAAATTCTATAAAATTTCGCCACAAGGTGGACGTGTTTCGATGATTTTTCAACTACGAAAACTAAAATTTTCAATGGACTAAGTTTTTCGTCAAAACTGCCTGGAGGTGTGTGATATTACACTTTTACTATGAGAATGGTGAGTGGGAAACTCATTATTGTTGTTTAATTCTAATCCCATTGTGTCGGACATGTAGACTTTGAGCTAACGTATGCCTTTAAAGGGAATTTGTCTTGAGTTAGCATTGAGGGTCATTAGAGCTTTGTTTATGTGAGTCTTGAGAACGAGAGTAAGTTGAATAATAAGAAAGGAAGTGAAATAGAAACGTATGAGAGTTGACCACTTTATTGGCGTACATGAAAAGTCTTATAAACCTCAAGGGAGAGAATGGGAAAATCTTAAACTTGTTAATTGTATATGGCTTGGCAAGTTGTTGAGTTACGATCTCGTGAAATTCTCCTTTGAAATTGGACACTATCCTTAGAACCGGAACTGATTAGTCGGAAAGAATGAAAATGGATACGGTTTGGGAGACCAGAAATGATTGCTAACACGAGTAAGATTCATACGAATACGACAGCTCCTTCATCTGATGTGTGTGAACCTTGGGATCTGACGATCGTTTTGGTAAGAGGTGATACAAATTGATTGTGGCATTGTAGAGTTCATTGCGTCTTGGACACAAGAGTCGATGGGTACGAAACGTCATGAGTGGACACAGTCTTGTGGATTAGAGTTTCTTTGATGATGTGCTTTTGTAGGTTTGGTTTGAATTTCGAGGACGAAATTTTTTTTTTAGGAGGATAGAATGTAGCGACCTGTATTTTTAGGCCCGTATTTTTTTTCTTTTGTAATCGTACGGCCCGTCGAGATAGACGGTGCGGATATTCGGTGTGACGTCTTCGTGGGAGGATATAAGGGTAATTGTGCAAGAGGTGCACGTGTGTGTGTGTGTGGGGTGGGAGCATGGGATTACTCCCCATGCCAATAATTTCCCCCGGAGACTAACTTTCTCCCATTTTCTCCCCCACTCCTTCGGCTCTCTGTCTCTCACTCCTCTCCTCCGAAAACTCTCTTCTCTTCTCTCTCTTCGATTTAATCCACCTAGGGTGTGATTCCGGATAAGGTCCAAGAATTAAAGTTGCTATACGGAGCACGGGCTTTCCGAATATCCAAGAAAAATCATGATCGGACCGCGTGGGAGCTCAGTTGACTTGGTCAAAGGTTCGGGTTTTGCTCAAAACCCATGAGGTAGGGATTTCTTACTCTTGTTATGCGTTTATACGGTGTTTATGTACCTAAATCGTGCCTTGTTTCGTTGTTTGAGATTGTTTCTTTCATTTCGGAATTTCTGCAGAACAGGTCTCTGTTTTTGGGGGTTTTTCATCTTCTTAAACCTGGAATTGATTTTTGGTCTCTTCATATGAAATAGAGTAGACTTGAAGCTCGTTTTAATTCCGCAAGAATCACCCGAAACCGTTGAGAATTGAATTCATGGTGATTTTTAGAAAACTGGTCTGCAATCTGTCTCGTGTTCTGCTGTTCTGAGTTTTCGCCCAACTTTGAATGGCTGTAACTTTCTCGTCTGATGTCCAATTCATGCAAATTTTATATCGATTCGAAGGTCTTGAAGTCAGCTTTCATTTGCCACCGGAATCGTCTTAAAACTCTTAGTACACAGAAAGTTATGATCGTTTGAGTGAAGGTGTGTCAATCTGTCCTGCTGCGTGACAGATCCGTATTGCTTCAGTAAATGTCTATTTAACCATCCTTGGAGTGCAGATTTGACTAGGGTTCCTTCATACCTTTTAAGCGTCGTTCAATTGCGCAACTTTTGGGACTGGAATCGTTCAAAAGTATTAAGAACTCGATTTATAGTGAATTATAGAAGATTGAGCTGAAATCTGGAAATCCGGACAGCGAACAGAGCTGCGTTTTTCATCGTTTGTTATGGTTAAGCGACGCTATTGGTTATGGGTCCTTATGGGTTTTAAAGATTGGTAAGTTAGCGATCTTTGGGCGTTGGAATCATTGAAAAATATTGAGTATGAAATTTTTAATGAGTTATCGAACACTGACTGCTCTCTGGGACAGTTTTGGTCCGTTAGTTCTCGTTCGTCCGTTTTGACTCCCAATCACCTCTAATCCTTTTTAAACATCGTTAAACCATCCCTAAGCTTGATTACTCGAGTTCCAATGATTCGTTGATCATTCGGATTCCCTTAAACTTTTTGGCGCTTATTCCATGAGGTCTAAGTATTAATATTAGCGGGTAGTATGTTGTAGAATCGCTAAGAGGTTGGTACGATATTGTGATATACTACGAGAAAAAGGCGTGTACTCTTTTATCAGTCGAAGTCGATGTTCTGTTATGATTGATTGTTTGGAATACATTGAAATGTGATTATCGATGTGAGTTTAACCTATAAGTTGGTTTGATGGACGTGATTTATTGTGTAATGAGATTATGAGAATTATTTGTTGAAGGGTTTGTGTGATTGTTGGGATTTAAGTGGCTGTAATTGAGAATTGGAATGAGAAAGTGACTGCAACGCAAGGGGTGGTAATGCAGAGTGCAACGCAAGGGGTGGTAATGCTGTGACTAGATAATGGGTGATATTGACTGCAACGCAAGGGGTGGTAATGCAGACTGCAACGCAAGGGGTGGAAATGCAGAGTGATTGAGACTATGAGAAGTGTTGAAATGGTTGCGAACCTATTGTAAGTATGTTTGATTGATGTGAGTATATTAATGTTTCTACGTGACATACGGACTGTTAGGAACACTTACAAGGTGTTTGGAACCCTTTGGCTGTAGATTATCTTCCGTTGTGATAAACCCATGTTTCTCATGTTCACTTGTCGAATTCTTTCACTCTTTGTGCATACTTCATCGCATTTTCGTATAACTTGAGTATAGATTTCTTTACTGGGCTAGTGTAGCTCAACCTATCATTTTTCAGGTACACTACATGGACACAGCCTGGGAGGGTGTGGAGTGCATGCTGACATCAAGCTAAAGATATTTTCTGAAGTATTTGTCTTTCTTCATAAATCAACTGCATTGTACTATTTTCTCTATTTTGGAATACTGTATCAATTAATAGATTTGTGAGATTCAAAAACTGTATTGTAATTTGGGATACCGTATGTACTATTGTGAGGATTTGTATTTAAAATGGTATTGTTATTTATGTTAAAAATCGAGGGCGTGACACCGTACCCATCAGTAGGTCCTGAATGAAACTAATACGAGCTTTTACTCCTATCGGGCCAATTATGGGATTCTGATACCCCCTGTCAGGCACCCACCCGTCGATGGGTCCTGAATGTTCTCGTTGTGTCAAAGGTGTTCAAGCATCACGTATCCTCGTAAAGTGTTATCCCAATTCAACTGCAATATACATGACACTCAAAGAACAATTCTACCGAACAAGGGCTAGAAGTATAGAGACGTTTCCCTAACTCAACGAGTACAAATAATCTTGCTTTGGAATGATTTGGAGGTGATTAGGACACGTTAGAGGTGATAGGGGGTCAAAGTAATGGAGTAGGGATCAAATGTAGCAAAACCGTCACTAAGCATGGGGGTATCGATACCCATGCAAGGAGGTATTGATATCAATGCACGACGAGTAGTCTAGACGCAAGTGTATCGATACCTAGGTAAAATGGTATCGATACCAGGTGGTTTTCTGGGTTTGAAACACAAAGGTATCGATACCTATGCAAAGTGGTATTGATACCAGCTCAATTCGAGTAGATTTTCAAGGGTTCAACAACAACAATAGGCACGATTTAAGGCAAGAAAACACTTATTTTACATATATTGAGAGGTAGAATCCCTACCTCGAGTCTTGAGAACGAAATTGTAGACACCCCAATTTGGCCTAACAATTATTTCAAGTCCTACCTTGGGGACCATCCCGATGATGATATGGATACAGTGATTGCTGATTGACTTCTTGTGAATCTTAGGACTTTCGGTAAGAACTTTTAGCCACCTAGAGGACCCAATCCAGAGCCAAATAGCCTTTCAGACAGAAGTACAAAATCTCAGGAGAATCCATCAGTCGGCTGTGACATTGTTCTCACGGCCTCAACATCATTTCTTCACCCGTGAAGCCTGTTACTTGAAAATCTCCCTGAGAGATCGAACTTTTTGCTTTTATGCTTAATCGTAGCTTTTTGATTATTTGTTAGTCGAATAGTTGAAAATTCATAATTTAGCACAAAACATTAAAAATCAACCAACTCCGGCAACCCTCACCCCCGCCGGTGACACCCAAAGTTAGTGAAATTTCACTAATAATGGAAAGTTCTAAGTACTTGAAAATTCAAAAAATCAACCAACTACGAACTTTGGTGACTCTAACGCCGGTAGGCGATATTAACTAATGCTTTGTTTGGATTGGAATTTGAAAAGTTTTTTGAAAAATAGTAGGGGTAATAAGTGGAGAAAGATAGAGAGAGAAATGTTGGAAATAGGGAGAATCTAGGTGGAATCTAGGGGGAATTTTTTGGAAAATTCTTTTTGAATTGCAAAGAGAACAAGGCATAAATGTCACTAATAATGGAAAAGCTTAATTTGGGAGACTTAGCCATGAGATTTACAAATGACGAATTTGGCCGCCTTCCAAGGTTGCATCTCCTAATCTTGCCAACCTTTTAGCTTTTCTTTAAAAGTTAGTGAGCACACACTAATTTTTTGGTTAAGATATAGGTGTACGAAAATTGGATAAATTAGTGTACATTCACTAACTAGTATATGCTTAGGAAGGAATGGAAATGGCATTCACTAAGGCCCCGTTCAGTTGCCAGGAAAGTACAGGAAATGATGGAAAAATCAACTTTCTCATAACTTTTGTAGTGTTCAGTTGGCAGGAAAGTTGTGGGAAATATGTTTTTAAGTTTTCCTACAAGATTTACTTTTTTGCAAAAGTGATCTGGTCAAAAGTATAGGATTTTGCTTCACGGGAAAAATTTTATCCATTGTGGGGCTAAAATAATTGGCGGGTAAGAAAAAAAGTGAATGACGCCCATAACAAAAAAATACAAATTAGGTTATTAGAAAGACACTTCAAGAATTACGTGAGTAACAATAATTTCGACTACTATGGTGCTTTCTGAGATAATTGTTGTGGAAAAAGATTGGTAGTTTATTTTTTTTGGAAGTATTTATTTATTTTGTCATTAGTCTTCAATTTTGTTTTGTACTAACTAATTTTCAGTGAGTTTTTGCATCGGCAACTAATCAAGCACGGTTGTTTAATATTTATTTATTAAGTTACCATCTACTTATTTTTTAAACTTTATTTGTACGGTTGATTATTAGAGAATGTCAATTTAAATGGGGGATTTGCATGACCATTCAGAATATAGCAAATTGAATAGGGAATTGCAAATCGATTTTTTCATTTCATGTTAAGGCTTTGCATTAAATAAAATACATTTTCCGTATGTGTTAACTTTTGAAATATGATACCCTATTATTTAGCTCTCAAAGTTACTTTTATTTAAAATTAGTCATGGGAATAAAAATAAAGAAGTTTCTCATAAGTGTCTTTTCCCGGCAAATGAACCACTAAACTTTAGTTTTTCTGTCAAAAAAACTGTTAAATGAACACTCACAAGAAAATAAATTTATTTTTCCTTTACTTCACTTGACTTAACTTTTCCTAAGAATAACTTTCGGGTACAACATTCCTGAGAACTGAACGGAGCCTAATGTTTTGGCTTTGCTTTAAAATTTCGTGAATGTACACTAAAGTTACACGCATATCCATATAACAAGTCCATATAACAAGGGAGGGGGGTGTTTTCAAAATACCCCCTCACATAATAACTTTTTGGGCCTTTCAAAGGCTGTGATTGAGTTGGAATTTTAGACCAAGGGCCAAGATCAAATCCCTCTTTTCCACTTCCCCCTCAAAACTGTCCAGTCGAGAGCCGGAAGAAAAAAACCATTTCAAACCGTGTATCTCTCTCTCTCTCTCTCTCTCTCTCTCAGCCCTGTTTCTCTTCTCCGCAATCCACCCAAAACCAACAATCTCTCTCTTTCTGCTCTCTCTCCACACCGACCCACCAATCTCACTGGTATCTCGCCACACCCACCAATCTCACTGAATCTCCTTCCGTCCCCCGTTCGTCGGTAGCAGGATTCTCAGTTTTGTACGACAAGGGAAGCTGTGTGCCTATCTCGCCATGAATCAATGGGGAAACCCCATACCGAACTCACCTAACTCTTGCATGTGAACTCCCCAAAAGAATGAGAATGTGAATTCAACGGCCGGGTTTGAAATGGTAATCCGATCTTTGAACTCCCTTTTTTTTTTCCCCTGGTTTTGGGGCTGTTGGTGTGTTGATTTTAATTGAAAATTCTGACTTTTATTAAATCAGTGCAACGAAGCGGCGACGATCAATGGATTTTAATTGGTAATCCGATCTTTGAACTCCCTTTTTTTTTCCTGGTTTTAGGGCTTTTTATGTGTTGATTTTAATTGAAAATTCTGACTTTGATGAAATCAGTGCAATGAAATGTCAACGATCAGAGCAGAGACGGGCTTTATCATAAGCCGATGCCAAGTGTATTAAATTTCAGGTTCACAGCCTCACCATACAATCTATGTTCTATTTTTTTACTAATTTTATGATTGATCGATCCAATTTGTATTTCAGACTTGGGCTATTTGCCAAGTTGTAGGGTTTTAGGTCTGTTGGGCATTGCCTGTACAAAAGAATGATAATTCACCGGGTTTCTTTGTCCACCAAACTCACCCTCTGTTTTAGTTTTTGTAGAATTCTAATTGTAGAATCAGAGGTTTGAAAAAACATATATCCTTTCATAGTTTTTCGTTGGTAGTGAGAAGTTTTGTTGGAAGGGAGTAGTTTCGTTAATGAGAAATTGTGAAATGCTTAGCAGTCTGCATTCACAGTTTTTTCAAGTTTAGTTTTTTTCAAGGTTTCAGTAGTTCATATTATTTTCCCCTGTTGTGTTTTGGGTTGTATTACAGCGCAATGCAGTCTAAATGGGTTGTATTTTCCAACTGCCTGTGCTTAGTCTATCAGACCATCGCTGACTAATCTCCCATCAAAGTTTGGGGGTTTCGCTTCTTTTCTATTTTACTTTTTAGGAACTTATTTTTTTTATTACTACTATATTTCTCATAGGAGTAACATAATATGAACATTTTGGTGGCAAGCCAACGTTGCATCCCGGATACTTAGTCATTTCAGTTCTGTTGTGTAAACTTTGGTCATTGGATTTAGTGGAATTTGATCATTGATAGAAAACGCAATTGTGATATGACACTTCCATATCTATGTCTTAAGCACAACAGAACCTCTATTGTAAATTCACCGTGTTAAATACAAACTATGTTGATTGTAATGATTAAACTTGGAGCATAATTAAGCCTAATGGACCCCGGGCTGGTGCCAACGAAGCGTGAATACATCCTTTCCAAATGCAAGCTTTCTTTATTCTCTTATGTTGATTGTAATGATTTCTTGGTGCCAACTAAGCGTGAATACATCCATCCAAATGCAAGCTTTCTTTATTCTCTTATGTTGATTGTAATGATTTCTCAATCTTTGACTCTGGCATTTCCTCAATAAAGTAAATTGGAAAAGAAACCATTTAACAGATTGTGGAGGAATGCTTCAAACTGGTAAGTAGAAGTTGATGCTATAACATTTCACAAAGTCATTAAACAGAAGTTTAAGCCTCTCATGACGGTTTGAATATGAGCAGTTTTTTTTTGGAAAGATCAAGTCTTGAGGCACGTGTTATCCTTTGGTAAAGCAAATTAACACGTATTATTTTTGTAAGAAAACATCAACCATGACCCAGTTTAGGAAATCCTTTTTTGGGAGTGGAGCTACAAACTGCCAAGGAATACTTTGAATGTTCTAAAACCTCCCTTTGGGGATGAAGAATAACAGGATATTCATATGCTTTTTGATCGCTGTACTCTGCTTTCACTTTTGTTTTGTTCTTTTGGGTTTGGTTTGTCGTTGAACTAATAGAATTGTACTGGTTACATTCATTAGGAAAATGTGAGCCAGCCTCAAAAAGGAGTCCACACCAAATGGTGCTCTCCCTTTGTATATTAGAATAGATGTCTCATGTTCCCGCCGTGTCCCTCATGATAGTAATTTGGGCATTTTCACTAAGTTATTGATTGAGGTTATTTATTTTAAGAGAAATCGTGAACTACTTAGCTCTACATTCTAACTATTTGTCCTGGAACATCCTCATTGTAGAAACCTCTTAAGCAACTACTAAGCCTCCATTCAATCCACAAGCTATGGACAATGTCTTCAGAAACGTCAGTGTTGTGCTTCGAGAGGAATGCGATATGAATATGATCCGCTTTCTTAGGGTAAGCACATCCTATTTTTCATGAAAGGGACAAAAAAAATCTTCTCTCACATGCTTTTTTACTTGCTAGGACAAATAAATGGAGCATGCAAAGTCCAAGGGATAAGAGAAAGTCATCTATGCAAATAAGAGAAAAGATAATTCATGTCCGGGAGTATGGTTCTTTAACCATTCATTTGTCTTTTTGTTTTTTTAATAATATATTTAGTGACTATATGCTGATGAGTAGAGTGGTCATCCATTTCTTTTGTACAGAATTTCCCTAAATCTAACGTATTTCTCTACAGATTGGACATCTTCGAGATAAAAACGTCGGTATTGTGATCCGGGAGGGCTGAGACCTTGAAATGGCGCAGGCAAAGTCCAAGGAAAAAGAGAAATTAAACTCCGCAAGTAAGAAATTAATCTCCGCAAGTAAGGGAAAAGAAAATACATTTCCAGTGGTATGATTCTTTTGCCCTTTCTTACCAAATTGAAACAACTTGATTACACACTCTCTTTTTAGGGAACAAGGTCTAACAAATTGTGCTCATATTTTAGGGACCTAATGGTAGCACGATATCAAAAGCTTCCTTGGCCCAACGTAAAAGGCGAGAACGAGAAAGAAGTGAAAAAAATCGCCCTTCGTATCAATCGGGGCAACGCTTACGACGAGAGAGGGATAGAGCGCTATCATGCATCCAACCGATAAAAGCCACCTACTTCCCTTCTCTAACACCTACCCATCGAGACATCATGGAGCATGGAGCAGTTATAGTCCAGCAAGTTCAGCAACCCTATAAGCGATAGATGGTTAGTCGTCCTTCATATTCGATTTCTTTATGGATTTCTGGAACTATTTTTTGTTAAATATTTTAACTAGGTAAAAAGAGTGGGAGCTTAAATATTTTTTCTCCCTTTTGGTTTGAGTGACTTTGGTTGGTGTCTTGGGTTGGAGCTTTGTCTCTAATGTTGGAATGAGCTTTATTTATGTTTTTGTGACACGAGATTGCTAAATGTACTCTCATGTGATATTTATGTTTTTGTTAGCAGTTAGCATGAGTCATGGCCCAATAAAAAAGTATGGCCAACTAATTTCGGGCTTTTCCCTTTTGCAGGTATGATGTGGCGATTGTATGGAGGTCTATATATCCCTTTTGACGTAAGATTCTGTTTCTCATGCTCTCTGTGATTGTTTTTGTTTCTTTTTCCCCTTTTTTTTTTACGAAACATGAGGTGTTAGGACTTAGGAGTATTTAGTTTGCTTTTGAACCCTATTTAGTTTGCTGTATCACATGTTTTTTACAGTACTTTTCGAAGTCCCTTTTTTATGGGTACGATATATGTGAGTAAAGGATTGTACCTTAAGAAAGTGATTGTACCTGATCAGTTATTATGTGAGCAAAGGGTTGTCTCTGGACCGATTCTAGCGATCAAAAGATGAAAGACTGGATACAACTGTTGCAAGATTGGATACCCTTTCTGACATACTAGCTTTGTTATAATTTTTAGGGTTTTCCTACCACTTGAACCAACACTAGAAAGTGAGCATTTTTCTTTCATGTAAAATGCTCTATGTGGAATTCTCCCGTGAGTTATCTTATCATGAACCATCATATTATTTCAATTGCAAAGTTAAGAAATATCTGGATTTTCTGCAGGATGCCGGTTGTTTTATTATCCGTGTCGATATGATAACAATCTGTTCGACGATGCCAGAAGAAAACTCGATCAGCTTGATTTTTATCTAGGAGTTTTGGCGAAGATCCTCAATATTGAAAGATGCCATTTTGAAAGTGTAGAGTTGAAGGTTAAAGTTGGATGATGTAACCATTCATTTGTTACTTCCGCCATTGAAAGTGATGAGGAAGAAGCAGAAGAAGCATCCTGAAGTGATGGAAATTGTAGTTTTTTGGCTTGCAAGTAAGCCTCAATATCTGCGTGGGTAACCTTTGATGGTTTACCCTTACCACGAGGGTTATTGCCACGGCCACGACCTCGATTCGGTGGCCTATTCATCTGCAAAATTATGCATGGGATAAGATATTCAGCTTATTCTGAATTTGTTGCATTCTTTTCCGACGAAGATTATTTACAACAACATTTTCTTCTTCATCATCAGAATAACCATATTCATCATAAAATTGGTCGATGGCCACAATAGCATTAGCCCATCTTTTCAGGTAGAATCTAGTAGGAAGATATCTCCTGAAATATTGTTCCCTATTAGCCATGACGTGTTTGTCCATGGCTTTCCTGAATTTTTTATCCTTCTCAATAATAAATTTTAGCCTAGATTGGGCTATAGAAGGACAAACTTTTTTGATGAAAGTTTCATCTGCATTAGAAGAGGATGCAGGTATTTCCTCAGCCTTTTGACGGCTGATTGGCAACATTAGCCCTGTAAAAATTCACGAGTAAGAAAATCAGGGAGAGAATTATTTTCTCCTTTTATATATTCAATATCAAAATCAAAAGCAGACAATTCAGACTGCCATCTAGCAAAAATTTGTTTTGAAGCCAGGTTTTTGATATCTTGTTTTAAAACCTGTTTTGCTGCACTGCAGTCAACTTTTACCAAGAAATGTTGATTCAACAAATCATCCTGGAATTTATTTATACATTTAATAATAGAAAGAATTTCTTTCTTTATTGTGCTATAATTAGCCTGAGCATTTTTGAAAAGTCCAGAAGTGAATCTGACTAATTCTTCCCTAGAAGTATTAGGGTTGTATTGCTTTATAATGCCACCATAACCAATGTTAGAGGCATCAGTTTCAACTATTTTTCTCCATTCTGGATTGGCAATAGCTAAGCAAGGAAGTTGCTTTGCCTTTAATTTAATCTTTTGGACAGCTTTGGTATGAATTTCTGTCCATGGAGGAGGATTCTTCTTTAGTCTATCATAGAGAGGTGCAGAATCCTGAGCTAATTCTTTGTAATAATCTCCGATGTAATTGAGACTACCAAGAAACCTCTGCAATTGAGTTTTCTCTCTTAATTCGTCTGGGAATTTAGAAGTAAATTCTATGCTTCTATCAATGGGAATAATTTTTCCCTGGTGGATATTGTGTCCTAAGAATCTGACTTTGGTTTGAAACAATCTCATCTTAGGAGCAGAAACAACAAGTCCATTTCTTTTAATAACATCTTTAAAAATTCTAAGATGTTTAATATGCTGATCTATGTTCTGAGAAAATATTAGAACATCATCAATATAACAAATTGAAAATTCAGCATATGGATAGAAAATGTCATTCATTATATTTTGGAATTCTGAAGGTGCATTTTTCAGGCCAAAATGCATTACATTCCATTCAAAGTGACCAAAAGGAACAGTAAAAGCAGTTTTATATCTGTCAGATTCCTCAATTTGAATCTGCCAATAACCTGATTTTAAATCAAATTTAGAAAAGATAGCTGCCTTATTAAGCCTATCTAACAAGTCCTTCTTATTAGGAATGGGATATCTTATCCACATTAAAACCTCATTGAGGGGTTTATAATTGATAACTAGTCTAGGAACACCTCGTTCCTTCTCCGCATTTTTATTGACATAAAAAGCTGTGCAACTCCATGGAGAATAGCTTTTCCTAATTAGTTGTTTCTTTAGTAGACTGTCAATTTCATTTTGACACATTTTTAAATATTCCTGTTTCATTTGAGAAGGTCTTGCCTTAGTAGGGATTTTTCTTTCATTAAAATCCTTCTCATATGGAAGTGAAACAATATATTTCTTTCTATCCCAAAAAGTATTAGGGATATCACTGCAAATTTCTTTATTGAAATTTTCTTGTATTTGGGAAATTTTCCTTATCAATGTGGGACTTTGAAGAGTTTCCTCAATTCCCATAATTCTTATTTCTTTTTTAAGGAAATTTATTTGTTTATCCTTAAAGGATATTTTTCTTATAATATCGTTTACTTCTTTGTAAACAGGGGGAGAGACAAATTCAAAGAATATCTCGTGGCCATCAATATGGGCAGTTATTCCAGCAGTACTGGTTTGCATAGGCATTAGTATTGCTAGGAAGGGAGTTCCTAAAATTAGTTCCTGTTGGAGATTTCTTATGCAGAGAAATGTTGTCTCCAAACAGATTCCTTTATTACAAATGTGAACATTGTTAAGTTTGTATTTGATCAACATTTTTGATCCACTGGCATTAGTGAGACTTTGAGAAGTCTTCTCGAAATATTGAGTTGGAACTATGCCTTCTTGAATGCAATTCATATCAGCTCCACTATCAACTAAAGCAATTATGTTGTTGATAGTATATTCTTTTTGAATAACCAGGTTTACCCTAACGTGCCATTTTTGATAAACCACTTTGTTGATTAAATTCAAATAATCATTAGAATCCTCAGTAGGAATATCCTCCTTATCTGTGCTACCTTTCTTTTCCAAAGAATCAAGGTTTTGATTCATTTCATAGATTTCCTGGGTAGCTTTATTCTGAAATGATTTTAACAATTTTATTTCTGTTTTCAAAATATTTATTTCACCCTTAAGATCAGCGATTGTTACAGGTTTGTAACTGTCATTTTGTTCTAATCTATCTAGAACATTTTTCAGACTGTAGGTTTCATTCTGAATTTGAGGTTTAACCTCTTCTTCTTCTTCTTTATTAGAAGAGATACAAGTTTCAATTATTTTCATTTTTAATTGAGGATCATCAATTTGATCAATGATGTCTAAAAGACTTTGTTGTTTTTCAGTTAAAACATTAATACTGAGACCATTCATCTCAACTATTGCCTTCCAGTAATTATTGGAAGTTGAACATTCTAGATTATTACAATTACAATTATTGGGAATCTCTTCTTCTGAATCAGAAGAAGTGTCTTCCTCTTGGTCAGAAACCTCATTAACCTAATTTTTTGATTCTTCATCTGAAGAATCTGATTCACTTGAATCAAGAAGTAATTTGAAGAGTTGTTGTTTTAACCCTTCATCTATTTGAAGCTCATCTAGCTTTTTCTTAGTTTTGCACTTATTAGCATAATGACATATTTTCCCACACTTAAAACATTTTGCTGTGGACTTCTTCTTTGCCTTATTAGGCTTTTTAGAAGTAGATTCTTTTGAGCCAGATTGCTCACTTTTATTCTTCTTATTGTTATAAGATTTTGATTTTTTCTTAGAGTACTTTTTAGTAGTGGTTTTATTACCACTCTTCTTAGTAGTTGGTTTTAGATATTTAGGCATATCATAACCAAACTGATCGCAAAATTGACCCAATTCTTGTTTACCAGTTAAGTGTTGTTTTTTCAACTGGTTATGTAATTTTATATCATTACATAAAGTTAATCCTTCTTGGATTACTATGGATACCAATTGACCATAGGTATAATTATCATAAGTAATAGTTATACCATTATTTTGGTCTATCAATTTTTTCCTTATTTTCTCAGCAAAGAAATGGGGTAGACCGTCAATGAATTTTGACTTCCAATGCTCACTATTAGCATCGTTTCTTTGCATAACTTTAGCAAGGAAAACATCCTTGTACCAACGAAAATGAGTTAACGTTGGACATTTTAAATTCTGAAGTAATTCTCTACTTCTTTCCCGTTGGTTATCCCAGTGACCAACAAAGTGGAGGATTAATGTGTTTATTAAAGTATAAACAGCATCAGGTCTTTGAATTTCATTTTCACTTTTAACAGCATCTAAAATTTCCGCTCTTTGGATTGCATTAAGGATATTATCCCACCACCCTTTTATCATTCCTGTAAAACCGGCGGTGATCCATCTGGCAATATCTCTATCACCATTACCATTCTGAGCACAAATTGTGCTGTACATCATCATTTGGTGTACGACTCCAAAAATTTGGTATTCAGTCATGCCATCTATGTTCCATTCATAAATGGTCTTTCCACTATAAGACATTTGTTTTTGAAATCCTGCTTCCTCAAATAACATATCTTGAGGACTAGGCCTAGGATAGTAATATCTATCAGCCCCAGCATAAGGGAGTCTTTGTGGAGGATATTGGATTTTATTAATACTTTCATTCTGAAGGAAAACATTCTCCAATTCTGAAATTTCTTGATTACTCATTTCCTCCATTTCCTCAGAAATAACATTAATAGAAAGGCCTCTTAACCTTTTTTGTAGTTCTTTAACCAACTCGGAGTTTTTATTAGGATTGGTCAAATTAAAATTTGTTATAGGAATAGGAGGACGAATATTAGAGGGAGAGATGACCTCCTCAATTCTCTCTTTAGTCTGAGAATTCTTAATGTCATCCCTTATTTGGGTGACCTGGTCCTCTATTCTAACCAATTGTTCTCCTATAGTACTAAGGTGGAGATTAGTGTGATTATTCTGTTTATGCAGTTTACCATTTAAATCTGCATTAGAGGGCTTAACAAAAGCCACAGTTTCAAGAGTAGGTTCAGATTCTGAACTTCCTTCCAGAGATAAAGGAATAGTGGGAGGATGAACTGCCTTAAGTACAGTTCCTGACATACTTCGCCAATTCCTATGATAGTCTTGAATAACATGAATAGATCTATCAATTTCAGGAAAATATTTACAATAAAACCATTGGGCAAAAGGGATGATTTTCTTTGAATACTCAATCCAATCATAAAATTCCCTTTTAAATTCTTGTAGTTGTTTCTCACTATATTTTGAGAAATACCATTCCCTAAATTCCTTGTATTTAGGTTGATAAAATTCTTTATTTATTCCTTTCCTGATTTCAGGATCTATTATGGTCATTAATGGAAAAATTCATATCGCTGGCAGTAGGTGATTCTACTGGTTCTGGAACATTATAAACTCCATGAGGAATTTGGTTTTGGGATATTCTTATTCCTGCCAAATTAATCTCATCTAGACTAGGAATTTCAGAAGTTGAGTGTCTACTAGTAGGAGGAACACTCACCCTATAAGGTATTTGGGTACTAGAGAAGCTATTTCTAGTGCTATTGCTTCGAAGAAGTCTCTCAGATCGAGAATTCCTAAAATTTAGGGAAACAGTTCCCTCATTATCTTGAACTATTTGTTCAATTTGATTTATTATTGGTCTTGGTGGGACCGCATTGGTTATAGTCCAATTCTCGGGAAATGTAATTTCTTCCCAGTTGATTAACCTATTGGTTGCAATATTAGAAGTCAACATATTGGTTTCTATTAAGACCGTTTGGTCTGGGGACGATAAGTTTCGAACCCTAGGGTTCAAAGTATTCGTAACTTTATAATAAATTCTGTAGATTACAGCTATTACCTCAGATCCGGGTAAATAATCATAACCTCTAGTTTGGATCCTACAATTTAGGACCTCACCGATATTCCTATCTGTCAAAGAAACAGTCAGATTAGGATAAGCATTAAAGTAAACTGGACCATGACATAAACTGGTCTCGATTGCCTCCATTATTGAGGATCTCCAATTATTACATCTGCCATCTCTCAAAGTTACTTGGAGACAGGTATCCATTCCTAACAGTGTTAGGGGTTTAAGGGCAACTTGCACTAAACCAATATGAATGTAATTATAATTCTGCATATGAGCTAGAATATCACTTCTATCTAGAAGATTAATTATCTTATCATTCAGCTCTATGCTTTCAGTTTTTTCTTTGGTTTTAATTGCCAAAGTACTTCTAAATTCAAAAGTTCCTCGTCCATAAATAGTAGATGGACGCACTGGAGGAATTGTCCAGTGATTCAATTGTTCTTGCACATTGGCATATTCCACTAATTCGGAATTCTTAATTCTATCATTATCAGATCTAAATAATCTTCTCATTGAGGAAAAGTGTTAGTGCTCATATAAGATATTTTCTTATGATTTTGCCTCTCTTTTTTTTCTTTTTTTAAATGAAAGATAGCATTATAAGTAGCACGTCTGTCAACGATTTACCGGAGCAAGGCCAAAATACCCTAACCGGGTTTTCAAGGCCGGACAAATCCGAACGCGACTTGGGTGACGTCCCACTACCCCTAATGATATCTTTACATTTAATTTTTTGAAGGATTGTAAAAGTCCAACTATCAACTCAATGGTATAATCAAAATAGGATAATCAAAAATTGACACAACAGCTTTTGATTATTCATTTAAGAGGTTGCTAAGCTTAACAATGTTGAGGTTCACAATGGTCACTTCTAGTCCATAACCAAAATAAGTGGTCCACTACATTTTCACTCTCTCTCTCTGTTTTTCGCCATTCACTCCCCTCCATTTAAGTTTTTTTTGGGCAAAAATATATTGATTCTCTCTCTTAATTTTGGGAAAAAAATCGGTGATTTCCTTCCCTCCTATTATGAAATTTTTTTGGGGGGAAAAATAGAAACGAGAAAGAAGAGTGAAATACCTTAATCCGACGACGATGAGTTGAATTATAGATGATTGAGAGATACGAGCTTCACTTTTTGAAGGAAAAAAAGAGAAATAGTTTGTGGGCGAGATGAAGAAGATATAGAGTAGACGAAGAAGAAAAGGAGAAAATTCCAGTTAAAACACTATACAAATTTTGGAACTAATTAAGTTATGTGGTGTGGAGTCCACAAATTTTGATTATTGAAAAATGTTGCTAGTTTTGGTTATCCAAAGCTCAAAATTTGATTATTTTTAAGGATGTTGCTAAGTTTGATTATACTATTGTAAGCCATCTTTTGCACCAACATTGTTAATTTTAAAAACAATTGGCTTTTGATTATACCACTGTGGATGGCCTTACACACCAAGTTAGTGAAATATCACTAATATTGGAAAGTTATAATTTAGTACTGAAAATTACAAAAAATCGATTAATGACCAACTGTAGTGAAACCTCATTAATCATCATAAAACATATCACACTTCACAATTTGATGAGACCTTCGAACTAATGAAATAAAATGTAACAGAACAAACACCATAAATCTGGACAAGAACATCCAACATATTTGGATCTAAACATCTCTCATATAAGTCTCATAAAATAAAAAACATCTCAATTGAGAATAGCTTACATCTCATATGTAGACTAACGGGCCGGTCGAAATTCATCAACAAAACATGGAAATTCCACTAATTGAGAGAGAGATGATACGATCGAAAATTCACAATCTCAAGGGCCAATTCTCCACCATCGACGGCAGCAATGACAATGCAGTCGCCATGGTTGACGAATTGAAGATGCTCCCAGTCACCAATTTGAGGTTCTTATCGGAGAATCTCCCCCTTGCGTTTGCCGTTGTCGTGTCTATCTTAGCAGATCTCAATTCATAGTTCGAGCAGAATTTCCAACTAGTGAAACCCCGTTCCAGAAATCTTCTTAAAAAATAAGCAGTTTATTTCACATTTTCAAACTCAAAAATAATGTAAATGAAAAATAATTTTTCAATTTTTTTTGCATCGTATAAAAGATCTCTTTCAAACAAGATCCATATTGCATATTTTTAAATTTCAATAAGCCCATAATTCTTGAGCTTGAAATTATCTTCTTAAAAAATAAGTAACTTATTTTGGTTCTAGAACGGGCTCTAATTAACACAACATGCATCAGATTTCAAGTAAGCTAGTGAAACCTCGATCACTAATCATATGAAAACATAAAAACGTAACCATAGTAAATAGTAATCCATGAAATTAGTGATACTTCAAGAGCATTCTTGACCGCTTCATGAGTAACATTCTACCAATAAAGTAATATAACAAGATTTTGACGCATATTCTTGAGTTCACACAATGAAACTTTTACCCTTCAAAACACAAGGTAAAGTAGCAAAATACAATTTTGATGTTAATTCTTTTAAATATCTAGCTTCGTAACTCCAATTTATTAAAGAAACGTGATCATGACACTTTTCACATTAACTTTTACATCCATGTTCTCTACTTACCCTCTATCAAAATATCATTATTACACTTTTACTTACTAACTTTTTAAAATGGAATATACTTTTAGGGGGTAAAATAGAAAATATACTAAATCCACTAACTTTGAAAAATGGACACTCATTAAGAGACAACCCAAAATAACATATTGAACTCTAAAAAATGGGACGGAGAAAGTATTAAATATTGGATAATATTTCAGATTTATTGCACCTTAATTAACTTGGGCCTGAGGTACTTGTTAGCAGAACCATTCTTTCAAGTCAAACGAGCAAGTAGTTGATCAAACTTAGTTTGAAAACTTAACGAGCTCGAGCTTAGCTTATTTATGATACGAGATGATCCGATCTCTAGTAATTTGAACTTTTTTAAGTTTTTTATACACAATAAGCCAAACGAGCTGAGTAGTAGCTTGTTCAAACTTGATTTGAAATCTTAACGACCTTCAAAAAAATATTCAAACTTGGTTTGTTTATAGGATCTTGCTATTCACACAGAGAAATACAACACAGATAGCGCACAGATTTTTTGTGGGGCCCACTTTGCGTCCCACACAAACAATCCAACCCGTTCATTAAATGTAAAATAGTTTTTTAAGGGCTCTCACGATAAATAAGTTGATTTAATTAGTTCAATCCAATACCTATAGGTGCTTGATATAATCATCTAACTTTTCATTTGGATTTCAGGATAATGAAAAATTAGATGATTGGATCAAGCACCTATATGTATCGAATTGAGCTGAATTTTCACGGAGGGCCTTGAAAAATGTTTTAAATTTAATGAATTTCTCATATCGTTTGCGTGGGACCCGTAATGGGCCTCACAAAAAATCTGTGGGCGATCTGTGTATTATTTGTCTGTATCAACAGACTTATCGTTGTTTATATAACAAGAGTAAAGCTATAAGTACATATGGAATGTACATACGTTGTACATATGGATTTTATGGGCTCACCTCGGATCCCATCAAAATGATTCGAACCATCCATTATTTTTAAAATATTGTTTTTATAGAGTCTTGTAAAAAATCAGCTCAACCCGATATCGATAACGATTTTTTCTGAATTTGTGATGGTGAAACTACTTAACTATTCAGTTTCATCCCTACAAATTTAAAAAAAATCCTTACCTATATCGTGTCGAGCTGATTTTTTATAGGACTTCATAAAAATTTTTAAAAATAATGGACAATTCGAATCATCCTCAATGTAAACCTCACAAAATCTATATGTATTTACATTCCATATGTACACATAACAATACTCATGTAACAAACTGGTCTCGAACAAACTTTAACAAACTGATCTCGAACAAGCTTTAACGAGCTCTGTTGAATAGCATAAACAGCCCTAATAAATAGTGGAGTAAGTAAATACCGCGTGACACTGTTCCTAGAGTAATTACTGTACTTTTCCGTCAACTAGGGCACCCGAATGCGGACTGGGCACCACAGCGTACCGCACACCCCCGCGTCCTCTCCCTTCTCCCTTCAGAACTCTTTCGCGGCTTGAGAGAAGAGAGAACATGGCGGTACCAGGGAGGCGGAACGGTATGCTGGACGAAGACGAAGAAGAACAAGATGCTCTTTTTCAAGAAGAAGAAGAAGAAGACGTCGACGAACTTCTGGAAACCGAGTCCGACACCCCTCCGCACCTCCGTGACCTCGCTTCCGCCTCCGAGCTCGGGGACGTCGACGCCCTCCGCCGCGCTCTAGGTGCGTTTACATACTCGTTGGTTCAATTTCTATGTATCACCAGTTTTTGTGCCTTCTTTTGGGGTCAAGGTTAGGGGAGTGCAAAAATCCACTGTATATTGATTTTCGCTCTCCCCAAAGTTAACAAGTTGGGGAGTGCGAAAATCACTCCCCTAAGGTTATTGTAATTGTTGAGCTAGAAGCTAGGGTTTGACTGTATCTCATATTTTGCTTGAAGCAAGCTTAGTGTAAACCGGTAGATGTGTGTAGAGACGAGAGGGAGAACCGCTGAGTTGGTAAATGTGTCACACTTAAGTCACATAATGCGTGTGTGGGTATCAGGAGCGTGAGTGGGAGCATGAAAAGTGTCTTTCAAAACTCCACCATAAAACTATTGTGAGTGCGAGCAGCCGAGCACATAGTGAGGATTGAGTGCAGGAGCGAAGGCCTTTTTGAAGGATTATGTGACTAAGGTCACACTAGACACATTGGTAAAGAAATCAAGAATAATCTTTCTTAATCGTATTCTGCAGAACTTGATCACAATAGACAGATGGTGATGTATTTATACGACTATAGTGTATCCTCTGCACTCTATAACACATTAGTAAAGAATACATACAGCTAACTCATTTTTTTTTTTTCCAATCCAAAGAAATACTAATTTATTCTATCCTAGGGAAAGGGTAGTGGGTGGGGGGTTGGGGTTTAAACCCTCACCAAACAAAGTGCCAATTACCTGCCCAATCAACTGCGCTAGGAAGCAACTTACATACAACTAACTCTAACAAACCATAATTGACCAAAGACGGAGATAACTGCATACGAGACGTAATCCACTGTTACTCAACCGTTTTCATTACTAAGGACCTTTTGCCATGTAGGCATAAGAACTTATTAAGAACCTTTTCTCAAATAAAGTGGAAATTGGTTTCAACATGCTTGATTCGTGCATGAGCAATGGGTTGTCAGAGAGTATTTGCTTGGGTAATTTTTTTCTATAAAAATGTGTACACTTCTGTTAAAACACACACACACGCACGCGCGCGCGCACACACACATATTTCTAGGTTTACACCTCGATGCCTGGCTGCCTGCGCCTACGCCTTGCCTCATAAGCGATAAAATGCCTTGCATTGGGCATTTGCCTTTGAAAGCATTGGTTGTGGCTCGTGCACGTAATTGATATGATTGCAACTAGGTTCTTTTATAAGCCCTCAAGAGGTGTCGTAGGTGCTCAAACCATGCCTTCGATATACCTGTAGTTTGGTTCGTGCATGAGGATCCAATAGGTGGTGTTTGTGCTTAATTGCTTCATTTGAAAAGGTCTCCAACAAGCCCATTATTAAATTTCTATAATTGGGAAGTCAATACTTGATGTACCTTTTATAGATGATTTGCCAATTGTAAAACAATTCAATATGTGGCTTGGAAATCCCAAACTTGTGTTCAACTTGAATTGTTGGCTTCATGAGTTTTTCGAGTTTCCAAAAAATATATAGAACTAAAAACTCCCAATATAGTTTTTGAATAACTTGAGCAACCTATGTCATGTGAGATTTCCATCATTGTCACTATGACAGTATCATCGGTGGCTAAGGCGTATTTCTTAGCGTTAGGGCTTATGCACGCCACCTTTTGGTGATGGTTGCCCTTCTCTTTTGTTGACAACAACTACAGATAACTTGAGTGGCAGCATAGATGAACCAGTGGAAGATGGGGACACTGCTCTTCATCTTGCGTGTCTCTACGGCTATCTACCTTGTGTCCAGGTCAGCTACCCCATGTTTCTATATTCTCGTTATCGCAACTACGGCTAACATTGTTTTCTTTTTCTCACTTCTATTACTTGGCATTAATACCGAAGATCCCCTTTGCGTTATAGCTATTGTTGGAAAGAGGAGCTAGCTTGGAGGTCAAGGATCAAGATGGGGCAATTCCTCTGCATGATGCATGTGCAAGTGGTAGGCCCTGACCTCTACTTTTCACTATCAAATTCATATTATATGCTAATTTTGTGCCAATGACTGCCTGCAGGATTTACGGAGATAGTTGAAGTTCTAATTAACAGCACCAGCAATCCAGAGGCCGTGAAGAGAATGCTAGAATCAGTTGATGTTGAAGGTGATACTGTAAGTATTTTGTGATTCATAGTACTTCCTTCAACTTTATAAAATGTCTTTATATTGGGCTAACTTTAAAACCTCGATTAAAAAGCTTAAGTTCCCTTGTGTTTTTGTTGATAAATACTGAGTATCTTTTTGTGATTGTGCATGTTTTCTGAAAGTCTGTATGATGCATGTATTGGACTTACTAGCTAAACCCTGTAGAACATGGCCACGAGATAGCCCTCGCCACGCACGTGTTGGAGTCGGACACATCTAAATACGTGTCTGATTTTTCAATGTGTTTTGTTAGGTAGGAAATTAGGGACACTCTAGTACACTTGTGGACCCTCTGGTATACTGATTCTTGATTTGCATATTAGTATTGTTAACACTGTCTGTATGTTTTGCTTATATAATTTAATGGGATAGAAACAATGTTTTTGGCTTTCATGTGAGTTCCTAAGATACATACCAAACCAAACGGAGCCGTAAGTCCCAATTGATTGGGGTTGGTTCCATGAAACCACTTTCCCCATTGAACTGTCCAAGAAACCTAGATCCTTTCAAACTACCCTCTCTACGGCCTTTTAATCCCGCCCCCACCATAACCATATTACTCCTCCTAAGTTCCTAACAACCGTATATATCGCTATATAATATACATGTTCTATCGGTGCTAACCCTACCTTCCCGCAAAGGTTTTGGTTTCTAATTTTTCTTGCATTGTCTTGTTACACATTCCATCTTAAATTTTCATTACGCTCATCTTACTTGCTTGTTTTTTTTTAGTACGCAATACTATGTGCCATATAACATGGCTAGTCATATAACAATACAGTAGAATGTTCCTTCAACTTAGCGGGTATTTTGCGTTCACGAAACACTCCCGAAGCACTCCACCACTTGTCCATCTAGTTTGTACTTCATATGTCATGTCCTCCGTAATATCTGTCCTTGCTAACCATTAAGCTATGATACTTGAAAATTTCGCTTCTTAGTAACTCCTGATTTGGGAGGGAGCACTTTGACTATCACTAAGCGTACACTCGATGTACTTCGTTTAACTCCTACTGACTAAATCCTTTCAATTCACCATGCTTCTCTCCAAGCTTCTAATTTATCATTAACACCTTTTGCAGTTTCATCGACTAATAGAATATCATCCCCAAACAACATACACCAGGGGATATTATCCCGAATATGTCTAGTGAATTTATCCATAACTAAGGTAGAGAGGTAGGGACCAAAAGCGGACTCTTGGTGTAATCTTTCTGTGATTGGGGATTCGCTTGTTTCCTCCGCTAGGATCTAATAGTAGTGACAACACCCTCATAAATATCCTTAATTACATCAATATACCCGTTTGTCATACCTTCTCTTCCAAGACCCACCATAGGACATCTCCATGCACCTTATCCTATATTTTTTCCAAGTCTTTGAAAACCATGTCAATGTCTATCTTTTTCTTTCTGTACAGTTCGATTAATCTCCTTACAAGTAAATTGCTTCCATAGTTTATCTACTTGGCATAAACCCAAAGTGATTGCCTTATACATTTTTCATCATTCTTAGGCGATGCTCAACAACTCTTTTCCACAGCTTCATAGTATGCTCATCAATTTAATACCTTTGTAATTAATGCAACTAATCTCTTTTGCCACTCATCAGGCATCTTTCTGGTCAGAATAATTCCTAAGATACATGTATGATATAAATAAGTTTTAAATTGGAAGTGTCCCTTGCGTGTCCGTATTCTAGTTTTTGGAGAAATGATGTGTACATATGTCTTGTCCGTATCTCCTGTCTGTCTGTGCTTCGTAGTCATAATTAGGATGAGTTCTCTATGGCATTTGTTAGAACAGTCTTGGTTGATGAATTTTTTATTTTTTATTTTTGAACAGATGGTTGACGAACTTCAAAAACTTGTTTTTGACGAACTTTTTGGATGAACAATCTTTTAAGATAACACCAATTAGATTTTATAAACTTCTTCAAAACAATTCAGCGAATAAAGAAATGCAAAACGAGGACGACGAGTGTGTGAATTTGCAAAGGCAATCTCTAAAAGGTGTTCTGAATAATGGTTTCTGAAAATATCACCCAAGCAGGGCCATTTTCCTAATACTGCAGGAAATTACGTCTATTACAATTTTCATGTAAGATGATGTTTGCTTTGATAAATTTGACTAGCTCCTGTTACTCTGTTATCTTAATGTATAGTTTGGGGTTTTCAAAAAAAAAAAAAATAGCTCCTGTTAATTCCTTAAGGCTATGTTTGAATTCTGGATTCATATTGGGGTTGTTAGAGGAAAATATGTGGAATCCAGATGAATAATTTAGTTTCTTCTCCTCATTTCTTCGCTCTTTACCTGTACTGGTTCTTCTTTCTTCATGAACCCCCCTGTTACAAATCCGTGATCCTAATGCAACCTAAGGCTCTGTTTGGAACTTATTGGAAGAGAGGAAAGAAAAGAGAAAGTAATTAAGAAGGAAAATGTGAGAAAAATGGAAGGAAAATTTCACTGTGCTCAATACTATTTTCCTATTTACTCTTCTCTTTTCTCTGAACCAAATAAAGGAAGGGGATTTTTTTTAATTTTCCCTTCCTTTCCCCATGTTCCAAACAAAGCCTTAGGTTGCAGCCTAGATGTAAAACACATTTAAACAAGTCGCAGCCTAGAGGTAAACAAAGCTCCTTTTGTCTGCTCTTGATCGCCATTTGTACTTCTCCCCTCATATCCAGCCTCTTCATCATGCGGCCAGAGGTGAACACGAGGATGTTATAGGATTGCTACTGGCTGCTGGTGCTTCTCCTACAAAGACAAACCTCTATGGCAAGGTTAGCAATTGAAAGGATTTTGGTTTGAGGAAATTGATTTTTGCACCTTTTTTTTCCCTTTTCGAAATTGCTCTCTTTTTTGAGTTGTAGGTATTGCTCTTTTTAAGTGTGGATTTTTTTTCATACGAAAGGACAGTACTGTAAATTTACATTGAAGAATATTAGAAAAGGAGTGTAGTTATAAAAAAAAATGGGAGAGTGAATATCAATTACGTTGTTTGTATTATTTTTGGAACTTTTATTAGGCTCCCTAATTTTCAATTTTGGCAGGCCCCAAGTGAGCTGGCTGATCCTAATACAGAAGCTAGGAGAATTCTCGAAGCTGCTGCCAATGCCATGTAATGCCAGTAGTTGAGGCCAAAAAATAAAAGGTTGAAGATGCTGAACTTGTTTTGATGTTTTTTTAGGTAGGAAACACACAAAAATTAAAGAACATTTTTTGTCATTAGTTACCAGTTGAGAACATAGGAGATGGCTTCTCTGTGATATTTCTATTACGGTTTTAAAATACGTTGTTTTAATACACAGAAGCTAGGAGATGGCTTCTGTGTGATACATCTCTTATGGTTTTAGTACATTGTTTTCTGTCTTAAGTGATGAGCTGCTGCTAGAAAAGGTGTCTATATGGTTGATATGGAGGAATACAATGCTTGCTATTATCGATCAAGGTTTAACTCGATGAAATCCTATTGAATTTTTTTTATATAATATATTTTTATGATATTAGGTGGGTAGCCTCTACTACTTGTGCAATATATTTTTATGATATTAGGTGGGTAGCCTCTACTACTTGTGCTTTCAAAATAATATTTTTGAAAGTACCTACACCCAATAATATTTTTGATTTTTTTTTATATAATGTTAGAACTTAGTGGGTGTAGGTACTTGGCATTGGCACTGGCAAGTACCTGCACAATCTTATACTGTACTATTTTTATGATATTAGGTGGGTAGCCTCTACTACTTATGCTTTCAAAATAAGAACAATTTTTTTATACCATCTTTTTTTTTATTTTTATAAAGTACTTTAATGCGCATAAGATGGTATTTTATTTCCGTTGAACCAAAAAAAAAGAAGGTATTTCAACCTGAAATAAAATGCACATTAAAGTACAATTATTAGGTCATCCACAGTGGTATAATAAAAAATGGATAATCAAAAGTTGACACATCATCTTTTGATTATTCATTTAAGAGGTAGCTAAGCTTAACAATGTTGAGGTCCACAATGGTCACTCCAAGTCCATAACCAAAATAAAGGATCCACTATAATCTCTCTCTTTCTCTCCATTCACTTCCCTCCATTATGATTTTTTTTTTTTGGGCAAAAACATATCAATTCCCTCCCGTAATTTTGAGGGAAAAAAGAATAAAATAGAAACGAGAAAAAAGAGTGAAATACCTTAATCCGGCGACGATTGATTGAATTGTAGATGATCGAAAGATATGAGTTTCACTTTTAGAGGAAAAGAAAGAGAAACTATTTGTGGGGGGAAGTGAAGAAGATATAGAGGCGAATAAGAAAAAAAGAAAATACTAGTTGAAACATGCGTGTATACAAATTTTAGAACCAGTTAACTTATGCTGTCCAAAGCCCAAAATTTGATTATTTCTAAGGATGTTGCTAAGTTTGATTATACCATAGTGAGCCATCTTTTGCACAAACATTGTTAACTTTAAAAACAATTGATTTTTGATTATACTACTGTGAATGGCCTTAAACGCAGTAAACTGTTAAAAGTGGCCTCTTCATCAGTCCATCACAATATCACATTGTTGAGGTTGTGAAATTTTTGTCACCCATGACGCCAGCGAGATCAGAGTTGTCAAACTCCTAATAATAATATAATATCATGGTGCCAGAGAGGGGAGCTCCAAAGCTTCTCTCTTATGAGATTTCGTGACGCTTCTCCAACGACTTTATTGGAGCACAATATGAATATTGAAAATTATAATTAAGGATTACTTTATCAACAGCCATTTACTTCCGAGATCCCTCGTTAAATATTTTTCAAATAACTAAAGTTCAGTATCCTCCCACGAATTTGAGAATTAGACAGAATTGTTTTGTCCAGAATATCAAATATCAACAGAATTGTTTTGTTCATAAATTTCATCGTAAATGGGATATTCTCCGATGACTTTTTTTGTGAGCTCTAATAACACTATCAGAAATGCTACGTTCACCGAACTCAAAAGCGGTGGCCGGCCACCGCACGCATGTGGGGCCCACTCCGGGCCCCGCACGGATAATCTGAGCCGTTCAATAATTATAAAAAAAAAACCGAGTGGGACCCATGAGAAATCACCCAGTCCGATATGTGTAAGTGCTCATATAGGTCGGGTTGTTTTATGCTTGGCAGGAAGGGGTTTGAGAGCTTCTTTCCCAGTTTGAAAGAGAGAATGCACTCCCCCTTGTATTCTTTCCAGATTTTCGAGCTTTCTACCCCAAAAATGGGTTCTTTTAATGTATTGTTGTGGGTGGCTTTCATCTGGTTGAATCAACGGTATTCCAACGAGTCTCCGACGAAGATCTGGTGACATTTCGACGAGTTTCAACAAGCGTGCTCTTCATCGAAACTAGATTCTAGATCAATGTAAACTTGGTCTCGATTTCTGCATTTTATTGGTGATTGAAGCTAGGGTAGAATGTGTAATTAAATTTTGGCATTCTCTCTCTAGGATGAGAGCCTCTCTCTCTAGAACGAGAGTTTCTGCCCTTGGTGGCTTTGCTCGCTAAACCTCCTTGCTGTCATTCCTCCGTGAACCTCCCGTTCAATAATTTTAAAAAATGAAATCGAATGGGCCCATGAAAAATCAGCTCAATTACATATGCGTAGATACTTTATCCAATCATCCTATTTTTCATCCAATCTTCCCTTTTTTTCCGATTTTTCAAAAATTAGAAATTTGGATCGAACACCTACACATACGAATTGAAGTAATTTTTTGCGGACCCACTCGACTCGTTTTAGGTTATGATAGCTTTTACTTTATCAAATCAAATTTAAAGTCATATGGCTCAACTTGACTCGTTTTAGGTTATCATAGTCATACCCTTCCTTTACCCTTGTTTAACCTATGAATATATGGTTATCTCTAAAAGACTTTTATGCTGAATTCAAGGTCCACCATTACCTAATTGTTATGCTTTACTTGAGTTCTATTACGTACCATAAGTGAAGTTTTCAAAGGGTGCTTCTATTTTCTGCTTACTTTGGTTATTTTGATCCATGCGTATTGTATAGTCGTCATGTTGAATTATAAAGTGTGGATTGGGGTATATCAGTCCATATTCCCACAAAATTTTATAACTCAGCATTTCGGCACAGCTTAGTTTGATGCTCCGGTAAACACCTCTAATGCCCACCCATTTTTACACTTCCTATCTGTTTGTACCCATTTTTGACCAAAACGAGAATTCCCTGAGTTTTGGGCTAGCTGGGCCATATCGCGCTAGGCCCAGCTTTATGTTTGAAGCGATCTTATTTATTGGGCCAAGAGGACTGGACAAGGCCCAGCATTTTATGAGGCCGTGGATTTGAGATGACTGGAAAATTCAGAGGCTTTGGGTATTTCCAGAACATGTACGTGATAGTATACAAAGATGCCCGAAAGCGTATCCCTTGTGTTGATCGAGGTCAAGCTAGGATGGTGTGATCAAATACGTTGTGCCGAGTTTTTTGCAACATGTTTAGTGGGATAATAAACTAAACTCACCGGAGGGCAAGCCCAAGGCTCTCGCCTCATCATTTCAATACTAGTTTTTACAGCTTCTCACCATTTACTTTCTAGCAATTTTCTTTTTACGAAAGACTTGTAATTCCGATATTATTACCAAGTCCTTATTCTTTCTTTTTCTTGTACCTTGTCACTTTATTCTCGGAAATATAAGTGACTTTTGTTTCTTGTCCATTTTGTTATTCACTAAATACGAAGTCCTTCACGAGTAAGGCAAATTCGAACCAATTCTCACGGCCTTTCCCAAAAGGATGTGAAGCAATCGCTTGCAAGAAGTCAGATCAGGGTGCTACGACTCCCTAAATCCGTTTGGACCACGCACGGTCTTGGCACGCCCGCATCACTCGAACTCAACGTTCGACCCTAACCGCAGGGTACGTTACGTTTTTGGAGCAAACACTATCTAATGCTGATATGGAATTATAGGTGATTTAAACCGAACCGGCCAAAAAAAAAAAAACATTTTTCACAGGTTTGGTGCCGGTTCAGTTCCATTTCGGTCCGAACCCAGCCAAAACCAGTTGGTTGTTCCAGTTATCATATATGGCTGCTGAGCTCCATCGAGCTATGGCATGTTCTAACAAATGTAAACAAGCCGAGCTGGAGTTTTAAACTCGACCGAGCTTTAAACAGTGGAAATTACTACATATAAATTTTTTTGAACATATTTCCGTGTTGGCGAGCCTACTCGAGCCGAGCTCTAGCTAACTCGAGCTCAGCTTGTTCACAAAACTAGCCTAAAATTCTCTCTCACGCTTAGACGAACAAGAATTTGACCTTACCAAGCCTCGACCCTACTTGCTTGTCTATATATATGCATTAATTTGACCCTACCAATCCACTCCCACTCGTTTAATCGCGTTCCATCCACTGCTGTTGGTTTTGGTTGCATTAATATCCTGCTGCTATATATATTTGGTCTAATGTTTGGGTTGTTTAATGGGTGTATCAACCATGATTAGCTTGGGAAGAAAAGAGTGCACTTAAGTGCTTGACTTGGGCTGGGGTCAAATCTGCTATCTAAATCAGCCAGTGCTCCATCTTCTTGTTGCGATATATCCTGTAGGTCTTCAGTTTTTCCAAATCTTAATAGTTAGTGGATGTGAGTGATATTAATTTGCAGGGATGGTGAACTTTGACTACAGATTTACATTGGGCACTGCATTGAAGGTCAAACAAACTAATTTATTCGAGTTCAATTCGTGTTGGACTCGATTTATAGGTATTTCAGGTTAGAACACATCTTAAAGCTCGTTAATATTCTGAAGAAGGCTCGTGATCGGCTCTACTGAAATCTGGGGTCGGCATGAGTGCTAGTACAATTTTAAAGCTTGCTACTCTATCAAATCAGATTGAAAAAATTAAATCCATGGCTAGCTAGCTAGGCACGGCTTGACTAAACTCAACTTGTGTAGGGTTCTAAATGGAATCATACCTGAAAATTCCTTTTTCGCTATTTAAATACTCAATCAAGCAAAATAAACGGAATCGAAAAATAATAAACGATGAACACAAGGATATACGTGGAAAACCCCTTAAACGGGTAAAAACCACGGGAATGAAATCATGCACTATAACTCATTGTACGGTTACAAACAAACCTATACTTACAACCTAGAATCGCATTTGGTTGACCAAGATTGATTGCCGAATTACTCGTTCACTGCACCCCATGCTTGACCGTTGTTGTCTTGAATCGCTCAAGCCTTCCAATAACCTACGGAATCCACCGTCGGTACCCACCGGAAAAACACTTCGATTAGTAATCACAAAGTTTGGAGAAGGCTCTTGGAATTAATCCGGAAGTTTGATGATCAAACGATCATATCTTTTTCCAAGAGACAAACTAAAAATCTCCCTTAGATATTTCTCTGTTTTGGAGCAAGAGAGGGGCTGCACTCATATATTCGGTAGCCTCGAAATTCCAAAAAACACGCATATAAATAGATGCTGAAAAACAGGAAGGTTGCTCGAGCACTGTATATAACCTGTCTTTGAGTTGCTCAAGCACTGTGACAGAAAAACACTTCCATATTGCCACACACGTGATTTCTTCATTTCCTTTTCCTTTTAAGCACATGCACGAAATCCTCTTGAAAGTTGATTTCCTTCCATGCAAATTACCTTAGGCTCCGTTCCGCAAACTTTCTTAAAAAATAAGTTCTTATTCCCCCACTTCTTATTCAAAAATAATCCAACCTTCTTATTTTTCCCAACTACAAAATTCCTTCCACATTTTCAAACTCAAATATAACATAAATGAAATTTTTTTTTTTTGCACCGTATTAAAGATCTCAATGAGATCTATCAAATAAGATCCATAGTGGTAGGAAAATTATTTGCGTAAACACATTATTTTTGAGCTTAAAGTTGTCTTTACAAAAAGAAGACTGTTTTTACCAATATGGGGGCCGGCGGAGGGAAATCGGTCCGGCGGCCGCGCTGGGCCAAAAGGGGTGCTCGGATCAAGCACCCTACACACCTCGGATGACGTTGATTCCCGCGTTGGCCCCCTTGGTTTTAATTTTTAGAATTTTTGGACGGCTCGGATCGGCCGTCCGGTGGCCGGAGACGGCCCAGCGCGGCCGCCGGACCGATTTCCCTCCCGCCGGCCATACTACCTAAGGGTGAACAAAAAATAAGTTCTTATTTTGGGGAACACCCCTTATTATTGAACAAAAAATAAGTTCTTATTCTCATTGTGGAACACAGCCTTAATGATCTCACCCTTGAATCTTTAATTCCCTTTCCTTATTCAGCTGCCATGTGCACAAAATCCTTCTTCCACTCCAATTTCCTTAACAATCTCTACCTCTCAATTACACAATAATTGATTTCTCCCACCTCCTAAACAGACACTGTATAAATAAATAAATAAATTATAACTCGATAAATGAGAATACAATTATATATTTGTTTTGTTGTGAAATTTGCCAACACGAAAAGACCGACGTGGCCTATGGTTCTAACAATACCTTTCCTTTACCCTTGTTTAACAAATTTCTTGTTATCTCTTGAAGACTTTTATGCTGAATTCAAGGTCCACAACAACCTAATACTCACTTTTTCTATTAATTTGGTCATATTAAGTTATTAAGCATCAATTAATTGAACTATTTATAACAATCCAACTTACCGATCATATTGCTTGAGTGCTAACTATTTATGACCATTTACTATAACTCAGAGGAAAGAAAATAGGCAATTTATTAAGATTCAAATTATTGTTTGAATGTCATCCCATTTTCCTTATACAATATACCTTTTGCATGCACCTATCGTTGTTCAACGAAGTTAATTTTTTTTGTGGACAACATAATTGACAAGTTTACAAAAATGAACAATTGCAATAATAATTGTAGGCCCGGAAAGGCCCACAATGGCCCAAAATTGAACCGGATCGATTGGACACAAAAAAAAAAAAAAAAACCTTAACAGGGAGACTGGTGTTGAAAAATATTAGGTGAGTGGGAAATCAAGTCATCAATGTAGCAAGATTTTAGGGAAACTTTGATATATAATCATCATTGCATTACGCATATGCATTTTCACACAACTGTGATCTTCATCATATATCTCTCTCCCTCGGAAAATTTTTCAGTGCCCAGCGGGTACCACGTGGTGCCCGCTCGTGCATCCGAGCCGTCCATTTCGTGTTTGAACGACTCAGATTTTGAGAGAGAAAAAGGAAAGAGAAAGTGTTGGGGTGAGAGGAGAGCGAGGGTTTCAATCCGAGCCGTCCAAAAGTGAATCGGACGGCTGAGATGTGCCGAGCGGGTGCCACGTCGGCTATACCCGCTCAGCACTGAAAAACTCCTCCTCTCCCTCCCTCCCTCCCTCCCTCCCCAGCAACAGTTTTTACGAAGCCAGCACTCTTAACCATGGACACTAAAATGATTGCCATAAGGATCTGAAGGACTTCCTCGAATATAACGATGTAATTATCAAAAAATATAACGATGTGAAGACAGCACTCTCAACCTTTGCCCTGCAACGCCAACCACCACATCGTGTGTGCTACAATTAAAGCAAATCCTTTCCAAAGGGGAAAATTACTGATCAGCAAATATGACATCAGAGGAAGGGGCACAAAAGAATTACGCTCTCATGGTGACCTTATGGTAATAACAAAGTCATGAAATCATCATTTAAATAAATGTACAAAATTGCCCCTGTTCCTTCCTCCTTTTCGAATTATGAGATATTGAATTAGAGATCGGATCAAACTTCAACAAACGTTAGAGAACAATAAAATACGATATGCAAAATAATGCGACAAATATGGACTACTTGACGTAGACATATTGATCGAAATTACCCTACAAGTAAATACAGTTACCAATATTTATTTCGGTTAAGTTTTTAAGATAAATATTCTAGTAGGTAAGAGCTAGCGGCGCAAGAATTTTCTTGTTGAGAATACAAAACTTTCAAAGGTACTTATCAAATTACTTACCCCAAAAAAAGGTATTTATCAAATTTCTTCTTCCTAAATCTTTTTCCTTGTTTATTGGAAGGTGAAAATTTTGTCAAGGGTAGCTCAAAAATTGTCTACATGTCTGAAAATATTTTCATTTGCCAGTACTTTCAATGAAATTATCCGGAAGAAAGAACATCTCATAGACAGAGACTTGGTTGGTGAGCAGCTATGTACTGCTCACCTATATATTTCTTTCATTGCCTACGATTTGGTCACCGAGAGCTGTTTCCTGCAAACAAATTAGGGCAAAGTGCGGATTACCTCCCTGAGGTTTGGATGTTTGGCAGATAACCTCCCTGACGTTAACTAATGATCACATAACCTCCCTATAGTTTTGGAGTAAACTGCAACCGTTAGGTTTTCCATCCAAACTAACGGAAGGTGTAACACACACCCCTATTGTGAGAGTGAGAATGGGAAAAAAATTAAATAAAGGTAGAGTTTCGGGTAAAATGACAACACTACCGTTCTCCATCATCCTCTCCAACAAATTACTCTGTAGAACATAAAGAAAACCAACCACGGACCATTCCTAGCCACCGACAACCCATGAAACCCTAGCTAACGCTGCCGCCCATCACGGCGACCGTCGCCCATCTTCTCCCGCTGTCCTCTCTCTGAAGCCTTCCAATCTCACATCTTTTGCCTCCGTTGTTGGGCTTTCCTTTGTCGCCGGGTATGTTCACTGATCGTCGTCTCGCTTGCTCCGCGATCGCCATCGCCGGGTACCATTACCGACCAATCGCAGAGGATGTCACCGACACCGGAGAGGTTGTTGTCAATGATCATGGACATCAACGACGGCAAGCAACGTGAAGAAGGCCTTGGGGTTGAAGAAATCGTCGTCGTCAAAAAAGGGTCAGATCCGAGTACATGTACATATTTACATCCTAGTTAGTTTGTGCTGATAATTAGAGTTTTGATTTAAGAATTCGAAGCAGAATTGGTCCTCTTTGCTTTCTTACTTAATGGCAGATTATCAAGACTTTTAATAAATTGAGCTTCATAATTTCGTTTTCGTTGTTTTGGACTGAGATCTATCGATAGCGATTTCATTTCATTTCATTTGATTCTTTGTCAGTGAAAAAACAACGGGAAGTAATCAAGATTTGAAGTGCAAAATATCTTCAATTATTTGGATTGATTTCATAAAAATCACACCGAAAAAATACTGGAATTGCTTAGCAATAAAAAATTACTGGAATTGATTTTTTTGTTACTTTATGTTTTCTGTGTAAGAAGAGAGAGAGAGAAGACATAGTTACAAAGGTAGAGGAAGGAGAGGGAGAGAGAGAAGAGAAGACAGATATATAGGTAATTTATCCCAAATAAAAGTATAGGGGTATTAGAGTCATTTAAACATTTTCTGTTAACGGAGTTAGGGATGCAGTTTACTCCAAAATCATAGGGGGGGTTATGTGGTCATTAGTTAACATCAGGGAGGTTATCTGCCAAATGTCCAAATCTCAGGGAGATAATTCGTACTTTGCCCAACAAATTAATTGGTCACCAATGGGGACCCTTTTCCGACCGGTAGGTTGGTGAGAAAAGGTGTTTTCAAGGACCAATTTCTTGCTCTAATTTGGTCACAAAGTGTGTACTTCCTTTCATTCAATCCAATTTATACAGAACTAAAAAATTCCTTTCCATTTATATCCCCTGTAACCTATGCATTTAATACAGATATCATGCATGAAATTTCCCGAAAAGAAAAATAGAGCCTGATGAGAGAGAGAGATTGGAAAAATTTGCTTCCTGTCTCTTTTGTCATAATTAAGATTGGAAAATGTACAACCATACCAAATTTTATTTAACTCACCACTTTGCAACATTGCTATTTCAAGACTCGCAATACTAAAAGTGCAAACAAATAGTATTAGATCATACTGTAATACAAGACAACATAAAAGTAAACAGAGCATTCGGTTTATTAGGTATTCGCATACCATATACACTAATTGGAAAAGTGGTTCTCTCTCTCGTCCTTGAATGAATCCTTGCGGCTCTAAGGGATTGTACAGGACCTTCTGGTAGATAGCAGTTTAGAAATAATGCCCATCGTTGGTCTACATTGTGGATTGGAATGCAAGCATGCAATTGCTGACTTTACGATGCACATCACTACCTCCTCAACTTCAGGAGATGGGGTTGAAAGGCGTTGATCCAATACGTGTCTCAGTTGTACATTTTCAGCCGCTGGTATTAACAGAGAGGAAATGAAATCTCCCGGATGCTTTCCCTTGATCACCTCAAGTGCTAACACTCCAAAGCTATACACATCACACTTTTCCATCACCTTCATTGTGTAAGCAAGCTCTGCAAAAGGAGAGATAGATCAATTTGAGTTTGCAACATGTCTTTCGAAAAAACTAAGCAGTTGTACTTTGCTTAAGCAATATACAGTTCATGTACGAATATACAAAAGCAGGGCCGGCTCTGAGCCGATACGAGCAAGGTGGCGAACTTAAGCCCCGAATTTTGGATCAAAATTAGGACCCCAGATATGTAATATACATTTAATCTAGCACTTAAATAACAAATAAGCTAGCTAGTCTAGTGGAAAAAACTGAGTTGTTCTATCCAAGAGGTACATGGTTCAAATCTTACGGGCCTCATTTTTTCTTCCTCATATGAATATTTTTTTCCCCTCATAAGTTCGTTTTAGACCCTGAGAATCTCAAAGCCGGCCCTATACAAAAGGTGTGCTCTTTTAAGGGGGACCTGGTGTGGCTGTGCAACATGTGTTGTGCCCTAAGAGCGGGTACATCCATGGAGGAATCAGAACATTCTCACTATAAACAAAACAAAGTTTTACAAGTAGAGTTTGTAACTCACTAGACTCTCCTTGTTTACGGAGTGGAGTAAAGTTGGTGCCTCCCTTATACTCTTATGCACATGGGCAGGGTTTGACTCCCGTAACCACTCATTCCCCTCCCCAAGTCCCTAGGATATAGTAGATCGATTAGGTTTAACGAATGAACAAAAAACCCTACAAAACCTGCAGTGGCGGCTCCAAAAATTTGTAGTAGGATGTTCAAAAATTACCTTGACTCTAATAGCTGATCTATTAACCAATAATATATGTACAAAATCTCATATAGTAGTATAAATAGTGCGGTCAGAAAACATAACCTCTATTCTAAAAAAAATAACTACGAGGCGAATGAGAAGTTAAAAATATATAATAAGTTTTCAAGAAAAATTTAATTTGTTTGAAAGTTATCGTATTGCGTAATAGACAATGTTTCAAGAATTGAGGGGGTAAAATTTTATTGTTGTCCAATATGAGTTCTCATATATTGTGCCAACATTTAACCAGCGTATTAATCTACTAATTAAAACCTTTTTGAAAGAAATTGTAGCGAATATATTGAGACTGACCTTCTCGAAAACATGTTCTTTAAGATGACATGATGAGATTTTCTATTCTAGTCTTAAATTCGAAGGAATATTATTCAATTTAACGCGGTTTGCAATGTAGTGGAATTTTTAAAAGCTTTATCCGTAATTCTATAAGCTAACTAGACAAAAAAAGAAAAGAAAAGATAAAGTAGTTAATGTCAACACATTTAAATCAAGGACAATAAAGATGGAGAGAGAACGCAAAGTGTAATTAATACTTACACCAATAGATTCTTCTTTTTTCTCTTTCTTTTTTCAATTTTTTATTATAATTATGAGCTTCATTTGAGGTAATGTATTAAGTGTTCAAATATTAATTACCTAGATTGATGAGCTGTAATTGGATATTGTGATTGATTATTCAATTGGTTGGGTGGGTGTTCATTTATTTATGGATTGGGTGTTTATTGACATTTGGGTTCAGTGTTCATTGACATTTTGATTGAGTGTTCAAAGTTAGAGAAGCTCAAAATTTTTACATGTATTCTAATAAAAAATAAAATAAATTTTTTTGAGAAAATTATCTCTAAGGATAGAAAAGTGCATGTTAATTTCCATCAAAGATGAACTCAGTTTTTATTTACTTCTAAGAATGATCACATTATGAAGATTATCCTTTTATCCTTCAATAATTACAATTTCATACTGTATTATTTTTTCCTATTATACCGTAGGGTACCCTAAGGCTAAGATAGGTTACCCCAAGGTTTAGGCATTTTCATATGGTTTCAAGGTGCACTTTCCTATTATAGGGTTTTAATGGTTTAGGTACTTTCACACGATTTAGGATTTTAGGCATTTTCATAGGGTACCCTAGGATTTAGGTTTAGGCACTTTCATAGGGTTTAGGGTTATGGGCACTATCATATGGTACCCTATGGTTTAGATTTAGGCACGTTTTAGTGGTTTAGACACTTTTATTGGGGCAATTTTGAAAAAATATTCTAGAATTAATACTTAATGGTACATTTCCGTTTTTTTTTCTGAACCTACATATAAAAACCCCAAAATTTTAAGTGTTCAGTTGACCATGGAACCTTGTATGTGGAGCTGCATGCCTTTGAAAACTTAGAACCAATAGCTATGGATATTAGGTAAAACGTTAGACATATTGCACATCACGTTTCAAACATCAAGTTTCTCCGGCCATTACCCTTGGTAGCTGGAGGACATGGAGTGATGGTTGGATCTGGCTAAGTTTCACATTTGGAGTGCTTAGCAACAAGAGTATGGGAAAGCCACAAAGGCCTCATAAGTCAACAATATGAAGGTACATAAAAGACACCAACCGTAACCTATTTTGGAATTGGTTTTGAGTAATGAAAGGATATAAGGTGTAACCTGAGAAATCAAGCTTGTCAAGTTGGTTGTCTCATTTCTCTCCCTAGTGGTGATCTAAGTTCGAGTCCCACAAGGAGCGGGTTTGGAATTTAGGGTTATGACTATGAATAGCCTCTGAACCCACCGGTTGACTAATATATGTACTAACACCCCGCTAACCCCAACTGATGTATACTGTATGACAAAAAAAAGGTGTAACCTATTATCTGTTGGTACTTTTGAGGTATACTTGACTTTTTATTGGGTGGGCTATTACGGTGGTGATCATGTACATATACTTTATTAGATTCGTTTCATATATAACATATATATAACGCTAAAGTTCACTTTGCAGTGTCATCTCATTTTGCAATATAGATAGTAAGTGAACACACTTTTTCCCGTTTTTGCCAAAAAATATCCATACTTTTTTGAGTAAATAGAAAGGTAGCTTCTTAACTATGACCATTTTTCATTTTTGCAAATAAAGTGATCATAAAAAAAGAAACCAATTATTTCACGTCACTTTTTTCTTTGAATATGTTTTTTAGTGTTTCAAAATACATAAAGTACAAAACGGTTTTCAAAGCACACGAAAAGGCAATTTTTGAAGTGCATAAACAAGAAACTGGAGTGTGAATGTCATTTTAATTTCAAAAGGAATGATTGTATCCACTGTCTTTAAACAAAAGTGTCCATATGTTTATTTTTGTAGCTATATACTATTCTTCAATGATAAAAAAATATTTGAATCTCGGACCACTGAATTAATATTGTTCCCTAACAAAAACTAATGGAATCTACTGGGAAGGGGAACATCGACATTTGACCAAAAGTGTGAGGACTTGAAAAGTAAAATTGACAGTGTATGAAGCAAAATGACACCAAGCGTAAAGTGCAAGGGTGCAAAGTGTACTTTACCCTATATATGAAGCAATGGTTACCTGGTGCAACATATCCATATGTGCCTACAAGTGCACTCCAATTGGAGGAATCCAACTTCAGAAGTTTAGCCGTGCCGAAGTCCGAAACGCGAGCCTCATACTCCTCATCAATCAAAATGTTGTTGCTCGATATGTCGCGGTGAACAATTGGTGGTGCGCAATCATGGTGCATGTATGACAAAGCATGTGCAACACCCTTGATAATATTCACCCTCTTTGGCCAATCCAATTGTTTAGCTTCTTCGTCTCTGCTTAAAATCGACGCCAAGCTTCCCTTTTCTATGTATTCATAAACCAGGAAAGAGTTCTGGGCATGCGAACAGAACCCAAAAAGCTTCACTATGTTGCGATGTCTGATTTCTGTTAGTGCCCTTATCTCATTCAAGAAACCTCGATGATCGTCCTTCCTAGACAAGGGGTGAAGCTTCTTCACAGCCACTGTATTGGCTGATTCAAGCGTTGCTTTGTAGACGGTTCCATATCCTCCTTGCCCAATGCAGCACGTGGCATCAAAATCCTTTGTGGCTTTTAGGATATCCTTGTACATTGCTCTTCCATCGTAGTTTGCTATAGAGAAGAGATTTTCATATTTGGAGGGATCTTCTGCTTGTGATTTTCTCCTTCTTCGATCGGAAATGAATAAAAATCCGATGAATGCACCTAGAAGTAAAAGTGTTCCGCCAAGAGAGAGCATGATTACAAGAACACGCATCCGGTGGTTCACTGGAAAATGATTTTTGCATGGCTGGAATCCTGTGACATTTCCACACAAGCCTTTGTTCCCTTGGAGGCCCTCTATGGCAGCATTGATGAAGGCTTTGCTTATGGGAATGGGCCCCTCCAACTCATTGAAGGAAATGTCAACATGCACCAACCAATTCATGTCTTCAAAACTGTTTGGAATTATGCCAGACAGATTGTTGTGGGAGAGGTTTAACAACTCCAAACTCTGGAAACGTTGGATCTCTGACGGTATCTCCCCTGTAAGTGAATTTCGACTCAGATCCATTTCACACAAAGGAAAGATCTTTTCCAACTGACCTGGGATTTCTTGGCTAAAATGGTTGTGGCTCAAGTTTAAGTAATTCAGTTTGGTGCAATTCTCTAGATTTCCAGCTGCTATTGGCCCACTTAACATGTTTTTGGACAAGTCAAGTTTTTCTAGTTCATTTAGTGATCCGATTTCTCCTGGTATACCACCGGAAAGATGGTTGCCATTCAAATACAGTTCCCATAAAGAACTCAATTTCCCTAATTGACGTGGAATCTCTCCTGTCAAATGATTTGAAGAAAGATCAAGCCTGTGTAGTTGAGCTGAATCTCCAAACTCAGGTGGTATGCTGCCTATGATATTGTTCCCTGCAATCCTCAAGCATTGCAATTTCGGGCACTTACTCCAGTTTTCAGAGATTTCACCATAGAACTTGTTGCGACTTAGATCCAAGTAGTAGAGATGTGGGTAGACCCTAAAATCTTCTGATAAGCTTCCAGTGAGTTGGTTTCCTTCGAGGCGGACTCTGACTAGGCTTGAGCAGTCTTTCAAACTTTTAGGGATATGACCCGTTAATTGGTTGGCGTATACGCTGAAATTTTGAAGTTTCCCCCCTTGGCAAATATCTGGGAGATGGCCGGAAAATTGATTTCCCTCCAGTTGTAGATTGACCAAGTTTTTCAAATTGCGAAATTCTTGCGGAATAGGACCAGAAAGGTTGTTTTCACCCAAGAACAACTGTGCTAATTCAGACAAGTTTCCGAACGAAGCGGGAATGGAACCTCTAAGATGGTTATAGCTCATTTCTAAGTCAACAATCGACTTCAAGTTTCCAAATTCCTTGGGAATGGAACCAAAAAGTCGATTCCTGTATAGATGGAGGAGAGGGAGGGAGGTCAGATTACCCAAGGATGGTGGAATTGACCCACTAAGATTGTTGGTGTGGAAGCTTAGGCTAACTAATCCTTTCAACTTTCCTATTTCATTTGGAATGGAACCAGAAAGTTCGTTGTGGAACAGGTGCAGCACGGTCAAGCGACTCAAGTTTCCAAAAGTTGATGGAATGGGACCAGTTAGCCTATTTTTATCCATGTAAACCAACTCAAGATTGGAGGGGTTTCCTATTTCTTCAGGGATGGAGCCAGAAAGTTGATTGTCATATAGGTATAGAGCAACCAAGTTGCTCAAATTGCCCAAAGAAGAAGGAATAGGACCACTAAGATAATTGGTGTACAAAGCAAGCTCAGAAAGAGACTTCAACTGGCCTATCTCTCGAGGAATTGAGCCTTCCAATTGATTTTCTAGGAAATGGAGTATTTCAAGATTTGTTAAGAGACCAATTTCTGGTGGAATATTTCCAGAAAAGTTATTAATTGACAAATCAAGGTAAACAAGTGGGAGTGAACTGATTTGAGGTGGGATAGGACCAGAGAGTTCATTCATGCTTAGATCAAGATAATCAAGATTAGGAAATGACGGGAATGGAAAGGTTTCGAGAGTACCGTTCATGCCTGAATTCGTGAGGTTCAACCGGGTGACGCTTCCTTCAGCATTGCAAGAAACCCCAAACCAGTTGCATGGGCTACTGGCACTTGAACTGGAGCCATTTTTTTGATTCAGCATCCATGTGGTTAGCACGGAACTATCGGCACTCTGAAGGGTTTCTTTCCACTTGAGGAGAGCATTAGCCTCTTCAACAGAACCAAAGGCACTATCCGTTGAGGAAAAAAGTATAGCAAAAATAATTACAGAAACAGGGCAGAGTAGTTTCTGCAAAAGCTCCATGCTTTTATATTTGATGTGATCAAATGTTGTAATTTATAGGCACATTTGGGTAAGTGTCCCCATGTTTACGACTTTGAAATTAACAGTAAAATGAGAGGAGAAATGAGAATCACCAGTCTGATAAAAAAAATGAGAATCACCGGTAGGACTTGATTCGACTTGAGGTCAAGGTCTTTGTCTTAGTTAATAGTTACTGAAAAAAGGTTGGTCTTCAATGGTTTTGAAAAGTTACTTGGAAAAAAGTTCAGGTACATGAATGCAGAGAAAAATAAGTGGGTGGACGTAATGGCCGGACTTGCATACGCATCCACGTTCAAATTTCCAATGGGAAACCGAGTGATACATTTGCGACTTCCGCTGTAAGAAATTTGATTTGGTCAAGTATGTACAATTAATTTTTTCGCAAATTATCTGTCATTGCGGTTATAATGTCGTGTGGTTAAATAGAGGCAACGTCACTTAGACTCGGAAACGAGTATGAGGTGAGGAATTTGTTTGTGTTTTTCTTTCTTTTTTCTTTTTATCGGCTTCTGCTTCATCATCGAGGTACCGTTGTGGGTTCCAACAATGGTGGTGGTGATGGTCCTTTAGCGGCGATGGTGGTTTGATGACGAATGGTCGGATCGGGAAGCTGATGACGAATCAAATCGGTTGGATCGGCTTCCCGATCGATTCAATTTGGGGCGGGTGTCATCGGTTTTGTGTGCAGAGGTCATGTCGTGCAGGAACGGCTTACAACTTGCTAAGTTGTTGGGTTTGGATGCACTTACAGTTGAAGGGGACTTGCAACAGTTGATTCAAAATTTGGGTAGCAAAAGATTTTGCCCAACAGAAAGTCTATTTGCACAGCAGATCTGTGCACAGATTATGCACAGATCGTGTTGTGGGGCCCACTAAGGGTCCCATACAAATAATCCGAGCCGTTTATTATGTTTAAAAAAAAATTTCAAGTGCCCACGCGAAAAATTAGCTCAATCCGACACCTATAAGTACTTGATCTAATCGTCTAATTTTTCATTCTCTAAAAACCGGAATGAAAAGTTAGATGATTAGATCAAGCACTTATAAATATCGGATTGAGCTAATTTTTCGCGGAGGCTCTTGAAAAAATGTTTTGATCGGATTATTTGTATGGAACTCTTAGTGGGCCCCACAATGTGATCTGTGCACAATCTGTGCACAGATCTGCTGTGCAAGTAGCATCTCTCTTTTGCCCAAGGATAATGGAAGTTGTCATCAAAGATATTAGTCAAAAAGTTGATCGGTTTAGGATTTGTGATTTTCCTTTTATTAGTAGATCGGCAAATGTAGTTGCATAAACTTTGTAACTTTGGGTTGGCGAGGTTTTGATATTTCTACTTGGAAGGTTAGGCCTCCTTATTGGTTATTGGATCCTCTGAAACGATAATCATCTTGTTTGATGTACTGCAATGCTCTTTCTCATCAATTAAAATTTCCTGTGATGGAAATATCACTCACTGCCACTCATTTAATCGCATTCCATCCACTGCTGTTGGTTTTGGTCAGGGCCGGCCCTGAGAATTTAGAGGCTTAAAGCGACTTTTAAAATTGAGGCCTTAGGTTTTCTAAAAAAAAAAAAAAACACAATATAGGTGGTTAATACAAGGTAAAAATATTAAACATGTATTTTAGTTTCGTAATTTAACTAAAATAAAATTTTAAAATATTTTATATCATTAGGGGAAAAAAATCAAACATAGCAAAATACCACTCATACACTGCATTTCTTTAATTAATCATGTTATTAACTTTAACCATAAGAATGCTATTTTTAGCAATGAGAGAATTGTTTACTTTAAATCTTTTTTTTCAGAGTTTGATGAGTGAAAATTAATTATTTTGATTTATATATAGTCAAAAGTGTTTTATTTGTGAAATTGATATTAGAAGTTGAAAATAAAATTGAAATAAATGAAGACAAAAAAAACTTATCAGAACATTTATCATGTTCTTTGAGTAATATCTACTACAATCACTTTAGTATAACTAATTTAGAATACAAGTGATGCAAGAATTGTCATTATCTACCTAGATTAACTACAAAAAATAAGAAAAAGAAAGAAAAAAGAATTGCCCCAACCTCCTGGGAATCGAACCCAGGAATGCAAGTGTAAAACTTTAACAACTACTCTCAGACCATCAGTGCTGCGACTCAACATTTGCAAGATTAAGAAGAACTTACATATATATAAACGTTCTCGTCTGGAAAATGAGGCCTAGTTTTGGTTTAACTTTGGTAATACTGATTTCCTGCTGCTAAATTTGATCTGGACTTTGGCCCAGTTTTGAAAGAAAGGCTTCGATTGTGTAAATGGAACCCTGGGAAGTGGGAATATCTACAAAAAGATTCAAAATCTCGGATTCTGTTGGGCTAATATAACAAAAATGCTATGGGTAAATACATAACTAGCTCAATTTTTCCCCTACAGAAGCAGAGGTAATACTTGGAACGACTCTGTAAGTTTTTCAGTGCCGGGTGGGCACGGCCACGTGGTGCCCATGTGCACATCTCGGCCATCCAAACGTGTTTGGACGGTCCAGATTTGTTTTGGGTAATTTTTTAGTGCAAAATTACCAAAACACCCCTCAAACCCAAACAAATATGGGCTGTCCAAAACACGTTTGGACGGCCGAGATGTGCACACGGGCACCATGTGGCCGTTCCCACCCGGCACTGAAAAATTCCTCCACTAAGAGTAGCTTTTTAGGAAAAATTAGTATTCCAAATTGAAGTTGCCCGAAGAAATTAACTGCTCGAGGCTACTTTTGAGCTGATAGCTCGAGTGCAATTTTGTTCATCCTTGCAATACACTTTTTGATAAGCATGACATTACTTTGTGGTGAGATCCACACCATTTCAACCAATAAGATATAGGGTAGTGTTCAAAATTAAATCCTGGTAGGTCTTTGAAAACTTGGTTCATGGATGGCCGAGATTTCGGACTAAAGCTCAAGCATTCAAATGCAAGTTTTATGGCAGAGACGACTTGATCTGCCGGAGGCAAGAGACGTAGGTCCCTACATTCTTCAACAATATGTGATAGGTGGGTGTAGGTGACGAGGAGGAGGATAGAAATGACAGACGACGAGGAGGATAGAAATGAGTGTCAGAAAAAACTGGTAAATTTGAAATGGATGAATGAATGAAATTAGACACAAGATCGAATCACGACTGCAAGGGCATGTTCTAGGCAGGGGCGGAGCCAGGATTTACTAGCAGTGGGGTCAAGTATCTACAACATCGTTTAATGGAGCAACTAAATCCGCAATCTAGAGAACAACTACGATGACTCTTGTTTTGTATTGTATTTTTTATGCGTGAAATTTGGGGGGAAAAAAATATGAAACTTCAATCTCTCGTCTGTGAAAGGGTAGAAATGTTTAATTCCGAGCGAATATAAGGCTTTTATTCAAATCCCAAAAAATTAGGAAAATTCAAGCCTAAATTAGGGAAGGGTTTTCAGACACCTATTGAAGAGTTCATCATGCTTGGCTTGGGAAGAGAAGAGTGCACTTAGTGCTTGACTTGGAGTATGGAAAGTGTTTACAAAGTTTTTTAGGTAGTGGAAGTCTGGGATTGGCATGAGTGCTCTTACAATTTTCAAGCTTGTTAATTACCCTATCAAATCAGATTGAAAAAATCCATGGCTAGCTAGGCACGGCTTGACTAAACTCAACTTGTGTAGGGTTCTAATGGAATCATTACCCTTCTTTTACCCTGTTCAACAAATTTCTTGTTATCCCTTGAAGACTTAATTCAGGTCCGCAACAACATAATTGTTATGCTTTACTCGAGCTTCTATTTTCTCCACTTCGATTATTTTGGTCGATACGTATCATCTAGTCATTATAATATTGAGTGATGACGTGTGGACTGGGTTTATCCGTCCATATACCTATTGCTATGCAGTTTGATGCCTTCCTATCTGATAAATATAGGGTCGGTTAAAGTATCGACCATCAATCCAAAGAAGACCTTCTGACCAGTCAACCGGCATCGGACGCGTGGCCAGAGAGCCCGCATGGCAAGAGGATAATAGTCAAACTTTTGACTAAAAGGAGACCGCTGACTACCCAATCACGGGGAAGCATATACGACAGGAAACGAGGGACCGATGTGTGGCAGGAGGGCCCCACGCCATCGCAAGCGGGTCCTGCGAGGCGAGGCAGGTCCTGCAGAAAGACAAAGGCCTTCACGAGCAGAGTAGCCCACGAGAGCCATCGTGGCGGTAGCCGCACTAGTCATGAGACTCCAAGGTCGTAACTCGTAAAAAGGATGTCGTTAAGAGCGTCAAGAGTCCCCCTTTGGCCATAAGCCAGGGCCAGAGGGGCACTCCGAGACGAAACGATCGCTGCAGGTCGCGACCTTGCTCCTGCGGGAATTGGGGAGGATTTTGTGGCTCAGTGGCTTGGGAAGGAGGTCTCGTCGCGAGAAGGGATCCACTACAAGAAGAATTACATTGGGTGACGAATGAAAATTGTCACAAATTGCATGTTTTTCGTCACAAATAGTATAGGTGACGAAAAAAAAATTGTCGACTAAAGGTTGTCAAGGATTCCTACCTGGTGATGAAATCTATTTTTCATCACCTATAATGCCTTTTGATGAAGAAATATTTCGTCAACAAAAAGTGAACAATTGGTGACGAAATTTTTTTCCTCACCTATTGTACTTTTTGACGACGAAATTTTTTGTCATCAATTATTCCTTTTGGTGACGAAAATATTCATCACCAATGGGTCATATCGGTGACAAATTTTCGTCACCAATATAAGAAATCGGTGACGAAATTTTTCGTTGCAAAAGACAATTCATATGGGAAAAAAATACCTCTTTCTTGCTCCTGTTAGGTTTCGAACCCGAGTACCTTGAGTATTTCGCGCAAGCTTCAACCAACTGCACCACATACACTTTTCAAGACATATTTGAAATATTTAATATATAACATATATGTTTAACATGAAAATATATTTCGAATGTAGTTTTGAACCTTTAAATATTAAAATTAGCAATTGTGATGAACATGAAAGTTGTAGGCATTTGACTTATTGTTCAAACCCAATTTGAATTATCTCAATCAGAGTTCTTAGTAAAGAGTTATGCCTGAAATACATTTAGTGACAAAGCGCAATTTATAAATTTCGTCACCTAAGGTACCCATTTGACGACAAAATATATTTTTCATCGCTGAAAGCATTAAAATGGTGACAAAATTATTTTTTGTCACCAAAGTTAAGCATTTGGTGACGAAAAAAATATTTCGTTACTAAATTGGTCCCATCTGGTGACGAAATATATTTTGTCACCTTTTTAAGCTTTCGGCGACGAAAAATGTTTTTAATCGCCAAATGGGTACCTTTGGTGACAAAAATATTTTTTCCATCGCTAAACAGGTATAATAGTAGTGCTATAGGGACCGATGGTCCCCATACCGAAATTGCACCAACAGCCACGCCGGGCTATCTCCGGCCACTAGACGGCCGATCCAAGCAGTCCAAAAATTCTAAGAAAAAAAAACGAGGGGGCCCACGCGAGAATCAACGGCATCCAATGTGTGTAGGGTGCTTAATCCAAACACCATTTTTTTCATGTATATATGTATAAAATAGGTTTATTCCAGGTATAATTGGTGACAAAATTATTTCATCACGGAATTTGTCAAAACAGTGACAAATTTATTTTTTCGTTGCCAAATATATTCATTTAGTGACGAAATTAATTTTTTCGTTGCCAAATAAATTTCGTCACCACTTTTTTGTCACCAAATTTGATTTTTATTGTAGTGATCGTGCCTGCGGGCGGTGACGTCTCCTCTGCGACCTAGTGGTACAAGAGGGACACATGTCGAGATTTTATGGAGCGCCGCCTTGAGCCTGACCAAGGCTCAGGTGCCCTATAAATTCCCCCAACATTCCCTCAGATTTGACAGAGACAGCTTTTTCTAGAGAGAGAAAGTGGTGAGCACAGATTCTGAGAAAGGAGAACATCCTTCTCAGTGTGACCTCACCCAATCCTTCTAGATAGAGTTGTTGGATCCCCCCGCGGAAAAGACAAGGGACACGCTGCCTTTGTCTCTTCTATACCTCTCGCTTCTTCCCTCACCCCACAAGATTGCTCCTCCTTTCCCCTCACTAATCATCAACTAATCACAACTCTCTAACTCACAAAGATTTACATGTCAACTACATACCGCAAGTCCTACGAACCTACAATAAATTTCATAAAGGAAAAATGGAGAGAGAATTATATACATTACAAAGAATCAGCAAATACCTATGATTAAGGCGTATTGACTCTAGAGTGATTGTGGAGTGATTTCGGGGGTCATAATCCCTTGATTCCATGATAGTGTAATCGACCAAGGCTCTAGCCCAAGTGGTCATGAGGGGCACTTAAGTGCCAAGGTGTGAGGTGTCAGGTTCGAGTTGATGGAGCAATATCCTCCTGCCGTAGTAATCTAACTTACTAATATCCTATCGTGTGACCAAAAAAAAAAAGGGAAATGATATTGGCACTCCAAAAATTGATGCAGGCACTCCAAAAAACAAAGAAAAGTGGCTTTGGAATTACACTGATTTTGAAGTGCCTGCATCAATTTTTAGAGTGTCAATATCATTTTCCAAAAAAAAATAGGGAAAATTTCAAAATGACACCTGAACTTTGCACCAAATGTCACAGAGACACCTGAATTTAAGTTTATTTCAATTAAACACCTGTACTAATAAAATTTCCAAATTTAGACACTTGAACTTAAGTTTATTTCAATTAAACACCTGTACTAATAAAATTCCCAAATTTAGACCCCTGCCGTTATTATCTGTCCCAAAAATTGCTAACATGGTATCTCTAACCCGTTTAAGTTGTCCTATTTCACATATTTTCAACAAGGGACGATGCACCCAAGCGAATGTAAAGTACTTATACGTAGTGGGTGCATCGTCTCTTGTTGAAAATATGTGTAATAGGGCAACTTAAACGGGTTGGAGATGCCATATTAGCAATTTTTGGGACAGAGAATAACGGCAGGGGTCTAAATTTGTTAGTACAAGTGTTTAATTGAAATAAACTTAAGTTCAGGTGTCTCTGTGACATTTGGTGCAAAGTTCAGGTGTCATTTTGAAATTTTCCCAAAAAAATAACACCCAACTTGAAAATCAAAGTCTTAAACTGATGAGATGCTCCAAGAGGCTTAGTAAAAACATCAGCTAGTTATTGTTGCGAAGGCAAAAAGACAAGTGTGAATAAGACCAGCTTGAAGATTCTCATGAACGAGGTGGCAATCAAGCTCAATATATATGTTTGGTTCGGTCATGAAAAACAGGATTAGCAGCGATATGGAGGGCAACCTGATTGTTGCAATAAAAGGTGGCTGTATGTGAATACCAAAGTCTTTGAGCAAAGAGAATAACCACGTAATCTCACAACAAGTACTAGCCATGGCACAATATTTGATCGGCTTCAGTTGAAGAACTAGAAACAGTGGACAAGCACCTTTTGCAATCAAAAATAAGAACAAATGTGCCCTATGAAAGTGCCTAAAACCCTAGGGTACCCTATGAAAGTGCCTAATACCCTAGGGTATCCTATAAAAGTGCCAAAATCACTAAAACCCTATAATAGGAAAGTGCACCCTAAAACCCTATGAAAATGCCTAAAGATGTTTTGGCCTTATAGCTAAAAAACTCAAAAAGTTGAAGGACCTCCACTGAAAATTATTTTGTTGGTGTCCTTCTTCTAAATGAAAACTATTTTACTGCCCTTATAGCTAATTTTTCCTTCTCTTATCTGGCGTGCTTGCTCGAGAGTATAGTGTACTCAACGAAAAAGTCCCCTTTTGAGTAGATTCAGGTTTGGTTGAGCTCTAGCGAGGGCTTTCTCTAGCGGCGGCGGCGTTCTTTTGATCGACGATGTGGGGCTTGCTCCAAGCCTACCTCTCCCCTTTGTCTTCTCCAAAGTCGGTGTGTTGTGGCGGCGGTTTGGTTAATAACAGAGGTAGGAGGGTAGAGTAGAGCTTTAGTTTTAGTTTTTTTCTGTTTTTATAGGCGACTTTTGCCGAAGGTTTTTCTACCGGCTGGTTTCCCCAATCCGGTTTGTACCGATTTGGGTTGTTCCCCATATCTGGTGTAGTTAGGTTGGTGGGCAAATAATCTAGTTTAATTTAGGTGTTAGTTGGTGAATCATTGTTTTGGCTGTGTTTGGTTGGTTTTGTGCTTCTCGGACTGTTATCTTGCCTGCCGTGGCTGTGAGGATTCGGTGGTGGGGTTGTAGCTTACCGGTGTTTTACTTCTCGTGGCCAGAGCCCGCCGTGTCAGTGGGGGCTTGCCTTGGAATAACGTCCTGTGTTTTGTGGTTGCGAGCATGTGTATCAAGTCGACGGGTCTTAAACACGCCAATGTAGCTCTTTGGGATGGCAGATCTGTGCTCTAGATTTCATATGTGCTTTCAAGGGTTTGAGCTGGGTGTCCTTATAAGATTCTCTATTGCCTTTTCAGTGACTGGTTCTTAAGTACCGACGTTTTGCTGGGCCTGCAGTTGCAGTAGGTGTCTATGTCTAGATTTTGGTAGTTTTGGTTCATTTCTTTATCTTTTGATGATTTTCTGTAATGCTGTAGACACCCCATTTGGTAGTCCGTAATACTTAGGCCTCCTGCCAAGCGGCCGCCCAATGATGAGAATGTTGCTTTCGATTATAGTTGTTCACAGGAAGTGATCTTGATGCATTGATGCTCGGAGATAGCCTTTCGTCATATCTTTCAAAATGTTTTCACCAAACTAAAAGTTTTCCTTTAAGCCGTGTTGCATTCCATTTCAAAATATCCTTTGAAAAATGTTAAGTCTTTTTATCCATAAAACAATCCGTTTTAGCCCATAAAAACTTGATTTTTAGCCCAAATTGTCACTGTTTTTAGCCCGAAATCATCCCGGAAGGCATCGGAACAGACCCGAACCAACCCTAGACCAAGGTAGGCCTGCCCGGAGCCCATAAGCATGGGCCGGAGCTGGGCCGGCTTTCCCCCAAGGCCGGGCCCGCCTTCGTGTGTCGACTATGGCACCGTTTTGTCCCGCCGCCTCGATTCCCATGTTTTCCGGACTTTTCCGCGATCCCACATCGAAAAATTCAGTGTTTTCTTCCGCGAAATCACCCTAATAAACCCATTACCTCCCCACTTTTCAAATCGTTCAGAAAGTTCATCTTTTAGGTGATTCAAAGCAAGCTTTGAGTCCCTTTAGTCAAAGTTCATGCTAGTAGAGCTTTCCTAGCATTCGGGCATAGTCTTCCCTACGCCGTTAGGCTGTCGATGGTTTCTTGCATCAAGGTTGCTCCCCTACGAGCAATCCAGTTCATTCTTTCGCTCAGTTCCTGAGGGCAGTCCACTTGGTCGTCAGGAGTCAAGGTATGTCATTTTCCTTTGTTTTCTTTATTGTTTAGTTTAGTTGTTTTCTTTATTACTTAGGAGCATGCCTAGGTTTTACTTTGTGTTCTTGTTTAGTTCTTGCTAGTTTAAGCTTTTGATTCGTTTTATGATTGCATGCTAGCGTAGTTTGTGTTTATGCATGGTAATCTAGGGTAGTAGTTCATGTGCAATTATTGTTTTGCCCTCCATACATGTTTAGTCGTACTGCTGCACGTTTAATTCTTTAAAATATTACCATTCTGTTACTTTGTCCACATGAACACTCGCACATGCATCCATGTAATCGTTACTTTGTCTTCATGCACATTTACCATTTTACCCCTGTCATTATGCTGCCCGCATATATGCTGATATCTTAGTTCATATCGTTACGCTGCACAACTATAGCTGTTACTCTATCCGTTTTCAGCCGTTATGCTGCTTGTTTATCCCCATCATGTCAAATTACTGTTTTACCCCCTGCATGTCGCATGTTAGCATGATGCATGTTTAATTAGCTGCTATGCCCTCATGGTCTATCCATGAGTAGCTTGTCAATGCATGTGGTTTCCTAATCGGGTTACTTTCCTAATTTGACACGATTTCCTAATTTGGAAAGTTTCCTAATCCGGTCAGGTTTCCTAATCGGGTTACTTTCCTAACTTGGTTGGATTTCCTAATTTGGAAAGTTTCCTAATCTGGTTAGGTTTCTAGTTTTAGCTAGTTTCCTAATGTATTCATCCTGCATGTTAGTTCAAGTTCAGTTCATGCATGTTTCCTACTTCTGTTTAGTTGCATGTCTAGTTTAAACATCACATGTTGCACGTATCCATTTAATTCAGGCCTTTGCTATGCTCGTTAGTTTTAGGGTAACTTCCCCTAGAAGTAAGGACCCTTCCAGCATTCGCAACGGCGGATTAATCTTTCTTGTGTGCTAGTTTAGATCTAGGAACCGTATGAGGACCTGAGGATGGCTGTTGATTATCACTTGCGGATACGAGATGATAATGGGCTGCCCATCTCTAGGCCTCATCCATAAGTTACATGCTTTTGTTTTCTTTTCTGCATATTGCATTAGATGGAGGTAGTTTTAAAATGATTTTTCCCTCTTGCAAAAGACTTATTTTTCAAAAACGTGTTTACAAAAACCTACTTATCCGTTTGCTTGAGTCTCGTGCATTTAGGATAGAGATGATTAGAACCAATGGTGATGAGTAGAGGCCAATCGTCAGATTGGGCGGAGTGGGTGCTTAACACCTTCCCAGTCGGTATCTTAGCCCCTGGACCCGTATGTGGTGATGCAAGGATCAAGCCTTTCCATAAGAGTCATTCATGGTTCTTGGACCTAAACCAAGTGGCGACTCTGAGTTTCGTCGAGTACTTGTTTAATTACAAGTATTTGACATTGTTGTGCCGGTCATCGTGTTTTCAGTAAAGTCTACCCACACGTGCTCGGTCACGCGAGCGCCGGACGGCTGGGCTCACAAATGCCTTATGACTTTGATATATGATATTGACCATTTCAAAAAAAAAGAGAGTATAGTACGTGTACATATGATTAGAGATGGCGCAATTACCTCCGACCTCCCCGCCCCGATCCAAGCGGGTATTCCCCGATCTGATTACCAAATGGGGCGAGGGGTGGTATTTGCTTCCCTCGCCCATTTTTACTTGATCCGACTCCGATTATAGGTATTTATATTTTTGTATGTATATGTCAAAATAAATTTCATAGTTTTGATATAATTAGCAATATACCCATTAATAAAAACACTAGTTTAGGTCTTTGTTTTCTTTATTTCTATTTTTTTAAGTCTCATCAATCATCAGTATCTTGTTTTCTTGTCAAAATACTCTAAAAAGAACAAAATTAGTTAAATTATTACGGTAAATGGGGATCCGATTATTCTCCAACCCCAGCACCTCCCCAATTTCTCCCGCTCCGACTCCGATCCGATATAGAATTGAACGGGTTTGGAAACACTAAATCTAACTCTGACCCACCCCATTGCCAGCCCTACATATGATCCCACTTTCTAATTAAATACTCCGTATATATCGTGACTCGGTGCACGCGGCCAGATTATTCTAGGCGCCTGGCGCACTAAAGTAGGTGGGAGACTTGAGTGGAGCACTACTACAAGTTACAACTAGTAATATCTTTCACTTGGATGTATTTGGGAAAATATTTATTTCAACAATATTTTTGTTTTATCATAGATTATATAATCAGAATTTGGGAAACTGCATGCTTAGATAATATCTGCAGAATAAAGTTTTTTTATTTAATAATAAAGTGGTGTTAAAAAATGCAATTAGAGTCCGAGAATTTCCTGAAGATGATTCTTGAATTCTGCATATATTCTCCAGTTTATTTTTCACAAATGTATCATCATAGAATTTTACTCTACAAACTGCATGCTCCAAAACATCTAAAATGCGAATCACACAATACAGAATAAATTAGATATATATTTTTTTAGTTCAAGAAATATAAAAGCTTGATTCAATTGTCTAGTGGTCTTGAAATAGAGCCATAGAAGTGTTATGTTTATGATTCAAACTGTCCACTTTGAAAAAGCTACTTTTTCTCCATTTGTGTTAGAAACCAAATTGTTCGGACACCAATCCTTTCCTAACCGATTTTTTATTAGTATTGCAGAATGATGAAACTCCACCCGTAAAGATATACTACCATGAATTATTTTATTCCAATGAAAGGCAAACAAGTAGAATAAGAGCATAATTAAGAAGGAGAAAGTTCTATTTTTCCGAACATAATAAAATTCATTAGACCGGGCATAGCACGGGTCAGTTCTTGCAAGTATTATTTTCGCGAGAAATCTTCTAAAAATGCGACAAGTGGCCTAAGCTAAAATTTGTAAGAATTATGCTTTTACTATTTCATAATCCAAATTGATCCAACCAATAAAATAATTTAGAATTTGATAAAATAATATTACTTGGGTATCAATCAAACTATTTTACCTATCATTTATTGTGGTAGAAAATACGATCTTTGAAGTTTTCACTTCATTTTTTAGTACATATCTTTTCACAAAAGGTGAAATTGGGTTTCGTTTGGCTTCGAACCGAAACTGGGTTTGAGACCACACAGTACGTTATCACTCCTTATCACTATCAATATCAACAATCGAGAATCCTACTACACATGACATGAGTTTTTCCTTCTTTCGTTTTTTTCCTACCACGTCGTTGTTATCCAAACAAGAGTGAAGATACAAAGCATTTTGTTTGGAATTAAGTTGGAGCGGGACCTAGCATGGACCATTTGTCAAGCCACCTTTGTTGATTATTGCAAATATTTCCACAGCAAACAAGAGTGAAGATACAAAGCATTTTGTTTGGAATTAAGTTGAAGCGGGACCATTTTAGCATGGACCATTTGTCAAGCCACCTTTGTTGATTATTGCAAATATTTCCACAGCAATAAGTCTACAACCACCCCACGCTTAATGTGAGAGATATTGCTGACAAATACTTTTTTTGGCATGACTAATACGTTTTTTAGTACGTTTATTGCAGATATTGTATGGCATGACTAATACGTTAAATTTTTTTTTTTTGTGCATTTTTTCACAAAAACTTCTCAGCTAGTGCTCTCTTACTAAATTTTTGCATAAATTTCCATTTAGAATTTTCTTACTAATTGGAGAGGAATGCGACTCATTTGGGAATTAAATTTTTCCCACAAATTTGGTGTTTTTACTACTTGTTTCTTTCCGAATGATGGCGCGTGTAAATAAACATATAAAATTAATTCACAAACATGTCGATTTACATACTTGTATCTCTCTAGACTCTACATCTTTCGACTCCCCCCAGGCTCTTCTCCTCATCTCTCTCTACCACCCTATCCCTCCCTCTCCACCTTCCCCTCCTCCTCCCCTTCCGCTTTGTTTTAACCATATTTTTTCTATTATTCACAAAACTGAACGGCGTGATAGCGAGATGGCGGTGACAGAGGTCTTCGGTGGTGGTGCTGGTCGTTTTGCTGGGTTCTGCCGGAGATTGTGGCTGTCTAGGGGTGTGCTTCTCCAGATTCGTCTTTTGTGTGCTTATTTCAGCCGGCGGATCATCTTTGGGGTTTCTCTGTCGCCGGAGAGCGGTTTTGTTATGATCCGTTACGTTTGGAATGGCTCCATTCCCTCGTCTTCTCCGTCTCAGATCTGTTTTTTTCAACCCCCTTTCCTTGCTCCCGTTTACTAGGCCGTTAGTCGGCCCGCTTGTTCTCGGTCGGAGGTGCTGCTGGGTCCTCTGACTTTTGCTTAACAGCTAGGGTCCTTTTCAGGTTCGGATGGAGCGGTCGGCGTTAGCTCCCGACGTGGCCGTCGTTGGGCGGTGTGGGCTCCCGCGCCCGGCGCGTTCGAAGAGTCGCCAACCGGATTTTTGAGATGGATGATCCGAGAAACTGAGAGTTTGTTTTGAAAAGAAAGGCTTTTGATCTAGCGAAACCATTGAGATTTAGGATCCGGGGGCCACGTTATGAGAGGGGAAGGTTTTGTTGAAAAAGCACCCCGCTCGCCCGGTGAAAACCGGTCTCTACTAAGTATTTTAAATGGGGGGGGTTTAATACCATTTGGAAAGCTTCACAAACACATACGGGAAAGGGTAACAAGATAAAATATATCACATAGTCGTGCGAGTGGTGCTTACTGTACAGAAATGATAAAGGATGTCGTGATGATGATATAAATAAGGAAAGCGTTTAAACAAGCTGTCTGGATCAACATCCTCTGTCACACGGTACACCACTTTATGGCGCACGGCTTTCTGATATGCCGTGCGTGGTTCTGACCCTGTTATCAAACTTTTGCCGTTTTTAAAGCCTCGCACGGTATACCCGGTATGACGCACGATGTTATTTTTAAGATTTCAGAAAGCTCATAGCCATCAGATCATCTCAGAACTATACCATTCCTCCAAGCCACAAGTAGAAAATCATTTTTGATATATTTGTTCATTTAAAAAGATTTATAGAGTTTAAAGCATGGCTTGTAGATATGGTCTCATTCCGAGTCTGCTTTTGGTGTACAGAAACAGATCCAGGAACAAACGATCATGACCCAGACAGTTTGAACAAGATGACAGTAGTTAACTGAAATGCCGCACGTGTGAGTCCACTACGCCGTGCGACGCTTCAAAGCGCCGCGCGGCGTAGCGTACCCAGCACAGAAAACTAGTTTTGTTTTGTAAAAATGATTTTTAGGTCAGATCCTAACCAAAAAGGGTTAGGCCTGAAGATAAAAGAGCCCCCTCAGGGCCAGGGCAGAGCCTAGCCCAAGGAAACTTGGTTTTTACCTTTGATCTTGAGCTAGAATGAAGATTGATGATGGTGGATGGACGTCGGCAAGGTTGGAGAAGAAAAAAGAAGTATGGGTGTGTGTAGTAGATGGGTGTATTGGGTGGTTGGGGTCTCAAAGTTAGCAAGGGACTAACTTTAATGGTGAGGAGAAAAATGGAGTAAAAGGTCTAGAGAATGTCTTTTGAGAGCAACATTCTCAAGACTTGGGAAAGGGAAATGGGTGTGAAAGCAAGAAGAGAGAGAAATGGTATAATGGTGATCAAGGGCCCTTTTCCCTTGAGTGGAGGGGTGTATTTATAGGCAAGAGCCATGAATTTTGAATTTCAAATGTTGGAGGTATTTTCTGGGCGGGCCAGAAGTGTGCTTTCGGTTGAGCCGTTTTGCAGCTGTGGCTCAAATAGGCGTGGCCGACAGCTTTCTGAGCCAGTCAGAACTTTACCCAAAATGCCGTGCGGCTAACCTCATGATCGCGTGCGGCATAATGACTTTTGATACGCCGTGCGGTGTAGAGGTGTCACGTGCAGCATTACAGGTTCAATCCAGGGCTTTTGGGCTTTCTCTGGGCTTTTGGGTTTTTGATTTGTTTGGGGCTGAGGGTTCATTTGGGCTGAGGATCTGTTTGGGGCTGAAGGAATCCTTCATTCAAGCTCGCAAAGGTTCCGTTTCCTTCATTTCATCATCGGGGTGGACAAAGACCATTCGAGGTCCGGATTGGGGTGTCTACAGTAGTCCCTCTTTAACGTGACTCTGATATCATTGTTTTGATACGAGTGACACTTAAAGAATAGGCACCCCGATCCGTTGCTCTAAAGTCTTTGAACAGAGACAAAACGTTTGAAAATGTAAGCAAATGACAATGGTGGTCGCGCTCGTGGAGCTGCCTACGTACCCCGTTTGTAGGGATCAGACCGACGTAGTTCAATTGGGACTAAGGCAAAATCATGCAGTAAACTTGAGAAGATTGAGTGATAGTAGGGTGTCGTGGAAAATGCAAAGCGAGCCTTCAGGAGGCTAAAAAATTGAGACGAGCCTTTGGGAGGCTTGAAATTCGAGCCTTTTTGAAAATTCGAGACGAGTCTTCGGGAGACTAAGTTTGATTTGAGACGAGCCCTCGGGAGACAAAATTTGATTTGAGACGAGCCTTTGGGAGGCAAAATTTGATTTGAGACGAGCCCTTGGGAGGCAAAATTTGATTTTGAGATGAGACGAGCCTTCGGGAGGCAAAATTTGATTTGATACGAGCCTTCGGGAGGCGAAATTTGATTTGAGACAAGCTCTCGGGAGGCGAAATTTGATTTTGAGATGAGACGAGCCTTCGGGAGGCAAAATTTGATTTGATACGAGCCTTCGGGAGGCGAAATTTGATTTGAGACGAGCCCTCGGGAGGCGAAATTTAATTTTGAGATGAGATGAGCTTTCGGGAGGCAAAATTTGATTTGATACGAATAACATGAATTCGGAGAGTCCCCGGGGACGAATACTGCGAACAAATGCGAATAAGGCGAGTCCTCGGGGGACGGGAAATTTTGCGAGTCCCGGGGGGACAAGGACCGAATAATCCCATAATTAATGTACGTCGTTCTAAAAGATTTCTGCTGCAAGACGGCTGGAGTATTTGATTTTCGAGATGATTTTGGTGGCTAGGTTGATCAATTTCTGAGAAAACAAATTTAATCCTCTAGAGCCATAATGCCGTGCGGGCATTCAGTGTGGCACGCGGCGTTTCGAATTTCCATGCACCCCTTCGATTTCCGAGGTCAGTTGGTTGATTTAAGGGTGCCCATCAATACAGGCGTGCTCTTTTGTCGGCTGGAACTGCTTTTAAAAGCATGGTGGTGCCTCATGTAGACACCCTATTCTGGACTATCCAGATTAGTTTACTTACGGTCTTTGATTCCCTAATGATGATTAAGGTCAAGAACATCCCGAGTTTGTTAATGAGTTTGAGCTTTGAGCGTCCCGAACCTCATTCAAACCCTTCCGAACTCCTTTTCGAAACCCTCAAGCTAGAACCAAATGGCCTCAGCAAAACCCTACTGGTGTACGCTGGTGGTTGACTAGCGTGCGCTGGAAAACATCCACGTGTCAGTCATCGACCGTTGACCTTGTTTCCATTGGCGCACGCCACTCGACAAAGGGGCGTACGCCAGTCAATCCCAGTCAAATCAACTTTATTCAGCCGAACGCGCGGGACTTTTGCTGCCACCGCGACGTCAGCCACAGTTTCCCTGATGATTACTTCGGCCAGGGCCGTTCCCCCCTCTCTCCTACAACTTCCATCACCTTGTCCCATGCATTTAATGCATGGGAGGCTCCCTCTTGGCCAAGCCAAGCCAAACAAGTCTTAAGGCCCAACTGATCTCAGTCACTCTCTCCTCCATAAATACCCCCCTTGCATTCATTTGCAAGGGGTTAACTCCATTAAGAGGCCCAAGCTTTGGTCCTTCTTTTTCCTATTGTTCTTCTTGCTTTTTCTTTCATCCATTGAGAGATAGGGCAAGGAGAATAACATCCACAGTCCATAACACCCCATACTCATCTCTCAAACCCTCAAACCCCAAGCTCAAGCTCAAGCTCACTTCCAAACTCACAAGCAAAGGTATATCACCTTTTGCTTCTGTTATCTGTTCTGACCCCTGAGGGGGGGCTTGCAGGGTCAAGGCTGGTAATCTATACCAGTCCTGGCCCTAATGGTGGCAAGGTTTCAAAGCCGTGTGAGATGATCGGTGGCGCGCGCCAGTTGTTCGTAGCCGTACGCCAGTCATGGCTGCATGGCAAAACTGGCGTGGGGATCACCGATCATCCTTTTTCTGCCTTGTTTATGTTCTGATCACCCTACTGCATGCTAAAAATCAGTTTATCGCTGTCTGTACCTTAGAACTGTGTAGTTGTAGTGTTCAATATTTCATTTCTGTTGCTTTGGAATGCCTCTGGGAGCCTTCTGGTCATGTTTCAGAGCCCAGATGATGCAAAGCCAAGCACTAGCCAAGTGATGTTAACTGGCGCACGGTACCATGTACCTGCGTGCGCCAGTCATACCTTGACCAGTGGCTGGCCCTTGCATGGCAACTAGGCTCTGGCCTCTGTTTTTCCCTCCCCTCACTGTTTAAGGGGTCTGCTGTTTATTTAGTGGCTTTCAAGCCCTTTATCTGTCTGTAACTATATATTCTGCTGCGATATAAAACTGCATGGTTTGTCCTGGGTGTGCACTGGTCCATTCTAGTGCCCAGAGGGTTGTTTGTAAGAGTTGTGAGTTTGGACCTACCGGCGCACGCCAGTACTGGTGTGGCGCACGCAGGTCGTGTCTGAATGCAGTGGCTTGGCCAGTGTGTGCAGGCTCGCTCCTACGTGTACCACCCTATGTCAGTGTGTCCTAGTTTGTCTAAAGCACTCACAGGAGCTTGTTCTCAATCTATTATACTTGTTTTAAGTCGAACATCAAACATTCATCACATTTTTGTATATTATGCAAACTTGTTACAGTTTTAATCCCCATTAACTGTTCCCCCGCCCTAACTGGCTAAAAATGATCAAATGAGAGAGAAAAGCAAACGTTTTATAAAATGCCTGAGTAGAGACCGATCTCCGGATTGGGCGAGAGGGGTGCCATAAAACCGTTCCCCTCTCGTAACTTGGCTCCCAAACCTCAAATATCGAAGGTGACGACGGTCCAGTCTACAAGCCTTTTTCAAAACTCAAACAACGTAACTAAACGTTTTTCAAACCTGGTTCCTTGGGTATTTTCCGCAAAACCTGAGTGGCGACTCTGAACTGCAAAGCGTTTCGCCGCGCTTTCCGCAAAAATGGCGCACCCGATTTTACAAGCGAAAATGTAAGATTTTTGGGGCGTGTGCCCACAGTGGCGACTCTGCTAGGGACATTACATTGATCTACACTTGGAAATTAATACATGAATGAACAATCTTTTAAAGGTCTGTCAAAACAGTATGCTCCGCGCTGCTAAAGAACGGGATGGTAACGTTACAGGATTCTACATCCGACCACTCCGAACTGGGGCTTTTACTATTGTTCGCTTGTGTAGTTTTCTCCAAGTGTCGATTAATGAAGTGAGCCAAGCTTCAAAAGGCATTTTTCCAAAAATGTTGCATTTCTCTCTCATTCAATCGCTTTCGGCGCTCTCCATTTGCATTGGTGTTCTGTCAGCCCCGTTGAGGTGTTTTGGGTAACCGGCGCAATTTACTGGAGCCCGGGGTCCTCGAATGCCCAACAACCTTGGATGATGATGAGACGTATTACCGTTCGACCATTGCTTTGCTATACGCGTTGCAATGAGAGGTATAAAGCGGCTCTAGTCAGAGGAACCCCCTTAAACCAAAACCGGCCTCGACATGCGTCCAAAGCACTAGAACATTTCAAACCTAATACAAGAACCCGCAGGGTAGGATTACTTGCATCTAACCCCCATAAACTGTTATGTGTTACTGCTTTTCCTATCGCATGCCTGTACATACATTCATACCGTTTTGCGTAGAAGCATGCTAGGGCGGCTTTTAGGTTGTCTCTTTCGAGCCCGTCTTATGGCTAATAGGATGCTGCTTGGACCGATGAAGAGTCGTGCATCTTGACGGTGCACGTTATCAACTTTCAAATTCCTTGAGTCAACGAGACTTTGGGAAATCAAGACTGTCTAAATCCTTGCCTAAACCCGATCGAGGTTTCAAACAGAAAACTAGGAACAACGGGAAACATGCCATGATACTCACACCGCTCAGGTTAAAAGTGCTAAACACTTACACCACTCAAGGCTCCGGCACAGTGCTGCTTACGCCCTCTTGGTTACAGTATCATGTCATAAAACACCGAGTTGTTCCATTCCAAAGTTGAAACTTCGAGAGTGGGATAGTCGAAGACTTAGGCGGTTTTGACATCTCTTAGTGTTGGTCGATTCAATCAAGGATACACCGTCGAAAAGAAATCCGAGGATCCCGGCAGCGTTCGATTGTCATAAAACGGTTTTGTCTGCTAGTTCTAGAGGCTAGGAGGACACCGACGGCGTTGACATGAGCATTTTTTCATTCTCTCTTTCAAATAAAATTGCTGCAGGCTGTCACTGAGCTCTTATACTTTACTGTCTAGTCACTGCGCTGTTCAAGGGAAGCTTCGAAATCAAGAGCCAAACCTACTTAGGAACGTCCACCGGGTCTGCTTGTGAAAAGATTTGGGTGGGTCTGTTTTTGGGTCTGCCACGACGGAAGCTCCGGGTTACTTTCTGTTAGGAGAGGACTCACCACCGACTCCTTTCTCTCCGTTTCCTGCACCTCAGAAACTCGTCCAGGTTAAGACCGAAGCTCTCATCATGGCTGAAACTCCACCTCTGAACCTTGCTACTATTCTGGCTGACATCCAACGCAACCTGGCCACCATGCAAGAAAGGGCCAATCAAGCTGACACCGCTACAGCCAACCTTCGCGCCCTAATTGAAGAGCGACTTCCTCTGGTAGCTACAGCTGGAGGAGGCGGTGACAGGGAGGAGTGTGAACCCGAGGTTGAGGAGAATCTTCAGGGCGAGAACCCTGCTCCAAACCCAGAAATGGCTGCCCTGATTGCCAAGATGGCAAAACTCGAGGAGACTGTCTCTAAGGCTGAGAAGATAAGCGCTGGTGGTTTGGACATGGACCGTCTCTGTCCATTTCCAAATGCTAGGTTGCCCGAAAGATTCAAGATGCCCGACTTCGCGAAATTTGACGGCACTGGGGATCCAAAGACTCACCTGTTGGCGTACCATAGTGCAATGAAACTGCATGGGATTGAAGAAGAGACCATGGCACAACTTTTCTCTCAAACTCTTGCTGGTCCCGCTTTTCAATGGTTTTTGTCTCTGGACCTGTCCAAAAGGAAAACTTGGGTCGATATTGGAGCTGCTTTCAACGCCTAGTACAGTTATAAAGTCCAACTCAAGATGACCACTCGAGAGTTGGAGTCAACCAAAATGAACGCAAAAGAGTCCTTTGCGGATTTCATCCAGCGATGGAGAGCAAAAGCAGCCCTGATGACGGATCGTCCAAGTGAGAAAGATCAAATCCGCATCATCTCTCGCAATTTGTAGCCGGACTTTGCCAAGAACCTCGTACTAGTCCAGGGTGCAAACTGGGAAACCTTCTTTGATTCTGGCCTGGCCATTGAAGAGGCTCTCCAAACTGGGGTCATACCGCGAACCGAATCTGCTCCCGCTACCTCAACGTCAAAAGCTAAGCCCCGTGCTTACACTGGAAGCAGTACTGCTCTCTTTGGCAGTAACAACTACGCCAATGCTGCTACTGCTAGCAATGCCGCCACAACTCAAAGCTCCAATCACATAGCCGATGTGATACAAGTGCAAACCCCTCAAAAACCCCGAAACCGCAGTCAACCCCGTACCTTCGCCAACTTCGAGGCACCTCTCTCTGCTGTCCTCGAAAAGCTGGCCAAATCTGGTCACCTTAGGCCTCTAACTCCAACCCCACTTCCCCAAAATTCACCTCCTAGCCACAACCCTAATGTCTTCTGTGCATACCATCAGATGCCTGGTCACCACACTAACTCTTGCTATTGCCTCCGTCATGCGATACAAGATTTGGTGGACAGTGGAACCCTTCCAAACCCACCTACCAAACCCAATGTCATTTCCAATTCTCTCCCAAATCACCATAACCAAGTCAACAACATATCCCTCAGCTCCACTAAAATCTCTCCTAGCTCCACCATATTCAACCCCACTGACCATATAACCACAATAGATCAACCGAGGCCGATCGTGTCGATACCTCTTGAACCCGAAGTGTCGCACTTAACCCTGGAGGAAGGACAGTCGTCTGATTCTAGGACACCCCTAGAACGTCTGCATGACGGTGTGACTACCTTCAATGACGTGTTTCTAGACCTTCAAAGCAATCCCGCCTTCACTGTACAGCTTCTTGCTGGTTCCACCACAAGGAATCCATTCTTTACCATCTCCGGTTCTACTCACGATGGAGTACCCATACAACGTGCGAGACTTACTGGGACTGTGGCAAGCCCGCCAGGGCCAGAGCTCGACATGCAAGCTGTTGGATGGGCTATAGCTGACAATGACAACTACGCCGCTCTCAGGATCAACGAATGGGAGAACCTTGCACTCGACGGATTTCCTCCAGAGCCAGAGGAAGCACCATTTGACCACGCTGCAAACGATGAGTGGTTGGCAGCACATGAGGAGGCCATGTTGGACCCGTTGGATGGTTTCTTTCTGTATCTGCTCTTCAATCCGCTCGAGCCTATTGATGAAGAGGAACCATACTTCTGGGATCCCGAACCCGCTTGGCAATTCCCGGCCGAATATGTTCAAGAGGAAGTCATACCGGATTACAAAGCGTTCTATACAGAGGAGGACCTCCGTCAAGAAGAGCCCCGTGTGATTGGGGAGTGTTTTCGTGCATCTACAATCGATTCGATGCTCGCTTAGGTGACTGATACCGAATTGGATCCTTCGTTCTACATAGTCGATGAAGGACTCCCACGTCCTGTTGTGCCTTTTCCCGACGACGACTGCAGTATCATGACTTTGGATGCAGTGCCTGATGATCTATGGGAGGTAGATGAGATTGTCGACCTCAACACAAATTCACTGCCTGCTGACTTTTGGGACGTGGATAAGGTGGTGGACATAAACATGAGCAACGAAGTCTGGACAGTCAACTCTGCAATGGTGAATGCTGGATTTTGGGACACGCCGTTTGTTACTAATCCGGGGGTGCCGTTTGAAGAGGCCGCTACGCAAGATCCGTCTTTCTGGAAGGACTGGTCATGGAAGATCTGAATTGGGGAGTGACACTGGAACAGGGTTCGCCAGCAACGGTCGCATCCGTGGACAAGGGAAAGCGCAAGATGGAAGAACTACCCGCTGATTTCTGGGACTCCATCAACACATCTTCTTGGTGGGACGTGGCCAATGTGACGAGGAGCGGTCGAGTCTTTCAGCCGCCAAACCTTCAGGCTGGGGACTCGTCCAATTCTCCGAGGCCCACTTTCCCTGCCGCTTCAAAGAACGTTCCAATGGTTCCTAGTGGAGTCCCAGAAGAGGACGTAATTCAGAAGCAACTCGAGAGGATCCCAGCTGCCGTATCAATCTGGGGCTTAATCGCATCGTCAAAGGAGCATCGTGACAAGCTGTCTGCAGCCCTGGCCCGACTCAAAGTACCAACTGACATCACTCCCGAGGCGATGATCGCCCTCATCCTACCTTTACTCTCCAAACACTCTGTCACCTTCACCGAAAGAGATCTGCCTGTCGAGGGAACCGACCACAACCGGCCACTACACATCACCGTCAAATGCAAGGGACTTTGGGTTCCGACCGTGCTCATCGATAATGGCTCCGCCATTAATGTCTGTCCGCTAAGGGTCGCTTACCGCCTCGAAATCGCAAAGAAGGATTTCGCGCCATCTAATCTGGCTGTCAAGGCCTATGATAGCACCCACCGTTTTGTCGAGGGAACCATTGTACTCAAGCTCGATGCTGAGGGCTTTGAGATGGATGTGGAATTTCACGTGGTCGACATCCCTGCCACCTTCAATCTGCTGCTGGGCAGGCCATGGCTGCATAGGTCAGACATTATGGCAGTACCTTCAACTCTGCACCAGAAGGTTATGCTGGGGCTTCCAATTGGAACTCTTACTATCTGCGGGGACTCTGGGATCCGCCCGTTCAAGGACGACGAGCCTGTCTTAGGAATCACGCATGGGGAAGAAGACTCGGATTTTGGAGGGTTTTTGTTTAATACCTCAGGCTCAGTTCTTGCCATCACCGTGGATGACGACTTCATCATCAGTTCCGCTGCCATCGACATCATGAGAAGGATGGGCTACATGACCGGTTTTGGACTTGGGTTAAACCAGCAGGGGATCGCCGAGTTTCCTATCTTTCCCTTTACCGAGGGCCAATTTGGTTTGGGATACGCTCCTCCTGCCAAAAAGGCCAAAAAGGGGAAAAGTACGGGAAAACCTCGAACCCTTTATGGTGACCCTGGCAGCTACTTTGTCCGTGAGGGAGGGAGCATCGATTATGTGGGTCAACCCGAGCCGTTCTGGGATCCGGAGACTGGCACCTGGCTACCGGGATTTGAGATCTTCGCTGCAGACACTTGGTCCGACAGTGAGGAAGAGATAGCCAAGGAAGAGCTAGCTGAAGAGGAATTCAAGAAGCAGCTGGCCCAGGTTAAGGAAGAGACTGACTGGCTGCAGGCAATTGATCAAGAGGACTTGGAGATGTTGTTCTCCCAAGTAGGTTTGGTTGGCAAGGAAGAAGATGCTGAAGTGCTGATGCTTGGGTCCGACTCTCCGGACATCCTCGAGGATCCGACCTCCCTCATCGTGGAAGCAAAGGGTAGTATAAATAACTGCATTTTCACTCTGCGTCTGACATGTATTGACGATGTATCTGAGTCTGACACAGAGTTTGTCAAGTCTAGGTCTAGCTCAGAGTCGGAGTTTGTGCCTCTTGGCCCTCCACGTCATAGCTTCTATTTCGAGTTCGAATCCACTGTACTTGGCAACCTGACTGGGTTTTATGAAATGCATGATCTTACTTCCGATTACTTTGCTGACTTTTATATAAACTGTGTTGACCCTGACGATGAAGGAGCAGACTTCGATGGGAACATCCCCGCTGAGTTGAGTTCCCTCATCGAAAGGGAAGACGAAAGGCATGCTCAGCCTCTAAAAGAAGAAGTAATTTCTGTAAATTTGAAAGACGAGAATGACCCCCGAATGATGCAAATTGGTTCAACTCTGTCTCCCGAGGATCGTACCGCGCTGATTGATCTGCTCAAAGAATACTTCAAGATTTTCGCATGGTCTCACAAAGACATGCCCGGTATCGATCCCGAAATTGTGCAGCATCGAATTTCGCTGGCACCAGGGGCTACTCCAGTCAAACAGAAGCTCCGCCGGATGAGGCTGGATTGGGTTGAGAAGATCAAAGAGGAGGTCACCAAGCAGATTGACGCTGGGTTCTTAAGGGTAGCTGAATATCCGAAATGGGTGGCTAACATCGTGCCATCTCCTAAGAAAGATGGAAGAATCCGAGTCTGCGTCGACTTTAGGGACTTGAACAAAGCAAGCCCCAAAGATAGTTTTCCCTTGCCTCACATCGATGTGCTCGTGGACAACACGGCGGGGCATGCTTTGCTCTCTTTTGTCGACGGATTCTCAGGGTACAACCAGATCTTTGTGGCACTAGAGGATCAAGAGAAGACGACCTTTGTCACCGAGTGGGGTACTTACTGCTATATGATGATGCCGTTTGGGCTGAAGAATGCCGGTTGCACTTTCCAGCGGGCCTAGACCACTTTGTTACATGACTTCATCCATAAGACGATTGAGGTCTATGTCGACGACATGATTGTCAAGGCAAAGGAAAAGGAGGATTTCATCCCAGCACTCAGACAGTTTCTCGAGAGGCTCCGCAAGTACAATGTGCACAGAAGTGCACATTTGGGGTCACAGCAGGCAAAATGTTGGGATTCCTGATCATAGCGAGAGGAATCGAGGTCGATCCATCTAAGATTACAGCAATTCTCGAAATGGAAGCACCACGGTCAGAAAAGGGAGTTCGAAGCTTTCTGGGAAAAGTTCAATTTATCAGCCGATTCATAGCCAAATTAACCCTGACTTGCGAACCGCTCTTCCATCTGCTCAAGAAGGATGTTCGTTTCGAATGGACGGAGTTGCCAAGCTGCTTTTGAATCTATCCAGGCGTATCTAAGGAATCCGCCAGTCTTAATGCCGCCTACACCTGGTCGACCTTTGATCCTGTATTTGTCTGTCACTCCTACAGCTATGGGATGTCTGCTGGCACAAGAAGGAGATAAGGGAGTCGAGAAAGCCATTTACTATCTAAGCAAGAATATGGTAGGAAGTGAGGAACGTTATACCCCTCTAGAAAAGACATGTTTTGCGCTAGTTTGGGCTACCAAAAAGCTTAGACACTACATGCTAGCCTATTCGGTGAAGCTAATTTCTCGGATGGATCCTATCAAGTATCTGTTCGAGAAGCCAGCACTCACCCATAAGCTAGCGCGTTGGTTGCTTCTGCTGGCTGAGTTCGATCTTCAATATGTCACAAGGAAATCTGTGAAGGGCCGCGCTGTGGTAGAATTCTTGGCTGACCACCCAATCGATGGACCTGAGGACGTGGATTTCAATTTCCCGGACGAGGATGTGTTAACAGTTGTCGAGGAGGTTTGGACGCTCTATTTTGATGGGGCTGCTAATCAAAGAGGATTCGGAATTGGGGTACTGCTTATTACGCCCGCTGGGGCTCATATCCCCCTCACTTTCAAGTTGAACTTCGACGTCACCAACAATCAAGCTGAGTACGAGGCCTGTATCGTCGGGATGGAAGCTGCTATCGCACTTGGAGTCGAGAAGCTCGAGATAATTGGAGATTCAAACCTGGTGATCTCTCAGGCCAATGGAGATTGGAAGGTTCGTGAGGAAAAGCTGAAGCCTTATCACCAAGATTTGGAAGAACTGATTCCTCGCTTCAATAAGGTGACCTTCACCCATATTCCACGCTTGAAGAATCAGTTCGCCAATGCTTTGGCGACTTTGGCTTCAATGATCGAACTTCCAATTGGGGTTAGAATGCGGCCAATCGTGATTGAACAGAGGGACTTGCCCGCTTATGAGTATGTCAACGCCGTTGATGATGTCGATGATGGCCTGCCCTGGTACCATGATATCTGGAATTTCGTCGAACAATGGGAGTTCCCTCTAGATGCCTCCAGAAAGGATCGAGTCGCTTTACAAAGGCTGGTTGGTCAGTACATCATTTGTGGAGGGAAACTGTATCGAAGGTCTCACTGTGGGATGCACAAGCTGTGTGTCAATGGCGCTGAAGCAACAAGGATAATGGAAGAGATTCACGAAGGGGTTTGCGGTCCCCACATGAGTGGTGTTATGCTTGCTAGAAAGATCCTCAGGCAGGGAGACTACTGGTCAACAATGGAGTCTCAGTGCATTGACTACGTGCGACGCTGCTTCAAATGTCAAATCCATGCCAACCTGCAACATGTTCCTCCGTCTAAACTGTATGGTATGACCTCGCCATGGCCTTTCTCTGTGTGGGGAATTGATGTTATTGGGATGATCACGCCCCCAGCTTCAAACGGTCACAGGTTCATACTGGTGGCGATAGATTATTTCACCAAATGGGTCGAAGCTGAGTCCTACAGGGTCCTAACAACAGTCCAGGTAGCGCAGTTCATTCGAAAGAACATCATCTATCGATATGGTGTCCCCCAGGCGTTTGTGTCAGATAACGGGAGTCATTTCAAGGGAAGAGTCTTGGAGCTCTTCGAGGAGTTCGGCATTGAGATCCACCGATCGACCACCTATCGTCCCTAGACAAATGGAGCAGTCGAGGCCGCGAACAAGAACATCGAGGTGATCATCAAGAAGACCATTGAGTCCGCGAGGGATTGGCACGAACAGCTGCCTCTGGCACTCTGGGGATACAGAACATCGATCCGCACTTCAACCGGAGCAACCCCGTTCTCTTTGGTCTACGGAATGGAAGCAGTACTTCCTATCGAGCTTGAGGTTCCCTCTTTGAGAATCATGATCGAAAGCGGTCTCGAGGAATCTAAGTGGCTCAGCGGCAGGTTTGTCAAACTGATGCTGTTTGACGAAAGGAGGCTCCGCGCTCTATATCATGTTCAAGATTACCAGTGTCGAATCGCCCGGGCGTTTGACAAAAAGGTGAAGTCCAGGGGCTTAGTCGAAGGAGATATGGTCACAAAGGAGATACGAGCCCCTGTGTTTGATGCTCGCGGGAAGTTCCGCCCAAAGCGGTCCGGGCCTTACATTATCAAGACTATCCTATCTGGGGGTGCTGCTCAACTCATCGATCTCAACGGCAATGAATTCAGCACTCTAGTCAACCTGGATCAACTCAAACGTTTCTATCCCTGAGAGATGCTTGTTGGGCCGAAAACCACAAGGGTGGGCGGTTCCAAGCAAAAGTTAGAGCAAGCCTGCTAGATTGAAAACCTATGAACGAGGTCTAGGCAAAAATAAATAGGCAAAAGTCGAAAGCTCATTAGGCCGAAAACCTGTGAAGGCGGCACTAGGCAAAAGTTAGATCGTAAAAGGAGAGGTAAAATACACGAGCGAACCTTAGCCTGAACTACGTTCTGATCTGATTCCTTGAAAAGGGATACGTAGGCAGTCTCACCTTGAGACCCGGTCATATTCTATCAAGTTGATCCATGGTTTAACATTCCAGTTCCACATTAAGGACCAAGTGAAGTCGAGGGACAAGTCGAAGTTTCATTGAGGAATCAGAAGGGGGAAACCCTCCGTCTTTCAACTTTATTGCAAAATTACTATTTATAATACACCAGCTGAGCATAAAAGCCTTAAAACAGTTAAGCATGAAAAACAGAACAAAATGCTCAAGAAGCCTAACGGCTCACAGCTTATTCTAAGTACAGCAAAGTGGTCCAGAGTCAGTTGATGTTTTCTCTTGCTTGAATGTCTGCTCTTAGCCATTGCCTGTAAACGTTCCTTAGCCTCGGAGTGAAATTCGGAGATTCAGCCTGCAGGGCCCTGAGCTCCCAACGCCTTTTGTACCCGTTAAGGGTCTGAGCATTGAAGTTGGGGAGAAAGAAATCCCCGGCAGTGATACAGACGTTCCCCTGAGGGATGCCTAGCTGGCGAAGGATGCGACCCGAAATGTAGTAGGTAAATTGTGTCAACCCTGCAATCACCACTCTGTCGAACCCATCCGAGTGAACCACCATTTCCTCCAGGTCCAACCACGGGCACCTCCAGACAATCTCATTCGGCTGCATTTCCAACCACGTACCATTCTTTGATGTCCATTTCAGGGTACCTCATTCCCCTTTGATGAATCCTCATTGGGAAAAGGTTCCAGCCATCCACCGGAGGGTGCAGCAGATTCAGCTTGTCAAATAACCACAGCTGCATGAGTGAAAAGACAAGTAAGAAGCCAGATAAAAGCCTGAGCAAAAAGACAAGTAAGGAGCCAGCAAATAACCTAAGCCGAGTGTCGAGATAAAATGAGAAAGTGCGAAAAACCGGAAAAAGGTGAGCTGAGTGAGTTCACCTGAAGAAGAAGCGGGCTGCCGGTGAAAGTGTTCGACACCCCAGTGTACACCAAATCCAGGCCGATAAGCGTCTCGGCTAAGACCAGAGGGATCACGTTTTGTCGAGCTCCCATCTGGGTAGCAACACTCACAAGCAGGGGACTGACCCGCCCGTCGGCAGGGATGAGCAAGTAAGCAGCCAGAAGATAGATAACCAGGGCAAAGCGGCGATGTGCCTGCCAAGCATCATCCCTCAAGTCGCCGTCAGGGCTGTACCGCTCGATTAACTGCTGGATGTGGATTTGGCCACCCTCTAGCATAGAGTTGGCCAAGCCTCTAGGGATAGCAAGAGCGGTAGCCAGCAGTCCAGGCATGCTCACTTGATAAGGAGGAACGACCAGCGTTGGGGAGGTGTACGTCCGGAGGTACGCTTGGAACTCCTCGATCGTTGGACATATTTCGTCATCCCCAAAGCGGAAAACATGGACGTCCGGATCCCAAAACCGGAGCGCAGCTCTTAAGAGCGCCGGGCGAAGCGGCACGTGTCGAAGGTATCGGAACGAGGCGAGGCCGTGATACTGGAAATTTAGCCAGTCGACGCTTATCATTTGCACTAACCAAGGCCTCATCAGGGTTGGAATTGGGTTCTCCATTTGGGATCAGTACTGCAATATGCTGAATATAGAAGTGGGACGTATCAGTGTGGCTTCACAATGCATGCAGCATCCAGTTATATACCAAGTTGCGTACTTCATGTCCTATTCTATGTTCAAAGCCAAGGGCTATCCTCCAAAAGCCTTACAATGAAGGACTCTGCCCCCCTGAAACCCAGAAACCGTGTGCAAATCGTGTGGGGGTGAAGACAAGAAGCCCCAGGAAAAAGGACAGTCGGTCAGACAAGTGGCTCTGCGTCACACTTTTGTGGCGTGCGCCAGCAATCCACCAGCGTGTGCATGAGTTCCTTCATTACTGGCGTACAACACTCAATTACTGGCGCACGTCAGTAAAGTATGCACCGGAAACCAGTTCACAGCAGCTGCTGTCATCAAGTGTCCGATTTCAATTCCGAAGCTTGTTTGGCAAGTTTGTCGGTTCGTGTAAGTCATAAATGGTATTTGGGACTATGGGGTGGCATCGGCTCAGAAATGTCGCGTTTAACGAAGAATTCGGACCTCCGGCGGCCCGTGTCCTCCTAAAACTTAGGATACGGAGACTCAAAGTTCGTACCGGGGATTCTTGCCAAGTTTTGTTACACCGTACACGTTATGTGGACCTTACGCGACTGTACGGGGGTGCCGGTTTCAGTTCGGGATTATTATCGAGTCATCTTTGGCGTCTTATGTCCTTTTTTGAGGCATTTCTAGCATTTTTCGGTATATTTCTCGTTTCGGATCACTTTTCCCACTTCCGTCGACTCGCACAAGTCTCATTGTGTCTTTGTGGTCTACCAAAAGTGTCAATTTCCCTTGTCAAAGAGAATTTTGGGTTTTGGCTGATCAGCGCCAAGTGTCGCGTATCCTAGTAGGATACGGGCCGTATCCCAAGGCTTTTCTGCCTTTTTCTTCGCGCTAGGTCAGTCCTGCTCGTGTCTTAGCGTTTGTGGGTCGATTCAGAACGTTTGTCAATGCATGTCAGATATTAGTGGTTGTTCTGTTTACTTCTATCATCAATACCATCAAAATAGAAGTTGAATAAACAGGAAATGCAGTAATATATACTATCCAAAAGCGTATCCTTAGAACAAAACAAGGAAATGTATGTAGCGGCGCAATGGCCTGAGCAAAGCAAAAGCTACCATGAACTGGGCAACATCCGCCCGAAAGTCAAAAGGCACGCAGGCCCCATCTCAAAAAGTCAAAGTCAAGTATCAAATGGCAAAAGACAGTAAAGTATCTGAGGCTCAGTGGTAGCCCTCAGTCGCCAAAAAGGTCCTCGAGGTCGTCGTCCTCCTCGCTCTCGACCAAGTCTCCCGGAGTGATCCGGAACCCAGGGTCGCTAGCGGATCCAGAGCCGTTGCTGAGGGACGTGGACTCCTCCTCCTCTTCTTCTCTCCTCTTCTTCTCTCCTCTTCTTCATCTGTGCAGGTCCCTCAGCTGGCCTTTTCCTCAGCTCCCTCTGAGGCTGTGATGACCCTCCTGCAGGAGCAATCACCACCCCTCTGGCCTCAGGCCGCGTAGTTCTCGCCGGTCGCTGGACTGCAGTAGGGGCCTTCCCCTTTCCCTTTTGAGGGACTGGCCTCGCTGCCTGCCTCCTAAAAGCCGTCCTAGCGTGTCCCTGCATTGTCAATTCAATTCAAGTCATGCACAGTGTATACATATCAAATGCTGGAACAGGAACCAAGAGCAGGTGCATCTAACATGCATTGTAACAAACATGCCAAAGCTGATCTAAGTATCGAACGAAGAGCAGAATAAGTATTCAAGGGTTATACCTGAGGCTGTGCAGCTAGAGCAGGTGTCACCGGTGGGTAGTGCAGCTTCAGGGGTGTGCCACTCGCTATCTTATGAATTTCTTTCTCCATGGCAAGCATCAAGCGCATGGCCTCCCGCATCCATTCTATCGGCGCCTGAAATTACAAAGTTTTGGGAATCAAAGGCAGTTTCAAATGCAAAATCAGAAATGATACAGGAAATGGGTAAAGCTAAAAGTACATCATACCGGTCCTGTAACCTCTGCTGGCTCCGTCCTGGCAGGCTCAAAGCGGATCTCCGCAGCCTCCCCCTGAGGGTCACGCACTGGTAGCGCCCAGGAAAGCTGAGTGAGACCGGTCGCCTCCGCGTACCCGCTCCTCTCCCTGGAATGGCCTGACCTGCTACGCCGGCCCATCCTTTCCTCCCCAGCTGCCAAGGCCTCCGTCCGCACCGCCCTGTGCTCTATCACCCCGAGCGCCCCCGCCAAGTATCGCCTCCGGTAAACAGTGTAGTCTCGCCCAGGTCTCAGAAAGGGGACAACGTCGGCAGGAATGGTGAACCGCCGCAGCTCCCTCAGTGTGTACCTCCCAGTGTGCGAAGCACGAGGCGGAAGTGGCCCAGGGACGACAAACTCAGACGAGCCAAGCGACTGTCGTCTGGTCATGTTCCAGAGCCCAGATGATGCAAAGCCAAGCACTGGCCAAGTGATGTTAACTGGCGCACGGTACCATGTACCTGCGTGCGCCAGTCATACCTTGACCAGTGGCTGGCCCTTGCATGGCAACTAGGCTCTGGCCTCTATTTTTCCCTCCCCTCACTATTTAAGGGGTCTGCTATTTATTTAGTGGCTTTCAAGCCCTTTATATGTCTGTAACTATATATTCTGCTGCGATATAAAACTGCGTGGTTTGTCCTGGGTGTGCACTGGTCCATTCCAGAGCCCAGAGGGTTGTTTGCAAGAGTTGTGAGTTTGGACCTACCGGCGCACGCCAGTACTTGTGTGGCGCACGCAGGTCGTGTCTGAATGCAGCGGCTTGGCCAGTGTGTGCAGGCTCGCTCCTACGTGTACCACCCTATGTCAGTGTGTTCCAGTTTGTCTAAAGCACTTACAGGAGCTTGTTCTCAATCTAGTATACTTGTTTTAAGTCGAACATCAAACATTCATCACATTTTTGTATATTATGCAAACTTGTTACAGTTTTAATCCCCATTAACTGTACCCCCGCCCTAACTGGCTAAAAATGATCAAATGAGAGAGAAAAACAAACGTTTTATAAAATGCCTGAGTAGAGACCGATCTCCGGATTGGGCGAGAGGGGTGCCATAAAACCCTTCCCCTCTCGTAACCTGGCTCCCAAACCTCAGATATCGAAGGTGACAACGGTCCAGTCTACAAGCCTTTTTCAAAACTCGAACAACGTAACTAAACGTTTTTCAAACCCAATTCCTTGGCTATTTTCCGCAAAACCCGAGTGGCGACTCTGAACTGTGAAGCGTTTCGCCGCGCTTTCCGCAAAAAGGGCGCAACCCGATTTTACAAGCGAAAATGTAAGATTTTTGGGGCGTGTGCCCACACCTCATTCTATGCACCATCAACAAAACACTTCAAGTCACTCTACATTCCTATCACCTTTCAAGTCCAGTTTACGGTTATGGCGGGCAACAACCTGGCAGCACGAGTGGAATCTCTGGAGACGGAGATGGCTCTCTACCGCCGGGAGATCGAAGAACTCAACACGCAAATTGCGAGGTTAATTTCCTCCATCCGCACCCTCTGACGCGCGGTGTCCAACCTCCAGGATTTCGCGTACGATCAACAAGATGATAAGAGTGACGCATGGTTCACACCGGAGTGCTTGTCCAGTGATACCGCTGAGGATTCCGACGACCGTTCGGATGGGGCAAACGACGCATCCGATGATTGAGGTGGAGGGTCCGGAAGAAGAAGAAGAAGAGGAGGAAGAAGAAAAAGAAGAAGAAGAAGAAGGGCAGTAGGACCCTTTTCTTTTTTTTTTCTTTTTGAATGAATGTAACGAAAATCCCGGGGGTGACCTCGGGTTTTATGAAATGAAAAAGCCCTCTTTCTTACTACTGTCTGTCATCTGCCTTCTTTGTTTTGCGAATGAACACCAATGCCATTTTACAACCTGCCAGGAACTTCTTTTAGAATTCGAACTGTCGAAACAGCCCAGTACGCCGTGCGTAACATACGATATGTCGTGCGTCGTGATAACTCGAGAAATTTCATACAGTCAAGCTGTTATGCCGCGCACTCTTCCCAATATGCCGTGCGGCACTATGGGTTTCGAACCCGGTCTGAAGTTTTTTCCAAACGAACCGGTTTACGGGGGATATATATATATATACTGGGCGTACACAGTACGCCCCATTCGTTTCAAATTTCCCTCTCTCTCTCTCTCTTTCTCTCTCTCTCGTTCTCTCTGATATCTTTCTCTCTCTCTCGCTGCTCTCTCTCCCGTCTTTCTCATATCTCTCTCTGTTCTCTCTCCTCTCTCCTCTTTCTCGGTCATGGATGATACGGATACGCCCGGGGGCGATCACCCGTTGAGGGTCGAGGTTACACCACCCCGATTTCTCCGGAGGGTGGCACGACAGTCGGGGACGGGCCGGAGACCGTGGGGGTCTCGGCCCAGGCGGCATTGGCCGAGGAGGCTTCGGCCTCGACTGCCGTGGTGGACGGCAGTGGTGGTGGTGACGGTGGTAGTAGGGTACTGGCCGGCTACGGCCAGGAGATGGAGACTCTGGGTGCAGTGGAGTCTAGGGGTGAGGACGAGGCTATGGGCCGAGTGGAGGGCGCAGTTGGTTTAGAAGAGAGGGCCACGGAGGCTCGCGGTGGTGACGGGCTTGACGGAGTGGAGGTGGAGATAGAGGCTTCTCCTGTGAGAGAGCCTCGGACTGACTTGGGGAAGGGCCTCGTTGTTGAGGAGGAGTTGGTGGAGGAGAGGGAGACACCGGCTTTGTTTGTCGGTAGTGGTGAGGGTGCAGGGTCGTCACGACCCATAGGGTTGAGTGACTACTTAGAGGTGGCGTCTCTTGACGACCTGGTCGAGACCTTTCGAGGGGTGCCGGGGTTAGCGGAGGCTTTGCTTGAGGCCGGGAGAGAGCGCTCTAGGCTGAGCTCGAGACGGGGGCCGCCGGAGGGCCACAGGGAGTAGAGGAGGAGGCAGCTGGAGGTGAGACAGCCCCTCGGAGGAGTGTCGTGGAGGAGGCGAAGGAGGCCTTGAGGGGGCGAGGAGCTTACGTGGCGAAGTCCTACGTGCCCTTTCAGCACTTGGTGGTCCCTACCCTTTTAGACGCCTACAAGCCGGAGCGGCCTATGTATGACGAGGCACTGGTCTTGAAGGACCCACAGCAGCACCTTTCCTTGCGCCGAGACGAGGTATACTTTAAACTCTTGCATTTCGAATTTCAATGTATCGTACTTTCATTTCCTTATTTGAATATCGTATTTGCCTTTAGCATACCTGTTTTACTGAACATTATCAACTTAATGCAACAGGCGATCACTATCTCGTGCTACGGTGGTGTGGCCGACGTGCCGACGTTTTGGGAGAGGCTCCCCGAGGCCGTGAGGGAGATAGTGAGACAGGCGGGCTTCGGGGAGTTCGTCAGCGTGTTGACGAGGGCGAGCAACGATCGCCAGGTGGTGAGGGCACTTGCCGAGAGGTGGTGGGACACGACGAATACGTTCCACTTCCATTTTGGTGAGCTGAAGGTGACGCCTCTAGACTTTGCGGCGATCACTGGTTTGAGGGTCGGGGGCGACCCTATCCCCTACGACGCTGTCACAGGGAGGAGTGCGGCGTTCCAGCGGGAGATGCTGGGGTACGTGCTGAGGGCAGAGAGGAAAGACGCCCAGTACGCCCAGCTCTTGGAGTTTTGGACGGAGGGGCTTCCGACGGACAGGGTGTAGGAGGAGCAGATGGCGCGGTGTTTTTTGTTGTACTTGCTCGGTGCGTCCCTGTTTCCCAACAGGCGCAATCGAGTACACCTTTCGCTCCTACCGGCCTTGAGGGACGTCGGGGAGATAGCCTGCTTTGACTGGGGCGGCGCGGCTTTGGGGGCGTGCTACGCCTTCATAGGGTCTCTTTCCCGAGGAGCGGGGAAGAGCCTCGACGGTTATTGGAGAGTCTGGGAGGTACTTTTCAAACTTCTCTTGCACTCATTTTTCTTTCCATTTACTTATTGCATATTCTGTGCTAATCCTTGATGTTTAATTCTACAACTGTGGACATACGAGGTACTGGACATGCACCCTCCCGAGACCTCCTGCCCTAGCGACACAGTACTTCCCCGGGCTCTGCGTTGCTCCAAGGAGTTCTGGGGAGTGAAGAAGGGGAAGGGCGATCTGAACGCCTATCGCCTCTTTCTGGACGAGCTGCGTCCTGACAGGGTATGACTACACCTTGCATGCTTCTATTTGTTGATAGTTCTATTCAAGTCTCATGCTGATGTTGTATATCCTTGATTGCAAGTTCGCTGGCGTGTGTGGGACCGCTGCGAGCTCCCTTACTTGGTCCGAAGTAAGGAGGTGACAAGGGGGAGGGTGCTTCTCGAGTCCCCTTACGGCTGGCAGTGGTACCTGGGCGACCGGGTGTCACGTCAGTCGTTGAGGCTAGACGTTTTTCGAGTCCCTGGTCCATTTCCTGCTTTGGTGCAGAGGACGAGTTTGTACACCAGGGGGGAGGTTGAGCGGTTTGTGCGACCGGACCCTGAGCTGGAGCCGCTTTTCCAGGCAGGCGCTGACTACTCCGAGTACCAGGCTCGGTACTTGATGCCGAGCTTTGGGGTACGAGCTGCTGCCTGGGAGGCGACGCTTCGAGCGTCAAGTGGCGCAGGCGGTAGAGGTGGACGAGGAAGGAGAGAAGGGAGAGGAAGAGGAAGAGGAAGAGGGCGCGAAAGTGGTGGTGGTGGTCAGGACAACGGTGCAGGTCCGAGCGGGGTCAGCTTGCCTCGACTCTCCTGGACTGTGGACGTGACGACTGCCCAGGGGGTTTCTGGTGTGGTGGTGGTGCCACGTCCCACAGTTGCAGTTCCGGAGTTTCTTGCTCAAGTATGACTCGTATTCTTTCGCCTTTTGCACGCACTTGCTATTATCACTGTACCTTCTAGTCAATTGACCTATTGTGCAGGCGACTCAGGAGTACGTGAGGGAGATGGCGGAGGCCATGATGGGCCTGGAGCAGTTGGTGAGACAGTACGCTATGGGCCATGCCCCAGAGGTGCTTCTTCGTGCTGGCGGGACGATGATAAGGCTCTCAAACCCTTTGCTTTTATTTCTTATTGCCTATATTATGATTACAATGCCAATGATGAATGTCATGTTATTGCAGGCTGGAGGAGGGGCTTCACGCGGGCTGCGCAGGAAGTCTGTGCGCATGCAAGCGCCACAGGCTTCCTCTGCTGGCTCTCGGGAGGAGCCTCCGTCGAAGAGGCCGCAACTTTCTGGGGAGACGGAGGACGAGCCTATCGATGTTTCCGACGAGACCGAGGAGCCCACAGACGTCGACCTAGAGGACACCTTAGGGAGCACTGTGCCCCGGGTGACGGGTACACAGGAGGCGGCCAATTCCCAGGCGGAGGAGGTCTCCGGGGAGGACGACGAGGAGGGTGAGGACGAGGACGAGGATGAGAGCTGAGCTCCCTCTTTTGTTTGTTTTGCTTTTGCCTTTTTGTGGAGCCTGCGTGCTTCTTTTGGGAGGGTGCCTGTTTACCCTCAGTAGATAGGATTTTTGAGCCTTGGGCTTGCACGCCTTCTTGTACTTCGACTTATGGATGCTTTGGAGATTATATACAGAAAAATTTATTCTTTCAATGTTTACGCCATTCAATTCCTCTTATTGTCATTTGTATAAAGAAGATTTGAATAACTGAAACATTAACCAATGCATGCAACTAGTCTTTGGCCATAAGCTGAAGCAACATGTTGGGACATAGGTACATTGACGTTGGAATAGAAATCAAAGAAGGTGACAAGAATTTACAAGAATGCCCTTATCGTGGACTCTCGTATGTCAATAACGACCCTTAACATTCGACACGTGGCTAGAAAACTCAATTCTCGTTTGAAAACTGCTTGAAAAGCAAGAAAACGTTGACTTTGGAAGGTGACATTCTCAAATTTTGACTTTAACCTCGAAACGGAACTTGGACCAGGTCACTTTTGATCATTATGACCTGTGGGACTCGAAAGATCAGCTTGGAACGGACTTCGATACCTTGACACGGCTTAAGAAATGGATTTTTATCGACTTTGGTGCCATCACGTCAAATTTTGAGAGTTGACTTGAAGCGGAACTTCCCTGAAGTCCCAAATACCCATTGAGGTGTGTTCTAGAGGGTGGTGATGCCTGCAAGTGCCTCGAATTGGTTTCAAACCTCTGCTGTCAAAGTCTGCAGAAATGCAGACTTGATATGCCGCGCGGGGCTTCGAAATGCCGCCCGGGGTTTCATCTGATCCCGCGGCGTATCTGTGTTATGCCGTGGTTTTTCCTTTGGATTTATTATGCTGCGCGTTGCTTCGATATGCCGTGCGGCACTATTTTCCTATCATTCTGCCTTTTTCTGCTTCCCAAGACAGATTGCACGAAGGTTGAAGTTTGACCTATTCTATAACATTTCCGAGCCAGTGCATGTCTAAGTTATCGATAACTCTGTGGCCAGTGGGATTCCAGCCTGAAGGGTATCGATAACTTCAGTTAAAGTTATCGATACCTTTGTGTTTCAGTCGTTTTTAAGTGCAGGTACAGGGCCAGATCGGTTCATTCATCCCATGAGTTTCTCTCTCTACCGCTCCATGTTCCTCCATACCCACGAACCCTAACTCCCATATCTCCTCCAAATTCGTCCAAAACACCCATCAATCCTCCATCTCCATCAACATTCACCATGATTCTTCCATCTTTTCAAGGGATTTGAAGGATTTTCAAGGGTTTCAAGCCCAAGTTCACCCAATACAAGGTAAATTCGAAATTCCTCTTCTCACTTTGTGAATTTTGAATTCCTTCCTTTTATACCCGTATTCTCCACCTATAATCATCATCCCCACTCACCACTTACGTCTCCAAGCCAAAATTCGAAGTTGCATTAGAACCCATGGCCTAGATTTTCAAAATTCTGCATTTGGGAACTGAAATAGGGATTTAAAGGCAGCTACTGTTATTGGCTGGCTGGAATTTTGGGGTTTTAGTGGTTGCTAATGTGCTATCAGGGTTTCCATATGTTTGGGTGATTTCTGCTTGTATTTGCATAGTTTCGGGCTATTTTTGTGGTAGGGAGGGGGCTGAATTGTACTGCAGATTGTTTGCTCTGTGTTGTGGGTGATTTTCACTATGGTTCGCAAGAAGGGTACAGTTCAGGGCAAAGGAAAGGGCATTGCCTCCTCATCTCGTCGTGAGGAAGAAATTGTGGAGGAGGCCGAGCATGAGTCAATGGAGGAGGACAGTGATGAGGACTCTGCTTCTTTGGAGAGTCGAACGGGAAAGCGTGAAAAACGTCGCAAGCGTAGGACGCCGAATGAGATGGAGGCGGACGCTAAGTTGGACTGGGTGGAGTCAATTCTGAACAGGGGTTTCAAAAGTGAGCGGCAAATCAGCCGGAGGCGCTTCGGTAATGATAGCGATATCATCATTCAACTCAAAAATCAAGGGTTGCTTTTCTGGACTAGAGCCCTTCTTGGCTACAACGAAGCGGGCGTCATTGAATTTTATCAAAATCTGGATACGAGTGAGGCGTTGGCCAAAGGGAAAATCAAGTCAGAGGTGAATAACAAGAAAATTGAGGTGGATGCTAAAGCAATTGCTAAGTACCTGAGGTATGGAAGACCGGAGGGAGATTTGGTGAACTATCCGCGTGCCGAACCTATTGATTTTGACGCGGTTTTCAATGAGATATACACCTCCAATCCAAACGTCGGGGTCCCTCCTCACAAGCCGGGGAAGTTCAAGGATGTCTATAGAGTGTTGAACCAAGTGGTGCACTACAACCTCTATCCCCGTGGAGCAGAGAATAAGCTGTCAAGAAGGAATGCAGAGATTTTGTATGTTTTCATGAATGACGCGGAATACAAGGCTGATTGGGCTAGGTTTATCTTTGAGCAGATTGTGGATTTCAAGGGTGATACCTTTGGTACAGCCCATTGTCCTTTTCCTTGCATGATCACGGCATTCCTACGGGAGAAAGGTATCTCGAAGGGAGTGTATGAGAAGCTTGAGCCACCATCCCCCGGGGTTATCACTCCAGCTATGCTTGTTAAGAGCAAGTCTCAATCCAAGGCTGCCCCGGCAAGTACATATGCTGGCTCGTCGTCTTCCGCCCCGCCCGAGCCATCTTTGTGGACGGTACCTGACCCAAAGGCATCCAAAGAGAGCATTTAGAGTAAGCTCTGCTGCCAAAACATTGCCATATGGAATTGTATTCAGAAAGAGAAGAAGGAGAGGAAGAAGTTGTCAAGGGAAGTCAGGGAACTCAAGCATGAGCTGAATTGGCATACACGGTACATTGAGAGTACGACGGATGAGAAATATGAGGCTCCGTCGAGGGTTGAGGAAGCTGAAAGTGAGGAGGAGATTTTGTTTGGACCGGGGGCTACTTTCGGAGGACAGTAAGGAATTCGTTTAGAGTCGGTGGTTGGTAGTAATAGGTTAAAATCCCTCTACTTGGTCGGGGTGCTTGGTGGTTGACAGCCCACCTTATTATCTTTTTATTGTCTTTAGGAGTTGAATTCGTTCATGTAGTTAACATGTTTTTGTTGTGGCCGGCATTTGGCCGTTGACTTGGTAATTGAGTTGGTGGCGGCCAAGGGTAGTTAAACCAAGCCAGTATATGGCTGCCACCCATTTTGCTAACCGTTCTTTGTTAACCAAGGTCATTTTAAGCTTAATGAAGTCCTTAGTTTATCCGTAGTACGTTTTCATTCCTTTTTTTTTATTCAATTGGTGACGTTGTGCATATTTGGTTCATGGCTTGTTTTCTTTCGATACTTTAGCTTATGGTTTTGTGATCGTAAATTCTGTTTCATGGTGCTCTCCACATATAAGGCATGGTATTATTGTTCCCCATTGCCTATTTTCGAGCACTAATTATGGGATGTGGTTAGAAGCATACGGTTGCATATGTCATGATAGCCGTATCCTCCCTTTTGATCTTGGATACAGTCTTTTGTAGCTTACTTGGAATATGCTCAGTACTTAGTGATCTGACTTGGTTTTCAGCTGTTAGTTGCGAGTTTGAATAAATTTGTTTTTGGAACTCTTGTTAGCCATGTTGATTTGAGCATGTGCCTTAGCTATTTTGCCGGAAGGATTGTTAGTTATTTTTAGTAGTTTGTTTGTGTTGCTCGGGGCGTAGCAACGTTCAAGTTGGGGGCGTGATAAGCACCCAAGATTGCATAATCTTGGTGCTCAAATCCTCCGAATTGTGATGTTTCTATGTTTATTTGTTTGTTTAAGTCAAATATTGCACGTAAGGTGTTTTGTTGAGCCTTATAGGTGAATCGTGCAATTAAGGCGCATTTTGAGGCCATGAACGTCTTTTAAGATGTCCGAGCACCCGAGGCCATGGAGAGTGGTGCCACCAAGTCCTAGCAGTCATAAGATGAAGTTTTGGTTAGAGCTTGAAGGTGGCAAGGCAAGGAGGCAGTCCAGCAGGCTGAAATCTGCAATTCAGCAGATTGTTATCGATAACATAGCTCAAGTTATCGATACGTTTTGTCCAATTTTGGTCCACAAGCTGTCCAGCCTGAAGGGTATCGATAACATTTCTCTTAGTTATCGATACCAGTTAGCTACGGGGAAGATTTTGAAGAGTGTTATCGATACCCGGGCCTATGGTATCGATAACAATTGTTGCCAGCAGATATTTTCTCTGCTTTTTGGACTTTCTACTTATGGAAACTTTCTTTTTATAGGTAGCTTTTTGGGATATTTCCTAACTTTTGAGGAGAGAGAAAGGCCAATTTGTATAAATAGGGACCTCCTCTCTCCCTCTTTGTATGTAGTTCATTAATTACTTTTAAGTCTTTTAATTGCAATCTCCATTAAAGCTCTTTTAAGCTTTCTTAGTCATTTTCTCAAAGAACTCAAGTAAGTACTCATCGTATGATCTTTTCTCGTTTATAATTGTTGTAGCCTCGGACTAGATCCTTATATAAATCAAGTTAATTTGTGTTGTTTTCGATTCTATCGGTTAATTATGTTTTCCAATCTTGCCATGCTTTCTAGTCAATTTATCATGTGTGAGTAGTCGATTAGGAGAGGCGTGGGGCGATTATTGCCTCGTGACTTACATTTATCTTGCCTTTCTCAACTCGGGGCTCGAAGTTTAGTATGGAAAATGAGAAGGGTTCGCCTTTATGTAACAAAACTTGTCGATGTTAACCTCCGGTGATCATGTGCTCGCTCACATGGTTTCGTGAGCTATGTCTCGCCTCGTGTTTGCCAAAAGTACGAAAGAACTCCCTTATTTTCCATATCACATTTCTAGTCTTTCAATGGTTTCATAGCTAAATCCTCCGGTTGATAGCCTAAGCCGTGCGATTCAACTGAGTTTTGTTGAGAATGGTTCGATGACGTAAGTAGCGGGCGTTAGTGGCCCCGTTGCCTTGCCGCTTGTTTAATCTAGTCAAAACCGTTTTTCTAGTCTTTTACTTAAGAGTTTTAATTCCATTCAAAGCAAACCGTCAGTTGGCCGTCTTAACGCCGGAAACACTTACTTCTAAAAATCCTAGCAAGCTATTGAGATTCTCTCTGTGGGAACGATTCCGGACTTCCGGATATTATGCTGACAGCGACCTAGCCCTACGCTCGGGGAAATTCAACCTTATTGGAAGGCTAGGTTGAGGCGAAGCAATTCATTAGACCGGGCATAGCACGGGTCAGTTCTTGCAAGTACTACTTTCGCGAGGAATCTTCTAAAAATGCGACAAGTGGCCTAAGCTAAAATTTGTAAGTATTATGCTTTTACTATTTCAGAATCCAAATAGATCCAACCAATAAAATAATTTAGAATTTGATAAAACAATATTACTTGGGTATCAATCAAACTATTTTACCTATCATCTATTGTGGTAAGAAAATACGATCTTTGAAGTTTTCACTTCATTTTTTAGTACATATATTTTCACAAAAGATGAAATTGGGTTTCGCTTGGCTTCGAACCGAAACTGGGTTCGAGACCACATAGTACGTTATCACTCCTTATCACTATCAATATCAACAATCAAGAATCCTACTACACATGATCACATGAGTTTTCCCTTCTTTCATTTTTTTCCTACCACATCGTTGTTATCCAAACCAGAGTGAAGATACAAAGCATTTTGTTTGGAAGTTGGAGTGGGACCATTTTTGCATGGACCATTTGTCAAGCCACCTTTGTTGATTATTGCAAATACTTCCACAACAATAAGTCTACAACCACCCCATGCTTAATGTGAGAGATATTGCTTGTTTGTTCGTATATGTAAGTGTTTGTGGTTGTAATTTATTGGTAGTGTAAATCGCTGTGCATAGCACGGGTTCATTTTTTTTCTCTCAATCGTCATGCATAGCACAGGAGAAACGAGGATCACCCGTGGAAGGACTTGACTTGAGGTCAAGGTCTTTGTTCAAATACTGACAAAGATTGGACATATCATCGATCATAATACTTTAAATTTTGAAAAGTATTAGAAAGAATTACAGCTACATGAATGTTGGAAAAAATAGGTAACTGGGTGTAACGACTTGACTAACATACGACGCATTCACTTGCAGCTTGCACGGTGAGAGAGTTGATTCGCGTACTGATTTATGAAAGAAAAAAAAATCGTAATGAATTCTCGTCATTGTGAAAAAGAAAACAAAGAAGTAAAGATGAGAGCAGCTGCGATATCAATGGAAGAGACGGCAATGGTTGAATAATTACCAGAGATTGATTTGATGGCATGCGGATGATAATAGAGTCAGTGGCGGAATCAGAATTTGGATTGGGAGGTCATTCTATTTGATGGGAGCCAACTTCTATTTTTTACATAGGCTAAGAATTACAGCTACATGAATGTTGGAAAAAACAGGTAACTGGGTGTAATGACTTGACTAACATACGACGCATTCGCTTGCAGCTTGCAGGGTGAGAGAGTCGATTCGCATACTGATTTATGAAAGAAAAAAAAATCGTAATGAATTCTCGTCATTGTAAAAAAGAAAACAAAGAAGTAAAGATGAGAGCAGCCGCGATATCAATGGAAGAGACGGCAATGGTTGAATAATTACCAGAGATTGATTTGATGGCATGCGGATGATAATAGAGTCAGTGGTGGAATTAGAATTTGGATTGGGAGGTCATTCTATTTGATGGGAGCCCACTTCTATTTTTTACATAGGCTCCATTTGTTTGGGCGTAAAATATTTTCCGGTAAAATGTTTTACCTATTTTCCGATGATTGGTTATGTAAAAAATTAGGAAAACGTTTTACATGTAAAATATTTTTCATCAATTAGATGAAAATGACTTAATAAAATTTTCTTTTACCGATTAAAAAAATAGATGAAAATGGCTTACTTTAAATATTCCGTATGTTATTTTCCGAAATGAATCCGCTGCCTACTACTGCAATTCTCAATGCTCAGTTTCCTTGATCGTCGGTCCTGACCCACATTCAATTCCAATATTCTCAGATCTCTCCACCGTTTAAGCCCCTCTCTCTCTCTACACTATTTTGTTGATTTCTGAAAATATTTTCAAGTGCCAACCAAACACCGAAAAATAAAAATTTGAAGTTTGTTTTCTAAAAAAATATTATACATTGTAAAACATTTTACATCAAAACAAACGGAGCCTAAATATCCATGCCTCCCAAACATTCCCTTATAATTTCATTTCTCCCACTCAAAACCCACTTGATCCCACGTGGTTTATGGGTTATGGAAGACCATTGAATTAACCAAAATCAACGTGGAATTATGAGTTCAGGACTTTCAGACATCAAGTAAAGCGCGCACTTCGGATCATAAAAAAAAAAAACAAGTAAAGCGCGCACTCTGCCAACAACCTTTTTATTCTTTACCGAATAATTCTCCAACACATAATTTTTGGGTCCTACTTTCTACACGTTTTGTCAGATAACAAACTATTTTTAGAGTCAAATGTGGACGGTCCATACAATTAGGGTTGGGCATTGTGTCGTGTCGTGTCATCTCGTATTCTTGTCAGAATTCTCTCAACCCTAACCCGATTTGTTTAACTTGTCGTGTTATCGTGTCGTGTCATATTCGTGTTTCGTGTCAGGAATAGCCGACCCTAACCCACTAACTTCGTGTCGTGTCGTGTCGTGTCGTGTAAGAATTATCTCAACCCTAACCCGTCCTGTTTAGCTTTTCATGTTATCGTATCTGTGTCATATTCGTGTTTCATGTCAGAAATACCTGACCCTAACCTGCTAACTTTGTGTCGTGTTGTGTCGGAAATTCCCACCCCTACATACAACCACCACGTAATGTATTGGCGAACTAGATAGGGGACCCATGCACATAAAGAATCTTCCCTAGGGATGGAGCCAGAGGATTTAGTAGGGGCTGTTGCCCTCTCTACAATTTTAAAAAACTTACTTTTGTATTGGAAATTTTTGATTATGTATATTCACCCCGCTACGCAAAAATTCAGACTCCGTCTCTACCCTGTGCAATAACTTAGCTCACGAGACTTATTTAACGACCATGGATATCGGTGGGATGTATCGGTTGTCTATCCTATTCCTATCTATATATATGCATAACAATTGTAGCCAAAACAAGGTTTAACTTGAGAAACCCACCAAGCTAGCTGGCTAGCTAGCTTATACTAATTAATTTGTCATCCCTTTTTCTCCCACCGAAGAAGAAGAAGATGTTGAATCGTAAAGTGTCGTCTCTTATTTCGTTTGTGGAACTCCTCCTCCTACTCCTCTTGCTTTCAATTCATTCTCTTCCATCCTCGGTCGTCGTTGCACGGGACGTCTCTCTAACCAGTAAGCATCCTACGTATATATATATATATGCCAAGTACTCTAAATTAAGCTATCCTTTTACCAGTCTCTTCTTATATTGTTCTTTAATTTTAATAATTCTTCTCTGCATTTCGATTGATGGATTTCCTATGAAGATTAATTCCGGAGCTTTTCCTAATTCTTACAACCTGATACTTAGCTTGCCCCTCCCTAAATTAATAAATTTTCATCTTTTTCTCATAGTTAAAAAAATATATAAATCCTAGTATTTGATCGCGGACCTCTGCGCGCGTGTAGTTCATAATAACAATATTACGCAGTTAATTAGGAGAATATTTATCCTAAATAACATTTCTTGTTATAACTATATATATATATATATAAAAGGTCGATGCCCTTTATTCAAATTTCTTCTTGCAAAATTTCTCTTCTTTTTTTCAGATCGGCGGAAAAGTAAAATTTCTTTTCTTTTTTTTTTTTGTGCAAAATTTCTTACCAGAATGATGTGATGGAAAAGGATTACTTTAATGAGTTAAGCACCTAGTTCATCCATTACTTTATAATGTTTACATGGATGTTATTTTATGTTTTCCTATTTTAATTGAGGTGAAGAAATTACACTAACTATATATTACATGCTCAGAATGATGTGATCAAGAAGATTTTCTTTTTTCTTTTTTTGGAATGGCGGAAGATTATAAAGATTATAATCGTACTATAAAGATTTATTCTTTTTAACATTGTATTTAAAAGATTGTTCATATAAAAACTTTGGTTGATCCATACATCGTTAATCACATTAGATGGCACCTTTGATTTTGAAAACAATTTTTTTTTTCTTTAATTTCTTAAAAGAAGTTTGATCCGATCATTAGGCTAGCTACCAATATCTCCTAATATGGATTTTCAGGCGTGCATACCATTTTTAGATGATTTTCACATATATATATTTCCCCTTTCTAAAGATTTGCTTTAATTAATTGTAGTACGCATGATGTTATGACAGGGCACAGGTTAATTGCTGCTCGTGGAAGTAAATCGGATCCGCTAGTCCCTAATACAGTTTCGGATGCGGTTGGCAAGAGAAAGCCGTCACCCTAAATTGAATTTGGGGTAATGCTATTTGATGAGAGTCCATTTGTATTGTTGCATATTGTGCTTAGAAAGGGTACATATATGTGAAATATATATGTTGTCATTGGGCTTTATTTTGAGACGTTTCTTGATTAAAACAAAATAATTAAAAACTTCATCCGACTCTGTTGTGGTCTTCAAATGCTAGTTCTTGAGATATATTATCATGATACCTTTACATTGTTTTTGTAAAGGTCAAAAATATTAATGACACGGTAAGAATTTTTTAGTGCCATGACGTAAAAGACCATTATACCCTCGTCAAGCCTTTCACCCGTACTTGCAACCAATATCAATGCCTCCAATATCACTTCCAATTATGGTTGTACGCAGAGGTTCAATCCCAGATCCGTGCTCAGTGCTCTCCTCTGGCCACTGGTTAGGTGGCAAATTGAACCCAAACCCTTTAACAAACCTAAACCCATCAACTAAAAAATAGACCCAACTCAAACCATTTATAAGTTGGGTTAGAATGGGTATCAATTGGGTCAACTTAAATGACCCAACAACGCATGCATATAACCCACTAACAAAAAACAATGGAACGACTCCATCTCCTCCCCCTCTCTTGATTCTCGTCCGTACCCACCCCCACCAGATTCTCTCTCTCTCTCAACCACACCGTCCCAATGTCTGCAGCATAGCATTGAGGTGACTGATTTGCTCTTGGCCCATATAAAAAATCTGTGATTTTTGTGAGGACAAAATTGAAAGGAAACTGATTTTCGCGCTTTATTTTTTACTGATGGCGCTCTACTTTTAACGTGAATTTACTGATAACTTTATGAACAAAGTAAAGCACGAAAATCAAAATCCAATTGAAAATACATGTCAGAAAATTAAAACAAACACCGATTTTTTTTTTTTTGGTTGATCACCATTCGTATGTTGAGCTCTATCCCAAGGGATTCTACCATTTTTTTTATAACTTAGGTGTCTGAGCCAGTTTACACACACCTCAACTAATTATGGGAGATCAATCCCAAGGGATTCTGTCACTCATACACATCTAGCTCACGAATTTTATGTTTCTTTTGAGTATCTCTCAGGCACACAAACAAACTCATCTTGTATATATCATGCATGATAAAGATTGATAATGTATTTGACAAATGAGGCAATCACGTGATCATATATGCTCGATTAATGGTAATGGTAGACGCACGAACGTGATCATCTTTTATGGTGGAAGAGCACATCTTGATTAATCGATAAGGGATCAATCTCATGGTCTACAGGGAGTCCAATTAAAGTGCCTCATTAGAGTTTATAAATAGCACCTATTACAATTACAGGAGTATTTTAGTCTTTTAGATCTAAAAGGGTAATATGGTCATTTTAGTGTACATTGGTATTTTTACTCATTTTAAATTTTAGTATATAGTATGTAATTGGGTTAATGGGCGGGTCGGGTTTGATTTTAAATAAATGGATCGGGTTGGGTATGGGTAATTGAACTCATAATTAATGGGTCTAAATGGGTCAATGACCCATTAAAGACCCAACCCACTTACAACTTGCCCAATTTGGTCCAAATCAGCCCATTTGACACTCCTAGTTACATTTGACAGAGTGTGTGCGTGTGAGAGAGAGAGAGGGAGAGAGAGAGAGAGAGAGAGAGAGAGAGAGTAAATTTTGAAAAAATCAAACAGTTTACTTGGCAGAGTGACAATAATGCCAAAACCCATATTGTTCCCAATGACAAACCCTTGCCGAGAGGAATCGACCTTGCCACCTTGGGGTGGTTAACTACATCAAGGCAAGTAGATCAACCATGCATTTCAACAACCCCTTGGGGTTGCCAAAAACTCATATTGTTTTCAGTAACGGCTCTAGAAATTTACTCGAGAGTGTTCAGAAATTACATTCTATTAAACTACAATATATTCACAATCTCATAACCTACATTCTACAAAAATTGTTAACTATTGATGCAGCGCAACCTCCTTTTACGAAATTATTTGCAAGAAGAGATCACTAACTTGCTTATGTTAAGTATTCTCTCTTTGAAACACAAATACGATTAGCGGAAAACTCTCAATTTTATTAATTCAATAGCAACTCCCATTGCCCTAAGGCTTACACCCTTATTTATAATAGTAGCATTACTGAAATACTAAAAACGAAATAAAATATATGTGATAACCCACTTGGGATGGAATCTCACATCTGCTTGGTAATTAATGGAAATTGATGTGGTATATAATGAATCGCGAGCAACTACTGTATAACTTGAGATTTACCTTTTGAGCCACATGGTTAGGCTAAGAGTTAAGTAAGTTAGCTGGAGCAATTTGTTATAGGTGGTATCAGAGTTTACACCAACCGAAAGTGTGGGGCGAGTCCCGTAAGGAGACGTGCTTAAGTGGACCCAACAAGTGAGGAGTTTGAGGTGCTTGTCGTGCTTGGGCAGGTCCCACATGAGATGAGCTTGAAGTGTTTGTCGTACTTAAACGGGACTTGTCACACATCGCTTGGTGAGTGAAAGTGATGGACCTTAGGGTGCAACGGGAACATTGCGGTCCAAGTGGGGGAGATTGTGAGAACCCACTTGGGATGGAATCCCACATCAGCTTGGTAATGAAAGTTGATGTGGTATATAATGAATCGCAAGCAACTACTACATAACTTGAGATTAACCTATTAAGCCATGTGGTTAGGCTAAAAGTTAAACAGGTCAGCTAGAGCGTGTCATTATAATACACTTCCTCCATCCCAAAAAGGATGACAATTTTTGAAAGTTGTGTCATTTTTTATCGCTTATATCTTTCAATCTATAATATTTTTCATGAGTTTGAAAACTTTGTATAATAGAACTAATCGAGAACTATCAAACAAGATCCATATTGCATATTTTTTGAGATCCATATTGAAAGATATAAGGAATTGAAATTGACACGGATATCAAAAATTGACATCCAATTTGGGACGGAGGGAGTACGAAAATAAAATCAGCCTTAATGCTTCTTGACTTTGCATCCTTCATAATAGGAATAAACTAGTAAACTTAATACTTCTAGCATATCTTGACCAAAAAAAAAAATGCTACTAAAATACTAAATTTGAAATAATAAAATAAAATTCTTAGATTTCTAGATTAATTAGAATATTGGCCTACATCATTCTTTCCGGTTTGAAGAAACTTGTCATCGAGTTTATATAGTTGAATTTGCCGAAACTTGTCCGCATCAAGCTTGTAGTTTAAATTGATTTTTTCTAACCCAAACTGTAAACAAAAGTTTGAAAAGTGTGAAGAAATAATTTCCATCAAATAAACAAATGCACCTTTCTCCCAGATCGAAACACACTGACTCTTGCATGTAGTGTCTTCAATAAATTTGAAAAATGAATCAACAAATTCAGCTCCATGAACGCCAACATCGTAACAACTTTTTTTGTAATATTTTTTATTTCCTCCTTTTGTAATTTTATCCACCGATTCTTCGTCAAAAACTGGTGGCTTACTACAGATCCACTACTAGATTTGGAATAATATTTGAAGTAAAAGGCAACTACTCAATGTTAGCCTCATCAACCTCTAGGATTTTTGAACGCCCTTTTCTCTCTCTCTCTAGACCTCTCGCCCCCTTCTATCTAAAACCCTTCATCTTCGACAGCCGCCGGGGGGGGGGGCTCCCTTAGACTCTTCTCCTCCATCTCTCTCTACCTCTCTACCACCCTATCTCTACCTCTCTGCCTTCTCCTTCTCCTCCCATTCCGCTTCATTTTAACCCTCTTTTTCTTTTATTTCACAAAACTAATCGGCGTGGCAACGAGTTGGCGGTGATGGTGGTTTTCAGTGCTGGTGCTGGTCATTTGCTGGGTTTTGTTGGAGCTTGTGGCTGTCTACGAGTGGGTTTCTCTAGATTCGTCTTTTACTTGTTGATTTTGGCTGGTAGATCATCGTTGGGGTTTCTCGGTCGCCGGAGAGCGGTTTTGGTAAGATTCATTTCGTCTAGTAAGGATCCGTTTCCCTCGTCTTCTCCGGCTCAGATCTCTTTTTTCCCGACCCCCTTCCTGTGATGTTTGCGCTTGTTTCTCTCGTCTGTTAGCCGACCTGTTGTTCCCGATTGGAGGTATTGTTTGGTCCTCTGATTTCGGTTAACGGCATGGGTTCTCTCGGGTTCGGTGGAGCGATCGGTGTTGGCACCTGTTGTGGCCATCGTTGGGCGGCCTGATTTTCGCCTTACGGCTTGGTGTAGCTTTCGCGACAAATTGGGCTTGCTCTGTCATGGGTGGCCTGTGGAGGCGTGGTGGTTGTTGGTGGCGGTTTCCGGCGGTGGTGGTGGCTCTGTCTGAGGCGAGCGGTGGCGACTTCAAGGGTTAGGTTTTGGGTTTCTTTTGGATTGGGCTTTATTTGCTATATCTGGGCTTTTGGCCTTTTGGGTTTTGTGCTTATTATTTATCTGGGCGTTTTGGGCCTTTAGGTGTTGCATTGGGCTCCGCCCTTTGCTTTGTTTCCAACTTTTGGTTGGAAACTTTCCCCCTCCCCCTTAATAAATTTTGCTTCGCTGTTCAAAAATAAAAACCTCTAGGATTTTTCTTGGTGCATGTCATACCTCCCTGAAACTTAGAAAAGTTGATCTTTATACCAAATTTTCAAAGTCCCTGGTCATGATTTGAAACCCTGACCGCCCTTGTCCTCCCCCTCAGTTGATGGTTACTTGCCGAAGGTTTGGTGATAAAAACGTCATCCGACACCTCCTCCTCCTTCGGACACCAAGGTTTAACCAGACAACGGCGAGGTGAGTTTGCAACTTCTAAAGCCTCCATGCGTTGGACAAGACCACCAAGCATTGCTTTGATGTCGGCAAACCCTTCCTCCATTTGAGCATCTCGAGCAACCTCATCTCGCTTATAGACTTCATCAACATAAGCAACCTCCTCTTCAACCTCGACCTCCAGCACGTCCTCTGACCATAGTCAGAATTGGAATGAGAGCTCTGATACCAACCGATGCAGCGCATACTTTTTTACATAACTATTTGCAAGAAGATATCACGAACTTGGTTAGGTTAAAGATTCCCTCTTTGAAACACATATACGAGTAAAGAAAAATTCTCAATTTTATTATTAATTCAATAACAACTCTCCTTACTCTAAGGCTTACATCCATATTTATAATAGTAGCATTATTGAAATACTAAAAAGAAAATAAAACATATGGAAATAAAATCAACCATAATGCTTCTTGACTAAGCATTCTACATAATAGGAATATTAGATCGAAACAAACTAGGAAACTTAATACTTCTAGCAAATCTTGACTGAAATAAAAAATTCCTACTAAAATACTAAATTTGAAATAATAAAATAAAATTCTTAATTAAAACTTATGGAAAGGCTTGATCCTTGCATCACCACATACGGGTCCAGGGGCTAAGATACCGACTGGGAAGGTGTTAAGCACCCACTCCGCCCAATCTGACGATTGGCCTCTACTCATCACCATTGGTTCTAATCATCTCTATCCTAAATGCACGAGACTCAAGCAAACGGATAAGTAGGTTTTTGTAAACACGTTTTTGAAAAATAAGTCTTTTGCAAGAGGGAAAAATCATTTTAAAACTACCTCCATCTAATGCAATATGCAGAAAAGAAAACAAAAGCATGTAACTTATGGATGAGGCCTAGAGATGGGCAGCCCATTATCATCTCGTATCCGCAAGTGATAATCAACAGCCATCCTCAGGTCCTCATACGGTTCCTAGATCTAAACTAGCACACAAGAAAGATTAATCCGCTGTTGCGAATGCTGGAAGGGTCCTTACTTCTAGGGGAAGTTACCCTAAAACTAACGAGCATAGCAAAGGCCTGAATTAAATGGATACGTGCAACATGTGATGTTTAAACTAGACATGCAACTAAACAGAAGTAGGAAACATGCATGAACTGAACTTGAACTAACATGCAGGATGAATACATTAGGAAACTAGCTAAAACTAGAAACCTAACCAGATTAGGAAACTTTCCAAATTAGGAAATCCAACCAAGTTAGGAAAGTAACCCGATTAGGAAACCTGACCGGATTAGGAAACTTTCCAAATTAGGAAATCGTGTCAAATTAGGAAAGTAACCCGATTAGGAAACCACATGCATTGACAAGCTACTCATGGATAGACCATGAGGGCATAGCAGCTAATTAAACATGCATCATGCTAACATGCGACATGCAGGGGGTAAAACAGTAATTTGACATGATGGGGATAAACAAGCAGCATAACGGCTGAAAACGGATAGAGTAACAGCTATAGTTGTGCAGCGTAACGATATGAACTAAGATATCAGCATATATGCGGGCAGCATAATGACAGGGGTAAAATGGTAAATGTGCATGAAGACAAAGTAACGATTACATGGATGCATGTGCGAGTGTTCATGTGGACAAAGTAACAGAATGGTAATATTTTAAAGAATTAAACGTGCAGCAGTACGACTAAACATGTATGGAGGGCAAAACAATAATTGCACATGAACTACTACCCTAGATTACCATGCATAAACACAAACTACGCTAGCATGCAATCATAAAACGAATCAAAAGCTTAAACTAGCAAGAACTAAACAAGAACACAAAGTAAAACCTAGGCATGCTCCTAAGTAATAAAGAAAACAACTAAACTAAACAATAAAGAAAACAAAGGAAAATGACATACCTTGACTCCTGACGACCAAGTGGACTGCCCTCAGGAACTGAGCGAAAGAATGAACTGGATTGCTCGTAGGGGAGCAACCTTGATGCAAGAAACCATCGACAGCCTAACGGCGTAGGGAAGACTATGCCCGAATGCTAGGAAAGCTCTACTAGCATGAACTTTGACTAAAGGGACTCAAAGCTTGCTTTGAATCACCTAAAAGATGAACTTTCTGAACGATTTGAAAAGTGGGGAGGTAATGGGTTTATTAGGGTGATTTCGCGGAAGAAAACACTGAATTTTTCGATGTGGGATCGCGGAAAAGTCCGGAAAACATGGGAATCGAGGCGGCGGGACAAAACGGTGCCATAGTCGACACACGAAGGCGGGCCCGGCCTTGGGGGAAAGCCGGCCCAGCTCCGGCCCATGCTTATGGGCTCCGGGCAGGCCTACCTTGGTCTAGGGTTGGTTCGGGTCTGTTCCGATGCCTTCCGGGATGATTTCGGGCTAAAAACAGTGACAATTTGGGCTAAAAATCAAGTTTTTATGGGCTAAAACGGATTGTTTTATGGATAAAAAGACTTAACATTTTTCAAAGGATATTTTGAAATGGAATGCAACACGGCTTAAAGGAAAACTTTTAGTTTGGTGAAAACATTTTGAAAGATATGACGAAAGGCTATCTCCGAGCATCAATGCATCAAGATCACTTCCTGTGAACAACTATAATCGAAAGCAACATTCTCATCATTGGGCGGCCGCTTGGCAGGAGGCCTAAGTATTACGGACTACCAAATGGGGTGTCTACAGCATTACAGAAAATCATCAAAAGATAAAGAAATGAACCAAAACTACCAAAATCTAGACATAGACACCTACTGCAACTGCAGGCCCAGCAAAACGTCGGTACTTAAGAACCAGTCACTGAAAAGGCAATAGAGAATCTTATAAGGACACCCAGCTCAAACCCTTGAAAGCACATATGAAATCTAGAGCACAGATCTGCCATCCCAAAGAGCTACATTGGCGTGTTTAAGACCCGTCGACTTGATACACATGCTCGCAACCACAAAACACAGGACGTTATTCCAAGGCAAGCCCCCACTGACACGGCGGGCTCTGGCCACGAGAAGTAAAACACCGGTAAGCTACAACCCCACCACCGAATCCTCACAGCCACGGCAGGCAAGATAACAGTCCGAGAAGCACAAAACCAACCAAACACAGCCAAAACAATGATTCACCAACTAACACCTAAATTAAACTAGATTATTTGCCCACCAACCTAACTACACCAGATATGGGGAACAACCCAAATCGGTACAAACCGGATTGGGGAAACCAGCCGGTAGAAAAACCTTCGGCAAAAGTCGCCTATAAAAACAGAAAAAAACTAAAACTAAAGCTCTACTCTACCCTCCTACCTCTGTTATTAACCAAACCGCCGCCACAACACACCGACTTTGGAGAAGACAAAGGGGAGAGGTAGGCTTGGAGCAAGCCCCACATCGTCGATCAAAAGAACGCCGCCGCCGCTAGAGAAAGCCCTCGCTAGAGCTCAACCAAACCTGAATCTACTCAAAAGGGGACTTTTTCGTTGAGTACACTATACTCTCGAGCAAGCACGCCAGATAAGAGAAGGAAAAATTAGCTATAAGGGCAGTAAAATAGTTTTCATTTAGAAGAAGGACACCAACAAAATAATTTTCAGTGGAGGTCCTTCAACTTTTTGAGTTTTTTAGCTATAAGGCCAAAACATCTTTAGGCATTTTCATAGGGTTTTAGGGTGCACTTTCCTATTATAGGGTTTTAGTGATTTTGGCACTTTTATAGGATACCCTAGGGTATTAGGCACTTTCATAGGGTACCCTAGGGTTTTAGGCACTTTCATAGGGCACATTTGTTCTTATTTTTGATTGCAAAAGGTGCTTGTCCACTGTTTCTAGTTCTTCAACTGAAGCCGATCAAATATTGTGCCATGGCTAGTACTTGTTGTGAGATTACGTGGTTATTCTCTTTGCTCAAAGACTTTGGTATTCACATACAGCCACCTTTTATTGCAACAATCAGGTTGCCCTCCATATCGCTGCTAATCCTGTTTTTCATGACCGAACCAAACATATATATTGAGCTTGATTGCCACCTCGTTCATGAGAATCTTCAAGCTGGTCTTATTCACACTTGTCTTTTTGCCTTCGCAACAATAACTAGCTGATGTTTTTACTAAGCCTCTTGGAGCATCTCATCAGTTTAAGACTTTGATTTTCAAGTTGGGTGTTATTTTTTTGGGAAAATTTCAAAATGACACCTGAACTTTGCACCAAATGTCACAGAGACACCTGAACTTAAGTTTATTTCAATTAAACACCTGTACTAACCAAATTCCCAAATTTAGACCCCTGCCGTTATTCTTTGTCCCAAAAATTGCTAATATGGCATCTCCAACCCGTTTAAGTTGCCCTATTACACATATTTTCAACAAGAGACGATGCACCCACTACGTATAAGTACTTTACATTCGCTTGGGTGCATCGTCCCTTGTTGAAAATATGTGAAATAGGACAACTTAAACGGGTTAGAGATACCATGTTAGCAATTTTTGGGACAGAGAATAACGGCAGGGGTCTAAATTTGGGGATTTTGTTAGTACAGGTGTTTAATTGAAATAAACTTAAGTTCAGGTGTCTAAATTTGGGGATTTTGTTAGTACAGGTGTTTAATTGAAATAAACTTAAGTTCAGGTGTCTCTGTGACATTTGGTGCAAAGTTCAGGTGTCATTTTGAAATTTTCCCTATTTTTTTTTGGAAAATGATATTGACACTCTAAAAATTGATGCAGGCACTTCAAAATCAGTGTAATTCCAAAGCCACTTTTCTTTGTTTTTTGGAGTGCCTGCATCAATTTTTGGAGTGCCAATATCATTTCCCTTTTTTTTTTTGGTCACACGATAGGATATTAGTAAGTTAGATTACTACGGCAGGAGGATATTGCTCCATCAACTCGAACCTGACACCTCACACCTTGGCACTTAAGTGCCCCTCATGACCACTTGGGCTAGAGCCTTGGTCGATTACACTATCATGGAATCAAGGGATTATGACCCCCGAAATCACTCCACAATCACTCTAGAGTCAATACGCCTTAATCATAGGTATTTGCTGATTCTTTGTAATGTATATAATTCTCTCTCCATTTTTCCTTTATGAAATTTATTGTAGGTTCGTAGGACTTGCGGTATGTAGTTGACATGTAAATCTTTGTGAGTTAGAGAGTTGTGATTAGTTGATGATTAGTGAGGGGAAAGGAGGAGCAATCTTGTGGGGTGAGGGAAGAAGCGAGAGGTATAGAAGAGACAAAGGCAGCGTGTCCCTTGTCTTTTCCGCGGGGGGATCCAACAACTCTATCTAGAAGGATTGGGTGAGGTCACACTGAGAAGGATGTTCTCCTTTCTCAGAATCTGTGCTCACCACTTTCTCTCTCTAGAAAAAGCTGTCTCTGTCAAATCTGAGGGAATGTTGGGGGAATTTATAGGGCACCTGAGCCTTGGTCAGGCTCAAGGCGGCGCTCCATAAAATCTCGACATGTGTCCCTCTTGTACCACCAGGTCGCAGAGGAGACGTCACCGCCCGCAGGCACGATCACTACAATAAAAATCAAATTTGGTGACAAAAAAGTGGTGACGAAATTTATTTGGCAACGAAAAAATTAATTTCGTCACTAAATGAATATATTTGGCAACGAAAAAATAAATTTGTCACTGTTTTGACAAATTCCGTGATGAAATAATTTTGTCACCAATTATACCTGGAATAAACCTATTTTATACATATATACATGAAAAAAATGGTGTTTGGATTAAGCACCCTACACACATTGGATGCCGTTGATTCTCGCTTGGGCCCCCTCGTTTTTTTTTCTTAGAATTTTTGGACTGCTTGGATCGGCCGTCTAGTGGCCGGAGATAGCCCGGCGTGGCTGTTGGTGCAATTTCGGTATGGGGACCATCGGTCCCTATAGCACTACTATTATACCTGTTTAGCGATGGAAAAAATATTTTTGTCACCAAAGGTACCCATTTGGCGATTAAAAACATTTTTCGTCGCCGAAAGCTTAAAAAGGTGACAAAATATATTTCGTCACCAGATGGGACCAATTTAGTAACGAAATATTTTTTTCGTCACCAAATGCTTAACTTTGGTGACAAAAAATAATTTTGTCACCATTTTAATGCTTTCAGCGATGAAAAATATATTTTGTCGTCAAATGGGTACCTTAGGTGACGAAATTTATAAATTGCGCTTTGTCACTAAATGTATTTCAGGCATAACTCTTTACTAAGAACTCTGATTGAGATAATTCAAATTGGGTTTGAACAATAAGTCAAATGCCTACAACTTTCATGTTCATCACAATTGCTAATTTTAATATTTAAAGGTTCAAAACTACATTCGAAATATATTTTCATGTTAAACATATATGTTATATATTAAATATTTCAAATATGTCTTGAAAAGTGTATGTGGTGCAGTTGGTTGAAGCTTGCGCGAAATACTCAAGGTACTCGGGTTCGAAACCTAACAGGAGCAAGAAAGAGGTATTTTTTTCCCATATGAATTGTCTTTTGCAACGAAAAATTTCGTCACCGATTTCTTATATTGGTGACGAAAATTTGTCACCGATATGACCCATTGGTGATGAATATTTTCGTCACCAAAAGGAATAATTGATGACAAAAAATTTCGTCGTCAAAAAGTACAATAGGTGAGGAAAAAAATTTCGTCACCAATTGTTCACTTTTTGTTGACGAAATATTTCTTCATCAAAAGGCATTATAGGTGATGAAAAATAGATTTCATCACCAGGTAGGAATCCTTGACAACCTTTAGTCGACAATTTTTTTTTCGTCACCTATACTATTTGTGACGAAAAACATGCAATTTGTGACAATTTTCATTCGTCACCCAATGTAATTCTTCTTGTAGTGGATCCCTTCTCGCGACGAGACCTCCTTCCCAAGCCACTGAGCCACAAAATCCTCCCCAATTCCCGCAGGAGCAAGGTCGCGACCTGCAGCGATCGTTTCGTCTCGGAGTGCCCCTCTGGCCCTGGCTTATGGCCAAAGGGGGACTCTTGACGCTCTTAACGACATCCTTTTTACGAGTTACGACCTTGGAGTCTCATGACTAGTGCGGCTACCGCCACGATGGCTCTCGTGGGCTACTCTGCTCGTGAAGGCCTTTGTCTTTCTGCAGGACCTGCCTCGCCTCGCAGGACCCGCTTGCGATGGCGTGGGGCCCTCCTGCCACACATCGGTCCCTCGTTTCCTGTCGTATATGCTTCCCCGTGATTGGGTAGTCAGCGGTCTCCTTTTAGTCAAAAGTTTGACTATTATCCTCTTGCCATGCGGGCTCTCTGGCCACGCGTCCGATGCCGGTTGACTGGTCAGAAGGTCTTCTTTGGATTGATGGTCGATACTTTAACCGACCCTATATTTATCAGATAGGAAGGCATCAAACTGCATAGCAATAGGTATATGGACGGATAAACCCAGTCCACACGTCATCACTCAATATTATAATGACTAGATGATACGTATCGACCAAAATAATCGAAGTGGAGAAAATAGAAGCTCGAGTAAAGCATAACAATTATGTTGTTGCGGACCTGAATTAAGTCTTCAAGGGATAACAAGAAATTTGTTGAACAGGGTAAAAGAAGGGTAATGATTCCATTAGAACCCTACACAAGTTGAGTTTAGTCAAGCCGTGCCTAGCTAGCCATGGATTTTTTCAATCTGATTTGATAGGGTAATTAACAAGCTTGAAAATTGTAAGAGCACTCATGCCAATCCCAGACTTCCACTACCTAAAAAACTTTGTAAACACTTTCCATACTCCAAGTCAAGCACTAAGTGCACTCTTCTCTTCCCAAGCCAAGCATGATGAACTCTTCAATAGGTGTCTGAAAACCCTTCCCTAATTTAGGCTTGAATTTTCCTAATTTTTTGGGATTTGAATAAAAGCCTTATATTCGCTCGGAATTAAACATTTCTACCCTTTCACAGACGAGAGATTGAAGTTTCATATTTTTTTCCCCCCAAATTTCACGCATAAAAAATACAATACAAAACAAGAGTCATCGTAGTTGTTCTCTAGATTGCGGATTTAGTTGCTCCATTAAACGATGTTGTAGATACTTGACCCCACTGCTAGTAAATCCTGGCTCCGCCCCTGCCTAGAACATGCCCTTGCAGTCGTGATTCGATCTTGTGTCTAATTTCATTCATTCATCCATTTCAAATTTACCAGTTTTTTCTGACACTCATTTCTATCCTCCTCGTCGTCTGTCATTTCTATCCTCCTCCTCGTCACCTACACCCACCTATCACATATTGTTGAAGAATGTAGGGACCTACGTCTCTTGCCTCCGGCAGATCAAGTCGTCTCTGCCATAAAACTTGCATTTGAATGCTTGAGCTTTAGTCCGAAATCTCGGCCATCCATGAACCAAGTTTTCAAAGACCTACCAGGATTTAATTTTGAACACTACCCTATATCTTATTGGTTGAAATGGTGTGGATCTCACCACAAAGTAATGTCATGCTTATCAAAAAGTGTATTGCAAGGATGAACAAAATTGCACTCGAGCTATCAGCTCAAAAGTAGCCTCGAGCAGTTAATTTCTTCGGGCAACTTCAATTTGGAATACTAATTTTTCCTAAAAAGCTACTCTTAGTGGAGGAATTTTTCAGTGCCGGGTGGGAACGGCCACATGGTGCCCGTGTGCACATCTCGGCCGTCCAAACGTGTTTTGGACAGCCCATATTTGTTTGGGTTTGAGGGGTGTTTTGGTAATTTTGCACTAAAAAATTACCCAAAACAAATCTGGACCGTCCAAACACGTTTGGATGGCCGAGATGTGCACATGGGCACCACGTGGCCGTGCCCACCCGGCACTGAAAAACTTACAGAGTCGTTCCAAGTATTACCTCTGCTTCTGTAGGGGAAAAATTGAGCTTGTTATGTATTTACCCATAGCATTTTTGTTATATTAGCCCAACAGAATCCGAGATTTTGAATCTTTTTGTAGATATTCCCACTTCCCAGGGTTCCATTTACACAATCGAAGCCTTTCTTTCAAAACTGGGCCAAAGTCCAGATCAAATTTAGCAGCAGGAAATCAGTATTACCAAAACCAGGGCCGGCCCTGGGCTAAAGCCCAGGGTGCAGCCGCTTTAGGCCTCCGAAAGTTAAACCAAAACTAGGCCTCATTTTCCAGACGAGAACGTTTATATATATGTAAGTTCTTCTTAATCTTGCAAATGTTGAGTCGCAGCACTGGTGGTCTGAGAGTAGTTGTTAAAGTTTTACACTTGCATTCCTGGGTTCGATTCCCAGGAGGTTGGGGCAATTCTTTTTTCTTTCTTTTTCTTATTTTTTGTAGTTAATCTAGGTAGATAATGACAATTCTTGCATCACTTGTATTCTAAATTAGTTATACTAAAGTGATTGTAGTAGATATTACTCAAAGAACATGATAAATGTTCTGATAAGTTTTTTTTGTCTTCATTTATTTCAATTTTATTTTCAACTTCTAATATCAATTTCACAAATAAAACACTTTTGACTATATATAAATCAAAATAATTAATTTTCACTCATCAAACTCTGATAAAAAAAGATTTAAAGTAAACAATTCTCTCATTGCTAAAAATAGCATTCTTATGGTTAAAGTTAATAACATGATTAATTAAAGAAATGCAGTGTATGAGTGGTATTTTGCTATGTTTGATTTTTTTCCCCCTAATGATATAAAATATTTTAAAATTTTATTTTAGTTAAATTACGAAACTAAAATACATGTTTAATATTTTTACCTTGTATTAACCACCTATATTGTGTTTTTTTTTTTTTTTAGAAAACCTAAGGCCTCAATTTTAAAAGTCGCTTTAAGCCTCTAAATTCTCAGGGCCGGCCCTGACCAAAACCAACAGCAGTGGATGGAATGCGATTAAATGAGTGGCAGTGAGTGATATTTCCATCACAGGAAATTTTAATTGATGAGAAAGAGCATTGCAGTACATCAAACAAGATGATTATCGTTTCAGAGGATCCAATAACCAATAAGGAGGCCTAACCTTCCAAGTAGAAATATCAAAACCTCGCCAACCCAAAGTTACAAAGTTTATGCAACTACATTTGCCGATCTACTAATAAAAGGAAAATCACAAATCCTAAACCGATCAACTTTTTGACTAATATCTTTGATGACAACTTCCATTATCCTTGGGCAAAAGAGAGATGCTACTTGCACAGCAGATCTGTGCACAGATTGTGCACAGATCACATTGTGGGGCCCACTAAGAGTTCCATACAAATAATCCGATCAAAACATTTTTTCAAGAGCCTCCGCGAAAAATTAGCTCAATCCGATATTTATAAGTGCTTGATCTAATCATCTAACTTTTCATTCCGGTTTTTAGAGAATGAAAAATTAGACGATTAGATCAAGTACTTATAGGTGTCGGATTGAGCTAATATTTTGCTGGATCACTATAAAAAATTATTTAAACATAATGAACGGCACACGATCTGTGCATAATCTGTGCACAGATCTGCTGTGCAAATAGACTTTCTGTTGGGCAAAATCTTTTGCTACCCAAATTTTGAATCAACTGTTGCAAGTCCCCTTCAACTGTAAGTGCATCCAAACCCAACAACTTAGCAAGTTGTAAGCCGTTCCTGCACGACATGACCTCTGCACACAAAACCGATGACACCCGCCCCAAATTGAATCGATCGGGAAGCCGATCCAACCGATTTGATTCGTCATCAGCTTCCCGATCCGACCATTCGTCATCAAACCACCATCGCCGCTAAAGGACCATCACCACCACCATTGTTGGAACCCACAACGGTACCTCGATGATGAAGCAGAAGCCGATAAAAAGAAAAAAGAAAGAAAAACACAAACAAATTCCTCACCTCATACTCGTTTCCGAGTCTAAGTGACGTTGCCTCTATTTAACCACACGACATTATAACCGCAATGACAGATAATTTGCGAAAAAATTAATTGTACATACTTGACCAAATCAAATTTCTTACAGCGGAAGTCGCAAATGTATCACTCGGTTTCCCATTGGAAATTTGAACGTGGATGCGTATGCAAGTCCGGCCATTACGTCCACCCACTTATTTTTCTCTGCATTCATGTACCTGAACTTTTTTCCAAGTAACTTTTCAAAACCATTGAAGACCAACCTTTTTTCAGTAACTATTAACTAAGACAAAGACCTTGACCTCAAGTCGAATCAAGTCCTACCGGTGATTCTCATTTTTTTTATCAGACTGGTGATTCTCATTTCTCCTCTCATTTTACTGTTAATTTCAAAGTCGTAAACATGGGGACACTTACCCAAATGTGCCTATAAATTACAACATTTGATCACATCAAATATAAAAGCATGGAGCTTTTGCAGAAACTACTCTGCCCTGTTTCTGTAATTATTTTTGCTATACTTTTTTCCTCAACGGATAGTGCCTTTGGTTCTGTTGAAGAGGCTAATGCTCTCCTCAAGTGGAAAGAAACCCTTCAGAGTGCCGATAGTTCCGTGCTAACCACATGGATGCTGAATCAAAAAAATGGCTCCAGTTCAAGTGCCAGTAGCCCATGCAACTGGTTTGGGGTTTCTTGCAATGCTGAAGGAAGCGTCACCCGGTTGAACCTCACGAATTCAGGCATGAACGGTACTCTCGAAACCTTTCCATTCCCGTCATTTCCTAATCTTGATTATCTTGATCTAAGCATGAATGAACTCTCTGGTCCTATCCCACCTCAAATCAGTTCACTCCCACTTGTTTACCTTGATTTGTCAATTAATAACTTTTCTGGAAATATTCCACCAGAAATTGGTCTCTTAACAAATCTTGAAATACTCCATTTCCTAGAAAATCAATTGGAAGGCTCAATTCCTCGAGAGATAGGCCAGTTGAAGTCTCTTTCTGAGCTTGCTTTGTACACCAATTATCTTAGTGGTCCTATTCCTTCTTCTTTGGGCAATTTGAGCAACTTGGTTGCTCTATACCTATATGACAATCAACTTTCTGGCTCCATCCCTGAAGAAATAGGAAACCCCTCCAATCTTGAGTTGGTTTACATGGATAAAAATAGGCTAACTGGTCCCATTCCATCAACTTTTGGAAACTTGAGTCGCTTGACCGTGCTGCACCTGTTCCACAACGAACTTTCTGGTTCCATTCCAAATGAAATAGGAAAGTTGAAAGGATTAGTTAGCCTAAGCTTCCACACCAACAATCTTAGTGGGTCAATTCCACCATCCTTGGGTAATCTGACCTCCCTCCCTCTCCTCCATCTATACAGGAATCGACTTTTTGGTTCCATTCCCAAGGAATTTGGAAACTTGAAGTCGATTGTTGACTTAGAAATGAGCTATAACCATCTTAGAGGTTCCATTCCCGCTTCGTTCGGAAACTTGTCTGAATTAGCACAGTTGTTCTTGGGTGAAAACAACCTTTCTGGTCCTATTCCGCAAGAATTTCGCAATTTGAAAAACTTGGTCAATCTACAACTGGAGGGAAATCAATTTTCCGGCCATCTCCCAGATATTTGCCAAGGGGGGAAACTTCAAAATTTCAGCGTATACGCCAACCAATTAACGGGTCATATCCCTAAAAGTTTGAAAGACTGCTCAAGCCTAGTCAGAGTCCGCCTCGAAGGAAACCAACTCACTGGAAGCTTATCAGAAGATTTTAGGGTCTACCCACATCTCTACTACTTGGATCTAAGTCGCAACAAGTTCTATGGTGAAATCTCTGAAAACTGGAGTAAGTGCCCGAAATTGCAATGCTTGAGGATTGCAGGGAACAATATCATAGGCAGCATACCACCTGAGTTTGGAGATTCAGCTCAACTACACAGGCTTGATCTTTCTTCAAATCATTTGACAGGAGAGATTCCACGTCAATTAGGGAAATTGAGTTCTTTATGGGAACTGTATTTGAATGGCAACCATCTTTCCGGTGGTATACCAGGAGAAATCGGATCACTAAATGAACTAGAAAAACTTGACTTGTCCAAAAACATGTTAAGTGGGCCAATAGCAGCTGGAAATCTAGAGAATTGCACCAAACTGAATTACTTAAACTTGAGCCACAACCATTTTAGCCAAGAAATCCCAGGTCAGTTGGAAAAGATCTTTCCTTTGTGTGAAATGGATCTGAGTCGAAATTCACTTACAGGGGAGATACCGTCAGAGATCCAACGTTTCCAGAGTTTGGAGTTGTTAAACCTCTCCCACAACAATCTGTCTGGCATAATTCCAAACAGTTTTGAAGACATGAATTGGTTGGTGCATGTTGACATTTCCTTCAATGAGTTGGAGGGGCCCATTCCCATAAGCAAAGCCTTCATCAATGCTGCCATAGAGGGCCTCCAAGGGAACAAAGGCTTGTGTGGAAATGTCACAGGATTCCAGCCATGCAAAAATCATTTTCCAGTGAACCACCGGATGCGTGTTCTTGTAATCATGCTCTCTCTTGGCGGAACACTTTTACTTCTAGGTGCATTCATCGGATTTTTATTCATTTCCGATCGAAGAAGGAGAAAATCACAAGCAGAAGATCCCTCCAAATATGAAAATCTCTTCTCTATAGCAAACTACGATGGAAGAGCAATGTACAAGGATATCCTAAAAGCCACAAAGGATTTTGATGCCACGTGCTGCATTGGGCAAGGAGGATATGGAACCGTCTACAAAGCAACGCTTGAATCAGCCAATACAGTGGCTGTGAAGAAGCTTCACCCCTTGTCTAGGAAGGACGATCATCGAGGTTTCTTGAATGAGATAAGGGCACTAACAGAAATCAGACATCGCAACATAGTGAAGCTTTTTGGGTTCTGTTCGCATGCCCAGAACTCTTTCCTGGTTTATGAATACATAGAAAAGGGAAGCTTGGCGTCGATTTTAAGCAGAGACGAAGAAGCTAAACAATTGGATTGGCCAAAGAGGGTGAATATTATCAAGGGTGTTGCACATGCTTTGTCATACATGCACCATGATTGCGCACCACCAATTGTTCACCGCGACATATCGAGCAACAACATTTTGATTGATGAGGAGTATGAGGCTCGCGTTTCGGACTTCGGCACGGCTAAACTTCTGAAGTTGGATTCCTCCAATTGGAGTGCACTTGTAGGCACATATGGATATGTTGCACCAGGTAACCATTGCTTCATATATAGGGTAAAGTACACTTTGCACCCTTGCACTTTACGCTTGGTGTCATTTTGCTTCATACACTGTCAATTTTACTTTTCAAGTCCTCACACTTTTGGTCAAATGTCGATGTTCCCCTTCCCAGTAGATTCCATTAGTTTTTGTTAGGGAACAATATTAATTCAGTGGTCCGAGATTCAAATATTTTTTTATCATTGAAGAATAGTATATAGCTACAAAAATAAACATATGGACACTTTTGTTTAAAGACAGTGGATACAATCATTCCTTTTGAAATTAAAATGACATTCACACTCCAGTTTCTTGTTTATGCACTTCAAAAATTGCCTTTTCGTGTGCTTTGAAAACCGTTTTGTACTTTATGTATTTTGAAACACTAAAAAACATATTCAAAGAAAAAAGTGACGTGAAATAATTGGTTTCTTTTTTTATGATCACTTTATTTGCAAAAATGAAAAATGGTCATAGTTAAGAAGCTACCTTTCTATTTACTCAAAAAAGTATGGATATTTTTTGGCAAAAACGGGAAAAAGTGTGTTCACTTACTATCTATATTGCAAAATGAGATGACACTGCAAAGTGAACTTTAGCGTTATATATATGTTATATATGAAACGAATCTAATAAAGTATATGTACATGATCACCACCGTAATAGCCCACCCAATAAAAAGTCAAGTATACCTCAAAAGTACCAACAGATAATAGGTTACACCTTTTTTTTGTCATACAGTATACATCAGTTGGGGTTAGCGGGGTGTTAGTACATATATTAGTCAACCGGTGGGTTCAGAGGCTATTCATAGTCATAACCCTAAATTCCAAACCCGCTCCTTGTGGGACTCGAACTTAGATCACCACTAGGGAGAGAAATGAGACAACCAACTTGACAAGCTTGATTTCTCAGGTTACACCTTATATCCTTTCATTACTCAAAACCAATTCCAAAATAGGTTACGGTTGGTGTCTTTTATGTACCTTCATATTGTTGACTTATGAGGCCTTTGTGGCTTTCCCATACTCTTGTTGCTAAGCACTCCAAATGTGAAACTTAGCCAGATCCAACCATCACTCCATGTCCTCCAGCTACCAAGGGTAATGGCCGGAGAAACTTGATGTTTGAAACGTGATGTGCAATATGTCTAACGTTTTACCTAATATCCATAGCTATTGGTTCTAAGTTTTCAAAGGCATGCAGCTCCACATACAAGGTTCCATGGTCAACTGAACACTTAAAATTTTGGGGTTTTTATATGTAGGTTCAGAAAAAAAAACGGAAATGTACCATTAAGTATTAATTCTAGAATATTTTTTCAAAATTGCCCCAATAAAAGTGTCTAAACCACTAAAACGTGCCTAAATCTAAACCATAGGGTACCATATGATAGTGCCCATAACCCTAAACCCTATGAAAGTGCCTAAACCTAAATCCTAGGGTACCCTATGAAAATGCCTAAAATCCTAAATCGTGTGAAAGTACCTAAACCATTAAAACCCTATAATAGGAAAGTGCACCTTGAAACCATATGAAAATGCCTAAACCTTGGGGTAACCTATCTTAGCCTTAGGGTACCCTACGGTATAATAGGAAAAAATAATACAGTATGAAATTGTAATTATTGAAGGATAAAAGGATAATCTTCATAATGTGATCATTCTTAGAAGTAAATAAAAACTGAGTTCATCTTTGATGGAAATTAACATGCACTTTTCTATCCTTAGAGATAATTTTCTCAAAAAAATTTATTTTATTTTTTATTAGAATACATGTAAAAATTTTGAGCTTCTCTAACTTTGAACACTCAATCAAAATGTCAATGAACACTGAACCCAAATGTCAATAAACACCCAATCCATAAATAAATGAACACCCACCCAACCAATTGAATAATCAATCACAATATCCAATTACAGCTCATCAATCTAGGTAATTAATATTTGAACACTTAATACATTACCTCAAATGAAGCTCATAATTATAATAAAAAATTGAAAAAAGAAAGAGAAAAAAGAAGAATCTATTGGTGTAAGTATTAATTACACTTTGCGTTCTCTCTCCATCTTTATTGTCCTTGATTTAAATGTGTTGACATTAACTACTTTATCTTTTCTTTTCTTTTTTTGTCTAGTTAGCTTATAGAATTACGGATAAAGCTTTTAAAAATTCCACTACATTGCAAACCGCGTTAAATTGAATAATATTCCTTCGAATTTAAGACTAGAATAGAAAATCTCATCATGTCATCCTAAAGAACATGTTTTCGAGAAGGTCAGTCTCAATATATTCGCTACAATTTCTTTCAAAAAGGTTTTAATTAGTAGATTAATACGCTGGTTAAATGTTGGCACAATATATGAGAACTCATATTGGACAACAATAAAATTTTACCCCCTCAATTCTTGAAACATTGTCTATTACGCAATACGATAACTTTCAAACAAATTAAATTTTTCTTGAAAACTTATTATATATTTTTAACTTCTCATTCGCCTCGTAGTTATTTTTTTTAGAATAGAGGTTATGTTTTCTGACCGCACTATTTATACTACTATATGAGATTTTGTACATATATTATTGGTTAATAGATCAGCTATTAGAGTCAAGGTAATTTTTGAACATCCTACTACAAATTTTTGGAGCCGCCACTGCAGGTTTTGTAGGGTTTTTTGTTCATTCGTTAAACCTAATCGATCTACTATATCCTAGGGACTTGGGGAGGGGAATGAGTGGTTACGGGAGTCAAACCCTGCCCATGTGCATAAGAGTATAAGGGAGGCACCAACTTTACTCCACTCCGTAAACAAGGAGAGTCTAGTGAGTTACAAACTCTACTTGTAAAACTTTGTTTTGTTTATAGTGAGAATGTTCTGATTCCTCCATGGATGTACCCGCTCTTAGGGCACAACACATGTTGCACAGCCACACCAGGTCCCCCTTAAAAGAGCACACCTTTTGTATAGGGCCGGCTTTGAGATTCTCAGGGTCTAAAACGAACTTATGAGGGGAAAAAAATATTCATATGAGGAAGAAAAAATGAGGCCCGTAAGATTTGAACCATGTACCTCTTGGATAGAACAACTCAGTTTTTTCCACTAGACTAGCTAGCTTATTTGTTATTTAAGTGCTAGATTAAATGTATATTACATATCTGGGGTCCTAATTTTGATCCAAAATTCGGGGCTTAAGTTCGCCACCTTGCTCGTATCGGCTCAGAGCCGGCCCTGCTTTTGTATATTCGTACATGAACTGTATATTGCTTAAGCAAAGTACAACTGCTTAGTTTTTTCGAAAGACATGTTGCAAACTCAAATTGATCTATCTCTCCTTTTGCAGAGCTTGCTTACACAATGAAGGTGATGGAAAAGTGTGATGTGTATAGCTTTGGAGTGTTAGCACTTGAGGTGATCAAGGGAAAGCATCCGGGAGATTTCATTTCCTCTCTGTTAATACCAGCGGCTGAAAATGTACAACTGAGACACGTATTGGATCAACGCCTTTCAACCCCATCTCCTGAAGTTGAGGAGGTAGTGATGTGCATCGTAAAGTCAGCAATTGCATGCTTGCATTCCAATCCACAATGTAGACCAACGATGGGCATTATTTCTAAACTGCTATCTACCAGAAGGTCCTGTACAATCCCTTAGAGCCGCAAGGATTCATTCAAGGACGAGAGAGAGAACCACTTTTCCAATTAGTGTATATGGTATGCGAATACCTAATAAACCGAATGCTCTGTTTACTTTTATGTTGTCTTGTATTACAGTATGATCTAATACTATTTGTTTGCACTTTTAGTATTGCGAGTCTTGAAATAGCAATGTTGCAAAGTGGTGAGTTAAATAAAATTTGGTATGGTTGTACATTTTCCAATCTTAATTATGACAAAAGAGACAGGAAGCAAATTTTTCCAATCTCTCTCTCTCATCAGGCTCTATTTTTCTTTTCGGGAAATTTCATGCATGATATCTGTATTAAATGCATAGGTTACAGGGGATATAAATGGAAAGGAATTTTTTAGTTCTGTATAAATTGGATTGAATGAAAGGAAGTACACACTTTGTGACCAAATTAGAGCAAGAAATTGGTCCTTGAAAACACCTTTTCTCACCAACCTACCGGTCGGAAAAGGGTCCCCATTGGTGACCAATTAATTTGTTGGGCAAAGTACGAATTATCTCCCTGAGATTTGGACATTTGGCAGATAACCTCCCTGATGTTAACTAATGACCACATAACCCCCCCTATGATTTTGGAGTAAACTGCATCCCTAACTCCGTTAACAGAAAATGTTTAAATGACTCTAATACCCCTATACTTTTATTTGGGATAAATTACCTATATATCTGTCTTCTCTTCTCTCTCTCCCTCTCCTTCCTCTACCTTTGTAACTATGTCTTCTCTCTCTCTCTTCTTACACAGAAAACATAAAGTAACAAAAAAATCAATTCCAGTAATTTTTTATTGCTAAGCAATTCCAGTATTTTTTCGGTGTGATTTTTATGAAATCAATCCAAATAATTGAAGATATTTTGCACTTCAAATCTTGATTACTTCCCGTTGTTTTTTCACTGACAAAGAATCAAATGAAATGAAATGAAATCGCTATCGATAGATCTCAGTCCAAAACAACGAAAACGAAATTATGAAGCTCAATTTATTAAAAGTCTTGATAATCTGCCATTAAGTAAGAAAGCAAAGAGGACCAATTCTGCTTCGAATTCTTAAATCAAAACTCTAATTATCAGCACAAACTAACTAGGATGTAAATATGTACATGTACTCGGATCTGACCCTTTTTTGACGACGACGATTTCTTCAACCCCAAGGCCTTCTTCACGTTGCTTGCCGTCGTTGATGTCCATGATCATTGACAACAACCTCTCCGGTGTCGGTGACATCCTCTGCGATTGGTCGGTAATGGTACCCGGCGATGGCGATCGCGGAGCAAGCGAGACGACGATCAGTGAACATACCCGGCGACAAAGGAAAGCCCAACAACGGAGGCAAAAGATGTGAGATTGGAAGGCTTCAGAGAGAGGACAGCGGGAGAAGATGGGCGACGGCTGCCGTGATGGGCGGCAGCGTTAGCTAGGGTTTCATGGGTTGTCGGTGGCTAGGAATGGTCCGTGGTTGGTTTTCTTTATGTTCTACAGAGTAATTTGTTGGAGAGGATGATGGAGAACGGTAGTGTTGTCATTTTACCCGAAACTCTACCTTTATTTAATTTTTTTTCCCATTCTCACTCTCACAATAGGGGTGTGTGTTACACCTTCCGTTAGTTTGGATGGAAAACCTAACGGTTGCAGTTTACTCCAAAACTATAGGGAGGTTATGTGATCATTAGTTAACGTCAGGGAGGTTATCTGCCAAACATCCAAACCTCAGGGAGGTAATCCGCACTTTGCCCTAATTTGTTTGCAGGAAACAGCTCTCGGTGACCAAATCGTAGGCAATGAAAGAAATATATAGGTGAGCAGTACATAGCTGCTCACCAACCAAGTCTCTGTCTATGAGATGTTCTTTCTTCCGGATAATTTCATTGAAAGTACTGGCAAATGAAAATATTTTCAGACATGTAGACAATTTTTGAGCTACCCTTGACAAAATTTTCACCTTCCAATAAACAAGGAAAAAGATTTAGGAAGAAGAAATTTGATAAATACCTTTTTTTGGGGTAAGTAATTTGATAAGTACCTTTGAAAGTTTTGTATTCTCAACAAGAAAATTCTTGCGCCGCTAGCTCTTACCTACTAGAATATTTATCTTAAAAACTTAACCGAAATAAATATTGGTAACTGTATTTACTTGTAGGGTAATTTCGATCAATATGTCTACGTCAAGTAGTCCATATTTGTCGCATTATTTTGCATATCGTATTTTATTGTTCTCTAACGTTTGTTGAAGTTTGATCCGATCTCTAATTCAATATCTCATAATTCGAAAAGGAGGAAGGAACAGGGGCAATTTTGTACATTTATTTAAATGATGATTTCATGACTTTGTTATTACCATAAGGTCACCATGAGAGCGTAATTCTTTTGTGCCCCTTCCTCTGATGTCATATTTGCTGATCAGTAATTTTCCCCTTTGGAAAGGATTTGCTTTAATTGTAGCACACACGATGTGGTGGTTGGCGTTGCAGGGCAAAGGTTGAGAGTGCTGTCTTCACATCGTTATATTTTTTGATAATTACATCGTTATATTCGAGGAAGTCCTTCAGATCCTTATGGCAATCATTTTAGTGTCCATGGTTAAGAGTGCTGGCTTCGTAAAAACTGTTGCTGGGGAGGGAGGGAGGGAGGGAGGGAGAGGAGGAGTTTTTCAGTGCTGAGCGGGTATAGCCGACGTGGCACCCGCTCGGCACATCTCAGCCGTCCGATTCACTTTTGGACGGCTCGGATTGAAACCCTCGCTCTCCTCTCACCCCAACACTTTCTCTTTCCTTTTTCTCTCTCAAAATCTGAGTCGTTCAAACACGAAATGGACGGCTCGGATGCACGAGCGGGCACCACGTGGTACCCGCTGGGCACTGAAAAATTTTCCGAGGGAGAGAGATATATGATGAAGATCACAGTTGTGTGAAAATGCATATGCGTAATGCAATGATGATTATATATCAAAGTTTCCCTAAAATCTTGCTACATTGATGACTTGATTTCCCACTCACCTAATATTTTTCAACACCAGTCTCCCTGTTAAGGTTTTTTTTTTTTTTTTGTGTCCAATCGATCCGGTTCAATTTTGGGCCATTGTGGGCCTTTCCGGGCCTACAATTATTATTGCAATTGTTCATTTTTGTAAACTTGTCAATTATGTTGTCCACAAAAAAAATTAACTTCGTTGAACAACGATAGGTGCATGCAAAAGGTATATTGTATAAGGAAAATGGGATGACATTCAAACAATAATTTGAATCTTAATAAATTGCCTATTTTCTTTCCTCTGAGTTATAGTAAATGGTCATAAATAGTTAGCACTCAAGCAATATGATCGGTAAGTTGGATTGTTATAAATAGTTCAATTAATTGATGCTTAATAACTTAATATGACCAAATTAATAGAAAAAGTGAGTATTAGGTTGTTGTGGACCTTGAATTCAGCATAAAAGTCTTCAAGAGATAACAAGAAATTTGTTAAACAAGGGTAAAGGAAAGGTATTGTTAGAACCATAGGCCACGTCGGTCTTTTCGTGTTGGCAAATTTCACAACAAAACAAATATATAATTGTATTCTCATTTATCGAGTTATAATTTATTTATTTATTTATACAGTGTCTGTTTAGGAGGTGGGAGAAATCAATTATTGTGTAATTGAGAGGTAGAGATTGTTAAGGAAATTGGAGTGGAAGAAGGATTTTGTGCACATGGCAGCTGAATAAGGAAAGGGAATTAAAGATTCAAGGGTGAGATCATTAAGGCTGTGTTCCACAATGAGAATAAGAACTTATTTTTTGTTCAATAATAAGGTGTGTTCCACAAAATAAGAACTTATTTTTTATTCACCCTTAGGTAGTATGGCCGGCGGGAGAGAAATCGGTCCGGCGGCCGTGCTGGGCCGTCTCCGGTCACCGGACGGCCGATCCGAGCCGTCCAAAAATTCTAAAAATTAAAACCAAGGGGGCCAACGCGGGAATCAACGTCATCCGAGGTGTGTAGGGTGCGTGGCCGGAGACAGCCCAGCGCGGCCGCCGGACCGATTTCCCTCCGCCGGCCCCCATATTGGTAAAAACAGTATTCTTTTTGTAAAGACAACTTTAAGCTCAAAAATAATGTGTTTACGCAAATAATTTTCCTACCACTATGGATCTTATTTGATAGATCTCATTGAGATCTTTAATACGGAGCAAAAAAAAAAATTTCATTTATGTTATATTTGAGTTTGAAAATGTGGAAGGAATTTTGTAGTTGGGAAAAATAAGAAGGTTGGATTATTTTTGAATAAGAAGTGGGGAAATAAGAACTTATTTTTAAGAAAGTTTGCGGAACGGAGCCTAAGGTAATTTGCATGGAAGGAAATCAACTTTCAAGAGGATTTCGTGCATGTGCTTAAAAGGAAAAGGAAATGAAGAAATCACGTGTGTGGCAATATGGAAGTGTTTTTCTGTCACAGTGCTTGAGCAACTCAAAGACAGGTTATATACAGTGCTCGAGCAACCTTCCTGTTTTTCAGCATCTATTTATATGCGTGTTTTTTGGAATTTCGAGGCTACCGAATATATGAGTGCAGCCCCTCTCTTGCTCCAAAACAGAGAAATATCTAAGGGAGATTTTTAGTTTGTCTCTTGGAAAAAGATATGATCGTTTGATCATCAAACTTCCGGATTAATTCCAAGAGCCTTCTCCAAACTTTGTGATTACTAATCGAAGTGTTTTTCCGGTGGGTACCGACGGTGGATTCCGTAGGTTATTGGAAGGCTTGAGCGATTCAAGACAACAACGGTCAAGCATGGGGTGCAGTGAACGAGTAATTCGGCAATCAATCTTGGTCAACCAAATGCGATTCTAGGTTGTAAGTATAGGTTTGTTTGTAACCGTACAATGAGTTATAGTGCATGATTTCATTCCCGTGGTTTTTACCCGTTTAAGGGGTTTTCCACGTATATCCTTGTGTTCATCGTTTATTATTTTTCGATTCCGTTTATTTTGCTTGATTGAGTATTTAAATAGCGAAAAAGGAATTTTCAGGTATGATTCCATTTAGAACCCTACACAAGTTGAGTTTAGTCAAGCCGTGCCTAGCTAGCTAGCCATGGATTTAATTTTTTCAATCTGATTTGATAGAGTAGCAAGCTTTAAAATTGTACTAGCACTCATGCCGACCCCAGATTTCAGTAGAGCCGATCACGAGCCTTCTTCAGAATATTAACGAGCTTTAAGATGTGTTCTAACCTGAAATACCTATAAATCGAGTCCAACACGAATTGAACTCGAATAAATTAGTTTGTTTGACCTTCAATGCAGTGCCCAATGTAAATCTGTAGTCAAAGTTCACCATCCCTGCAAATTAATATCACTCACATCCACTAACTATTAAGATTTGGAAAAACTGAAGACCTACAGGATATATCGCAACAAGAAGATGGAGCACTGGCTGATTTAGATAGCAGATTTGACCCCAGCCCAAGTCAAGCACTTAAGTGCACTCTTTTCTTCCCAAGCTAATCATGGTTGATACACCCATTAAACAACCCAAACATTAGACCAAATATATATAGCAGCAGGATATTAATGCAACCAAAACCAACAGCAGTGGATGGAACGCGATTAAACGAGTGGGAGTGGATTGGTAGGGTCAAATTAATGCATATATATAGACAAGCAAGTAGGGTCGAGGCTTGGTAAGGTCAAATTCTTGTTCGTCTAAGCGTGAGAGAGAATTTTAGGCTAGTTTTGTGAACAAGCTGAGCTCGAGTTAGCTAGAGCTCGGCTCGAGTAGGCTCGCCAACACGGAAATATGTTCAAAAAAATTTATATGTAGTAATTTCCACTGTTTAAAGCTCGGTCGAGTTTAAAACTCCAGCTCGGCTTGTTTACATTTGTTAGAACATGCCATAGCTCGATGGAGCTCAGCAGCCATATATGATAACTGGAACAACCAACTGGTTTTGGCTGGGTTCGGACCGAAATGGAACTGAACCGGCACCAAACCTGTGAAAAATGTTTTTTTTTTTTTGGCCGGTTCGGTTTAAATCACCTATAATTCCATATCAGCATTAGATAGTGTTTGCTCCAAAAACGTAACGTACCCTGCGGTTAGGGTCGAACGTTGAGTTCGAGTGATGCGGGCGTGCCAAGACCGTGCGTGGTCCAAACGGATTTAGGGAGTCGTAGCACCCTGATCTGACTTCTTGCAAGCGATTGCTTCACATCCTTTTGGGAAAGGCCGTGAGAATTGGTTCGAATTTGCCTTACTCGTGAAGGACTTCGTATTTAGTGAATAACAAAATGGACAAGAAACAAAAGTCACTTATATTTCCGAGAATAAAGTGACAAGGTACAAGAAAAAGAAAGAATAAGGACTTGGTAATAATATCGGAATTACAAGTCTTTCGTAAAAAGAAAATTGCTAGAAAGTAAATGGTGAGAAGCTGTAAAAACTAGTATTGAAATGATGAGGCGAGAGCCTTGGGCTTGCCCTCCGGTGAGTTTAGTTTATTATCCCACTAAACATGTTGCAAAAAACTCGGCACAACGTATTTGATCACACCATCCTAGCTTGACCTCGATCAACACAAGGGATACGCTTTCGGGCATCTTTGTATACTATCACGTACATGTTCTGGAAATACCCAAAGCCTCTGAATTTTCCAGTCATCTCAAATCCACGGCCTCATAAAATGCTGGGCCTTGTCCAGTCCTCTTGGCCCAATAAATAAGATCGCTTCAAACATAAGTGAAAATACCTGGCCGCTCCTATTTTTCTAATCCTTAGCCCACCAGGTCCTTCGGCCCACAAGTGCAATTCCCACCAAGTCTCCAGTCTGTGATTTTACTTTAGTACCCTCACTTAAATAGCTTTTGTACTGTTGCTGGGCTCATTTAGTATCACAGTCAGAGATTAGCGAGAGATTAGCGAGAGAGAATTCTCGAGCGATTCTTCAGCGATTCTCGAGTGATTTGTTCCGATCGACTCGAGATTGCCAGAGATTTGTTCCCGATCAACTCGAGATTGTGTGAGATTCTTCGGCGATTCTTTAGGTATTGATTTGCTCTGCTTCTTCTGTTGTTTTCATGTGTTTAATTTGCTCTTGTTCTTCTCTCGTTTTCATAATCGAGATTTGCCAGAGATTTCCGGATTGCCAGAGATTTCTTCAATAATCATGTGCTTTGATTTTGCCTTTGAATCAGTGTTTTTTAATGAAAACGAGATTTGCCAGAGATTTCTGGATTGCCAGAGATTTCTTCGATAATAATGTGCTTCGTTTTTACCTTCAAATCTGTGTTTTTTGATGAAAACGAGATTTGCGAGAGATTTCCGGATTGCCAGAGATTTCTTCGATAATAATGTGCTTCGATTTTGCCTTCTTTTTTTTTTTTTGAACAGTCTTCGATTTTGCCTTTGAATCAGTGTTTTTTGTTGATTGATTGCATGCGTTAGTAGTCTGATTATGTATGCAAAGAATTGCATTAATAGTCTAATTATGTATGCAAAGAATTACTACATCGTTATTTACAAAACGTAATCCATATGAGGTCAATTAACACTGTCAATCTGTAGTGCGTAATTAATAGCGTTAATAGTTGATTACGTTTTATAAAGAGTTGCATGTGGTTATGTGATATATAGTATTCGTGATCAATTAGCATTTGTTAATTGCGTTAATTGTCTGATTATTTATGCAAAGAATTGTACGTGGTCATGGTTACATGATATACTTTTCGTTCTTGACTAAGTTAAATGATTTTTCAGATGGATTCATTGATTTTGTTGTGTAACTACCGTGGAGAGAGTTGTGGAATTAGGATTTTTCATAACAATAGCTACGCACAATTGGTGAATAAACTCATTGTTAGGTGGAGTGGTTTGAAGGCTGGGGAAGTAGGACTTTCATATAGTTTGGAAACTGATCGTTTCTGCATGTTGCGGAATGATGATGATTTAGATGTGATGTTTGAGTTGGTGTCCAGTAGTGGGTTGAATCGTGTTAAGGTATCGGTCTTTGATGCTGGTAGTACAAGTGGTGGTGGTGGTGGTTCTAATAGTGGTTGTGGTGGTGCTGGTGGTGATCAACAGTTGGCTATTTTACGTAAGGATTGGAAGATGGATGTAGATAAACAAGAGCTTGAGTGGGTGCCAAGTTTTTGTATGCATAAAGAGACGGTTTTGTTATCTGCTGGATGGAGTGCGCTCATTAGGGAAGTGATGCAGAAATTTGCTGGTGGGGTTGTGGAATTTCGGGATGCGTTGGCAAAATATGCGATGCACTGTGGCTTTGAGTATGACTTTGTCAAGAATGACCAAGAAAGGGTCACAGCTGTTTGTAGGGAAAAAAAATCAGGCTGCCCATGGATCGTGCACGGTAGGGTGGATAAACTTAGCCGTTTTTTCTACATTAGGGAGTTGAACAATGTCCATAATTGTGATGCTTCTGCTTTGAAAGTGAAACACTCGCGTGCTAGTTCTTCTTTCATTGGGAAGCTTATTCTTGAGGAGGTTCGTTCACGGCCACAAAAGCGTCCAGTTGATGTTCTTGATGACATGAAGAGACTTTATGGGCTGTCAATCAGTTACAAGAGAGCTTGGACTGGTGTTGAGAAGTCTAAGGCTGATGTGTTTGGAGATTATTCGACGTCATTTGATGAATTGCGTTGGTGGGTTGAAGCAGCTAGGCAGACCAATCCTGATAGTGTATTCGATATCGAATTTGATCCCCAAACCAAGCGTTTTGTGAGGATGTTTGTTGCATTTCGAGCTAGTATCTACGGTTTCAATCATTGTAGACCTATGTTATTTCTTGACGGGACGTTCTTGAAGGCGAGGCATAAGGGTTGCTTGTTGGCTGCATCAGCAAAAGATGGTAACAAAGGTAAGTTAATTTATGAAACTGAAATGCATATGCATCAATTGAAAGAGTGAAATAAACCTGCTAAATATGCACTTAAATAGAAATGTGTATGCATCAATTGAAACATGCTAAACCTTGCTAAATTTTGGTAACCTGTACTGAAACAGAAGTGCATATGCCTTGCTAGGCCTGCTAAATCTGTTAAACCTTCGAAAATAGGCCACGACTGAAACCATGTAAACCTGCTGAAACAACTGAAAGCTGCAATGACTGTGTTTTCAGAGTCGAGTCTTTCCCATCCTTTGTATGCTTTGCTGATGTAAATTTAGTTTTTCTTTACTTTTTCGTAGTATTTTAGCATAGTCTTAAATCATGGTTCAGTAAACATTTTGTTTATGTGTCATTGCAAGTGCAGTATCCTCTTGGGGTTGTTAATATGAATATTGTTTAACAAAAGTTTGGCACAATTCATTCTAGATCGTGTGTTCAAAGGTTTGGCCTGATCCTTTCAAAGAGTGAATAAACTGTGCGTTGTCTACTCTACTAAGTGTCTTTCTTTTGTTTTTTTGCAGGTTTGTTTCCCATTTGCTTTGCTATTGTTGACGCCGAAACAAATGTTAGTTGGAGTTGGTTTTTAGGTAAGCTGCGTGATATTTTGAGTAATGAGAGGGACATTGTTTTTTTTTCTGATAGAAATGATGGAATATGTAGCGGAATTGCTAACATATTCCCTCGGAGTCCCCATTCATATTGCTTGTATCACCTAAAAATGAATTTGAGACATGCTTTGAGTGGTCTGAAAGGTGGTTTTAAGGAACACTTAGTTAGCCTATTTAGTATGTGCGCTCATGCGCCGAATGAGAAGATGTTCGATGATCTCATTGCTGATTTGAAGAGCCAGGGCAAGGGTAGGGTTATAACGTTCTTGTCGAGGCTGCCAAAAGAACACTGGGCATGTGCGTTTTTCCCCGGTAAACGGTACGGAGAGATGTGCTCAAACTTGGCGGAGTGCTTCAACAATTGGATCCAGGAGGAGCGTCATCTTCCGGTGACACAGCTCGTTGACCGAATCCGTGTGAAAATGATGGAGAATATTGCTAAAAGAAGTCAAGTTGCTGCGAAATGGAACTTTTTTATCTGCCCGAACATGAACAAATAGCTGGAGAACTCATTTCATGTTTCAAAGTCATGGAATGTAAAGCGCTCAACTACTGATGTCTTTGAAGTCCTTTCAGATCCTTCGGTAATGGTAAATCTCTCCAATCAGACATGCTCGTGCTTTGACTGGCAGTTTAGATGTTTCCCGTGTTGCCATGCAGTTTGTGCCATTTACAATAGTGGAAAGGACTTGCAAAACTATGTCGATCCTTATTACATGGTTGAGACATACCGTGAGGTGTACTTGCTGCCAATATATCCGATACCTACCTTGGGGAAGCCTGCACCAGGTGGCAATGAGGATACCATTCTTCCACCGCTGTCAAGGAAGCCATCTGGAAGACCTCGAAAGAAAAGGCTGAGGTCAAATGGCGAGAAGATCAGACCAATACAGTGCGGCAGGTGCGGAAAGGTTGGAAGACACAATCGAAAGACGTGCAAAGAAGACTTAAGGGCTGCTGATTGAAGATATGCAAAGTGGATATGAGTCTGGAAGAGTGCTGTTGATTGAAGATATGCAAAGTGGATACGAGTTATATAGTTCTGTTGAGTCTTTGTCAGAAACTTTATTGTCTTTTTGTGTCTGGTCTGAGTGTTTTTAGTGAGTCCTATTGAGTCTTTGTCCGAAACTTTAGTGTCTTTAGTCTTGTTGAGTCTTTGTCTGAAACTTTAATGCCTGGTGGTGGCGGTAGAAAAATAAAACCCTCTCCCAAATTGGTTCTACGCTTTGGATAATACTTTTGTGAAATTGAAATTGCTGAAATTGAAATTGCTGATGGTAATACTTTTGTGATGCTATCCTGTTTCAACGCTTTGGATATGGTGTTTCATTTTTGCAATTTCGCTAGTGTTTTAATTGCGGATTCTGTGCATATCCTCCTGGTGTTGCTTTTCATGTTAGAAATTATGGATGAAGAGTATACTACTATATGCTATTATGTTTCATATATTTCTGGCTTGGTTCTTCAAGTTATACAAGAAAGATGAGTTTCTGATTAATCATTTCTTTCTTAAAAAAGCTGGTCATTTAACACTGTTAATCAATATTATGATACAACTTTCTCCTTTGATTAACAGTGTTAATTGCATTGCGTTTTTCAGTTATTCTTCTTACACACCAATCATGCCCCTTTTCTTCATAAAGGTTTACTGTAGCTATTAGATTTCCTAGCACTTGATTGTTGCTCGCAAAGCGTAGAGGATGAGGATTGAACCCCGGTCGAACACCGCATGCTTTTAACCTTTTCTTTTGAAAAGAAAGCTGGTCATTTAACACTGTTAATCAATATTACTAATTAGTAAATGAGGATGCTATGTTGAATTTTTTTTTGCCTTTGAGTTAAGAGGTTAAAGGGGATATTCAAGAATAATTTTTTGACCAAGGATTCGGTGTCGTGCCTTCAGGCACGGGCTTCGTTAAAGTTTTCTGTAGCTATTTTATTTCCTAGCACTTGATTGTTGCTCACAAAGCGTAGAGGATGAGGATTGGAACCCCGGTCGAACACCGCATGCTTTTAACCCTTTCTTTAAAAAATAAAAGAAAGCCGGTCATTTAACACTGTTAATCGATATTGTGATATACATTTCTCCTTTGATTAATAGTGTTAATTGCATTGCACTCTTCAGTTATTCTTCCTTGCGCACAAGTCATGCCCCTTTTCTTCGTTAAGGTTTTCTATAACTATTATTTTCCCATAACAATTGATTGTTACTTGCAAAGCGCAGAGGATAACGATTGGAATCCAGTCGAATACCGCACGCTTTTAACCCTTTCTTTCGAAACGAAAGCTGGTCATTTAACACTGTTAATCAATATTACTAATCAGTAAATGAGGATGCTATGTTGAATTTTTTTTTGCCTTTGAGTTAAGAGGTTAAAGGGGATATTCAAGAATAATTTTTTGACCAACGATTCGATGTCGTGCCTTCAGGCACAGGCTTGCACTTGTAGTGTTAATTGCATTGAACTCTTCAGTTATTCTTCCTTACACACCAGTCATGTCCCTTTTCTTCGTTAAGATTTTCTGTAGCTATTTTATTTCCTAGCACTTGATTGTTGCTCACAAAGCGTAGAGGATGAGGATTTGAACCCCGGTCTAACACTGCATGCTTTTAACCCTTTCTTTAAAAAATAAAAGAAAGCCGGTCATTTAACACTGTTAATCGATATTGTGATATACATTTCTCCTTTGATTAACAGTGTTAATTGCATTGCGCTCTTCAGTTATTCTCCCTTGCGCACAAGTCATGTCCCTTTTCTTCGTTAAGGTTTTCTATAACTATTATTTTTTCCTAGCAATTGATTGTTACTTGCAAAGCGCAGAGGATAACGATTGGAACCCAGTCGAACACCGCACGCTTTTAACCCTTTCTTTCGAAACGAAAGCTGGTCATTTAACACTGTTAATCAATATTGTGATATACCTTTCTCTTTTAATTAACAGTGTTAATTGCATTGCACTCTTCAATTATTCTTCCTTGCGCACAAGTCATGCCCCTTTTCTTCGTTAAGGTTTTCTATAACTATTATTTTTCCCTAGCAATTGATTGTTACTTGCAAAGCGCAGAGGATGACGATTGGAACCCAGTCGAACACCGCACGCTTTTTAACCCCTTTCTTTCGAAACGAAAGCTGGTCATTTAACACTGTTAATCAATATTGTGATATAGCTTCTCTTTTAATTAACAGTGTTAATTGCATTGCACTCTTCAATTATTCTTCCTTGCGCACAAGTCATGCCCCTTTTCTTCGTTAAGGTTTTCTGTAGCTATTTTATCTCCTATCACTTGATTGTTGCTCACAAAGCGTAGAGGATGAGGATTGGAACCCTGGTCGAACACCACACGCTTTTAACCCTTTCTTTCGAAACGAAAGCTGGTCATTTAACACTGTTAATCAATATTGTGATATACCTTTCTCCTTTGATTAACAGTGTTAATTGCATTGCGCTATTCAGTTATTCTTCCTTGCGCACAAGTCATGCCCCTTTTCTTCATTAAGGTTTTCTATAACTATTATTTTTCCCTAGCAATTGATTGTTACTTGCAAAGCGCAGAGGATAACGATTGGAACCCAGTCGAACACCGCATGCTTTTAACCCTTTCTTTCGAAACGAAAGCTGGTCATTTAACACTGTTAATCAATATTGTGATATACCTTTCCCTTTGATTAACAGTGTTAATTGCATTGCGCTCTTCAGTTATTCTTCCTTGCGCACAAGTCATGCCCATTTTCTTCATTAAGATTTTCTGTAGCTATTTTATCTCCTATCACTTGTGTTACTCACAAAGCGTAGAGGATGAGGATTGGAACCCCGGTCGAACACCACACGCTTTTAACTCTTTCTTTAAAAAAGAAAGCTGGTCAATTTACACTGTTAATCAATATTGTGATATATATTTATCCTTTAATTAACAGTGTTAATTGCATTGCGCTATTCGGTTATTCTTCCTTACGCATAAGTCATGGCCCTTTTCTTTGTTAAGGTTTCTATTAATTATGAGTATTATTTTTTCCTAGCACTTGATTATTGCTCGCAAAGCGCAGAGGACGACGATTGGAACCCTGGTCGAACACCACTCGCTTTTAACCCTTTCTTTCGAAAGGGTCAATATTGTGATATATATTTATCCTTTAATTAACAGTGTTAATTGCATTGCGCTATTCAGTTATTCTTCCTTACGCATAAGTCATGGCCCTTGCATTGCACTCTTCAGTTATTTTTCTTTGCGCACAAGTCATGTCCCTTTTCTTCGTTAAGGTTTTCTATAGCTATTATTTTTCCCTAGCACTTAATTGTTGCTTGCAAAGCGCAAAGGACAACGATTGGAACCCCGGTCAAACACCGCACGCTTTTAATCCTTTCTTTCAAAAGGAAAGCAGGTCATTTAACACTGTTAATCAATATGGCAATATACCTTTCTCCTTTAATTAGCAGGTCAGTTATTCTTCCTTACACACCAATCATGTCCCTTTTCTTCGTTAAGGTTTTCTATTAGTTATTTTTTTTCCCTAGCACTTGATTGTTGCTCGCAAAGAGCAGAGGATAACGATTGAAACCCCGGTCGAACACCGCACACTTTTAACCCTTTTTTTGGAAAGAAAGATGGTCATTTAACATTGTTAATCAATAGAGGGAAAGAATGCGAACAATAGAGAAGAAAGCGTCAAAATCAATTCCCAATTAATTTATGTGACCCGGCTGGCTTGCTGGCTGCTGCAGATGCAAACGAAAAGCCTCCAAAAACAAAACGATAATTTGAACAGACAATGGGATTAGTCTTTCTCGCATCAATAAGCAGAAGGAAGAGAAACGTCGAAAGTAAATTGAGCTATTATTAAGCATCAGCGCTCAGATCACTGATCACCCCCAAGAGAACACAAGAAGTCGTCCTTTATTGTACCAATGCAGAACTGAAAAGAAAGAAAAAAAAGACTATGCGCATCAGATGATGAACAACAGTCCCAAAAAGAAATAGAAGAAGAGATAATCAACATCCCTGCATAGATAACACCAAGACTGAAAAAACACATTAGAAAAACTTCAACAGGAAGAATTTCTTCTAAAGTCCTCATAATGGTTCCAAATCTAGAGCTATGCCATATGCTACTCACTCTTGAACAGGAAGAATTTCTTCTTTTCCACCTCTTAAGAACCCTGACTAGAACCAACCCACCAACCCTAAGGCTTGGTACTATTCAAAGATTTTGGCCCATCTGAATTTGGTATATAAAACACTTGTATTTTCTACAATCAAATAAAACTTACAGCAACTTATAGCAACTTCAAGCTTACACATCAATTGTGCATTAGTCATAGGACACACGAGAACACACGAGGACACAAGACACCAATAGTAAGACACAAAACACAGGACACACGAGGACACAGGACACACGAGGACACCAATAGTAAGACACAAGACACAGGACACACGGGGACACAACAGGTACCAACTTAGCTTTGCCATACATTGGAAAGAGAAGACACAAACATAGTACAATACATTTTATACTTGTAACAAAAAGGTATATGCAGAACTTGAAACCTTACTAAACCTTGGTAAGGTTGCACTGAAACAGAAGTGCACATGCTAATAGTTGAAAATTCCAGAAATTAAACCTTGCTAACCTTTCTAACCTTGCTAACAGTTGCAAGTTCCAAAAATTAAAAGTCAATAGGAATGGGCAAGTGAGACTTAATACATCAGTAGAATACACAATAGTATCAACAGGGCATGAATAAATGTATCAAGTCTGCTCTGATTTTCCTGCATTCTTCAATCGTTATTACACTTGCTTGCTCTTCATTTGACAGATACTTCTTGATTATCGAAAAGACGACAATCGCACAATCAACACTGCAAGAATTTAGAATTCAGTCAATTAAGATTGGGAACTAACATTGCGAATTAATAGTAGTTGGAGTTTTTCCGGATAAAAATTTATAAACAATACTTTCCTTTCGACCGGTTGTTGGGGGGAGTTTTGCTGAATCTCCACTACGTCAGGAATATTTCTTTTGCAAGGTTCTCTTTGGTCAATGTTGATATATGCCGCAACAACTTGCCTCTATTTTAGAAGGAAGCAAACAATGTGCAGCTCTTAAAAAGTGCTTTTAGATTTAAGAGTAGGATATTTCATTACCTGGTTTTGCTTACCAAGAGTGTTGTTGCATTACAATATTCATCTTTTCCACTTCTAGGTTTAAGAGAGTTGTAGAACTTCCAACATTCTTCGTCTTTATCAAGAACAAGCAATGTCCAATGGAATCGAATGAGTATTGGAAAAAGAAGAAATCTTGCCCTTAAAGATTTTGTCATTAAGTTTCCAAGCGTCTTCTTCACTTCTTTTTGGCTTTTGTTTTGGATCGTGTCCTATTTGCACACAAAAACATAAACAAATTATTTTGGTACTGGAGTATTCAATGTGTACGTGAAAAATACAATTTTGTGTGTGCAACTTTTAGTTTGTTACCAGGAAGAAGCTGTTGAAGATGAATGATTTCGGTACTGGAGTATTCAAGTCAAACTTCGGCATAACGTCAGAATGGTGTTTCATGAGCTCATTTGCATATGCATCTACACACTGTTTTTAATTTTTTATCAGTGAAACACGATTAAAACAGTTTACATCTACACAAAAAGAACAACGTGTCAAGATTTTTACATGTAGCATTATATAGGAGGGCAAGTTCAAGCAAACAGTCAGTCTACACACAAAACAAAAAGCATCTTAACATTTTTACCCGGTTAGATATTGCATCTTGAAACAACAGGTTTTGTATGTCTTCAACTTCAATGTGTAGCATGTCGGCTTCGGAACTCCATATTACAGCACTGCATATCGCAAAGTGTTTTCAAAAGTCAATCAAGAGTTTTGAAAGAAAAAATGTTGAAGATTAAACAGAAACTGCAAGCAATACAATCCCAATGGTTTCAAATGAGAAGATCAGATCATCTCAAAAAAGGGCTATCAATTCAAGCTTGACTCCATGTCAGGTTTGAAACTCCATATTATAGGACTGCCAAATGGAAAACTGTTTCGAAAAGTCATTAACAGATGAAATTTTGAATATTACTTTCTCTACGGTTCTAAGATTTTGTTCATTTAACACTGTTAACCAACAGAGGAGAAGGAGGATTGAAATGAGGTTCTACAATTTTGTTCAATTATTAACACTATTAATAATAGGACAAGAAACAGGACACACACAAGACACACAAACTTTGATTGTTACTGATAGACAAGCTAGCTGCTCACAGAGAGATAGGTAACTCATGCTCTCCGGATCAGACTATGCGAACAAAGTTAACCGCAAAGAGCAAACTAAAACATTCACTACATACCAGAAGCAGGCAATGCACTATTTAATGCGCGAAAATTTAGTGCACTTGCTTCAGAAACTAAGGTTTCTTGTTTTCCGTCAATGACAGTGGGTGAAGACTGATGTGCTGCTTTTTCATAACAAAAGACGACATGGAATCTGGTAATAGGTTGAGACACAAACTGCTGTTTAAACAACAAGATTTTCTAATTCTCACCCTCACTTTGTTAACTTCAAGGACACATATTTCTGATGAAATACAACCTCCAGTTGCTTACAGAATGCAGAAAAGGGGGAGATGACAATACCAAACATTCTTTTTCTTTTGACTGTCGTAAGAATGTGATAACCACCTAGGCTAAGCTGCCATGTGCTGATTTTGTTTAGTCTAGTAATGGCCATGATGTAGGACGGTTTTAGGACACTTAGAGTATTGCCGCCGACAATAGGAATCGTGGTGGTTTTGGGTGGGGAAATAAGAATATTACTTGCATATGACATAGGACACACAAGACACAAGCAACAGACATAGAACACAGAAGGTACCAACTTAGCTTTGCCTTAGTCATGTTGTCAATTAGCATGGTATAAACATTTCAAATTAAAAACATGCAATAGTTTTAAAGGTAAACTTACCTAAGATTTCCTGTCTTCCAAAGTTGTTCAATTGCCAACCAAGTTTCTGTACGAATGAGTTTTTTCATCTCAGTATTGCACTTCTCCAAGTTCTTCAGTTTCTTTTTTGGCTTTTGCACTTGAACTGCCAAAGAAGTTTCTTGGAAGTCGTCTACATCAACAAACTCTAGTTGTGGACTTTTCCTCTTTAATCTTCCATACACATAGTCCTTGCAGAAATTCATCTTTCTATCATCCCTTTCTTTCACTCTCTTAAACTTTGATGGTGGACTTTTCGTACTTAATTTTTGAAGCTCTTTTTCAGCCCTTATTTTTTGTGTCACTTCATGAACTTTAATGTTTATCAGTTCCCCCTCCAACTGATCTCTCTCTTCCTGCAGTTCCTTTATCGTGTCAAATGTGGCCTTCTGTGTCACTTGATGCACTTGTCTTTCCGTTTCAACATTATATCCTTGTGTTAACTCATGTGTTTCATAATGTTGAACTTGTTCCTCATACTGCTTGTAGAGTTTTTCAAGGACTTCATTTTTCTTGCATAATTTGAAGATGTACAAATCCTTCTCTTCAAGTTCCCGCTTCAGAATTTCAATTTCCTCTTTTTGATGTAGAAGAAATCTTTGCTTTTCTTCCTGAACTTTCAAGATTTCATTCTCCATGCTCTTCTTTTCCTTCTCCAAGAGTTCAATCCTTTTATTCAGTTCAGCAATAACGGCAATTGCATCCTTCTCTTAAAGTTCCCGCTTCAGAATTTCAATTTCCTCTTTTTGATGTTGAATAGATTTTTGCTTTTCTTCCTGAACTTTCAAGATTTCATTCTCCATGCTCTTCTTTTCCTTCTCCAAGACTTCAATCTTTTTGTTCAGTTCATCAATAACTGCAATTGCATCCTTTTTTGATTGGTGCAATATTGTTCCACAAATATTATCCAACGACATTGCATTATAGGTATTCGGAACTAATGTTGAACCAGAATCTGTTTGTGACAAATGATCTTCTCGTGATTCAAGGCGAATGCTGTCACGCACCATAGTGGACTTGTACCTTGGCGAATCAACTTCAAATGACGGGTTGGAGGGAGTGTTAAAATCATCAAGCCCCTGTCCTTTTTCTGCATTATCCTTTTCTCCCTCTTCACTTTTTTGTTCAGCCATGAACGCCACTCTAGCGCTTTCTCCTCTTTGAGTTCCATAAACTTCATCTTGTTCCCCATATAGGAGTACTCCAGTCCTTTGTTCTTTTTCAATTTCTGATGTGACATCTTCATTGACTTGTGTTGCCCCTTTTTCGACCCTTTCGTCTCTAGAAACCTCAGCTTGTTGAGGAGTTTCACCATCAATACTCATTCTTACTTTTTCAACCTCCTGTTCAAGAGCTTCTATTTCTCCACCTTCTTGTTCATTCCAAGATTGCTGTAGATCTTTCGTTCTTTATCTGTTTCTCGCAGCTTGGTATGACTTATCTGTAAAACACAATTTGGAGTGTTTTGAGAGAGAAAAGGTGTTAATACTGACAATTAACAATTAATGGTGCTTAACATAATGATTAAAAACTTTTGTAGTCAGTTTGACTGTATTACTTGATCAGCCGGAAGTTGGTTCAATTGATCGAAATCCCTAAGTATTTCCCGAAGCTCTGATATGTTCCATTTTAGTAATCTTGGAACTGCATCTGCATTCTTTTGTTGTAGGAGTTTAGTGTTCTCACAAAGCCAAAACTGCCAAAAGAAATTTCATAGTTCAGCACTGAGAAATCCATAATAGCTGAAAGTTCTAAATCTTGAAACTGCATTCAGAATCACAGAAAGGACCTTAAAAAAATATATTCTAATACACTTTACAAATGGAGGGGCTCCGATAATCGAAATACATTAGGCAAAGAAGAATAAATCATGTTTGCCAACTTTTCTAGTCTGAATAAAACTACAGTCTAATACTTTTCTAATCTGAATAAAACTGCAGTCTAGTACTAAGAGCTAAATGAAAATTATTTAGTAATTCATGATCAGATATCACATAGCACCATCCATAATAATAATGAAATCTTAAAAGATCAGCAAATTCATGTGATATTGTGTGAGAATGTGAATTAGGCAATAAATCGATAGCAAACCCATGTTATTTACTCGAAAGAAATGTGTTGAGCAATGTTTTACTTACCATTAAAAGCAAAGAACATCCATGCAATTCGTTGAGCTCCTTATGATTTTTGTGAATGGACTTCATCAAATAATCTGTAACAGCTCCCGCTCAGTTGTATTGTTTTACCTTTGCTAGGTCTTCCATGTAGTAAACAAATGACCAATTCACCGTTGTTCCACTTGTCGAGAAGAGCAATGTGACACAAAGGAAAAGACAAAGCAATCTGACAACGTCATCAATATCTTCTGGCTTGTTGCTACTTTTCAGCTCTTTGATCTTTTCCTTCATTGTTGTAGTTGTTAACCTTGCCTCTTTAATGCCCAACCTCTTAGCTAATGCAGTATCTTCTTTGCTGATACTTGTTTCTGTCATCTCTTCTTTTCCACAGGAAATTCCAAAAATTAACTTCACATGATTATCCTTGAGCTTCACTTTCTTGTCACCCAATCTAAAACTTTGAGTACGTTCATCATAGGACTTTATAACTTTCACAACAACTTCATCAAATTTTCTGCAATGGTCACTTACCAACTTCTTGCTCACAATTGCTTCAATCAATAACCAAAATGGTGTTTTTTTGAGGCAAGCTATGTGTTTGGCACTAAGTTCGGTATCTTTGATCAACCTAATCATACCCTGCAGGTTGGACCTATTCAAGCTTACTCGTTGTTGTGTGCTCTCTTTTTCAGCCACTTTTCTTGACCTTTTTTTCAATGGTTGTGATCGGGTTATCAATTCTTCTTCTTCGATATTGGCTGCTAATTGTTTTTCTGATCTTGCTCTAAGTTCATATTGACTTTGTGTCGCTCCTCTTGTTCTAGACTTTTCTGGGATTTTGATGGTAATGGATGGAACTAATTTGGGCTGGTTTGCTTGAGAACGACTTATTTCAGCTACTGTGCCTTGCTGCGTACCCCTTCTTTGCCTCAACTCGTGCACATGTGCTTGTGCTATTGGGGTTTTGATCTCACCTGGTGTATCTGAGTTCGAGTCATATTCTTGTGTATCTGAAGCTTCTGCTGGTTTTTTACTGTTTGAATGTTGATCTTTCCTTGCCCGCTCTGCATAGTTTTGAAGAAGATATTGTGAGAGCATAATAAAAAGTCTACACACACAAACAAAATCAGTGGTGAAACATAACATAACTCAGTTAAAAAAATCCATGAATTGATCCATGCCCTGTCGAATTTCAGGTAAGGGCGCATGACAGTGCTACAAATAACACAAGGTGCAAATTAAAAGCTCAACATATGAGACGGATTCCAAACTAAAACATCAAATTCAAGTCTGTGATACTAATAACCATTTCACAGCCATTTCTATGACTTCCAAAAAAATTCAGCATATTAAAGGAGATCTTGTGAGAGCATAATAAAAAGTCTACATGCAGAAATAAAATCAGTGATGAAACATAACATAAAATCAGTGCGCAACCATCCAATGCACCGGCCAAGGAGCAGCAAGCCAATCCGCTGGCAACCACCCAATGCTCACAATACCAGAGCAATATGGGCGTCAGAGGAGGAAGAAAGAAAGACAGAATGACTAAAAGAAGAACTCACATTCTGCCTTGGTATCTTGCGGCAGAGCACGGGAGTTCTTCTTTTCCGCCATTCTGTTTTTTCTTCACTTCAAATATTGTGAGCGTTCTGTATCTCCCTCCATTTTTAAAAAAGCCCATCAATGGGATCCATGCGATGAACGATAGTATGTAAAAAAAACTGCCACGACTACACAAAAACCCTCAATACTACAAGCAAAGCAATTCTACAAAATCCATAAAAGAATATTGGCACCAATCCCGACAAATATTAGCTTATCTTTTTACGCTGTCATTCCCTTTTACGCTGTCATTTAAGCGTCTAATAGTCCAAACTTAAAGATAAACAGTGAGATTTCAAAGAAAGTGCAGATTTTTGTTACAGAGATTCACTAGGAAGAAACAAAATGAAAAAAAATCCACACTGTTCACTCAGCTTGGGAGTTATCAAATTCTTGATTGCCGTGTCAGAGCTTGGCTTTTGTGCCAGTTTACTAGGGGTTAACAGAGGAAAAGCTTAGGTGGATTATAACAAGGGCAAAGAATGAGACATCCAGGATGGGTAATTTAATTATTACATTAATAGAAAAGCAATTTGTAAACACAACCCATAGAGGAAAAAGTTTCGAAAACAGCTTCAACAAGGCTATGTATACGTTCCATCATCAAGCAAAAACTGTTCTTGAAATAATCCTTTAGCAGTTCAACACAAGACAAGACTAGTTCCTAAGAATAAGAAGGTCGTTACGTTGGATAAATCTCTCACTTTGAGTCAAGATTGAGGCTACATTGTCCCAATGATCCACAAATCATTCTCACATAACCACATTATAATCTACTTAAGTGACAGAACACACAACCATTTAACTGAATTTATGTAAAAAAAACTGCCACGACTACACAAAAACCCTCAATACTACAAGCAAAGCAATTCTACAAAATCCATAAAAGAATATCGGCACTAATCCCGACAACTAGTTGTATAATATGCTCAAAAAATGGCGCTCTTGATCCACAGAATATAACTCAGTTATAAATGAAACTTAATTAACACTGTTACAAACCCTCACAAGCCTATGATTCTCGCCATGTCTTATGCAGACCGCCAAAAAAATGACGACATTGCACAAGTCTTTTGGGGAATGACAACCACTCACTCAAAGAACTATGCAACTTGGTAAAATTACAGATAATATGTAAGCAACATTAATGGATTGTTCAAAATCTACATCTGACGATTAGGTTTTGAAATACGTACTTTTAAACCGGGTCATTGTGCTTGCAATCCACCAGCAAGCTTCCCTTGATCGTCTTCTCTTGATCGTCTCCCTTGATCGTCTTGTCGATCGTCTTTCGTATCTCTCCCTCTTTTGTATCGCCTCACCCTGTATCGCCTCGCTCTTTCTTCTGTATCGTCTTCTGTATCGCTTTCGACTTCTGTATCGTTGTCTTTTGTTTTTTCATCCGAGGGGTAATTTTGTCAAGAAAATATAGAGCAGGACCTACTGGGCTATGATCTACGGGCTCAATTTTGGGCAGGACCCAGTGGGCCATTGTAAAGTCCAGAAGGACCGGCCGAGAAGGAGCTCCAAACATAAAGCTGGGCCTAGCGCGATATGGCCCAGCTAGCCCAAAACTCAGGGAATTCTCGTTTTGGTCAAAAATGGGTACAAACAGATAGGAAGTGTAAAAATGGGTGGGCATTAGAGGTGTTTACCGGAGCATCAAACTAAGCTGTGCCGAAATGCTGAGTTATAAAATTTTGTGGGAATATGGACTGATATACCCCAATCCACACTTTATAATTCAACATGACGACTATACAATACGCATGGATCAAAATAACCAAAGTAAGCAGAAAATAGAAGCACCCTTTGAAAACTTCACTTATGGTACGTAATAGAACTCAAGTAAAGCATAACAATTAGGTAATGGTGGACCTTGAATTCAGCATAAAAGTCTTTTAGAGATAACCATATATTCATAGGTTAAACAAGGGTAAAGGAAGGGTATGACTATGATAACCTAAAACGAGTCAAGTTGAGCCATATGACTTTAAATTTGATTTGATAAAGTAAAAGCTATCATAACCTAAAACGAGTCGAGTGGGTCCGCAAAAAATTACTTCAATTCGTATGTGTAGGTGTTCGATCCAAATTTCTAATTTTTGAAAAATCGGAAAAAAAGGGAAGATTGGATGAAAAATAGGATGATTGGATAAAGTATCTACGCATATGTAATTGAGCTGATTTTTCATGGGCCCATTCGATTTCATTTTTTAAAATTATTGAACGGGAGGTTCACGGAGGAATGACAGCAAGGAGGTTTAGCGAGCAAAGCCACCAAGGGCAGAAACTCTCGTTCTAGAGAGAGAGGCTCTCATCCTAGAGAGAGAATGCCAAAATTTAATTACACATTCTACCCTAGCTTCAATCACCAATAAAATGCAGAAATCGAGACCAAGTTTACATTGATCTAGAATCTAGTTTCGATGAAGAGCACGCTTGTTGAAACTCGTCGAAATGTCACCAGATCTTCGTCGGAGACTCGTTGGAATACCGTTGATTCAACCAGATGAAAGCCACCCACAACAATACATTAAAAGAACCCATTTTTGGGGTAGAAAGCTCGAAAATCTGGAAAGAATACAAGGGGGAGTGCATTCTCTCTTTCAAACTGGGAAAGAAGCTCTCAAACCCCTTCCTGCCAAGCATAAAACAACCCGACCTATATGAGCACTTACACATATCGGACTGGGTGATTTCTCATGGGTCCCACTCGGTTTTTTTTTTATAATTATTGAACGGCTCAGATTATCCGTGCGGGGCCCGGAGTGGGCCCCACATGCGTGCGGTGGCCGGCCACCGCTTTTGAGTTCGGTGAACGTAGCATTTCTGATAGTGTTATTAGAGCTCACAAAAAAAGTCATCGGAGAATATCCCATTTACGATGAAATTTATGAACAAAACAATTCTGTTGATATTTGATATTCTGGACAAAACAATTCTGTCTAATTCTCAAATTCGTGGGAGGATACTGAACTTTAGTTATTTGAAAAATATTTAACGAGGGATCTCGAAAGTAAATGGCTGTTGATAAAGTAATCCTTAATTATAATTTTCAATATTCATATTGTGCTCCAATAAAGTCGTTGGAGAAGCGTCACGAAATCTCATAAGAGAGAAGCTTTGGAGCTCCCCTCTCTGGCACCATGATATTATATTATTATTAGGAGTTTGACAACTCTGATCTCGCTGGCGTCATGGGTGACAAAAATTTCACAACCTCAACAATGTGATATTGTGATGGACTGATGAAGAGGCCACTTTTAACAGTTTACTGCGTTTAAGGCCATTCACAGTAGTATAATCAAAAATCAATTGTTTTTAAAGTTAACAATGTTTGTGCAAAAGATGGCTCACTATGGTATAATCAAACTTAGCAACATCCTTAGAAATAATCAAATTTTGGGCTTTGGACAGCATAAGTTAACTGGTTCTAAAATTTGTATACACGCATGTTTCAACTAGTATTTTCTTTTTTTCTTATTCGCCTCTATATCTTCTTCACTTCCCCCCACAAATAGTTTCTCTTTCTTTTCCTCTAAAAGTGAAACTCATATCTTTCGATCATCTACAATTCAATCAATCGTCGCCGGATTAAGGTATTTCACTCTTTTTTCTCGTTTCTATTTTATTCTTTTTTCCCTCAAAATTACGGGAGGGAATTGATATGTTTTTGCCCAAAAAAAAAAAATCATAATGGAGGGAAGTGAATGGAGAGAAAGAGAGAGATTATAGTGGATCCTTTATTTTGGTTATGGACTTGGAGTGACCATTGTGGACATCAACATTGTTAAGCTTAGCTACCTCTTAAATGAATAATCAAAAGATGATGTGTCAACTTTTGATTATCCATTTTTTATTATACCACTGTGGATGACCTAATAATTGTACTTTAATGTGCATTTTATTTCAGGTTGAAATACCTTCTTTTTTTTTGGTTCAACGGAAATAAAATACCATCTTATGCGCATTAAAGTACTTTATAAAAATTAAAAAAAAGATGGTATAAAAAAATTGTTCTTATTTTGAAAGCATAAGTAGTAGAGGCTACCCACCTAATATCATAAAAATAGTACAGTATAAGATTGTGCAGGTACTTGCCAGTGCCAATGCCAAGTACCTACACCCACTAAGTTCTAACATTATATAAAAAAAATCAAAAATATTATTGGGTGTAGGTACTTTCAAAAATATTATTTTGAAAGCACAAGTAGTAGAGGCTACCCACCTAATATCATAAAAATATATTGCACAAGTAGTAGAGGCTACCCACCTAATATCATAAAAATATATTATATAAAAAAAATTCAATAGGATTTCATCGAGTTAAACCTTGATCGATAATAGCAAGCATTGTATTCCTCCATATCAACCATATAGACACCTTTTCTAGCAGCAGCTCATCACTTAAGACAGAAAACAATGTACTAAAACCATAAGAGATGTATCACACAGAAGCCATCTCCTAGCTTCTGTGTATTAAAACAACGTATTTTAAAACCGTAATAGAAATATCACAGAGAAGCCATCTCCTATGTTCTCAACTGGTAACTAATGACAAAAAATGTTCTTTAATTTTTGTGTGTTTCCTACCTAAAAAAACATCAAAACAAGTTCAGCATCTTCAACCTTTTATTTTTTGGCCTCAACTACTGGCATTACATGGCATTGGCAGCAGCTTCGAGAATTCTCCTAGCTTCTGTATTAGGATCAGCCAGCTCACTTGGGGCCTGCCAAAATTGAAAATTAGGGAGCCTAATAAAAGTTCCAAAAATAATACAAACAACGTAATTGATATTCACTCTCCCATTTTTTTTTATAACTACACTCCTTTTCTAATATTCTTCAATGTAAATTTACAGTACTGTCCTTTCGTATGAAAAAAAATCCACACTTAAAAAGAGCAATACCTACAACTCAAAAAAGAGAGCAATTTCGAAAAGGGAAAAAAAAGGTGCAAAAATCAATTTCCTCAAACCAAAATCCTTTCAATTGCTAACCTTGCCATAGAGGTTTGTCTTTGTAGGAGAAGCACCAGCAGCCAGTAGCAATCCTATAACATCCTCGTGTTCACCTCTGGCCGCATGATGAAGAGGCTGGATATGAGGGGAGAAGTACAAATGGCGATCAAGAGCAGACAAAAGGAGCTTTGTTTACCTCTAGGCTGCGACTTGTTTAAATGTGTTTTACATCTAGGCTGCAACCTAAGGCTTTGTTTGGAACATGGGGAAAGGAAGGGAAAATTAAAAAAAATCCCCTTCCTTTATTTGGTTCAGAGAAAAGAGAAGAGTAAATAGGAAAATAGTATTGAGCACAGTGAAATTTTCCTTCCATTTTTCTCACATTTTCCTTCTTAATTACTTTCTCTTTTCTTTCCTCTCTTCCAATAAGTTCCAAACAGAGCCTTAGGTTGCATTAGGATCACGGATTTGTAACAGGGGGGTTCATGAAGAAAGAAGAACCAGTACAGGTAAAGAGCGAAGAAATGAGGAGAAGAAACTAAATTATTCATCTGGATTCCACATATTTTCCTCTAACAACCCCAATATGAATCCAGAATTCAAACATAGCCTTAAGGAATTAACAGGAGCTATTTTTTTTTTTTTTGAAAACCCCAAACTATACATTAAGATAACAGAGTAACAGGAGCTAGTCAAATTTATCAAAGCAAACATCATCTTACATGAAAATTGTAATAGACGTAATTTCCTGCAGTATTAGGAAAATGGCCCTGCTTGGGTGATATTTTCAGAAACCATTATTCAGAACACCTTTTAGAGATTGCCTTTGCAAATTCACACACTCGTCGTCCTCGTTTTGCATTTCTTTATTCGCTGAATTGTTTTGAAGAAGTTTATAAAATCTAATTGGTGTTATCTTAAAAGATTGTTCATCCAAAAAGTTCGTCAAAAACAAGTTTTTGAAGTTCGTCAACCATCTGTTCAAAAATAAAAAATAAAAAATTCATCAACCAAGACTGTTCTAACAAATGCCATAGAGAACTCATCCTAATTATGACTACGAAGCACAGACAGACAGGAGATACGGACAAGACATATGTACACATCATTTCTCCAAAAACTAGAATACGGACACGCAAGGGACACTTCCAATTTAAAACTTATTTATATCATACATGTATCTTAGGAATTATTCTGACCAGAAAGATGCCTGATGAGTGGCAAAAGAGATTAGTTGCATTAATTACAAAGGTATTAAATTGATGAGCATACTATGAAGCTGTGGAAAAGAGTTGTTGAGCATCGCCTAAGAATGATGAAAAATGTATAAGGCAATCACTTTGGGTTTATGCCAAGTAGATAAACTATGGAAGCAATTTACTTGTAAGGAGATTAATCGAACTGTACAGAAAGAAAAAGATAGACATTGACATGGTTTTCAAAGACTTGGAAAAAATATAGGATAAGGTGCATGGAGATGTCCTATGGTGGGTCTTGGAAGAGAAGGTATGACAAACGGGTATATTGATGTAATTAAGGATATTTATGAGGGTGTTGTCACTACTATTAGATCCTAGCGGAGGAAACAAGCGAATCCCCAATCACAGAAAGATTACACCAAGAGTCCGCTTTTGGTCCCTACCTCTCTACCTTAGTTATGGATAAATTCACTAGACATATTCGGGATAATATCCCCTGGTGTATGTTGTTTGGGGATGATATTCTATTAGTCGATGAAACTGCAAAAGGTGTTAATGATAAATTAGAAGCTTGGAGAGAAGCATGGTGAATTGAAAGGATTTAGTCAGTAGGAGTTAAACGAAGTACATCGAGTGTACGCTTAGTGATAGTCAAAGTGCTCCCTCCCAAATCAGGAGTTACTAAGAAGCGAAATTTTCAAGTATCATAGCTTAATGGTTAGCAAGGACAGATATTACGGAGGACATGACATATGAAGTACAAACTAGATGGACAAGTGGTGGAGTGCTTCGGGAGTGTTTCGTGAACGCAAAATACCCGCTAAGTTGAAGGAACATTCTACTGTATTGTTATATGACTAGCCATGTTATATGGCACATAGTATTGCGTACTAAAAAAAAACAAGCAAGTAAGATGAGCGTAATGAAAATTTAAGATGGAATGTGTAACAAGACAATGCAAGAAAAATTAGAAACCAAAACCTTTGCGGGAAGGTAGGGTTAGCACCGATAGAACATGTATATTATATAGCGATATATACGGTTGTTAGGAACTTAGGAGGAGTAATATGGTTATGGTGGGGGCGGGATTAAAAGGCCGTAGAGAGGGTAGTTTGAAAGGATCTAGGTTTCTTGGACAGTTCAATGGGGAAAGTGGTTTCATGGAACCAACCCCAATCAATTGGGACTTACGGCTCCGTTTGGTTTGGTATGTATCTTAGGAACTCACATGAAAGCCAAAAACATTGTTTCTATCCCATTAAATTATATAAGCAAAACATACAGACAGTGTTAACAATACTAATATGCAAATCAAGAATCAGTATACCAGAGGGTCCACAAGTGTACTAGAGTGTCCCTAATTTCCTACCTAACAAAACACATTGAAAAATCAGACACGTATTTAGATGTGTCCGACTCCAACACGTGCGTGGCGAGGGCTATCTCGTGGCCATGTTCTACAGGGTTTAGCTAGTAAGTCCAATACATGCATCATACAGACTTTCAGAAAACATGCACAATCACAAAAAGATACTCAGTATTTATCAACAAAAACACAAGGGAACTTAAGCTTTTTAATCGAGGTTTTAAAGTTAGCCCAATATAAAGACATTTTATAAAGTTGAAGGAAGTACTATGAATCACAAAATACTTACAGTATCACCTTCAACATCAACTGATTCTAGCATTCTCTTCACGGCCTCTGGATTGCTGGTGCTGTTAATTAGAACTTCAACTATCTCCGTAAATCCTGCAGGCAGTCATTGGCACAAAATTAGCATATAATATGAATTTGATAGTGAAAAGTAGAGGTCAGGGCCTACCACTTGCACATGCATCATGCAGAGGAATTGCCCCATCTTGATCCTTGACCTCCAAGCTAGCTCCTCTTTCCAACAATAGCTATAACGCAAAGGGGATCTTCGGTATTAATGCCAAGTAATAGAAGTGAGAAAAAGAAAACAATGTTAGCCGTAGTTGCGATAACGAGAATATAGAAACATGGGGTAGCTGACCTGGACACAAGGTAGATAGCCGTAGAGACACGCAAGATGAAGAGCAGTGTCCCCATCTTCCACTGGTTCATCTATGCTGCCACTCAAGTTATCTGTAGTTGTTGTCAACAAAAGAGAAGGGCAACCATCACCAAAAGGTGGCGTGCATAAGCCCTAACGCTAAGAAATACGCCTTAGCCACCGATGATACTGTCATAGTGACAATGATGGAAATCTCACATGACATAGGTTGCTCAAGTTATTCAAAAACTATATTGGGAGTTTTTAGTTCTATATATTTTTTGGAAACTCGAAAAACTCATGAAGCCAACAATTCAAGTTGAACACAAGTTTGGGATTTCCAAGCCACATATTGAATTGTTTTACAATTGGCAAATCATCTATAAAAGGTACATCAAGTATTGACTTCCCAATTATAGAAATTTAATAATGGGCTTGTTGGAGACCTTTTCAAATGAAGCAATTAAGCACAAACACCACCTATTGGATCCTCATGCACGAACCAAACTACAGGTATATCGAAGGCATGGTTTGAGCACCTACGACACCTCTTGAGGGCTTATAAAAGAACCTAGTTGCAATCATATCAATTACGTGCACGAGCCACAACCAATGCTTTCAAAGGCAAATGCCCAATGCAAGGCATTTTATCGCTTATGAGGCAAGGCGTAGGCGCAGGCAGCCAGGCATCGAGGTGTAAACCTAGAAATATGTGTGTGTGCGCGCGCGCGTGCGTGTGTGTGTGTTTTAACAGAAGTGTACACATTTTTATAGAAAAAAATTACCCAAGCAAATACTCTCTGACAACCCATTGCTCATGCACGAATCAAGCATGTTGAAACCAATTTCCACTTTATTTGAGAAAAGGTTCTTAATAAGTTCTTATGCCTACATGGCAAAAGGTCCTTAGTAATGAAAACGGTTGAGTAACAGTGGATTACGTCTCGTATGCAGTTATCTCCGTCTTTGGTCAATTATGGTTTGTTAGAGTTAGTTGTATGTAAGTTGCTTCCTAGCGCAGTTGATTGGGCAGGTAATTGGCACTTTGTTTGGTGAGGGTTTAAACCCCAACCCCCCACCCACTACCCTTTCCCTAGGATAGAATAAATTAGTATTTCTTTGGATTGGAAAAAAAAAAAATGAGTTAGCTGTATGTATTCTTTACTAATGTGTTATAGAGTGCAGAGGATACACTATAGTCGTATAAATACATCACCATCTGTCTATTGTGATCAAGTTCTGCAGAATACGATTAAGAAAGATTATTCTTGATTTCTTTACCAATGTGTCTAGTGTGACCTTAGTCACATAATCCTTCAAAAAGGCCTTCGCTCCTGCACTCAATCCTCACTATGTGCTCGGCTGCTCGCACTCACAATAGTTTTATGGTGGAGTTTTGAAAGACACTTTTCATGCTCCCACTCACGCTCCTGATACCCACACACGCATTATGTGACTTAAGTGTGACACATTTACCAACTCAGCGGTTCTCCCTCTCGTCTCTACACACATCTACCGGTTTACACTAAGCTTGCTTCAAGCAAAATATGAGATACAGTCAAACCCTAGCTTCTAGCTCAACAATTACAATAACCTTAGGGGAGTGATTTTCGCACTCCCCAACTTGTTAACTTTGGGGAGAGCGAAAATCAATATACAGTGGATTTTTGCACTCCCCTAACCTTGACCCCAAAAGAAGGCACAAAAACTGGTGATACATAGAAATTGAACCAACGAGTATGTAAACGCACCTAGAGCGCGGCGGAGGGCGTCGACGTCCCCGAGCTCGGAGGCGGAAGCGAGGTCACGGAGGTGCGGAGGGGTGTCGGACTCGGTTTCCAGAAGTTCGTCGACGTCTTCTTCTTCTTCTTCTTGAAAAAGAGCATCTTGTTCTTCTTCGTCTTCGTCCAGCATACCGTTCCGCCTCCCTGGTACCGCCATGTTCTCTCTTCTCTCAAGCCGCGAAAGAGTTCTGAAGGGAGAAGGGAGAGGACGCGGGGGTGTGCGGTACGCTGTGGTGCCCAGTCCGCATTCGGGTGCCCTAGTTGACGGAAAAGTACAGTAATTACTCTAGGAACAGTGTCACGCGGTATTTACTTACTCCACTATTTATTAGGGCTGTTTATGCTATTCAACAGAGCTCGTTAAAGCTTGTTCGAGATCAGTTTGTTAAAGTTTGTTCGAGACCAGTTTGTTACATGAGTATTGTTATGTGTACATATGGAATGTAAATACATATAGATTTTGTGAGGTTTACATTGAGGATGATTCGAATTGTCCATTATTTTTAAAAATTTTTATGAAGTCCTATAAAAAATCAGCTCGACACGATATAGGTAAGGATTTTTTTTAAATTTGTAGGGATGAAACTGAATAGTTAAGTAGTTTCACCATCACAAATTCAGAAAAAATCGTTATCGATATCGGGTTGAGCTGATTTTTTACAAGACTCTATAAAAACAATATTTTAAAAATAATGGATGGTTCGAATCATTTTGATGGGATCCGAGGTGAGCCCATAAAATCCATATGTACAACGTATGTACATTCCATATGTACTTATAGCTTTACTCTTGTTATATAAACAACGATAAGTCTGTTGATACAGACAAATAATACACAGATCGCCCACAGATTTTTTGTGAGGCCCATTACGGGTCCCACGCAAACGATATGAGAAATTCATTAAATTTAAAACATTTTTCAAGGCCCTCCGTGAAAATTCAGCTCAATTCGATACATATAGGTGCTTGATCCAATCATCTAATTTTTCATTATCCTGAAATTCAAATGAAAAGTTAGATGATTATATCAAGCACCTATAGGTATTGGATTGAACTAATTAAATCAACTTATTTATCGTGAGAGCCCTTAAAAAACTATTTTACATTTAATGAACGGGTTGGATTGTTTGTGTGGGACGCAAAGTGGGCCCCACAAAAAATCTGTGCGCTATCTGTGTTGTATTTCTCTGTGTGAATAGCAAGATCCTATAAACAAACCAAGTTTGAATATTTTTTTGAAGGTCGTTAAGATTTCAAATCAAGTTTGAACAAGCTACTACTCAGCTCGTTTGGCTTATTGTGTATAAAAAACTTTAAAAAGTTCAAATTACTAGAGATCGGATCATCTCGTATCATAAATAAGCTAAGCTCGAGCTCGTTAAGTTTTCAAACTAAGTTTGATCAACTACTTGCTCGTTTGACTTGAAAGAATGGTTCTGCTAACAAGTACCTCAGGCCCAAGTTAATTAAGGTGCAATAAATCTGAAATATTATCCAATATTTAATACTTTCTCCGTCCCATTTTTTAGAGTTCAATATGTTATTTTGGGTTGTCTCTTAATGAGTGTCCATTTTTCAAAGTTAGTGGATTTAGTATATTTTCTATTTTACCCCCTAAAAGTATATTCCATTTTAAAAAGTTAGTAAGTAAAAGTGTAATAATGATATTTTGATAGAGGGTAAGTAGAGAACATGGATGTAAAAGTTAATGTGAAAAGTGTCATGATCACGTTTCTTTAATAAATTGGAGTTACGAAGCTAGATATTTAAAAGAATTAACATCAAAATTGTATTTTGCTACTTTACCTTGTGTTTTGAAGGGTAAAAGTTTCATTGTGTGAACTCAAGAATATGCGTCAAAATCTTGTTATATTACTTTATTGGTAGAATGTTACTCATGAAGCGGTCAAGAATGCTCTTGAAGTATCACTAATTTCATGGATTACTATTTACTATGGTTACGTTTTTATGTTTTCATATGATTAGTGATCGAGGTTTCACTAGCTTACTTGAAATCTGATGCATGTTGTGTTAATTAGAGCCCGTTCTAGAACCAAAATAAGTTACTTATTTTTTAAGAAGATAATTTCAAGCTCAAGAATTATGGGCTTATTGAAATTTAAAAATATGCAATATGGATCTTGTTTGAAAGAGATCTTTTATACGATGCAAAAAAAATTGAAAAATTATTTTTCATTTACATTATTTTTGAGTTTGAAAATGTGAAATAAACTGCTTATTTTTTAAGAAGATTTCTGGAACGGGGTTTCACTAGTTGGAAATTCTGCTCGAACTATGAATTGAGATCTGCTAAGATAGACACGACAACGGCAAACGCAAGGGGGAGATTCTCCGATAAGAACCTCAAATTGGTGACTGGGAGCATCTTCAATTCGTCAACCATGGCGACTGCATTGTCATTGCTGCCGTCGATGGTGGAGAATTGGCCCTTGAGATTGTGAATTTTCGATCGTATCATCTCTCTCTCAATTAGTGGAATTTCCATGTTTTGTTGATGAATTTCGACCGGCCCGTTAGTCTACATATGAGATGTAAGCTATTCTCAATTGAGATGTTTTTTATTTTATGAGACTTATATGAGAGATGTTTAGATCCAAATATGTTGGATGTTCTTGTCCAGATTTATGGTGTTTGTTCTGTTACATTTTATTTCATTAGTTCGAAGGTCTCATCAAATTGTGAAGTGTGATATGTTTTATGATGATTAATGAGGTTTCACTACAGTTGGTCATTAATCGATTTTTTGTAATTTTCAGTACTAAATTATAACTTTCCAATATTAGTGATATTTCACTAACTTGGTGTGTAAGGCCATCCACAGTGGTATAATCAAAAGCCAATTGTTTTTAAAATTAACAATGTTGGTGCAAAAGATGGCTTACAATAGTATAATCAAACTTAGCAACATCCTTAAAAATAATCAAATTTTGAGCTTTGGATAACCAAAACTAGCAACATTTTTCAATAATCAAAATTTGTGGACTCCACACCACATAACTTAATTAGTTCCAAAATTTGTATAGTGTTTTAACTGGAATTTTCTCCTTTTCTTCTTCGTCTACTCTATATCTTCTTCATCTCACCCACAAACTATTTCTCTTTTTTTCCTTCAAAAAGTGAAGCTCGTATCTCTCAATCATCTATAATTCAACTCATCGTCGTCGGATTAAGGTATTTCACTCTTCTTTCTCGTTTCTATTTTTCCCCCCAAAAAAATTTCATAATAGGAGGGAAGGAAATCACCGATTTTTTTCCCAAAATTAAGAGAGAGAATCAATATATTTTTGCCCAAAAAAAACTTAAATGGAGGGGAGTGAATGGCGAAAAACAGAGAGAGAGAGTGAAAATGTAGTGGACCACTTATTTTGGTTATGGACTAGAAGTGACCATTGTGAACCTCAACATTGTTAAGCTTAGCAACCTCTTAAATGAATAATCAAAAGCTGTTGTGTCAATTTTTGATTATCCTATTTTGATTATACCATTGAGTTGATAGTTGGACTTTTACAATCCTTCAAAAATTTAAATGTAAAGATATCATTAGGGGTAGTGGGACGTCACCCAAGTCGCGTTCGGATTTGTCCGGCCTTGAAAACCCGGTTAGGGTATTTTGGCCTTGCTCCGGTAAATCGTTGACAGACGTGCTACTTATAATGCTATCTTTCATTTAAAAAAAGAAAAAAAAGAGAGGCAAAATCATAAGAAAATATCTTATATGAGCACTAACACTTTTCCTCAATGAGAAGATTATTTAGATCTGATAATGATAGAATTAAGAATTCCGAATTAGTGGAATATGCCAATGTGCAAGAACAATTGAATCACTGGACAATTCCTCCAGTGCGTCCATCTACTATTTATGGACGAGGAACTTTTGAATTTAGAAGTACTTTGGCAATTAAAACCAAAGAAAAAACTGAAAGCATAGAGCTGAATGATAAGATAATTAATCTTCTAGATAGAAGTGATATTCTAGCTCATATGCAGAATTATAATTACATTCATATTGGTTTAGTGCAAGTTGCCCTTAAACCCCTAACACTGTTAGGAATGGATACCTGTCTCCAAGTAACTTTGAGAGATGGCAGATGTAATAATTGGAGATCCTCAATAATGGAGGCAATCGAGACCAGTTTATGTCATGGTCCAGTTTACTTTAATGCTTATCCTAATCTGACTGTTTCTTTGACAGATAGGAATATCGGTGAGGTCCTAAATTGTAGGATCCAAACTAGAGGTTATGATTATTTACCCGGATCTGAGGTAATAGCTGTAATCTACAGAATTTATTATAAAGTTACGAATACTTTGAACCCTAGGGTTCGAAACTTATCGTCCCCAGACCAAACGGTCTTAATAGAAACCAATATGTTGACTTCTAATATTGCAACCAATAGGTTAATCAACTGGGAAGAAATTACATTTCCCGAGAATTGGACTATAACCAATGCGGTCCCACCAAGACCAATAATAAATCAAATTGAACAAATAGTTCAAGATAATGAGGGAACTGTTTCCCTAAATTTTAGGAATTCTCGATCTGAGAGACTTCTTCGAAGCAATAGCACTAGAAATAGCTTCTCTAGTACCCAAATACCTTATAGGGTGAGTGTTCCTCCTACTAGTAGACACTCAACTTCTGAAATTCCTAGTCTAGATGAGATTAATTTGGCAGGAATAAGAATATCCCAAAACCAAATTCCTCATGGAGTTTATAATGTTCCAGAACCAGTAGAATCACCTACTGCCAGCGATATGAATTTTTCCATTAATGACCATAATAGATCCTGAAATCAGGAAAGGAATAAATAAAGAATTTTATCAACCTAAATACAAGGAATTTAGGGAATGGTATTTCTCAAAATATAGTGAGAAACAACTACAAGAATTTAAAAGGGAATTTTATGATTGGATTGAGTATTCAAAGAAAATCATCCCTTTTGCCCAATGGTTTTATTGTAAATATTTTCCTGAAATTGATAGATCTATTCATGTTATTCAAGACTATCATAGGAATTGGCGAAGTATGTCAGGAACTGTACTTAAGGCAGTTCATCCTCCCACTATTCCTTTATCTCTGGAAGGAAGTTCAGAATCTGAACCTACTCTTGAAACTGTGGCTTTTGTTAAGCCCTCTAATGCAGATTTAAATGGTAAACTGCATAAACAGAATAATCACACTAATCTCCACCTTAGTACTATAGGAGAACAATTGGTTAGAATAGAGGACCAGGTCACCCAAATAAGGGATGACATTAAGAATTCTCAGACTAAAGAGAGAATTGAGGAGGTCATCTCTCCCTCTAATATTCGTCCTCCTATTCCTATAACAAATTTTAATTTGACCAATCCTAATAAAAACTCCGAGTTGGTTAAAGAACTACAAAAAAGGTTAAGAGGCCTTTCTATTAATGTTATTTCTGAGGAAATGGAGGAAATGAGTAATCAAGAAATTTCAGAATTGGAGAATGTTTTCCTTCAGAATGAAAGTATTAATAAAATCCAATATCCTCCACAAAGACTCCCTTATGCTGGGGCTGATAGATATTACTATCCTAGGCCTAGTCCTCAAGATATGTTATTTGAGGAAGCAGGATTTCAAAAACAAATGTCTTATAGTGGAAAGACCATTTATGAATGGAACATAGATGGCATGACTGAATACCAAATTTTTGGAGTCGTACACCAAATGATGATGTACAGCACAATTTGTGCTCAGAATGGTAATGGTGATAGAGATATTGCCAGATGGATCACCGCCGGTTTTACAGGAATGATAAAAGGGTGGTGGGATAATATCCTTAATGCAATCCAAAGAGCGGAAATTTTAGATGCTGTTAAAAGTGAAAATGAAATTCAAAGACCTGATGCTGTTTATACTTTAATAAACACATTAATCCTCCACTTTGTTGGTCACTGGGATAACCAACGGGAAAGAAGTAGAGAATTACTTCAGAATTTAAAATGTCCAACGTTAACTCATTTTCGTTGGTACAAGGATGTTTTCCTTGCTAAAGTTATGCAAAGAAACGATGCTAATAGTGAGCATTGGAAGTCAAAATTCATTGACGGTCTACCCCATTTCTTTGCTGAGAAAATAAGGAAAAATTGAAAGACCAAAATAATGGTATAACTATTACTTATGATAATTATACCTATGGTCAATTGGTATCCATAGTAATCCAAGAAGGATTAACTTTATGTAATGATATAAAATTACATAACCAGTTGAAAAAACAACACTTAACTGGTAAACAAGAATTGGGTCAATTTTGCGATCAGTTTGGTTATGATATGCCTAAATATCTAAAACCAACTACTAAGAAGAGTGGTAATAAAACCACTACTAAAAAGTACTCTAAGAAAAAATCAAAATCTTATAACAATAAGAAGAATAAAAGTGAGCAATCTGGCTCAAAAGAATCTACTTCTAAAAAGCCTAATAAGGCAAAGAAGAAGTCCACAGCAAAATGTTTTAAGTGTGGGAAAATAGGTCATTATGCTAATAAGTGCAAAACTAAGAAAAAGCTAGATGAGCTTCAAATAGATGAAGGGTTAAAACAACAACTCTTCAAATTACTTCTTGATTCAAGTGAATCAGATTCTTCAGATGAAGAATCAAAAAATCAGGTTAATGAGGTTTCTGATCAAGAGGAAGACACTTCTTCTGATTCAGAAGAAGAGATTCCCAATAATTGTAATTGTAATAATCTAGAATGTTCAACTTCCAATAATTACTGGAAGGCAATAGTTGAGATGAATGGTCTCAGTATTAATGTTTTAACTGAAAAACAACAAAGTCTTTTAGACATCATTGATCAAATTGATGATCCTCAATTAAAAATGAAAATAATTGAAACTTGTATCTCTTCTAATAAAGAAGAAGAAGAAGAGGTTAAACCTCAAATTCAGAATGAAACCTACAGTCTGAAAAATGTTCTAGATAGATTAGAACAAAATGACAGTTACAAACCTGTAACAATCCCTGATCTTAAGGGTGAAATAAATATTTTGAAAACAGAAATAAAATTGTTAAAATCATTTCAGAATAAAGCTACCCAGGAAATCTATGAAATGAATCAAAACCTTGATTCTTTGGAAAAGAAAGGTAGCACAGATAAGGAGGATATTCCTACTGAGGATTCTAATGATTATTTGAATTTAATCAACAAAGTGGTTTATCAAAAATGGCACGTTAGGGTAAACCTGGTTATTCAAAAAGAATATACTATCAACAACATAATTGCTTTAGTTGATAGTGGAGCTGATATGAATTGCATTCAAGAAGGCATAGTTCCAACTCAATATTTCGAGAAGACTTCTCAAAGTCTCACTAATGCCAGTGGATCAAAAATGTTGATCAAATACAAACTTAACAATGTTCACATTTGTAATAAAGGAATCTGTTTGGAGACAACATTTCTCTGCATAAGAAATCTCCAACAGGAACTAATTTTAGGAACTCCCTTCCTAGCAATACTAATGCCTATGCAAACCAGTACTGCTGGAATAACTGCCCATATTGATGGCCACGAGATATTCTTTGAATTTGTCTCTCCCCCTGTTTACAAAGAAGTAAACGATATTATAAGAAAAATATCCTTTAAGGATAAACAAATAAATTTCCTTAAAAAAGAAATAAGAATTATGGGAATTGAGGAAACTCTTCAAAGTCCCACATTGATAAGGAAAATTTCCCAAATACAAGAAAATTTCAATAAAGAAATTTGCAGTGATATCCCTAATACTTTTTGGGATAGAAAGAAATATATTGTTTCACTTCCATATGAGAAGGATTTTAATGAAAGAAAAATCCCTACTAAGGCAAGACCTTCTCAAATGAAACAGGAATATTTAAAAATGTGTCAAAATGAAATTGACAGTCTACTAAAGAAACAACTAATTAGGAAAAGCTATTCTCCATGGAGTTGCACAGCTTTTTATGTCAATAAAAATGCGGAGAAGGAACGAGGTGTTCCTAGACTAGTTATCAATTATAAACCCCTCAATGAGGTTTTAATGTGGATAAGATATCCCATTCCTAATAAGAAGGACTTGTTAGATAGGCTTAATAAGGCAGCTATCTTTTCTAAATTTGATTTAAAATCAGGTTATTGGCAGATTCAAATTGAGGAATCTGACAGATATAAAACTGCTTTTACTGTTCCTTTTGGTCACTTTGAATGGAATGTAATGCATTTTGGCCTGAAAAATGCACCTTCAGAATTCCAAAATATAATGAATGACATTTTCTATCCATATGCTGAATTTTCAATTTGTTATATTGATGATGTTCTAATATTTTCTCAGAACATAGATCAGCATATTAAACATCTTAGAATTTTTAAAGATGTTATTAAAAGAAATGGACTTGTTGTTTCTGCTCCTAAGATGAGATTGTTTCAAACCAAAGTCAGATTCTTAGGACACAATATCCACCAGGGAAAAATTATTCCCATTGATAGAAGCATAGAATTTACTTCTAAATTCCCAGACGAATTAAGAGAGAAAACTCAATTGCAGAGGTTTCTTGGTAGTCTCAATTACATCGGAGATTATTACAAAGAATTAGCTCAGGATTCTGCACCTCTCTATGATAGACTAAAGAAGAATCCTCCTCCATGGACAGAAATTCATACCAAAGCTGTCCAAAAGATTAAATTAAAGGCAAAGCAACTTCCTTGCTTAGCTATTGCCAATCCAGAATGGAGAAAAATAGTTGAAACTGATGCCTCTAACATTGGTTATGGTGGCATTATAAAGCAATACAACCCTAATACTTCTAGGGAAGAATTAGTCAGATTCACTTCTGGACTTTTCAAAAATGCTCAAGCTAATTATAGCACAATAAAGAAAGAAATTCTTTCTATTATTAAATGTATAAATAAATTCCAGGATGATTTGTTGAATCAACATTTCTTGGTAAAAGTTGACTGCAGTGCAGCAAAACAGGTTTTAAAACAAGATATCAAAAACCTGGCTTCAAAACAAATTTTTGCTAGATGGCAGTCTGAATTATCTGCTTTTGATTTTGATATTGAATATATAAAAGGAGAAAATAATTCTCTCCCTGATTTTCTTACTCGTGAATTTTTACAGGGCTAATGTTGCCAATCAGCCGTCAAAAGGCTGAGGAAATACCTGCATCCTCTTCTAATGCAGATGAAACTTTCATCAAAAAAGTTTGTCCTTCTATAGCCCAATCTAGGCTAAAATTTATTATTGAGAAGGATAAAAAATTCAGGAAAGCCATGGACAAACACGTCATGGCTAATAGGGAACAATATTTCAGGAGATATCTTCCTACTAGATTCTACCTGAAAAGATGGGCTAATGCTATTGTGGCCATCGACCAATTTTATGATGAATATGGTTATTCTGATGATGAAGAAGAAAATGTTGTTGTAAATAATCTTCGTCGGAAAAGAATGCAACAAATTCAGAATAAGCTGAATATCTTATCCCATGCATAATTTTGCAGATGAATAGGCCACCGAATCGAGGTCGTGGCCGTGGCAATAACCCTCGTGGTAAGGGTAAACCATCAAAGGTTACCCACGCAGATATTGAGGCTTACTTGCAAGCCAAAAAACTACAATTTCCATCACTTCAGGATGCTTCTTCTGCTTCTTCCTCATCACTTTCAATGGCGGAAGTAACAAATGAATGGTTACATCATCCAACTTTAACCTTCAACTCTACACTTTCAAAATGGCATCTTTCAATATTGAGGATCTTCGCCAAAACTCCTAGATAAAAATCAAGCTGATCGAGTTTTCTTCTGGCATCGTCGAACAGATTGTTATCATATCGACACGGATAATAAAACAGCAGGCATCCTGCAGAAAATCCAGATATTTCTTAACTTTGCAATTGAAATAATATGATGGTTCATGATAAGATAACTCACGGGAGAATTCCACATAGAGCATTTTACATGAAAGAAAAATGCTCACTTTCTAGTGTTGGTTCAAGTGGTAGGAAAACCCTAAAAATTATAACAAAGCTAGTATGTCAGAAAGGGTATCCAATCTTGCAACAGTTGTATCCAGTCTTTCATCTTTTGATCGCTAGAATCGGTCCAGAGACAACCCTTTGCTCACATAATAACTGATCAGGTACAATCACTTTCTTAAGGTACAATCCTTTACTCACATATATCGTACCCATAAAAAAGGGACTTCGAAAAGTACTGTAAAAAACATGTGATACAGCAAACTAAATAGGGTTCAAAAGCAAACTAAATACTCCTAAGTCCTAACACCTCATGTTTCGTAAAAAAAAAGGGGAAAAAGAAACAAAAACAATCACAGAGAGCATGAGAAACAGAATCTTACGTCAAAAGGGATATATAGACCTCCATACAATCGCCAAATCATACCTGCAAAAGGGAAAAGCCCGAAATTAGTTGGCCATACTTTTTTATTGGGCCATGACTCATGCTAACTGCTAACAAAAACATAAATATCACATGAGAGTACATTTAGCAATCTCGTGTCACAAAAACATAAATAAAGCTCATTCCAACATTAGAGACAAAGCTCCAACCCAAGACACCAACCAAAGTCACTCAAACCAAAAGGGAGAAAAAATATTTAAGCTCCCACTCTTTTTACCTAGTTAAAATATTTAACAAAAAATAGTTCCAGAAATCCATAAAGAAATCGAATATGAAGGACGACTAACCATCTATCGCTTATAGGGTTGCTGAACTTGCTGGACTATAACTGCTCCATGCTCCATGATGTCTCGATGGGTAGGTGTTAGAGAAGGGAAGTAGGTGGCTTTTATCGGTTGGATGCATGATAGCGCTCTATCCCTCTCTCGTCGTAAGCGTTGCCCCGATTGATACGAAGGGCGATTTTTTTCACTTCTTTCTCGTTCTCGCCTTTTACGTTGGGCCAAGGAAGCTTTTGATATCGTGCTACCATTAGGTCCCTAAAATATGAGCACAATTTGTTAGACCTTGTTCCCTAAAAAGAGAGTGTGTAATCAAGTTGTTTCAATTTGGTAAGAAAGGGCAAAAGAATCATACCACTGGAAATGTATTTTCTTTTCCCTTACTTGCGGAGATTAATTTCTTACTTGCGGAGTTTAATTTCTCTTTTTCCTTGGACTTTGCCTGCGCCATTTCAAGGTCTCAGCCCTCCCGGATCACAATACCGACGTTTTTATCTCGAAGATGTCCAATCTGTAGAGAAATACGTTAGATTTAGGGAAATTCTGTACAAAAGAAATGGATGGCCACTCTACTCATCAGCATATAGTCACTAAATATATTATTAAAAAAACAAAAAGACAAATGAATGGTTAAAGAACCATACTCCCGGACATGAATTATCTTTTCTCTTATTTGCATAGATGACTTTCTCTTATCCCTTGGACTTTGCATGCTCCATTTATTTGTCCTAGCAAGTAAAAAAGCATGTGAGAGAAGATTTTTTTTGTCCCTTTCATGAAAAATAGGATGTGCTTACCCTAAGAAAGCGGATCATATTCATATCGCATTCCTCTCGAAGCACAACACTGACGTTTCTGAAGACATTGTCCATAGCTTGTGGATTGAATGGAGGCTTAGTAGTTGCTTAAGAGGTTTCTACAATGAGGATGTTCCAGGACAAATAGTTAGAATGTAGAGCTAAGTAGTTCACGATTTCTCTTAAAATAAATAACCTCAATCAATAACTTAGTGAAAATGCCCAAATTACTATCATGAGGGACACGGCGGGAACATGAGACATCTATTCTAATATACAAAGGGAGAGCACCATTTGGTGTGGACTCCTTTTTGAGGCTGGCTCACATTTTCCTAATGAATGTAACCAGTACAATTCTATTAGTTCAACGACAAACCAAACCCAAAAGAACAAAACAAAAGTGAAAGCAGAGTACAGCGATCAAAAAGCATATGAATATCCTATTATTCTTCATCCCCAAAGGGAGGTTTTAGAACATTCAAAGTATTCCTTGGCAGTTTGTAGCTCCACTCCCAAAAAAGGATTTCCTAAACTGGGTCATGGTTGATGTTTTCTTACAAAAATAATACGTGTTAATTTGCTTTACCAAAGGATAACACGTGCCTCAAGACTTGATCTTTCCAAAAAAAAACTGCTCATATTCAAACCGTCATGAGAGGCTTAAACTTCTGTTTAATGACTTTGTGAAATGTTATAGCATCAACTTCTACTTACCAGTTTGAAGCATTCCTCCACAATCTGTTAAATGGTTTCTTTTCCAATTTACTTTATTGAGGAAATGCCAGAGTCAAAGATTGAGAAATCATTACAATCAACATAAGAGAATAAAGAAAGCTTGCATTTGGATGGATGTATTCACGCTTAGTTGGCACCAAGAAATCATTACAATCAACGTAAGAGAATAAAGAAAGCTTGCATTTGGAAAGGATGTATTCACGCTTCGTTGGCACCAGCCCGGGGTCCATTAGGCTTAATTATGCTCCAAGTTTAATCATTACAATCAACATAGTTTGTATTTAACACGGTGAATTTACAATAGAGGTTCTGTTGTGCTTAAGACATAGATATGGAAGTGTCATATCACAATTGCGTTTTCTATCAATGATCAAATTCCACTAAATCCAATGACCAAAGTTTACACAACAGAACTGAAATGACTAAGTATCCGGGATGCAACGTTGGCTTGCCACCAAAATGTTCATATTATGTTACTCCTATGAGAAATATAGTAGTAATAAAAAAAATAAGTTCCTAAAAAGTAAAATAGAAAAGAAGCGAAACCCCCAAACTTTGATGGGAGATTAGTCAGCGATGGTCTGATAGACTAAGCACAGGCAGTTGGAAAATACAACCCATTTAGACTGCATTGCGCTGTAATACAACCCAAAACACAACAGGGGAAAATAATATGAACTACTGAAACCTTGAAAAAAACTAAACTTGAAAAAACTGTGAATGCAGACTGCTAAGCATTTCACAATTTCTCATTAACGAAACTACTCCCTTCCAACAAAACTTCTCACTACCAACGAAAAACTATGAAAGGATATATGTTTTTTCAAACCTCTGATTCTACAATTAGAATTCTACAAAAACTAAAACAGAGGGTGAGTTTGGTGGACAAAGAAACCCGGTGAATTATCATTCTTTTGTACAGGCAATGCCCAACAGACCTAAAACCCTACAACTTGGCAAATAGCCCAAGTCTGAAATACAAATTGGATCGATCAATCATAAAATTAGTAAAAAAATAGAACATAGATTGTATGGTGAGGCTGTGAACCTGAAATTTAATACACTTGGCATCGGCTTATGATAAAGCCCGTCTCTGCTCTGATCGTTGACATTTCATTGCACTGATTTCATCAAAGTCAGAATTTTCAATTAAAATCAACACATAAAAAGCCCTAAAACCAGGAAAAAAAAAAGGGAGTTCAAAGATCGGATTACCATTTCAAATCCATTGATCGTCGCCGCTTCGTTGCACTGATTTCATCAAAGTCAGAATTTTCAATTAAAATCAACACACAAAAAGCCCTAAAACCAGGGGAAAAAAAAAAGGGAGTTCAAAGATCGGATTACCATTTCAAACCCGGCCGTTGAATTCACATTCTCATTCTTTTGGGGAGTTCACATGCAAGAGTTAGGTGAGTTCGGTATGGGGTTTCCCCATTGATTCATGGCGAGATAGGCACACAGCTTCCCTTGTCGTACAAAACTGAGAATCCTGCTACCGACGAACGGGGGACGGAAGGAGATTCAGTGAGATTGGTGGGTGTGGCGAGATACCAGTGAGATTGGTGGGTCGGTGTGGAGAGAGAGCAGAAAGAGAGAGATTGTTGGTTTTGGGTGGATTGCGGAGAAGAGAAACAGGGCTGAGAGAGAGAGAGAGAGAGAGAGAGAGATACACGGTTTGAAATGGTTTTTTTCTTCCGGCTCTCGACTGGACAGTTTTGAGGGGGAAGTGGAAAAGAGGGATTTGATCTTGGCCCTTGGTCTAAAATTCCAACTCAATCACAGCCTTTGAAAGGCCCAAAAAGTTATTATGTGAGGGGGTATTTTGAAAACACCCCCCTCCCTTGTTATATGGACTTGTTATATGGATATGCGTGTAACTTTAGTGTACATTCACGAAATTTTAAAGCAAAGCCAAAACATTAGGCTCCGTTCAGTTCTCAGGAATGTTGTACCCGAAAGTTATTCTTAGGAAAAGTTAAGTCAAGTGAAGTAAAGGAAAAATAAATTTATTTTCTTGTGAGTGTTCATTTAACATTTTTTTGCAGAAAAACTAAAGTTTAGTGGTTCATTTGCCGGGAAAAGACACTTATGAGAAACTTCTTTATTTTTATTCCCATGACTAATTTTAAATAAAAGTAACTTTGAGAGCTAAATAATAGGGTATCATATTTCAAAAGTTAACACATACGGAAAATGTATTTTATTTAATGCAAAGCCTTAACATGAAATGAAAAAATCGATTTGCAATTCCCTATTCAATTTGCTATATTCTGAATGGTCATGCAAATCCCCCATTTAAATTGACATTCTCTGATAATCAACCGTACAAATAAAGTTTAAAAAATAAGTAGATGGTAACTTAATAAATAAATATTAAACAACCGTGCTTGATTAGTTGCCGATGCAAAAACTCACTGAAAATTAGTTAGTACAAAACAAAATTGAAGACTAATGACAAAATAAATAAATACTTCCAAAAAAAATAAACTACCAATCTTTTTCCACAACAATTATCTCAGAAAGCACCATAGTAGTCGAAATTATTGTTACTCACGTAATTCTTGAAGTGTCTTTCTAATAACCTAATTTGTATTTTTTTTGTTATGGGCGTCATTCACTTTTTTTCTTACCCGCCAATTATTTTAGCCCCACAATGGATAAAATTTTTCCCGTGAAGCAAAATCCTATACTTTTGACCAGATCACTTTTGCAAAAAAGTAAATCTTGTAGGAAAACTTAAAAACATATTTCCCACAACTTTCCTGCCAACTGAACACTACAAAAGTTATGAGAAAGTTGATTTTTCCATCATTTCCTGTACTTTCCTGGCAACTGAACGGGGCCTTAGTGAATGCCATTTCCATTCCTTCCTAAGCATATACTAGTTAGTGAATGTACACTAATTTATCCAATTTTCGTACACCTATATCTTAACCAAAAAATTAGTGTGTGCTCACTAACTTTTAAAGAAAAGCTAAAAGGTTGGCAAGATTAGGAGATGCAACCTTGGAAGGCGGCCAAATTCGTCATTTGTAAATCTCATGGCTAAGTCTCCCAAATTAAGCTTTTCCATTATTAGTGACATTTATGCCTTGTTCTCTTTGCAATTCAAAAAGAATTTTCCAAAAAATTCCCCCTAGATTCCACCTAGATTCTCCCTATTTCCAACATTTCTCTCTCTATCTTTCTCCACTTATTACCCCTACTATTTTTCAAAAAACTTTTCAAATTCCAATCCAAACAAAGCATTAGTTAATATCGCCTACCGGCGTTAGAGTCACCAAAGTTCGTAGTTGGTTGATTTTTTGAATTTTCAAGTACTTAGAACTTTCCATTATTAGTGAAATTTCACTAACTTTGGGTGTCACCGGCGGGGGTGAGGGTTGCCGGAGTTGGTTGATTTTTAATGTTTTGTGCTAAATTATGAATTTTCAACTATTCGACTAACAAATAATCAAAAAGCTACGATTAAGCATAAAAGCAAAAAGTTCGATCTCTCAGGGAGATTTTCAAGTAACAGGCTTCACGGGTGAAGAAATGATGTTGAGGCCGTGAGAACAATGTCACAGCCGACTGATGGATTCTCCTGAGATTTTGTACTTCTGTCTGAAAGGCTATTTGGCTCTGGATTGGGTCCTCTAGGTGGCTAAAAGTTCTTACCGAAAGTCCTAAGATTCACAAGAAGTCAATCAGCAATCACTGTATCCATATCATCATCGGGATGGTCCCCAAGGTAGGACTTGAAATAATTGTTAGGCCAAATTGGGGTGTCTACAATTTCGTTCTCAAGACTCGAGGTAGGGATTCTACCTCTCAATATATGTAAAATAAGTGTTTTCTTGCCTTAAATCGTGCCTATTGTTGTTGTTGAACCCTTGAAAATCTACTCGAATTGAGCTGGTATCAATACCACTTTGCATAGGTATCGATACCTTTGTGTTTCAAACCCAGAAAACCACCTGGTATCGATACCATTTTACCTAGGTATCGATACACTTGCGTCTAGACTACTCGTCGTGCATTGATATCAATACCTCCTTGCATGGGTATCGATACCCCCATGCTTAGTGACGGTTTTGCTACATTTGATCCCTACTCCATTACTTTGACTCCCTATCACCTCTAACGTGTCCTAATCACCTCCAAATCATTCCAAAGCAAGATTATTTGTACTCGTTGAGTTAGGGAAACGTCTCTATACTTCTAGCCCTTGTTCGGTAGAATTGTTCTTTGAGTGTCATGTATATTGCAGTTGAATTGGGATAACACTTTACGAGGATACGTGATGCTTGAACACCTTTGACACAACGAGAACATTCAGGACCCATCGACGGGTGGGTGCCTGACAGGGGGTATCAGAATCCCATAATTGGCCCGATAGGAGTAAAAGCTCGTATTAGTTTCATTCAGGACCTACTGATGGGTACGGTGCCTGGCAGGGGGTATCAAGATCCCTTAATTGGCCCGGCAAGAGTTTCGGATCATGACATTTGCGACGAAAAGACATTGGACACATGAAAGATGGAAATGGTTCCAGTTTGAGCTGTATGACATTCGTTAAGTTGATGACTTGAGATTATTGAGCGAAGATTGTTGATTAACCAATGGCCCTTGTTCTTGTTCCTATCTTGAGATCATCTTAGTATTTCATTTGCATATAATGTTAGAGTAGAGTTTCCTACTGGGCTAGTGTAGCTCAAACCTATTATTATTTTCAGGTACTAATACGAGACAATAGCATGCATTCAGGACCCATCGACGGGTGGGTGCCTGACAGGGGGTGTCAGGATCCCATAATTGGCCCGACAGGAGTAAAAGCTCGTATTAGTTTCATTCAGGACCTACTGATGGGTACGGTGCTTGGCAGGGGGTATCGAGATCCCTTAATTGGCCCGACAAGAGTTTCAGCTCATGACATTTGCGACGAAAAGACATTGGACACATGAAAGATGGAAATGGTTCCAGTTTGAGTTGTATGACATTCGTTAAGTTGATGACTTGAGATTATTGAGCGAAGATTGTTGATTAACCAATGGCCCTTGTTCTTGTTCCTATCTTGAGATCATCTTAGTATTTCATTTGCATATAATGTTAGAGTAGAGTTTCCTACTGGGCTAGTGTAGCTCAAACCTATTATTATTTTCAGGTACTAACCCGAGACAATAGCATGCATGCTTGGAGTGCTTGGATGTGGAAAACTCTTTTGAAAGCTAACATAGAGGAATTACTTAGTTATCTTTGTAAATCTCTTTTGGAAGATATATTTATAACTTCATTTTATAATTCTTTTGACTTAAGAATATTGTAAACCCTTAACTCTTGAATACTCGGTACTTATATTAATTCAGGCCTTCGAGCCAGTGATGTAATATTTTGGAATGTAATATTTTGGAAACTAATGGTTGTGGAAGTACAATTATGGAAGTGGAAATGTTAAACTCTTTGGGTTATCGTGAGGTTTTATTTATGGAATTCATTTATAATTATGTTAAAAATTGAGAGCGTGACAAAAATAGAGAGGCAAAAGCCCTAAAAAAATTGAGTTCAGACCAATTTCGGCTTGAGTTATTTGTTCAACAAAAATGGTGAAAAGCAAAAAAAAAACTATTTTTTAAGGTATCCAAAACGAATCCTATGTGATCAACATCACATAAATTAAAGAACATGGTTGATTAATAAAAACGAATTCCATTTCGTTACTAACCCAAAAGGATTTAAAACTCCACAAATAAAAGATGCAATCCCTCCGTTCTATTTTAAATGCTCCCTACATAAAGTCATGTCGTTTTGACTTTCAATAAAATTGTACTTTTCATAATTCTTTTCGGAACTTTTTTGCACCGTTTTAATGTACTCATTAAGATCTTTTGAACAATGTAAAACAAAGTTAAAAATTAATACTGAAAGTACTTCATTTTTCGTGGTCAAAGTTACATGGTCTCACGTATGGAGCATTTAAATTGAGATGGAGGGAGTAACAAACAATACCCAGCGAGCAATGCATTCCAAGAGAACATGTTCTTGTGGGGAATTTCATCGAACACCCTGTGGGCTTCATGGAGGTGACCTGACTTGGAGTAGAAAGTGATAAGCTTCGAAGTGAGGAAGTTGTCGAGGACGACGAAGGAGAGCAGGAGGCGGGCGTGGAGCTGCTTGCCTTGGCAGAGGAGGCAACGTTATTATTGCTCCGTCAATCAATTAACCACTTGCCGTCTCAATCTGTCAATTGCTAATAGGTTTTTGCTGAGTTTGACTAACTTCTCCGTTACATAGCTGAGTAGGCAGGGGGGGCTCCCCCCCCCCCCCCCCTTCTCTCTCTCTCTCTATTAATGTTTACCTCTCTAAAAGTAATTTGCCTTGTAAAATAGGATATCAGTGGATATTCTTTTATTTAATCATGTACATCTTTTTGTGATTGGCCAATTAAAGAAAACTTATTTATTTTTAATTATGTGCATCATTCGTTGTACCATATGTACAACAAAATAGCTGCATTTAATAGCATTTGAAATTGATGCTAATGTGAAAATTGGCCTGGGCAATTGCAATACTTTTATATATTTGCATATTCCCCCCTACCTAAACGCTGCTCTCTATGAGGTGGTCGCTTAGCCCAAGTGGAAGGGTATTCCCTTGGCCCACGCTCATCTATGAAGTGGTGGGCTAGCCCAAGTGAAAGGGTATTCCCTTGCCCCCCGCTCATCTAGGGTTCGAACCCTGCCCCCTCCTCCAACCCCCAATAGTGTAATGTAGTGTAGGAATTAACGAGCGACAAAAAAAAAAAAACACACACTGTCTCTCTATATATTTGTAAATATCTTGTATATTAAAATCTTAAAAGAAATTATAAATTCCAAATTTCTTATTCACCACTCTTACTAAAATTTCTAGAGCTACCACTATGAGATCTTATGTTCGAATTGCATAGAGGGTGAACATGTTCGAATTCTACTGGAGGGTTTGCTCGGTTGTTAATCGAAATGTGCATAAGCTCGCTCGGACATCCGATTCTAGGAAAGAAAAATGTTAGTCAATGCATGACATGATGGCAATTTAAATGGACGCTCATTAGTTATTTAAGGCTTCATTCTTCGTAACTTTTGTCTTTTCGGTTTTGTGTGGTTTGTTCGTCTTTTCTGTTTTCTTCGTAAGCCGTTAAATACTAAACAACTGTCTATTTTTTCCTAAAATGTCATCTTATATGAACTTTTTAAAATATCGATCCACATTTTTACACTTGTCGAGAAGAATGATTAACCTTAAAATTACAATGAAAACTCAAAACAAAGTTACAAAAATTAAAAGAACACCGGAAAAAGTTTTTGACAAAAAAAAAAGGGGGAAGAATGGAGCCTTAAGTCTATGTAAATTTTGTACACACCTACAGCCTGTTTGGATGGGGGATTTGGCCCCGGATTAGCCAATCCCCCTGACTACATCTCCCACTCTCCCTCTACTCCGGTGTTTGGATGGGCAAAATGGAAGTGGGATTTGAGCTCCTCCCCGGATTCCATCTCCGGCTCCTTCCGTGCTAGTTAACGACAGGGTTTACCCTGTCGCTGGTGAAACCGGGTGGTTTTTTGACTCTTTTGCCCTTGACTTTTAACCACCAATTTGCAATCCTATGGAGCAGAAACGTGATTATGGGAGCCTTAGAGACAAAATTAATAAAAGTCTCTTTAGAATAATATGATCAGAATAATAAGATCTTCACACCCGTTCAAACGGATTAAAAATTGAAGCACTTAATTTTTTAACCATCAATTTGCAATCATATGGAGCAGAAACGTGATTATGAGAGCCTTAGAGACAAAATTAATAAAAGTCTCTTTAGAATAATATGATCAGAATAATAAGATCTTCACACCCGTTCAAACGGATTAAAAATTGAAGCACTTAATTTTTTAACCATCAATTTGCAATCCTATGGAGCAGAAACGTGATTATGAGAGCTTTAGAGACAAAATTAATAAAAGTCTCTTTAGAATAATATGATCAGAATAATAGGATCTTCACACCCGTTCAAATGGATTAAAAATTGAAGCACTTAATTTTTTAACTATATTTTTTAATATATAAAGTTCGGTTTTATTTTTATTTTTGAAAAAATCCTAATAAATACTACTAAGATTTCAACATTTAAAGATAAAATGAATTTATTTTACCCAAAATTAATGATAAATATGTATATATTCTAATATATATGAAATTAACATTTATTGTCCATAAAATTAATAAACTGAGGGCAATTATGTCATTTGACATCTTATCCCATCATATCCCATCATATTCTAATATATATGAAATTACAAATCCACCATTCAAATAAGGTTAAATTTTATTCAATATAATTACATTTATAATTAGTTATAAATATGTATTTACTGTAATTACGAAATTTACTTTTTAATTACTAAATTGAAAATAAATAATTCGGATTTTCAAAAATAATAAATCAAAAAAGGTTAAAATAATTTAAAGACAACTTGATTCAAATTTATGCAATAATTAATTGTATATATGTATTTAATGTAATTATAATTCAAAAACGTAATTTGTCCATTAAAATACTAAAGTGGGGGCAAATAAGTCATTTAACACATTTTCCCATCATATCCACCTTTCAAATCCCCCTTCTCAAAAATCCATCCAAACACCTCATTACAAATCCACCCTTCTTAAAAGGTGGGGCCACCCTTCTTAACATATCCCCCTCATTACATATCCACCTTCAAATCCCCCCTCATTACAAATCCTACTAAAACAAATCCTTCATCCAAACGGGCCGCTAAGAGCTAAATTTCGTTATTCCTTATAGTAATTGAAACGGTTCTTAATGATGTCAAGATCAAACAGCTAATTTATGATTGCAAACACACCCACATGATCCACATGGATCTCTTGTTTCTTAAGTTAACCGCTTTTTTAATATCAGGTGGCACTAAGCGCTTTTTGCATTTTTTCTTATTTTGTCCTTATTCAAAATTTTGTTGGCTTTTTTTGTTTTGCACCTCACTTTTTTGGTTGACGAGACGAATCAAGAAAGTAAAAAATTATGACTTTTACCCGAATATTTTTGGAAATATCTAAGATAAAGCTCAAAAAGCTGGCCTGAAAAATCGGGTTTATCTTGAATATGTCTAAAACTAGCGCATCGTGTCGAACAATTAGCACACACAAATAAATATTGAATTCGTGTGCAATATATCAACCCTCTATCTAACAAATCTAACTATACGAAAAAAATAACCCAACATATCCATTGACAGAGGCGGCTGTGTAGTTTAAGAAGCATGGTCACATAAACACCCAATAAACTTTTTTGCTTATAATACATGTAAAAATTATGAGTTAGCCTTTCATGGAATACCAAACCCAAATATCAATGAAGACACAATTCTCATACTCTTGAACATCTAGCCCAAAAAAATTGAACACTCAACCCAAAATCAATTGACCACTCAATCATAACCCAATTACAATGTACAACCAATCATGATCAAAAATAAAAATAAAAATGTACAACTTATCAATCCTCATGCTACACTATGGGTAAAATGTTACTCTCGATGCAAATTTTTTTTTTTTGTCGCAAAACATTAGTCTGCTAATTATTTATGCTTGCAACACTCCGCAACAAAAAGGTTTATTTGTTAAGTCTCTAACCCGTGTGTACAACACTATCAATGATAATTTCAATCACATAAATACCAAGTTAATTGCATTGATAGGATACAAAATGAACTATGTTAATTCAAACCATAAAATTCAAAATTTATGTTGCATTCATAGGATCCAATTTCAACATGCATAACAAATCTAGATAGAGTTTTGAAATACAAATGTAGGGAAAAAAAGGTGCTCAACAAACCGGCTTTATCTTGAATATGTTTAAAATTATTTTTGGGTAAAAGTCATAATTTTTTACTTTTCTGATTTATCTTGACGAGAGTAATCGGAACACACAAAAAATATGTGCAAAACCAACAAATACAAATTTTCTTTGAATATAAACAAAACAAAACAAAAAACCGAATCTGGGGTTGCAAGTCACAGTAGGGCCAACAGCCCATAAAGCTACACTGTTTTTACTTTTTACCAAAAAGCTAAGGATTGTGATTTAGGCACTACAAAAATTGATGAAGGGGCTCCAAAACTACACTGTGTTGATACACAAAACGACATCGTTTTGGAGCCCCTCCATCAATTTTTGGAGTGCTAAAATCAATTTCCAAAGCTAAGACCAAGATTCATCCCCTAAATCCCCGTTTGGCCCTAACCATTCCTTTAAGCTTTTTGGTTTCTTTTTTTGCCCCATTCTCTACTAAGTCAACTGTTTTTCGGGGACCTTTGGGCGTACGTAGCCCAGTTGGTTGTGTAGCTCCTTTTGAGAGTGAGAGGTCGCAAGTTCGATTCCTATGGATAGGAGATCAATCTCTTGTGGTAATACTAACTTCTAACACTCTCCACTAATTCCCGCTAATATAAACAATGTTGACAAAAAAAAAACTAGTTTTTTGAGTGCTCTTTACGTACAGCCAAAAAAAAAGTGAAAAATACTCTAAAACAAGGAACTTAGGAACATATCATACTATCTGGGTTATTTGAAAATACTGTATTAGAGTGATGTTATGTAATTTTATTGTGTTGCTAACTCAAGGTGTTCGGGTGAGCTTACGTGCATCTTGATTAATTAATGAAAACCCAATTCCATCGTCTACTAGTGGGGAGTCTGAGTTAGGAAAATGTTAATCAAATTTATTGTAGTACATGTTTATTGTTCTAGGTTACGCATATTTTAAGTTATTACGCCTTTATTGGTTAGCTACGCTGGGTGTACCTTAGAGGTATATGATACTCATAGGTTTGGATGATGTATGATACACATACTTTTGTTGTTGTTACAGGCATTAGTGCATGGTAAAACCCCAAAATAGTTATGCATTTTTTTTTTGGTCAATTGCATATTTTTTTTGGTACCATGAGTTAAGCATTTTTTTTTTATTTAAATTTTATGGATAGGAGTGAATGGTTTGTTTTGATTAAATTTTTTTCAATTCGACTTTCCAGTAATGGACGATGAAATTGAATTCCTAAATTAATCGAGATGCGTGACAACTGCTCGAACACCTTGAATTATGAAAAAAATAATATGTCATAATATTACTCTAAAACAATACTATGGAAGAACCCAAAAAAATATTCTTATGTTTTCTGTTTCATAATATGGTCTTATTTTTTTGAATAGCATATTTTTGAAAATATATTTCCCTTCTTTCTTTTTTTCGTTGTATATATAAGACTTTCCTTGTATTCATGAGAAACAAAAACTACTAGTCGACTAAAGAGGAGGCAATAAAAGAAACTAAAAAGTTTAGGCCTTCACTTAAGAGGTTGAACATTACTCTATTTTCTATTGGTTGAAATGGTGTGGATCTCATCACAAAGTGATGTCATGCTTACCAAAAAGTGTATTACACAGGTGAAATCTATATTATTTCAACCAATCAGAGGGAGGATAATATTTATTCTCTTTTAAGAAGGGTGAACAAAGGGGAAATAAGAATCCTAGACTCTAGGTTCCTAAGAAATAAGTAATTATTTGGTGTGACATTTTTGAGTACTTAAAAATTTCCAATATGGATCTCAAAAAATATGCATTATATATTGAAAGCTACAAGCGACTAAAAAATGACACAGATTTTGAAATGTAGAAATAAAAGGCATTATAAGAAGGTAAAAAAAATTAGTGAAAAGAGAGTTTTTATTGGGTAAAAAATAATGTAAGCTTTTGGTCAACAGTCAAACTAGTTTTCTTACTAACACATTCCGGAGAGAGAAAGAGAAACGGGGATCTCCTTAAATCCTCCCTTCACGCAATTTCTTTTTTGAATTTCTCAACACATTCTAGAGAGAGAAAGAGAAACGGTTGTGTACGTTAACCTCTCGTGCGCAATCATTAATGCAACACGTGAATGTAATCAAATCTAGCTAATCGTCCCGTTGAAAGTATGTTTGGAAAAATATTGGTTAAAAATTGCATTTTTCTCTCTCTTCTCATAAAAGTTTTGTTCCGGAGCGTTCTGTTCCCATTTTCAAAATCCCTCTCTCTCTCTCTCTCTCTCTCTCTCTGAGGAAGGAGATAATGCAGACGTTTTTTTTTTTTATCCTTAATAATGCAGACGTTCTGCTCAACATTTTTGCTTACGATTCCTGTTGGTCACTGTGGTTGGGTCCGATTGAGAATTTGTTTGGGCGATCTTCTTGCAAGCCTTCGTTTGTTGGCCGTATTTTACCGGTGTGACTTTTGGGGTGGTTTGTTCTCGGAACTGTTCGAGATCGGCGATTTTGGAGTTACAGATTATGGGTTACATTTACAAAGTTAGTTTTTTCCCCTTCGGATTTGGAACCGATCCTTTTCTTTTCCCAGGCCCCCCTCCCTCACTCCTGTTTATACATACTCACATCTGTGTATAAATATGTATATTCAAATTTACTATATAATTTGATATGCTTGATTCCAAATTAGTTTAGGTGATTTCGAATTTGATTTTTATTAGTAATGTCTGGACTGGATCAATCATTCAGTACCAGAGCTAATTAGGGCATTCTTCAGATGAACGCATTCCACAACTAGATCGCGCTCCCTCGGGTTTGAGGGAGGGAGACATCTATGCGTTGCTCTCCTTCAGAAACTTTGTCATGTGATTTTTGGGGTGCCCTAGATCTCCTTGCTCGTTGTTCACTCGAAAAATGGTAACTCTTTTGATTCAGCCTTCTCTTCGCTTTGTTTGTAGACCTGTCCTTTGCTTAGATACATGATCCATCGTTACATAGTTTAGGTATTGGGCTGTTCTGTATCGTTGCCCACGATGCTTTTCCTTTCGCTTTTGATTTGTTTATGCCGTACATTTGGGAGTGGATGTTCTTGGCTTCTATGTTACTGATCGGTCGTTTCGGATATTGCATGTTTGCCGTTGTGATAATTTAAAGGTGTTGTCAATGTGTCCGTACATAACGCAAAAAGAATGCACAAGTTCACTGCTAATAGTGTCAAGAGTTCCGCAATGTCCTATTTTGAGTGCTAAAATTCCATTTCTATGATTATTGATTTGACAAATATATGAATTTGTCTCGCTTCATAACTTTGCTGCCCCGAATAAGAATGAATTTGTTGTTGTCTACTACATTTTTCTTAGAGATCATTCATACAATTCATGATTTCCCCTGCGGCGAAAGATGATTCTTCGCTAATGATGTGTTCCTTTATTATTTACTGAAGTTTTGCACGCACTTAAAATAAAGCAAACTTTATGGGACACAATCTATAAGTTTATGAGTAATTTTTGCTTTGGCATTTCATAGAATTTTGGGTACAAATCTTTCGATATTTCCATTGATGACATATAGAAATAAATTTGGATAGTTTACTTGCCTTTTGTTTTGTTTGTACCATTTGATGTTTAGTTATTAGAATGTATAATTTATGTACTGACTTTCTATGTCAGGTCATTTGTTATTAGTGTTGACTGCGTTTTGTGTTTTGAAGCTGATCATTTGGGTGGAGATAATGTTCAAATTTGATGGTTTACTGACCTTGCAATTTGTATCACAGCCCAGTGATTAATCACATCCCATTTCTGCGGTGGATTTATGCACAACATCATTAGCATGATAATCCACATGGAGGGTTCTATTAGCTTATCTCCGTTCAAGGTCAAAAGGTAATTGTTGCTGCCACAACGTGAGATGGAATCTGAGGAGTGAATTGGTCAATTATTCAAGGTGTGAAATCACTATTCTGATAAATATGATGCATTGTCTTGCTGGCAGTTGAAACAAAGTTATGCAGATTTTTCAGTGTAAAGAATTGTGGACTTTTTTTTATGTCGAGTTTAATATATAGGTTGATTCCTAATCTTATAGGGCGATGCTCGTATGTTAACTGTATTCAGGGGCGGAGGCAATTAGGGGGGGTGGCACGTATTGTAGAAAAACTTTAAAAAAAAAAATACATGTAAAAGGTTAACTAAAAAATATGTGAAGAAAAAGGAACAAGTTAATGCTTTGCTTTGGTGGTAAAGCATGTTGAAAAGAGTCTCCAAGGCTAGCCACTGGGGTTCGACTCCCCTTGGCGCGCCGTTTGTTCCTCTCCTTTTTTATTATTTTTCTTTTTTTCTATTCTTTAAAACTCATCTCTCTCTCTTTCTCTCTCTAAATTTTTGCATAGATTCCTACAAAATTGGTATTTTTCCCACTAATTGAAAAGCAACATAACTCATTTGGACATTAAATTTTTATGTGACCCATTCGAACATGCATATTTTTTTTATTTATAAACTAACATGATTCGATCTATACTAGGTATTTATGCTTATGCAATACTTTGTATAAATATTGTAAAAATTACTCCATATAATTTGGAGAATGACCTGTCTGTTTGAATCGAAAAAAATTAGTATCATAATATCTTGTATTTGCATACCATAAGAGAGGTTAAGCAACCATTTCGGAGTATTTCCTTTTCAAAAAAAAAGCCCACGATAAAACATAATTATATGACATTACATTTAAATTTTTGTCTTCATATTTTTCTGCACAACATGTAATTAGATTTTCATTGAACGGTGCCACCCCTACGACCAAATCCTGGCTCCGCCACTGACTGTATTACGTAACTTCATGTGCATGGCCCAGTGGTCTGATTTTAAAACATATTATTAACATTTCATGTAGCTTACTTCTGTTATTCTTATAATGCTATTTGCATGATGTAGGCATTGCCGGCTCTATATCAGCATCATTGCGAAGGTATGGGTAGGACTATTTGGATTCTGCTGATACATGAATCGAAAGCATGACCAATTTGCGTTGCCAATTATGTGTTACAAAATGATTGGAGTCATTTTCAAAGAGTCTGTAACATTGGAAATGACTACAAGCTCATCTTAAGATTTGAATAGAGATGAATTTTTAACACTATAATTCTGAATGATTTTCCACAGATGGATTTTCATCATTAGATGATCTTCGGACAGCTTGTCTTCCATGTCCCATCTACAATTCAAAATGATTTTCAACCAACCAAAACCGTATATTGGTGCTTGCTGCAGACAAAACCAATTTCTAGGTATAGGCCAAGTACTTTGTGTTGTCTATCAATTTACTTGCATTTTTCAAAAATAGTTAATTCTTGAACATTTTTAATAATATCAAAGGAATTTGGAAGTTGACTTCAACCACTTCTTCAAGACTTCAATCCAGCCACTATTCTAATAAGGATGGGAAATCGAATTTGGTTCATTGTTCTGCATAATGATATTCGTCCAAATGCTCATATGTTTGAGGAGTTTCTTGCCACTGTTCGGCTTCAGTTCTCTGACATTTTTAGGGCTACACAAAACAGTGAACAGCCATATGAATGGAAACCTTAATGGATATTTTTGTTAATGGATAATCCTTATTTATGTCCATCTGATTACGTCATTAGATGCCTTTTGTTAGTTTGGTAATAATGTTTCTCAATGTTTGTAATCAACATAAACTAAAACTGTATTTGTGCTTGGGTGTGAATTGGCCAATTGTGCTACTGCTGTGTAACTAAATTAAATCAGATTATTGCATTCGCCATCACTATCGATGAAATAGTATTTAGCATTAATTTTGATATACTTTGGCTACTTTCTGCTTAAAATCTATTGCAAGTATATGATGTCTGGATGCGATTGTTTTACATTTATAGGTTACTTAGCATTGCAAAATCATAATTATGACATAGTTCCATTTTTCTTCAACTATTGGAACTGGAGAGATGCTAAACTTGCAAGTTGAACAAATTGACAATGCATTGAACAATTTGCAGTTGTATATGACACATTGAGGTTGATGTTCTTTTCCTATTTAATGTTTTGCTAAGAGTAAATTCTATTTTCCATTCTGCATAATTTCTGTTTATCTTTGGTAGTGTAAATTTCACTTGTTTGTCTTTGAACCCCAAAATTTCTCTCACACCTCTTTTCTATATTGAGTTCAGATTTTGAAAGCTAAAGTTTTTGAGAACATAGGAGCAGCACCTATTCAAACTGTTCACTGAAGGTCTCGACAACAGTGCCCTTCGATGGGTCAGAGAGGTTTTCTTATTTTACTCGCTCAATTTGTACACATTCTTCTACATGTGTGGGCATGCATGTGTGCGAGTACGTGTGTGTGTGTTTTCATATGATTGTTTATACAAATATTCTATCTGTTTGAGACTGAGGATTTTACATATGCTAATGTTCACATTCTTCTCTCTGATTGATAGATACAAATGTGTGTGTTTTTGTGTGTGTTCGCATGATTGTAGATAGGAATTTTCTATAACCCAATTGAAATTCAGGGTTTTACATGCTCATCAATCGTTCAAATTTTTGCTTGTGTTCATGTGTGTTTGTATGGGTTCTTTTATGTTTGTTCCAAAAATTTCTTGAAGTCTAGGATTTTTTGATTGCAATAATTTTTTATTGACACATAGTTCTGTTAACCAAAAAAAGGAAGTTCCCTATTCAATGTTGAACCTACGGCTCTGACCCCGCGGTGGTCACGGTATTGGCCTCCCTCCGCCGTCAAATTTTCGAGCGGGCACTTATTCTGGTTTCAAAAACTCTACTCAGGGATGACATTAATGATAGTCGCTCCGTTTTCGAAACGATATGACCACTGAGTCGGAGGATGAGGTTTATAGGGGGAGATATTCCCTTGATTCTTCACCCCAAGATGATTGAGTTCCCAGAGGCAACAACCTATTTACACTAGTGGGTCTGTGTATTAGGATAATGTTACTTCATCTAGGGAAACAATAGGGAGAGCCGGAGGGGGAATGGGAATGTGGCTGAGAGACTGATGAGGGGAGCCAATAGGTATCTGATTGGAAGGAATGGTTATATTGAGGATGAATCCTCTGATTCTCCTGCAAGCTCTGAGTTTTCGAGCACGCAAGTGGGAGAGTGTATGCCTCATAGGGGTATGCATCAAGTATTCCTTCTTGGCCTGTTCTCATTTTAAGTCCTCTTTTTATTTGTTCTCTATAGTGGTGATCTATAGTGAGTGTGAAGGTGTATTTGTTTGCGAAACTTGGATATTGCTGAAAATACTGCTCCAACTTGATTTGGCTTACAAATAAGCATTAATGGGCTGTTTAGCTTCATTTATGCCTGAGCACATGTGGTACATGTTAAGCTTCTATTCTTTCAAACAAATATTGAAAAATCTTCTTGGAATTCTTGGAACCATTAAGTGAGAAACTGAAGTTAGTAGATATGGAATCAGTTTGATTTAATTCTTCCTTTTAGAGGTAGACTGCATGATAATAGTATATACTAGACAAACTGAGTTGGTATTGGTCGTGGTGAAGAAATTGGGTGTCCCAATTAGGTGTTGAGTTCATTCCCATAGACCTATAGTTGAATGTTTTGATACTTGTGCACTCATTGTTCAGTGCAGATATTCTATTCCCATGCTCATGGAATTCAAATGCAAAGTCTTGGTAGTGTTGGAACTTGAAAAAAAAATTACGCGCAATTGTATCTCTAACTTTATCAACTTGTTTTCTTTAGTTTTGGAATTGGGATAATCAATCTTTTCATGCTAGTCATCTCTTTCATGATGGTCTAATAGGAGAGAGAGAGAGAGAGAGAGAGAGAGAGAGAGGGGTTATTCATGGAAAAACAATTGGATGTTGAAATTTCTTCTTTTCCCACCCTATAATTCACTTAATCGAAGGAAGATGATTGGCATTTCCTTCTCCCATTTTTTTAGGCCCTATATTGCTCTTTTTTGAGAACTTTGATTGAACATTTGGCCTTTCAGATTCTTTGGTGCCTAATGGCTTCTCGGGCTTTCGAGATATAATCTGTGTTTTTCTGGTTTTAAGATGACAATCCTGTCAATGTTGAACTTAATTGCAAACCCTAACCCTCGCAGCAGCTCTTTTCCAGTTTGGCAACATCACGACTGCGGGCAACACAAATTTGACGGGTTTCTATTTCAACATTTTAATTCCATGTGGGTTTCAGCCTCTGTAGTGTTTAGTTCTCTCAATTTTATCCTTTGTTTCATTTGCCAGTGCGATTTAGGGCAATGGATGATGGACAATTATTCTATTTGGATGAGTGAAAATACAAAGGAAAAGGGCATTGAGTAGGGATGAGTGAGTTGTCGTTCATGCTTATTTGAGGAAACATATGTGTTTTAAGACTGGAACTTTAAAGGGTTCTTATGATCATTACCACTACTTTGGGTATGAAGTAGTTGGATGAAAATGAGTAATGTTTGCATAAAATGGAAAATTTGCTGTCTTCTCTTTCTATTTTTTCAGGCAGTGGACTTCTTTTGTGATTCTCTGCTTTGTAGATGAGAAAATGGGACAAACTGACAAAGAAGGTTTATACGGTGTGGGAATTAAATTCGCGCCTTTTTGGGTTTTTGATTTGTATATTTTGGCTTCACAGGTTTTTCAAGGACTGAAGTTACTTCCATCTTCAATTTGACGATAAAGAAAGCTTTAACTTACAACTGCAACTCAGTAAGTATTATTCCATGTGCTTTGATATTTTCCGGAATGATAGGAGGCTTACTAGAGTTTTGTGGGTTGGATGTAGTGTTGGTCTTTGCTACTGCTGGAACATCACTATATGGATATTTGGTGTCGTATAATTGTAATCCTTTTTAGTTGTTTGCCTACAATTCTTAGCATTTATATTGGGTGACTTTTTTCTTTGCCATTTTGCATAACTGTCTTATAACCATCAAATATTTTTTAGGTCACGCAGACTTTTCTCAATAAGTTGGAGGTATAGGATGTGCTTTGGGTCCTTTTAATCATTGTAATTTGTTTTCGAAGGTTAATAAAATTTTTTGCCCTTCAAAAAAAAGTTGGAGGTATAGCATGAACATTTAAGGCACTTGCGCACTTTTTAACTTTGAACTGTTGTGGCATCATTAACAATCAGTTAGGACCTTCCATTTCAAAATCCAAACTTTGGTAGCTTTGAATTTGTGCGGGTAGCCTTCCAGTTGATTGTGCCTACTGTTGCTACTTGAACAAGCAAAACGAAGCCGTTCATTTTGTTGTTTGTGGAGGTGATGTTGTAAGAAGTTCTTACACCACTTCCGCTTGCATTAGCACTTGAAAACCGTAGTCATTAGAATTTGGTGGGTGTCTCATTTCCATGGTTAATCTACTAAAAACCAAATATTTTTCGTATATATATGGGGTATGGCTTGGTGGAAGATCTAGTGGTGTAGGTACATCATTTATTTGGTTTGGTCAAACGCTATTAAGCACCAATACTCTTAGAGATTGTTGTATTCGTGTTGGACACTACGAGGACACGCCACACATCGGGAACACGAGGAGACAAGTATGGACATCCCACATGAGGTGTCCATTATGTTTTAGTATCACGGCAAGGTGAATTTAAAAATTATAAAAGCTTTACACTTCAAAAGTATTCCAATTGCTTGGCTTAAACTAATATTTTCAGTTTGGAATCTTGGTGGAGTAAAATCCAATTGCATTGTCCCACACCTCCCCCTCCCCCCCCCCCCCCCTCTCTCTACCTAAACCTATATTTATCCATATAACAATACAAGAGGGGTTTCAAATTGTGTGGGCACATACTAACTTTTTGTGTGTTTTAAGGGCTAAGATTGAACTTTAATGTTGAACCAATGGCTAGGATAAAAATCAGATTTTACACTTCCCCCTCAAAAATGTCTTGTCTAGAGCCTACCAAACCCTTCACCGGCTGCGGACCACTATTTATCCAATGGACACGCAACCTCTGTTTCTCTCTCTCACCCCTGTTTCATCCACACAGCCAAACATCTCTCTCTCTCTCAACACCCACATGCCAATCTCACCCTCTGCAGGTAATCGGATTTTTGAACTTTTGAATCTATTCAATCCTATCTTCCAAATAGGATTTTTATTTTTCAGGATTCACTTGCATCTAATCTTGTCTTTGCTTGCAGATTTGAAATCGCCCGGGTCCTAGCTTCTTGATCTTTCATGCACGTAAGGTGTCCACCAATCTCACCCTCTGTTTTAGTTTTTTCCTATTCTCCTACATCTTCCATGTCTTTTCCCCAAAACGGGGTGCACACTACATCTGAAAAAAGAAGATTGCTTGCATGAAGGTTAGAATCCATAGAATCCTAATAAGAGAATTAGAGGTTTGGATTTTGCAATTAGAGGTTAGAATATGATATTGGGGCTTATAAACCCTAGAATCACAATCGAACATACATTTGAATATGGCACTTCCGGTACTCGATTAGGAAGAAATTTCAATTAGACTCGGAGTTTTGCTTAAAAGTTGTATTGTTGAACCTTATTAGTCGATTGGTAAGAAATTTCATTTGAGTGGTTATATGCGTGTCGGGGCCGATACTTGGAAACAATATTGATTGGAAGTAAGGATGACTTATATTTTTCAATGTTCTAAGAGCATGGTATATGTTTGTTGCATACTGACACACTATTATTTTCCTAAATACCTAGGTTATCGTGCATTCTCCTCGATGGAGGTACTCCACTCCCATTTATGCATGGACATTAAAAAAGTAATGAGGATAAAGTTTGGAGGGGATAAAGAATGGTGGCAAAATGAACAAGTTAAGGCATTGAAAGACTTTTTTGAGATGCATATTGAGGCGTATTTTTGAGAGCTGTATTGGGAAGCATTTGAAGACTTTTTGAGAGGTATGTTGAAGACTTTTGAACTGGAAAAGCAAACACATTTTGTAAAGAAGACACCGTATTGGAATGACATTGTAAAGCCTTCTTCCCATAATTGTTGCATAGGCAATGTCATGACACTTTTGCAATGTGAAGACACTCTTTTGTAAAGAAGACACTTTTGCTATTGACTAACACTTGCTTATTAGCCTTGATGTATTCATGTAGTTGTGGATGGCTACCTCATTGGTTTTGGACTTTTATTGCATATTCCCTAAATATTCCTAGGTGTATAATGCGTGTGTAGACACTATTTTATTTAATGGCTCAAATTAGCACTCCTAATGATTTTCTATGCGTATTCAACCCCTCCCGTGTTCCCGTCGTGTCCTTCCCGTGTCCTCACCATAAAAATAAAATAATGGACACACCATGTGGCGTCCTTAGTGTGTCAGACACGGATATGGTGACCTCTTAGAGTGTTGGTGCTTCCTTTGTTTAGTTGATTTTTGGATCTTAAAATTTATTTCTGTTCATTGTTTCTTTCCCTCTTATGATGCTCAAAATGTGAATTATTCAGTTACATGTTAATAGCTTGGTTTCTTCTAATTGAGAGGGTTGTGCCTTAGATTAGTTTGGCAACTTGCATGTCTGAGTTTTCTTTTAACCGGTGTGTGCCATGTATACGTGCATATCAATAAGTGGAGAGGGAGAGAGCAAGTGCAAATTTGTTTGGTATTTAGATTGGAAGATTGCTACCTGTTTGAGTTCTTTCTATGTTCTCTAAATTGTATTCATTGTTGGCCATGTTTGTGGCCTAAATAGTAGTTTTCTTGACCGAGGTGTTCTTGCATTAGTCAGATTATTTGATGATGGGAGCATTGTAGGTAAATTGTATAACAGTGAAGGCTTTTTGTTGGATTTCGGCAGTAAGTGCCTTCAGGCACGGGCACAGTCGCTAGTTATTTTATAGTTCAACTGGTTCAATGACCTTTTCGCCCATTCCTTTCCACTTAGGCAAAAATTAATCAGAATGACGTGCTGGTAAGGTTTCTGTTCTAGCTCAACTTAAACTAATGTTTTTTGATGCCTAAAATGGAGACAGCCAAAGCATTTAGAGTGGAACGAAAAGGGGTGTGTGTGGATGTAATGCCCTTGTTTGGGGAAAAAGGCAAGTTCTTCAAAATCTGTCTTCCCAAGGCGACCAACAATAATATCTACTCTCCCTGATTGCATACAGTCCTCCAAAAAAGGGCCAACGTGTTGCGCATTTCTCTGACTCTTGAACATGCACATGGGGGCCATAGAATGGTGTCACCTCTAAGAATATGTTGCATAGCATGGGCCCTAAGTTAGGGTGTGGATAGGTGCGCATATTTCAGTTTCATTTGATGTTCAAACAACATTCTTCGACAAGTTAAACTTTACTATCTTCTTTCTCTGTACCTTAGAGTGGGTCAATGTTCTACGCGACAGCCAGCCTCTCCTTTTTGTTTCTTTTTTCCTTTAGTGCGCTAGCACTAAGGATTTTGCTTATTTTCAAACAAAGTGTCCTGAATGATATACTTAAATGCTCCAAGTGTCCTATTCGTTGACAATAAGCCTCACAAGTAGCATGTTTTACATTTTCCTATTTGACCCAATTTCATGGTGTGTAGATAAAGGGATGTCACTCATGTAGAAGTATCCAACAAATTTGCAGGATTCACACGCTACTGGTGAAGAAATTCCCAGTGCACCTCCTTCTGTAGTTCTGCGGGAGAAATCAAGCCTCAGGTTGAACCACAAGTTTGTACTGGACAGAAGACCGCGAGGTTTGTAAAATGTTGCGTTGGTTTTTCTTTCAGTTGTTGCCATATTTTTTTTATTCTTGAGCACGGTTTTTAGAGTTTAGTTTCTGGAATATACCAATATGCTTTGAGTTGTTTCATGCTTTCATAACTGAAATTATTTGTTCATGGTTGGACACTCAACTTGGACTTAGGTATTGTGTTTGTATTACAGGAGTGCCACTTGTATGGAAGGTGCTGCACCCTCTGGTTTAGTCCCAGCTCGCCGCCCTACCTTTCATGCTAGGTATTTCTTGCTGATTGTAGATCGTTTTGTGTTTATGATAGTTCTTAGTTATTTGTTCTTTCGACAACTGTCTTATATGCTTTTTTAATCAAATTCAGTGCACAAGGGCCGTGGCATGCGGTGATTGCTTATGATGCATGTGTTCGGCTGTGCCTTCATGCATGGGTAAAACAATGCATGGAAGCTCCACTGTTCTTGGAAAACGAATGTGCACTATTGTGCAACGCAATTAAGTGAGTTCATGATTTCCCCCCCTTTTTCTTGCAGTCAGTATGCTCTCATTTTGCAATTTCTCCTGATATCTCAGAGTATTAGTGTGTCAAGAACCCTAGACAGTGTAATATGGATCATAACAATAACTAAAACATTAGCTCTTCATGGAGCAGAACTATTGTTTGAAGTAGTTTCAAAATTTTAGGATGAGTGATACGACTATGGTATATGGTAGCAATAAGTGGTGGGGTAGACCAAAATTGATTTTAGAGGCGATAGTTCAAAAAGACCTAGGTTTCTTGGATATCACGGAACATGATACCCTCGACGAAACTGAATGGTGATAAAGGATTCATGTCGCTGTCCCCAATTGATGGGGACTAAGGCTTGGTTGGGTTTGGTATAGAACCAAAAATACTAGATTCATTAAGCTGAGTAGTTGATGTAGGGGGAGAAAAGTACAAATTGAATTGGCAAAATGTATTTTAAATTTTCCAAGAAAATGCTACTCTTTTGGAGAGTCATACATGAGATTCTCTAGGTGCTCAGTAGTTTGAGTCCTAGTTTGGGAATTTACTGTTGCTTTCTTACCAGCATTACCGCCTCCATCGCAGTCTGTTGCACCTTGTGTGATGCAAAACCCTTATTATATCTTATTGGCATTTAACCGTCAGGGTGGGCATCGTGTCGTGTCTAGTCGTGTTAGTGTTGTGCCATTTCAGGTATCATGTCAAATCATCTTTTGACAATATCTACTACCACTTTAAAAAATCTGAAGAACTTTAAAGTGTTTCCCACACTTTTCCCTTCCTAAATACCCTTAATAACACTTGAAATAACTGACTCACCCTCTCCAAATTAAATAGCGCTTCCCAACTCCGTTGTGCACCTATCCATCTTTCGATGTGTACCGTTTCTTCATCCTCTTGTATTTTGCTTTGTTTCCAAATGACACCCAAGTCCAAAAACAAAGCAATGGCCTACCCCTGCGGCCCTGCGCCTCCAAACCGAAGTGGTGCATGTGCATAGTCTCAAACCAACATCTTCAGACCTAGTGACTACCCCTTGCGATAAAAAATTTCTTCGTCCGCCGTTGCGCATCGCCAAGAATCCCTTCTTGTCGCAGCTTCTGTCGTTTTATACAGTAAGCATTCACCAAATGTCTAAATATAAGGTCGACTTTTAGATCATGGAAGACCTTGTCAGAACAAATACTTATTGCACTTGAGATGTTTGATGAATTGCTTCTATGGGAATCTACGAATCCAACTCCCATTTGACTTAGCTATGAGAATACTCTTTTATCCCACTTTTATGAGTTTCAATGAACAAAAAGATTATTGATTAATGTCCAGAAACTCATTGCTCATGATAAATGCTGTGTAAACAATTTTTGAACTAGTATATAGTATATAATTTTTGAACTTATACATATATCCAATGTTCCACAGTGAAGTTGCCTAAGATTGAGGGCTGAGATTTCTTTAACTAAAGATTCAAGGGCTTAGATTTACTTTTTGTTTCAAGCAATGGCTGAGATTGCTTTGTGTAATTTACCTATTCCCACCCAAGAGTCCCACAACCCAACCCCACTACTACTCCACTTTCGGTTGATTCAACATCTACCCACGACCTGCTTCTCTCTCTCTCTGCCTCTCCCTCTCTTCACACACACACACAAACACACACACACGTACGCACCACCTGCTTCTCTCTCTCTCTCTCTCTCCTTAACGGCTCAACCGCCACACCCCCACCCCTCTCTCTCTCACTCACTCTTCCTCATTGCCTATGTCTACCCCTCTTCACTCCTCCCTCTCTCTTGCACAGACAAACCACCGCCCCACCCCTCTCTCTCCATCGGGTAGGACTGCGCCTCCTTCGCTCCTTCTCAAATCTGCTAAGACAACCATTGATGTCTACAGGTAATCTTGACGTGTTGACACTGTTTGATAAGTGATAGGTTTAGATTTTTTTGGTTTGAGAAGATTCTCTTTGGTTTTCTTAGTTACAGAGACAGTAGAGGGGAGAAGGTGCTGGAGTTTATTGTCGGGACAGAAAGAGAAAAACGCTACAGGTAATCTTGACGTCTTGACGGTGTTTGATAAAATGTCTTAACTAGGTTCCACCATTTTTGTGTACAATCTTGGAAAGAGTTGAATTTCTCTACTTGCGGAAAAACTTTTGTGTTCAGAGTAAGAAGTTTTGAACCTGTCTCGAACAAAAAAAGGCATTTAAGCTTTAGTGTCTCACCATTTTTTCCCAAGCTAACTGCCACCATGCAATTTCTGCCCCCCATTCTAACGTTTAGATCCCACATATGGGTCAGGGGTGGCCTTTTTTCCTTTAGAGGGTCCTTGGATTAAAGTAAATTGTGCCTTCTTTGTGTTCTATGTAATGCTTCATTGCTTTCCTAATTTTGGCTTTACTGCCTTCTTTGCTTCACTCAATTTTCAACGCACTTTGCCAATTGGGAGGGTATGAATTTTTCCCCTCATAATTACACATTTTAGCTAAAATTGCAGCAATGCTGTGGTTGGTTTTGAAAGGAGAATTAGTTAAGGGAATGGTAGTTCCATGTAAGTTGCGCAGAAGTTTGAGTTAAAATGCTTTATTTGATTTGGAACTCCGTAATTGAGGAACTCAGAATTTCAGTAAGATTGGTATGCTTTAATTGATGGTAGTAATCTTGATGGTAGTAATTTCAGTAAGATTGGTATGGTTTAAAATGCCTCAACTAGGTTTCACCATTTTTGGTGTATTGTCTCACCATTTTTTCCCATGCTAACAGCTAATTGCCACCTGAAAACCAATTCCCAATTGCTGCTGAAAGTCATTGCGGGGATAGAAATTCAAAAAACGCAACAGGTAATGTTGATATCTTCACTTCACTCCTTGTCGAGTTTTTTCAGCTTTTGAGTTCAGTTCCTAACTGTTTTGAAGAGAATTTCGGGCTGAAATTGAGTTGCCTCTGTCCTATTCTTAGGTAACTCTCTCTCTCTCTCTGGTAAGCATTCCAAGTGTTCTATGAAATGTGTCAACCATTGGTTCTGTCTTGAATCCTATATTTTCTTTACATGGCACTTTTGTTGTTTGACTAATGTACTCACCACCTGTTCCGAAAAATAAAAACAGACTCTCTGGCAACTCTCTAGCATATCAATGCTATTGTGTTCTTGCTATAACTTAGAATGGGGATATCTTTTTCACCAAAAAAAAAAAAAACTTAGAATGGGTATACTTCCTTGGACAATTGAAACTAAAGCAACCAAATTCAATAATTGTCTTTTTTCTTCTTTTTGGGGATTTGGAGGATCAGTTATTGCAATAAGCCTTTCTTATTTTGATTGAAATAAAAGTCAGGTTTTATTTGCTTCTACTTTGCTTGAAGCTGTCTAGCATATCAATGCTTATGCTGTGAAGAACTACGGTGCATTTTTACCATTTAGAGTTCTCCTTACTGTAACTTAGAATGGGTTTCGTTCTTTCACCTGCCACAAAACATTACCAGTTTCAAATTCTAGCATTGACATGGCCAGATGTTAAGTACTGGATGACTATTATTAGATTGTTGACCACCAACTCATATAAAAGCGTAAGTTGTTAGAGAGAGGGGCAACTTTATTATTTATACCTTCAATACGCCCCCTCACATGTAGCCAGGTTCTCCTCTATAAGCGGGCTAAACACGTGTAAATATTTTAACATTAGGTAGGCGGTGAGATTCGAACACAAGATCTATTGCCTGGTCTGATACCATATTAGATTATTGACTACCAACTCATTTAAAAGCTTAAGCTGTTAGAGAGAGGGGTAACTTTATTATTTATACCTTCAACAAATATGAGTTACCATTGCAATAAAGCAGAATAATAGTCACTCAATACCCCAACATCAGATAGGTTAAACCCACCCAAATGTACTTTAAACTTCACTTCATTTGGTGTTTGGTTATTTAATTCCTTCCAAACATCTACAGTCTTCCACTTGAACAACATTGCAATGACTTGCCCAGATGGATAATGTCACTATTTTTGGCTAGGTAAGATGTTCTATAAATTTTGTAGTGAAATAAATTGCTTTCATATGAGGGTGTTTCAGCGCAGCCTTTAAGTTATTTTCAATAACACAGTTTTATTGTTGAACAGGTGGACAATGATTTGAGGAAAAACGGTAACCAAGTTTTCTTTTGCTATTTTAATAGGTACAACACAGCTTTATGTTTACTTGATGTTATGAACTCTACTTACTTATGCATAGGTCCAGCTTCTTCGAGAAAGAAATGTTAGAGTTGTTGTCCGCAACGAACGATAACACAATATCCATTTGTGTTCGAGAGGTAAATCTAAAAATTACTCTTACTATTACATTGTCACTGCATTAATTTTGTAACCAAAATTTTCGACTATGCAATTATTAACAGGAAAATCGAAGGCAAGGAGAAATGGCTCAACAAAGACGGACAACAATCACAAAATCCAAGGGAAAAGATAAGGCAACTGGTTCCAACGGAAAATAGAAAAACTGGGTATGATTTCAATAACTGTATTTTGACTGATCAACCTTGGGAGTTAGATATCATGACCAACATCACCATTTCATCAGGATTAACATATAGCATCTACATAGCATTAGACACTTTAGAGACATCAAACATTTGACTATCTCAATATTCAAATCCGTAGAAGCATCCTTCCAAAACTGCCATACCAGTTTATACAGTAGCAGTGTTGGTATTTGTCTAAAAAAGCATCATTAGCATCATCATCATCTTAGGCATATCTCTTACTCCAATAGCAGCAAAGCAAAAGTACACAAATGTTGAACACTGATAGTTGCTGATATTTTCGTTGGGATCCTATTGTTGTATTCCTTTGTTGATAATAAGTTTAGAGCTTTACCATCTTACCAGTTACTCCTATCACTGACCATTTCAAAGGCAAATGTTCGAATGGGTAGTGACCAAAAAAATGACGTAGGACTGCATGCATGTAGCGTCTTTCTTTTCCTATATTTCTTTCCCTTTACTTGAAGGGGCTGTTCATTGCATTATTTTTGTAACCAATATTTTTTCCTATGGAATTATTAATAGGAAAATCGAAGGCAAGGAGAAATGGCTCAACAAAGACAGGCAGCAACGACAAAAGTCAAGGGAAAAAAGTAGGCAATTGGTTCCAACGGAAAAGAAAAAAACAGAGTATGATGCTCATAACTTCTATTTTCTTTCCCTTCCACATTTTTAGCTAATTTGTTGTCTACGCATGCAATTGATGATTTTTAAAAGTCTCGAGTGAAATTGGGTTGTTTATGTTGAAAAATATATAGAAATTTTGTGTTTCTTTCCCAGTAAAGATAGGGGTACAGCAAAGGCTGTACAGCAGCCGCGTATAGATGGCTTTTGTGCCTGTGTCGGCTCCTGCAAAAATGATCGGAGCCGCTCATTTTGTTCAAAACATTTTGTTTAGGGTCTTTGTAAAAAATCATCTCAATCCGATATCGATAAAGGCATTTAAGAATCATCCAACTTTGCTTCAGAATTTAGGCCATTTGTACAACATGTTGCAACTCCCTTTATCCAATTGTCATTTGTCATATTTTTCTTATTTTTATGATAGGGGAAAAACTAATTGATTATCTCCAATTGTCATTTCTTCCTAAACTGTTCCCATAGTGTAACATCAGTTTTCTCCAATTGTCAGTTCTTTTATCTTTTTCTTATTTTGTGATAGAGGAAAAACTAAATGCTTCACTAAGTGTATTTTGTCCAGTAGCATTACCTTTACCACCTTCCAATTACCCCTATCACATGACCATTTGAAAGTCAAATGGTCAAGGATAGTGACCAAAAAAATGACGTAGAACTGAATGCATTTAGAGCCTTTCTTTCCGTTTATTTCTTTCCCTTCACTTGAGGGGGCTGTTCAATGCATTTTTTTTTGTTATCTACGCATGCAAGTTGCTCTCCAAATAGTGTTTTAAAAAAAAATAAAAATCTTGAAATGAAAGATACTCCCTCCATCCCAGTTTGTTTGTCCAATTTTGACATACGTGCCTTTTAAAAAGTTGTCTATATCTCACAATCTCTAATGTTTTACATAATTAGAAAATATCATATTTTAGACCTAATTGAGATCTATCAAACAAGATCCATATTGCATATAAAAATAAAAAAACATTATAAATTGAAACATATAGACAATTTTGTAGGAAGTCCCAAATAGTGAAAAGGGACAAACAAATCGGGACGGAGAGAGTACGATTTATGGAGAGGCTGAACCTCACCGGTTACCCTTATCACATGACCATTTGAAGTTGATACAAAGACGTTTCAGACAGTTATGGTGAGGATGTTTGGAGATGTTCGACGTTAGTTGTGTTTGTTGACAGACTTTTCTAGGGATACCCTTAGTGTTCTCTTTTTATCATTTGGCTCTTTTTAGGGAATATGACATGTTTTCCTGTGTTCTTTTCAGTAAACACCTCGAGGTACGCATTTTCGTTGGTGTGTATCGCTTTTATTTTTATTGGTGTTTTGGATGGTATTTTTTGATTTTGATTTTATCAAGTTAAATGCGTTTGAGTATGTATGCAAAAGTTAGGGATTGATAAATTGTTTGTTCTTTATTTGCTGATTCAAGTTAGCCATGTCAATGGATATGGGGTTATTGTTTTTCGCATAGTTGAAATTGATTAATAGAGATTGATATATTGCACGCGAGTTCAGTATTTATTTGAGTGTACTGATTGTTCGAGCTTTATATTGCACGCGAGTTCAGTATTGTTCAAGTCGTATATTGCACGTGAGTTCAGTATTTGTTTGCGTGTGCTGTTCGAAGGCACGGGCATGCGCTAGTAATATCATATACCAAGTCATCTATTTGTTAATGTATCCTTTCTATAAGCCTCTGGGTTTATAGTTGCAAAATCCAAATACATTTATGAAGCATCCTCATTCTTAAGCCTTGTTCTTGCCTCCCAATTATGCTTTCAAATGTGGCACAACATAGTAGTGTACTTGTGTGATATATCATCTGGTTTTGTAATTAAAATTAACTCTTTAGTGATTATTTTAATTTCTTGATGAATTATAAGTGATTTTTGTGGCTTACCGTGACCAATGTTTTGATGGTGTGATGTATGCATCCATGCCGTAGCTTCTCTACGATGATTCCCAATAGCTCAATGGGTTTTAGACGTAGTGAGCTTAAATATTGAAATTTTAGTTGTATCTTGTAAGTAGGTTCAGCTTTCTTCATCAAATCAAGAAACTACAAATGTATGCTCTAGTGTGACATAACATCGCATTCCAAATGTGCCCGAGATAGGCATTTATGGTTTTTGTGTTAATCTTAAGTTTATACTGGTAATTGTGTTCAATGTGTATCTTTCGTTTTGTGTATCGTTTTGTGTAGGGAATAGTTCTTTCAGATGTTCAATTGTATGGTTTTAGAAAACATTCAATGTCCTCCAAAGTAACTACTTATTTTGCTGCCTGTCATCTTTTTGGTTGGTAGTGCGGCTTTGTTGTAGAAACATTGGCATTTGACTTGGTATTATAAGCTATGTTACTCGGACTCGGGTACGGGAATCGGGTGCGGGTACATATCCAAGGGCCGGACACCTCAAAGCTAAAAATAGAGGATTCGGGGATATGTATCCGAATTTGGACACGGGTGTGAGGATTCGCTGAATATTTATATATAAATAAAAAAATTTATATTAGTTATAAAAAATAGTATATATATTTCTTGGATATGTATTTTTTATTTATATTATTCAGGGATATACTATATATTTTATGAAATTTTTTGTTAGATAAGTCATAAGTTAAAAGATGGTGGGCTCCAGAGTAATAAGTTAGAAATTGGGTGTGGAAATTGTAAGGTCAATTCCTTATTTTTGAGTGTTTTAACTTTTAAGGATAAAGATGAAATACTATAATACTGTAGGGTTGAATGTGTAAAATAAAGAATTTAAAACTTTAATTTCAAACATAGCTTACAGTCTACACATCTCAAACACAGCTTGCAGATAAAAAAAAGTCTACGCATCTTTAGAGCATCTCCAATGCACCCTCCATTCCTCTATTTCTCCATTTGAGAGGATCATTTTTGGAGGAAATACCATTCCAACCCATCCTCTATTTTCTCCTCCATTTGAGAGGATCAAGTTTGGTACTCCAAATATGGAGGATGGAGAAAAAAATGGAGGATCTCCTCCATTTCACTATTCACCCTCACCAAATCCCATTTTGTTCATCAAATTAGTTTTGATACACTAATCCTTTATAAAATTGGTACCAATCAAAAGATATGTACAATATCTTCAAAATAAGACCCATATTGAGTATTTTTTTTAATGAAGTTAGAAAAATGAAAATCTGAGTTTTGGAGGGAAAGTGGGGAAGTTTGAGATTTGGGATGAGTTTTTAAAGAAATAGAAGTAGAAATAGAGTATTGGGTTGGAGTTAGATTTCCTCCAAAATCACTTTTGCAATAAAATATATTATTTTGATACTCTCAAATGAAGAAATGAAGGCAAAAATGGAGTATTGGATTGGAGATGCTCTTACGCCTCCTCTCTCTCTCTCTCTCTAATCTCGCGGCCTGTGGACATCTTCGACCGCGACCATCGCCGCCCATAGCCCAGTCACCGGCGACCCTCGCCGGCCATCGCCTTGTCTCCGGCGTCCGTCGTCGACCCTCACCTGTCTCCGGCGACCGTCGTCGACCTTCACCTGTCTCCGGCAACCATCGTCAGCTGTTTCGGTACGCCTCCTAAAAGTATCTCTCTTCTTCTTCTTCCAACAAAAAGGATCTGTTGATCCTCTCTCTCTTCTTCTTCTTCCTCGCCGGCAGCCACGCCCTCCATCACCGGAGCTCTGATGGTTGAAGTCTGGCGATTGAAGTCCGAAATGGATGATTCCTGCATCTAAGCATCACAGTCGTACCTGGATTGAAAGTGCCGTACCCGACTCACATCCCGCACCCGCACCCGTGTCGGATCGTGTCGACACGGGTACTCCACAGTTTTGGGCGAGTCCGCGCAACACAGATTATAAGTTTCAATGAAAGTTCAGCATTTTCAACAAAGAAATTTGTTGCTGCATGGCGCATGGAAATGGTTACTAACTTTATTTGCATTGTATTATGGTGCTTTAGATGTTTACCTAAGACTAAGGTAATGGCATCTTCTTTCTTCCAAAATTATGTAGCCCATTTACTATACGAACCTATTAAATAAAATATAAAAGGGAAAATAAAGGGATGGACGAACTTCAATTAATAAATATCATCTATCGATGGAACTTAGGTTTTGGGTTTCTAATTGTCCTGACTCATGGTTTTTTTTTTTTAAACACTTGTGGTTATTTGTGCCGATTATGTCAGTTCCACTTTTAAAATTTGACAGGCTTATATTTTAGCATGTTAACATTTTGTCTTATATTTCCTCACATGTTTGTTATTTTGCCACGTGTTTTTTTGTGTTCAGTCCCTTATTTTTAGTCTGCTATGTTGTTGCTCTATTATGACTCTCTTGGTGACTTCTTCATTTTGTGGGTTCAGCGATGTTCTTTATTCTTAAATATTTGGGAATGTGCAATATCTGATAATTTAAGCTTAAGTATCGTTGTGGCTTTGTCGTGGATTCTGTATTTTTTTCTCCTGACTTGCTTTTCTTTATAGACGTATTAGCCTTGTTTTTAGCTACTGCTTTTGGAATTTTGGGAGCTCTTTTAGACATTGCTCTAGTCATTCTCATAGCGTCTTAGTTGTTTGTGTTGTGATTGGATGGGCTTGATTCGCCTATGAGGTTGTTGGCTTTATCCTGTTTAGTCACAACATGGGAAAGGTTCGACATCTCACCATAGGAAGCTGAAAACATGATCGAATTTCTTTTTTCATGTGCAAGTGTGCAACCACTCTTGTATCATCTCTATGTAGAGATATCTTATTAAAGTATGGTATCCAATTGTCCAATTAATCATTGGTACAGAATAACATAATTGACTATCATATAAATGGCAAGTTGCATTTGAAAAGTTAAGATTGTGCATATTGTGGTTTGGTTGGGAAAGAGAATTTTGATGCGTATATTTTGAGGAGAGTATGTGTGGGAAAGACTTTTGTGAATAAATGGAGTCAGGGAGAAGTAGAAGAGCTACATTTTATCTTACAACTTCAACTTTCGGGGGCTACAACTTGTGTAATTTTCCATACCTATTCTTTTGATCAAGCTTTCCTTTCTTCTTTGGTCATGTTATGTTATTTGATTTTCCGATAGATTAAAATAGTATTTGATTTGTTATTTCTGTATTGTGCTTCAAGGATAGTTCACAAAGATGACACTAGAAAAGAGCTGCTTGAATGAGCTTTTAGGGCATGAACTGCCGCCCACATAATCCAATGTAAGTTCTTCTCACTATACTATGAAGAGTATCTGTGGAGTTGTTGATCAAGATCTGTTAACCTCTCTTGAGCCTCCTGGGTTCAACGACTTGGTTTGCCTAGCGCTTTTCGGCCTTTTCCTGACCTGCACAGGCAATGCACGACTAAGGGCCAGATCGGTCGGAGACCGAAAAGGCCTTCCGTCGGTCTAGTCAAAAAGTGTAGGAGGAAGATGAAAGCACTGGGTTTAGAGAGGTGAAGAGTGCGTACCATTGTAGGGTTTCATCCTTGCCTTTATATAGACCTCCTTGGCTTGCTCTCCAAGCCAGTATGTGCCAAGCACACTCGGTAACTGCCTTAAGCCTACGTCCCACCTGACGTTTTGGATAAGGTAGTTATAAGGCATTTATGCGAGCTCTCACCCTTGTGCATTTGTGCCCAACTCGTGCCATAACCGTTCCGCCTAACGTCAAACCTGACGTACTGGATAAGGTAGTTAAACACACGTGGGCGAGCTGGCATGTATGAGTTGGCCGAACCACTGTGTCCGAACAACATGGCTAAACCATAGAGAGGAGCATTAACCTCAGTATGAGTTGGCCAAACCATAATGTCTGAACCATAGAAGGAGCATCGACCTCAGTATGAGTTGGCCAAACCATAATGTCCGAACCAAAGAGAGGTTGAATCTAGAATGTTTGCAATAAGTCTGGGGGCCCTATTTGGGGAGCCAAAAATATCATCGTTTTTTTCGCTTATGACTTTACCTCTCCTCCGACGGAAAAAATACATCAAAGGATACATACTATTATTTCCCCCCCTTTTTGCAAATATCAACTAGTTACGTACCGGGCTTCCTTTTCTTTCATGTGTATTTAGTTTTTTCTCTGTGTAGTTCTGTAGATCTATGGCCTCTTCAAGTGTTGGCAATGATGAAATCAGTGGCAAAAAATTGCAAAATCACCAACGTTGCGTCGTCGTTGCAAGGCAAACCTAAACCGATCTGGTCTCGGCAATAATTGATGTTTCTCGATAAGGCTTGATGCTGGAAGATGCAACAACGAAAGACGAAGATGAGCGAAAATTGTAAAGCTAAAGCATGTAAGCCTTCTTTGTTCTTGTTTCAGAAATAATATTTGGAGAAGTATCTTAAGATATTGATACTGATTCTGAAATAGCAACAAAACAAGCATTTTGAGGTGGTTATGATGATTTTTTAAAGATTGAAGAATACAAATATGATTTATTCTAATGGTTTCTTCTTGGTCTTCTTTGTAAGGAGAGTTCAAAATGAGGATGGGAAAGTACAGATGACTCAGATCAGTTTTGTACACCAAGTGCGAGAACTTATTGATCAAAACTAAGATTAACACTACTCCTTTAGCTCATTGTAAAAGCACTCGTCACAATTTGGTGTTTTGATAGAAAATGTATTGTTTTTACATGTCTCTTGGTCGAGATTATGTTTGTTCTATTTTTGGTTTTATGTTTTAGGTTGACAAGGATTTAAGGATTTCTGACCTGTTGTTTGGTTTTAGGTCGATGTTTTCTTTGTTGATTTTTGGTTAGAGAGAGATGTGTTGCTCATAAATTTGAGAAATGTGTTCCTTTCAGGATTTCAATTGATTATAGATGGATAGTGATGATGGATCATGAAAGCCATTGGAGCTTCGTAAGGTAATTGCAATCAAGTGATTCCCTTTGAGGCCTTGACCAATTACATGATTGTTTCATCGTTACCCATGTTTTGCTCCAACCACCAAGCTACTACCTATAAAATATCACTCTCAATAGTTATCAAGCGTTGCTTGCCAATTTTGCTTTATTGAATTTTCATTCGGATGTATTGGTTTCTTAAGTATGGAGTTTATTCTTAAAAGGGAAAATTTCAAAAAAGCCTCTAAACTATTGCCAAAATGTTTCGTAAACCTCCGAACTTCAATAAATGTTAATTAGACCTCTGAACTTGTCAACATTTCATCAATTAAGCCTCTGCTGTTTGTTTCCGTCATTGCACAAACGGGGATGCCTATGTGGACTACAAAACCCTGGTTTTGGAGGGAAAACAGGCATGTGAGGGTCATGTTTTCATATTAGATATATGTTTCTCTCTCATTCCGACTCCAAAACGTGTTAGACTAAAGGTTTTACGATCCCAATGCACCCATCCTCACATCAATCTTCATAGAAGGGGTTTCTAGATCATCGATTAGGGTTTGAAGACAAACATGGTTTGGACCATGTGAGGATATGGTTATGGGGCTCCTAAATACGGTACCACATTTTTTGTATTTTAATCGATTAGGGTTCAATTGTTTATTGTGGATTAGTGCCCTTAATAAGCTTATGCGAGTATATCCATAAACTTTAGTATTCTTTATTCCATTATTGTATGTTGTTTTCAGTTGTTTATTGGATTATTGGTTGACGTTTTTTTGATTTCCAGTTTTCAATGTGCATTTTTTAAGCAAGTCAAATGCAATATGTGATTTCTTTAGTTTATTAGTTGATTTTTGTGCAGATTCAAAATATCAACAGTTCACTATCATAATGCATCATGGGGGTGTTTTTTAAGGTGGTCGAAAAGATATTTATGTTGGGGAACTGTGACATGCTTTGATTATTGTCATGTTGATGAGATCTCACTCATAGAATTAGCAAACATGGCTTCTGAAGTGGGTGAATATACTACTGTTGATTTCTATAGGAGGGTAAATGGTTATTTTAGTACTCTTAATTGTGACACTGATGTCATTGAGATGTGTAAACAGAGTGGTTGAATGTTTCATAGTCACCACTTTGGTTGATGGTTTGTGTACTCAGGGGAGTCAAGCACCGAGTGGAAAGAACAAGGGAACCTCTAATAGGAGTAATAACAAAGGGATTAGTAGGTCTGCCACTTATAAGTCAGCGGGGAAAATAGACGAAGGGAAGTATAATCTTTGGTAACCCTAGTTGTGCCAAAGCCTACAAACTCAACATCTTTATCAACATTTTCATCAAACAGTATATCATCATCTCCAACATCATTTTCACTATCATAAATGACATCTGAATCAGAAGAACCTGAAGAGGTGGAATCAAGGTCATAATCATCTGTGTCATCCTCATAAACTGTCACATCAACCAAATTAGCAGTGGTGGATGAATTGGCAGACATAGATGGTGACTCAAATGTAGTGTCATCTGATGATTTGAGGAGTGTATATAGCTCAGATGGAGAGGGGATAGGTAATGGAGAAAAACATGAAGTATTTAATGAGAAAACAGATATGGAGAACCCTACTTTCAAAGTTGGGATGGAGTTCAAGACACATGCCTTTGTTTAGGGATGCTGTCAAAGAGCATGCCATTAAGTGGGGAAAGCAAATAAAATTTAAGAAGAGTGATAGGAGGCAGGTAAGGGCACTCCCTGGTTGCCCTTGGGAAATATATTGTTCTTATGTTGAAAATGATGCAATTTACAGGGTTAAGACTTTCACTGAACCTCATGAATGTACTAGGTCCTTCAATGTTCCATGGGTGAGCACAAAGTGGATTATAAATAAATACTCAGAGAGAATTAGAAAAAATCCTACATGGCCTATTCCTTCACTTGTTGCTACCATTGAGGGGGAGAAGAATGTGAGGGTGAATCCCCAAAAGGCATACAGAGCCAGGAAGAAGTCATTGGCTATGATAGAGGGCAGTGCAGCTGAACAATTTACATGGTTGAATGGATATGCACAAGAGATTTTGAACACTAATGCAGGTACAACTCTTATTATTAAGGTCAAACAAGTTGGTCAGTCTGATACTGAAGTTAAGTTTAAAAGGTTGTACCTTTATTGGATTTGGGGAGCACTAAAGAAAGGGTTTATGGAAGCTTGTAGACCAGTAATAGCTGCCTGCCACCTTAAGGGACCTCATGGAGGTATACTGTTAACTGCAGTGGGCATTGATGCAAACAATTGCATCTATCCAATTGCATATGCAGTTGTGGAGAAGGAAAAGAAAAAGACTTGGTTGTGGTGTCTTCAGTTGTTGGGTGAGGATTTGAAGATTGAGAATTCTTACAGGTTCACATTTATGAGTGACAAACAAAAGGGTTTGATAGACTCAGTTACTACATTGTTCCCTAATGCATCCCACAGGTTCTGTGTGAGACACTTGTACAACAATTTCAAAGGGGAATTCAAAGGGCTGCTAATGAAGGATATTCTGTGGAAGGCTGCTAGGGCAACCACAGTGCCTCACTTCACAAGAGCAATGGAGGAAATGAAAGCTGTGGACTCTAAGGCATATGATTGGCTTTGTCACACTTTGACACATTTCCAAAGTGTGATATTCTATTGAACAACTTATGTGAGAGCTACAATTCTGCCATCTTGCCAGCTAGGGACCAACCCATTATTAGCATGTTGGAGAGGATGAGACTCATCCTAATGAAAACAATTCAGAAAAGAAGGGATGCAATGAGCAGGGCTAAGCATCCCATCTATCCCAAGATAGTGAAGAGAATTGAAAAAATGAAGGATGAGGTGCAGTTGTGGATCCCAAGATGGTTTGGGGATAACCATTGTGAGGTGTGTGGACCCATGGGAGAGCAGTACAGGGTAGATTTACAAAGGAAGACTTGTGGTTGTAGGAAATGGGAAACATCTGGTATCCCTTGTGTGCATGCTATGGCTTCGATCAAGTTAATGCAGCAAGACCCGTTTTGTCCATGAATGCTACAAGGTGGACACTTATCTGAAATGTTATGGCAATTTCTTGAGTCCTATAAATGGAAGGGATTTGTGGCCTCAAACTGACCAGCCATTGATGCTTCCACCTGATGTCAAAAAGAGAAGTGGCAGACCAAAAAAGGCTAGGAGAAGGGAGCCTGAAGAGCCAACCGATCCAACAAAGCTGAGCAAAAGGGGGGTCAAGATGAGGTGCAGTGCATGTCGAAAGGTGGGACACAACAAAAGAGGATGCAAGACTCCTAGTGCCCCAAGTGCAAGTGGCACTACTACTACTGCCCCAACTGCAAGTGCAAGAACTGCTACTGCCCCAACTACCAGTGCCACAATTCCTACTGTACTCAATGCCCCAATTGGTACAACAATCAATGCCCCAATTCCTAAAAGGACCAACATAGCAGTGGTATAGCCATATAAAAGACTTTGTAACTTTCAATTCTTTGTATTGTTGTTGTTGTGAGTCTTGTGACACTTGTTTTATTTTGTGACAGGTGAGGAAGCCTGCAAACACTGCAGCCCCAAGTGTAAGCTAGGCAAGCCCAAGTATTGGTACAGCAGTCAATACCCCAATTCCTAGAAGGCCCAAGATACCAGTGGTAAGAATAAATTTCAAAACTTTGTAACTTTCAATTCTTTGTATTGTTGTTATGACTCTTGTTTTATTTGTTGACAGTTGAGGAAGCCTGCAAGCACTGCATCCCCAAGTGTAAGCAATGCAGGCCCAAGTCTTGGTACAACAGTCAATGCCCCAATTCCTACAAGATTCCAAATACCAGTGGTAACAATAAAATTCAATTCTTACTAACTTTGAATCCATTACTTTTGTTGTGACCACTACAAGAAAATGTGGCATTAACGGCATTTTTCTTACCGGCATGTGTTAAAATGCCACTAATACTAGTTATTCCCAGCATTAATACTAATGCCGGAAAATATTATCTTTAAACGGCACTAGTTATAAAATGCCTGTAAAAATTAATCAAAAACGGCATTATTGTAGAAAATGCCGTTTTTAGTTTCCTTATGGGCGGCAAAGTTACCACGAACGCGCGCAATTTATTATCCCCTCCTAAAACGATGTCGTCTGGTGTACTGTGAAGCACTCCATCGTACTTTTTCCCTCCTTACTTTTTCCTTTTTCCCTCAAATCCCCCAAATTCAAAACCCCCAAAACGGAAGCCCCCGAACGGAAGCTCCCGAAACCCGGTGAGCGATCTCTCTGCAAACAAGAACCTGGTGATCGATCGATCTCTTTGCATGATATCTCACGGTTCTCACCATCGCAGGTTCACTATTTCTTCTTGATTGAACAAATTTGCATTTTGGGTTTGATCTGCGTCTGGGTTTGAACTTTGCATCCCCTCTCTCTATTTTTGAGACCTACTTCCTCTCCCGCTATAATGCGAGTGACCTTTCGCTTCTCCTCCCCTTTTCTGAAGTCAAGTCTTTCACCCACTCCTTCGCTTGTCAATTCAGTACGTTTAAACTCCTCTGAATTTGTCAATTCAGTAGTTTTCACATTCTTCATTTACTCTTTGTCAGTAACTCCCCCCTATTTGAATAAGGCTCAAACGATCAAACTGCCTCGCTCCTTTCTCTAACAATCAAGCTCGTTTTTTAAAGAGCTTTGTTCTTTTTGGTAGTTCTTGTTTATGAGCTCTCTTTCCTTGTATGGGCGAAGGGGTGCAGCTCCTCTCTTTCTCCTTCGTTTACTCTGTCTTTCCTTTGTCATCCCGACTTCAAGGTTGTTTGTTAGAGTTGTTTAAGGCGGGTAGCTAAGCGAGGAAGTAAGTAATGCATGCAAGGAACGATCTTTCTTGTTGCTCTTGACATTTCGATTTCTAGAGAACTTCCTCCTTTCCTTATAAAGGGCGAGGGTGGACCGGTACAACCTAATCCCGGTCTCTAGATGAGAGGATTCCACCGACACAACCATTTCGTTTCGCAACCCTTTCAATCTTCACTTTCGTCGATACTAAGGAAGCTGCCCCGATCCAAACCTCCCTCTTCAATAAAGAATTCGGCAGATAAAAGAAGCAAGCTTTCGGAATTCGTAAAGGTAAGATAGGCGAGGTGCTTGCTTAACTTCGCCTTCCTAACTAACTAGATAGAATTGTTGGGGATTCCATCCTGCCTTCTTGCTGTTGTTGAATGGGAAGCCGAGGAGTTCAGCTAGGGTAGAAGGTGGCTTTTTGTAGAGTGAAAAGGAGAAGGGACCTCCCTTCAATCCATTGCTTTCCTAGCCAAAGGCTATTCTTGATCTGATTTTGCCAGGAAGAAGGGCATGCAACAGGCAGAGTGATCTTTCTGTCATATCTTTATTATGATAGTCTAGTCTATTTTCTCATTTTTTAGGAATCCTTATAAATAGACTGTTTGTCTTAGTGTTCGTACACTTTCTTGTTCCTATTAACAAAACATCCCCTTTTTCTTCGCTCTTCCAGAACCGGTACAGAAATGGGTGCTTTTTCTACGTTGTTTACCTTAGTTACTGGGATATGATATAAGGTAAGCCCCAATTCCACTGAAAGATTCAATTCAGTCAGCTTGGCTTTTTCTCTAGTTTACCTTTTTGTCTACCTTCTTTAGTCAATGTCGCGTTTCGAGTGCTTGGTTAGATCTCCTAATGTAATGAACGAGAAGATGCGGTGAATCAATCAGTAGCAGTAGACTACTTTACACCTTGCTAATGACATAAGTAAAGACACCAGCTTCAAAGCCCCTAGATAGTAATACGTAAGAGGAAGGTGACTAAACAACTATGCTACTATTCGCACCCCAAACCTAGAACCGATTACTTGAAATAGCCAGAGTAGCAAACTAAGCGATAGGAAGGTCTAGTGCGAGCAGGAAGCTAAGAGGACAGGTTTCGGTTAGCTCAACCAGACTAGTAAGACAAGCAGGTCTTGCACGTGGAAATTCCTAAAAGAAAGAATTCTGAACGCACGGACTTGGCCGCTTGGCCTGCCATTAAGAAAGAAGAATCCCAAAGCTCAAGTCTGAGTCTGAATTCAATGCTTAGTCCCCATTCCCGGTAGTCTAGCTCAGTCTGTCCCTTGCCCTTTCCATTCAAGCCATTATTCCTTTCGTTTGTCGTCTGTATGTCTATTTGTCTTTAGTGCAAGCGAACCTCAGTTTCACTGCAATTGGGAGATGAGATCCCTGAGGGGATACTAGCACTGCTCCTATCCCGTTTACAAAGACGTTGGCTGCTCCCATCAAAGAATAGCCTCCATTTTGGGTATTCTTTCGGATCTTCTTCTGTTGCCAGCATTACTGCTTCATCTGGAAAGTATGTCTGCATTGGCTCATAGTCGGGCAAGGGGTTGTCTGCCAGCTGGTCTGCGATGGCCTGTCCTTTTATCGCTTTCCTTTTTCAATTTAAAGGCTATCGAGTTTTCCAAAACAGAAGAAGCAAAAAAGATCACACTTAGAACACGGGAAAGGGCTATGAGTAATAGGCCGGTAACGGCTGAACGGACCTGCACTTAGACACTGCCCTCGAGACCTAACCTAATACTTCAACTCTGCCTTCCTTGGGATCTTAAACTCAGCCTTTGGAATTTCCTTCGAGGAGATCACCCAATGACTTGACTTGCTTCGCCCCTTTAGGCATTTAAAGTCTTGAATCAGTGAAAATAGTAAGCTCGGATAGCCAGATCCGGATAACAGAGGCCCTGTCCTGGCCTGTCTTCTAAACCACCACCCTGACGGAAGGGATCAGGGGACTCCGTACGAAACTTCCTTATATATCTCGAAGGATTTCCTACCAGCATTCCTGGAATGTCTCATTTTTTGGTCAGAATCTCCACAGTAATGTCTCTGTTAGATTCTCCGGTCGAAATACGGGAAAACTCCATTCCATTCTCGATGGAAACGGAAAAGTCCTTTCCCAAGTAGAATGAATAGCTGTTGCACGGAGAACAGGAATAGCCATCCCCCACGAAGCAAGTAAAAGCAGTCAGAACAAGCAATACGAACCGAACGAAGAGAGGGAGGAGAGTCTTATATAAAGAACTAGAATGACTTTTCTTTCGGAATTGCTTCTTACCCTTATCTTTTTAGGTAAGGAATAGCCTTAGTCCCCTCGAGTCTCTGGGAAATGAAAGGATGACAAGAGTGCCTGCCAAAGCTTCAAAGCAATATCCGATCAAGTGGAAGACGACTACTACTAAAGTAGCGAAAGGTAGCGTGATCGGAAAGAGGCACGAAAGTTATATAACGACCCTACAGTAAATAACATGGAAAGTAGACAGCAGCTCTGGGGACCCAGCTACGGAGCTCTTTGGGCAGAGACTCTCAAAAAAAGAACTAACAGCTTGAATGACATCACTCCCTACAACATCCCAATTCGAATGAAAGAATGTAGAGCTATATCCATAGCTGGGATTTCATCATGGACATTCTCATAGCCAACAATACTCCTACCCACTTCATTAGGTTACGGGGTTCAGAACACAGCGATGAGCCTTCACTTCATGCCTTTGATAGAACGGAGATGGGAATTAGGCTGCTGGTAGTACAACTAGGCTCTTTGCAAGATTCTCAGCATCTACGGGGAGAATGCGGTACTTCATTAGCTTCATTGATGCCTATTCTAGATATGCTTATGTGTACCTGCTCCATAATAAGTTAGAAGCTTTGGAGACCTTTCAGGAAACTAAAGGAGTCATCACTTCAAGTGAAGGCGGAATAGAAGACTGGAAAGCTGGAGTCAGCCAACCCTTTAGTAATAGCAAAGGTGGCAAGCACAGATGGCCCTTATGGGCTGGGCCACACACGTGCTACAATGGCAATTACAATGGGAAGCAAGGCTGTAAGGCGGTTTGAGTTTACAAAATTTCTTCATTTGTTCACCTTTGAACCTTGAATCCCGTTTCTCTGTTTAGGGTTTCAGAATTTTTTTTTTTTGCTCGGCAGTTTAGGGTTTCAGAATTGCATGCTCATAGTTCCAAAATTGATGTATTGTGTAGAGGTATTTGCTGTGGGATTGATTTCTTTTTGGAAATGAAATTGCATTGTTGAACTGATTCAATTCTGTGTGTCAGCTGCCAGTTATTCTATGGACCATTGTCCACCCCTTGAGTCATGTTTTCAGGCCGTGTTCTTCTTAAGAAGTTGTTTTGGTATTTTCCCTTGTCATTTCGTTAGCTTGGGTTAGTTTTACGTCTCGAGCGAGGGTAGTCTGAAAAGGAAAATTTGCGACCGAAGACGTTTAAAGTTCATCAAAAACAGAATTTTTTTGAAACATTTGTCTTTTTTCCTTTCAGTGTTGTCCTGTGTGAATTTTTTTTTTTTGAAATTCAATTTACTTTTTAGAGATTTTTCTGATTCCTTTCGTTGAACCGAAGGATTGCTCCTAACTTTTTTAACAAAAAGCTGAGCAAAAAACTCAGTGAAAGTAAATAATACCGAAGAAAAATACAAAAACAATTCTTTAGGACGATCAAGGTTACTTAATTTGAGTGGAAGATCCATTTCGTTTAAAAGGCAGGCTAACCCACATTTAAGCATATAGTTGACTAAAAGCGGCGATAGACCATATTGTAAGCATTATACAAAATGCGCAGCGCACATCTTTGTAAAAGTTTCATTAGCAGCAGAATGGTAAATTTGGAAGTTTCAGAGAATCCTTGAATCTGGGTCTTGACCATGGAGCTGAGTCTTCACTCAAGCTTGAGATTGAGCAAGGGTTTGATCTTTGAGGTTCCGTTAGGGTTTATAGCTGCTGCTTTTGGTTTTTTACCATATAAATTTACTTAATGTAGGTATCTCTGTTGCTCGGTGCTTATACTTTTCTTTTATTCTTCTGTGTATGGCATCCAGTTGCACAGGGAACCGATCACGAGTTATAGCTTGAACGTTTTTTCCTCCTCTTAGGCGAATGGATGGTTTTTGGTTGCTTTAGTTATGGAGTTACTTACTTCAGCGACTCTGAGAGCAAACCTCAACCCTCCTGACCTTCACATTTGGAAAATCAAACTACTGGGGAAAAAAGATCATGAAACCACCAAACCCCTCTAGGTCTAGGAGATCATCTCTATCACTATCATTGATGGTTCACTTACCTCCCAAACCCCCTATAACTTTCACTCATATAGCTAAGATTTCTAATTGTTAACTTCTACGAAAACAGCCTAAAGTTTGGCTTCTGGGTCCTTATCAGATAAGAATAAAGAATATGATTGTAGGGATTACTAGGTATCATTACTATATTACAAATCTGAAGTATTGGGTGGAGACCATCTCGATTTTGTGTATATTAGATAGATGTGGGTCTTTCAAAGACGCATATACAGCTGACTCAATATGATAAATGCTTTTTATTGCCGGTGTTTCAGAACATGAAAAGCTCAGACTTTGTAACCTTATGGGTTTTCAGCTTGGTTCTCTTCCTGTGAGGTACCTTGGGGTCCCTCTTCTCTCTACCAAGCTCTCTGCATCTGATTGTGCTCCTCTTATTACTACGATTTCTGCTAAGATTGATCATTGGGCCACTAGAACTCTGTCTTATGCTGGGAGGCTTCAGCTTATTGCCTTTGTCCTTTTCAGTTTGCAAGTTTTTTGGTCTATGCATTTCATTCTCCCCAAGGCTGGGAAGCATATTGAGCTCCTTTTGAGGAACTTCCTTTGGTAAGGATCTACCAAGTATAATCACTCCCATAAGGTTGCTTGGGAGCTCTTTGTTGTCCTAAAAATAAGGGAGGTCTTGGTATTAGGAGGATTAGGAATTGGAATTACGCTGCAATGGCTAAACATCTATGGGCCATCTGCTCTCATCAGAATTCCTTATGGCCAAATGGAGTTATCTGTATATCATCAAGAATCAATGCCTTTGGTCAATGACCATTCCCTCTTCTTGCTCATGGACATGGAGAAAGTTACTTCAGCTTAGACCTAAAGTGATACCCTTTATCAGATACATCATTGGTGATGGATCTTCTACTTATTTTTGGCATGATAATTGGACCCTGCTGGGCCTCTTCTTGATTACTATGGCCATCAATTTCAGTTGGATTCTGGTATTCCTATGGCATCTAAAGTTTCTGGCAAGATATATAATGATATCTGGACTTTGCCTTCTCTCTCTTTTCCTTGTCCTGATTTCATGCCTCATCCCAATGTTCTTGACTCTATCATTTGGGATGGTTCCCCTTCATCCAAGTATCAGGCCTCTCATGCTTGGAATGCTTTTAGGATTCACCATCCTATAGGTCCCTCGCACAGGGTTGTAAGTTTGGTTCTCAAAAAATATTCCAAGGCCTTATACTATGGATGGCTGTTAAAGGGAGCTTAGGAACCAAAGATAAGCTCCACAGTTGGGGAGTTATTGCTAGTTCTACTTGTTCTCTATGTCATCAGCTCTCTGAGACTCTGAATCACATTCTCTTTGACTGTCCCTTCTCCAGTCAAGTGTGGTCTGCCATTGCTGATCTCTGCCGCATCCCCCTCGGTCCTACCCTTTGGTCTCAAAAGATTGCCTGGTTCTGTTCTAATCTCAAAGGGAAGGGTTTTCCTAATCTTCTAAGGAGACTTGCTTTTGTTGCTGCAGTTTGTTATTGTATGGCAAGTGAGGAATCATAGAATTTTTTAAGGTATTCAAAAGCCTCCTTCAGCTGTTATAGGAAAAGTCAGATTCGATGTCAGGTTGAAAGCTTCCCAAAGCAGGAATGTGAAGCCTATAGCTTTGTCCTCCTAGCTCAGTCAGAATTGACACATTTCTCTCTAGTTGTTTTCTTTTGTATAGGCTCTAGTTTTCAGTTGTGGTATATCCTTGTATAGGCTCATGCCTTTGATTCTTTGTACCTCTTGAGGATCTTTCCTCCTGGTTTCTACTTAAATGGTTAATTACCAACAAAAAAAAAAAACATGCTTGTCTCAAGGGATGCATCCGAGCATCAAAATGTAGCAAAAATTGACTCTAATAAATTGTTGGCAGAACATAAACATCAAATGCGTTGAAAATTTAGATTGAGAACTGTGATTAACAAGATCCCACGCAAAGAGTTGAGGTTACAAATTACAAGTACCACCACGGTAGCTACAACTTAATAAAAAACAACCTATGTATTAAGATTTTGGTTCTGCGTAGTGCACTTTTTTCGGGTGAGGGAAAGTAGACCTTGCCCCAAACATGAGTCCTTTTGAGTGGTCAGCATGTCTGTTTACAGGAAGTTTCTGGAACCATAGAGTTAGCCCTTGCATGCTTTAGTTTTGCACATTTATCAGACTGTGTCATGGACCATTTGCTTGCGAATCTGAATAATGATTTGCATGACTCCTAAGAATGTCGTTGTTATTGACTGTGAGTAAGTTTTGATTGCGTTGGCTTTCTCTTTATTGTCATGGGCATGCCAGCAGATTTTTCATTGGATTGTGAAGTAGCTCCTGTATTATACAATCATGTGACATGCATGCCATTAAGGGTGGCCCGCCCCCCGGATTGTCTACGAACTACTGTTATTATTCTGCCAACACATGTATTCTTTTTGGGCTTTGAAGTGTCGTATTCTTTTTAGGTATTCTTCTCATATGTTCCTCCCAGGAAACGGCACCCATATAGGGATAGGGGGTTAGATGTGAGATTACTATGTTATTTTGTATAAGACTAGTATGTTTTCTGTGCAGCTACAAAATGTTTTCTTATCTCTCTCATCCATGTTTCATTCTTATTGTGAGTTTTAACCGATACTATGACAGGATATTAATTTCAGGTTTTTTTAAGCTAACTCCTATGGATAAGAGCTGGATTGATATAAGGAATAGGCTAGACCCTAAGGGCCCGATTGGATGCTGTTTTAACTGGGTGTATTCCACAATACACCCGGATTAGGGCTGATGGGACTGATTTAGCTTGCTTTGGCAACCCAATTTCCACCTGTATTGGACTATCCCCCTTCTTCGCGTATACACCTCAATCCGGTGTATGGGGTGCTAAATTATTGCCACCCCTTGAGCTCTCCATAATTTATCCGGCCTCATACACCTGCTTTTTGACCAAAACACCCCTCCTCATCCCCTCCCCAACGGCTCTCTTGCTCTGTTAACAGAGAAGAAGAAGAAGACGGATCAAAAAAAAAAAAAAAGAGAAGAAGAAGAAGAAGAGGAGATCACCACCACACCTACACAAAACACACACACAAATCATCAGAACCACCAGAAATCGCCACCACCAGAAACCCCCAATTTCGAATTTGAAACCCTAAATTTTAGAGAGATGAACAGTGAAAAGAAACAAGAAGAAGAAGATGAACATCAACAATAGATCGGGGAGAGAGAGAGAGAGGGAGGAATGTTCACCGATCGGAGAGCAGCAGCAGCTTCTTCTTCTCTTTTCTCTCTTCTGCCGTTCTTTCTCTCTCTCTCTGGCGATAAAAACAAGAAGAGAAGAATAAGGAAGGAGGAAAAATGATTTGGTGCATTTCAACTTACCATTTGTACGTTTTTCATATTAAACAAACCACAAATTGAATTAAATATAATTGAAATTGAAATTGATTTTTTATTATTTATAATTATTAAATTAATTATTTTTATTTGTAAACTAAATTATTACTCCTTAAATTGTGAAAAGTAATTAATTTTATTGAATTTTGTTATTATATAATGAATAATCTAATTTCTTACTGCATAAGGGCAAATGAGTCATTTGACAGCTTTTTACATTATACACTCTTCCTTATACCACAAATTTATCCTTCATCCAAATCAAGTATTATTTAATCCCCCCTCCATAAATGTCACATCAATGCGGGCCATCCCTTCTTAACTAATACTCCTTACTATTTTATCTCCCTTCATAAATAATACACCCAAAACTTATACGGCATTCAATCGGGCCCTAACTATATACAAGGGGTAGAAAAGTTTCTAGAATTTGCTTATGATAAAAAGCATCCAGATTCAAAGATATATTGTCCTTGCAAGAAATGTGTGAACCTTATATTTGGGACAAGAAGTGGCGTGAAAGAACATCTAATTATAAATGGATTCAATACTAACTATACGAGATGGACAATTCACGGAGAGTCTTTAGCTTCATCCAGTAGAAATGAATTGGATGCAAATCAAAGCTCTTATTTTCAAGATGATATGACTGGTATGGTGCATGATGCATTTGGAGTTCCAAGGCAAGATGGTGGGATTAGAGACAATGAAGGACTTGAAAGTATGGGGTTAGGGCCCGATAAGGAGACTAAGAAATTTTTTAAGCTGCTTGAAGATGCACAACGTGAGTTGTACCCCAATTGTAAGACACAACTCATTTGTTGCACATAAAAGTGCTTGGTGGTTGGACTGATACCTCATATGATATGCTAGTTGAGCTATTGAGAAAAGTGTTTCCAGTTCGTGAAACCCTGCCCAAGTCATTTGCTGAAGCAAAGAAGTTTAATGAGGCCTTAGGCTTTAGTTACGAAAAAATTGATGCGTGTCCCAAGGATTGTATGTTGTTTTGGAAAGATAAAAACGGGCTGCACAACTGCGAAAATGTGGAACATCACGATATAAAGAATCTACTGTCTTTTCAGATGATGGAACGGCCAAACTAACACAAATTCCTGCGAAACAAGTAAGGCATTTTCCTTTAAAGCCAGCACTTCAAAAGCTTTTCATGTCGGAGGAAACATCAAAACATATGAGATGGCATGCAGAGGGACGGACCAATGATGGTAAATGGAGGCACCCTGCTGATACACCTGCTTGGAAAACATTTGACGAAAAACACCCTGAATTTGCGAAAGACATTCGAAATGTGAGATTGGGATTAGCAGCTGATGGTTTAAACCCGTTTAGAACAATGAGCATTACTCATTGCACGTGGCCAGTCGTGTTGATGTCGTATAACTTGCCTCCATGGTTGTGCATGAAACAACCGTTTTTCATTCTGGCTTTGCTCATTGATGGTCCTCATGGTCCTGGAAATGATATTGATGGCTACTTGCAGCCTTTGATTGAGGAGTTAAAAGAGTTGTGGACTGAAGGTGTGCTTACTTTTGATGCATCAACCCAACAAATGTTTCGTATGCGAGTGACAATATTGATGGGAACTATAAATGATTTTCCAGCGTTAGCAATTCTATCAGGTTGGAGCACAAAAGGAGCACTAGCTTGTCCTTCTTGCAATGTGGAAACCCAATCTCTATGGTTGAAGAATTTTAGGAAGTATTGCTATATGGGCCATAGACGCTTCTTGGATCAAGGACATAACTTTCGGAAAGATGCCATATCTTTTGATGGAACTATTGAAACTAGACCAAGGCCACTTCATTTATCAGGTGCTGATATTTTTAAACAAGTTCAATTCATTCAGAATAATTTTGGGAAGGGTGAAGAAAAGGAGAGAACTGCACCTAAAAAGAGACGAGTACATGCTGATGATGGAATAAGTGCTAACACTATGGAGCAAGGAGTAGAACATAATTGGAAAAAGAGAAGTATATTTTTTGACTTAGAGTATTGGGTGGATATTTTGATTCGCCACAATATTGACCTGATGCATACCGAGAAAATGTCTTGGAAAATATACTTGGGACACTACTCAATATTTTGGGGAAAACAAAGGACAATCTAAAGGCTTGACAAGACCTAAAGGTCATGCGTATACGCACGGCACTCCATCCTCAACAACGGCCTGGTGGGAAAGTCTTTCTACCTCCTGCTTCTTTCACAATGAGTAGAGAATAGAAACATATATTTTGCAAAGTGTTGAAAAATGTTAAAAGTCCCTGACGGCTACTCCAATATTTCACGCTGTGTAAACCTCAAAGACACAACTATTTCAGGGTTGAAGAGCCAGCCATGATTGTCATATTCTTATGCAACAACAATCGCCATTGGCTGCGAGGAGGGCATTGCCTAGACATGTTTGTGAAGCCTTAATTGAGTTGAGCACTTTTTATAGACGGTTATGCTCCAAAGTAATGGATCCAAATGACTTTAAGGATCTTAAAAAGCAAATTGCATTGACTCTTTGCTGTCTCGAAAAGATTTTTCCACCTTCATTTTTTGATATAATGGAGCATTTACCAATTCATTTAGCGGAACAAGCAAGTGTCGCTGGACCAGTATATTATCGATGGATGTATCCCGTTGAGAGGTATGTATATACTACTAGACTACTAGTTGACATATTTATGAACAAAAATATAGATATAAACTTCCAACACTAATTAAAAATTAAAAATTTATGTTAATTGTAGGTATTTGCTTACACTCAAGAAGTACGTGCGTAATATGAGCCATCCAGAGGGATCCATTGCAGAAGGTTATTTGACAGAACAATGCTTGACATTTTGCGCACGGTACTTGCATGATGTTGAGACAAAGTTAAGTCAACCAATACGAAACTACGATGGTGAGCATGGAGGTCGTGGTTTAGGGAAAGGAAAATTGTTTGAGCTTGATAGCATTGCTTGGGTGCAGGCACATAGATATGTCCTAGCCAATTCTGATGTCGTAGCCCCATTCCGGGAGTAAGAAATCGATTATACTTGTTACTACCGTAGTGCGTATGTAATGACTAGTCGTTTTAATTGCAGGAAACACATTCAAGTTCTTAGAAATGATGGTCGCTGGTTAAGTGAGCGTGATCTTATGAGGAAGCACAATGAACAATTTCCTAATTGGTTTAGAGATCACGTAAGTCTTGTCAACATTTGTAGTACTATTCCAAATATCTCTAATCACCATATTAGTAACTAAGTTTCTCTAACCATATATGCTGGGAAAATATAGGTTCAAGACTTGCTGCGAACAAAAAATGCAAACATATCCAACGAACTGAGTGTGTTAGCTTCAGCACCAGACAAATGGGCTAGAAGGTATACTGGGTACATTATAAACGGGTTTCGATTTCACACCAAGGAGCGTGAAGAGAGGAGGAAAACTCAAAACAGTGTAGTATTGTTGATTGCATACACACAAAGTTATGCAAGCTCAAGAGATAAACGCCCAGTTACAGGAGAGGTCATTTTCTATGGAGTTTTAAGGGATATCATTGAATTGAGATTGAGATATTCTAATGACTTTAAGTTTGTGCTATTCAAATGCGATTGGGTGGATAACAACGTAGGAATGAGGCAAGATGAGTTCAAGTTCACACTCGTAAATTTCAGGCACCTTTTGTATAGACACAATCGCACATCAGATGAACCATTCATCCTTGCATCTCAGGCGCAACAGGTTTGGTATGTTCAAGACCCCATTGACGAAGATTGGCATGTCGTTGTTAAGATGACTCCTAGAGACTCATACGACATGAATGCAAAACAATCTACAGAAGATGAAATAACTTGTCCCCAAGTTGAGCCTTATAGTGGTCAACAGTTAGATGATACTACATATACTCTTGATAATGATGTTAACTGGGTTAGAACAGATGTGGATGGAGTAACAGTTGATGACGATATAGATGGTGACGATTATGATAATGTTGGTGCAGAAGATAGTGATGAGGAGGAGGTTGATTATAGTGACGAGGAGGAGGATTGTACTGATGATGATGATGATGATGATGATGACGACGACGATGATTTTGAGGAAAATGATGAAGATGGAGATCATAACAAGGATGATTAGTTTTTTTTTTTTTTTGGTATGATGCCATGTTTTCCTTGTTTTTCACTCTTAGAAAGTGGGACCATATGTCATGTAATTTTTTGTATCCAGTACTTGTTTTTGCTTCTACTTTTATATGCTTTAGTTTTTACGCTACTGAGTTATTTAATTTTTGATTATGCTGCGTTGTGCTCCTAATGTCATATGCATATCTATATTTCTTTCTGAATTGCTGATAGTGTCTTAATATATTGTAATAATTGTTGCAAAAGATGGCTAAGGATGGGAAAATAGTTTTCAAGCCTGGGGAATTGGCCTTGAGACGAGAAACTACTTGGAAAAAAGAAAGGAGTTAATTGAAGAGAACTATGCAAAGATTGAAGCTCTGGGGTGAAGCAATTGGCAAATTCGTTTTTAAAGAAAAGTACAACTGCTGGAAAGAGAAGACAGAAGATGGATTGTGCTTTTAATGATGACAAAGATTGGCAACCGGCAGATGGTGAGGATGGGAGTAGTTCTTGCTTCGAAGATGAAGAATGTTCCTTGGAAGATGAAGAATGTTCTGAGGGTCGATTGAGTAAGGTGATGCATGTCTGTGTGGAATATTAAATAAGAGTTGTTTTTTTTTTTTTGGTTAATGTTTATCCTTGTTACACTATGTCCAATTAAGCAATTTTCACTTTGTTGCATTCATCATATTATTGTAATTTTAATGTAGGTGGCTACTACAAGAAAGCGTGTACAATTGTCAGCTGGACCAATGAGTGCTATATTGCAGGAGCAGCCGCAACCGCAGGTGCAAGCAAAGCGAGTGCGATGTCAGGCTGCACCCATGAGTGCTACATTGCAGCCTTCGCCTACCATTAGTCAAGACCAGCATGAAAATCAGTCCGTACAATTGCAGGCGCAGCCGCAAGTGCAAGCAAAGCGAGTGCGATGTCGGGCTGCACCTATGAGTACTATATTGCAGCCTTTGCCTACTATTAGTCAAGACCAGCATGGAAATCAACTACCACCAAACTATCATTAGTTCCAGTCACCATCTGATGAAGGTATATAATTGTTTTATTCGCTTATTTCAATTTCAAATAAACTTACTAATTGTCCTATTACTTTGATAGTTAGTAGGTTTATTATTGCTGAATTTTGTGTCCTTACAACCACCTAAATTAACTCCTAAATGATCTAATCGAAGTGCCATATAGTTTCTTTTGATTTTAATGCATGCCAATACAAGTCTTGCACTATATAATTTTGTCCTTGTACTTGATTTCTGCAACTTTTCCATCTGCCAGTCAATCCAGCTTCTTACTCCTAGAGTTTTAGCAAGGGAGGAGAGGAGGGAAAATGGAGAGTTGCACGAACCACAGTGAAATGTAGTAGAATTGCTGCTCAAAAACAGCATCAAAATGCATTAGGTGGCTATCTTGGGGCTAGGTTTTGGTTTGGGTTTTTCTGTGGTTGGGTGGGTGGGTTGGTGTTTGTGTCTTGGGCTTGCGTATTTGGTCCTTTTGGGATAGACCAGTCCACTGAATCATAAGCCTTCATCAAGTCAATCTTAATAGCACTTCTAGGCTCACCAACATCCCTATGACGACCCCTAACCAGTTCTTGCATGAGAAGGATATTATCAACTATAGATCTGTTCTTGACAAAAGCAGACTGTGATTGATTGATAAGACTAGGAAGGAGAGGTTGTAATCTGTTAGCCAACACCTTGGTAATGCATTTATACACTACATTACAGCAAGAAATAGGCCTATAATCTTTAATATAGGTAGGAGAATTGACCTTAGGAATAAGAGAAATGGCTGTAGCATTCCAAGCTTGGGGCATGATACTAGTCCCAAAAAAAGACTGAACAGCTGAACTCAAATCAGCACCCACCACTTGCCAGTTCTTCTGAAAAAAGAGGGAGTTATAACCATCCGGGCCTGGGGACTTATCCCCATTAATAAACCACAAAGCCTTCTTGATCTTAGCCCCTGAAACAGGAGCAATCAACACTGCTTTCTGAGAATCAGAAACTTTAGAAAGCTTAGCATTTTGGAGCTGAATCTTGCATGATCTTGACTCATTTTGGGTCTTAATCTCTCACATACGTTGTTGCTGCTATAATTGGAGGCTTTTAACTGTTGCTGCTATTACTGGAGGCTATTATTGGTGTTTTATACTGTTGTTGCTGCCATACTTGAAGCTGTAAATGCTACATTTTCTTCCTATCGTCATGAAGGAGTACAGACATTTAGCATATATCCTTGCATTATGCTGAATTGATATGTGGCTATTGCTATTATTGGAGGGTTTCAATTGTTGTTGCTGCTATATTTGGAGTATGCTGGTATTTTGTACTGTTGTTGCCGATATTTGGAGATGTTTTGCTGCTATCTTGTTATCATCATGGAGGAATTCATTCAGGCAATTAGATGCTTCCATTGATGGGTGTCAAATACCAGTCATTTTCTTCTCCTTAGGTGTTTTTGCTTAAAATATGGAGCCTTATCATTGAAGTGGCAGGTCACGTAAATGAGAGAGCCTTGGAGCTTGAATCACATCAACAATCTATGAGCAGTCACACTCCTCCAAACTTGCAGTCGCTGGAACAAAGCAATGAAGGGTCAAGAACTTCAGTTGGAGTAGGTACATTCAATTTAATGTACAAAAGAAAAAATATATATGGTTGTTCAACCTTTTATTTGCCAAGGAAATTAAATTATGTAGTTACTTGCATTTACTTGTTTATGTTCATTATTCCATATAATTCTTTACTAGATCCCAACTCGCAACAACAGAGAGCCAAGGGGAGAGGCTTTGCTCGTCCATATGTTGGGTGGGGTACATGAGCGAAGTTAGAAGTTAAATTGAATAAAGACAATCAACCAATAGGTAACACGGCAGGTCCCTTACAAAGTCAACTTGGCATCTTAGCAAGAAACGCAACTTTAGCACCCTTAACTTTTACTGATTGGAGGGCTCCGGAGCTATATCCATACAAGGAACGCATATGGGCAGAGGTTAAGGTATTTATTAAAGGGAAAAATTCATATTATGGGCTAATGTTGCTGCTGCTACTATTTTATAATCTATCTTCTTAGACTGAATTTTGATCAGTTGAGCTAATGTTGTTGCTGCTATGTTGTTGATATACTCATATGTAGGAAAACACAACCGCACCAGATGCTTATAAGCATAATTGTCTGATGTCCGTTGGAAAGAAATGGAAGGATTGGAAAGATGAGCTTAAAAGAACTATTTATAACCTATATGATAATGATGAAGACCGTTTGGCAAATTGTCCGAATAGGGTCGATCCTGATCAATGGAGAGTTCTTGTTCAATTTTGGGGCACTAAAACCGCCAAGGTGATGCATGTCAATTCTTCTTCCTCTTTCTAATGAATATGAACACATATACATGGATAAGTAATACTGGATTTTGTTTTGTTATAGAGACGAAGTAAAACCAATCGTAAAAGCAGACACGAACAAAAAATGGGACGCACGAGTGGGAGGAAAGGCCATTGTCGTGTAAGGGATGAGGTAATTAACTAACTAACGTGCAGAACTAAATTTAATTCAATGCATTTATATATCAAATGTGTTATTGAATACTTTAGCTTCTTGTACGCTAATAAAGTTGACACAGATTAAGGATGGAGTAGTAGTAGAGCCCGATCGTATACAAGTATTCATTAAGACTCATACGAAGAAAGATGGACAACCCGTTGATGAAGCATCAGCTTTAGCCATAGTATGTATATTTACTTGGTTCATTTTTGCATCTATTTAGGTTCATTTTAATGGTATGCTTCTTTTATGTCTATTTACATAATAAAATCTTTGCTTTTGTTCTTTTACTTACCATAGATATGTTTCATTTATTTAAGCGTCGTCTTAATGAGGGAGCCTCTCAGATTCCTGAGTCCTCAGAGTCACCTACTTTACGGGAGGAGTTATTCACTAGCGTACTAAAACCTGATAGGAATGGACGTGTGCGTACCTATGGCCTGGGTCCTTGTCTGAGTCAAGTGTTTGGGACTAGATATACCCGATCTCAGGAGCAACGTGTCAAGGATCAGTTGCGTGCTGAGTTGGGTGCAGAGTTGCGTGCAGAGGTGCTAAGAGACGTTAGTGATGAAATCACTCAATTGAAGAACCAATATGCAACCGTGGCAGCTTATATGAAAAGTGTAGGACACCCTTTGCCTCCATCACCAAATGGAGCTGGAAATGGAGATGGAGATCACACACTGTCACTAATGGAGCACAATGGACAGGTAAATTGTGTTTTTTCATGGTACTTTTGAGGCAATGAGAATAGAGTTGGACTTGGCCATTTTATTGATTGAAAATACACTTGCCTCTTATATTGATTGATCAGTGTTGTTGCCAAGGATTAGTTATGTGATTGTTAGGCTTGGTAATGCAGATTTAGTGCTGTTTTTAGTCTAGATTTAAGTCCAGTTGTAGTGCAATGGGTAGTTGGAGTTGCATTCCTTTGTTTTTGGTTTATGAGATTACTGGGTTGTGAATTGATATGTGTGTGAATATATATTCTGTATTTTGAATATATATTCTGTATCTTCTTGTAATATGCTATTTTAGAACATGTATCGTAATCAAATCATAGCATAATCATAGGGTAATCATATCATAGCATAATCATAGGGTAATCATATCGTAATCAAATCTTGTAATCTTCCTTTCTTAGGCGTAGCTTTACTCTATTTAAAGGTGTACTCCTCATTGTAATTCATTCAGAAATAAGATCAGTATTTTCAGTCTCTGTGTCTCTGTTTTCTATCATGGTATCAGAGCGGGTTCCGAAACCCTAACCCTGTTTTTTCAATCAACCTTCTGTCCTAAGATCTCTCTCTCTCTGTCAGCTACTATCGATCCCTCTCTCTCTGTTTTTCAGCAACCCGAATAACAAAAAAAACAACCACAGCAGACCCTCTCCAACCGCCGGTGACCTACCCACACTCCGACAACCTCTAGCAGCACTCGCCGACACTGTAGCAGCTCCGGCGACCTCTGTTACAGCTCTGACAAACCAGTCTAAGGCAGATTGGTACTCCGGTATTCTGTTTTCTTTTCTGTTTTTGACTGCGTTTCTCTGTTAGCATCATGTCTGGCGATAAAAATCAGGCTATTAGTGTTCGTTTGACCGGTAACAACTACTCCTACTGGGCTCATGTGATGAAAAATTTTGTTGTTGGTAAAGAAATGTGGGGATATGTAGACGGTTCTACATTACCTCCTTCTGATCCAAAAGACCCAGGGTATGCCACTGCCTTGGGAAAATGGAACACAGGGAATGCACGGATTTTGACTTGGTTTCACAACTCCGTAGAACCAAGTATTGGCATGAATTTTTCGAAATATGACACAGCAAAGAAAGTTTGGGATTATCTACAAGCTCTGTATCTTGAATCAAATTTTGCTAAACGATATGAGCTTGAAATGTCCATCCGAAATACCACCCAAAACAATAAATCGATTCAAGAATTTTATAACGAAATGACTACATATTGGGATCAGTTAGCTCTCATGGAACCTTCAGATTTGCAGCTACTTGATAGTTATGTCAGATTTCGTGAGGAGCTACGACTTGTTCAGTTTCTCATGGCCCTTCGAACTCAGTTTGAGCCTCTTCGTGGGGCTATCTTGCATCGGTCTCCATTGCCCTCAGTAGATGGTGCTGTTCATGAGCTTATCGCTGAGGAAACACGGTTCAAAATGGCTAATCTTGCACCTCCCTCACAGTCTGTCTTTGCTCCATTTGCTCCATCTGGTCAATATCCGGCACATCACTCGCCCACTCCAGCATCTCATCCTGTCCAATTTGCGACCAAGCCAAGGCCTCAAATTCCTGAAGATGAGTGTAATTATTGCCATCAGAAGGGTCATTGGAAGCATCAGTGCCCTAACCGTCCCAAGCCAAAGGGACGAAATGTTACTCAGTCGACTGGTTCTCACGCCCCACATCAGTCTCGGGCACCACAACAGTATCCTCGCCCTCCTGCAGCCTTGGCAACACCGGTCTCCAGTAGTGCACCTCCAGAGTTTGATTATGAGCAATTTCAGCAGTATCAGGCTTACATGGAAGCCATTCGAGGGGGTTCCCCCCAAGCCTCTGCCATGACTACCACTCACTCAGGTTTGCGTGGTTCTCCCACCTCAGGTATCCAACCCACCACTTGGATCTTTGATTCTGGCTCTTCTCACCATATGACTCCCGATCTGTCTCTTCTTAGTAATTGTGTGCCACCTGCTTTTCCTATTAGTATTGCCACAGCCAATGGTTCTCCCATGCATGTTGCTTCTATTGGTTCCATTCTATCTTCTACTGCACCGTCACTATCTATTCCTAATGTCTTTTATGTTCCTCAGTTGTCTTTGAGCCTACTTTCAATCACCCAATTATCTGACTCTGGTTTTGATGTTGTTTTTTCTTCCTCTGGTTGTGTTGTGCAGGATCGGGATTCCAATAAGCAGATTGGGGCAGGCCGTAGAGTTGGTGATCTCTATCTTTTGGAGCACTTGCATCTCCCAATAAAACCTTCTTCCACTGCTGCGTCATCTTTTTGTTTAGATCATAAGTCATCTCCGTTTTATATTTGGCATTCTAGATTAGGACATCTATCTAGTGAGCGTCTAAAACTTTTAGTTCAGGCAGGTCATTTGGGTCATATTTCAGTCAGTGATATTTCAGAATGCAGTGGTTGTAAGTTTGCAAAAATGTCAGCTTTACCTTTTAATAAAAGTACTTCTGTTTCTACTTCGCCTTTTCAACTTGTTCACACTGATTTATGGGGCCCTTCTCCGGTTGCCACTAAAGGTGGTTTTGTCTATTATGTCTCTTTTGTGGATGACTTTAGTCGGTATACTTGGGTTTACTTAATGACACACAAATCTGAGTTCTTTACGATTTATAAGAATTTCCATGCCATGGTTCAAAATCAGTTTTCTACATCGGTTAAAATTCTTCGGTCTGACTTGGGTGGGGAATATTCACTCTCAGAGTTTCATAAATTCCTAGATTCGCTTGGGACTATCCACCAATCGTCTTGCACTGACACTCCTGCCCAAAATGGTAGAGCTGAAAGAAAACATCGTCACCTTCTTAATACTGCTCGGTCTCTACTCCTGTCTTCCTCCGTCCCGTTCTGTTACTGGGGAGAAGCTGTTCTCACTGCAGCCTATCTCCTGAATCGGATGCCCACCCCTCTTCTCTCTGGTAGCTCTCCTTATGAGCGGTTTTATGGTCAGGTTCCTAATTACTCTCTTCTTCGAGTGTTTGGTTCTACCTGTTTTGTTCTCCTCCCCAAGAAAGACCGCACTAAGCTCAGCGCCCGCTGTGTCTTAGGTGTTTTTTTGGGGTATGGCATTAATCAAAAAGGGTATCGGTGTTATGATCCTGTGACCAAAAAGCTTTATGTTTCAAGGCATGTTGTCTTCTTAGAGCGTCTTCCCTATTTTACTCTTCCTCCTCGCACTGCTCCTGTAGCCAAAGAAGACTTGATCTATATTGACCCCTTTCCTATGGATATGGATGTCCCTCCCGAAGAGTACACCTCCACTCTTACGGTATCTGATATTTCTACAGCCCCCTCAGCATCACCTCGCCATGCTCCAATCACCCAGGTCTACACCCGTCGTCCAACTTCTACAGCTGCTCCCCAATCTGCCTCCACGGATCCTGATCCGCCTGTCCGCCGGTATCCCCTCCGCGACAATCGTCAACCACCGGTAAAATATGGCTTTACTAATACCTGTTTCTCATCCTCTTATCAATCATTCCTTTCCCGCATTCACACTTATTTTGAGCCTAGGTCCTATAAAGAAGCTTGCAATGATCCCAATTGGGTGGATGCCATGCAAGCTGAACTTACTGCTCTTGCTCACAATTAGACCTGGGAGTTGGTTTCTCTTCCGGATGGTAAGAATCTAATCGGTTGCAAATGGGTCTACAAGGTTAAGACTCATTCTGATGGTTCTTTAGAACGGTATAAAGCCCGCCTAGTTGCTAAAGGATTTTCTCAGGAGTATGGGATTGATTACGAGGAAACTTTTGCCCCTGTTGCCAAAATGACCACTGTTCGCACCTTGATCTCAGTGGCCGCAGTGCATCAGTGGCCTCTTTCTCAGTTGGATGTAAAGAATGCTTTTCTTAATGGCAATCTCTTTGAAGAGGTTTATATGCGGCCTCCTCCTGGCTTCTCTCATCCTTCCGGTATGGTTTGTCGCTTGCGTCGTGCTCTCTATGGCTTGAAACAGTCCCCTCGCGCTTGGTATTCACGCTTCCAGGATGTTGTTCTTCAAATTGGCTTCACGCCTAGCATGCATGACTCTGCTCTATTTCTCCGTCGCACCTCTCATGGCCTGGTACTTCTCTTACTTTATGTTGATGACATGATCATCACTGGTTCTGATTCTGCTGCTATTGCTGAAGTTAAAAGTCATCTCTTCCGTGAGTTCGAAATGAAAGACTTGGGCCCGCTACGTTATTTCCTTGGTATTGAAGTTGCTTCCTCTCCTCAGGGGTATCTTTTGGGGCAGTCCAAGTATGTTACTGATATCCTTCACCGTGCTCGTCTCACGGATACAAAGACTGTTGATACTCCCCTTGAACTTCATGCCAAGTTCTCTGCCTCTGATGGTGTCCCCCTTGAGGATCCTACGGAATATCGTGAATTGGTGGGCTGCTTGGTTTATCTTACGGTTACTCGGCCAGATATTTCTTATGCAGTTCACATTGTTAGTCAGTTTGTCTCTGCTCCTCGGACTACGCATTGGGCTGCCCTCTTACGTATTCTCCGTTATCTTCGTGGTACCCTTCATCAGTGCCTTCTGATTTCTTCTACATCAAGCTTAACCCTCCATGCTTATGCTGATGCTGACTGGGCAGGTGATGTCAATGACCGCAAATCTACCTCTGGGCTCTGTGTTTTTCTAGGTGATTCTCTTATCTCCTGGAAAAGCAAAAAGCAATCTGTTGTTGCTCGCTCTACCGCGGAAGCTGAATATCGTGCCATGGCCCATGCTACCTCTGAAATCGTCTGGCTTCGCTGGCTTGTTTCCGATATGGGGGTCTCTATTACTACTCCTACACCTCTTTACTGCGACAATAAGAGTGCTATTCAGCTTGCCCACAACTCGGTCTTCCATGAGCGCACGAAGCACATTGAGATTGATTGTCATTTCATACGCCAGCATCTCCAGTCTGGCACCATTGCTTTACCCTTCGTCGCCTCCACATTGCAGCTGGCTGATTTCTTCACGAAGACTCATACCGCTGCTCGTTTCCGCTTTCTCCTTGACAAACTCTCGGTGCTCTCTGCCCTCGCACCTTGAGTTTGAGGGGGGGTGTGAATATATATTCTGTATTTTGAATATATATTCTGTATCTTCTTGTAATATACTATTTTAGAACATGTATCGTAATCAAATCATAGCATAATCATAGGGTAATCATATCATAGCATAATCATAGGGTAATCATATCGTAATCAAATCTTGTAATCTTCCTTTCTTAGGCGTAGCTTTACTCTATTTAAAGGTGTACTCCTCATTGTAATTCATTCAGAAATAAGATCAGTATTTTCAGTCTCTGTGTCTCTGTTTTCTATCAATGTGCTTAGTTGTTTTTGTTTGAGTTTTTTTTTCCTTCTATCCAATTTCAGTGCAGGTTATTCAAATCTGTTTTCAGTGCAGGTTTAGCACTTATTGAAATATGCATTTTCAGGTTATTGATACAAAGATGCACTTTGGTTCAAATCTATTGGAATGAAACCTGCATTTTTTGTAGTGAAACCAGCATTTTTATAAGTTCAGTTCCGTTTCTTTTTGCTGTGAGTTCATTTCTGTTTCTGTTATGCATAAAGCAGAACCAAAGTAATGAAAGCTGTTGGAATGACTTTGGTAGTGAAACCTGCATTTTTGCTGTAGTTTTTGGCATACTCTGTCCAAATTTCCTGCATACTCTATCCCTGTTATGAAGCACAAAATCAAGGCATTAAACTTGATGGCAATGACTACCGTAATTTCATTCATAGCATAAAGGGTGAATACGGGTGTAGTTTGGGAATGATGTATTTTTGTGGAATGTGTTGAAATGAGTAAATGAATCTTCAGTTGGGTTTGATGGGGGTGGTGTGTCATGAATTCCCATGTATGCTGGAGTGCATTGGCTTGAAACTTTGAGAGAGAGGGAGGGAGGCTGGTATACTCTATTTTTTCCCACAGCTTTTTGTATATAATAATAATGGGTGTATATTTCACATTTGGAGGGAAACAGATGTAAAGTTGGCGCCCATGGGAAAGGAGAATCCTCCTGCTCGACATAGGAAGGAGATAAGTTTATAGAGAGAGAGAGAGAGAGAGAGAGAGAGAGAGAGAGAGAGAGAGAGAGAGAGAGAGAGAGAGTATGATCAATATTGCTTCCTCTGACCATTTTAACATGATCAGTCTTTAATCTGTATCCTTCCAAGGAATCTTTCCATGTAGGAGTTAGAATTCCCGTGTCCGTGTTCGTATCCGTATCGCTGTCCGTGCATTCATACCTCAGGATATTGTCATTGCATTGTGAAGCTCATTTAGTTCCTTCTTTTCTTTTTTGCTTTCGTTTCATGGAAGAAAGTAGAAATCCGTTTGTTTCATTTTTTGTGGAGAGAAGACTTGATGAAAACAGGTATTGGACATAAGCTTAACAAACTATTGATAACATTTGCTACCACTCCAATTGGTATATGGAATTAAAGGCTTCAGAACTGAAGCTTTTACTTGTGGAGGAAGATTAGAATACACCCGGTTAGTACCCATTAGTGAATGTTGAAGAGTGATAGACTGTGTATAGATTGACCTTTTACATTAACTGCGATAGACTGTGTACAGATTGACCTTTTACATTAACTGCACAATGTGGCTGTTCTTAGGCTCAAATCCACAACGTAGAGGTTAGTAGGCTGAGTTTTTGACAACTGATCACTTGAACCAATAGTCACCTTTCTGTTAGGAAAAGTATTCTTGTTGGAAATGGCAGGACGTTTCCTTGTATATATAGGGTAATGGCAGATAGCACAATGAAATTTATGTGTCTTTCAGTATAGCTTATAGCTGTTTACACTTCTGCAACTTGTATACATAAATGTGTTAGGTATACCAATTGCCTAATCCTTGATTAATCACATACAACGTGTATGACTTAATGTAGTATAGAAGCCTTCTGTTGTCAGATTAGATGCAGTTGCTTGAATTGGATATCTGGTATTTAGTTGGAATGTTCAATAAGGCGGGTAGACTTGACATGGAACCAAATTGGATCTGACTACTGCTCCTGCCCATGTAAGATCGTATCGCGTACCTAAAAAGATTTCTTGATAAGATTCTAGGTATAGTTCCAACTTTGTTTCGGCTGAACTGAAATAGGTAGGCATTAGTCTTTAGATTGGTATCTGTGTGACTTGTAGATAGTAAGTCTTTTGGATCAGTTTTTATGAAAACTTGTTTTGTGTCTACAACATAGTTGTCAAAATCCACCTATGTATAAACGTGTAATTGTTTCTTGTATTTGCAGGTTGATAGGACGTAGACAGACATGGAAGACATGCAATAGGAATGACGGAAATTCTTCTTGATAATGAAAATTGTTTTTGTTCTTTTTGTTTTGGAGGTTCGCAACCAAAAGCATGTTTTGGGCCTTTGTGTTGCTTAGGTTAGTATGATCTTTTGTTTTTGGAGATACACATGCAATTGAAACTTATATTTTGACGCTTTGGGTTTAATTTTCACATTGGCATTCTATGCCTCATATTGTTATTTTTTGTTTATATACGGAACTTGCGTTTTGGTTATATATGGAACTTGCATTTTGGTTTTGCTAGTGGAACTTCAAATTGTTTTGGTTAGTTACAATTTTGTATGCAGGAAATGTGTTATAAAAATGGTACTAGGTTAGGATAATTTGTTAATGAAAAAATCATGTATTAAAAATGAAAGCTGTAAAAAAACAAAACTTTTAGTGGCGGTTTACAAATGCCGGTAAAAGCAATGGAAAGAAAAAACCAAGATATAAAAATGGCATTTGGAAAATGTCGGTAAAAGCTACAAAAAATACGGCACTTATAAAATGCCAGAAAAGGTATATAAAAAGGGTAAAAGTTATAAAAAATACGACACTTATAAAATGCCGGTAATATTATCTTTTCCGGCATTTGCACCACCCGATGGTAATAAAAGTATATTTGGCAATTCTTTTTCCGGCACTTTACAAATGCCGGGAAAACTAGTAACAAACGCCGGTTTTATTTCTAGCATTTGTACAAATGCCGTTTTTGTATTCCGACACTTGTTTGAGCGGCATTTTTTATTTTCGTCAACAAATGCCGGGAATACTATTACCGGCATTAATTTCATCTTTACCGGCGTTTATGAAATGCCGGAAAAAGCTTAATTTGGCGTAAGTGGACACTTGTTGTATTATGTGACAGGTGGGAAGTGCAAGCACTGCAGCCCTAAGTGGATTCAAAGTTAGTGCACCTAAAAGACCCAAGTTAGGATTGGTAAGAAGCTCTAAACTTATGTTCCCTACATGTATCAGTTCATTACATATTTCTTCTTCTCTTAATTGTGACACAGGTGAGGAACCATGTAACTGTAGTGGCTCTGGAAATGGGGCTCAGACCGCTCACCGAGCCACAATGCTTCGAGCGGGACCAAGAGCACGCCCGCTCCTCATCCAACATAGAGAGTGATCCCGAGGCGTCCCTTCGAAACATCGCTCGGTGGGAATAGTTCGGCCAGGTCTTGTCGCTATCTAAGAGTGCGAAGCATGCCCGACCCCGACTCCCCGAGGCTGCTTGAAGGAAGACGGTTACGCCAGCAGAATAATCATTGGGATCTGATGTGGCCATGTGCTCTGTAACCATCTTATCCCATTTGTCACATATGACGTCACCCGATGTGGTTACCCAAGCGTACCCTCCACGTGTTAGCTTGGAGGCCAAGCAAATCAAGGTCTATAAATACAAAGAGACTCTAACCTAAAGAGGTATGCCATTCTACCCTAACCCTAGACCTAAACACTTCTCCCTACATCTAACTTGATCGTCGGAGGGTCATTGGGCTTTCACAGCCCTAGTGACTTGTTGCAGGTCCGGCGGTGGGTGAGTGGAGCAGCGGAGGAAGGAATCGGAACCGACCCATGGTCAAGATCCCGATAAACCGAACCCCTACAATTGGCGACTCTGCTGGGGACGTAACTGCCCTCTCAGCTTTCCATTTCTTCTCCTTTCTAAGCTCCGTTCAAAATTCCTAAACCAAGTTGGTGGAGGTTCCAAATCCACCTCTCAGCGATACCACCCTCAGACTTGGACCCCTCAGAGATCATCACCTGGGCTCCGGCCAGCACCTAAACGGCAGACGCAGGGCCGTCCTCCAAACTCCATACCTACATCCGTCACCTGGAGCGGAAGATCGACGACCTCACAACTATTGTGGAGTGGGACAGGCGTGTTAGGGACGAGCTGGCCGAGATCAAGCACTTCCTCCAAATCTCTCCCTCTCACTCCGTCAGAAGCCGTGACGGGTGAAGGAGCCACCACAACCCTCCCTACAGTCGTGGAGGGGGTCCCCTAGTGGAGCACCGACCTCGGCCCTGAGCAAAAAATCGCCTCAAGCCACCGGAAGAGGCAGGCCGCACTGAAAAGGGTGAGCGGCGTAGGGAGCACTCCCGTTCCTCTAACCCCAACCCCAAAGGACATCCTGGGAAGCGATCCGCCTTCGAGAGGCTCGGAGCCGGAAGCGTCTCCGCCTTCTCCACCCATTCTATCTGAAACGACAAGGGGCACATCGAGCCCACCCCTAGTTTCACGAAAATCGTAAGGGAGGATAATAGCCTCATGGAGATCCAAACCAAGGGGTACCGCGAACGCCTAAAAAATGCACGCGAAAAAAGCCTGATTATCAAGCACCCCCAAAATGGTCGTGACAGAAGCCCAGTCACCGAGCACCTCGAGCACCACCCTCGAGATAGCTATAAGTCCGACAGATGAAAGGACCGGCACAAACACTCCCCTCAGAAGTCGGGAAGTGTTCCGCCAAAACAAAGGGACTACGAAAGATTGGACCATCTCACCCCAAAGAAGTGTTCCGCGATCGAGCGTCCAGATAGTCCCGACCGTTCGATCTGACCTCATCGTGACGCCCGTCTCGAGAGACTCACGACCTCTCCTTTTGCAAAAGCGATCGATTCAGTCACCCCGCAAAAGGATTCACCCAACCCAAGTTTGCCAAGTACGATGGCAAGACCGAAGCTTACACTCGGTACACTACAAGCACGTTATGTCTCTATTCCTCCGGAACGAACCCTCGGACGATGCCCTCCTGTGCAAAGTCTTTCCTGCAAGCCTCGGGAACCTGGGCCTTACATGTTTCAACCAGCTCCCTCCTCGGTCCATTTCCTTGTTCGATTCCCTTTTCGACGCCTTCATGGCTCGGTTCGTCACTAGCAATAAGCACGAAAAGGAAATCGACTCTCTCCTCGCATTGCACAAACGGAGCGATGAGACGCTCTGTCAATACGTGTGAGCGCAGCCGCCTGGGGGGTGGCCGCTCGGTGCTCGCGTGACCGAGCACGTGTGGGTAGATTTTATTGAAAACACGATGAGTGCCACAAAACACTGTCAAATACTTGCATGTAAACAAGTACTTGACAAAATCCAGAGTCGCCACTTGGTTTAGGTCCAAGAACCATGAATAACTCTTATGGAAAGGCTTTGATACTTGCATCACCATAGATGGGTCCAGGGGCTAAGGTACCGAGTGGGAAGGTGTTAGGCACCCACTCCACCCAATTCGACGATCGGCCTCTACTCACCACCATTGGTTCAAATCATCTCTATCCTAAATGCACAAGACTCGAGCAAACGGATAGGTAGGTTTTAGTAAACATGTTTTTGAAAAAAGAGTCTTTTGCAAGAGGGAAAAATCATTTGAAAAACTACCTCTGTCGAATGCAGCACATAAAAAAGAAAACAAAAGCAAACAACTTATGGATGAGGGCCTAGAGATGAACATCCCATTATCATCCCGTATCTACAGGTGATGGTCAATAGCCATCCTTAGGTCCTAATACGGTTCCTAAATCTAAACTAGCACACAAGAATTAATCCACCGTTGCAAATGCCAGAAGGGTCCTTACTTCTAGGGGAAGTTACCCTAAAGCTAACGAGCATAGCAAAGGCCTGAATTAAATAGGTGCGTACGACATGTGATATTAAACTAGACATGCAACTAAACAGAAGTAGGAAACATGCATGATATGATTGAACTAACATGCAACATGAACGAATTAGGAAACTTGCTAAAATCGAAAACCTGACCAGATTAGGAAACTTTCCAAATTAGGAAACCCGACCAAGTTAGGAAAGTAACCCGATTAGGAAGGCCGACCGGATTAGGAAACTCTCCAAATTAGAAAACTAGGTCAAATTAGGAAAGTAACTCGATTAGGAAACCACATGCATCGATAGGGTACTCATGGATAAACCATGAGGGCAAAACAGCTAATTAAACGAACATTAAACTAATATGCAACATGCAGGGGTAAAAAGGTAATTTGGCATGCTGGGGTGAAATCGGCAGCATAACGGCTGTAATCAGACAGAGTAACAACTGTAATTGAGCAGCATAACAGTATGGGCTAATAGATCAAGGAGCATGCGAACAATATAACGACAGGGGTAAAACGGTAAATGTGCATGCATAAAGAGTAACAACTACGTGGATGCATGTGCGAGTGATCGTACGAACAGGATAATCTATTAAAGAACTAAAATGTACAGTTCTATGACTAAACATGCATGAAGGGCAAAATAGTCATTATACATGAACTATTTAAACCCTAGATTATTATGCATAAACGAAAATTATACTAGCATGCAATATTAAAACGAATTAGAAAGCCTAAACTTGCATGAACTAAGCAAGAACATAAATAAACCTAAGCATGAAACTAGCTAATTGAACTAAGCAATAATTAAATAGCTGCTAAACTAAACTAAACAATAAAGAAAATAAAGACAAACGACAAACGACATACCTTGACTCCACAAGACCAAGCAGACCGCCCTCAGGAATTGAGCAGGAATTGAACTAGATTGCCTGTAGGGGAGCAACCTTGATGCAAGATGCCTTCGATAGCCTAACGATATAGAGAAGACTTTCCTGTGCTCGAGTACTAGCCAAGAGACCTTGGCTTTCTCTCAAGCGAAATGATTTTTGAACGAGTTGAAACCTATGGCGGTAAGGGGTTTATATAGGGTGAATTCGCGGAGTAAAGACGATGATTTTTCAATGTGGGACTAAGAAAACACCTAAAGTACGGAGTCTAGCATGTTTGCACACAAAATGAGGCCGTTTTAGGAGTGAAGGCCGGCCCGGCTTTGGCCCTGGTTTGGGTTCTGGGTCTGTAAAAAGATAAAACTTCGCGGACTCGCTCCGGACACTCCCGAACTCGGATTTGCATGTTCTTTGGACCGTTGAAAAGCTTGTTGAGTCTAATTTCTAACCCAATTGGTTTGGATGACAAATGTTTTGTACATAAAAAGATATGACAATTATACCCTCAGCGGGTCAGAAAATGAACTGTTTTGGTAAAATTCTCGCATCTCTCATTTCAAATTGGATTGAGGCTTATTATATATCAATAAAAAGGGGTTTAAAGTACTAGATGATGGTGGAATCCAACTATAAAAATAAGGAAGTTTGGTTTGTGAAAAGTGGGCTGAAAAAGTAGACTAAATTGATGATTGACGATGCTATTAGGGCCAAAACATGTGTCCGCACACTTTTACTCACTCTAAGGTGTTTGGGGGCCAAAAACAAATCATTTATTGAATAAAAAGACTCAACATCATTTTGAAAATGACTTAGCATGAAAGAAAACATTACTTTGAAAAGGGTTTACGACTCAATAAAATGTTTTGACGAAATTTGTAACAAAAACAACAACGAAAGGCTATCTTTGGACATCTATGCATCAAGATCACCTCTTGTGAACAACCATAATCGAAAGCAACATTCTCATCATTGGGCGGTCGCTTGGCGGGAGGCCTAAGCGTTACAGGCTACCAAATGGGGTGTCTATAGTACGCCGGTCGCTACTGGGAGCTCTTTAACGAAATTGAGGGATGCGACGAAGTCATTTCGACCCGAGGGTTTAAGCTCGATCTCACCACGCAGAATAAGCAGGTGTATGATGACCTGGCTCGAAACAAACCAGGATCCATGAAAGAGCTCATGTCCCGTATTGAATGGTGGTGCCAGCTAATCGAGTCCAAGGCTGAGCGGGGAATCGGGAAGCTAGCAAGCCTGAAAGTCCCTGTCATCTCGGCAGTCGTAACAGCCGCAGCTTACGCCCCGACCCCCAAAACGTAGGTCAACAACATAAAGCAATCACCAAAGCGGGGACCGAAGCCGAGCAATTTCAATGCCGAAAACACTGTCTTCACCATCCCCATCTACTGGATCATCGACCAGGTTAAGGACCAGCCTTTCTTCTCCTTCCCAAACTAGAAGCTTGGCACTGAGAACGGGAAGATGAAGAACCCGATTGTTCGATGCAGCTTCCACAACGAGCAAGGCCACTTCACCACCGCTTGCAAGCTCTTCAAGTCTTTCTTATACTATGCTTCATTTTGTCGTCAAATTAATATTAGCTATTAATTGCTATAGGTGTAAACACCCTATTTTGGACTTTCCAGGATAGTTTATTTACGGTCTTTGATTCCCCAATGATGATCAAGGTCGAGAACATCCCGAGGTTGTTAATGAGTTTGAGCTTTGAGCGCTCCGAACCTCATCCCAAGCCCTTTCAAACCCCTTCAAAACCCTTCGAGCCAGAACCAAATGGCCTCAGCAAAACCCTACTTGCGCGCGCTGGTTTCTCACTACTATGTGCTGGTGAGCTGCCACGTGTCAGTCATCAACCTTTGACCCAGCTTCCACTGGCACACGCCTGTCAACAAGCTGCGTACGCCAGTAAACCCCAGTCAAATCACCTTTATGCAGCCAAATGTGCGGGACTTTTGGGCCACCCTGACGTGGGCTACAGCTCCCTGATGATGGCATTCGTCCAGAACTGCTCCCCCCTCTCTCCTACATCTTCCATCAACTAGTCCCATGCATTTAATGCATGGGAGGCTCCTCTCCTTAACCCAACCAGCCCTTAACCCAATGGATCCAGCCCTCCATCAGTCCTCCTTGGCCGATAAATACCCCTCCCTTTCACCCTTGCAAAGGGTTGGTTCACAAGGTTAACTCCATTAAAGAAGCCCAAGCTTTGGTCTTTCTTCTCCCTCTTGTTCTTCTTGCTTTTTCTTTCATCCATTGAGAGATAAGGTAAGGAGAATAACATCCACAGTCCATAACACCCCCATACTCATCTCTCAAACCCTTAAATCCCAAGCTCAAGCTCAAGCTCACTTCCAAACTCACAAGCAAAGGTATACCACCTTTTGCTCTGTTATCTGTTCTGACCCCTGAGGGGGGCTGGCAGGGTCAAGGCTGGTAATCTATACCAGTCCTGGCCCTAATGCTAGCAAGGTTTCAAAACCGTGTGTGATGATTTGTGGCGCGCGCCAATTAACCATAGCCGTACGCCAGTCATGGCTGTATGGCACAACTGGCGTGGGGATCACCGATCATCTTTTTCTTGCTTTATATTGCCTTTGATCACCCTCTTGCATGATAAAAAATAGTTTATTGCTTTCTGTCTTTTAGAACTGTTTAGTTATAGTACTCAGTACTTCTTTTCTGTTGCTTTGGAATGCCTCTGGGAGCCTTCTGGTTATGTTCCAGAGCCCAGATGATGCAAAGCCAAGCACTGGCCAAGTCGTGTTAACTGGCGCACGGTACCTTGTACCTGCGTGCGCCAGTCACACCTTGACCAATGGCTGGCCCTTGCATGGCAACTAGGCTCTGGCCTCTGTTTTTCCTCCCCTCACTGTTTAAGGGGTTTGCTGTTTATTTGGTAGGCTTTCAAGCCCTTTATCTGTCTGTAACTATATTATACTGTTGATATAAACTGCGTGGTTTGTCCTGGGTGTGCACTGGTCCATTCTAGAGCCCAGAGGGTTATTTGCAAGAGTTGTGAGTTTGGGCTTACCAGCGCACGCCAGAACTGGTGTGGCGCACGCAGGTTGTGTCTGTATGTAGTGGCTTGGCCAGTGCACACAGACTCGTTCCTGCGTGCACCATATTAAGTCAGTGTGTTCCAGTTTGTCCAAAACACTCACAGGAGCTTGTTCTCAATCTATTATACTTGCTTTAGATCAAACATCAACATACATCACATTTTTATCACATGATGCAAACTTGTTACAGTTTTAATCCCCATTAATTGTTCCCCCGCTCTAACTGGCTAAAAATGATCAAAATGAGAGAAATGCAAACGTTTTACAAAAAAATGCCCGAGTAGAGACCGATCTCCGGATTGGGCTAGAGGGGTGCCATAAAACCCTTCCCCTCTCGTAACCTGGCTCCCGAACCTCAGATATCGAAGGTGACGAAGGTCCAGTCTACAAGCCTTTTTCAAAATCAAAAACGTAACCAAACGTTTCAAGTTCGGTTCCTTGGGTGTTTTCCGCAAAACCCGAGTGGCGACTCTGAATCGAAGCGTTTCGCTGCGCTTTTCCAAAAAGGACGCACCCATACTTTTATACAAAAATGTAAAATTTTGGGGCGTGTGCCCACATTGGCGACTCTGCTAGGGACCATTGCATTAATCTACATTTGGAAATTAATACATAAATGAACAATTTTCAAAAAGTTTGTCAAAACAGTACGCTCCGCGCTGCTGAAGAACGGAATGGTAACGTAACAGGATTCTACATCCGACCACTCCGAACTGGGGCTTTTACTATTGTTCGCTTGTGTAGTCTTTTCCAAGTGTCGATTAATAAAATTGAGCCAAACTTCAAAAGGCATTCCAAAAAGCATTGCATTTCTCTCTCTCGATCTTTCTTTAGCGCGCGTTCATGTGCATCGATGTTGGTAAGCCCCGTTGAGGTGTTTTGGGTAACCAGCATAGTTTACTGGAGCCCGGGGTCCTCGAACGCCCAACAACCTTGGACGATGATGAGACGTATTACCGTTCGACCATTGCTTTGCTATACGCGTTGCAATGGGAGGTATAAAGCGGCTCTAGTCAGAGGAACCCCCTTAAGCCAAAATCAGCCTCGCCATGCGTACAAAGCACTATAACCTTTCAAACTAAGACAGGAATCCACAGGGTAGGATTACTTGCATCTAACCCCCATAAACTGTCTATGTGTTACTGCTTTCCCTATCGCATGCCTGTACATTCATTTATACTGTTTTGCGTAGGAGCATGCTAGGGCGGCTTTTAGGTTGTCTCTCTTTCAAGCCCGTCTTATGCCTACAAGGACGCTGCTTGGCCCGATGAAGAGTTGTGCATCTTGATGGTGCACGTTATCTATTTTCAAATTCCTTGGATCAACGAGACTTTGGGAAATCAAGACTTTCTAAGTCCTTGCCTAAATCCGATCGAGGTTTCAAACAGAAAACTAGGAACAACGGAGAGAATGCCGTGATACTTACACCACCTTGGTTATCGTGCGAAGCACGTACACTGCTCAGGCTAAGTGGAGTGTTACCACAACGCCGCCCCGATTCCGGTATCACGTCATCTACACCGAGTTGTTCCAACCTCCAAAGTTGAAACCTCGAGAATGGAATAGTTAAAGGCTTAGACTGTTTTGACATCTCTTAGTGTTAGTCAATTCAAACAAGGATACACCGTCGAAAAGAAATCCGAGGATCTTGGCAGCGTTCGAACGTCATGAGATAGACTTGTCTGCTAGTTGTAGAGTCTAGGAGGACACCAACGACAACATGTACATTGCATTCTTTCAAAATAAACTGTTGCAGGGACACTTCCTGAGCCTTCGATTGCTTTACTGTCTAGCTTTGGGCGTTGCACCATCAAGGAAAGTACCGAAAAGAAGAGCCAAACCTGCTTGGGAGTGTCTGCCGGGGCTATTTCACTAGCATTACCAAAGCCATATCACCTTCCTCGATCATCAATCCAAAATGGCAGCACAAACAGAGCTGGCTGAGATAAAGAAGGTTGTGGAAGAAATGAGCCAGAAGCTGGACAAACAAATGATTATCATCTAGGGGCTGGTTGACCTTTTTACCTTTGCCCTGTCAAAATCGGATCTGGTGCTAAATGCTGCTAATGCCAGAGCCAAAGAACCTCCTCAGGCCTGCCACACTCCGGCGGTCGGAATCAAGCCGTGCTCAAGAGACATGTTCAAAAGTCTGGCCGAGTTCCATGAGGTTAGAGTTCACCCAAAGGAGGATGCTGAATCCCTGATCAAAGTCACCACCAAAAGTGAAAGAATGCACCCTGTTGAAGGCGCAGTGTTGTGCAAAGCAAGCAAGGGTTCCACCTTGAACCCTCAATCCCGTCGCCGGAGCCAGCCAAGGATCTTCTCATGCTTATCCGCACCGCTGGCTCAGTTTATGAGAAACTTCTCAATGCCGGTTCCATCAGGCCTCTAACCCCAACTCCACTGCCCAAGGTTCTCCCTGCTAGCCACAACCCTAATCACTTCTGCACCTACCATCAAATGCCTGGCCATTCCACCAATGCCTGTTATCGCCTCCGACATGCCGTTCAAGATCTCATCGATAATGGCATCATTCCAGTCCCACTCCCATCAAAACCCGATGGCATTCCCAGCTCCTTGTTTCAACTCAATTCTGACCCTTTTGTCGGTCAGATATCTATCACCTCTACTCAAATCAACCCAAGCTCCACCATACTCAACCCTACCCTCTACATTGTCCCAGAAAATCAACCCAAACCGATTGTATCCACCCCGTCTGAACCCGAGGCTAGTCCAGTGGCCGCAGTTTGTGCAATTGAAGCTTTCTCTGCCAACACCTGATCTGACGGTGATGAGGGGCTTGCAAAGGCAGAATTCAAGAGGGAGCTTATTCAAGTCAAGGAGCAGACTGACAGGCTGAGGATCATTGTTCATGGGAGCACTGAGTAGGTTTGGTCAAAGAAGCTGAGGAAGCCGAAGTGCTGCTGCTTGGGCCTGACATCCTCTAGATCCTACCTCTTTGTGAGGAAGCCAAGGGTAACAATAAAAGTTGCATTGTCAAATCGTGTTTAGCTTGCATTGCACACTTTTGAGTCTGAGTCTGACACAGTGTTAGTTAAGTCGTCTAAGTCTAGCTCTGAGTCGGAGTTTGTGCCTCTTGGCCCTCCATGTCGTAGCGTCTATTCTCAATTCGAGTCTTTTGCTGTACTTGGCAACCTCTGAGGTTTCTGTTTACGATATGCATGATCCTGCTTCTTTGTACTTTGCCAGCTTTTGAATAAACTATGTCGACCCTGACGACGATGGGATAGATTTCGATGGGATCATTCCCCAAGGAAATGTGTTCCCTCGCCGAAAGGGAAGACAAAAGGCATGCTCGGCCTATTTAAAAGAAGTAGTAGTTTCAATAAACTTGAAAGATGAGGTAGACCCTTGGATGATTCAAAATTGGCTCAACGCTGTCCCCAAAGGAGAATTCCGCCTAGTCCGACAGGTTTGAGGAACTCGTCGACGTTCTGGCATGGTCTCACAAAGACACACCTCGCATTGATCATGAGATAAGGAAACATCAAATCCCCTACTACCGGATGCCAAGCTAGAAAGTGGAAGCTCAGAAGGCTCCAGGCCTCGTACCATGTTCAAAACAGTGTCAGCGGCATTCCATCAAGCGCACATTAGAAAGGCGCAAAAGTGGCCTGGAGCGAGGCATTTCCAACTGAAGCAGTCAAGACCCTGTGTTATCAAAAGCCATTTTATCAAGGGCTGCAGCCAGAGTTCGTCAAACTCAACAGCAACAAAACTTCAATGCCTTGGCCAACCAGGATCAATTCAAGAGCCACTTTTCCCTGAGAGAAGCTCGTTGGGTCGAAAACCACAAGGGTGGGCGGTTCCAAGCAAAAGTTAGAGCAGCCTGCTAGACCGAAAACCTAAGGGGGCAGTCTAGGCAAAAATAAATAGGCAAAAGTTGAAAGCTCGCTAGGCCGAAAACCTGAAAAGGCGGTTCTAGGCAAAAGTTAGAGCGTAAAAGGAGAGGTAAAATACACGAGTGAACCTTGGCCTGAACTACGTTTTGACCTGATTCCCCAGAATGGGATACGTAGGCAGTCCCTCTTCGAGACTCGGTCATAATCTATTCAACTGGATCATAGGTTTGCAGCTTTGGTCCACCGCAATGGTCGCCAGAATGGGATACGTAGGCAGTCTCTCTTCAAGACTCGGTCTCAATCTATCAACTGGATCACAGGTTTGCAGCTTTGGTACACCGCGATGGTCGCTTAAACGGGATATGTAGGCAACCCCTCCCTGAGGTTCGGCCACAATCTATTAATTTGATCCAAGGCTTTGGTGCATCGCCGTGGTCGAGAACAGGACAAGCTTCATCAGAAACAGAAGGGGAAAACCTTTCATCTTTCAATCTTATTTCAAACTACTACTTCAATTGCAAAACTGAGCAAAAGCCTTAAAAAAAAAGATATAAGCATAAAAAACAGAACGAAATGCTTGCGAGGTCCAGTGGACCCACAGTTTATTCTAAGTTCAGCGAAGTCTAAGTTAAGCAGCTGCACGAGCTTTTCGGTTACGCACGCTTGTTCAAAGTGATGCGCGTTGGTCTCAAACCTGTACGCACTTCTTCAATTCTTGCCGCAGGCAGCAGTGGGCAACCATCGTGTCCAACAAAGATTTCGGACCCTCGATGGGGTATTTCAAGTCGAAACCAAGGTTTCGGTGCCTCGAAATTGGTTTTAAGGACTCTTGCCAAGTTTTCTATACCGTGCACGTCATGTGGCCTGATGTGACTGTGTGGGGGTGTCGGTTTTAGTCCGGGCCTATATAAGTCACCCCTTTTGCGTCTTTTGTTCACCTTTGCGATATTTTTCTAGTTTTTTGGTCTATTGCCCATTCCGGGGCTTTCTTCTCTATTTCGTTTATTCGTACAGGTCTTTGTACATATTTGACTGTGTGTGAGTGTCAGTTTCACCTATCTAGAGATATTTTGGATTTTGGCCTGTTAATGCCCAAAATTTCATTATTACCCATGTGTCGGAGAGTCTGCATTGTATCCTAGGACTCTTCTTCCTCATTCTTCCGAGCTAGGCAGTCTATACGTGTGCGTATGTCTGTGTGTCAACTCGATTCGCTCGTCAATGCAAGTTGGATATTAGCGATTGGTTTATACTCTATCTCCAATGAACCGAGAATAATGCAACTTTTACAGCACCGCTACGGCATCCATAGTCCAAGCAGCAAGTCATCAAGTACAGAGGGATACATTGGCCCAATGCAAAAGCAAGTCAAGCAAGTCACAGGGTGCTCTAACCCGTTCAAAAATTATCTACCTGGGCACACAGGCCCGCAACTCAAATCAAAGCAGTAAAGCAAAAGTGTGGCTCAGTGGTAGCCCTCAATCGTCAAAATTGTCCTGGTCGTTGTTTGTGTCGTCCCATCCTCTAGAAGCCGCCCTAGTCTGCCTTTGCATTTTCATTTTTTTCTTATGTGTTTAGCATATATTGTCGTTGCATATTGTATATCAAATGTCAAAAGCAGGAAAGTGCATCAAATCAAATCAATCCAAGACACGTGGAGGCTTTCAAATCAAATCAAATCAGCATTGAGGCGTTTCTACAGTCAGTGTTGTGACATTGGCAAATCAAATCAGCATTGAGGTGTTTCTATCGTCAGTGTTGTGGCATTGGCAAGTCAAATCAAATCAGCGTTGATGCCCATTCCCAACAGGCAGCCCATGTTGCCCTGATCCATGTTTCCATCCCGCAGTCTTATTGCTCTGCCTCGGATGGTCCTTGATAAGGAGATTGGCTCTGATTCCCAACAGATGGAATTTAACCTACCTGATGCGACCTACCCGTGATTGTTGGAACTATCTGTGTCATGGTTAGCTTCAACCTCAACGACAGCCAGTCCTATCCAATTTCAACGATGATCAGCCATGACATCACTGACGATCAGCCATATCGTCCTTCTCAATTGTTCAAACGACGATAAGCCATGTCGTCCTTTTCAATCCATCAACGACGATCAGCCATGTCGTCCTTTCAATCCATCAACGACGATCAGCCATGTCGTCCTTTCAATCATCAACGACGATCAGCCATGTCGTCCTTTCAATCCATCACCGACGATCAGCCATGTCGTCCTTTCAATCCATCACCTACGTTCAGCCATGTCGTCCGTTTCAATCCATCAACAACGATCAGCCATGTCGTCCTTTCAATACATCACCGACGTTCAGCCATGTCGTTCGTTTCAATCCATCAACGACGTTCAGCCATGTCGTCCTTTCAATCCATCAACGACGATCAGCCATGTCGTCCTTTCAATCCATCAATGGCGTTCAGCCATGTCGTCCTTTTTCAATCCTTCAACGACGATCAGAATATTGTTAGTTCACTCCCTCAACGATGGTTCCCGAGTCTTCCTCAATGATGACCCACCGTCCCAGCTCAACGATGGTTCCCGAGTCATCCTCAATGATGATCCACCATCCAATTCCAAATTCAATGACGGTCTGTCCGTCTAACTCCAAATCAACGACGGTCTGTCCGTCCAACTTCAAATCAACGACGGTCTGTCCGTCCGATTCAACCGTTAGCGCATCTTCCAGCAGTATTATTGCTCTGTCTCGGATGGTCCCTGATAAGGAGATTGGCTCTGATTCCCAACAGATGGAATTTAACCTACCTGACGCGATCTACCCGTGATTGTTGGAATTCTTTGTGCCGAAGAAGGTTTGATCCCCAGCAGCAATGATTTATCCGCAGCGGCAATGATTTATCCGCAGCTGATTATTCCCCAGGAGAGTCTGCCTCGGCATTCAATGATGGTCCACCCATCCCCGTTTCTCAACAGAGTTCAAACTCTCTTCCATTGATCTTCAGATGGTCCGCCCGTCTTCAATCTCTCAATGGACGGTACTTTTAAATACATGTCCGCATTTTCTATTTCTTCTGGATAGCCTTGAGAGGGTGTCTAGAAACCTTTGACGTTACTTGTACCAAGACAATGGTGCTCCAAGTGCCGTCAAAAGGGGGCTACTGTATAGTAGACACCCTATTTTGGACTTTCCAGGATAGTTTATTTACGGTATTTGATTTCCCAATGATGATCAAGGTCGAGAACATCCCGAGATTGTTAATGAGTTTGAGCTTTGAGCGCTCCGAACCTCATCCCAAGCCCTTTCAAACCCCCTTCAAAACCCTTCGAGCCAGAACCAAATGGCCTCAGCAAAACCCTACTTGCGCGCGCTGGTTTCTCACTACTGTGCGCTGGTGAGCTGCCACGTGTCAGTCATCAACCTTTGACCCAGCTTCCACTGGCGCACGCCTGTCAACAAGCTGCGTACGCCAGTAAACCCCAGTCAAATCACCTTTATGCAGCCAAATGCGCGAGACTTTTGGGCCACCCTGACGTGGGCTACAGCTCCCTGATGATGGCATTCGTCCAGAACTGCTCCCTCCTCTCTCCTACATCTTCCATCAACTAGTCCCATGCATTTAATGCATGGGAGGCTCCTCTCCTTAACCCAACCAGCCCTTAACCCAACGGATCCAGCCTTCCCTCAGTCCTCATTGGCCTATAAATACCCCTCCCTTTCACCCTTGCAAAGGGTTGGTTCACAAGGTTAACTCCATTAAAGAAGCCCAAGCTTTGGTCTTTCTTCTTCCTCTTGTTCTTCTTGCTTTTTCTTTCATCCATTGAGAGATAAGGCAAGGAGAATAACATCCACAGTCCATAACACCCCCATACTCATCTCTCAAACCCTCAAATCCCAAGCTCAAGCTCAAGCTCACTTCCAAACTCACAAGCAAAGGTATACCACCGTTTGCTCTGTTATCTGTTCTGACCCCTGAGGGGGGCTGGCAGGGTCAAGGCTGGTAATCTATACCAGTCCTGGCCTTAATGCTGGCAATGTTTCAAAACCGTGTGTGATGATCTGTGGCGCTGTAGACACCCCAATCTGGGTCTCCCAATCGTTTTACTTATTTTTACGATTTTCTTGTTTCCCCGATGATGAAATCGGATCAAACAGAGCTTGGATTGGAATTGGATTAGGCTTGGAACGCTCAGAAACCTTACTTGAACCTTTCAAACCCTTCTGAACCTTCAGTCAAACCCTAAGTCCAGAGTTGAACTTCGCGCGAGTCTTCTTGTCCCTCACGCGATACTCAGCCTGCCACGTGTAGTCAAAGTCAAACTATTGACTGTTGACCCTCGCGCGACGTTCATGGACACTCGCGCGATGGTTCCCACCTGTCCCTTTCACAGAATCCAGCTGGACTGGTGATGATTGTTTGGCACATGGGTTCCCATGGGCTGGAACCCCGTTCTCCTCAGCTGAACGGCGTGCTGGCAGGTCCTAGCCCCATGCAAACTCCCACCCACTCTCTCACCTTGTTGGCTAGCCTCACAACCAAGTTGTGACCAGCCTTAGTGGCTGGTCCTAAGGGCTTGTTTGGCCCTTAACCAAGCCTTACTCTCTCCCTATAAATACCCCCATTGGTCTTCCATGTCAAGGGTTCCAAAATATTAACTAAGAAGTCTTTGGTTAATTCACAAGTCCTATACTAGCTAGCACAAAGTCACTAACCCCAAAACCACCTCCTGATCTTCTGAACCTAGTGTGTTCATACATACTAGGTAGCAAGGCCCCATCAATCAACCTCATCTATGCTCAAACCCTTTCCAAGCAAAGGTATAACATTTAACAAGTTTCTGTTTTGATCCCTGAGGGGGGCTGACAGGGCCAAGGCCGGTAATCAATACCATGCCCTGGTCCTAAAGCCAGCAGAGTTACAAGAATTCGTGGCTATAACACCCTCGCGCGATGGTCCCCCATGCTCGCGCGACACTTGTGTCAGCAAGAGAATGGACCTTGTGGGGAAGGGAAGCTAGCCCTTTTCTGTTTTGCAGTATACTGATGTTTATTGTGTCTTACCTTGATTTTTTAAATCAGTGTTATGCATGCAAAACAAAATACAGTAGCTTGTTTATTTGCTTTAAATAGTTTGGAATGCCTTTGGGGTCCCCTGAATCTGTCTCAAGACCTCAAGCATGCAAAGCAATTCCTGGAAGTCCAGTCAGTAGTATCGCGCGAGTGTCACTCTCTATCGCGCGACAGTCCTCTGATTTCCATGACTGGCCCTTGCATGGGCAACTAGGCCCTTGGCCTCTGTTTTGATACCCCCACTGTTTAGGGGTTGCACTTTATCCCATTCGGCTCCTGTTTGGAGTATGATGTAATAATTAGTATTTTCAGCCTTCCCATAAACTGCTTGGTTTGCTTCCTGGGTGTGCACTGGTCCTTCCAGAGCCCAGAAGGGGATGATTTGGGGACTGTGGTGAGATGACATACTCGCGCGAGAGTCAGTGTGTCTCGCGCGATGGTTGACTTGCATGCAAGAATATTCAGGCATGCAAGTTGGTCATCGTGCTGGACGGATCTGCCCCGAGCCTGGTTTTGGCATCTGATTGCTGTTTCAAAGTCATTCCATTTATTATTCATCATGCTTTCCATCCTTGCCATTATTTGATCACATCTTGCAAAGTGTTACAGTTTTAATCCCCGATTAACTGTTCCCCCGCCCTAATTGGCTAAAATCGATTAAAAGAGGAAGAATCACAAATGTTTTCATAAAAACGCCTAAGTAGAGACCGATCTCCGGATTGGGCGAGAGGGGTGCCATAAAACCCTTCCCCTCTCGTAACCTGGCTCCCGAACCCAGATATGGTTATGACGGACTGGTTCCTTAACTTTTCAAATCAAATAGCGCGGCAGGTGCTTCGAAATACGGTTCCTTGAGTGTCGGACCTTCAAAACTCAAGTGGCGACTCTGTATTTTTGAGTGCTCGCCGCCAGGCGCTTGTGCTCCCTCGATTATCAAAAAAAGGGCCGCAACGGCAAAAAGGAACGAAATCCTTTTTCCGAGGGCATGCTGCCCACAGTGGCGACTCTGCTGGGGATAAATCGAACCAATATTAATTCACACTTAGGATTTAATACACTTGGGAACAATCCCTTAAAAGTTTGGCAAAACGGTGAGCTTCGCGCTGCCGAAGGTTGGAACGGTGATTTAACAGGACCTCGTGTCCGGCCGTTCTAATCTGGGGCTTTTTCGATTGTTCACTTGCGTAGTTTCTCCTAAAGATGGACTAAATAAAGTGAGCCAAATTTGAAAAGGCGCTTTTACGACTCTGTGATTCTTCCACTTTTTAACAAAATTTTAGCATCTCATTTACATCAATGTGGGATAAGCCTCGTTGGATCGTTTTGGCAATCCGGCACGGTTTACCGGAGCCCGGGGACCCCGAATGACCGACAACCTTCGACGATGATGGGTCATGCTACTGTTCGACTGTTATTCTGCGAAAAACGCGGGTAACGGGAGGTATATCTGTGGCCCTAGTCCGAGGAACCTGTTACAAGCCAAAACCAGCCTTTTGCATATACGAAGCATTAGAACTCTCCCAATTAGGACAGGTACCCACAGGTTAAGATCTACTTGCATCTAACCCTCTAAATGCCTACGTGTTACTGCTTTCCTTATCGCATGAACTGTACATACATCTTGTTCAGCGTAGAAGCATGTCTAGGTTGGCTCCTAGGTTCTCAATCTGTTCCGAGTCTGTCTTCAGACTTAGTAGGACATTGCCATGGCCCGATGAGGAGTCGTGTACCTCAATGGTGCGCGTTATCATCTTTTAAGTCCTTTTACAGCGGGACTTTAGGAAATCAGAAGCTTTTCTGCACCCTTGCCCGTGTACCTGTTTAGGGTTTCAAACAAAAAACGAAGAACCACGGAGTTAAAATACCATGATGCTTACACCAAAAGGTAACAAGTGCCTCGTCACTTACACCGCCCGGCTAATAGCATAGTGCTGCTTACGCCAACCTGGTTATGGCATCATGATATTCACGCCGAGTCGTTCTGGCTTCAAAAACTTGAGACCCCGAACATCAAAACAGGCAAAGGTTTAGACTCCTTTTGACATCCTTTAGGACCGCTCGTTCCGAACAAGGATACATCTTCAAAAAGAATTCTGAGGGCCTAGAAGCAGTGTCCAAAACGTCGTGAGACAGACTTGTCTTCCGGTTCTAGAGTCTAGGGTGACACTCTCGACGTTGGCTGCATCCGCTTTGGTCTTTTATTTAGATTAAAGTTATTGCAGGACCCTTATTAAACCTCCTTTTGCCTTGCAAGCAAAGATCTGAATCATTGCACCACCGAGGAAAGTATCGAGGCCAGTTGCCAAACCCGCTTGGGAACGTCTGCATCTGAGTCCAGTTCAAAGGCTAGTCAGGTTACGGTCCCAGTCAGTCATCACGGAAGACTCTCCGCGTTCACCTCCAGCAGCACAGCACTCAGAATCTCAGTCAGGTTCTCAGTCAGGTTCACCACAGGCTCCACAGGAAGGACGTCCGACTACCCCGGTATCCGCCTCAAGCAGCTCTGAAACACTTGTCACGATGGAACAGCCACAACCAGAACCCCTTACCTTGGAGGCCATGCTCATGAACCTCCAAGACAGCATCACTGCTATGCAACAGAGGGCAGCTCAGACCGACACTAACATCGCTCGCCTGAATGACCTCATCCACACTCGCCTTCCGCCCCCTCTCGAGGAAGAAGGTGGGGACGATGAGTCTGACCAAGAGCAGCCTATCTTGGTTCCGGACCCGCTTCACGCAGGACGTCTCATAGTAATGAACCCGAGGGAAGCTCGCAGGCCCGCTGCAAACCACGCAGGCGGCAGATTGCCTCCAAACCCAGAAGGACCAGCTCCGAGTCCAGAAATGGTCGCACTCATGGCCAAGATGGCCAAACTAGAGGAATCCATTGCCAAAACCGAAAAGATCAGCGCCGGAGGGATCGATCTGGATCGCCTTTGCCTGTATCCCAACGCCAGGCTTCCCGAGAAGTTCAAAATGCCAGACTTAGCTAAATTCGACGGAAGTGGCGACCCCAGGACTCATCTCTACAGCTACCATGCCGCCATGAAGCTTCTTTCTGTTGAGCCGGGGGCCATGTCACAGCTCTTTCCTCAGACCCTCTCGGGCCCTGCTTTCCATTGGTTCTTGTCACTCGACATTGCCAAGAGGAGGACTTGGGAAGACATTGGGACTGCGTTTATTTCGCAGTACAATTACAACTCCCAACTAAAAATGACTACTCGGGAACTTGAATCCACCAAGATGGAGGCTAAGGAAACCTTCGCAGACTTTGTCAAAAGGTGGAGAGCTAAGGCTGCGCAGATGACTGATCGCCCGAGCGAGAAGGACCAGCTCCGCATCATTTCTCGCAACCTTCAACCAGACTATGCTAGGCACCTGGTTCTAGCTCAGGCCTCTGCTAACTTCGAAACCTTCTTCGACTCCGGCCTGGCCATCGAAGACGCTCTGCAAAGTGGAATTCTATCGAAGGGTGAATCCTCGCACACCCCCAAGTCGAAACCTCGGGCTTATTCCGGAAATGCCAGTGCACTGTTTGGGACGGGGACTTACTCCAGCACGGCCACTGCCGGCACTAATGCCGCTTCCTCCGGCGCTGCTAACCGCGTCATGGATGTCAACCAAGTTCAGAGTCCGCAGAACAACCGACCTCGAAACCAACCTCGCAGCTTTTTCCGCCATCGAGGCACCTCTGTCCTCGGTCTTAGAGAAGTTGGTCAAGTCAGGGCATCTCAAGCCCCTAGATCCAACCCCTTTACCCAAGAACCCTTCACCTGGCTTCAAGGCCAACCTTTACTGTGCTTACCATCAAGGAGCGGGTCATCTCACTGACTCCTGCTTTCGCCTCCGTCATGCAATCCAGGATCTTATCGACGATGGCACGCTGGAGACTCCTCCGCCACCTCAGAAACCCAATGTCATTGCCAACTCCCTCCCTAAGCATAACACTGTACCCCACATCAGCCAGATATCTCTCAGCTCCACTTATATCAACCCTGGCTCCACCATATTTAACCCTACTGGCTATATAGCCTCAACCGATCAACCCAGGCCCATCGTGCCTTTCCCGCTCGAGCCGTCCGCCGAGGTTTCTTACATACAATTGGTTGAAGGCCAAGTTGTTGATATCGATGCACCTTCGGAACTTTCACAAGCTGCTTCGCCTGTCTCCGAAGAATCTGTCAGCTCCCTCTTCCATCAGTCAATCCCTGCTGTGCAAATCAACTCTGCCTCGTCGCTTGACAGCCCGTACGCAACCATTGCTGGCCCATTTCCTGATCCTTATCAGCCTTGGGTGCCTCCCTCGAACAACAACATGCAAGCCACTGGCTGGGCCATAGCAGACCATTGGGACTATGCCGCTCCTCTCCTCAACGAGTGGTCCACCCTTGGAATGAACGGGATTCCTCCGCAGCCCGGAAATGTCCCCTTCGATCAAGCCTGGTATGATGGCTGGTTGGCCGGTTATGAAGCGGCTTTGTTTGACCCGTTGGACGGTTTTTCCTTGAACGTGCTATTCAACCCGATCGAACCTCTAGCACCCGAGGCGGAATATTATTGGGATCCTGAGCCGACCTGGTTTGCCCCCATGAATGTCGACCCTAATCCTCTACAAGGCTATGCCACGCCGGACTACATGCTTCACTATGCAGAGGATGAACTTGTCCAGGATGACTTACGGATGTTGGGAGACCACATTTCCCTCTTTGGTTCGGTCTTTGATTCGGTTTGTAATACTAACCCCGACACTGACCATGACCCCTGTTCCTACATCGTCGATGAAGAAAATCCGCGCCCTCAGGTGCCTTACCCCAACAACAGGGATTGCAGTATCATGGTCACGGACCGCGCTCCGCCCGCTAATCTGTGGGAAGTTAGCGACATAGTGGATGTCCAAGTCAGGAATGAAGTCTGGGCTGTCAATCGTACCTTGGCCGACACTGGTCTCTGGGATGTCCCCTTCATTGCAAATCCAGAGCCTGTTGCTGAAGTCGCTGCTGTGAAAGACTTGGGCTTCTGGGACTCCTTATTGATGAAGGATCAGGCTGAAGATTTGGGCTTGGACATGAAAGTGCCCGTCTCTACACTGACTACTGACAAGGGGAAGCGCAAACTAGGAGATGTCCCTGCTGATCTCTGGGATGCAAAGGAAAGTCCTCAACTTGTCCCCTCTTTGGGAAACGTTCACAATATTACAAGGAGTGGACGGATTTTTCAGCCTGCTAATCTACAGGCCGGGAATTCCTCCAATCCCGCTAATCAAAGGAACGAGCCTGTTTCTTTCCCAAAGTCTGCACCTCTTGAGGTATCAACCGGCAATCCAGTTCCTGATCTAGTTCAACGGCAGCTTGAGCGGATTCCTGCCGCTATTTCCATCTGGGGACTGATCTGTTCGTCCAAGGAGCATCGTCAGAGGCTGTGTCACGCCCTATCCCGCCTTGAAGTCCAGGCCGACGTCACGCCGGAGGCAATGATATCTCTCATCCTCCCTCCAACCTCCAAGCATACGGTGATCTTCACGGACAAAGATCTGCCAGTTGAAGGAGTCGACCACAATCGCCCTCTACACATCACCGTCAAGTGTCGAGGACTCTGGGTCCCGACCGTTCTCATTGATAACGGCTCCGCCATCAATGTCTGCCCTCTGAGGGTTGCTTATCGTCTAGGGCTCACCAAGAAGGATCTGACACCTTCCAATCTGGCTGTCAAGGCATATGACGGCACCCGTCGCGTGGTCGAGGGTATCTTGAAACTCAAACTCGATGCTGAGGGTTTTGAGATGGACGTGGAATTCCATGTTGTGGACATTCCCGCAACTTTCAATCTTTTGTTGGGCAGGCCATGGCTTCATCGGTCTGACATCATGGCTGTGCCATCTACTCTCCACCAAAAGGTCATTCTGGGACTACCCACTGGTACTCTAACCATCTGCGGGGATTCAGGCATCCGCCCGCTCAAGGAAGACGGGACTCCTGTTTTGGGGATTCAACACGGCGAAGAAGACGTCGATCTCGGGGGTTTCTCTTTCGATACTTCAGGCATAGTAATGGCCATCAATGTGGACGGGAATTTCTTCATAAGCTCTGTCGCGCTGGACATTATGAGAAGGATGTCTCACTTTCCGGGCATTGGTCTAGGCTCTCGCCGACAAGGGGTCCCGGAGTTCCCTACTTTTCCTTTCAACGAGGGCCGCTTTGGTTTGGGGTATATCGCCTCTGCCAAAGATGCCAAACGAAGGAAATATATGGGAAAACCCCGGACCCTCTGCAGCGGTCCCAAATTTGTGCGCGAAGTCGGAAATGCCGCTTACGCTGGGCAGGCTGAGCCCTTCGTTCATTCCGAAACCGGGGAGCTGCTGCCTGGGTTTGAGATCTTCGCTGATGACACCTGGTCAAGCAGTGATGATGAACCAGCAAAAGAGGAATTCAAGAGGAAGCTTAATCAGGTGAAGACCGAGACTGACTGGCTGGGATCTATCAATCAGGAAAATCTGGAGCTGCTATTCCAGGAATTCTCCCAAGTGGGTTTGGCTGGGGAAGCTGAAGAAGCCGAAGTGCTCATGCTCGGGCCCGACGCCCTTGAGGATCCCACCTCTCTCATTGTGAAAGCCGAGGGCTCTTTGAATAATTGCATTTTCAGGCCACGCCTGACTTGTATTGACGACACGTCTGAGTCTGAGTCTGAGTCTGAGTCTGTCTCGTCCTCTAAGTCTAGCTCTGAGTCGGAGTTTGTGCCTCTGGGCCCTCCACGTCACAGCTTTTATTTCGAGTTCGACTCTCTTGTACTGGGTGACCCTTCAGGGGCTTGTGAAATGAACGAAGCATCTTCTGACTATTTCAATGATCTTTATATAAACTGTGTCGACCCTGACGATGAGGGGATAGATTTCGATGGGGACATTCCCAAGGAAATCCGTGCCTTCATCGAAAGGGAAGACGAAAGGCATGCTCAGCCATTAAAAGAAGAAATAGTTTCTATAAATTTGAAAGATGAAAATGATCCCCGAATGGTTCAAGTGGGCTCCACACTTTCCCCGGAGGAACATCATGACTTCAAAGAGCTGCTCACCGAGTTCAGTGACGTTTTTGCGTGGTCTCATCGAGATATGCCCGGAATCGATCCCGAGATCGTGGAGCATCACATTCCTTTGTTCCCTAATGCCAAGCCTGTGAAACAGAAACTCCGGCGGATGAGGCCAGATTGGGTTCAGAAGATTAAGGAGGAGGTTACCAAGCAGATTGACGCTGGTTTTCTCATGGTCTCTCAGTATCCCACGTGGGTTGCCAATATTGTCCCTGTTCCTAAGAAGAATGGCCAAATTCGAGTTTGCGTTGACTTTCGGGATTTGAACAAAGCGAGCCCCAAAGACGACTTTCCCTTGCCACACATCGATGTGCTTGTAGACAACACGGCGGGGCATGCTTTGCTCTCATTTATGGATGGCTTCTCTGGCTACAACCAAATTCTCATGGCGCCCGAGGACCGCGAGAAAACCACGTTCATCACCGAATGGGGGACTTATTGCTACCTGGTCATGCCTTTTGGATTGAATGCTGGGCCTACTTATCAGCGAGCTGCTACCACTATCCTGCATGATATGATGCACAAAGAAGTCGAGGTCTACGTCGATGACATGATCGCCAAATCCAAAACTCGAGAAGGTCATCTTCCTGTACTTAGGAAGTTCTTCGGGAGATTGCGAAAGTTCCGTATGCGTCTGAATCCTCAGAAATGCACCTTCGGGGTTACGGCCGGCAAGATGCTCGGTTTCATGATCACTTCTCGTGGGATCGAGGTCGACCCCTCCAAAATCAAAGCGGTCCTCGAGATGGAGCGGCCAGATTCTGAAAAGGGAGTGCGAAGCTTTTTGGGAAAGATACAATTCATCAGCAGATTCATCGCCAAGTTGACACTAACTTGCGAGCCGATGTTTCGTTTATTGAAGAAGAATACCCCATTCGTTTGGACAGACAAGTGCCAGGCAGCCTTCACCTCCATTCAAACATATCTGCAGAACCCTCCGGTTTTGATGCCACCAGTGCCGGGGAAACCCTTGATACTTTACTTGTCCGTGAATCCTTCGTCTATGGGGTGTTTGCTGGCTCAAGAAGGAGGAAAAGGAGTCGAGAAAGCCATTTACTACCTGAGCAAGAAGATGGTTGGCGCTGAAGAACGCTATACTGCTCTCGAAAAGACATGTTGGGCTCTTGTTTGGGCGTCCAAGAAATTAAGACACTACATGTTGGCTTACCCAGTGAAGTTGATTTCTCGAATGGATCCTCTCAAGTACCTGTTTGAGAAACCTGCGCTTACTGGTAAGTTAGCACGTTGGTTGCTATTGCTCGCAGAGTTCGACCTCGAATATGTCACAAGGAAATCCGTCAAAGGGCGCGCAGTCGCCGAATTTTTGGCTGATCATCCCGTCGAAGGGCCAGAGGACTCAGATTTTACATTTCCAGATGAAGGAGTGATGGCAGTGGTGGAAGACACCTGGACTCTTTACTTTGATGGGGCAGCCAATCGAAAGGGATACGGGATTGGGGTTTTGCTTATAACCCCCGATGGTGCTCATATTCCGCTTGCATTCAAACTCAATTTCGATGTCACGAACAATCAAGCTGAATATGAGGCCTGCATTGTTGGCATGGAAGCGGCTCTTACGCTCGGTGTTGAAAGGCTTGAGGTTATTGGTGACTCCAACCTTGTCGTTTCTCAGGCTAACGGAGACTGGAAAGTTCGGGAGGACAGATTGAAGCCTTATCACCAAGACTTGGAGGACCTCATTCCTCGTTTCAACAAGGTCACGTTCACGCACATCCCTCGGATGAAGAACCAGTTCGCCGACGCTCTAGCAACTCTGGCTTCCATGGTCGAGCTTCCGGTTGGTATCAAGCTTCGTCCTATTCTAATTGAACAGCGGGACTTGCCTGCTTATCAGTATGTCAACGCTGTCGATGATGTCGATGACGGCCTACCTTGGTATCACGATATCTGGAACCTCGTCGAAAGCGGTAAGTTTCCGGTCGACGCCACCAAAAAGGATCGAATGGCGCTCCGAAGAATGGCCGCTCAATACATTATCTGTGGCGGGAGACTGTATCGGAGATCTCACTGCGGAATGCATAAGCTCTGTGTCAACGGCGCTGAGGCCATCAAAATCATGGAAGAAATTCACGAAGGAATTTGTGGCCCCCACATGAGCGGGGTCATGCTTGCCCGGAAAATCTTACGACAGGGATACTTTTGGTCTACCATGGAGTCCCAGTGTGTGGATTATGTGCGCCGCTGCCATAGGTGTCAGATCCATGCCAATCTCATGCACGTCCCTCCTTCCAAACTGTTTGGCATGACATCGCCTTGGCCGTTCTCTGTTTGGGGCATCGATGTTATCGGCATGATCAAGCCTTCTGCTTCGAACGGGCATCGGTTCATTTTGGTGGCGATAGATTACTTCACCAAGTGGGTCGAGGCTGAATCTTACAAGACTCTGACGGCGGTTCAGGTTGCACAGTTTATCCGGAAGAATATCATCTATCGGTATGGGGTTCCGCAGGCGTTTGTTTCTGACAACGGGGTCCATTTCAAAGGCAGGGTGCTGGAGCTTTTCGAAGAATTCCAAATCCAGGTTCATCACTCAACAGTCTATCGCCCTCAGACGAATGGGGCAGTAGAAGCAGCTAACAAGAACATCGAGACTATCATCAAGAAATCCGCAGAGTCCGCCAGGGACTGGCACGAACAGCTGCCTCTAGCTCTTTGGGGATACCGCACGTCAATTCGAACATCGACAGGGGCAACCCCCTTTTCTCTGGTTTACGGGATGGAAGCTGTCCTTCCCATCGAGCTGGAAGTGCCAACTTTAAGGATCATGGCTGAATGTGAACTCGCGGAGTCCGAATGGCTTAGCGGGAGGTTTGTCGAACTCATGCTCTTCGACGAGAGAAGGCTCCGTTCCTTGTATCACGTTCAGGGGTATCAACGCAAGATTGCTCGGGCATTCAACAAGAAAGTAAAGTCTCGTGACTTGGCTGAAGGGGACATGGTTACAAAGGAAATCCGGGCTCCCATCTTCGATCTGCGTGGCAAGTTCCGCCCGAAGCGCGCGGGACCTTACATTATCAAGACCATCCTCTCGGGTGGAGCAGCTCAGCTCATCGATCTAGACGGCAACGAGTTCAACACTCTGGTCAACCTGGATCAGCTTAAACGTTACTACCCTTGAGAGAAGCTCGTTGGGCCGAAAACCACAAGGGTGGGCGGTCCCAAGCAAAAATTAGAGCAAGCCTGCTAGACTGAAAACCCAAGGGGGCAGTTTAGGCAAAAATAAATGGGCATTCAATCAAAGCTCGCTAGGCTGGAAACCTGCAAAGGCAGCCCTAGGCAAAAATTAGAGCGCAAAAGGAGAGCCAAAACACACGAGCGAACCTTCGCCTGAACTACGTTTTGACCTGATTCCCTAGCTTGGGATACGTAGGCAGTCTCTCTTTGGGACTCGGTCATACCCTGTCGAACCGTAGCCTGAACTACGTTTTGACCTGATTCCCTAGCTTGGGATACGTAGGCAGTCTCTCTTTGGGACTCGGTCATACCCTGTCGAACCGTAGCCTGAACTACGTTTTGACCTGATTCCCTAGCTTGGGATACGTAGGCAATCTCTCAGTGAGATTCGGTCACAATCAATCAACTCGATCTAGGTTTTCCGTTCCGGAGTGTGTCTCAACATTCATTCGACGTGGCGTTCAACGCTTGAACCCAAAAGGGAAAAATTCTTAATCTTTCACCTTTATTCAAAACTATTATTTCTATTACATAGGCTGAGCAGAGCCCCAAGAAAAACAGTAAAGCATCAAAAACAGAACGAAATGCTAGAGGCCCTCACGGGCTCACAGCTTATTCTAGGTCATTGGATTTGGGTTAGGAGTCAGTCTGCATTTTGCCTGCTTTCTACCTCTTCTCTTAACCATGCTACATAGCGATGTTTGAGTCTTGTGCTAAAGTCGTCCTCTGCTCCTCCGAGTTCTCTCAAACCCCAGTTGTGTTCATACCCCGCCAGATGTTGGGCTGTAAAAGCTGGAATGTGGAAGTCCTCTGTCCCGGCTCGATGAAAGCCTTGGCTCATGCCCAGTTGCCGCAGGATGCGACCTGGAATGTAGAATGTGAAGTTGGACAGCCCAGCAATCACCATTCTCTCAAAACCTGCAGAGTGCAGAGCCATATCCGGGATATTCAAGGCCCTGTGCCGCCAAATGATCTCGCGCGGAGACATCTCTCTCATAAAGGTGTACCACTCCTCCTCAGACATTTCTGGATACAGCATCCCCCTTTGATGCATCCGCCCGGGCAGACGGGGCCAGTTCGCTTCAGGAGCCGAGATTAGTCCAAGCTTGTCACATAGCCACAACTGCATGAGCGAAAAGACAAGTAAGGAGCCACATAATCCCGAGCGAAAGAAAACAAGTAAGGAGCTACTATACAGCCTTAGCCGAGAGTCGAGGTAAAAACAGACTGTGTGAAAACCGGAAAAAGGTGAGCTGAGTGAGATCTTACCTGTAACAGGTTTGGACTGCCACCGAATGTGTTTGTCTGACCTGTAACTACCAAATCCAAGCCAATGAGTGTCTCAGCGAGCACCAAAGGCGCCACGTTCTTCCGAGCGCCCATCTCCGCAGCCACGTGTACCAACGAGGGGTCAGGCCGTCCGTACGGAGACACTAGCAGGTACGCAGCCAATATGCCGATTGACATGGCGAATCGACGTCGAGACTGCAGAACCATGTCTGCCGGATCGCCGTCAGGTCCGTACCATTCCATTAGGCGCGCAATGTTTATTTGTCCGCCGATCAACAGGCCTTCCGCTGCACCTCGGGAAATGCTTAGACGCGTCTTCAACAGCTTTGACATGCTTTGCCTGTAAGGTGGCACGACAATCACGCTCGAAGCGAAGCCTTGGAGATATGCCTGGAACTCTTCTATCGTGGGGCACATTTCGTCTTCGCGGAACCGGAAGACGTGCACGACGGGATCCCAGAAAGGCAACGCGGCTTGGATGAGTTCAACGCATGGCCGAGCAAATCGGAGATCTCGGATTGAGAATAAACAGCGAGACCGGGGACTTTCCCAATTTATGGTTTCCTCCCTCATTAGCCAAGGATCAAGGGCTTCCATTAGTGAATCTCCCATCTTAGTTAAGTTGAGAAAAGGGTGTGTAATTCATTATGTCTAAAAAATCTTGCTTCAAATAGCCAAGAAGTTGGTGAGACCAAGGCATAGGTGTCCTACCACCTTGCATGGCAGGACAGCCTTCCTTCTGCAAGCCCAGAACAACTTTCAAGACGTGGAGGTTATGAACAGCTCCATGCCAATAATTTGGTCAAACAAAGGCTGCTTAGCAGGGGTTGACTCTCGCGCGACACTCTCAATGCATCGCGCGACATAAGATCCTCGTGCGATAGTTCGATACCATCGCGCGATGGTTGGTCTGCAGTTTTTGACAGCTTTCAGCAGCTACTGTCCAAAATTGGTCGTTTTCCATTCCAGAGGTCAGTTGGTGCTTTTGATGATTCCAGCAAGTCATTATGGGCATAGGTGGCTGTACCCAAGCATCGGATCCTGAATGCCATGCTCGACGAAGTTTTTGGACACTCGGAGGCCCATTCCAAGTTCAAACCAGGGTTTCGGAGGTCCGAAACTCGTTTCGGCGATTCTAGCTTATTTTGGTCATGCCATACGGGTCATGTGGACCTTGAGTGACTGTATGGAGGTGTCGGTTTCAGTCCGGGACATAATCGAGTCATTTTTCGATGTTTTATACCATTTTTGCGGTATAAGTCCATTCTTGAGGCGTTTCATTCGAGTTTGTCAATTGGCGCAGGCCATGTTGGCCACCGTTTATCGGTTGAAAGTGTCGTTTTCGTCCCTTCCAAGGTGTTGTGAGTTTTGGCGTACAATACCCAAAATTTCATTGTTTCCCGTATCCTCGTATCCTGATTGTGTCTTAGGACATATCGTCTCTTTTCTTTCAGAGCTAGGCTGTGTTATACACTCATACGTGTCTGTCTTTAGTCTCGACGTATTGTCAATACAAGTTTGGTATTAGTGGCGGGTTTTACTGATTCTTATGCACAATGAGAATCTATAAAACCTTAGAATGCAACTTTTATATACTAAACCATGATCTATCCATCTCAAAAGCAAAAGGGAACTACTGTATCTCTGGCCCTCGGCCGATCAAAGCTACCAAGTCAAAACAGGGCACATGCGCCCACTAATCAAAAAAGAGGCACGCAGGCTCTCGAAATATCTATCTGTCAAAAGCTATCTACTTGGGCACGCAGGCCCTAAATCAAAAGCAAAAGGGATAACGAAGGTCTCGTCAGCGCTCCTCAGGTCCCTCGTCACTGTCTGAAGTATCGTGCAGCTCCCGAGGATCATCCCTATACCTCGGATCGTCGATGGAGTCGTCAGAGCCACTGCTGGTGGACGAGTGCTCCTCACCCTCTTCTTCTGCCGCTTCTTCCTCACCCTCTTCTTCCTCATCCTCGGAAGTAGGACTCATGACCAGTCTCGGTCTGCGAGCCGGGCCCGGTTTCTCCAACGTCGGCTTTTCGCGCCTCTTCAGTTGATACCGAAGCTCAGCTTGCCTCGCGGCTTGCTTGGCTTCCTCCTCGCGTGCACGCGCTATCTGTGAGCCCCTCGTCTGTCGCCGCATGGTGGTAACCGAAGGCGCGGATTTCTGTGCCACCACCTTCTTCGGTGGCGGATCTCGCGCATTCTTCCGCCTAGGGTTCCTCTTCCTCTTCCCCTCCACCTGCATTATCATGACATTGCGAAGCATGAGCATATATTGTGCATACTGTGTTTCTATATTGAAAACAGGTACAATCTATCAAGCTAGCAAAGCAGGAACGAATTGAAAGCAGGAACGTATCGAAAGCAGGAGTGTATCGAAAGCTGGAATGTATTGTTTTTCAAACCTTGGTCTTCTGAACAACGGCTGGCTGAGTCGGCTGTAGCGTCGGTGCCTGGTACTGCAACTCCAGTGGTGTACCGCTCGCCGCCTTTCTCACTGCATTCTCCAACGCTAGCATGCGTCGAACGGCTTCGTTCACCCACTCAATCGGCACCTGCATGCAATTCAAGTTCATCAGACTATTCGGCAGATAATTCAAGCACTTAAAGTTCAAAAGAAATATGGAAGGCTGATTCTTACCGACACGGTCACAGGAGCAGGCTCTGTCCTCGCAGGCGCTAACTGAAACTCTGCAGGATTCCCCTGGCTGTCAACAACGGGAATCCTCCACAACAGCGCAGGAAGTCCGCCAACGGCCGGTCCGCTCGAGGCTCGCCGGGCCTGGCTCTCACCTCCTCTCCGTCCCTCTCTGGCTGCTCTCCTCTCCTCAGTAGCCTCTGCGGCCTGGCCTCGTGCCTCTCTCCGACCACGGATCCCCAGTGGACCCGCCAGGAGGTCTCGCTGGTAGACTGCATAGTCTCTACCAGGACGCAGGTACCGCTCAAGCTCGATATCCGGCCGCGTGTACCTCTCCAGCTCGGCCCGCGTGTACTCTCCCGTGTGTGAAGCTCGGGGTGGTAGCGGCCCTGGCACCCAAAACTCAGGATAGCCAAGCGACTGGCGCGTCACTCGGTCTCCTAAGTACCACTGCCAACCAAAAGCAGACTCTAACAGTGCCCTGCTGGCCGTGACGGCTCTGCTCTTGGCCAAGTACTCTGGCTCTGACCCTGCCCTTCTCCAGGGATCCCAATTGACCTGCAATTCAGAGCAAACAAGCAATACAAGCAATTGATCAGCGACAGCATTAAAGCAGTGAAACGAATACACGTCTAATACTTGTGATTGTGTGTTCATACCTGTGAGGCCCTGAGCTCGTCCAGGTACAATCTGAAGGCGTTGAGTTCGCCTCTCCCTTCCTTCTTTCCCATACTCTCCTTGCTCCACTTCAGCGCACGAGGGAGAGCACTCAAGTCGGGATGCTTGCACTCTGGTGGATACATCCGCAAGACCTCGTAAGCCCAAAGCTGCAATGTTTAGACAAGTTCAAACATTAGTCAAGGCATAGGCATACGGTATTTGAAATCAAAGCAGGCAAGCGAACTGAACAATGGACGAGCATAATCAAATTGTGCTTAAAAGAGTTAGAATTGTACCTCCCACACCCTCCAGTAACCGGCTGTGCTCTTTCCCGTCCTCGACGAGTCGCCAAAAAAGAGGTAGGCTGTCCCAAGAGCTGCCCCGCCCCAGTCAAAGCGCGAGGCTGTCCTCAAGTCCCTCAACGCTGGCAAGTAGGATAGGTGCACATTGCTCCACCTGTTTGGGTACAGTGTGGCACCAAACAAGTACAGCAGAAACGCCCGGGCCATCTGCTCCCCCTCCCGGTCACTTGACACCTCCTCTCTCAGGTAACCCTTGAACTGGTCGTACCTCGCCATCCCCTCCTCAATCTTGGGCGCCTCGCCCAGAAACCACTCCAGTGCAGCCCGATCCTCCCGGATCCCCGAGTCAAACGGGATGGGCTCTCCTCCAACCCTCAGCCTGGTAATCGCCGCGAAGTCCGCGGGCGTCATCTCCCCAGGAGGTAGGTGGAAGGTATTGGTGGTATCCCTCCACCTCTCAGCAAGTGCAACGAGGACGGCATGATCAATCCTCACTGGGGTCAAAGTCCGCACGAACTGCCCAAAGCCCGCCTCGTCTACCAGCCGCCTCACTCTCCCTGGCAACCCCTCGTACAGCTGCAAAGACGCACACGCGCCCCCGAAGCCGCGAAGGTCCCTCTGTTCAGCTCCAGCCTGTTTCAGATACAAAGACAAGCAGAGAAGAGTTCATCAGTATACAGGGAATTCACTTTCAAGTTTTAGGTAATCAATGGAGCCTAGGGCATACGTTTGGCCTCAGTTCTATGCCATTCCTCAACTTGGGAGTTCGGTGCGCTATTCTAGATTCCCGAGCATACGGAGTTCTCATTTTCAAGTTCTAGGTGATCAATAAAGCCTACAACGAATGGTTGGTTCAAGTTATTACGCATTGGGCCTCTACTACAGAAATACGTGGCCTTAGCATGCTATGGTTCGCAAGATCGTTCATGCAATTCTAAGAGTTCAAGCATGTTCTAAGCAAGTATCGAATGTGAACTATCAAAGCAAGGACATCGATATCAAATTACAAAAGGTGTTTTCCGGGAATATACCTCCATCCACGTCGTTGCAATATGGACCCGGGGATCCCTCAACACCAACTCGTCGTCGTAATCCCTCCGCGACGGTGCGCGAGCCGCAACGCCCGACGGCACAAAAAGGTGTGGTATAGGAAGCACGTATGCCTCCGCTGAAAAGCCCGGCCGACTCGTGTTCTTCGCCTCCTCCACGGCCGTGACCCTAGGCCCCTGCGCCTCAACTCGGGCTCTCTCCTCAGCCTCTGCGTCCCTCAGGAGCTCCTCTCTCTCCAGTCTCTCTCTCTCGGATCGCTCTGCCGCCTCCGATGCAGCGACGGCCCTTGCCCGGTCCTCCTTGGCCCTCAAAACTATTTCCCCGACCAAGGGGTTATCCTCCAACAGTTTCGCCAACATTTCATCTGGAAGGTGTTCGGCGACATCGTACTTCGTAATCGGCACGTGTCTCGACGACGTGGCCGCGGTCGACTCCGGCCGAAACAAAATGTCCTCCTCTCGGACCTCAACCGGAGTCTCTGTAACCTCCGCCTCTGCATCCACAACGCTTTTACCCTTCGCCAAATCTCTCGGCGGGGACCCGGACGGTTCAACCGTGTCATCACCTCTTGCACTGCCACTGCCTCCTCCAGCATCAACCATCGCGCGAGGCTCCTCCTCTGTCGCGCGATGGTGCTCTCCTGCACCAATGTCCCCGGCGTTTCCCGGACTCACACCGGACACCACCGAGCCTTCCTCTGCCATGCTCGACCCCAATGGCTCGACAGCAGCCTCTACTTCCTCAGCTCCGCCAGTCGCGCGAGTCTCTGGATCTGCCGGGCGACTGTTCTCGCCGCCACCAGTCACCTGCTCGTGGCCCTCTTCGCCGTCTCCGCCGCCTGCAACCACTGCACCGGCCCCTGCGGTGGCCTCCGCCGGTGCCTGGTCCCTCGTTTCGATGCTTGTTGGACCTCCTTGATCCTCCGGTTGATTAACGACTTCTCCTCCGCCCTCCCCACTGCCGTGGTCTGCCATAAGTGGACGATCAAGGGTGGGTTCGTAGGGTTTTATGAGTGGAATCAAGATTTGAGAAGGTTTGAAGGAGATTTGAGAGGAGAGATGAGAGAGGGAAGGAGTTCTGAGAATTTGAAACTGCTGTGAACAGTTTCTGTAACGTCCCCGCGACGATTTAAACGAATGGAACGGGTTTGGGCCGGGTCTGGGCCTGTCCAGACCCAAGCCCTAACTTTAGACCCTCGCGCGACGGTTCGTGAGTGTCGCGCGACACTACCCCTTGGGCCTCAGGCCCGATCCAGATTCTGAGTCTGGCCCGATCTCAATTACATCCCTCTTTGGGATCCATAGCCTTTCGATATGTTGAACGATAAATTTGAGGGTCATTTTGAAGGTTTTGTCTTCAAAACCCAAAGATTTTTATCCCCAGCAGTGGTCCGCCCGCAATCATCCGCCCGCAATCAGCGACGATCTATCCGTCCGATCAATCAACAGCGACGATCTATCCGTCCTATCAATCAACAGCGACGATCTATCCGTCCTATCAACCAACAGCGACGATCTATCCGTCCTATCAACCAACAGCGACGATCTATCCGTCAGATCAATCAACAGCGACGATCTATCCGTCCTATCAATCAACAGCGACGATCTATCCGTCCTATCAATCAACAGCGACGATCTATCCGTCCTATCAATCAACAGCGACGATCTATCCGTCCGATCAACCAACAGCGACGATCTATCCGTCCGATCGAAACAGCGACGATCTATCCGTCCAACCATCAATCAGAGACGATCTATCCGTCCAACTTCCAATCTCTCCCCTTGGTGCACGGTATTTTTATATACTCGTCTGCATTTTCCATTTAATCGGCTTTTGGGCAGATTTGGTGGGTGTCTAGAAATCTTTGACGTTACCAGTCAATGGTGCTCCGCGTGCCGTCAAAGAGGGACTACTGTAGACACCCCAATCTGGGTCTCCCAATCGTTTTACTTATTTTTACGATTTTCTTGTTTCCCCGATGATGAAATCGGATCAAACAGAGCTTGGATTGGAATTGGATTAGGCTTGGAACGCTCAGAAACCTTACTTGAACCTTTCAAACCCTTCTGAACCTTCAGTCAAACCCTAAGTCCAGAGTTGAACTTCGCGCGAGTCTTCTTGTCCCTCACGCGATACTCAGCCTGCCACGTGTAGTCAAAGTCAAACTATTGACTGTTGACCCTCGCGCGACGTTCATGGACACTCGCGCGATGGTTCCCACCTGTCCCTTTCACAGAATCCAGCTGGACTGGTGATGATTGTTTGGCACATGGGTTCCCATGGGCTGGAACCCCGTTCTCCTCAGCTGAACGGCGTGCTGGCAGGTCCTAGCCCCATGCAAACTCCCACCCACTCTCTCACCTTGTTGGCTAGCCTCACAACCAAGTTGTGACCAGCCTTAGTGGCTGGTCCTAAGGGCTTGTTTGGCCCTTAACCAAGCCTTACTCTCTCCCTATAAATACCCCCATTGGTCTTCCATGTCAAGGGTTCCAAAATATTAACTAAGAAGTCTTTGGTTAATTCACAAGTCCTATACTAGCTAGCACAAAGTCACTAACCCCAAAACCACCTCCTGATCTTCTGAACCTAGTGTGTTCATACATACTAGGTAGCAAGGCCCCATCAATCAACCTCATCTATGCTCAAACCCTTTCCAAGCAAAGGTATAACATTTAACAAGTTTCTGTTTTGATCCCTGAGGGGGGCTGACAGGGCCAAGGCCGGTAATCAATACCATGCCCTGGTCCTAAAGCCAGCAGAGTTACAAGAATTCGTGGCTATAACACCCTCGCGCGATGGTCCCCCATGCTCGCGCGACACTTGTGTCAGCAAGAGAATGGACCTTGTGGGGAAGGGAAGCTAGCCCTTTTCTGTTTTGCAGTATACTGATGTTTATTGTGTCTTACCTTGATTTTTTAAATCACTGTTATGCATGCAAAACAAAATACAGTAGCTTGTTTATTTGCTTTAAATAGTTTGGAATGCCTTTGGGGTCCCCTGAATCTGTCTCAAGACCTCAAGCATGCAAAGCAATTCCTGGAAGTCCAGTCAGGAGTATCGCGCGAGTGTCACTCTCTATCGCGCGACAGTCCTCTGATTTCCATGACTGGCCCTTGCATGGGCAACTAGGCCCTTGGCCTCTGTTTTGATACCCCCACTGTTTAGGGGTTGCACTTTATCCCATTCGGCTCCTGTTTGGAGTATGATGTAATAATTAGTATTTTCAGCCTTCCCATAAACGCTTGGTTTGCTTCCTGGGTGTGCACTGGTCCTTCCAGAGCCCAGAAGGGGATGATTTGGGACTGTGGTGAGATGACATACTCGCGCGAGAGTCAGTGTGTCTCGCGCGATGGTTGACTTGCATGCAAGAATATTCAGGCATGCAAGTTGGTCATCGTGCTGGACGGATCTGCCCCGAGCCTGGTTTTGGCATCTGATTGCTGTTTCAAAGTCATTCCATTTATTATTCATCATGCTTTCCATCCTTGCCATTATTTGATCACATCTTGCAAAGTGTTACAGTTTTAATCCCCGATTAACTGTTCCCCCGCCCTAATTGGCTAAAATCGATTAAAAGAGGAAGAATCACAAATGTTTTCATAAAAACGCCTAAGTAGAGACCGATCTCCGGATTGGGCGAGAGGGGTGCCATAAAACCCTTCCCCTCTCGTAACCTGGCTCCCGAACCCAGATATGGTTATGACGGACTGGTTCCTTAACTTTTCAAATCAAATAGCGCGGCAGGTGCTTCGAAATACGGTTCCTTGAGTGTCGGACCTTCAAAACTCAAGTGGCGACTCTGTATTTTTGAGTGCTCGCCGCCAGGCGCTTGTGCTCCCTCGATTATCAAAAAAAGGGCCGCAACGGCAAAAAGGAACGAAATCCTTTTTCCGAGGGCATGCTGCCCACAGGCGCGTGCCAGTTAACCATAGCCGTACGCCAGTCATGGCTGTATGGCACAACTGGCGTGGGGATCACCGATCATCTTTTTCTTGCTTTATATTGCCTTTGATCACCCTCTTGCATGATAAAAAATAGTTTATTGCTTTCTGTCTTTTAGAACTGTTTAGTTATAGTACTCAGTACTTCTTTTCTGTTGCTTTGGAATGCCTCTGGGAGCCTTCTGGTTATGTTCCAGAGCCCAGATGATGCAAAGTCAAGCACTGGCCAAGTCGTGTTAACTGGTGCACGGTAACTTGTACCTGCGTGTGCCAGTCACACCTTGACCAGTGGCTGGCCCTTGCATGGCAACTAGGCTCTGGCCTCTGTTTTTCCTCCCCTCACTGTTTAAGGGGTTTGCTGTTTATTTGGTAGGCTTTCAAGCCCTTTATCTGTTTGTAACTATATTATACTGTTGATATAAACTGCGTGGTTTGTCCTGGGTGTGCACTGGTCCATTCCAGAGCCCAGAGGGTTGTTTGCAAGAGTTGTGAGTTTGGGCTTACCGGCGCACGCTAGAACTGGTGTGGCGCACGTAGGTTGTGTTTGTATGCAGTGGCTTGGCCAGTGCACACAGACTCGTTCCTGCGTGCACCATATTAAGTCAGTGTGTTCCAGTTTGTCCAAAACACTCACAGAAGCTTGTTCTCAATCTATTATACTTGCTTTAGATCAAACATCAATATACATCACATTTTTATCACATGATGCAAACTTGTTACAGTTTTAATCCCCATTAATTGTTCCCCCGCCCTAACTGGCTAAAAATTATCAAAAAGAGAGAAATGCAAACATTTTACAAAAAAATGCCTGAGCAGAGACCGATCTCCGGATTGGGCGAGAGGGGTGCCATAAAACCCTTCCCCTCTCGTAACCTGGCTCCCGAACCTCAGATATCGAAGGTGACGACGGTCCAGTCTACAAGCCTTTTTCAAAATAAAAAACGTAACCAAACGTTTCAAGTTCGGTTCCTTGGGTGTTTTCCGCAAAACCCGAGTGGCGACTCTGAATCGAAGCGTTTCGCTGCGCTTTTCCAAAAAGGGCGCACCCATACTTTTATACAAAAATGTAAAATTTTGGGGCGTGTGCCCACAATAGGTTGTATTTCCAATTCTATAGGCTGCATTTGCCAAGAGGTTAGCGAATTTGGACATTGTATTTATCAATACGATCACTAGCGTTTATTCATATGCCATATCCGTGTTCGAAATGCAGTTGTGTCTATTGTTAATGACAACTGAGATTGTCAATCATCCTCCCTAACCCAGTTGGATATTTTTTTATTCACAGTAAGCTTCAGAGTGAGGCCTTGAGGGAAGCCATCATTCAGATTCCTCAAGATGCCAGGAAGAAAAAACACAAGTTCACTAAAACAATTGAGCACCAAATTGGGCTGAAGAACTATGATCTCCAAAAGGATAAGCATTTCAGTGGTTTGGTGAGGTCGCCTCACATTCCACGTCCCAAAATGAAGGTTTGCATGCTTGGTGATGCTCAGCACGTAGAAGAAGTAATCCTGCTCAGTTCGGATTAGTATTGTTCTTTCTCTATTGGTTTTCCTGTAATTGCTTACTGCTTTTAGTTGCCAATAATGAGTATTTGTTATACTCTTGAAGAAAGAGCACCCAAATTAAGAGAAAATTGCATGTCATTTCCTATTTATGGTAGAACATTTGCCATAAAAAAAATCTAATCCTTTTTTATAAAGCTGTTTGCATTTTTTTCCCCTGGAAGTGGTTTAATTTAGTGTCACTTTGATGAGATATGTATGTTTACATGTTGATGGGTATGTATCATGTATATTGTCTGTTACCAAGTATTTGTGAAGAAAAATGTTTTACAGCTGAAACATTGGTGTTCTCTGCACTTTCCAGCTCATTAGCTAGACTTATATTGCTAGTTTCAAGTTTTTTTTTTGTATGTGATGCAGTGAGGCATGTTGAAAAAGAAGAAACGCGCAACAATGACAATTACGAACAAGTATGAACGAGAGGCTTCAAACACACAATAATGAGATAAAATCTCGTTTTACTTTAATTCATGAACAACTGACTTGCCCCAAGTCTTCCAGCAATTATTTATAATAGTAGCAACCCTAGAACTTAAAAGGAAACAAAATACTATGAAGCAAGCCTAATTCTTGGACGACAAGAAAACATAAAATAGGAAACTGACTCAACCTAAATTAGAAAAATAAATAACTCCAGATTAGTAATCCCAATTTATAAAGGCTGTTGATTTTGCCACTCTTTTTTTTGTTAACGCCACTCCCTTGCAAATGTATTTTTTGTGCAAAAATACACTTGCAGGGGAGTGGCGTTAACAAAAAAGGGAGTGGCAAAATCATTTCACTTTATAAAAATCCTAACAATATACTCCTAATAATATAATACTAATAAACTACTAGTTTTCAAAATCTAATCTGCATCGTCCTCGAGTTTCTATAGTTGAATTCGCTGAAGCTTGTCTGTATCAATCTTGTACTTCAAATTTATTTTTTCCAACCTAAATTGTAAACAAGAATCTGATAATTGTGAAGAAATAATTTCCATCAATAAAACAAATCTACCTTCCTTGTGGATCGAAACACGAGGATGCTTGCATGTAGTGTCTTCAATAAATTTCCAAAACGGATCAATAAATTCAGTTTCCAATAACGATGCTAACATTGTAACTTTCTCCACCGGTTCTTCGTCAAAAACTGGTGGTTTACTTCAATTCACAATTGGATCTGGAATAATATTTGATGTGAATGGCCACTCAATGGTAGCTTTCATCCACCATCATCCTCCCCCTCAACTGATGGTTACCAGCCAAATGTTTGGTGATAGAAACATCATCCAACACCTCCTCTTTCGGAAACCAAGGTTGAACCAGATGATGGCAAGGCGGGTTTGCACCAATAGACAGAACAACAATCTGATCGGCTGGCGCACCAAACACCTCCTCCATCCACTGCTTAAGTTGTTGAAACCTCTTCTCCATTCGTGCTTCTCATACAGTTTTACTTCGTTCATACACATATTCGGCAAAAGCATAACGACCACAATGAACTCTTTGTCGCGCCATGATCCGGAATCGAATCTAAGCTCCGATACCAACTGATGCAGGGAGGCGTGTTAAAAAGAAGAAATGCGCACAAGGACAATCATGAACAAGTATGAATTAGAGGTACTCCCTCTTCGAACACACAATAATGAGATAAAATCTCGTTTTCCCTTAATTCATAAACAACTAACTTGCCTCAAGGCTTACAACAATTAGCTATAATAGTAGCAACCCTAGAACTAAAAAGGAAACAAAATGCTATGAAGCAAGCCTAATTCTTTGAGGACAAGAAAACATAAAATAGGAAATTGACTCAACCTAAATTAGGAAAATAAATAACTCTAGATTAGTAATCCCAAATTAAAAAAATCCTAACAAAATACTCCTAATAATAAAATACTAATAAACTACTAGTTTTCAAAATCTAATCTGCAACAGTATGTTCTTGGTTTATGGTGTACATTCTCTGTACAACATACTCATTATACTTGATAAGTCATTTCCTAAGACATGTCCTCTTATACTATGATATTTTCTACCTGTGCATAGTCTCAGCCCATGGTGGTATGGAAGGCTCTGCACTTGAACCTCATTGGACTTTTGTACCAAATGAACTTGCATTACTATGAGAAACTAGGAACATATCCATTTATATTTTGGCATGCTTCCCTTGCTACGTATGTTGATACTTTTGACAATGGACTATTTAGGTATAGTTTATTGTTGCTCCGAATCTCTTTTTCTTTGACCAGTAAAGTCAAGATTCACTTCGTTCTTATATCAAAGGAACAAAACTAAACTTCTTATTGTAGATTATTGATTCTGATAAAAGTTGGGTCATGTGTTCAATGTTCTTTATCTTGAGTTCATCTTATTTACTTTGTAAACTGCAGGATGAGAAGAGAGGTTTGGAGTATATGGATGTGGAAGGTTTGAAGAAACTTAAGAAAACAAGAAACCTGCAAAGAAATCTCGTGCCTTCTTAGCATCGGAAGCTTTCATTAAGCAGATTTTCTGTCTACTGGGCCTTGGTCTTAACAAAGCAAGCAAGTGTGTGTGATGAATGGATAATCCATAAACTAATAGCTCATTAAATGACAACAATGTCCTTTCCTATAGATTGTGTATATGGGGCTAAGGTTGGTGGTTCTTGGCCTTTTGTCTATAGGTTTAGCTTGTAACCATTTTGGATTTATACTTTTCTTTTCTCTGTTTCTTGGGTTTTGGTTAATAAGGTAATATCTATCAAAATAGGTTTTAGATATTGAGTTAAAATATTGTTGCCCTCACCAGTGCTTTTAAAAGGCGCGCGAGCCCTGAGGCGAGGCGAGGTCCAAGGGTTGGGGTTCGAGGAGTTGAGCTTAGGCGCTAAGGCGTGTGCCTCGTGAATTTTTCAGACACCTTTAGGCCAAAATCGATTTCAACCGTTGATCTATGATGCATAAAAGGTGGGCTAATGCACCTTCTATGTAAAAAGAACTAATCGGTAACCCTAGAGATCGATATGCTCAAATCGATATACAACAGTAGCCAACCCTTAGAGTCTCGAAGAGACTGATCTACTCTCCTTTGTTCTGTTTCTTCTTACAGATGATATGTTTTATTTAGTATTTGATTAGTTTTTTATGGATGATATGTTTTGTTTAGTGTTTGGTGGTTCCGTTTAACCATTGAAATTTTATGTTTTATGATATTTGGAAGTCCAAGTGTTTGTGTAGACACCCCAATTTGACCTAACGATTATTTCAAGTCCCACCTTGGGACCATCCCGATGATGAAATGGATACAGTGATTGCTGATTGCCTCCTTGAGAACCTTAGGACTTTCGGTAAGAACTTTGAACCACTTAGAGGACCCAATTCAAAGCCATACAGCCTTTCAGACAGAAATACAAAAGCCTAGGAAAATCCATCTGTCGGTCGTGACATCGATCCCACGGCCCTAACATCATTTCCTCACCCGAGCAACCTGTTGCTAGCCAAATCTCCCTGAGAGATCAATACCTCGGCCGCAAGATCTATCCTTCGGCCGAGACATCCATTCCTCGGCCGTGATATCCTTTTCTCGGCCGCCAGATCGACCTTTTTCCAAACTCTGGAACGTGTTCTATCAGACATTTGATTCAACTACACTACCTTCCCGATGCGTTCGGGCTACGCTCAGAGATTGCGACGTAGAGTTAGAGGTGCATTGCAATTGCAATTGCAATCGTGCCATTTGATTGCCGAAGTGAGTCACCAATTGCCTATATAAAGGGCCTTTGGACTCCGAAAGTAAACACACAAAATTCATCAGAGAATACACTCTCTTAAGCCACGAAACTCTGTCAAAATACTCTCTCAATCCCACTCCTCAAAAGCCCTAACCTCCCGAAGGTAGCCTTCAATCCGGCGATCAAATCCCGAAGTTCAAACCCTAACCCTAGGGTTTTCAATCAAGCAAATCAGTCAATCACAATCAAATCCGAAGCAATCAAGCAACTGAGGGATCAAGGTGGTGAGGCCCAACGGCCTCTGGTTTGTCTTACTTACTGCATTCATAACTAATCATAGCTTTCTGATTATCTGTTAATCGTATAGTCTGGTGTGAGGAAGAACACCGACCGGGGCTTCGATCCCTTGGCCGGTACATCAAACCAGGAGGATCCCTCGGCCGTGACATCCATTCACCGGCTGCGGGATCCATCTCCCTGGGACAGTTTGTTTGCTTTTCTGCTTTTTGATGCATGCTTCAATTATCACACTGGCTCACCCTTTACTGCTTAAAGGCTTAAATAAATAGACTCTGTGTTAGAATTAAACAAAGCATCTACATGTCTTATGTTGAATGATTATGGGCCAGTCTCACGACTGGGCAAAGAGGGGTGCCTAACACCTTCCCCTTATTGTACTTTTGGCTCCCGTGCCCAGAATCTCTGTCTATTTTTCTAGTTTTAATAAACTGGGTGGCGACTCTGTTTTGATAATAACCACTATCATGTGGCGATGTTCCTAGCCATGGGAATGTCCATGATTTTGGTTTACGAAGCAAGCAACCAATCGAGACCAATCTGTATGGCGATGCCCCGTTTGGGAGGTGTCTACAGTTTTTGGCGACTCCGCTGGGGAATATGAGAGCCATAACCAAAAAGTTCAACATAAGACTAATACATGCCTTGTTTAATTCATCTATCATATGCATCGAGCGGGCAACCCGTTGAGTTCACCTGATATCCCGGCATGACACGGGCTATGTTGGGGGTTCCAGCAAACTCCACAGTCACTCGTACCTAGTGGTATATCAAAAAGGGAATCACCCAATCACCGCCTATGATGGGCTGGTGAGAGGATTGGTGCCCTTTGACAACGGAGCACCCTGAGACTACCAAAACCTCGCATGTTTTAGAAAGCCATAGAACTTATCAAACTAAGTCAGGAACCTACAGGCTAGGAACCTATTTGCATCTTGCTTGCAAAAGTTCTTCCTCACACCTTATATCATTTGTTGTAGTAATTAACTCTTTCTGTGCAGAAGGGTTGGGATTTTCAACCCAAATCCCAACCCTACATAGGCCGAATACTGACTTCCAGGTATTCTACTTTTCAAGCAGGCACAATAGGTAGATTAAAGAAGCAACCTCAGCCAGTTTTATACTCTTACAATACCCGAAGTCACGCCAAACAGAGGTCTTTACAGTCATCTCATCGGTCGCCTTCGTCTATCAAGACACTCTCACCGCAACGGTCCCAATCAGTTCCAGGGACTTCGCGGTCGTCTCCTCAACAAACCCGATTATCTACCCAATTCCAAGCTTCACTAAGCAATCCCTCTACCTACATCCCAAAAAATGGCGGACAATGATGCTACCATCACCGAGCTCCGAGCCCAAATTGCCTATTTATAAGTCGAGAAAGCAGCAAGAGATGCTGAAGACAAGAAAAATGGGGAAGAAGCAGAAAATCCTCATGAAGTTACAGAAAATCCTGAATTGGTCAAACAGGTCAGAGAGATCAAGCACGCTTTGGCTCGTTCACAAGGAAACCAAATTCTAGATTTCGAAGGACTCTGCCTCTTTCCAGAATCTCAACTGCCTGAACGGTTCAAAATACCTCACTCACATTTACACTCAGGCTATCACTGACTTCAAACGCCTACACGCCACTGGATTACAAATTGAAGATGGGATCAAGCTGGGCCTCATTGGGAAAGAAGAAACCCCTCTACCCAGAAAAACCTTTCCAACCCGTGCATCTCCTGCCTCCGTCAACACCCTTAACTCAGCCTTGCCACAAGACCCTTTTCAAACTAGCTCATCTAGAAACACAAATCGCCCACGCCGCAATTTTGACCCACTCTATATGACTCCATCCCAAGCCTTAGCCATCCTAAGCCGCCAAGGGCACCTTAGGCTCTTGAATAATCCACCTAACCACCTTATGGTCCAAGCTATGACGCCAATAAACAATGTGCATACCACCAACACCCTGGACATGAGATAGACCGCTGCATGCGTCTTCGTCATGACATCCAGGATCTCATTGATAGTCAAGCTATAAAACCTCCTAAGCCTAATGTGCAAACCAATCCACTTCCCGCTCACAACAACGAACCACCGCCTCAAAATATCAATTTCATAAGCCTATCCAATAGCCCCACATATAATCCTACCCGACACATTATTCCAAATACCCAAGCCAAACCATCCCTGATCTTCTCTAAGAATGAAGAATGCTTTGCAACAGGAGGAGAACCCCACATCTATGCCATTGATGATGGGAATTGGTGGTTGGACATGCGTCAAGCCCTGCCAAGTGATTGGAAAGTTGGAAGAATTGAGCCTGCTGATCCTTGGAGCACCCAAGAAGAAGAAGTGGGTCACCTCACCCGAAGCGGAAGGGTGTATAAACCTCCTAAACTAAGTGGGGAAAGTTCAACCTCAACACGAGTAATGGAAGAAGAAGAAGAAGAAGAAGAAAGCCAAAAGACCGAACCTGAGGAGGACAGGGTGCTAAGACAACTAAAGAAAATCCAAGCTGATATCTCTATTTGGGGATTGCTTATGTCCTCCTACGAACATCGTAACTCCTTCTTCAAAACCTTGGGGAAAGCCAAAGTTCCCATCGACATCACCCCCGAAGAACTGGTGGGTTTCATAATGGCATCAAAGGCTTCAAAACCGACAATAGCCTTCACTGACAAAGATCTACCTCCTGAGGGGCCTGCACACAACAAGCCTCTCTACATCTCACTTAAATGTCTCACTAAATGGATCCCACTGGTCTTGGTAGATAATGGGTCTGCTTTAAACGTATGTCCTCAAAGGACCCTCGACAAGCTAGGGGTAAGCGCCATCGACATACGCCCTTCAAGCTAGGGTGTAAGGGGCTATGACAATTCAAAGAGAAGAATGGTTGGGTGTGTCACACTGCCAGTAGAAGTGGAGAAGATCAAAAGAGACGTGGAATTCCATGTGATGGATATACCAGCCACCTTCAATCTTTTACTAGGAAGGCCTTGGCTACATGACGCTGGGGCAGTGCCTTCCACTTTGCATCAGAAGGTCAAATTAGTAGTAGATGGATGGGTCATAACCATTCTGGGGGATTCATCGATCCGAGCTCATTCTGATACGCCTGTCCAAGAGGTAAGAACCGAGGAAACCTTCCTTACTGGATTCAGTCCTGAGGAAGCAACTGCTGTGCAAGCCTTAATGGCTGAGAGAAACTTCTACGTAAGCACCCCCGCCATATGGATGATGAAGAAACAAAACTACCTCCCTGGGTTGGGTTTAGGCAAAAAATCACAAGGCATCCCGCAAATGATTGATCCTCCGCATAATCAATACGCCTTTGGTCTTGGCTACACCTCGACAGAAGCCGAGGTAGAAAAGAAGAGAAGCATGGAAAAGACTAAAGCAAGAGGAAGCAGGGTCAAAGAAGAGAAACTCATGATCCCAAAAACACTCAATGGTTGGTTTGTAAGAGAAGAAGAAGACTTTCCATTCTGTGGCTTCACAGAAACATGGGAAGACGAAATTACCAAGCAAAGGTACCCTGGAATGCAAATCTTCTTTGATCAGGAATGGACTGACAGTGACATGGAAGAAGAACCAACAAATTCATCTCCTACTCCCGAAGACTGGATTGAGGTGCTAGCTGAGTTTGACCTAAAGATTCTGTTTGACAAAGATGGTGAAGAAGAGTATAAAACTGCAAAAGAAAAAGGAGCCACTCCCGAGATACTGCAGTAAATCGCATGACAAAAACATTGCTTTCATTTCCTAAAAGACAAGTTAGGACATGTTTTAGGCCCCTGTTTGGGCATTATCTACAACTAAATAAATCCCCATTTTATGCTTGCTAAATGATTCCATCTTTAAAACGTGATTGCTATACACTACAATCTCTCTGCCAAAGATAAAAGGATTTTAAAGAATCTAATTCTTTATGTTGCCGACAAAAGGAAAGAAGGGACGAACCCTGATTACTTAAAACTAGGTTTTTATCAAAACTCAGGAAGAAGACGCTATCTCCGTGAGAACACTTAGGGTTAGCTTACCCATTGTGAAAGTACAAATGCAACAGGAGATTCATAAAAACATCTCCATCAAATTCCTCTCCAAAACACCAAAACCCTCTTGAGAGAAAAATGCTCGTTGGGTAATCTATACACCCAAGCAAAAGTAAGAGCAGAGCCTGCTAGGACAAGAAAATACGAAAAACGCAGCCTAGGCAAAAGTTAAGGCATTCAAAGGAAAACTCGCTATGGACTCAATCTCTATCAGGTAACCTAGGCAAAACTCAGAGCATGTGAAAAGAAAAACCAAGAGCGAAAACCCAACCCCCAAAGGTGGTGATCTAGGAACTACGTAAAAAATGCCTGATTCCCTGATTGGGATACGTAGGCAATCTCACAACGAGATGCGGCCCAAACATTTGGAGAGAAGAAAGACAATATCAAAAGGTTTGTACTCAATGATAGGCATAGCTAACCCTGCGTATTGAGCTCGCAAAAGATGAGTTAGTCATTTTCCAGGGAATTGGCAAAAACAAAGACACGTAAGAATCTTCGTTCGTCCTCTCTGACTCAAAAGTCGTCAACAAAAGGGACAAAGCATTCTAACGATCCCAAAACATGGCAAAGAGGTTGTAGGAACAGCAAAAGCAAATAAAGAGCCTGAATCAAATTCAAGTGTAAGAAGGGAAAAACGCCACTTGGCTAAAGCAAAAATCCAACTTCTTTAGGAAATAGAAGTAGCGGCCGAAGAATGGAATCCTCGGCCGAGCGATCCATTCCTCGGCCCATGTTTAAATCCAAATACTCACAAAACTTTGAAAATATTGCATACAAGTCTGAGGTATCTTGAGACAAAATAATTTCCAATACATGCTGAGGTTGCTTCATAAAAATGCAAATATTAAACTATCTGTTTTGGAGCTAACAAATACAGGTACAAGAAAGGAAAAGCTAGCTACTGCCCACGACCCCTCTTGGGCGCAAGACGAAAACGCTCAGGAACTGGGACACTAATCCTCTGTCCCTCGCCAGCTTTAGCATCCCCATCACCAGCTCCGGTACTCCCACTCTCGCTAACTCCAGCACTCTGGGTAACCGACACTGTCGGTACTCGCTCTGCTTCAAGCTGCAGAGACACAGGATATAGGCATTCAGTTTCACATGAAACGTGGGATGGAAAAAGAAGAGATCAAATGATGTATACCGCAGCTATTCGGCCACGCTGCCGTCGAGCCAAAGCCTCTGCACTCTGGAAAGCACGCAACCATTCCTGAACCACCTCAGGAGGCACCTGCAGAGGAAGCAATTGCATATACAATCAAGTAAGCGAGGAATGATGAAGGAAACCAAAGCAGAATCTATAATATTACCTGCTAAATTCCGGCAGGAAGCACGTAGAACTGCGTAGCACACAGTGTCAGTGTCAAACGCTCCTCTTCTCCATTTGCATTATGGAAAGAAATGAAACTGGGGGCCCGTGGCCAAACAAGAGGAGCAGCAGCGGCAGTAGCAGTCGGTAGGGTCAACGATGCCAAACGAAAGGCTGAGTAACCTCCTGCCACGAGAAAACTCATGGCTGGCTGTCTCTCAAGAGCTAGTAGCAAACCCTCTCCGGTCAAAAGATGGGTCGATCTCATACCAACAGGAGGAGGGAGAGGGACAAGCTGCAACGCCTCAGAATACGGAAAGTACTGGCTCGCTACCCTCTCTCCGAGATACCAGGCACTTGAAAATGGCCCCTCCAAAAGGAAGTGCTGGCTGTCCAACGCCCGAGCTGAGGTCAACTCCAGAGGAGCATCATCAAGTAGCACGCCCCATGGGTCAAAACGCACCTGTAACAAGGGAAATAGCATCAAAATGGCAAAATGAAGAAATTGCACGAAAATCAGAGGATAAAGAGATATCGTACCTGATCTACCGTCAGGCGGTCCAAAACTCGCCTCCAGGCCAGCAAATCCATGGCGGGTGACCGCGTCTTCCGGACCCCTTTCAGCCAACGGGCCACTGGTGGAACAAACCTAGGCTCAATATGCCCAGTCGGAGGAGGGAATTGCAGCAAATGCTCAAAGGCCCAGAGCTACAAGATAAAAGACGAGCATGAGATATAGAACATGAGGTGATAAAGGAACAACAAAGAAAGCTAAAGTATATACCTCGAGAATGCGGTGACGCCCACCCAGCGACAAACTAACACCTCAGGAACAGGCACTCAGGTGCCCATACAGCGTAGCTAAGGCAGGAGTCCCCCAATCAAACTCGACCATAGTATCCAAATTGACCAAAGCGGCCAAGAACTGGACATGCACCGAATTCTCCTTGTTACAAAACAGAGTCTACCCAAGGAGATAAAGGAGGAAAGCTCGTACTAGCTGAGAAAGGGAAACCTTCGCCAAGATATCAGCTTGATCAAACTCTTCCCGAAGCCAAGAATAGGTGATGTGACCGCTCTCTGACACACGAGGGACCTTCCCCAAAAGGTAGTCAAAAACACCTTCTCGCTCATGAATCCGAGGGTCAATTGGAAGAGGATCGCCGCCAACCCTCAGACCTGTAAGCAAAGCAAAATCACCAGGAGTGATCGTCATCTCCCCAGCCTCTGGAAAATGAAAAGTGTTGGTGGTGTCCCACCACCGCTCCACCAATGCTGTGGTCAATCCCAACTCCGCCTTCGGAAGGTGGAAACCGAGTATCAAGGGCTCAAAGCCAGCCAAAGCAACTGCGTTCTTGGCCTCTTGAGGAAGCCTCTCGTGCCACTCAAACACCTGGGGGCAGCTTCCCCACACGCGCAACCTCTCATTTGCATGACAAAATACGAAAAAGAAATCAAATACACAAAATATCGCCTATACAGGGGGCAACCTTTAGAGCTCAAACTCCCTATCAAATATCAAATTATCACTCTGCGAAATCTCATATACAAAAATCATTTGACAGGATAAAATTCTACCTTCCTATTGGTGAAACCAAGGTGCTGCTCTGGCTCCCTGTGCAAGACCTCAGGTGGGGTATCACTGAGGGGAGGACGATATCGCAATGAACCGCCACGCCCAATCATATGAACCTGAGGGGCGTATGTGGCAACATCAAATGGAGGAAGAGTATCACCACTTGCGTCGGTAGAAACCTCGGGCTCTGTCTCAGGAGGAATGGGCTGCGAGGAACTCCCTCCAACAGTGGCTCTGCGCCGACTTGAACGAAGAACGCGGGAACTCGAAACCCCGCCAAGAATCGCGGCCTTAACAGCTGGGGCCTTGCCCGTGTCTCTAGACACAGCGTGGACATCGGATGATGGAGGAGGGGGCAGTGGCGAAGCCATGACAGCCGGAACCGTGGTGGTCGGAAAATCGACGGCGGAAGGGTAGGAAACGGCGGCGGCCGATGAGGAGAGAGAGGAGGAAGCGGCGGCGATCGCTCGAAGTAGGAGAGGAGGATAAGGGGTAGGGAAAGAAAGGATGAAATGACCCGTGAGATCGATTAAGTTTAACTTAAATCGATTTTCTGACTGATGGCTATCTCACGGCCGAGATATCGATTCCTCGGCCGAGACATCAATCCTTCGGCCGAGAGATCAATCTCCTGGCCTTCCAATCAATTTCCTTCAGCAACATCAGATCATGCTCAGTGCATCAACTAAAGCAATTACAGACTTCTAAATCTTCAACCAACCAAGTAGCCTTAGGGGCATCCCTGAGCCAATGAAACGTGATCAAAACTAGCCTTGGGGGCATGCCCGAGTACCAAAGATCTCTCTCTCTCCACAAACTGCTGGCCACAAGCTTTTGTTACAGCAAACCAAGACATTCAGTAACTTTGCTATTCACCGCCATCAAAACAATTCAACGGCCCTATGCCTACACCCATGTCCACTCAGCGGCTCCAAGCCCTCAACTCAGCAGCTCTATGCTCGCTGTTACAACTCAGCGACTCGAAGCCCATTACTTCAACAGGCTCGAAGCCTATATCTACCATCTCAACTGGCTCAAAGCCATAGCAACTCACTCAGCGGCTCCAAGCCCTCAACTCAGCAGCTCTATGCTCGCTATCACAACAACAGACTCTACGCCTGTACTCATTCACTCAGCAGCTCTACGCTCGCTATCGCAACTCAGCGGTTCTAAGCCCATTACCGAATTCGCCAAACCGGCTCGAAGCCGTAACAAACAATCTCAGCGGCTCGAAGCCCATTATCAGCAGCTCTACGCTCGCTATCACTCATCAAAGCGGCTCCAAGCCCACTATCTCAACTGGCTCGAAGCCGTAAACAAGCAAATCTCAACAGGCTCTACGCCGTCCCAACAATCAAGCCATCTATTCTCAGGCTCTACACCTAAATGCTCAAAATCTAACATTTTGAATGCTCAAGCTTTACGCTTGGATGCCCAACCACTGTGTACTGGATGCTCAAGTTATACACTTGAATGCTCAAGCTCTACGCTTGGATGCCCAACCACTGCGTACTGGACGCTCAAAGCCTGTACTTTGAATGCTCGGATTCTGTCGTCCGAATGCTCGAGCTCTACGCTCTGAATGCTCAAGTCCGGAACTTGATAGAAGCTCTAAGCTTAAAACAAACACACACGCATGGGCCCGTGCACATTTGCATCAATTGCATCAACATTATCACATCGAGTCTGCATCATCATATTTGTTCACATCTAACAACCATCATCACACATATACACTCTGCATGTCTCTCATGAAACAGGTCAACCCTGCAATCAACCGGCTCTATGCCTCGGTTTTATTGATCGGTTCAGTGCCTCGATCCTTTGGCTCTACGCCAACACTTATGATGAGAAAGCTCCGTGCACAGACCATCAGAATGCAACCAGCTCTACTCTTCGGTTCAAATCACGTCAAGCTCAAAGCTCCGACAACCCAGGCCCTCGCCTCAAAACTGCAGCAGGCTCCACGCCTCGATCTAATCACCTCAGGCTCTCGCCTTATGATCAATACCAGCTCCGCGCTTCGGTTCCATCAAGCTCTAAGCTCTCCCCTGGGCTTCGCCTCATGACCACAGCAGGCTCCACGCCTCAGTTCTATCACCTCAGGCTCTTGCCTTATACCAGCTCCGCGCTTCGGTTCAAACACGACAAGCTCTAAGCTCCGACACTTCAGGCCTTCGCCTCACGACCACAGCAGGCTCTACGCCTTAGTTCTAATCACCCTAGGCTCTCGCCTTGTAACTACAACCGGCCCCGCGCCTCGGTTCCATCACGTCAGAGACCATCATTCTTCAGGCTCTCGCCTCATGACTACAACCGGCTCTATGCCTCGGTTCCCTCATCCCCAAAGCTCTGTGCTCTAGTTACTGGCCCTGCACCCCCCATATATCAAAAATGAAAACGACATCCGACTCATCCCCAGCAGATGGTTTGGATTCCACCCCATTACATCAATTCCTTCCAGCTCATTCGCAAGGATAGGCTACTCTACCGAGCCCCTCTCAGTCAAAGTAAGGATGATCAAGAAAAGAAAACGCACCTGCCGTGTACTGATCTACCCCAAAATACTAAAGGAAGCTCTCCGCAAAAACTCCCCGGCAGCCCAGCGCTCCTTCAACTATCTTCCGCCAAAACCCTAGCTTAGTCTAGGTACGTCACAATACGGCTTTTTAAGCCCTAAGGTACGTCTTCTGTCTCTAACCCTCCAAACTTTTATTTTTCTTTATTGCCTGAACTACGATTGGTCTGAATTTCCTTTGTGGAATACGTAGGCAGCCTCCCGGCCCGACCATAACAAAACCTTTTTCGAAAACCCCTTGGAATAGTGGTTGGACCAAATTGAGTTGCTTTTTACAGCTTTGACTCTTACTCAAACATGTCTCGCGATCCGTCTGAGTTCAGTCAAAGATGGGCATCTGTAGACACCCCAATTTGGCCTAACAATTATTTCAAGTCCCACCTTGGGACCATCCCGATGATGAAATGGATACAGTGATTGCTGATTACCTCCTTAAAAACCTTAGGACTTTCGGTAAGAACTTTGAGCCACTTAGAGGACTCAATTCAAAGCCATACAGCCTTTCAGACAGAAATAAAGAAGCCTAGGAAAATCCATCTGTCGGCCGTGACATCGATCCTACGGCCCTAACATCATTTCCTCACCCGAGCAACCTGTTGCTAGCCAAATCTCCCTGAGAGATCAATACCTCGGCCGCAAGATCTATCCTTCGGCCGAGACATCCATTCCTCGGCCGTGATATCCTTTTCTCGGCAGCCAGATCGACCTTTTTCCAGACTCTGGAACGTGTTCTGTCAGACGTTTGATCCAACTACACTACCTTCCCGATGCGTTCGGGCTATGCTCAGAGATTGCGACGTAGAGTTAGAGGTGCATTGCAATTGCAATTGCAATTGTGCCATTTGATTGGCCGGAGTGAGTCACCAATTGCCTATATAAAGGGCCTTTGGACTCCGAAAGTAAACACACAAAATTCATCAGAGAATACACTCTCTCAAGCCACGAAACTTTGTCAAAATACTCTCTCAATCCCACTCCTCAAAAGCCCTAACCTCCCGAAGGTAGCCGTCAATCCGGCGATCAAATCCCGAAGTTCAAACCCTAACCCTAGGGTTTTCAATCAAGCAAATCAGTCAATCACAATCAAATCCGAAGCAATCAAGCAACTGAGGGATCAAGGTGGTGAGACCCAACGGCCTCTGGTTTGTCTTACTTACTGCATTCATAACTAATCATAGCTTTCTGATTATCTGTTAATTGTATAGTCTGGTGTGAGGAAGAACACCGACCGGGGCTTCGATCCCTCGGCCGGTACATCAAACCAGGAGGATCCCTCGGCCGTGACATCCATTCACCGGCCGCGGGATCCATCTCCCTGGGACAGTTTGTTTGCTTTTCTGCTTTCTGATGCATGCTTCAATTATCGCACTGGCTCACCATTTACTGCTTAAAGGCTTAAATAAACAGACTCTGTGTTAGAATTAAACAAAGCATCTACATGTCTTATGTTGAACGATTATGGGCCAGTCTCACGACTGGGCAAAGAGGGGTGCCTAACACCTTCCCCTTATTGTACTTTTGGCTCCCGTGCCCAGAATCTCTGTCTATTTTTCTAGTTTTAATAAACTGGGTGGCGACTCTGTTTTAATAATAACCACTATCATGTGGCGATGTTCCTAGCCATGGGAATGTCCATGATTTTGGTTTACGAAGCAAGCAACCAATCGAGCAAACAAACGTGACCAATCTGTATGGCGATGCCCCGTTTGGGAGGTGTCTACAGTTTGCCGCTTTTTTTTCTATGGATGATATATTTTGTTTAGTGTTTGGTGGTTCCGTTTACCCATCGAAATTTTATGTTGTATGACTTTTGAAAGTACTTTAAGTGTTTGCTTGCGTTGAAAGTTTTGCCTATATTAGAATACTTGTTCAATTAAATTGCGCCTCGCTGTCGAGCAAAAAAAAATTGCACCTTGCTTAGATTAGGCGCGTGCCTTACGCCAGGGGACCTTGGTGCCCCTATCGCAATTTAAAACACTAACCCTCACTATTAGCATTTGTTAATTTATTCTCAGCTTTTAGCTAAGCCAGATTATGGTACTCTAGACAAATCATGTCCAATAGCTGGTACTATCTTTTGAACTCCAATTAATATGCTTTTGAGCATTGTAACCATAAAACAAACCTTATAACTCTCAAGAGGATGTACATGTGTAGTCACTCCTACTATCTTTTCAATTCTCATCTTTTGTGACAAAGATGGCAATGAAAATATATTTCCCAAGGACATCTATGAATGTTGGTTGATGTTTTTTATTCATGCGCGTATGTGTATGCGTAATCTAATATGTGCTACATTTAGTTGAATTTTGCTAATGAAGTATATATTCATGAACTAATTTGGGTCAAATCTTTTAATCTGCGCAACCATACATGATGTTTTCATTTTCCTTTTAAAATCTATAGGTGGAAAAAACTTACATCTATAAGGAATGAATTCCTTCAAGTCAGCTTATGTCATAAATATTGTAGACACCCCAATTTGGCCTAACGATTATTTCAAGTCCCACCTTGGGACCATCCCGATGATGAAATGGATACAGTGATTGCTGATTGCCCTCCTTGAGAACCTTAGGACTTTCGGTAAGAGCTTTGAGCCACTTAGAGGACCCAATCAGAGCCATACAGCCTTTCAGACAGAAAATACAGAAGCCTAGGAGAATCCATCTGTCGGCCGTAACATCGATCTCACGGCCTTTACATCATTTCCTCACCCGAGCAACCTGTTGCTGGCAAATTCTCCCTGAGAGATCAATCCCTCGGCCGCAAGATCTATCTTTCGGCCGAGACATCCATTCCTCGGCCGTGTGATCTATTTCTCGGCCGCCAGATCGACCTTTTTCCAGACTCTCGAACGTTCTGTCGATTGTTTGATCCAACTACACTACCTCTCCGATGCGTTCGGGCCACGTTCAGAGATTACGATGTAGAGTTAGAGGTGCATTGCAATTGCAATTGCAATCGTGCCATTTGATTGGCCGGAGTGAGTCACCAATTGCCTATATAAAGGGCCTTTGGACTCCGAAAATAAACACACGAAATTCATCAGAGAATACACTATCTCAAGCCACGAAACTCTGTCAAAATACTCTCTCAATCCCTCTCTTCAAAAGCCCTAACCCCCCGAAGGTAGCCGTCAATCCAGTGATCAAACCCCGAAGTTCAAACCTTAACCCTAGGGTTTTCAATCAAGCAATCAGTCAATCACAATCAAATCCGAAGCAAATCAAGCAACTGAGGGATCAAGGTGGTGAGGCCCAACGGCCTCTGGTTTGTTTTATTTATCGCTCTTATACTTAAATCATAGCTTTCTGATTATCTGTTAATCGCATAGTCTGGTGTGAGGAAGAACACCGACTGGGGCTTCGATCCCTCGGCCGGTACATCAAACCAGGAGGATCCCTCGGCCGTGACATCCATTCACCGGCCGCGGGATCCATTACCCTGGGACAACTTTGTTTTGTTCTGCTTTCTTGATGCATACCTTATTTATCGCATTGGCTCACCCTTTACTGCTTAAAGGTTAAAAACAAACTACGTGTTAGAATTAAACAAAGTGTGTACATGTCTTATGTTGAACGATTATGGGCTAGTCTCACGACTGGGCAAAAAGGGGTACCTAACACCTTCCCCTCATTGTACTTTTGGCTCCCGTGTCCAGAATCTCTATCTGTTTTCCCAGTTTTATTAAACTGGGTGGCGACTCTGTTTTGATGATAACCGCTATCATGTGGCGATGTTCCTAGCCATGGGAATGTCCATGATTTTGGTTTACGAAGCAAGCAACCAATCGAACAAACAAAAATGATCAATCTGTATGGCGATGCCCCGTTTGGGAGGTGTCTACAAATATAGATTACATATCATTTTATCTGGAACAATCCTCAGCAAGAAACAACCAGTGATTAAGTTTTTCGTGCATAGCACAAAGCTCACTACCTAGTTTGTATTCTTATAACAGATTTTTGATGGTAATAACATGAAATATCCCATATTATCACATGAGATCTTCACTACCAAGCTCTGAAATCCCTTTAGGCTACATTTGCCATGAAGTTAGCAAATTTGGACATTGTATTTATCAATACGATTATTAGCGTTTATTCGTATGCCATGTCTGTGTTCAAAACGCAGGTGTCTCTATTGTTAATGCCAACTGAGATTGCCAATCATCTTCCCTAACCCAATTGGATATTTTTTATTCACAGTAAGCTTCAAAGTGATGCCTTGAGGGAAGCCATCACTCAGATTCCTAATGATACGAGGGAAGAAAACGCAAATTCACTGAAACAATTGAGCTCCAAATTGGGCTGAAGAGCTATGAACCCCAAAAGGATAAGCATTTCAGTGGTTTGGTGAGGTTGCCTCACATTCCACGTCCCAAAATGAAGGTTTGCATGCTTGGTGATGCTCAGCACGTGGAAGAAGTAATCCTGCTCAGACTGGATTAGTATTATTCATTCTCTATTGGTTTTCCTGTATTTGCTTGCTGCTTTTAGTTGCCAATAATGAGTATTTGTTATACCCTTGAAGAAAAAATTAGTTTTTAAGCTAGGTTTGATTTGCACTGAACTTGTAATTAACCAGTTTGATTGAAAATCATTCAAAATCTACTGTAAAAGTTATCCAGTACTTGTGCTTAATCTCATTATTCAACTCAACTTGTCTAGCTCATTATCATATTCTCACAAGCGTTATGCAACTGTAAATTGCTTTGTCAAGAATTGAAGTTGCCTTATCCTCATGCAGGTGTGTTTGTAATGTGCAGTGGCGAACGTAGGAGGTGCATGCGAGGGCCGTAACAACCCCAAACTTTTGATTTCCACATATTTTGGCACTTAGAGTTACATTTATTGTTCTTGTTCTTTCAAAATTTTGATACTTTTTGTGGGCAAGCGGGGAGCAAGCGCTCGGAATACAAAGTCGCCACTCGGGTTTGAAGGTTCGACACCCAAGGAACCGTATTCGAAGCACCTGCCGTGCTATTTGATTTGAAAAAGTGAAAGCACCAGTCCGTCATAACCATATCTAGGTTCGGGAGCCAGGTTACTAGATGGGAAGGGTTTTAAGGCACCCCTCTCGCCCAATCTGGAGATCGTCTCTACTTAGGCATTTTGAGAAAATATTGTGATTCTTCTTTTATTAACAATTTATTAGTCAATTAGGGCGGGGGAACAGTTTAAACGGGGATTAAAACTGTAACAGTTTGCAAGATGTGATCAGAATAGCATGGATGGATGAAATATTGAGCAATAAATGGAATAAAACTCAACATTGCCCAAAAGGATCAAAACAGTGCACTACTTGGATTTTGACATGCACAGGAGCCAACTTGCATGCATGGATCTACGTGCATGCAAGTTAACATGCGCACGCCAAACCCACATACGCGCCCGTGTCTTGACCTCTCATGAACAAGCTTGATTTTATCCCCTTCTGAGCTCTGAAATGACCAGTGCTCACCCAGGGGGCAAACTAAATAATTTATATGCACAGACATCAAATATAATTTACAGACAGAATGAATTTAATTGAAATACAACCCCTAAACAGTGGAGGTATTAAAGCAGAGGCCAAAGGCCTAGCTACCCATGCAAAGCCAGTCACTGGAAATAAGCCAACTAGCACGCGCGTCTCAGAGAGAAGCGCGCGCCTGTTCTGACTGGACTTCCAGTAATTGGCCTAGAATGTCTGGGCTTTGAGACATGACCAGAAGCAACCTAGAGGCATTCCAAAGAAACAGAAAGGCATGCTGAGCTAAACCTAATGAATTTTACACACAAAACAGTAAACTAGCTTTTAACATGCATCATGGTGGCTATACAGACTGATAACAGTAAACAACCAACACCCCTATCCCCATGAAGATCAAAGCGCATGGCCAGAGGCTGGCGTGCGCTAGAGGCGGATCAACGCGTGCAGGATAATTGGTCACACGATTCTTGTAACTCTACCAGCTTTTGGACCAGGACTGGTATTGATTACCAGCATTGGCCCTGCCAGGCCCCCTTAGGGATCAAACGGATGGACAGTAAGGTTATACCTTTGTTTTTTGAAGCTTTGAAATGGATTTGAGCAAGGAGTTTTATAATTGAAAAATGGTTGTATTGGTGGATGTTTGAGTGATGGAGAGTGTATGCTTTGAGTATTAGGATTTGTGTGTAGCCTTTTTTGCTTGAATTTTGTTAACCCTTAATATGGAAGACCAAAGGGGGTATATATAGGAGGTTTAGGTTGGTGGTGAATATGGAAAACAAGGTGATACAACCATCCAACAAGGTTGGTTGTGGTTGCTTGGTGGAGAAGGATCACAAAAAGGGTGATGAGAGTGGTTGTGAGGGTGGAGCACCCCAAACCTGCCAGAACACTATTCAGGCGACGAAAACAGGGCTCTACGGCACAGTAGACCCCTGATCATCACAAAATTCGGCTGGCAAAAAGGTGAAAGTGACAGGTGTTGACCGACGTGCGCATTAGGGCTGTTACGAACCCGACCGGACCGAAAAAAACCGAAAAAACCGACCGATCGGTTCGGTCTTCGGTCGGGTTAGTGGCGGAAATTTTCGGTTCAGGGGGGACCGAACCGAACCGAAATTAGTTCGGTTCGAGCTCGGTTTTCTGTAATTGTGGTCCGAACCGACCGAACCGAACCGAACTAGGACCGAACCGAACCGAACCAGGACCGAACCAAACTGACTTATTTTGTTTTATATATATTTATTTATATAATTGGCATTAATCTTGGCCGTAGATTACTTTCATCTTTTAATCTCCACTGTCCATTCAAACCAACCCTACAACCCCATCTCTAAGTCCACCTTTACTCCCCCTCAATCCCTCACGGCCTCACTCTCTCTGGCTCACGAAGTCTCAGCCTCTCTCTCCCTCACGATCTCAGCTTGAGAGCCTCTCACTTCTCACGAATCACGATCTCGGCCTCACTCTCTCTCCCTCACAGAGTCTCACCCTCTCTCCCTCACGATCTCAGCCTCTCACTTCTCACGATCTCGGCCTCACTCTCTGTCCGTCACAGACTCACAGTCACAGAGTTTCTCTCCCTCACGATCTCAGCCTCATCAATCGGAAGACTGAAACCCTTCTCTGCTCTCTCTCACAAATCGGGCCTCTCTTCGCCGCCGGCCGACCGACCACATCATCGAGTAAGTCCTCTCTCTCTCTCTCTCTCTCTCACCGTTTTTTTTTTGTGGATCCGATCTCGAAAGCTCCGAACGTACAGAATGTGGAATATTTTCTGAAACTGTTTTATATGTTTTTTTCTTAAAATTTCTGGAAGACCTTTTCTTTTTTTTTCCTCCTGATTTTTGTTTTTGGGGTTAAAGGGTTTGTGAAAGTTTTGACGTTTTTCTGATTTTTTAAGAGCTCTGTGGAGGGTTCTTTAACTTCTAATTTACGGCTGTTGTTGTTGTTGAAAGGGTTTGTGAAACCGTTACGGGGTTAAAGTTTTGTGAAACTGTTTTTTTTTTTTTAAATACTTGATAAAGCAAACTTGTGTATTGTGATTAATTGTAAGAAGTAAATTTTTGTTTTGTTTGTAGCTATTGAGAGAGATTTTTCAAAGGTGTGGGGGCACACTTGCTTTGGCTGCGCCCAAGCTTTAGGCTCACGTGGAATTTCAACCTCGACGACGCCGGCAACATGTCTGACCATGAGCTTGACCATGAGCATGAGGTATTCAATCTCAAAATCCTAATTTATTAGTATTTGCATGACGTTTTTCGCATGAGCATGATCTGATGGACTGAAAATAAGATTAGTGCATGAATTTTGGAGTTTGGAGCATGAGAACACAGTTTATAACTTCATATAAAAATTAATCAGATTAGTGGCTGAAAATTAGAGTGTGATTGTGTTGATTTTAATTTTCATTTGTTTTAGATGGATGATATTGATGTTGACGTTGATGATGATGATATTATGGATGATGCTGCTGAGTTTGATATTCCTCAAAATGCTGAATTAAACGATGATCAAGTGCCTGAAAATAAGGTTGAGTCGAAAAAGATTGTTGGTAGTATTGCTAATAAGAGGGCTCCTTGTTGGAAACATTTTAACATAATTACACCAGAGGGTCATCCGAAACCTAGGGCTGCATGCAAATGGTGTCGGAAGGATTATGCATGTCATTCGAAGCTCAATGGTACAAAATCACTTGCTCATCATCTAAAGTTTCAGTGTTTGAATTATCCCCTAAGCACGAAATTTACGGGTAGTAGGCAAAAACTTCTTAGTTTTCAAAAAAAGGAACACAATGGCGAAACAAGTGCAAACCTTGTGCCTGTGACTTTCAGTGCTGATGCATGTAAAAGAGCACTAGCGAAGATGATAATAATTGATGAGTTGCCATTTTCATTTGTCGAGGGGGAAGGATTCAAACAGTTTATTGAAGTTGTTCAACCAATGTGGAAGCCTCCTGGTAGGCTTGTGATGGCCAAGAACTGCATGCTTGTTTATGGGGAGGAGAAAATGGCATTGAAACAAATACTTAGGCATCAAAGGTTGTGTCTTACAACGGACACTTGGACTTCAGTCCAAAATTTGAATTACATGTGTCTTACGGGACATTTTATTGATGAGAATTGGAAATATCAAAAGAAAATTCTGAATTTTTGCGTCGTTCCTAATCACAAGGGTGATACTCTTGGTAGGATGGTTGAACAATGTTTGTTGGATTGGGGGGTTGATAAGTTTTTAACTGTTACGGTTGATAATGCATCATCGAATAGTCTTTTGATTGCTTACTTGGAGAGAAAGACCAAACATAGGAAGGCCACCATTTTAAATCATGAGTTCTTGCATGTGAGATGTTCGGCACATATCTTAAATCTAATCGTACGTGAGGGATTGCAAGAGATTGATGTCCCAATTGGAAGGGTGCGAAATATTGTGAGATATGTGAGGTCTTCCCCTTCTAGAATGGCGGAGTTTTGGTCATGTGTTGAAAAGGAGGGCATTATATGTAGGCTTAAACCTTGTTTGGATGTGTCTACTCGTTGGAACTATACATATTTTATGTTGGAGAGGGCTTTAACTTATCAAAAGGCTTTTGATCGATTATGTGATGACCCGTCCTTCAAACTAAATGTAAGAGAGGAGGAGATTGATGAGGAATTTGATGATGTTGATGGTTTTGAGGGTATGGGAAGGATAATTGAAATTGAGAAAAGAAAGAAAAGGAGAGGGAGAGGGAGAGGGCGAAAGGAAAATGTTGGGCCTCCAACTTCAAGTGATTGGGAAAAAATCAAGTTGTATGTAAAGTTTCTACAAGTGTTTTACCTTGCAACTTTGAAATTTTCGGGTTCTTTGTATGTCACTTGCAATGCTTTTTTTGATGAAATGGTGTTGATTCAACAAGATATTGTGAAGTTGTGTGAAACCGATGATAGTGAATTGCATGATATGGCACTTGGTATGCGTGAGAAGTTTGAAAAATATTGGGGAGATTTTGATAAGATTAATCAAATGTTGATGTTTGCGGTTGTTCTTGACCCTCGATGCAAAATTGGGTTCTTTGAATATTGCTTTCGAAATACTTTGGGCTATGATAAGATGGTGGTTCGTGAGTTGACGGATAATATAACAAATGGAATTACCCGTTTATTTGAATGGTATGTGAAGAATAATGCAAACTTGAATATGTGTAGCCAAGAGGTTGGGGGATCATCGGACAAAGGAGATTTGGATGGAGTTGAAATGGAGATTGGTAGTCATAAATCTTTGAAATCTCAATTTAAGATGCACATGCAAAAGGAAACCAACATGGCATGCAAATCGGAATTGGAAAAGTATCTTGCGGAAGCAAGTGAGGATGATAGTGACAAATTTGATGTATTACGTTGGTGGAAGTTAAACTCCTCTAAGTATCCAATTGTCTCTCAAATGGCACGAGATGTGCTAGCTATTCCCGTGTCCATGGTTGCCTCCGAATCCGCTTTTAGCACGGGTGGACGTGTGATTGATCCCTATCGAAGTTCTCTCTCTCCAAAGACCGTGGAAGCTCTTATTTGCACGCAACAATGGATAAGGAAGCCAACTAAAATCAATATAAAAGAACAACTTGATGAGTTGGAGCAATTAGATTCGGGTACCACTATTTTTAGTTCTTGATTTCTTTATGTTATGTGGTTCTTAAATATCTTTTATGTTCAATGTCTTATTTGTTTGTTTTTCTTTGTTTTTAGTTGTCTTGGAATCATCTGACAAGGACTAAGGAGTTGGTGGCATGATGCCATTGTTTATTTCATGATTGAGGTAAATCCTAATAAGTAATAACATACACATATCTATTTCTGTTTGCTGTTTTTTTTATTTCTGTTTGCTGTTTTTTTTATTTACTGTTTTCATTTTATGGAATCCACAGTTTGTTTAGTGTTTACTGTTTTTTATGTTGAAAAGGAGGGCTAGATTGTTGGCAACTTGGCACAGTATATTTTAACTTGGTAGTCTTTGACTTCTGCAATGTTTGGAGTTTGAACTATGGTATTTTGAACCTGTTTTTTATGCAGTTTTCTGCTGGTGATGGTTCTGCTTCTGCAGGTGCAAAATTCTGTTGGTGATGTTCGCAAGAAGTGTTTCTTGTGCTGTTGACTGAGGTGCCACATGTTGCTGGTCTTAATTAGGAATGTTTCTTTTTTTTTGGAGTATTCTGTTATGGCAAATCCTTTTAGTATGGTTGGGACATGTAATTCTATTGAGTATGGTTGGTAACTTGGTAATTGGTACTTGTAATTTCTTTGATTTTGCCTATCCCCAGTTAGTTGTTAGTGTTTTCTTTTGAAATGGTGGTTGAAAAAAAAACAGGTGGAAGAGTTATATGCTTGGTTATGTTTTCTTTTCAAGTGGTGTTTGGAAAAAAAATAAAAACAGGTGTAATAGTTTGAGCATGGCTGTTGGAAGTTGGATGTTATTTTCTTTTCAATTGGTGTTCGAAAATAAAAACAGGTAGAAGAGTTTTAAGGTTGAAAATATGGGTGGAAGAGTTTTATTGTATGGCAATAGGTGAAAAAATGTCCAGAATATGGGTGAATGGCCCAAATATGGGTGAAATTGTTAAGGCTGAAAATGGCCCAAATATGGGTGAGAAACAAGTGAAAATGGCCCAAATATGGGTGAAAAATTGGCCCAAACGTGGCCCGTAGTCTACTGTTAGGTTTTAAAAATGGCCCAAATGGCCCAACTAAGGCCCATTTCGGGCGGACCGAAATCCCCAAAATCCCCGATTAGACCAACCTCGCCCCGAACCGAACCGAACCGAATTCAAATTCGGTCAGGATCGGTCCCGGAAAAAAATACCCCGAACCGACTCGGTCTTCCAAAAAATCACCCCGAACCGACCGACCCCGAACCGAAATCACCCCTAGTGCGCATGACTCTGATAGGCACGCGTGTGTGCCATCTACCACCCCACTGGTCAAAGGTCAAAGTTTGACCTTTGACCAACACCTGGCAAGTTGACTGATGCACGTGGGTACCAGAGCAACGCACGCTGGTCAAACCTAGGGTTAGGGTTTTGACTCAGGGTTTGAGGTTAAAAAGGTTCAAGAGGGGATCCAATCACTCCAAGTTCAATCCTTTTCATTTTCAAGACTGTTTTTGATCTAATTCACCATCGGAGAAACAAGAAACCGAAAAATAAAGTAAATCAATTGGGGGACTCAGATTGGGGTGTCTACACTTTTGCTTTAACCCTTTTCAAAATTGGATTTTGTTCCTCCAAGCTCTAAATAATTTATGTATCCGTCATTGTATTCATGATATATCTTGCTGGATCTGATCTGAGCCATTGTTGGAACTTGAAACTTATATCCTCTTTATACGAAAGCTACGTTTCTATGAACAACCGACAACGAAAATTGTTCAATGCTCTTGAGGCATGGAAGGTGAATGCTCCAAACTTCCCTCTCAGCACAAATTTGTGTGGAGTTTACACATATATGTGGTGTGAAGAGAGTTAAGGTCACTCACCTACCAGTACCCTCGGGGCATGTTAATGACTCATCGATGACAGAGTTTTTAGTCGGATAGGACTCAAATAGGAATATATGTTACGTACTGTTATTATAACTCTTTCCAGTACTGCTACTATTACGATCTCAAATCGTACCAAACGATTTGATTCTTTCTCTATGCCCATATATGCAGTGGCAGACCCATGATTTCCATATATTGGGGGCACCTATTATTCACAATTTTAAAAAATATTTCTCTGTATGTATACCACTAAATTATCTCTCAACCATTGAATATTGATCACTTATTCTATTCCGCAACAAATTTTTGACAATCTTTATGGCTGAAAATACTCTTTCAACTGTTGCGGTGGTAACTGTAAGATTAAAAATTAGTCAAGAGAAAGTAAACTAAAGAATATAGTAATTTAGTAAATTTGATTTTCATAATATTTTGGATTGGGAGAAAAACACAAAGAGATAGGACAAAAATGGAGAAATAAAGGAAAGAAGTAGAACAAAAATGAAAAAATACAGGAAAGGGGTAGAACAAAAATGAAAAAAGAAGAAGAAAAAAGCAGGGAACTCAGGTGGTCTTGAACTTATCACAGCGCCTAGAGCCACAACACCAAGGTAATGTTTTGTACAAGTGTATGAAACTTTTATGTATTTATATCAAAAATATTTTTTACTTTTAAAAAAAAAAAGGCGTGGGGACACGTGACCCCACGTGCCCCAACGTAGGTCCGCCCTTGCATATATGCATGTGAATATAGTTTGATCTGATTGATGAGGTCGGAATGGGTGGCCACATAGCATATTGAACCTTAATGATGATTGTGGGACAAATCTGTAGACACCCCAATTTGGCCTAACGATTATTTCAAGTCCCACCTTGGGACCATCCCGATGATGAAGTGGATACAATGATTGCTGATTGCTTCCTTGAGGACCTTAGGACTTTCGGTGAGAACTTTGATCACTTAGAGGACCCAATTCAAAGCCATACAGCCTTTCAGACAGAAATACAGAAGCCTAGGAGAATCCATCTGACGGCCGTGACATCGATCTAACGACCATAACATCAATCCCTCACCCGAGCAACCTGTTGCCAGCAAAATCTCCCTGAGAGATCAATCCCTCGGCTGCAAGATCTATCCTTCGGCCGAGACATCCATTCCTCGGCCGTGACATCCTTTGCTCGGCCGCCAGATCGACCTTTTTCCAGACTCTCGAACGTTCTGTCAGACGTTTGGTTTGATCCAACTACACTACCTTTTCGATGCGTTCGGGCTACGTTCGGGGATCACGACGTAGAGTTAGAGATGCATTGCAATTGCAATTGCCATCTCGTGATTTGATTGGCCGGAGTGAGTCATCCCTATGCCTATATAAAGGAGCCTTTGGGTTCCGAATTAAACACAGAAATTGAGATACCTACACACTCAATCAAACCTCGAAACTCTGCACGAATACTCCCTCAATCCCATACTCCAAAAGCCCTAACCTTCCGAAGGTAGCCGTCAATCCGGCGATCAAACCCCGAAGTTCAAACCCTAACTCTAGGGTTCTCGATCAAGCAATCAACCAATCACACCCAATCCAAAGCAATCAAGCAACTGAGGGATCAAGGTGGTGAGGCCCAACGGCCTCTGGTTTGTCTTTTTTTCTGTCTTCTTGACTAATCGTAACGCTTTAATTTTTAGTCTGGTGTGAGGAAGAACACCGACCGGGACTTCGATCCCTCGGCCGGTACATCGAACCAGGAGGATCTCTCGGCCGTGACATCCATTCACCGGCCGCGGGATCCATCTCCCTGGGACAGCTTGTTTTGTTCTGCTTTCTGATGCATGCTTACTTATCGCACTGGCTCACTTTGCTTACTGTTTAAAGGAATAACTAAACAGATTATATGTTGGAATTAGACACAGCATCTATATGTCTTATGTTGAACAATTATGGGCCAGTCTCACGACTGGGCAGAGAGGGGTGCCTAACACCTTCCCCTTACTGTACTTTTGGCTCCCGTATCCAGAATCTCTATCTATTTTCCCAGTTTTAATAAACTGGGTGGCGACTCTATTTGATGATAACCGTTATCATGTGGCGATGTTCCTAGCCATGGGAATGTCCATGATTTTGGTTTATGAAATGAGCAACCAATCGAGCAAACCCAACGTGATCAATCTGTATGGCGATGCCCCGTTTGGGAGGTGTCTACAGTTTTTGGCGACTCTGCTGGGGTACATGAGAGCCATATCCAAAAAGTTCAACATAAGACTAATACATGCCTTGTCTAATTCATTTATCATATGCATCGAGCGGGCAACCCGTTGAGTTCACCTGATATCCCGGCATGACACGGGCTATGTTGGGGGTTCCAGCAAACTCCACAGTCACTCGTACCTAGTGGTATATCAAAAAGGAAATCACCCAATCACCGCCTATGATGGGCTGGTGAGAGGATTGGTGCCCTTTGACAACGGAGCACCCTGAGACTACCAAAACCTTGCATGTTTTATAAAGCCATAGAACTTATCAAACTAAGACAGGAACCTACAGGCTAGGAACCTACTTGCATTCTACTTGCAAAAAGTTCTTCCTCACACCCATTGTATATGTGTATGTTGTAAAGTTTCTCTTTTGCAGGTTGAACCTTAGGAATCTCTCTAAGTCAAATAAACAGTAGGTAAGATTAATCAATCTAACTAAAGCAAAAACCTTTTTCAGGAAAAATGACTGCATCATTGTTCACGTCTGATTCGCACTTTCAAGTTGTCACCAAGCTGTCTAGCCCACTCCACTTTGCTGTTGAAGATTTCAACCCCTCTGAATACATCACTCCAGTAAATCAACCAAAGCCTACGGTGGCTATAATTGAAGACAACCATGTCATGTTCGCTGGAACAGTTTATGAGGAAGAGATAGAAGACCTGATTGAAGAAGAAGGGCTTCGCAGGGTTCCAATCTACTTTTATGACCCTTATGCACCTACCGATGATTATTGGCCAATAGACGAGGTCAACAACCTCGAGACTAAAGAGGCAAAGGAAGAAGAGGCTGTCGACAATGACCCACTAGACGAAATTTCACTAAACCTGCTCTTTGATGAGGGAGTCACCAACAATGAAATAAGGGTGATCCACCCCATCATAGACAGCTTTGGTAATTGGTGGGGCTTTGTTGGCACACAACGGGTCGACAACAGCGACGAAGCCGAGGTTAAAGCTCAATTGGAGGAAATAACAGCAATAGCAAATCAAATGGCCCTCCAAGACTTGCAGGGCGACAATGATGAAAGTGCGAATCAAGGTGACAGTGAAGTACTGGTGATCGACCTTGGTGATGAAAAAGACTGCTCTGAGCTGATTGTGGATGCTGAAAAAGGGGCTTACCCTAACTGGATCGTGGAACACACTCTAAAATACAAAATGAAAAGCGCTAATTCTGATCTTAGTTCTGATTCCGATTCCGACTCCGAGTCGACTCAGTCCGAGTCAAGCTTTTCATCCTTTGAAACTACCAAGTCTAGTGAGGAAAACCTGGTCAAAGTACCAAGGCATAGCATTTACTTTGAGTTCGACTCTGAAATGTCTTTTGATAAACTTAGCAATGAGAAGGAAGATTTAGAGTATTTCACTTTGCCTATGATCAATTGTGTGGATTTCGACAAACCAAATTTTGAGGAAGAAATTCCAAAAGAAATTCTAGAATTCATTGAGAGAGAAGAGGAAAGGCACGCTAAACCTTTTTCTGAGGAAATAATCACAGCAAACATAGGCTCTGTAAACGAGCCCAAAATGGTTAAAATTGGTGCCGCACTATCCCCTCAGGAAAGTGAAAAACTAATCCTTTTGCTAAAAGAATACAAAGATGTTTTTGCCTGGTCTTATGAGGACATGCCTGGAATAGACCCTGAAATTGTTCAACATAAAATTCCTCTTCATTCTGATGCAAAACCAGTTAAACAAAAACTGAGACGTATGCGCCCTGATTGGGTCCTAAAGATAAAAGAAGAAGTCACTAAACAAATCAACGCCGGTTTTCTCATAGTCACCGAATATCCACAATGGGTAGCCAACATCGTTCCCGTACCAAAGAAAACTGGAGGAATCAGGGTCTGCGTAGATTTCCGAGATCTCAACAAAGCCAGTCCGAAAGATGACTTCCCATTACCTCACATAGACGAGCTAGTGGATAACACCGCGGGCCATGCATTGCTATCTTTCATGGATGGATTCTCTGGGTATAACCAAATCCTTATGTCTCCTGAGGATAGAGAGAAAACCACCTTCACTACACCTTGGGGAACCTACTGCTACCGAGTAATGTCATTTGGGTTGAAGAATGCTGGAGCCACTTATCAGAGGATGGCCACAACACTGCTGCACGACATGATGCACAAAGAGGTCGAGGTGTATGTCGACGATATGATAGTCAAATCAAAGGAAAGGGAAGGACACTATGGAGCACTCCAAAAGTTCTTTGAGAGGATTAGGAATTATAAGCTACGTCTTAACCCTCAAAAATGCACTTTTGGGGTAACAGCTGGAAAGATGTTGGGATTCCTCATCACTCAAAGAGGAATCGAGGTAGACCCTTCCAAGATACAGGCTATCATGGAGATATCACCACCTAGGACAGAGAAGGAAGTAAGGAGCTTTTTAGGGAAGGTACAGTTCATCAGCAGGTTCATTTCCAAGCTCACAACCACCTGTGAACCTCTTTTCAAGCTACTGAAGAAAGGTACGGATTTTGAATGGAGCCAAGACTGTCAGCAAGCATTCGAGGCAATCAAGGAATACCTTCAGAATCCACCTGTACTATCGCCACCCATCCCTGGGAAGCCATTGATTCTGTATCTCTCAGTAACAGACACGTCCATGGGATGTATGCTAGCACAAGAAAACAATGCCAAGGTAGAGTGCGCCATATACTACCTCAGTAAGAAAATGATGGATTATGAGACAAGGTACACTCCCCTCGAGAAAACCTGTTGGGGGTTAGTATGGGCCACAAAGAAACTAAGGCACTACCTGTTAGCACATCCGGTGGTGCTGGTCTCTCGTTTAGACCCAATCAAGTATCTTTTCGAAAAGCCAGCACTTATCGGAAAGCTAGCTAGGTGGTTATTGCTGCTAGCGGAGTTCGACCTCAAATACATGACAAGGAAATCAGTAAAAGGAAGAGCTGTGGCGGAATTCTTGGCGGATCACCCTGTGACAGAGGCCGAGGCAGAGGACTTCATGTTCCCCGACGAGGATATCTTATGTCTCTTAGACGACACCTGGCAACTTTACTTTGATGGAGCATCAAACCAATGTGGATATGGCATAGGGGTATTACTAGTTTCCCCAAACGACTCTCACATCCCTTTGTCATATAAGCTAAGGTTTGAAGTCACTAACAACCAAGCTGAATATGAGGCTTGTATTGCTGGAATGGAGGCAGCCCTGGAGCTAGGAGCAAAAAGGGTAGAAGTCACTGAGGATTCAAACCTGGTGGTATCTCAAGCAAGAGGAGACTGGAAGGTCAAGGAGGATTGTAGACACCCCAATTCGGGCCTCCGAATAATCTTTAAGTTTCCCCGATGATGAAATAAGGAAAAAAATATACCTTCAAGGCTTGGATTGTTGCTCCTTTCTTACTCCTTCTCTAAACCTCAAGAAAATCCCTTCCCAAACATATAGGGTGGCTCTCGGTTCAATTGCAAAAGAGAAAGATGCATTTGCTTTGTCAAAAACAACTTTTTCCATGACACACTGAGGGTAAAATGGGCACACATTTCAATATATGAAATACCTTTGAGTGAAACCAATTGGGTTAGAAAGAGGACTCGACAAGCTTTCCAACGCTTCGAACCGTGCCTAAAACCGAGTTCGGGAGTGTCCGGGGCGCCCCTGCAAAGTTTGGTGTGCTGTGCTGTCTCGGATACCGCGCGGCATTCCAGAAACGCCATGCGGCATTTCACAACGCTGCACGGCATTTCAGAAAAATTCAAGAAAATCACTCCGCCGCGCGGTATTTCAATATGCAGCACGGCATTTTGGGAAAAGTTCTGACAGGTGCAAAAAGTTGTCGGCCACGCCTGCAGGAGGAGCGTCTTGGCAATAAAATAAGTTTTATTCGGCCCAGAAGCCACCTCCCCTTTTTGGGTGCTCTCCAAGTATCTTTTTGCCTATAAATACACCCCCTCTCTAGTTGAGAAGTACCCCTTCAACTCCAAGTAAAATTACTCTGCCATTTTCTAGACTCTCACTCTCTCTCTCTAAAAATCCCCCTTGGTTCTCTCTCTACAACTCCTTACATCCATCACCACTACATACACCTCTTTCTCTCTCTACATCAACCCATTTGATCTCTCTTTCTCTCTACACCCATTTGCTCACAAGTCTCTCAAAACTCAGCCCGAATCAACCTCCATTCCTCCATCTTCAAGCACATCCAAGCTTCGATCAAAATGTATAAATCAAGTTTCCTTGGGTTAGGCTCTGTCCTGGCCTTGAGGGGACCTTTCTGTTTTCAGTCCTAACCCTTTTGGTTAGGATCTGACCCAAAATCTCTTTTACAAAACAAAACCAGTGTTCTGTACGGAGGCGAGCTACGCCGCGCGGCCCTTTATAGAGTCGCACGGCGTAACAAGCTCACACGTACGGCATTTCGAAAGAATGCTGTTTTCTTGATCAAACTGTCTGGATCGCGATCGTCCGTTGTTGGGTCTTTTCTATATACCAAAAGCTGTCCCAGAATGAAACCATTTCTACAAGCCATGTTTTAAACTCCATAGATCTTTTCAAAACAAGCAAACGTATCAAAAATGGTTTTCCCTTCATGGTTTGAAAGAATGGTGCAGATCTGAGATGATCTGACGGCTGTGAGTTGTCTTAAGCTTTAAAATAAAATCGTGCGATATAATGGTACACCGTGCGAAGCTTTACAAAACTATAAAAGTTTGGTATCGGGATCGGAACCACGCACGGCATATTGGTGAGCCGCACGCTATAAGCCGATATGCCGTCTGACGGAGGACAGTGATTCAGACAGTCCGTTTGTATATCTTTCTTATTTATATTATCATCATGCCATCTTTATCATCTCTGTACAGCAAGCACCACTAGCACGTCAACGTGTTATGATTTATCTTGTTCCCCTTTCCTTTTGTGTTTTTGAGGTTTTCCGAATGGTATTAATCCCCCCATTTAAAATGCTTAGTAGAGACCGGTCTTTACCGGGCGAGCGGGGTGCTTTTCAACAAAACCTTCCCCGCTCGTAACCTGGCTCCCGGATCCAAAATCTCAAACAGTTTCGCTAGGCCAAAAGGCCTTTCTTTTCAAAACAAAACCCCTCGGTTCCTCGGATCATCCATCTCAAAAATCCGGGTGGCGACTCTGTCTAAAATCGCGCCTTCGGGCGCGGGAGCCCACAGTGGCGACTCTGCTGGGGACTTTTATTCAAAACTTCTTTTTTTTAAAAAAAAAATTACATAAAGAAGTGTTGGATAATCAAGAGAGCCAAACTTGAAAGGCATTTTACTTGGGGGACTTAAAGCAATTTGAAGAACTTAACTTTCTTTTACACTATGCACCGTACAAGCCGCGTTAGCGTGTTTTGGCTATCTTGCCCGGTTTACCGGTGACAAGCTCTCCCGGAACGCCTAGCAACCCTCGACTATGATGGGCCATCGTGCTGTTCGACCATTGTCTTGCAATACACTCGACATGGGGTAGTACATCTTGGCTCTAGTCCGGGGAACCCCTCTCAAACCAAAATCGGCCTTTGCACTTGTACATAACCGTAGAACTTTCCCAACTAGGACTGGAGCCTATGGTTAGGACTTATGTGTTATACCCTGCTTACGTGCTGCATATATCTTGCTCACATGACATATCTCATCATCATGCTACATTGCACATGTATTGCTTGACCGTTAGAGTAGTTCTAGGACTTCTCTCTCCCTCCCACGTTTTTTTTTTAAAAAAAAAGGAAGGTTGCTAACGTCCGATGAAGAGTCGTGCCCCATGGGACGCACGTTGCTTAATACTAATTAGTCCTTAAAATGACGCTTTTGAGGGAAATCAATTCTTACTAAGTCTTTGATACATTTTTCAATCAAATGTTCAAAAACTGAAAAAATGAATGACTAAAGTATTAATGATGTGATACTTACACCGTCAAGGCTAATAGCGCCACATCGCTCACGCCACCTGGTCATAATACCGCGTCATTTTTACCACGTCATTTCAAAAACAGAAATTGAACCTTTGAAAAAAAAAAATGATGAAGACTTAGTTTGTTTTGACATCTCTTAAGTTTCGTTATTTATAAAGGATACATTGTCAAAAGAAACTCTGAGGATCAAGGCAACTTTTTAAAACCGTTTTCTGTGGGTCTAGGAGACTTAAAATGTGTGGAGTTTGAGATACCTCCGGTGTTCGCCGTGCCCGAACGGCCCCTCTGGTCTGAATCTAGCCTTAGGATGTGCTGGTATCTAGGTTTCGATAACCTTATTGCTTTGTCTCGGATGGTCAAGATAAGGAGATTGGCTCTGGTTCCGAAACATTCGGAATTTAACCTGCCTGACATGACTTACCCGTGGCTGCTGAAACCCTCGGTACAATCATATCCTAAGTGAGATTTGGAGTTGAGGTAGGTCTTAGGATGTAGACGACACCGACGACATTGCATGGACATGATTCTTGGGTAGAATTTGAGCCGCCTTTTTGCTTTACTGTTAGAAGAAGAAGGATTTCACCCAATTGGAACCGTCCGGCTCAAAGGTGGGTTCGCAATATCTGAAATGGTGGGTCAAAGGAATGAAATAGGAGAAATCAGGCAGGCTATGGTTGACCTAGAAGATCAACTCAGGCAGTCAATTGCGGACATGGATGGTCAGCTCAAGTCAGTTGTCGCTGATGTCCAAAAGAACATGACCATGATGTTCGAATCAATGCAAGAAATCAGTGACCGCCTACCAGCCAAATCTACTCCGAATCCAGAATCATCGCTCGCCAGGGATACACCCATTGTTGACCCCCAAGTGGCAGAATTGATTGCCAAGGTCAACAAACTCGAGAAATCTATCCTCGAAACAGAAAGGATGGGGAGGGGTGAAATAGACATGGATCGTTTAAGTCTGTTTCCCAATGCAAAACTGCCTGAGAAGTTCAAAGGGATGGACTTTGCCAAATTCGATGGGACTACTGATCCAAAGGCCCACCTGTTAGGGTATGTTGGATCCCTTTCCATGCGAGGGGTCGAAAAAGATGCCATGGCTCAACTGTTCCATGAGTCACTTACTGGTCCGGCTCTACAATGGTTCCTTTCCTTGGCACCCTCGAAGAAAAAGACGTGGGAGGACATTGGAATGGCTTTTGTGTCCCAATACGACTTCAACGTTGAGCTGAAAATGACCACCCGAGAACTTGAGAACACCAAAATGGGCGAAGATGAGAGTTTCGCTGACTATGTAAAAAGGTGGAGAGCTAAGGCTGCCCAAATGCACAATAAGCCAGACCTCAAAGAGCAAATGCGTATCATCACTAAAAACCTTCCCAGTGCCTTTGCTCCCTACATGGTTTTGTCGCAGTCGTCTCCTGATTTTGAGACCTTCTACGATTTTGGATTGGCTGTTGAAGGAGCCCTTAAGGATGGTACCGTCGAGAAGAAAGAACCCGTCTTAAAAAGCAAGGGACTCCATCCCGACAATGGCGAAGTCCTTTTTGAAAACGGCAATACCTTCCACGTCGGAAACTCCTCAAATGCCATACCCCTCGAAATAAACCAGATAGCTGATAAATCAACCCGCACCTTCACCCAATTCAGCACACCCCTATCCACACTCTATGAACAGCTCCTCAAAGCCGGTCTCGTCAAGCCACTCCTCCCAACTCCTCTACCCCAAAAGCTTCCGGCCTACCACGACCCAAATACCTTTTGCACCTTTCACCAAATGTCCGGCCATGTTACCGATAAGTGTCACCGTCTCCGTCACAAAATTCAAGACCTTATCGATAGCAAAACCATCTTTCCACCACCAAATGAATCAAGCACCTTATCAAACCACCACATCAACACTAGCTCCACTATATTTGACCCCACTCACTATATCATCCCTGCTCACCTACCCAAACCAATTGTACCCATTCCCGATGAATCCAGTATTTTAGTATTGGAATTTGAACCAACAACGGAGCAAACGGAACTTAAAGAGTTGAGGAAGGCTGTAGAGGAAATGGGCCAGAAAATGAATATGCAGATGTTCCAAATAGGGGCTTTAACACAAAAGATGGATAGTGTGGGCTCCCGCGCCCCGAAGGTGCGATTTTGTGACAGAGTCGCCACCCGGATTTTTGAGATGGATGATCCGAGGAACCGAGGGGTTTTGTTTTGAAAAGAAAAAGGCCTTTTGATCTAACGAAACTGTTTGAGATTTTGGATCCGGGAGCCAGGTTACGAACGGGGAAGGTTTTGTTGAAAAGCACCCTGCTCGCCCGGTGAAAACCGGTCTCTACTAAGCATTTTAAATGGGGGATTAATACAATTCGGAAAACCTCGAAAACACATAAAGGGAAAGGGGAACAAGATAAATCATAACACGTTACCGTGCTAGTGGTGCTTGCTGTACAGAGATGATAAAGATGACATGATAATAATATAAACAAGAAAGATATACAAAACAGACTGTCTGAATCACTATCCTCCGTCAGGCGGCATATCGGTTCATAACACGCGGCTCACCGATATGCCGTGCGTGGTTCCGATCTTGATACCAAACTTTTATCGTTTTGTAAAGCTTCGCACGGCGTATCATTACATCGCACGGTTTTATCTTTAAAGCTTTAGACGACTCACAGCTGTCAGATCATCTCAGATCTACACCATTCTTTCAAACCGTGAAGGGAAAACCATTTTTGACACATTGGCTTGTTTTGAAAAGATCTATGGAGTTTAAAACATGACTTATAGAAATGGTCTCATTCTGAGACAGCTTTTGGTATACAGAAAGGACCCAACAACAGATGGTCGTGATCCGGACAGCCTGATCAAGAAAACAGTATTCCTTTCGAAATGCCGTGCGTTTTGGTATGCTACACCGTGCGTTGCTCTAGAGAGCCGCACGGCTTAGCATACCTTCGTACAGGGCCTTGGTTTTGTTTTGAAAAAGAGGTTTTGGGTCAGATCTCAACCAAAAGGGTCAAGCCTGAAAACAGAAAGGTCCCCTCAGGGCCAGGATAGAGCCTAGCCCAAGGAAACTTGGTTTTTACCTTGGATCGAGAGCTTGAATGAGCTTTGATGAAGAAGGATGGACGTCGGGAGGGAAAGAAAGAAAGTAGAAGTGTGGATGTGTGTAATAGATGGGTATATTAGGTAGTTGGGACCTCAAAGTTAGTAAGGGACTAACTTCAATGGTGAGGAGAAAAATGGAGTAAAAGGCCTAGAGAATGTCTTTTAAGAACAACATTCTCAAGGCTTGGAAATGGGAAAGTGAGTGTGAAAGCAAGAAGAGAGAGAAAGGGTATAATGGTGATCAAGGGCCCTTTTTCCTTGAGTGGAGGGGTGTATTTATAGGCAAGAGCCTTGGATTTTGAATTTTGAAAGTTGGAGGCATTTTCTGGGCGGGCCAGAAGTGTGCTTTCAGCTGAGCCGTATTGCAGCTGTGGCTTAAATAGGCGTGACCGACAGCTTTCTGAGCCAGTCAGAACTTTATCCAAAATGCCGTGCGGTTAACCTCATGACTACGTGCGGCGTATTTAAATTTCGTTACGCCGTGCGGTGTAGAAGTGTTGCGCACGGTACTTTAGGTTCGATCCAGGGCTTTTTGGGCTTCTGAGTTTTTGGGCTTTTTCTGGGCTGACGGTTGGTTTGGGCTGCGGATGTAGGAATGCTTCATTCAAGCTCACAAAGGCTTTGTTTCCTTTATTTCATCATCGGGGCGATCAAAGACCCTTCGAGGTCCGGATTGGGATGTCTACAGTAGTCCCTCTTTAACGTGACTCGGATACCATTGTTTTGATACGAGTGACGCTTAAAGAATAGGCATCCCAGTCCGTTTGCTCTAAAGTCTCTGAACAGAAAATAGAAAACACAATGCTTGAAAATGCAAGTAAATGACAATGGTGGTCGCGTTCGTGGAACTGCCTACGTACCCCATTTGCAAGGATCAGACCAACGTAGTTCAATTGGGACGATGCAAAATGTAGCAACTAATGCGAAGAATTTTAATTGAGACAAGCCTTCGGGAGGCGCATTTTTGAAGCTGACTTGAGACTTGAGACTTGAGATTTGAATTGAGACGAGCCTTCGGGAGGCGAATTTTTGAAATTGATTTGAGACTTGAGACTTGAATTGAGACAAGCCTTCGGGAGGCGAGTTTTTGAAATTGATTTGAGACTTGAGACTTGAGACTTGAGATTTGAATTGAGACGAGCCTTCGGGAGGCGAATTTTTGAAATTGATTTGAGACTTGAGACTTGAGACGAGCCTTCGGGAGGCAAATTTTTGAAATTGATTTGAGACTTGAGACTTGAGATTTGAATTGAGACAAGCCTTCGGGAGGCGAATTTTTGAAATTGATTTGAGACTTGAGACTTTGAGACAAGCCTTCAGGAGGCGAATTTTTGAAATTGATTTGAGACTTGAGACTTGAGGCTTGAGACTTGAGACTTGAGATTTGAATTGAGACGAGCCTTCGGGAGGCGAATTTTTGAAATTGATTTGAGATTTGAGACTTGAGACTTGAGACGAGCCTTCGGGAGGCGAATTTTTGAAATTGAGACTTGAGACTTGAGATTTGAATTGAGACAAGCCTTCGGGAGGCGCATTTTTGAAGCTGACTTGAGATTTGAGACTTGAGACTTGAGACTTGAATTGAGCCTTCGGGAGGCGAATTTTTGAAATTGATTTGAGACTTGAGACTTGAGGCTTGAGACTTGAGACTTGAGATTTGAATTGAGACGAGCCTTCGGGAGGCGAATTTTTGAAATTGATTTGAGACTTGAGACTTGAGACGAGCCTTCGGGAGGCGAATTTTTGAAATTGATTTGAGACTTGAGACGAGCCTTCGGGAGGCGAATTTTTGAAATTGAGTTGAGACTTGAAACTGGCAAATACTGTAAGTACGACCGATCCTCGGGGGACGGGGAATTTTTGCAAGTCCCGGGGGACTAGGACCAAATAATCCTATCATTAATGCACGCTATTCCAAAGGATTTCTGCTGCAAAACGGCTAGAGCCTTTTGGATTCCGAGATGATTTTGGTGGTTGGAGTGTTCAATTTCCGAGAAAACACATTTATTCTTCTGAAGTCAAAATGTCGTGCGGGCGATCATAAGGGCTCGCGGCTTTTCTTTTTCCCATGCACCTCTTCGATTTCCGAGATCAGTTGGCTGGTTTAAGGGTGCCCATTAATACAGGCGTGCCCTTTCGTCGGTCAGAACCTCTTTTAAAGGGGTGGGGGTGCCTCATTCTATGCACTCTTCTCCCAAATCTTTCCAAGTCCCTAAATTCATAATCTACTTCTCGAGACATGGCGGCAGACGACTTGACAGCGCGTGTGATCTCTTTGGAGGCCGAGATGGGCTTCTACCGCGAGGAGATTGAGCAATTGAACCGTCAGATTGCGAGGCTCATATCAACGATCTGTACCCTCCGTCGCGCGGTGTCCAACCTTCAGGACTTTGCTTTTGATCAAATGGACAGCAAACATGACCCGGAGTGTGCACCGGGGCGTGATTCGGACGGGACTGCAGAGGACTCGGAGGGGAATCCGAATGGCTCGGATGACCGTTCCGGCGAAGGAGATGGTGCATCTGGCGGAGGGAGCGACTGAGGAGTAGGATTGATGAAGAAGATTAAGGGGGACAGTAGGATTTTTTATTTTCCACCTTTCTCTTTTTTCTTTTTTTTTTTGAACAATGTAATGCCAATCCCGGGGATTTCCTCGGGTTTCATGAAATGAAAAGTCCCTTCCTTGTTATCGCTTGTCTGCTCTTTCATTGTTTATACTGTTCATGAACGAGACCGAATGTGAATGCCATGGTCAAAAGCCTGCTCTCAGAATCTGAACTGTCGAAATAACCCAGTATACCGTGCGCAGCATGGGAAATGCCGTGCGCCGTGGGAACTCGAGATTTTTCATCCAGTTAAGCCGATATGCCGCGCGCGTTGATCCATTATGACGTGCGGTGCACCTACCTTCAAACCCGGTCCACTTAAAGTCCAGACGAACCGGTTCAGGGGATATATATATATATACGGGGCGTACACAGTACGCCCCGCTCGTTCGAACTTCCCTCCTCTCTCTCCTGTCTCTCTCTCTCTCTCGTCTCTCCCGATCATCTCTCTCTGTCGTTGTCTCTCTCTCTCGCTGTCTCTCTCTCTGCTTTCTCTCTCGTCTCTGCTCTCTCTTTCCCTCACTGTCTCTCTCTGTCTCTCCCGTTTCTCTCTTATGGATATTACGGATATACCCGGGGGTGATCAACCCCCGCGGGTCGAGGTTGTGCCGGCCACGGTGGCCCCGGTGAGTGACGTGGCAGCCGAGGTGGGGCCGGAGATCATAGGGGTCTCGGCCCCGGCGGCATTGGTCGAGGAGGCTTCGGCCTCGGCTGCCGCAGTGGTTGGTGGTGACGGCGGTGACGGTGGCAGCGGAGTGTTGGCTGGGTATGGCCAGGGGACGGAGACTCCGAGTGCAGTGGAGTCCAGGGGTGAGGACGAGGCGACAGGCCGGACGGAGGGTGCAGTTGGTCTGGAGGAGAGGGCTACGGAGACTCACGGTAGCGACAGGCCTGACGGAGCGGAGGTGGTGACAGAGGCCTCCCCTGTGAGAGAGCCTCGGACCAACCTGGGGAAGGGTCCAGCTGTTGAGGAGGAGTTGGTGGAGGAGAGGGAGACGCCGGCCATGTTTGTAGGCAGTGGTGAGGGTGCAGGGTCGTCGCGGCCCATTGGTTTAGGTGACTACCTCGAGGAGGCATCCCTCGAGGATTTGGTTGAGACCTTACGGGGGGTACCTGGACTGGCTGCGGCCTTACTTGAGGCTCAGGGGAGGGTGCTCCAAGTTGAGGTTGAGACGGGGGCCGCTGGAGAGCCACAGGGAGTAGAGGAGGAGGCTGCCGGAGGTGGGGCAGGCCCTCGGAGGAGTGTTGTGGAGGAGGCGGCAGCGGCCCTGAAGGGGCGCGGACCTTACGAGGCGGAGTCCTACGTACCTTTTCAGCACGTAGTAGTTCCTACGCTTTTGGACGCCTATAGGCCAGCGCGGCCTACGTACGATGAGTCCCAGGTCCTGAGGGACCCACAGCAGCACCTTTCTTTGCGCCGAGACGAGGTACATTTCGCATTTTAAATTCCGATGTACCGTACTTTCATTTCTTTATCTGAATGCCGTATTTGCTTTGAATAGTATACCTGTTTACTGAATGTTGTCAACTCATTTCAATAGGCGATCGCCATCTCGTGCTACGGTGGCGCGGCCGACGTTCTGGGAGAGACTCCCTGAGGCTGTGAGGGAGATAGTGAGGCAGGCAGGCTTCGGAGAGTTCGTGAGTGTGCTCACGAGGGCGAGCAACGATCGCCAGGTGGTGAGGGCACTGGCTGAGAGGTGGTGGGACACGACGAACACGTTCCACTTCCTTTTTGGCGAGCTGACGGTGACGCCGCTGGACTTTGCGGCAATTACTGGTCTGAGGGTCGGGGGTGACCCTATCCCCTACGACGCTGTTACAGGGAGGAGCGCGGTGCTCCAGCGGGAGACACTGGGGTACGTGTTGAGGGCAGAGAGTGGGGACGCCCAGTACGCTCAGCTGTTGGGGTTTTGGACAGAGGAGCTCCCGACTGACAGGGTGCAGGAGGAGCAGATGGCGCGGTGCTTTCTGTTGTACTTGCTTGGTGCGTCCCTGTTTCCCAACAGGCGCAACCGGGTACACCTTTCGCTCCTACCGGCCTTGAGGGACGTCGGGGAGATAGCCCGTTTTGACTGGGGCGGTGCAGCTTTGGGGGCATGCTACGCCTTCATGGGGTCTCTTTCCCGAGGAGCGGGGAAGAGCCTTGGCGGTTACTGGAGGGTCTGGGAGGTACACTTCGAACTTCTCTTGCACTTATTTGTCTTTCTATTCACCTACTGCATATCCTGTGCTAATCCTTGATATTTGATTCTGCAGCTGTGGACGTACGAGGTATTGGACATGTATCCTCCTGAGACCTCCTGCCCTAGCGACATAGTGCTTCCCCGGGCCTTACGTTGGTCCAAGGAGTTTCGGGGAGTGAAGAAGGGGAAGGGCGACCTGAACGCCTACCGCCTCTTCTTAGACGAGCTTCGTCCCGACATGGTATGATCATACCTCGCCTGCTTCCATTTGCTTGGTAGTCTTTATTCAAATCTTATGCTGATATCATTCATTTTTGGTTGCAGATTTGCTGGCGTGTGTGGGACCGCTGCGAGTCTCCTTTCTTGGTGTAGAGTAGGGAGGTGACGAGGGGGAGAGTGCTGCTCGAGTCCCCTTACGGCTGGCAGTGGTACTTGGGTGACCGGGTGTCACGTCAGTCGCTGAGGTTGGAAGCTTTTAGAGTCCCTGGTCTCCTTCCTGCTCTGGTGCAGCGGACGAGCCTGTACACCAGGGGAGAGGTTGAGCGGTTCACACGACCGGACCTCGAGCTAGAGCCGCTCTTCCAGGCAGACGTGGACTACTCTGAGTACCGGACTCGGTACCTGATGCCGAGTTTCGGGGTACGGGATGCTGCTTGGGAGGCGATGCTTCGAGCGTCAGTTGGTGCTGGTGGTAGAGGCGGACGAGGACGGAGAGGAGGGAGAGGCAGAGGACGCGAGGGTAGCGTCGAAGGTCGAGGTGACGGCGCAGGCCCGAGCGGGGCCAGCTTGCCTCGACTTTCCTGGACTGTGGACGTGACGACTGCCCAGGGGGTTTCTGGTGTGGTGGTGGTGCCGCGTCCCACGGCCGCAGCTCCGGAGTTTCTTGCTCAGGTATGACTTGCACTCTTTCGCCTATTTGCACTTACTTGTTAGTATCACTGTATGTTCTAAACATTTGACCTATTGTGCAGGCGACTCCGGAGTACGTGAGAGAGATGGGCGAGGCCATGATGGGCCTGGAGCAGCTGGTGAGGCAGTACGCCATGGGGCGTGTCCCAGAGGTGGTTCCTCGTGCTGGTGGGACCATGGTAAAGCTTTCAAACTCTCTGCTTTTATTTCCTATTGCTTAGTTCATGATTATAATGCTAATGATAAATACCATGTCATTGCAGGCTGGAGGAGGGGCTTCGCGTGGGCTGCGCAGGAAGTCCGTGCGCATGCAGGCGCCACAGGTTTCCTCCGCGGGTTCGCGGGAGGAGCCTCTGTCGAAGAGGCAGCGGCTTTCTAGGGGTACAGAGGAGGAGCCAGTCGACGTCTCCGATGAGACTGAGGAGCCGACGGACGTTGACCTTTCGGACACCTCAGGGAGCACGGTGCCTAGGGCGTCTGGTACTCAGGAGGCGGCTAGCTCTCCGGTAGAGGAGGCCTCTGGGGAGGACAGCGAGGAGGGTGAGGACGACGATGAGGAGGAGGACTAGAGTAGAGTTTCCTTTTGCTTTTTGACTGGAGCCTGCGTGCTTCTTTTGGGAGGGTGCTTGGGTAGATAGGATTTTGAGGCTTGCACGCCTTTTTGGTACTTCGACTCATGGATATTTCGGAGATTATATACAGAGATGCTTATTTCTTTCAGTGTTTACGTCATTCAACTTCCCTTATCGTCATTTGTCTAAGAAAGCTTTGAATAACAAAACATCAACCAATGCATGCGACTAGTCCTTTGAGCCGTAATCTGAAACGAATCTTTAAGTTTTATGAGCAGTACGTTGGGGCAAAGATTTATTGACGTTGGAATAGAAATCAAAGAAGATATAATGAATAACCTTTAAAAGAAACTGATCCCTTTGTACAAGACTTTACAAAACTACCCCTGTTGCAGACTCTTGTTTATCAATAATGACCCCGAATACTCGACACGTGACTACCGAACCCAGACTCTTATTGGAAACTGAAAACCTCTTCGAAAATATGCCCAGAAAGCGAGAAAACCATGATTTTGGAGGGTGATACTTTCAAATTTTGACATTGACCATGAAACGGAACTTGGATTAGGTCACCATTGGTCAGTATGACCTGTAGGATCCAGAAGACCAGTTTGAAATGACTTAAAACGGACTCCGATACCCTGTCTTGACTTGGGAAATGGGTTTTATTGACCTTTTGGTGCCTTTACATCGAATTTTGAGAGTTGCCTCGAAGTGGGGGTTCCCCGAAGTACCAAATACCCATTAAGACATGTTCTGAGGGTTGGTGGCACCTGCGGGTGTCTTGAAATGGTTTCTAACCTCTGTTGTCAAAGTCTGCAGAAATGCAGACTTAATATGCCGTGCGGGGCTACAAAGTGTCGTGCGGGTCTTCCTCTGATTCTACGGCGTATCCGTGTTATACCGTGGTTTTCTCCTGGTTTTGGTATGCCGTGCGCCACCTCTTTACACCGCGCGGCACATTTTCTCTGTCATCCTGCCATTTGCTGCTTCCCAAGGCAGTTTGCACGAGGTTTAGAGTTTGACCCGTCCCATACCATATCCGTGCCAATGCATGTCTGCTTGGTTCTTTTAGAGCATGACCAAGCTTTTCCCTATGCAAGACTTTATAGAAAATCTACACTTTTGGAACCCAAGACTCTTTTGGAAGTTGAAGTTGTCTCTTCTTTCCTCCTATAAATTCAGGCCTTAGGTCTCATTTTAACCATATCTTTCTTCCTTGAATCTTCATCTCCTCCTAATGGCCCTTTCTCTTACCGGTTCGCTTCGGCCGTGGTTGATTTCCATGGAAGGGGTCGATTGGGTCAACTTTCGGGCGCACGGTCTCTATTCTATGAGATACCTTCGTAACATCCGCCTTCGTCCTGAGCTTCTGAAGGCTGCCATAAGTCTTTGGGACCTGGAGGTGCATGTATTCCGCTTTGGTGGACAAGAGCTTTGCCCGACGATCGAGGAGTTTCGCGCCTATCTTGGCGGTTTCGGCTCTGGAGATGTCATTGTCCCTCCCGTGCGCGAGAACATGTCCAAGGTTCTTGCCGCCTCTCTTGGCTTGAATGACGGTGTTGCCCGTTACCTAGTTAGCAATGGTCATCTCAACGTGATGCAGCTTATTGAGATGTTCTCTCCTCTTGGCAACTTAGCGGACGTAACCTACCACTCTCGGCGCATGACCGCTCTTTGTAAGTGCTTGCTTGCCGCTTACTTCTTGGTTCCCTCCACTGGTCGTGCTAGCTCGGCCTTAGTCAGCATTGCAGTGCAGATTGGGGCGCGGAAGGATGTGATTCCGATGGTATTGGCTGAGACACTGATGGGTTTAGACAGGGTTCGTTCTGGAGAGACTGAGACTTTTGGGGGCTACCCCCTTCTTCTGCAGGTTAGTTTTCGCCTCATTTTCCCTCTTCTCTGCTCTTCCTACTCTGTTTAATGTTGGGCTTGGCTTCCTATGGTTTTTCACTTTTTCTCTCTTTGGCAGATTTGGCTGTGTGACAAGGTGAACATACTGACTCTCCCTCCTGGCAACTTGGCGTATGGCGCTAGATTACTCTCCTCTCGGTGCTTCGAATTTGCGGACAGGCGTGTTTCCGAGTGGATCACCTTCTTCAAGCGTCGACAGGCTGAGACGATTTCCTGGAGAAGCTCTTGGCCGGATCTCCCGCCCATGACTGTGCATTATATGGGTTCCCAGTGGGTTGTTCTTCCTGGGCTAGAGGCTTTTACCTTCTACATCCCTTATCGGATTCAGCGTCAGCTTGGTTTAAGGCAGGAGGTTCCTGCAGAGGTCTTGGTGGATGTGGTCCTGCCTTTCTTTCGTCATTCGGTTCTATGCAACTACCAGCGACTCTGGAGGTCTCGTGAGGTGACCGATGCTCATCCTTACCCTTCTGTGGCAGCGCGTGGGAGTTACAGGAAATGGCTCAGGAGGGACATCGATGCGAGGGCGGGCGCCCAAGGAAACTGACTCGACCCTACTTACCCTGATCATTGAATAAATCGTGGACCTCCTTTTATTGTATTGCCTTTTTTATTTTTGAAAATCATGCTCAGCCCTATGTATTAGAAGCAGTTATTTTAATAAAGTGAGTTATAGAGGGTTTCCCCCTTTCTGATTCTGCCGTTCTGGATTCTGTCAACCTGGATTTTCGTTTTGATTGATCGTGACCGAGTCCCATAGCGAGACTGCCTACGTATCCTTTTGATGAAGGAATCAGGTCATGACGTAGTTCAAGGACAGGGTTCGCTCTGGTTTTAACACTCTCCTTTTGTGCTCTAACTTTTGCCTAGCACCGCCCTTTCGGGTTTTCGGTCTAGCGAGCTCGTTCATTGTATGCCTTAACTTTTGCCTAAGATACCCTTGCGGGTTTCCATCCTAGCGGGCTTTTGCTCTAATTTTTGCCTGGAACTGGCTGCCCTTGCAGTTTTCAGCCCAGTGAGCTTCTCTCAGGGGTAGTAGCGCTTAAGTTGATCCAGGTTAACTAGAGTTGAGAATTCGTTTCCGTCCAGATCGATGAGTTGCGTAGCTCCTCCAGATAGAATAGTCTTAATAATGTACGGCCCAGACCATTTTGGTCGGAACTTTCCTCGTGGATCATAGATTGGTGCTCGTATCTCTTTCAGAATCATGTCGCCTTCTGCCAGGTCCTTGGGCTTCACTTTCTTATTAAATGCGCGTGCAATTCTTCTTTGATACCCTTGAATGTGGTAAAATGCCCTCAAACGACGTTCATCGAACAACATAAGTTCTTCAAACCGGTTGCCCAGCCAATCTGCCTCTTGCACATTGCATTCGATCATAGTCCGGAGGGATGGCACCTCTAATTCTATGGGGAGTACGGCCTCCATGCCATAAACCAAAGAGTACGGAGTTGCTCCTGTTGGTGTACGCACAGACGTGCGGTATCCCCACAAGGCCAAAGATAATCGTTCGTGCCAATCCCTTGCAGATTGGATGGTCTTTTCCAAGATGGTTTTGATTGTTTTGTTGGCTGCCTCCACGGCCCCATTGGTCTGCGGCCGATAGGTTATTGACTTGTGTACTTGAATCTGGAATTCTTCCAAGACCTCCCTTGCTCGGCCTTTGAAATGTACCCCATTGTCGGACACGAACGCTTGTGGGACCCCATACCGATAAATAACGTTTTGCTTGATAAAGTGGGCGACTTGAACCGCGGTCAGGGTTGCATACGAGGCTGCTTCTACCCATTTTGTGAAGTAATCGATAGCCACCAGGATGAACTTGTGGCCATTGGAAGCTGCTGGCACAATCCTTCCGATGACGTCAATACCCCATGTTGAGAAAGGCCATGGCGAGGTCGCTTGCTGCAACTCATGTGGCGGAACATGTGTGAGGTTGGCGTGAATTTGGCATTTATGGCAACGTCGTACGTATTCCACACATTCCGTCTCCATGGTGGACCAGAAGTAGCCTTGTCTCAACACCTTTTTGGCAAGCATCATGCCGTTCATGTGAGGACCGCATACTCCTTCGTGGACTTCCTCCATCACCCTCTTGGCCTCCTCACCATGAATACACAGCTTGTGGGTTCCACAGTGAGACCTTCGATATAGATTTCCTCCACAAATGATGTACTGAGCTGCCATTCTCTGAAGGGCGATCCTGTCTTTCTTGCTTGCTTCAGAGGGGTATTCTCCTCTTTCCACGAATCTCCAGATGTCGTAAAACCAAGGATGACCATCTTCGGGCTCGTTGATGGCCATGACGTGTTGGTATACCGGGGTATCCCTTTGTTCGATCATGATTGGTCTTAGCTTAACACCGATAGGGATTTCGACCATGGAGGCTAGTGTTGCCAAGGCATCAGCGAACTGATTCCTGAGTCTCGGGACATGGGTGAAAGTCACTTTGTTAAAATGGGGAATGAGATCTTCGAGATCTTGATGGTACGGCTTTAACTTCTCTTCCCTGACCTTCCAATCACCGTTTGCTTGAGAAACGACCAGGTTGGAATCTCCCACGACTTCCAATTTTTCTACACCGATTTCAATGGCTGCTTTCATGCCAACAATACAAGCTTCGTATTCCGCTTGATTGTTGGTGACCTCGAAGTTGAGCTTGAATGCAAGCGGGATATGCAACCCATCTGGTGAAATTAGCAGCACACCAATTCCAAATCCTCTCTGATTGGCTGCTCCGTCGAAATACAATTGCCACACGTCCTCAACTATGGTCAATATGCCTTCGTCCGGGAACTCAAATTCGGCATCTTCCTTTCCTTCGATTGGGCAATCGGCTAAAAATTCAGCAACAGCCCTTCCTTTTACTGACTTTCTGCTGACGTACTTTAATTCAAATTCCGCCAGCATCAATAGCCATCGTGCCATCCTTCCTGTGAGCGTTGGCTTTTCAAATAAGTACTTCAGGGGATCCATTCGGGATATCAATCTCACCGAATAAGCCAGCATGTAATGTCTTAACTTCCTGGAAGCCCAAACAAGTGCCCAGCATGTCTTTTCTAAGGGAGTATAGCGTTCTTCAGACCCAACCATCTTCTTACTGAGGTAGTAGACGGCCCTTTCAACCCCATCATCTCCTTCCTGTGCCAACATACACCCCATGGAAGTCGAGGTGACTGAAAGGTATAGGATCAAAGGTTTTCCTGGTTCTGGCGGCATTAAAACTGGCGGATTTCTTAGATAGGCTTTGATGGCCTCGAAGGCTTGCTGACACTTGTCATTCCATGCAAATGGTGTTCCTTTCTTGAGCAATCGGAATATGGGTTCACACGTTGAAGTCAGTTTTGCGATAAACCGGCTGATGAACTGTATTTTGCCAAGGAAACTCCTTACGTCCTTTTCTGTCCGTGGTAGCTCCATTTCTAGAATGGCCTTAATTTTTGATAGATCGATTTCGATGCCATGAGTGGTGATCATGAATCCGAGCATTTTCCCGGTGGTGACTCCGAATGTACATTTAGCAGGGTTGAGGCGCATCCTGTACTTCCTTATCCTTTCGAAAAACTTTCTCAATGCGGGTAAGTGACCTTCTCACTCTTTCGCCTTAACGATCATGTCATCAACGTAAACCTCCACCTCTCTATGGATCATATCATGCAACAAGGTTATAGCAGCTCGCTGATAAGTGGAACCTGCGTTTTTCAGCCCGAAAGGCATGACCCGATAGCGATAAGTTCCCCATTCAGTAATGAACGTGGTCTTCTCTCGGTCTTCTGGGGCCATGAGAATCTGGTTATATCCTGAGAAGCCGTCCATGAAGGAAAGTAAGGCATGTCCCGCGGTGTTATCAACTAGCACGTCGATGTGGGGCAGAGGAAAGTCATCCTTGGGGCTAGCTTTGTTTAAGTCCCTGAAGTCCACACAGACCCTGATTTTGCCATCCTTCTTGGGAACGAGAACGATGTTAGCAACCCACTGAGGGTATTTAGTTACCATTAGGAACCCAGCATTGATTTGTTTAGTTACTTTCTCTTTTATTTTAAGCACCCAATCGGGCCTCATGCGTCTCAGTTTCTGTTTTACTGGTTTCGCATCAGGGTGAAGGGGAATCCGATGTTCCACGATTTCAGGATCAATTCCGGGCATATCAGCGTGTGACCATGCAAAAACGTCTTCAAATTCTTTTAACAACTCCATAAGAGCCTGACGCTCTTCTTCTGACAGCGCGGAACCAATCTGGACCATTCGGGGATTCCCTTCGTCCCTCAAATTTATTGAAACAACTTCTTCTTTTACAGGCTGAGCATGCCTTTCGTCTTCCCTTTCGATTAGGGATCGAATTTCTTCAGGGATTTCCCCCTCGAAATTGATCTCTTCATCATTGGGGTCGACACAATTTATTTCAAAATCAGGGAGGTAAGCGGAATCAGATTCACTTATTTCATCATTAGCAGAGGCCTCAAGGGCGCCGTACACACGGGTAGATTCAAACTCAAAATACAGACTCTGAGGAGTTGGGCCAAGAGGCGCCGACTCAGACTTGACAGACTTAGAAGACTCAGAAGACTCGGAAGACTCAAGGGACTCAGTTTCAGATTCAGACTCATGACTAGTTGCACTTGGTATGAAAGTCCAATTCTTATAGTCTCCAGCGGCATCCATGATAAGTGAAGTTGGATCTTCGGGGGCCTCCTGCCCCAGCATCTGCACTTCTGCTTCCACAACTATACCCAATGGTTCATCCCTCTCAAACAAGGTTGCCAAGCTACCCAAGGCAAGAGTTTCAACCCAATCTGTGGCATCTACTGGTTTGATTACTGCTTCTGGCTCTTCATCACTTTCAGGCCAGACATCATTGGCGAATATCTCAAATCCCGGTAGGAAGGTGTTGGTTTCTCTGTCCCAGAATGGTTCCGGTTGCCCTTGATAAATTTGCTTCGCTTTTTCTTTGACAAAATAATCTTCCAGCCTGTCTCCTTTCTTTTCCCTCCTATCCCCGGAAGGGCAGTACCCCACACCTGTTATGCGGGTTAAAGTTCCTGGCTCTTCAAACTGTGCCGGCCCCTGAAGGTTCTTTCCCAGCCCCAATCCTAGCATGTAGGACATTTTCTTCATTATCTTTATGGCCACATTACTAACGACGAAGTCATCATCGATCTTGACAGTGAAAACAGAATGAGAGGTGTCAAGAGAGAAACCGCCCAGAGCAACGTCTTCTTCCCCATGTTGTATCTCCAAAAGCGGGGCATTGTCTTCCACAGGAGTACGAATCCCAGAATCACCATGAATGGTGAGCATCCCAGTTTCTAGTCCCAGTCTAACCTTCTGGTGAAGTGTTGAAGGAACTGCCATGATATCAGGTCGATGCATCCAAGGTCTACCCAGCAGCAGGTTGAAGGATGCGGGAATGTCTACCGCATGGAACTCCACATTTGTTTGGTAGGGTCCAAAGGTCATAGGAAGCATGAGGGTGCCAGTCACATCCCGACGGGTATTGTCATATGCCCGAACTTTGACTTCTGATGGAGAGAAATTGCTATTTTTGTATCCCAGGCAATAAGCGACACGGAGCGGGCAGACATTGATTGCCGACCCGTTGTCAATGAGGATTACCGGTACCCATTTTCCGTGGCATTTTAGAGTGATATGGAGTGGCCGGTTGTGATCAGTTCCATCGGCAGGCAAATCTCGATCAGTGAAAGTGATAGCATGTTTGACGGGTATGGTTTTGATGAGTGCCACAAGTTCATCAGGGGTTATGACGGAGGGGACTTTTAGGTGAGAGAGAGCTTGGATGAATCCTTCACGATGGCGGGTGGAATGAACAAGCACGTCCCAAACAGACATTTTGGCTGGAGTCTGTTCGAGTTGGCGCTTGATCATTTTTTCTGGGTCTTTCTCAGGACGTGAAGGTTCTTTAACTGGCGGGGCAAAGGGTTGGAAAGTATCCTTGATTGGGGTAACAAACGGGTTGGAAGGTTCTTTGGTCAGTGGAGCTAGAGGGTTGGAGGATTCTCCGATTTGAAGATTAGGGGGTTGGTATATTCGGCCACTCCTGGTTAATTGACCAATCTGTTGGTACTTAGACTCTTCATTCCACAAATCCGCAAGGGCCTTGCGCTTGTTTCCAATGGTAGTGCCTTGGAGATTGGCAGCCAAGTCAGCGACAACCAGGTCTTCCCACAGATCCTCGGGCTTCCATTTCTCAGTTTCTGCTACCGTCCTGTTTACAGTCCATTCTTCGTTCCCCACTTTTATGTTGATGATATCCGTATCCCCCCATAGGTTTGTCTTAGCGCCTGGTTCATCTTCCCACAAGTTCATCATGGCAACATTAACATCTTTCGGGAAGGTAACAGATGACTCTGACTTAACTTCGTCAACCAGATAATCCATCGGGTTGAACTCATTACTAGCCGTATGTTCTTCGGGACCCAGCGGTTCTGGGTATGGAGCAAGACCCACGTTGTTGTACGGGTCGTTGGCTATGAGATCGAGGAGGTAGGAGGAGAGGTCTGATCGAAACGGAACCGGTTCAGGCCAGTCATAGATCACTGCCGGTGGTTGGTATTCTTCTGCAAACAGCATGGGTACAGAGAAGGTATCTAAAGGGTCATTCCAGGCCAAAAGTTGGTACTCGTCCGGGATTGGATTCCATTCCC